>JBCEDN010000002.1:2929182-4393774 GCA_039880775.1 Diaporthe vaccinii
CCATCCTGTCCGCAGTAAGAGCTTCGATATGTCTGATCAACAAAGCGCAGCATCGGGGGCCGCAGCTCATGGCTCGCTCAGCTCGGCTCTTCAAGAAGCCTTCCGTTTTCACGTCGCTGCCTCCTGAACCTGCGTCGTTGACGATATCATATGCGTCCAGCACAAAAGTGTGGACACCAATATCGAGACATGCATCACTAGCAACGGTGGCTTTCCCAATGTTTCTCTGGGTGGACACCAGCAAGATCGCTAATGGTGGCATTTTCATTCGCATCGCCCTCTGGCTGGTCGCTGCTGCCAGAAGTTCACGCAAGCGATTCCGCAGGGGCGAAACCTGGGGCCGCTCTGGTTCCACGATTGCTGTGGGTGGAGACTGGGAAGCTCGATCTGGCGGCTTTCTCAGGCCAAGATAATACCTCCATGTGCTGTCCTTGACGCCCGGTATGCGACTGGTTACAGAACCGGTTTGCCGCAAAAGTGTCATTGATATATCGATACATGCGACTGAGCCCCATGTATCCTCTTCAGGTTCTTCCTCAGGGCCCTCACGTTTCATATTAACGATATGGGTCACCTTGAACCAGACCACCTCATCATAGTTGAGGCCTTGTCTTCGATTGGTCGGATTCGAGGCTGCCAAAGACAAGATATCATCAACAGCGAGGTTATCCGTGCCGGACTCCTGGAGTGTCCTTCCAAGCTGCGTATCGATGGGAAATGCGATCAAGTCACCACTCTTGACTATTCTCGATTTCTTCTCGAAGTAACACTTGACGCCAGCCATGACGGCTGCTTGTACGTCTCTCTCGACCGATTTGGGCGTTCGTACATGCCGCAGGGTAACCTCGCGAGCATAAGGCGGTTGCGAGGAGCCTGTCAGCTTGGACAAGGGATTCTTCGCCAGAACGGGAGAGCCCCTTTTCAAAGGGGCTATGCGCAGATAGGCTGGGCCGTCAAGATTTGCCAACAGAACTGGTGAAATATATACCGCAGGGCTTGACGGTTTCTGTAGTTGCGACTCAAAGAACGAGGGTCGTCTTCCCTCATTTTTAGAGTGTACAATTCTCGTCACAGGCCGCTGCGAATACCCCTCTGGCAGCCCGAAGACCCTAACAGGTCGCCAATCTGGCTCATCCTGGCCTAAGTCGCCAAAGCTGCCGAGGCCAAACTGGCCAAATCCGTTCACAGGTGGCTCCTGCGCTGGTTCAAGCCTCACCCAGTCGCCAGAGAAACAGCCAATTCTGGTTAAATTGCTGATGTCGACATATACACGGGCCTCCTCATCGTCAGCGGGGACAACCTTGGGATGCAGAAGCTCTGGAGGGATGGGTTTCATGAGACCCTGTGGTTTGAAAAGCCGCCCACGAGGTCGATCGAGTCTGGCAGTAGTGGCAGTGAAGGTCGAGAAGACTGAACCAGGCGTGCTAACACCATTGGTCTTTCGCCCACGGCCCAGCGTCATTGGCGTGCCAGCAGCTATTGTAGATACACCGCTCGCAGCCGTTGCGGGTAGAGCTGGGGCCTGGAGGGAGATCATGTCATCCATGGAGTCGTCTGATAAATCATCGTTTTCGTCCAAGGAAAGTTCTGACTCCTCAGTCTCAGTAATAACGTCGGACTCTTCCGTCTGAACCTCAGTCCCTGTCCTATATCGCTCCTCCGCTGCAGAGTAAAACTGGTCGTTCGCAGTGTCGTCGTCATCCTCGGCGAGCCCGTTAAGCTTCTGAGACGAAGACATGACGGAAGGAGCACGGCTGTCTTTGGAGTGAATGCGACCTCTAGAAACGATAATCTTCGTCGACGGGGACAAAATGCCTTGGGCAACCGGCTCGCAAAGCGTAACCTTGCCTGGGTTCGGCGGCACGTGAGTTATGGCATGGGGTGATAGAGGTAGCGGAAACAGGTCTCCAGCATGGACAACTTTCAATGTACCGAGAGCAACGCGTATGGCAGTCTTTAGGCGACCGTCCGGGGACGATTCGGCTGCGGAGCCTTTGCCCTTAAGCTGGGCAGATGTGACATCTGGATGGTCCCGGAAGAAGGTGCCCTCCCCGTCTTCCAGCCTTTTCGCGAGCTCTCCCTCGAGGCTCACAAAGACGGTATCCAGCGACAGAGCCACCACATCCAGAACCAGTATCTCAATTCCGCTTCGGCTGTGGCTGGACAGCTTGGATGGCGCAACTTGTTGAAGGGTGGTCGCAAAGCTCTGGAGGGCCAGGGAGGAGGGAGAGAACTGGAGAGTCGAGTGTGCGAGGGCGGAAGACCGAGTGACAGGAATTATGGTCCAGTTGGTGGTCTCTGCAGAAGCATTGGGTGCCCATGGGGTCAGAGCAACGTGGAGCACATCGGGGACCGGGCCGCCGTCTTGGTCATGTTCGGTGTCTTCAGCGAGAGGAATCCTTGTTAGCCAGACAGTACCAACTGGGAATGGAGTCGGGAAGAGCTACCATGATTCAAGTGTGGAAACAGGTCGGCAAACAAGTCCTCGGATAAGATCCCAACATCGCCCTTGACATGGTCGTCGAGAACAAGACGGGCAGCAATGGCAGGCTTGTCGTTCCTCCGCCTCCTCTTGCGCTTCCGATGGGAATGGGACAGGTCGAGGGGTGCCAGCGAAGACATGGCCGCCAGATATTATGAGGAAGAGAGGGAGGGGTGGAGGGAGGAGCCGAGGGAATGGCAGCTCCAGTATGGCAAGAGGCTTGACCTGGAGGACGGCGATGGACGTTCGGCCCCGCAGCGCACAGCTATGGAGCTTGCTTATCGGGAGCTCATGATCTTGCTTGAGGATGGGGGCAGGAGATGGGGCAGCATACAGCACGGCGCATTCGACTTCGTTGGACCCAGCTGACGGCGCGGAGGTCTCCAAGGCCAAGTTGTTGTGCTGCAGGCAGGGCAGACATGCGACAGGTCGTGTCCGGGTCAATTGTTCGGCGCGGAGGCACATTGACGAGGGCCGTGGACCCCTGCCGATTCTCCTGGAGAACCTCGGCAAGCGGGCTGCAGAATGGGCAGCCGGCCGACTCCAACCCCAACCCAACTCCAACGCGTGCCGACAGGCAAGTGTCCGTGTGTAGTTGCATCTGTAGGCAACCTTATTAAGGCCACGGCCCATACCCATGTATACCACAGTAACCTAACTACATACTGTATCTATCTATCCTAACAAACTCAGCTTCGATCCGTCCCAACTGGGGCATGTTCGTCTTCTCTGTGCGAAATGCTTTCTGCAACGTGCAGCAACCCACTTGGTCGGGCGTCCGACCTGACTTCTGCAAATGGCAGCAGACGCTGCAAGATACTGATGCCAACATCACAACGACATCAGATCCAAAACCATGATCCCCTTCGCCGACATCTCCAGCAGGGGTGGATCCTGCGCTCTATTCCACTCTGTTCTGTTCTGTCTCATGGATAATTACACCGCCGCCTCTGTGGCTTCATCTTCACATGCCTGAGATCCATGTATGACTAGCGGCATCGAGGCGAGCCGCCTGCAAATTTTCGATGATCACCCCTGCATGATGACGCGGGGGCTGAATCTCTCACCAAGGACCAACCATTACAGTGTATTGCAGACGACGCCCTCTCCTTACTCCATACTATCACATACCACAGTCACGCGCTCTCCTCGAGCGCCGCCCTCGTGCCATTTCAGCGTGCCTTCTCACCTGCAAACCGTCCTTCACTGATCCAGGATAGGCTACCCACCCGAGTGGTCCTAGTCCCTCTATCTTCTAGGGTAGTCAGGGGTTTCTTCTTCTCTTTGCGCAACTAGACCAACGCGTTAGATGACCGGCGCCGGTTCCTGAGCCAAAGAACAATAGTCTTTGTATATATATTCCATGACGTCTTTCCCATCTTCCAAATTTATACGCGCTTTCACTGTATTGCCTTCTCCTCGCTCCCGGCCCCTTGGCTGCCCTTGATCCTCTCGCCCTTCTCTGGCTTGCTTCACTCCCGTCGCAAGCTCGACCGACGACGATGACAGGTAACAGCACAGCCGGCCCGAGCTCGACGCCCTTGGTCCATTCCGCCGTCGAGTTCGCAAAGCAATCACAGAAACTGTCGCACAAGAACCCAGAGGAGGATAATTCGGACAATGTCGCCGCCCAGGCTGTCTTCGTCACGCCCAGAGACCCTGTCATCGCCACGGCCGAAGGACACAGGCTGCCAGGGGTCCCGCTAGAAGAGGCGCACAAATTGAACTTACTGAAGGAGGAACTGGAGCAGGACCAACCCGCTGCCGCGCAAAGACAGAGGAATGGCAGCGCCGATCAGACCTCCGAGGCACACGGCTCCCACGACCCGAGCGAAGCGCACAAAGCTTTTACTGCACCTCCCGTGCCCAATGGCAAGTCTTTGCAAAAGACGTCTGAGGGATCCCTGCGACGAGCAATGCCGCCCTCGCATACCAACCCCCTCTTCCCCCCGCTGCCTCTATACGGGCCGTCGTCCACACTGCGAGACATCCATTGCTCGGCTTTCCGAGTGTCCTCCTTCTTCCTCAGCTTGTCATTCCTAGGAGTTATAGTACTGGGTTCCCTCTTTACGAGCATCCCACTCGTCGCAAAGCGCATCTGGTTCAGACTCACGTTCCGAAACCCGGATAAAGACCGCCCCTTCTACGAGGAGGAAGTCCGCCGACGGGGCGCAAGAAAGGAGGAAGCACGAAAGTGGAACCACCGCACCTCCGAGGAGCGACGTCTGACCGATACAGACAGCGCGCTGAACGACGACGGTTATGTTCCTGCAGAAGGTGGACCAGATCCAATAAAGTGTGACGTTGGCTACTACGCTCGACGGGTTGGCCTCGATGTTGAAGAATTTGGTGTTCAAACTGAGGACGGATTCGTAATCGACCTGTGGCATGTTTACGACCCTCGCGAATACGTGGAATTGGACCCCAAAGAGCGCCAACCCCGAGGCCCCGACCCATTCACGGGAGGGAAGCGGCGGAGCAGGGCGTTGAAAGACCCCAACGCGCCGCGGAAGTATCCAGTGCTGCTTATCCACGGCCTGTTGCAGTCAGCCGGGGCGTACTGCGTCAATGACGACCAGTCGCTTGCCTTCTGGCTGTGTAAGTCGGGATATGATGTCTGGCTTGGCAACAATCGCTGCGGGTTCAAGCCGAAGCACGTTCTGCTGGAGTACTCCGACCCACGCATGTGGTGCTGGAACATCAGGCAGATGGGTGTCTTTGATCTGCCCGCGCTGACTTCCCGTGTGCAATTCGAGACTGGCTTCTCCAAGATTGGTCTGATCGCCCATTCTCAGGGCACGACCGAGACATTCGTCGCCTTGGCTAAGGAGCAGAGGCCGGAGCTAGGGGAGAAGCTCTCTGTGTTCTGCGCCCTGGCACCAGCCGCCTATGCTGGCCCGCTGATTGGAAAGATGTATTTCAAATTCATGCGGGTGATAACTCCGGCCATGTTCAGGATGATGTTTGGTATTCACGCCTTTATACCGATCATGATGACCATGCATGGACTCTTACCCGCGAGGCTCTACGGTTGGTTGGGCTACAAAGTATTTTCTTTTCTGTTCGACTGGACAGATACCAGGTGGGATCGCGGGCTTAGGAACAGATTCTTCCAGTTTGCTCCCGTCTATGTCAGTGCAGAATCGATGAGGTGGTGGCTGGGGCGCGAGTGTTTCGCAAAGCATGTGAGTCAATATGCCCCGTCGCCCATGTTGGCGCGCGCATTCTCCACGCACTGTTCCTGGGCTAATGTCTTTGCGCAGAAATGTATCCTCGCTACAAAGGAGGAATGGCGCGCCGAAGAGCGCGAGGACGAGGACGAGTCTCAGAATCCGGTCGCCGCCGTGCCCCCCGAGGTTCATATCAACGAGCCGCACTCGCCAACACACAGAACACGCCATCAGCACCACCGGAGACCGAAGGGATCGTCTGCGTGGTACAACTCGCAAAGCCCACCGATGGCACTCTGGGTCTGCGGCCGCGACAACCTGGTAGACGGGAATAAGCTTCTGCGCCGGTTCGAGCGGGGCCGCGAGCCGCACGCGCGCCTGGTGTTCAGCAAGGTCATCCCCGAGTACGAGCATCTCGATGTTATATGGGCAATGGACGCCGAGCGCGAAGTATTCCAGGAGTTGAGGGAGACGCTCTGGCGGACATGTCCTGCGGGCGAGCGGGCGAGATGTCGGGTGCCGAAGTGCTGTGAAGATGTTGAACAGTGGGTTGACGATCGGAAAAGAGGCGAAAGGGCGGGCAATGGCGATGAGGCGCCGGCCGACAGCGAGGGTGGGAAAGATGTGGGCGTCGAAAGCGCCAGCAGCAGCGAAGACCCATCGACCGAGTAATGAGTTTACGAGAGACGCTACAATGGGCAATGGGCATTTACATATATATACTGGCCCTTTGGGTATATTGCGCTGCTTGGATATATACGAGGCATTGGGATATCAAGATTAGCCTGGCGTCTTGGTTGGCTGTTTCTTGTCGATGCATAGCAATAGAATTGGCGTCCTGCCACCAGACAGATCTCACAGATAAAGTTAATGCACTTGTTGCTGCATATGCATATACATAGCTCATTGCGAACAGTCATGCCAAGCACAGGGACTGACAAATGCACAGCATACTAATGCGGGACCGGCACAGTGGCCCGCGAGATGAAGGATTGATAAGAAAAGGAGACGGCGAACAGGAAAATGGCTCGAGCCATCAACAGGATTGTACGCCTAAACACACCAGAGGTGCACATGGGGGGCGGTCAAACTGTTTCAAGATCGCACACCGGCGTCTAACAAACTTGCGAGTGCTTACCAGATGCTCGGATCCGTTGGCTGCTAGCCGTTGTGGTAGTCTGGGTCCTGGGAAAGGGGTTCCACTGAGGGGCAAGGCCACCTCCGTCCCTTAGGTCGGAGTCCTGTTTGTTTGCCTGTTTATCCTGGCCGTCCTGCTTGGCAGCTCCGGGAATCAAGGTTGGCAGAACCCAAGGGCCCAGCTGCCTTGCTTTTCTGCCGTAGTGCCGAAGGCGAAGAGGCCGAGGGATCTGCGCGATAGAGGAGGGCAAAGGCGGATGTTTCGAAACATTGGAAGCTTCTCATGTTTCACCAGCATGTGCGTCTCGCAGATCAGTTGGGCGACGGCTCTCTGGGGGGGGGCACTACTGCGGTACCTGTGCGCCTGTGGCACATGCATGCAAATGCGGGACACACAGGCATGCCCCCGGCCATTGTTGAGCCAATACGGTTGACGTGCCTGGCGTGCCGACGGGGATGCTACCGGCCGACGTCCAATCAGGCGGCCAGGGAGGGCGAGCCGGCGACCTTTCCCAAACACGACCTCCCTGCGTCCCTGAGCCTGCCTCCCTGAACCTCACCTTAAGTCAACTCCACTTCACCCGCCCAACTCACCGGCTCACTTACTCACTCACTCATTCACCCCACTGAATCTGCATCCCACTTCAGCCTGATTTACGGAGCCCAAAGCTCATCCCGTACATGATATTCCAAGGTTATCTGTGGCCGGATCTCAGCCCAAAGAATGCGGGCCCCGTGGACAGCGGCCAACTTGGCACGACTGGACGGTGAAGGGACTTTGACTCGGTCATTCCCCAACACAGCCCTGTGGCCCTGCAGTACCTGCAGATGCTTGCAACCAGCAGAGCTGCCCTGGAAGCTCGAGATGGCATTTCTTTTCCCCTTTTTGGCCATGTTGGTGGTGTGTCGGGACCTCATACAGACAAAACTCTGGCCGAGCCAGATATACGACCCTCCGTGTGCGCTAGTGTCTACCGCCGCACACGCTTATTAGGCAGGTCTCACGTACAGCCAGCCCCTGTCAGTGTTTTAACGTCGATCATCCGAAAAGAGAACAGAGTAAGTGCTTGGCTTCGAACCCTGTCTCAAATGTTTCTCATGCAGCTCGTCTGGTCCATTCGGGGCCCCAGCCGCTCCCACACGCGCAGCATGTCTATCTCTCGGTATGCCGTTCTGAGTGGCTGGCCCGCCTCAGGCGCGGTGCTCCTTGTCATATCAAGCTGCTCACCGCGCATGTCTCATCACTCGGTGCCTCGGTGCAGCGACGCAGTACCGTACAAGTAGAACCCCACCGTGAATCATCCCTTCTCCTCTCATATGCCCATCTCCTGATCTGGGTGTGATGTGCCCGACCCCATCAACGGCCCGAAAGACGACGAGAGCTCCAGTTTCCCAAGGTCCCCCAGTCTCAGCCAGATTGCGAGGTCGCCTAGATTGGCGAGTAGGCAAGCAAGAAGGGACCAACAGACAAGGCATGTGCGGGCGTCAAGCGATGTTACCCACTCGCCTCTTCGCTCGCCTCCCCTGCATCTGGTGGTGCGGCTCCCCGGCAGATCTGCGCGCCATTACCCTTGTCGCCTTTTGACGCCTCGTCGCTTGTCGCTTGTCGCTCCGTCTCCCCCTTCCCACCAGTCCGCGTGGTGACTCGGACGGCGGGCATCTGGACCATGCAAGCTCCATGCAGGGCGAGCCGTGCCCACTCATTCCGTGCGTGACTTTGCTTGTGCAGGATATTTAACACCACATTCCCGTCTGAGGCACATGGGCGGTTCTCGCAAGATCGAGACTCTCCTCACCAAAGGCTGGTATCATCGTTGATCGACTTTGGAACCGCGTGGCTGGTACCATCTGATCTCTCAACCCTCCCTTTCTCCCGCCGTCCCTCATTCACACGGCGTTCGCCTTGATTGGCAAAATTCCTTCCTTATTGTGCTCAATACCGACCTTCATTGTCAAGGTATAGAACTCTTTGTTGCAGGCCCAACAATAGCTTTATTCTTCAGAATCCCACAATCATTCATCGTGACATCGTCACAGATACATACTTAAGCAGTCAAACCTGTCTACAGACGAGTCTGCTTGACTGATTTGTCCCCCTTCGATCTCCTTCGATCTTCGTTACTTGAGCTTCAGTCCTAGTACAAATCACCTTGCTGCTTGTGTCAGACTTGCTTCTGCCTCGCAGTCACTTTTCTTGTCCACGGGCAAGCAATCATACAAAGAGCCAGCCTCCTTCCTCGACAGTACTCGATCTCAAGTTTCGATCTCTTCAGTCTCGACCATCTCAAACAGTCTCACTTTCGACATTGTACATATCTTTTGACAAGATGCCTTCAGTCGCAACTACCGTCTCCACCCTGCTCGGCGCCGTCCAGCTGGTGGCAGGGGCGGCTTACTCGTTGACTGACAACTACAACCAAGCCAACTTCTTCGACTCGTTCGAGTTCTTTTCTGAGGCAGACCCCACCAAGGGCTTCGTCCAGTACCAGGACCGGGTCAATGCTGCCTCCCAGGGACTGGCTGGCTTCCACCAGGACATGATCTACGTCGGCAGCGACCACAAGACCGCCAACCCCGCCAATGGCCGCGCCAGTACGCGCCTTAACAGCAAGAAGACGTACACCCAGATGCTACTTGTTGCCGATGTCGTGCACATGCCAGTCGTAAGTTATCCCACTCTTTCAACCAACAGCTTTCACCTTCCCACTCCCTCGAAGGCACCAGGAAAAACAGGTACTAACCCATGATCGTGTAGGGATGCGGCACCTGGCCTGCTCTGTGGACATACAATGAGGCCTGGCCGTACAAGGGCGAGATCGACATCATTGAGGGTGCCAACAGCCAGCAGTCCAACCAGGTGACCCTTCACACAGGCCCTACGTGCACCATGACCCAGGGCGAAACCGTTGATGGCACGGAGCTGACCAGCGGAAACTGCAACGATGGCAGTGGTGGGCTTGGTTGCCCCCAGACCACCAACAGCACCAAGAACTTTGGCAAAGGCCTGAACGCAAATGGTGGTGGTGTTTATGCAATGGAGTGGACCAGTGACGCCATCTCGGTCTGGTTCTTCCCCAGGAACAGCACAATGCAGAACAAGATCTCGTCTTCAAACACAACGGTCGACTCTTCTACATTTGGCACTCCCCTGGCCAGCTTCGTGGGAGGAAGTACCTGCGACATCGACAACAACTTTAAAGAGCACTGGATCACCATCAACACAGATTTCGTGAGTACCTTCCTATCCCCCAACCTCACCACTCTCCCTTGCCAGAATGCTAACGCCAGACTTGTAGTGTGGTCAATGGGCCGGCGCCACATGGGACAGCGATGCCGAATGTTCTGCAAAGGCACCTACCTGCGAGGAATACGCGGCTCAGGATCCCAATGCCTTTGTAGACGCATACTGTAAGTTTACATTCTTCATCCTTCCTAGTATGATCCAGCAGCTAATCATCAACAGGGCTCTTCAAGTCGATCAAAGTCTACACCAAGTCTGGCAGTGCAGCGGCTGCCACGAGCGCCCCCGTGAAGCGGGGCATGCGTTTCATGCCACGCGATTACCAGGCCTAAGGCGGACGGCCAAAAGCTGCACATGCTCCTCTTCCGTCGTTTACCTGGCGTGAATGGACAAAAGATGGGGAATAGGTGTCGGGTGGTTATCTTCTTCTTTACTTCTTCTGGGTTTATAACCTTGGGCGACAATGCCATTTTGATACCACTTTTTGCAAGGATAGGGTGTTGTTTCATACTGGGTTCGTTTCTTTTAAAAGCTTTCGTCTCCTGGCCGGGGTTTCGTCGTGGGCTTCAGGATGACGGTACATAGTGCGATGCGTTGCATTGAAATATACCAATCCTCAGGGATTTCTGGCACAATTAAGGAATTCCCGCTCTATGCAGTCAAGTGATGTGAATTGTGTTTTGTGAAGATAGACAGAATTACTTTGCCTATCACAGGCTGTCAGGAATCGCTGGCAGAAGCCTTTAGAATATGAAGCAACCGCAACGCCGGAGCTGTTTGCCTTCAAATCCAGGGCTTGAAATAATAACCTTCCGACTAGTATCCTGACCTTTCTATGCTATAGCTATAGCTCTTTGAACCGCCATTACCTAAGTTACTGCCAGCTCCTTCCCAGCAACCCGTCCCCGCTCAACTTGTTAGCCTTTTTCTCCCACTCTTCGATCCTAATGATCAGCTCGCCCATCAGACCATTCGCCCAGCCAAACCATGCGCGCGTGAAGGAATTCCCGTTCCACGAGTTGACGCTCTCATGGACAACGCCCATGCCGGACGTCGAGTTGAGAACCATGCCGAGCTGCTCGGCAACTACCTCCTCCACGCCCCCCTTCCCCTTGGGTCCAACAAGCCCAGTTTCCTCATCAAAGGCCGTCATGCCGGCCACCAGCGCTGCCATGGGCCATGCCTTGCCGGGGCCGAGGTGCGGGCCTCCCACGGCGGAGATCTCAGGGCCTTTGGCGTAGTAAGGGTTCGCGAGCGACAGGGCGAACCGCCTCGTGTTCTGATAGATGGCCGCATAGTCACGCGACGTCTTCTTGCCACCGTCACCTTCGGGGTGAGTAAACTTGGGCGACTGCCGCGCGTACCCGAACAGGGGCATCGCCAGCAGGCTCGGGATGTTGGCGTCGTCCATGAGGTTGACGCCGCCGAAGCCGTCGCACTCGTACGCGAAGATCTCGCCAAAGTCGCGGTGCTCGACCACCGCGTCCTTGTCGATGCCGCGCCGGATGCCCGCGGCGAGCGAGCGCGTCTCCCGCGTCATGTTCGCGGCCAGCTCGGTCTTCTCGGCATCCATCCCCGGGAGGGCGGCGCCGCTGCTGTCTGCGAGCATTTCCATTATGATGGACGCCTCCTCGAGGTACTTTGCGAACATCATGTTGGCGGGCACCAGGAACTGGAAGATTGTGGCGTCGTCGCTGGGGCGGAATGCCGTGCGCACCATCCCGTTCGTCTTGCTCGGGTTCCCCAGCCCGTCGTTGGTGAGCGTCTCGGAGCCCCGGTTCGTCCAGCCGGTGAAGGTCCACGCCGAGGGGAGCACGCGGCCCTCCTCATCATACGTACCCACCCTCATGGCGGCGGCGGCGTCCACTGCGGCCTGGACGGCGTCGACCCAGTTGTACCTGGCAAAGAACGCCAGGTCCTTGGTGCGCTCGTAGTACCCCGAGCTGACCTGCAGGAAGGACGCGAGGCTGTCGAGCTCCCACTTGCAGTCGAAGACCTCGGCCGGGTCGTACGCCGGGCGCGGGTTGTTGTGGTGGTAGGCGCCGTTGACGGTGGGCGGGATCCCGGACTCGGGAGGCGGCTGGAAGGAGTGGCAGTAAGGGGATATGATTATGTAGCGCGAGTGCGAGTTGATGAGCCCCCGCCAGAGCGAGTTCAGGGTGTTGAGGCTGCCGCCGACCGACGAGCTCTGGGGCGAGAGGAAGTGCAGGTACGAGTACAGCTGGCTTGCGCTGTCGCGCAGCCACATGGCGTCGATGTCGCCCGTGACTGTGAGTGTGTTAGTGAGTTGATCTCATATGAATGCTAAATGTGGAAAGGGAGCGTGAGATCTCAAGTGAGATCTCAAGCAAGTTCTCATCACTCTTGCTTTGCACAAGAAATATGGCCATCCTCGATTTTCCAGGAAGGATATGATATCCTTTGAAGCTACTTACTGATATAGCTGAGCTCCTCCGTCGTGTCGGTGCCGTTGTCCTGCGCGTAGCCGTGCCACTTGACCATGGTGTCGAGCGTGTTCGGATAGCTGTTCTGGAAGAGCCTGTATAGGTCTGGGTCCTTGATCACCGACTCCATCTTGGTGATATACTCCTCGAGTTCCGCGACCACGAAAGTTCGACACTCTGGAGGCGGACGGACCAGTGGAAATTGACGGCTACCTGTAGACTTGGGGCCTGGCTGGCTACCCATGTAGCTCTCAAAACTCACAGGACATTCCACCGTCGGTTTTGGGGCCTCTTCTTCAACCTTCCCGGGTGTGACTGTGGTGTCTCCGTCCACCTTCTCGGGATTAGCCGAGGCCGGAGGCGGAACATCTCCAGGACTAGTCGGGCGTTCGAAGTCGTAACTATCCTCATCCTGCTCAACCCCAACCTGTGGCTCATCCTCATCGTCATCATCGGCGTAGACGTCGGTGACTTTCGGCGGACTCGACCCCGAAGACCCTGGGGTCTTCTGGCCCGGACTAGCATCACCAAAGTTGAACGGCGGTGCAGGTATCTTCCCACCCGTCACCCCTTCAGCTGCTGGATCTGTCGCAAAGTCAGGGGCGTCGGCCCATGCCAACGGCCGGTCCCAGCCGATATACAGAAACGCGACAGCAATGAAGAGCGCCAATATTAGTAGCCTCGTGCTGCGGGTGCTGAACATCTTGACGAGCACCACGTGAGCATTGTTCACGGGTCCAAGATCAAGACTGCAGGAGCAATAAAGACAACAGATGGTCGACCACACGAAAGATGCGATGAAACCACAGACCCGCAAGCGGGTCCCGAGGCCTGGCTCTAGTGCTCTAGCTGCCAAGTGTCTCAGAGTGTCGTCGGCTCGTCCGACGAGCCAGCACAGACGCGAACAACACGCACTGCAAAGGGCATTCAGGAAAATTGTCGTGGAGGAATGTTCCAAGTATTGGGTTGTCGATCAGGACAGCAGCATCCCTCCAACTCAGCTCGGTGACGGACCCCGGATCGTGTGCCGCCTTTAAGGTGGCCATTAGCCTCTTGGCTTGGCAAGGAAGGACAATGGCCCGATGGAGGGTGCCCCTGCAGGCTGTCTATTTGTGGTCTGGTGGCAAGCGACAATATCGAGCGCCATAACTGCCTAATCGGGACTACTACACGATTAGTGGAAGGTGAGCTTCCGAAACCGAGCAGCTGAACAAATATTGTAGCCAACGCCGCCTGTAATTGTTTCGATTGACTTTATCTCGAATTTTGTCTGTGTAGAGCTTCCAGTCAAATCAGTGGAGATCCCCCCTGCCCTCCCACAAAAGGGAAAGCCAATGCTGGGAAGTTTTCGGGCCCTGTAAGCTGTGCTGCAGTGCTATACATGCAGTGACTGGTCAGCCGGTCCAATACACAGGTACAGTGGCGTCCATGCAGCACCGAGGCCGCACCCGAACAAAACGGTGGGCCAGAGTGCCGCGGAGTCTCAGCCGATGGGATCGATTGACGCCACTGGGTCAGTGCCCACTGCGGCTCAGCCGCGATGCAACCTCGTCCCTCGCTAATTTGAGTTCAGTGTCGTCCACACAAGTAGAAAGAGATTCGCTGCACCTAGAAGAGTGCAGAGTTTAGCTTGGAGAGGCCCCGGTGAATAGAGCGAATGATGAACTATGCGGCACCGAAAGCACCCGAAGCAGTAAATAGACGAGATCAAGAAGCACGAACTGTGTGCACCGTCTGTTTCCATTGCGGGATGCTTGGGCGGGTGGCTCATCCGGCGCCCCACCGTTGCCGCCTCCCCCGGATCGTCGTGATACAATTCATACTTAAAAGTGCAGAAAAGTGAAACATACTTGCACAACTCTGGATCGTCCGTTGGACCTGGGCGTCAGTTTTCCCAGAGCTTTTCCATTTTGGGTGAAGTTGGTGCCTTGGCTTCTTGAGGATTCTGTACACTGTTATTACTGCGGTCCAACTATAGCCCATATTGTCTGCTGAACACTACAAGTTCAAATCCCACCCCCAAAAGAAAAGAAGAAGAAGAAGAAGACATTAAGCAAGTCTTGCATGTCTGAACTTCGCGAAGTCCTATGAGTAGCCATAAAAGTATAGTCAACGCCATCACCAGTTGTTTCCAGTCTCCCGGGTAGTGTTGGTAGGCACAGAGAGTGATCCAAAGTGGATACAGATGTATGCACGTCAGCCAACACCAACACCACCAACAGTTGCCTTGAACCGTAACACTAGAGGCTGGGCTGTAAATATGTCAGCCCACTTAGACTACTTGATTGTCATCGTTCTGCTCCTCTGAGCTCAGGAACCGTTTCTCTGATCTGGTGCTTGTCCCACGCGCCAGTCTTGTCTCATGAACCTTTTGGAAGACCAGATTTCTCTTCTCCGCTCAATTTTTCTTTCTGGCTCAACCGATACAATGGGTCTCTATAGTATTCTTCCGGACACCATCAATGAAGTCGACGTCATCGTAGCCGGAGGTATGTGGCTGTTCACGATAGTCCAATTCGTTTTCAACACTAATTCTTGGTCGTAGGAGGTGCTGCTGGCTGCATTGTCGCCGGCAGACTTGCGGAAGCCGATAGAAACTTGTCGATTCTACTTAGAAAGTGGCCCGAACAATTTCAGGGACCCAATGGTCACCGTGCCTGCATTTTGGCCAAGGTGGCCGTACACTACACTATTTACACTCAGTGTAGTGTAGTGCGTGTAAATAAACCCACTACACCCATCACACTGAAGGCATTTTTAAATCCATTACATCACACTGAAGAGCCCAGTGGATGTAGTGTAGTGTACGGCCACCTTGATTTTGGCTGTCACACACGGACCCCAGTGACAAGTACACTTAGTCCTACAAGGCCAGCGCCTCCGACTACCTTCCTGGGATCCCTGGGAATCTATTGTTCCTGTTGGTCGCATTGTACGTATCATCAAGAGAAACACCACGCCCAGAACCTCTGTCTGGGGTCGTTAGATCCTGTATAGTGGACTCTCTGAGGTTTGAGGAACTCGAATCTCTTGCTTGTGCTGACCTGTGACTAGCTTGGCGGAGGGTCTTCCGTGAACATGTTATTGTACAGCCGTCCGCAGCGGTCAGAATTGGACGCCTGAAACACGCCCGGCTGGTCCGCCGACGAGATTCTGAAATACATGAACAAGGTATGATATTTAAGAGAGGAAACACATGTCGGTGCTTTGAAGCTGAGCCCTCTCTAGTGGGAAAACTACTACGGCCCTCCAGGTTCAGAGAATAGCCATGGGCATCACGGTCCCTTCCACGGTAAGATACCTCCAGACATCACGCCTCACTACGGCTGCCATGAATTTTGTCTCTTTCACAACAGCGCCGCAGGCTAGACTGAGAAGCTTGCTGACCAAGACATGAATTAGTTGGTCCTGGAAACTATCGGGGCAGGGCCCTAGAGGATGACTTCATTTCGGCCGTGGGCAAGCTGGGATGGCCAGAGCTTCCAGACAACAACATCCTCGACTCCATCAACAGATCGATGCATGCCCAACGCTACGTCGGCCCCGACGGAAAGCGCCAGGACACCGCCCACGCGTATATCCACCCTAAGCTTGAGAGTGGAGAGTTTCCAAATCTCCACGTCCTCGTCGAGACGGACGTGGAGCGTGTTATAATTGACGATAATAAGTGGGCTGTGGGTGTGGTCTTCCGACCGAGCGCTGACTTCCATACCGTGCTTTGGTGGGCCGCAGAAAGGGTCATTATGACCTCCAGGGCTCCATTCCCTTAATTAGTTACCATTTCTACAAGTCAGTCTTTGCGGAATTTCTACTATCAAAATCTCCTCTTCTCGGAAGCACTTAAATAGCGATTTAGCAGCCTTACTAAGAGAAGGGTCGTTAAGGGGAAATGGACTAGCAAAGTTAAAATGGACTCACAGAGTCATATTAAGTAGGTACTTGATATCCTTAGTTTATATAGCCAATCTCTAAGTACCTCCCAAGGGCAGCTCCTTCCTTTTCCTTCAACTTCAACTCCCCACCTGCCTTCTCTCCCTCAGCTAGAAGAAGATTAATCAGATTGTTTAGAATCAATTATTTCATTTGATCTATAGCCTGCCAACAAGCCAAAATTCAAAAAGGAGCGTTATTAGAAGAGAAAATAAAGGATTCTTTCTCAGCCAGCCGCCATCCCAAAGCAGGAGACTCACTATTAACAAATTGGGAGGGAATTGTCTCTGGAGGAAAGCGCCTCCCAGGAGAAGCCGTCTCCAGCCAGAGTCCATTTTTTTTTTCCCTCAACAATCAATTTCAGCCTTTAAAAACTATTCTTGTTTACTAGGAATTCATATGAGATTGATAACTTATATCAAATTAAAGGTCTGGCGAAAAGTATGTTCAGAATGACCATTTTAAGCTCGAAAAGGGGGCTTTGAATGGGCGAAACAGGCTATGAAGTGTGCAGAGGCGATAGTGACCCTATAGAACCAGTGTCGGCCCAGACCAGACAATGGATGGGCTCCTCACAGGCCGTGTCAACGTCGCCGAGTTGACACCCAAGAACGACCCACTCCTTAGCTGGAACGGTGTTGACGTACAGTGCAAGCTGCGGCCCTCCGGGACTGGCATCGCAAGCCTGGGCACTCAGTTCCAGGCAGCATGGGAGAAAGACTTGAAAAATTATCCTGACAAGCCTCTAATGATTCTTTCTATAGTCAGCTGCTTCCCAGGAGACCCATCCGGCGTTCCAGCAGGGCAATGCATGGGTGTTGGTTTTTAGCACTCACCCATTTTCACGGGGTCGTATTCACATTACAGGTCCGAACTTCAATGACCCATATATAAATCCATAGTAAATTAAAACAGTCTTTAAAGGGCCAGATTAGTTACGAAGTAAAGATGATCATAGGTAAAAGTTAGGAAGGGCGTAATTTCTGTACTCAGGCGGTCAGATATTTGTCATCAGGGAACCGACCTCGCCTTCACAAGCAACACCCCGCCGATCGTAAATGTCTTGGGCGGGAATCTTGGAAGTCAGCAAACGACGCTCCTTCGAGATCGGCAATTAGTATGACGCTGAGCCATCAGAGAGCCGCAAGTCACTCTTCAACACAAGGTATATCATGCTTGGCTGGCCACTTGGGCACACGCCACACTACTAGTAATCATTCTTCATCGACTGATTCAACACCTCACTATGCCAGATGCTACACAAACAGAGGGCCAGGGGCTCGCAGTGAGATGCCAATGCGGCTACATCTCCTTCCGCACGCCCACGGCGCAGCCCCTGCGCATCGCCTGCTGCCACTGCACCTCGTGCCGCAAACAATCGGCGTCCGCGTTTGGCTCATCGGCCTTCTACCCCGCCGATGCATTCATATTGAACCTGCCGCAGGAGGCCAAGGACAGGCTCCAGCTGTTCACGCTCACCGCGGACAGCGGCAATAAGAAGTACTGCTACTTCTGCCCAAGGTGCGGGGTACGGCTCTACGGCCACTCTCACAAGCCCGACGGGACGCCCTTGGGGCTGGTCACTATCAAGGCCGGCTGCGTGGAGGACTTGGAGTGGAAGGATGTCATTCATATCTGGACGAGGAGCGCGGTCGTGCCGATTCCTGAGGGGGTGATGCAGTACGAGAAGGGACCGCCTCCTCTTTGATGGCTCCTTGAAACTTGTAATTACTCTCGGGCTATGCTGTGATTTGTTATTATGTCAAGAAGGGAAAGGGGGAAACAGAGCACTAGGAGGTTATAAGCCACCCATAAAGCTATACTAAAACCATAGCGAGCCGTAAAATAGGAAAATGGGCACCACAATACCCATTATAAGGCGGCAGTGCAGCAATGACTCATTCACCGAGCGCACAAGACATTAAGAGACACCGACTATGCAAATATAGAGGCCCATGCTCTTGAGCTAGTTGCAATACAAGTACTACTGTGGCATTTTCGCCCTTCCCTTTCCAAGAAACCTAAGCCGAAAAAGATGCTTGTCCGCCCGGCAACCAAGGCTGACATCCCCGGCGTTGCCTCGGCCGCGGTGGCTGCGTACACGGATGACCCGCAAGACGCATACTTGTATCCAAAGCGGAACGACTATCCAGCCAGATATCTCAAGGTGAAATCAGACATCATCAAGCACAGCCTGGACGACCCGACCGCTTCCCCGGTCGTCGCTGTTCTCGAACCCCAGCGACGAGGGCTGGAAGGGCATCCCGGAAATCACAGCATTTTGCATCTGGTACCGCGAAGGTCCAAGTGGTGATGAGGACGCCGAGGAGGAAAGTTCAGTATTATCGAGTGAGTGGACCCGGCGAAAGGCGCAGTCTGGGGGGATCGTGTGTACTGATCCCAACCAAAGGAATCAAGGACCGTTTTCTAAACTTAGGTATTGTCGACTCTGTCCGCGACCTCGTCTGTTGGGGGATGACTAATCACCCCACTCTCTTCTAATATACCATACCTTCTATAGCCCGCCTAATATTAACTTCTCCTTAATATATATATAATGAAATATAATACCTTTAATTAAATTAATTATTAAAAACTTAAATTAATGCCTTAATTAATTCCAAAGCCCTTATATAACTTATTATATAATAGCTATAACTTTATTTTATTTTTTAAGCTTTTATATTAAGAATAATCCTTAATCTTTATTAATTATCTTATAATTATTATAATGATTAAATTCCTCCCCTTATATAATATATTAAAACTTTATTAAATAAATATTAACTTAATTAATTAAAAGCCTTAAATATTTATAATATTTTAAATAATTATTAATAAGCCTTATATTTATTAAATATTAAATTCTTATTAATTTAATAGCCTTAATAAACTTTTAATTATTAAACCCCTTTAATTAAATTAATTTAAATTAAATAACCCTTTATTAATTATTTAAGCTAAATTTTAAATAACCTTATAAATAAAAATAAGAAAAAACTATTATAAGATATTAAGGGATACTTCCTTAATATTAAACCCCCTTAAAATCAACTTAATATTTATAAGTTATCCTTTAATTTAATATTATTAAATAAAGGGTAGCTTAAGTTATTTTTAAAAGCTATTCTTTAACTTATAATAATATTACCTTATATTCTTAATAACCCCTTTTAAGCCTTTTAAATATAAAATATAGCTATTTATATTTTAAATTATAATTTCTTTTTTAAAATATAGAATTTAAAAGCTATTAAGAAAGTTATTATTAATTTATTATAATTATTATTTTAATCTTCCTCCTTTATTAATTCTCTTAAATTTAATTAATATCTTTTATTTATAAAAAAAATCTTTTATTAATTATTATTTAAAATCTTATTATTTTATATTATTAATATCCTTAATTTAAAAATAGAAAATATCTTATTATTAATTAATTATTAAATTTCTTTATATTATAAGTAAATTCCTTAATACCTTAAATAAAATCCCTTCTTTTTATATATTTAATTAAATCTCTCCCTTTAATTTATTATTTCTTTATTATTATAATTATAGCTAAATTATTAAATTCCTTTATAAAATAAATTAAAAAAACCTTTAAAGGATTATTTAAATAAAGATTTCCTTATATTAAGATAGATTATATTTTTAATATAGCGATTATTTATATTATTAAATAAAATATTATTTTAAGAATATTTCTTAAGCTTTACCTTATTATATTTAATAAAATATCTTAAAGAATTTAATAAATTATAAATAAATTTATAAAGAAAGAATATTATAAATAAATAGCTATAATATAATATTTATTTATTAAATTTATAAATATTATTTCTTCCTTAATTATTTATTATATCCTCTTTATTTATTTTAAAATAAAATTAGCTTATTAATTATTAATACTACCTTAATATTCTTAAATACTACTTTATTAAAAATCGATATTACCTTAATAACCCTTTTAATAATTAATAATTATACCCTTTATCTCGCTAGAATTTATAAGAGCTTTACCTTATTATTAATAGGAAATATCTTATTTCTTTTTAAGATCTCCTTATTAGCTTTATTATTATCTTATATTAACTTTAATATAATAATTATTTAAAGATATCTTCTTAAAATAAAAAGATAAATAAGATTATTATTTTAATTTAGATTATAATTATAAATATTATCTTTATTTAATTTATAATTATAAATATAAACTTCCCTTTTATTAATTTATATTATATTAAAGATCCTATTTAAAATTAATTATTCTTAATTAAGCCTTTATATTTTTAAAAGGCGCTGCTTTATACCTTAAACTAGAAATATTTAAGTTTTATAATATCGGAATTAATGCTTATATTTCTTATATTAAATATTTTATTAAGATTTATAATAATAATATTATATTAATAAATCTCTCTATTAATATTATCTTTAATTTAAACTTAAATAATATATATTAATTTATATCTTTAATAAAGGAAGAATATAAATAGCTCTTTATTAACTTTATTTTATAAAAAAATAAACTTTAATAATATTTTTATAAGGATTATAAAGACTTTATAATTAAGGTTAATAAAATAATATATAGCTTTAAGGATAAAAATATCTTATTTTTATAAAAATATATTAATAATAAGATTTATCTTTATAATAAGGTTAAAGAGATTAATAAAGATATATAAGTATAATATATTTATATTAAACTTAATCTTAAGTTATATATAATTATTATATTTTATTTTAAAAGGAATAAACTTAAAGGCTTTAAAAAACTTATTAATTAAGTTAAATATAATATTTATTTAAAGTGAAAAAAGAATAAGGAAGTAAAGGATTTATAAGTTTATAAGATTAAAATATTATAAGATTAAATCGCTGCTTTCTAAAAATCTATTAATAACTATTTTAATTAAAATAAGTAGTTTAATTAGCCCCTTTAATATAATAATTAAGATTAAGCCTCCTATCCTTTATATATATAATAAAATAATTAAAATTACCTTTATAGCCTTAATTATCCTTAAAGCCTTAATTATAATTATAAATTAAATCATAACTTAAACTTCCTATTAAATTATAATTTAAGATTTTTTATAAACCGCGATTTAAGATTCCTTATAAATTATAATATTAATAATATAATAATAAATAAGGCTTCTTATAATACATTAATAAGTTATATTAATAAGCTAATATTTAATAAATCAAATAAGCAAAACTACTTTATTAATAAACAATAGCTATAAAAAGATAAAAAGAATTAACCTCTTATTAAAGCTTATATAATTATAATTAAAGATAAGTTAAATTAACTTATTCCTAAAATTATAAATAAGATTTAATAATTTTATATATATTATAACCTACCCTCTAATAATAATAGCTCTAGATTTAATATAGATTTAAAGTTAAAGCAAGAAAATTAAATAAGCAGATAAGATTAAAGATACCTTTATTACTTAAATAATCCTTAATTCAACCTATTCTTATTATAAATATACCTAATATTTTTATTAACTCCTTAAAGTAAATCACTTTTAGCCTATTATTATAAAGAAATAATAAGAAGCTAAAACTTATTCCTAAATCTAAGATTCTACCTTAAAAAGATAACATTAAAATATAAATTATATATAAAAACGTAATAGAAAATCTAGTTAATACTACCTTTTTATATTTAATAAAGAAGGATGCTTCTTCATTATATTCCTTCTTTAAACTAAATCATTTATATATTATTATATATACCTTAAATAAAGATTCTCTTAATAGTATATTAGATATAGCTTTTAATACTACTTTTATCTTTAAAAAGATATTTATATATTAATATCTTAACTTATTATTTAAAGAACTTAATACCCCTTTTTACTTATCTAGAATTAATAAAAGACTTATTATTATATATTAAGTTAACTTATTAATAAACCTTCTAGATTATAAATGATAATTATAGGTTATTTAAGAATCAGCCTATATTATTAATAACTTCTTTTATAATATCTTTCTTAAAATTCCCTTTCTTAAATATTATTAATTATATATTAAATAAAGACCTTATAACTATAATAAATCAATTTTTATTATAGATATAGGCTAAGAAATTCAAGCTATTTATACTTAAGATCCTTTAATTAATTAATAAGTTTTAATATTAAAAGCTATTAAGGAATACTTCATCCCTCTTAATCATAACTTTAATATTTATATTTAAATCTAAGAGCTTCCTATTTATATTAAAGGTTACCTTATTAAACCTTAAATAGTTATTAATACCTATAAACTTATTTATAGCTCTCTAATTAATAATATTATAAATAGGACTAATGATATTTTACCCTTTTCTAATTTTAATAATACCTTTATTATTATCTATAAGGGTTAAATTTTAAGTTACCTTTAAGCTATCTCCTTAATCCTTAACCTGAAATCCTTCCTTATATAATAGAATAATACCTTAATTAATATTCTCTTTTCTAAAGTCTTAAATAATATACCTCTTAATAAAGAGGAGGAGTAAATTTTAAATAAATATCCCTTCAATATACTAATCCTAAACTTAGACTTTAATATTAATTAAGCTAATATTAACTTATACTAAGGCCTTAAAAAGATAAAAGAAATATAATAAATTATATTACGCTATATATATTTATTCTAAGCTGAGTTAGGATGCTTTAATAATAAAATTAAGATAAATATTCCTTTTAAACTAAATATTAACTTAAATAACTTGGTATAATGCTTATATAATATATCATATTATAATTATAAGGTATTTAATAAAATTGTTAATAAGTTAACTTAAATAGGCATAGTTAAGCCTATCTAGCCTAAAGAAAATTACTCTATTATAGCATTAGCTTTTATAATATAACAGAATAATAAACCTTAAATAATTATTAATCTATAAAAGGTTAATATAAAGCTTATTTAATATAACTACCCCTTATCTTAATAAGATGATATTTTAAGTTTATTAAAAGGTAGCTAAGTTTTTATAATTATAAATATAATAAAAAGGGTTCTTTTAATAGATTATTATTAAATAAGATTAATAGAAAATAATATTTATTACTTTATATTAAGGATTAAAATATATAATAATAGCTATTATAAGCTAATTATTTCCTTTCTTTTTTTAATATTATATAAAAACTTTATTTATATCCTATCTTTAAGTATTTATATTAATTTATATTAATAATATTATTATCTTTTAAATCTATATAAGATTATATTCTTTATCTTAAATTAATCTTAATCTATTAGAAAATAATAGATATATATTATCTTTTATTAAATATTATTTCACTTAAGCTAATTAAAAGCTTTTTATTATATATTATAATTTAATTTATTTATAATTAAGGAAAAGATTAAGGTTATTTATAACTATTTATATCCTTTAATCTTTAAAAGCTTAAGTATAATATTAAATTAATAAGCTATTATTATAACTTTATATTTAATTATTTTATTATAATTAACTTATTAAATAAGCTTAAAACCCTTAAGTTTAAAAATAGCCCTTATATTAATCTTAAAGGGATATTTATATTAAGTAATATACCTTCCCCTTAAGGTTACTTACCCCTTTTAATAATTACTAGAGATTATAAAGGCTTAAGAGAAAAAGTAGAAATATTATAATGAGCTATAAATAAGAGCTGAAAAGGCTTAAGAGTAACTTAAATAAGGCTTAATTAATTATATTAACTTTATATCCTAGATTATTTAAACCCTTTATCCTTTATATTAATATAAATAATAAGGGTATTAATATAAATTTATATTAAATATAAGTAAATAAGAAGAATTAACCTATCTTATTTTTATTATATACCCTTATATTTATAAAGAAGAATTATTTTACCTTAAATTAAAGATATTTAATCTTATTTAAGCTTTAAAGAAATACTTATATTATTTAAATTATAATAAGATTTAAATTATTATTAATTATAAGTTTATTAAATAATTATTTAAAGCTATAGCTTACTTTCTTAGGAATATTAATATATTATAAAATAATAACTCTTCTTATAAATATATTAATTAAATCTTAATTATTTATTATTTGTAAATTATATATTAATATAAATATATTATTAAGATTATCTTAAAAAGAATAAATAATAAAACTATAATAATAATAACTAAATTTATAATATTTTATATTATTATTTAATAATAAGCTTAAGCTATATTTAAACTAATTAAGTAAACTTAATAGACCTAACCCTTATTTTAATCCTTTAAATCATTATTACCCTCTTACCCTTAATATCTTTAAAGATAAAGATATATTAATTATAATAATCTTAATAAATAATATCTTAATAATTAAAATATATATAAATAATAATAAAGGCTGAATTATTACCTAGCTTTATATATCCTACCTTTAAGGAAGACTTAAAAAAGAAAAAGATTATACCTTTAAATCCATTTATCTTTAACTTTTAAAATAATTAATAGATATTAAATATTAAAAACTAATGCTTTATAACTTTTATATATATTTAAAAATAGCTATTATATTATATAAATAAGGATAAGGCCTTATCATCCTTATTAGATAAATCTATTAAATCCTTTATTTAATATATAATGATTAAGCTTATATTAAATATATAGATACTTTAATTTTATAAGATATTATATTTTTCCTATTTATAAATAAATCTAGGAATATATTTTAGAATATATTATTTATAATATAAAAGGATCCTATTAATATTTACCTTTAAAGATCTCTAGCTAATTAATATTTAATAATTCTATTTTAATCCTCTACCTTAATTTTATTATTAACTTACTTATATTTATAAAAAGCTATAATTATATCTTATTTATTATATATAAAACCTTAAAGTTTATTTATACCTTAATTAGCTAGATTAATTATATAATAAAAGATTAAATAAAGTATATATTATTTATATATATCTAAATTAAGGATTTCTAGATATCTTTATCTTTAATATAAATAGAAATTCCTTTATTTTTAAAAGGGATTATATAAAGCTGCTAATATTAATATTTATATAATAATTATAAATTATATTGTTAATAATAGCTAATATATAATTTAAATTATAATAATAATTATTTTATATTAATATATTATAAGATCCATCCTCTTAAGAATAATATTATTATATATATTATTTATTATAAATATCTTTATATTAACCTTAATTAAATAAATACCCTTTATAATATTATATAATTAACTTTATTAGATTTCTATTAATTATATATTTAATAAATTATAATTTTAGATAAATATAATAAATTATATAAGAAGTTATAAATATTTATATATTATTAAGATAAAAGCTTATTATAATAATTATTATTAAAGCCCTTTATACCTTAAAAAAGGATAATTATATATATATTAAGCTAATTAAACCTAGATATTAAGGATATTATATAAATTATTAAAAGCTATCCTTTTATTAAGCTAAGCCTTATAAAATTATTAAAAAATTAATTTTAAATATTATCTTAACTTACCTTAATAGCTATATTAATTATAAGATATTTCAATTAAATACCTTAAATTAGCTAACCTTAATAAATACTTAAAGCCCTTTATACTTAAGCTATTTATATAAAAGGAGAAGAAATTTATTATAAAGGTAATTATAAATTATAGATAATTAAAAACTTAATAATATTATTAAATGCCTTTATTAAAGTTAAATAAATAAATTATAAAGGAATAACTTAAAGCCTTTATAATATTTTATTCTTAATATTCCTTATCTTATTAATAAATATTATAAGCATTATAAACTTAAAAAGTTAATAACCTTTATATTTATATCTTAAAATCCTTATAAGTAATATACTTATATTATATTATTAAATAATTAATTAATTATATTAAATTTATATTAAGAGCAAATATTAATAAAACTTATCTTAACTTTAATATATAAATTATTATTAAAATAATTTATTATTTATTATTATAATAATAACTTTAGATTATTTATAAATAATTACCTTAAAAAGTTAAAAACTTTTTAAAGCTTATTTAAGCTACCTTATTAATATTTACCTTTATTTAACCTTTATTTATAATTACCCTTACCTTTAACCTTTATAATTAACCTTATTTACCTTACCTAGCCTTTATCTCTTTATATATATTATTTTTAATTATATAATAATCCCTCCTTTTAAATTCTTTTATATATTATTAAGATAATATATAATAAAACTATTATTATAATATCCCTTTATATATTTATAAATATATTTAAATACCTTTAAAAAATATTTTTATTCCTTTAATACCTTTACTTCCCTTTTATAAAGATTATTATTCCTTATATTATATAGCTATTACTTTAAATATTAATAATATATTAAATAAGCTTTTTAATAAATCATACCTTTATTATAATTATAAAATAATAACTTATTAATTATATTATATTTAAAGTTAAATAAAAGTAATTAATATAATAACTCTATTAACTTATATTAAATTTAAAGTAAGTTAGACTTTATTATTTAATAATTTAAATAAAATTAATTAAGAATTAATAATACCTTTCCTTAATAAAGAAATATTAAAAGATTCTATTATATTTAAGTTACTATTATTATAGATATATTATTATATTAAAGAATAATAAGCCTTTACTTAAATATAATAAAGTAATTAATATATTTATAAACTTTAATCCTTTTATAATATAAATAATAATTATTATTATCTTTAATAATAATTTTAATAAATAATTATAATTTAAAGTAATTAATTTATAAATTATAAAAGCCTTTCTTAAATATATTATAATAAAATATATTCATTTTATTTTAATAATATTCCTTTATAAGCTAATCTTAAATTCAGCCTTATTTTCCTTAAGATTATTTAGCTAAACTCCTATTATAAATATATTCCTTAATAATATCTTATTTAATATAATATTAAATCTTTTATAATAATGATTTTATTATTTTAATATTTAAATAAAAACTTAGCTTATATTAACTAACTTATACCTTAAACTAAGGGTTAATATATTAACTTAAGGAAAAAGATAAATAAAGAGGTAATTAAAAAGTTAAAGATATTTCCCTTTTTATTTATATTACCTTTACCTTAAATAAGCTAATAATATTATATACTTAAGAAATTATAATATTATAATATATTTATATTTAATTTATTATAGCTATTTAATTTTTAATTATTTATATTAATACCTTAGCTTAATTAAATATTAATATTTATTATAATATAATTAATATAAAGATTATATCTATCTTTATTCCCTTAAATAACCTTATTATAATATCTTAAATAAATATAATATTATAAAATAAGTTAAAAGCTTATTAATATTTAAGGTTTTATTAAATTATTATAAAATAATACCTTTTATTTAATATAATAATAAATAATAAAATATTAAATTATCTTTAAAGGTATATTATAAATAACCTTTATAATTTATATATTTATTTATATAGCTTTATAATTCTATTAAGATAACTTTATTAAATCCTTATAACTTACCTTTTTAATTATTAAGGAATGAAAGATTTTAATAATTAATCTTTTATCTTAATTAAGAATATATAAACTCCTCCTTAACCTAATAGCCTCCTAAAGATTACTTATAATTAATATTATTATTTATAATTATATTTAACCTCCTTAAGGAAGCTTATAAGTTATTAATTATATAGCTTTCTAAGATATAGATAATATATTAATAAGTTAGAGAAATATAATATAAATATATTTATAAAAATAATAATATTAAAGCTTAATAAGATAAATTATAAGGTATTTATAATATAATTAATATTTAATATATATAATTAAGTGAGATAAAAGGAGTTAAAGTTCCCTATTTATATTACTTCTTAATACTTAAGATATTTAATAATAATAATTTATATAGTTAATACCTTTAATAAATATTATATATAAGGTTTAAGTCTAGGTTTTATATATTAAAGTCCTTATATTTATAAATAATAAATTAAAAGGAGATTATTAATATAATTATAAAAGTAATATATAATTAGCTTTAATCTTATTATATTCCTTATAATAAGGATAAAGTGAATATTAAATAATGATAAATTAATATATATATTAAGATTATTAAGCTATTTATAATAAAAGAAGTTTAATAATAAGGATAAGCTTATTTATATCTTTATTTATATATTTTCTAAAAGCTTTAAAAGTATTAAATAATAAAAAAGTAATATTAAAGGTAAAACCTTAAAGGAATATTATATTAAGATTATAAAGAAGTTAATAAATATTATAATCACCTTATATTATTAATGGATATAATTATTAATATTCCTTAGTTTATATTAATTTATATATTATATAATAATCCATTAAATAAGCTATTTAACTTTTAATTTATAATATATTAACTTAAATAAATAGGTTAGCTTAAGAAGGAATTTATAATAATTATTATCTTATTCCTTAACTTTAAAAACCTATTTTAAATATAATGGATTAAATAAGCTTATAAAGATCTTTATTTTAAATAAAGATAAGAAAAGTTTATAATTAATCTTTATTTTATTAAATTAATAATAATATTATAATTAAATTAAAGGTTTAAGGCCTTCTTAAAATAAAGGAGTTTTAAAATATACCTTTAATTTAATAATTTTCTATATTTTATAATAATCCATTATTATAAATATTACCTAAAGCTTCTCTATCTTAAGCTAAATAATATATTAATTTTATTATAACCAGCCTTATTATTTTATAAATTAAATAATATTTAAGATAAATATAAAGATCTTTTCTATTTAATAATACTTTAAGATATAAATAATAAGATTATTATAATTATTATACTAAGTTTTAATATTATAAAGCTATTATTATATAATATATCTTAAAATATTATATATATTCTTTATTAATAGGATACCTTTATTATATTTATTAAGCCTTTATAACTATTATTAAAGGTTCCTAATAATAATAAGATAATATTAACTTATATTATTCTTCTTACTATATATATTTATTTATTTAAAATATATTATATATAATATATTAGCTTAAGGTAATAAAAATCTTTAATAATAATAACTTAAACCTTAACTTAAATAAACCTTAATTAATAATAATAATATATAATATAATATTAGATTATCTTAAAATCTTTAAATAATAATAATAATATTTATTTATTTAAAGGTAATTAAGCTAAGGATGAAATTAATAAATAATTAGGAAATTAAAGTTATTATAAGATTCCTCTTATATTTAACTTAATTATTACTTAATAATAATATATCTATTAATTTATCTTAATATATTATAAAGTAAAAGGAATATTATAAATCTTTATTTATTATTATTTAAAATATTTATTATTATAATTTTAATTATAATCACCCTTCTTTAATAATAAATAATTATATTAAGCTTATTTATAATAAGTATTAAAATATATAATATTTATTAATATTATTAATAATAAGGTTTAAAGATAAAGCTATTTATAATATAACCTTTATATAAAGATTAAGGAAAAGGTTATTATATAATATTTATAAGAAGATCGCCTTATAAGTTAGGTAGCTTAAACCTATAAACCTTAAATATAATCTTAAGTTATAATTATTATTAATTAAAATATAAATAATAATAATATAGTATATTAATATATAAATATTAAATATTAACTAAACTTTAATAAATTTATTATTTAAATTATTAACTTATAGCTAGAAAATATAATATTAAAGAAAGCTTCCTTAAATATAATAAGGGTATATATTAAGCCTGAATCTTTAATATCTATATTTAATATATAACTAGGCTATAAGATTTATTAATTATATTAAGACTTTACCTATAATAAATATAATATTTAAAAGCTAGAAAATATTATATTTTAAAAGCTATATAATAAATATAAGCTTAATTTAATATATTTATTATATTAATTTAACAACCTATTAATATCTTAACTTTAAATAAGATAAAGATTTAAATAAAAATATTAATAACTTTATAAAAGATCCTTAATAATATTAAGGTTATTTATATATTTATTATTATTTAATCCTTAATATATAAAGAGTTTATTAACCCTATAATTATCCTTATTAATAAGGCATTATAAGAATTTAAATTATATATTTAATAAGCTTAAATTGCATTTTAATGCTACTTTTTCTTATTTATTAATAATCATTATTAAGATAAGCTATTTATTAATAAATAATATAATAAGAATAATAAATATAAAAATATCTACTTTAATTAATTCTTAATACCCCTTTTACTTTAAATTATAATTATAAAACCTAATTATATTACCTTCCTTATAGAAAACTATTAATAATATAAGGAATTTTAAGATTTTATATTTAATATCTTTTATAAGGAAAATATATAAATTATTTTCAACTCTTATATACCTTTCAACCTAACCTATATATAATATATATTTAAATAACAACTTATTTATAATATATATATTCTTAAAACGGATTTTAATTTCATTAATAATAAGGTAATTAAATTCTTCTTAAGAGATTATATTACTTTAATATATTAATCTATAATAATTATTAAAGATATTAACTTTATTAATATAATATAAGTTTAGCTTTTAATAGAAATAATAACCTAAATTTATTAATCTTATATTTTAAATTCCAATATAATAATAAAACCTTAAATTTATATTATTATACCCTATAATACTTAAATTAATAAAATTAAGATTTACCTTTAAGCTTTATTTAATAAAAAAGTTTATTATAACTTTATTAAGGTTTATATTTAAATAGCAATAATAAATAGTGAATAAGATATTATAATTCTTTATTTTATTTAAGATAATAAAATAATATTCTTTTTTAAAGGCAATTATATTAATATTATATAAATATACTTTAAATACTTATTAATTAATATTTTAAATAAAAACTTTTTTATTAAACTTAAAAGATATAATATAAAAATTATAAGTTAATATTTAATATATTAAATACTTTATAACGCTTATTATAAGGATCTTTATAATTAAGGTAATATTTATTATTAATATTATATTCCTTATTATATTATTAAAAAGGTTATTTAAAAGGATTATAATAAGCTTATTTATTTCTTTTATAAGTTTAAGGGTTATTATATATATAATTATTAAGAAAAGGATTTCCTTAATTTAATAATAAACCTTAATATTATCAACCTTTTTTAATAAATTATTAAGAAAGATAATATTAATAATATTAATAAAAAAATTAACTTTTAATAAAGAGATAAAGCATATATAAATCCTTTTATTATATTTAAGATAAATTTATAAAATAATAATAAGCTTAAATATAATAAGGTTAAGAAATTAATAAAAAAACTTAACCTTAATTTAAAAGCTAAATTAAATAACCTATTTAATAATAATACTTTAAAAATACTTAATATATAACCTTTTATTATAATATTAAAAGATATAAAGCTTAATAAATTTAAATAATTTAAAAATAAAGATAAAGAGGATAATTAAATTAAAGATTTAAATAACTTTAATAAATTCTTAATAAATAAAAAGATTATTAAATTTAAAAAGGTTTATTAAGGCTTAAAGAAAGAAAAGAAGGGTTTATAAATTAAGGTTTATATTATAAATAATAATAAAATTCCTAATTAAAGCTTTAAGGTTAAGGATAATAATAAAGTTCCTAGCTAAGGTTATAAGGTTAATATTACTTTAATTACTCCTACTACTCCTATTAATAAATCTAATAAGTAAAATAAGCTAGAATCTATAGAATCTATAAATTAAATTAATAAATTTAATAGATAAAATAATAAAGATAATACTTTACTTAATAGAAATAGATAATAGATAAATTCTTTAAGAATAATTAATTATAAAGATTATTATCTTAATATAAAAATATATAAAGATATATATATTTTTTAAGGGCTAGGTATATTAAGGGATAATTAATCACCCTACTCTCTTTTAATATATCATACCTTCTATAACCCGCCTAATATTAACTTCTCCTTAATATATATATAACGAGATATAATACCTTTAATTAAATTAGCTATCAGAAACCTAAATTAATACCCTGATCGATTCCGAAGCCCTCATATGACTCGTTATATCGTCAACCATATAATCGACTCCTCACACGCGAAAGCCATGGCCAACATATGTAGCAGCGAGGAATCACAGCAATGGAACGAGGATGGCTACAAAAAGCCAGACGAGTATTGGGGCATCTTGGACCTCGGTGTAGATCCCAAGTATTAACGCAGGGGAATCGCCAGATCGCTGCTGAAGTGGGGGCTGGAAGGAGCAGAGAAGGAGGGTCTGCCTGTCCACTTGTCGGCAACCCCGGACGGAGCCTCGCTGTACAGTAGCCTTGGGTTCCGTGGTGTTGGCAAGTGGAAGTGGCGCCCAGATCAGGATCGCGACTGGGAGATTATGCGCTGGGATCCGCCGAAAGATGCTAACAATTCAGGTGTCGAGAAAACAATATAGAGAGGTTAGCGAGAATGCTGCCATTATATTTACTTGCACTCGGAGTCTTGGATATTTGAGTCTGATATGCGAGGTAGTGAAGTATAGAGGCAGCCCAGGTGCGAGCAAGATTCTGTATGGGGAAATAGAGGATTCACTGTGATTATTTTCCAAATGCTTGCCGCGCATTCCATCATAGGAGGCTGTATTCTCACATAAATGGGCGCTCATTTGAGCCACACGTGACAAGACTTGTTACAGCCGCATCCCCAACGAGAGTAGGCACATGAAGCCTATATGTGCCGAATGGGACGGCTTCATGTCGAAGAACGTGGACGCGAGCATGAATGCAACAGAAAAAGCGCTTAGAGACTAGTCTACCATTTGAATCATACTTTGTGTCCCCTGCGCTCAAATCTGAGCATTACCAGATAGACTAATCAGCTGAGACCCAGGAGAATCAAATACCCAAGCTGGCAAACCATATCTCTTGTGTGTGGCAGTGCACGGTAGCGTTTATCTTGATGACGCTCTAGTCTTTGGCCTGTTGCAAGGAACGAAGATACTCATTTTGTTTTGGGAGTGAAGGGGTGTCTATATTTGGAGGCGATTATTCTTGGATGGGTTTGGAAAGGACATACACATTGCTAAGGGCACAAGTGAATTAGTTCTTTGTTTCTCTCCTTCTCTTTTCCCTCTTTTTCTTTTCTTGGGAGGTTGAGGGGGGCGGTAGTCTCAACTGAGAGTCTTGGCTTATGAAACCCATGCATGGTAATTAAACTACGGCATAAGATATTTTTTGGAAGTTGGAAAAGTTCATTTAATTCTGATATGGTATCCCTTTGCGAGAACGTATGACTGCGCCTACTGCCATCAAGATCTCTAGAGCCGTCTAAAACTAGAACCCTCCGTCATGGAAAATCACCCCCGACCTAGTCGTAACTCTTTCAACGAAACAACAGAGATGTTCATCATCTGCTGCTTCTCAATCCAACAAATCGTTGTACTCCTGATGAGATGCATATGCAGAAACGTGACCGTCTTCCCCACCAATGCTTCTCAGAACCATGGAACCGTCGTCGTGGGAAAAGGGGTAAAGTAGGTTGTCGTATTCATGTCCGGACCTCGGCTCCGCCGTTGTAACACGAAAGGGGTATAGTAGCACACGGGCGCAGTGAACAAAGACGGGTGCAGATGCTGTGGAGCCAGTGACAAAGAGGTACGGGTCGCCAAGTCTTCTGGACCGTTGAGCCACCGCAGCACAAGGGCTGTCGGTTGGGGATTGGGCTTGAGAAATTTGGCTGGTTGAAGATACCTAACGTGTAGGCTGGAGAATGGATGCTACCAGATCAGCTCGACTGAAATGGCACGGGTGATTAGGTATTAGCTTGCATGGTACAGCTGGCGACCGCATGATGCACCACGATATGGGCAGTCCTTAGAACTTAACCTTCTTGCCAGTCACCTTGTAGATGATAGGGGCAATCAGGTCCTCTTTGAAGCGTTCCCACGGGTTGCGGTTCAGCCAGTAGCTGAGCTCACGGTAGTTGTACATCTCGCCCCAGCAATCCCTGCCCCACTCGCAGCCTGCCATGTTGACGACGAAGTCGCGATCGTTCTGGTCGTAGTGAACGCGAGTGTTGTTTCCGTTCTCGGAGCACGCGCCCGGAGGAAAGCTGTTGATCTTTCTCTGCGGGGCGAAGGCCGTGTGGGCTCGGATCCAGGCCTGGCTTCGGTAGAGCTGCTCTAATGCATCCTGTTCTTTGTGGGCCCATTCCATGTGCTTCTGCTCGTAAGCCACCGGATCCCACCAGACGTCGAGTAGCCGGTCAGTCCACTGGCCCCGCCGCACAAAGAATGAGCCAAGGTTGAAACCAGCGCAGTCCTGGGAGAGGATGAAGTTGACCGAATTGGCATCCCCGTCACCGTCCGGGCTGCGCAGGTCATCGTCGAGGTAGGTGTCGTTTAGGGGATGCGTGATGTTCAGAGGGTTGTAGTCGTTGATATCGCGGTATACGTTATTTTGTAGCTGATCGAACATGTGACTCTGGAGGGAGTACGAGGGTTCCATGATATAAGTGTTGAGATCGAGCCACCACACCCTGCGGACTGGTTAGCCTAAGATTGAAGAGCCGATGAGTTTGCACTTACCACTCTGCCTTGGGGTATTTCATGAATGCGTTCCTGACAAAGTCGACCTTCTCCCAACTCTCTCGCCACTCATGAGCGTAACGCTTCTTGGTGCTCATATCGACGACTTCCAGCTCGTAGCCCCACCTGGCGACGTACTTCTTTTTATTGCGCATGCTGTCTCGCTCGATCGCCCACTCGCGCGCGCCTTTCCATTCCATGACACCCCCACCGACATTGGCGGCCAGGATTATGACATACTTTTCTCCGCCACCGAGCCATGCCGTCCGGCGCCAGTGGTATATTAAAGCTGGTGTGCGTCAGTATGCAGAGCAGAGCCCATGGACTCGAGGGGCACGCACGAGATTGGTAGAATATGAGGATTGCGAGAAGTAGCAGCAAGACAAAGAGTACTCGTAGCTTCGACTTTCGGCCCATGCGCGCCAGTATGTTCCTTATTCTGCCGTATAATGGCACCGATTGAGCGGGCGCCCATTTGCCCCGCTGAAGTTTCTCCTTCTCAGCGTAGTGTGTACTCGTATTGAACTGGGGCAAGCTGTTTGATATGCGCCGCATGTGTCGAGTGAAGAAGCCCTGGTTCTGTGTCGCGAACGACGGGTACCCGCCGTTGCCCATATTCTTGATGCGCGCAGACTCCCACACAACCTGATTTCCATTGGAGCCTGGGAAGGCGGTCGAAGGGCTGGATCGACCGCTCGCGTTGATGTCGAGACCGGGACTGCTCCATCCGCCCGCAGGGAGGGGGGATGGGCTTCGAGAGAGGGACATTTGGAGGCCTGGGGTGCCTGTGCCATGGGGAGCGAAGCGGTTAGCAGTCTGTCACGGGCGCAGGGAGGCGGGCGGGTGGTTGCGACCAGAAACGGAAACTGTGGTACGGGACACAGCACGTACCTGGGATCGGGGAGAGCTGGCTGGGCTTCTGCCGATGGACGCCAAGCGACCCAAGCGACGAGGCGGTTTCGCCCCCCAAGGATATCCTTAGCCCACTCGATGCGGACGAGCGTCTTCGGTGATGCGAGGGGGCCGGTCTGTCCTCGGCCGAGGAGGAGGTCGCTGATGATCTTGGGGGAGCCAGGTTGGCGGTGCAGGTAGCAGCGACCAGAGGGCAAGGCTTGCCTCCTGGTTAGCCGAAAAAGCCAAGGGGCTGCGAGGTGGGTAGGGAGGTTGGAGGTGCCGGCGCGGTGTCACGGCAAGGATGCGACGTATTGGGCGGGCGGGCGGGCGTGGGGTTGCAATCCGCTTTGTGTCTAGCCTCAGGTGCTCGAGTCGAGTCGGGTCGGGTCGACGATTGATTTGAAGTCTCACCAGATGCACACAAGGCCTCGCGGGTGCCCTATTGGGTCGGCGCGTCGAGCGAGCGAGCGAGCGAGGAGCAACGTGGACACGACAGGTGTCTCCGTCACCGATGGGAATATCGAGTTGCAGAGCGATCGACAGAGTCGTCGCCGCGTGCCAGGGCAGAGCTGTCACTGTGACGGGTTCGGGCCCACGGGTGGTTCCTGGGTGGGGGAAGGGGGGGCCGGTAAATGTGGTGCTTTCAGGGTCTGGAGGCGATGGGACGAACGGGGACGGGCGCGGACGACTTGGTGCTGTGCTTGCTGGCGTTGGGCCGATGGATTGTCATGCAGCCCAAAGAAAGTGGTCGGTCGTGTAGCCTGCAGTCGCAAGAGGCGAAGGGTTTCCTAGCGCGTCTGAGCAAGTAGAGAACAAGTGACGGGGGAAAGGGGAGGGCGAAGTCGGTGTTGTTTTTCGCGCGCAACTGGCTGGAGGAAGAGCACATTGATGAGATGAATGCAGATTACAGATTGCACAAGAGCACTGACTCGGCTGGAAGGGGAAAGGCCGTGCAGCCATCGACCCATAACTTTAAATGACAGCACGCGGCGCTGCAATCTCAGGGGTCCAAGAGGTCGTCACCAAAACACATCAGACGAACAATCTGACAATCTGATGCTACCCACAGGATGCAATGGCTGCTACGTCGCCACCACGGCGCACAGCAAAAAGAACAGCTGTATCGAACACTAGAATAATTCTAGGTCTGCAGCAAGCTGCTGTCCTCGGGTGCACATTTTTGATGAGCGCCTGCTTCTGCCCAAGGAAAGACGGTGGCGGGCGAAAAAGGGCAGCGGGCACAGCTTGGTCTGGATTGAATACGGACTTCATCTCACTAATCGCAACCGAGCGTATCTCTATCCGGCCTCGCTCGGCAGGTGACCATCAGCACTACCGCATCCTCCCACACACGAAAACGAGAGGCATGACTGTGGGCATTGCCGCCACAACAACAGACGTCCAACTTAAATGGACACGGATGGATAATCGGCTCTTACTCAGTCTCGTACTCAAATGTTTCTTCTAGACGCACACAACTTCCATCGCGATTCCAGCCGAAGATATGTCGCCTGTACCGCCAAGAGAGACACCATCGGCCTTGGCAAGGGAGGCTGATTTCCAAGCGAGCCAGGCGAGACAGGCCTGGCCCTCGACCTAAGCAGCTGTCTTGTTTCCAAGTAAGACGGACATCACGTGAGCTCCAGGTCAGTCCTTCCGACGGCAGCTTATTGTTTCGTGCAGGCCGCTTTGAGAGAGCAGCTATACCAAGTGAACGCAAGGCGATGGCCCTTTTGGTAAATACTGCATATGGGCGACACCAGCTGCTAGCGTCCCCTCGCCAGCAGAAACCCAATGTGTTGAATCAAGATTTAAGCGCGTACATATATCAATCCGACTCGACGACTTCAGGGCATGTAAAGGCTTAGTGGACTCGCCTACTGTCCAAGATCCGAGCTTCTCAAAATAGACTCTCCAGGAACATGTTTGTTCGTGCCGTGAGCAAGGACAGCGGGGGTTGTCATTTTTGCTTTTGATCTTGTACATTGACACTTTCGTCGACTTGAGCCGCCCTCCTGAGACCATCTTTTCCCCGGGGCGTCGCTGTGGCAGAGTCGAGTCGTGATGATCCTGTTAGGTACTGTTATTCAATGCTCTTCGAGACTTGGTCTGACACAGTACCCCCTCGTGCCGCGGAACCCAGGCGCAGACATCGGAATATATACGCTCTGCACGGTCTACATGTGGCATCCACCACTCTCGCGCCAAGCAAATTCAAGCTTCCACCCGCTGTGGCTCCCTGCCGATCCCTCGCCCCTTGGGGACGACCATGGCCCAAGCACTGGGGCATGGCAAGGATCTGTGTCGACAGCAGACCAAGACTTAGCTGTCAACATGAACTTGTGGTTAAACATGCACGTCAGACTCGTTGGCCTCGGCTTTTTTGCCCGCGTACTAGACAGATTTCAGTGTGGTGGTGGTGTTCGTCCCTCAGCCCACTCACCTTTGAAGTCACATTCGACACTAGTGTCGACGAAGAACCTCTTGATCAACGCTGCTGGAATTTTGTGCAATTTAACACATTAAATCCTCATTAATATCAATCCACCATAGACTCACACGCGGGATTCTTGCCCCTGAACTTCTAAACTTCCGTCTCCGTATTTCTAGCATGTAAAGGCGCTGGCGCTGCTTGAGGTCGACAGAGCACTTGACAATGTGGAAGTCCTGGGAGTCGGACTATACAGACTCAACATAGATATAAAAGCAAAACACATAATACATGACACAGCTAGGCATCTTCCCAAAACAACGATGAAGCATACCTACCAATTCCTCCACACACGGCCCCCCCCCGGTCCCGACCCCTCCACTGAAGAATGGTAGACTTGGACTTGTCCACGTTATCAAAGCCCCCAGACACACGTGCCAAAGTCTCCATGATCCGCATGTCTAATGCTACGTTCTGCAACAGTCATGGTAGTGGATATGTGCCTGCGGACCAAAGCGGACCCGGGCTAGGGGTCAGTGGACGGAGCCCAGCTCACCCGAGCCCAAGCGCCTCGACAGGCGCGGAGCCAGCATCTCGTTCAATCTTCACTCAGCTTGACGCTCGTCGTCTCCATACTATGGGGACAACATGAGCCCCACTCTGTGGTTTGATCCATCTGACCAGTTCGTGGCAATCCATGGGGAGAAGGTGTGCACAAGGCATTGAGCATGCCACGTACGGAGTTGACCACGTTCACGGTCACCCTGCCTGAGTGCTACCCACCGAGAAGAACACTTTGAGACGATAACCTACCCGCCCCTACATACACTATTAGCGTCCCGAACTGGCGGGCTTCACAATAGCGGGGCGCAGCTAGTTGGAGCCCTCCTCACGGCATGGGTGGCCCAGGACCATTGGAACAAAGTGACTTTGATGAAGTTTTGTCGCGATAGAGGCCCACATGTCGCTCAACAACGACTTGTTGTGGACACGGCTGACCTCACTGCTCATTGGCCAAGGAAAAGTCAATTCGACAATATCATAGACGCCTCACCAATCGTTTCAGCCGTCCATCCAGAGCTTTGTCTCCGGCGTACTGGGGTCGAGAGAATCCCCCCCCCCCTCGCCCCCCAGCAGCTTGGCCCGGGGGCGGCAGGGACGGGAGCAGCAGCCGAGCCAAGATACAGTATGAATTTCTGACAGCAGAGGTTCGACACAAAGACATGCATACATCAACCGTCGCATCCTTGACGCGAAGCTGCAAGGTTGGACGGCTCGCACCCTTGTTGACGCGGTGGTGGTGGTTGCCATGTGCAGACACGCAATTTCACCTTCACGACGTTGAGACCCAAGTAGGATGAACCCGGAGCAAATATGCAGGGGGGGAGGGCTGCGCGCCAGATGGTGGTCCCGGGCCAGACCGATTGGCGACGGAGGGCGCTTCTCCAGAGGGCCCTGCGCAGCGCCTGGCCAATCATCTTACACCCCAAGACTTTCAGTGGGGCCATGCCTCATGACTGCAGCGCTTACAGCAGCAAAAACTCCAGACCCCACACAAACAAGCAACGCAGTCAAAGTGTCGAAGGAGGACTCGAGAACCATTAAGCGCCGTCATGCGCAGGCGAGCCCTGTCTTGGGCAGCTGCAGGTAGACTGGCGAGATTTCATCGCATGCCTGTCCGCGCCAGTCAAGCCAGTCAGATCTGCTTCGTGGTCAAACATGCAGTCCGGGGTTCTTGCAGTCGCGCAGTCTCGCAGTCTCGCGATCCACCAGTCAAGATGTTAAGATGTTGCCAGGGCAGGGCCCCGACTGCTGCTCCCTCGCCACCCACCACTCGTGCCACGACGGGGCTGCTCATCCGATCGTGCTGGGAATTTGATTTTTCTGACTTCTCTTTGTTCTCGGTCTTTGTTCTTCCGATCCAAGTCATTGTGCGTTGCTCCCGCGTCATGGTCTTCTCATTGTTCTGACCAACACGCGGTGCTGTTGCCATTGTTCTCCTTCCACCGTCCCATTCTTCACACCACCCGCCTTGATACGCTGCTCAGTCAACACCACACACAAGACTCCTTCCAGCCACCTATCTAATTGGTTTGATTTCTCGAGTACCTTTCCTTCCCTCGGACTCGACCTGAAACCTTTCTCTGTCCGCTACATCTCGTCTCGCATTTATTTCTACTCCAGATCGCCTGGCACGATACCCTTCATCTGCCCATATTTCAGCTACATACTCAAGGATACTGATCTCTTGATGAGACGTCCTTTTCCATTCACACAGTAAATTCGGACATACACTCACTACCACTCCCGAGATGGAGGACCTCAGATCCATGCATAACGGCATGGCTACCACACAACCTCAGCACCGGAACCAACGGGATGAGTGGGAGGAATGGACAGACGATGAACCTTCCACGCCCAGAGGAGATGGCTCTTTCACCCAATTGGCAGCATCCGGCTCTTCCCCTTCATCGAAAACACACAGCCACACGGCACCGCGATTGTCAAAGCCGAGGCAGTCGACCCTGAGAATCCAGAGACTCAAGTCCCGCAAGCGACAAAAGGACCAGAACGCCAAGGCAGGCATCAGGCTGGTCACAGACATGACAAGGTTCCGGAAAGGACCCCAACATGTTGCCCAGCTCGTGAAGCCTGTGCCTGGCCCTCACTCCAGTCATGCGGCGACAGGCAAGTTTGCCGATGCGAGCGCCCTGAGGGCTCTGGAAGGATCGCCCTCATCGGCGTCGGTCGGCAACTGGGCGTGGCTCAAGAACAGCCCATCTGCCAGATCAGTCTCATCATTTACACAGGCTACCACCCCTGACAGCAGCAAGATAGTCATTGGCATATCCCTGCCCGAGGATGACGCCGCCGGAAAGGACATCAGTCCCCAGACCGCGGTTGTCGCCACTCCCTTTGACAGACTGCCTGTGAACAAGCCCTCGACGAATCCCTTCTACAACCAGCAAGCCAAGTCGGCCTGGTCTCCCGACACCGAGGACAGTCTGTCCCCGGCACGGCATCTGCGTTCCATGTCGAGCGTGTTCTCGCAGGCCGCCGGTGTCACGCCAGGCCAGTCCGGTGTGCCCCCAGTACCAGCATTGCCGTCCTCTCTGAAGAACCCAGTCAAGGCTAGACTATCGAGGAATGATCTCGATGAGGATGACGACAACTTCACCCCCGTGACCTTGTTTGAGGAGGACGGAAACAAGACCCCAGCCTCCGCTGCCTCAAAGATCTCCCCAGCACCAACCAGCGCGCGGTCTGGCTGGTGGGACCATCTTACTACGCCCTTCCGCGAGCGCTTCAGCCCAACATCAAAATCCGACAAGGAGACTCAAAGTCCGGCTGGAGACGAATGGTGGAAGGGCCAAGATGAGAAGAAGACGATCGGGGCTGCTCATCTTGAGAACCATCATGCCTCGAGCTCGTCGGCATCCTCTGCGACACTGCGACCGTACCCACCGCCTGTTCCCATCATCCGCGTCCCCACCCCGACTATAGCATCGTCATCATCTTCTGGCGCATCCACTCGTGCCCCCAGCAATCAAGGAGAGTCCCGATCCGAAAAAGCGAAGGTTATGATGGAGGAGGAGGACTCACCGACAGAGCTGCCACCACCCTACGAGCGAACACCGTCCACCAAGCAGGCCCAGCCTGTCAGGTTCCGCGCCGTGTTTCCTCCTGGACACGAACTGGCCAACGCCTACCCACCATCGCCGCAGCCCGGCAGCCCCGGTCTTGACGGGACGATGACCTCACAGGGAGGCATCAAGCTCACCGACGTGCCACTGACGCCGGCGGTTGCCACAGATCCTGCGTTGCCAGACAGGGCAGCAGGCACCTATGTGACTGGTGACCACTTTCTCGCCAACTACGGCGACGACCCCGCCGCAAAGATCGAACGGACAAGGCGCAGGCACGAGAAGGAGGACTATGTCGCCCACAAGGCCGGAGGGTTCTGGAGGGGCCGTGGGTGCATCCCTGAGAACGGGTGCTACGGACGCTCGGGTCGCGAGGGCCGCCAGCGCAGGAGGATCTGGATCGGCGCCATCTGCCTCGCGTTCCTGCTGCTGACCACCCTCGGCGTCGTCCTGGGCGTCGTCCTCTCGCGCCGGGTGGCTCGCCCTGCGGCCGCCGGTAACACGACCACCGGTGGCGCCACTGGCGGCTCCGAGATCGACACCGTCTGGCTCAACCTGACCGGCTTCCCACCCATCCCCACCGGCCTGTCGACGATTGTGGCCCCGGACAACTCGCAGATCCTCAACGGGTGCGCCGCGCCCTCGACCCTGTGGAGCTGCTCCCTGCCTCCTGAGCAGCAGGCTGCGAACGAGCCTCACGATGCCGACCAGCCTGGCTTCATCTTCCAGATCCAATACGACAACAACACCCGCCAGTTGTGGAATATTCCCAACGGGACGCCCCCGACACCAACCCAGCCCACTGGCTCTACTACCTCCGCGGCGAGTGCTACCAGCTCTGGCTCAGCTACCAGTACCGGTACCAGCGCCAGCGCCACCAACACCAACAGCATACAGGGTGGCGATCTCAGCAGCCCCAGCGCGAGTAACCTGGACAAGCGTGCAACAACCCTGTACGACATCGGAATCGCGCCCAACCCAGATCCCCCTTCCTTCCAGGAGATGTGGTTCCTGGGCAACACGACGGATGGGATCGTCTCAGACGACAAGGCCGGCGAGCCCACGCCCTTCTACATCAGCTTCTTCACCAACACGAGCGGCTCCGCGGGGCCGAACATGTTGACGACACCCAACGGTGCCGGTGCCGGGGCCGAGACGGAGAAGCGCGGGATAGGCAACGGCATCGGCTCGGGCACGGACAGCTCGGGCAGCTTGTCGGAGCTCCTGCCACCGCCGCCGCTCAACGCGGACGGCACGGGCGCGCCCGCGCAGCTGCGACCCTTCCCCTACCAGCAGCCGCTGCGCCTCTTCGACCGCGGCCTTCCGACCGAGCACTACGGCTTCTACTCCTACTTCAACAAGACCATCTACGTGACCTCCATGGACGGCAACGAGACTGGCGGCCCCGTGGCGGCGGACGCGGGCGGGGGCTCGCGCGAGGGGAGCGCCAAGTTCCTCGTCTCGTGGACGCAGACGCGCTTCGTCGTCAAGATCTGGACGCGGAGAGACTCCTCTGGGGCCAGGCTGATGGGCGGGTCGGGCCGGCCGGCGGGCGACGTCGACGACCTCGCCGCCATGCCCGGCACGTTCCCCTACCCCGTGACCGTGGGCGAGGACACGCACGGCGGCAGCGTCGACCTCAAGGCCACCTTCGCGTACGGCGTCGAGCCAGACAGGCACGTCAACACCACCGACGCCACTCTCTTCACCAACGACGTCGGCTTCGGCGGGGCTGCCGTCAACCCGCGGCTGCCGAACGGAGACCTGAGCTGGGGCGGGGTGGACGGCGGCACGGGCGGCTGCCGGTGTGAGTGGGTCAATTGGGTGGATGCTTGAGATAGTCCCCGAGATATTAAATATTCTTTTTTAATTCACTTTTATTGAAAACAACGCTTGCACTTGTACCTTCGCTGTGACAATGACCGGCTAATGTAGCCTTGGGTTCCCCGGCTCCGATCTGATCAAGCTAGTCTCGGATGGAGAGTCAACCACTGAGACGGGCTTTGTGTCCGGTGAAGTGGCTTGAGTGACACACTTCGGGCCCTTGATCTGGATCCAGCCCATCGGATCCAAGAATTCCTGGATATCCTGCAATCAAATGATCCCCCTCACTCCGGTTGGCCAGCTGTTCTTCGCCATCTCTCCGTCTCGCAGCATATGGGGAAGCCATGCATCTGAAAGCCCGGCCCAATATTCTGACTTACATATCCGGCAAACAGGGGTACGGGGAGCTCCCTCCACTCGTAGCCAGGCACTGAGGCGAGCCTCCCAAAGAGGACCCAACGCCTGAGCTGGCGAAGGGAGAAGGCTCGCTCACATAGTATGACGGAAATGTGTCCAGGGAGCCATCGATGTTCAAGTTCATCGCGTCAAAGTGGTCCATGCCGAGTCCCTGGTCTTGATACTGGAGGTTGCTGTGTAAGTACGGCGGCATATAAGAGAGTTGCAGCGCCGGGGCCGGAGCCTGGCTGTAGGCCGAGGCGGCGGCAGCCGCTGCGGCTGCTGCGGAGAGTTGAGCGCGGATGGCTTCGTTCTCGTCCCGCAGCACCTGCCGTGCGCTCTCGGCGTGGGAGATCTTGTCTCGGATGCCAGCGATGTCCGCCTCGAGCTGCTCGACGTATTTGGCCTTGCGCTGGCGGTGCGCCACTTGTGCTTTTCGAACCTGGATTCTCCGCTTGTCCTTTGACGCCTGCCCCGGCTCCTGGGCCTGTCCCGGTGCTGAGAGTGGGTGTGTGTTAGCTGGGGTTGGTTGACTATCTGAACCTTGTTTACGAAGAACAGCGAGTGGAAAGTGGCTTGATGTAGCAACAAGGTACCCAAGACATATCCCAGGGCGCAAGTAAGTCCCATGCAGATTCACAAGCTCCATGGCCCCGGCGCCGACTGTGGGCCGTTCCCAGCGTAGCGTTGACAAATCTTGGTGACCAAATCAAGACAATGTGTCACGCTGCAGGTTTCCTAGATTCTTGGCCCAGTCTGGCTGGCTACAGCAGGGCAACAGCCTTGGAATTATAAGAAGAGCAACAGCAGCACTCATGAACAGGAGAACTCCACACACCTTTACTATTCGACTGGCTGGGGTCGCTTTGGACGAAAGTGAGCTCTCGGGCTGTCGACTCGTCCTTCGTTTTCCTCCAAAACGACGTGAAGGATGGCCGGTCTTCAGAATGCGCCTCCATTGTTCACAACTGTCTGCTTGGCAAGTGAGGATGATACTCAGAGTCGACGGGAGATGGGGTATCTTGGTCTGCTCTGGGCCGGACGACACGCAAACGGCCAGACCGCATCCTCATATACGCCGCCCTCGACCCTCGTTGCTCGCCCAGCATTGGTGCTCCAGCAAGCTGAATAAGATCTGGGCAGCCCGTGGCGACGACATCCTTGCAGCGAAGCAGACCTTTGCGCCCGTCACAGGCGGAGAAAGCAGCGTCGCCATGCATGAGGTGGTGGTGAAGTTGGGTGGATGTTCAACAGAGTGTCACCTCCTGCCTGGATCCCATGGTGGTTATACTGTATTGGGACAGCGACCAGGACAAAAGAAGTAATCAGGTTATTCAGCAGTGCGTGAGCGTGCAACAATGTGCGCGGCCAATCACTGCAGGGGCGCACAGCTGCGGCCGCCTTTGCGGAGTGCTCCGACGAGTGAGCCCTCTATGTCCGGTGACACGCAATGACCAATTGGCATAGTCTGAGCACTTGATTGCCGAGGGAGGGAAAGCCAAGATGTGTCAATTCAAGGTTTCCTGGTAGAATTCCTGGGCATCACATCAGACACCGTCTCAGCATTTGAGGCTGTTTCTTGCCCGGGACGTGACCGTGTGCTGGTTCGGCGTCGAGGCCCCGACTTGTCCGACGATCCAAGGCCGGGGCGGCGCTCGCTCGGCCCCGAGGAAGTGGAGGCGAGACGGTGATGATGCAGCAGACAACAAGCTTCGGGAGCGAAACAATCGGGTTTGCGCCAAGCCTTGGCCGGTCCAGACAGACAGGGGGAGGCGGTGAGAGGCGAGTGAGGGTAAGACGGACAAAAAACCGACCGACATGGTGTACTTGCCGGCATGGACACGCGTGTAAGCAGAGGGAGGAAATGCCCTGGTCGACGGCGGATTCAATTTGATTCGAGGCTGTGCACGCAAGACGGCGCTCGGCTGTGCGTCCCATGGAATTTCTCTTGACCAGTCGAACTAGAACCACGCGGCTGGGTTCTACATTACAGGAACGCCTCTCAACATGCACGGCCTTGGGTTTGCACATGCGGCCACAATGTCATTGCTGGCTGCTGATGTTGGGTTGGTTGCGGCATCAAGGAGTGTGGCAGTTTTCTGGACAGTAGGGTGGGCAGGCGCGGCAGGGTAGGATGGGATAGGATGGCATGGAATGTGACCATGATGGGATGGAATGGGATGCTGGTTGTTGGTATCGGGCTTGACGGGCAGAAAGACAGTTCTGGATGTAGGGATGAGCGCGTCATCCATGGCAACCTGGGAGAAGGATGAATGAAGCATGGCTGAGAGCTGTCAGGATTCAGACCCGGGCCCAGGCCCAGTCAGCGGCTGCGATGTGTCCTCAAGACCACCGCATGGCGTGCCTCGAGGGGTGCGCAACCATGCTACTGCTGATGCTGCTGCTGTCATTGCTGCGAGTCTGCTTCATGTATGTCAAGCCCATGTGGTTTGTTGGACGCACAGATTGATAACGGGCGAAGTGACGGCTGTTACACTTGCGTGGTAGTCTGGGCCGTAGTGCAGTGTGGACGTGAGATGCTGTGGAAGGCTAGAGAACCTTGGAGCCTTGGGCTAGTCCGCCAGATCTCTAGCTGCATTATTAATCAAGGTTGCAGATACATGAGAATGGGTGGACGAGGTCGCTGCCAGGAGGTATACAGGACCCTGATTTGGGCCTGCCGATCATCTGAGTCGCATTCGGATTGTAACGGTGCTGCCCACCGTCGAATCCCGTTCCCCCCATGCCCACGGGCCTGGTAAGGGGGATGATACTACCAGACTAGACCGTTTGACTACGAGCCGTGTACGAAGGAAGGAAAGGGACCTCTGCAAGCACCCAGCAAAATGCGTGCAGCGAGTACCGGAGAATACGCAGCAGAGGCCCAAGGCAGCCCGCCTCGGGACGTATCCCGTCACAATCCCACCTGTGCAGACACACGCGCTCCCGCTCGCTCGCTCGTTCACACGCTCCGTCTTGCAGCTGAAAGGGATGGAGTCCTACATAGTACAGTACATCCATATCTGACTTGGACCTGGCCTGACACTTGACTTTTTATCTGTTCCCCACCGTCGATTACCATTGACCGATGCGCACCCATTCTTGGACTTCCCATGGCCCGCCTCGCGTGCCGTTTTTCTTCGCCTCACCAAACCGACAATTGCAGATTAGATCATCACCGGCCTGTTCCAGCTCGCCGGCCCCTCAACGTCCGTACTCCCCCGCCCTATCAGTCCACACCCCGTCATACGCACTAGCTGGCTTCCCCAGACGGGGCCCCTACCGAACATCGACAGTATAAACCAAGGCCGCCTGGTACCTACGCCGCTCTGCTCCCGTGGCCACCCAGGCCTGACTAAACACCGCCCATTCATCGCATTTGCCACTGCCATTCTCCGGACGCGACCCGACGCTGCGGCACACCCGTCCTGTCCTCGCAAGCCCACGGGCCGATCCGTGGCACGGTCACCATGTCCACGTCGCCAGAGACAGACACGGCCATGAATGGCATCGAGGAGGCAGAGGACACCCTCACCGTCCAGGTGGAAACCAGTGGCCCACCAGCAACAGGCGCCGCGGCCCCCCATCCCCCCAACAATGCCGACGTGCCAAAGCCCAAGCGCCTGGCATGTATGATATGTAGGAAGAGGAAGCTCAGATGTGACGGCAACCGCCCACGCTGTAGCACATGCACGAGGCTGGGCCATGACTGTGCCTACGACGAGGTCCGGCGGAAAAGTGGCCCTAAGCGTGGATATGTCAAGGCCTTGGAGGAGCGACTAAGTGCGTCTGTTCCCGCTCCCGCCCCCATCCCCCTACTTGTCAATAACGAGGTGACTCTTGGGGAATCCAATCGCTGACACGAGTTGGGACTGTAGAGCAAGTCGAGACCCTCCTGAAGACGCAAGATCCACCCGCTGCCCCCAAGCCAGTTGTGCACGTTGCGCCCCCTGTCACAGTCAATTCCGATCCCAAGATCAACAGCAGCCTCTCCACGCCTGTGAACCTCACAGTCAATGACCCTTCTATCAGCCTTGCCGCTGGGGCCGACATAGACCAGTGGAATTTCCACGGGGACAGCTCGCCCCAACCTCCGCAGCCCGCCGGTGACACCTTCGACTTCAATGCAATACCAATGCAAAACAGCTTCACGTGGGAGATGATAGGCTTGGGTTTGGAAGAGCCTCTACCTCCTCAGGAATCCATCGACGAATTGTGAGATCGGCCCGCTGCTCCCCTGAGACCTTCACTCCGGTAGAAGGCAGGACTAACACGTCGCAATGTGCAGCCATCAGATATACTTTGAGAAAGTCCACCCTTCTATGCCCATGATACACAAGTATCGTTATCTCGCGGCTATGAACCTGTGAGCTCCACCCCCTGTCCGGTTGTGGTTACCTTTTGCAACAAATCGGGCTGATGCGGTGTACAGAGCGCCAAACCAGCGCCCACCAGTATGTCTAAGATATGCGATATGGACGCTCGCTTGTTCGGTAGCAGATAAGTTCGCCGACCTGAGAGACTTGTTCTACCAGCGAGCCCGCAAGTATGTCGAGGCCGACTATGTCAAAGGGTTTGGTGAACACCTGATCTCGGTCGCCCATGCGCAAACCCACGTCTTGCTCGCCGAGTATGAGTTCAAGATGATGTACTTCCCCAGAGCTTGGATGAGTACCGGTTCTGCAGTTCGGCTCTGTCAGATGATGGGACTGCATCGTCTGGATGGCGCCGGGTTGGACGTGAAGCAATGCATTCCCCCACCCCGTGACTGGACCGAGAGGGAGGAAAGAAGGCGGACCTTCTGGATGGCGTTCACTGAAGATAGATACGCCAGTATCGGTACGGGGTGGCCCATGACCATCGACGAGAAGGATATCATGAGCAACATGCCTGCTTCAGACGACGCTTACAACATGAGCCGGCCGGAGCAAACACAAACACTCACAGATTCCATGACCCCCGCCGGAGCCGGTAGCATTTCCACCATGGGCGGTGTCGTCCTTATGGCATGCCTATTCGGCCGCAACCTCCTCCATCTCCATCGCCCGGATATCGATGACCGAGACCACGACTTGAATGGCGAATTCTGGAAACGACATCGAAACCTGGACAACATTCTCCTGAATACGTCTCTCTGTCTCCCAACTCACCTCAAATTGCCCGCGGGTTTGACGAACCCAAACGTTATCTTCACGAACATGTGCATCCACACATCCACTATCTGCCTCCACCAAGCCGCCATCTTCAAGGCGGATAAGAACAGACTGCCAGCCTCGGTGAGTGCCGAGAGCAAGGTCCGTTGTATCACTGCCGCAAATGAGATTGCGAGTACCATGAGGACGATCTCACATATAGACCTCGCAACGGTGAGTGTTCCATACGGCAAAATCTCAGCCGCCATACTAAACATTGCCAGGTCAACCCCTTCACCTCCTTCTGCCTCTACGTTGCTGCACGAGTCTTTGTGCAGTACTTGAAAAGTCGGCCTGACGACAGCCAGACTGTCGATTCACTGCGCTTCCTCCTTGCAGCAATGGGAGCGCTGAAGAGGCGAAACCCCTTGACCGAGTCCTTCCTTGTCCAGCTTGATGTCGACTTGGAAGCGCTTGGTGCGCGCATACCTAAGCTGAGAGCAGCCTTCCCACGAAGCACATTGGGCGTAAGTCTAGACCCTCTATCCAATATTAGGATATAAATTAACATGACATTCTCCTTTAGCAAGACGGAGGCTATCCTTGGCCAGGTAAAACAACACCACCAGCAGGTGCTAAATGCGACGATGGGGTTGATAATCACGGGATATTTGCGCAGAGTGGTTGCCATTTCATGAAGACCGGCGATTCCAGCGGTGAGCCGGTGAGCGGTCCCGAGATCGTTGATCCGGAGCCGAGCCGTTCCAGCAATCAAGCAAATACCTCGAGTATGCCCGGAGCGAGCGGTCGATGGCCAAACACGGGCGCCATGGCATACATGGATCGGTTGCGATCTGGCAACGCCCCAACTTTCGGGTCTGGGATGCTTCGAGGTTTCGGAAATGAAGCAAGTTCTGGCGACGTGTCGGCGTCACCAGACGCAGGGCTCGCATCTGACAGGCCAACGCCAAACTCGAGCACATCTGCATCCGAACGAAATAACGGCGGCAGTAACAGCAGAACGGCAGGAAATAGCAGCCGATCGGGAAGGAACTCGTTCGAAGCCAGCCCGGCATCATCCACTAACAACATCAACAACAGCAATAACAACTCACAGGCGCAACGAGACCAGCTACAGAGCGGGAACATCGATGCGTTTTTCCAAAATCTGCCTGGCAGCGATTTCGCTACCGGGCTCACGCCGAATCAGCAGTTCACAATGCCAGACACTCCAGGGAAGACACCAGGAGGCGGTGCTGCCGGCTCAAATACGGGTGACTTCAACTGGGAACAGTTCACTTCTGGCACAACGGGGATGACGCCTGTCTCCGAGGGCGTTTTGAGGACGATGCTACAAATGGGACCCATGGAGACAATGGATATGGGATGGGATGCACAGCCCTAAGCGGGCTGGACGTTTGGTGTTAATGAGGAGTTGAGGAAGTCTGCGCGAGTCCACGGCTTGAAACTGCGCGTCAGGGTGGGATTCGATGACAGTGGCATCTCGCACGAGCATATGGAAGGCGGTCGGCTGGCTTTTGTTCTTTGTTCTTTGACTGCAGCGGTACTCAGTCTCTCCTTGAAAAGGCGGGTGGGTAGCATGGACGATGCGCTCTCAAACGGTTGGGCATTTTTCCCTTTTTGGACAACACACTATGCACGGATGGTTGGCCTGGCGAATATCGGATAAAAGATGGAAGACCATTTCTCCGTCTATATTCTATGTATGTTACCCTCGGGAGGGAATCCCTCATTTCGGAGAAGTAGGGCTGCGGACATCCCACTCCACGACGGCTTGTTTATTGCTGAAGGCATATGCAAAGACTTAATGACACTCACATTGCCTCCATATTATGTATCTTGTATTGTGTGTTCATATTTATACAAAATTGTGACACATTAAACAATACTACCGAGCGGCTGGATATGCACGCACATTTGGCAACCTTGCCCCTGTTGAGATCGGTCTGCCAACCTTGAATAACGACCAAAAAAACTCCGGGTATCATTTTTGCAGCCAAACCCACCCTATGCCGGTTCCCCATATTTGCTTGCCCCTTTCCCATGGTAACAGTGCCCTCCTATTGCGAATAAAGCGACTGGGAATAAGTCGACGTGAGCGCGACATCCTCCAGGTCGTCCTCCCTGCCGCCGTGGTTGGTCTCCCTCTTGCTGGGCTTCCTCGGCGGCAACACGACCGACGCGACCTCCAGCCGGTCGTCCTCCTCCTCCTCGTCCCGCTGCTGCTGCTGCAGGCGGGCCATCTCCAGAGCGCGCGATATTCTCTTGCTGGACTTCCTCGGCGGCTCCGGGATGATCGACACGCGGTCCGCCTCCTCCTCGGCCTCGAGGGGCGACAGCGCCCTCGACTCGGCCGTGATGTCCTCCGAGTGCCGCCTCGCGGGCGGCAGGTGCGGGTCATAGGGGCTGATGGTCATCTGCGCGGCGTCCCTGGCGACGTGCTCGTGGTCGTGCTCGCCCGCCGAGCCGCGCCGCGAGGGCGAGCCCTCTGATGAGAGGTCCGAGGGGGCGATCAGGGCCGACGAGAAGACGACCTGGCTGATGTCGCCCAGATCCTGCCGCGAGTTCCTCACATTCCCGTGCTCCAGGTCCGTCATGCCGGTCGCGAAGGTCCCGACGGTCAGCCTCTTGCCCAGCTTGGACGTCCTGTTCCCATCCTGCTCGGCGTCGTGGCCTTGCATCCTGCCGCTGATGCCGTCGTCGAGCCATAGCGCGGGGTGGAAGGCCACAAGCGTGACGATTGCCTCGGTTAGCATGACGCCCTCAGCGACGAGCCATAGGATCTGGTCCCTCGCGATCGGGCTGCCAATGCCACCCCACGCTGCGGCAGACCGGTATGCGCACCTCACAAGAACGCAAACACCGGCAAGTGGAAGGACGACGAGAAAAGTCTTGAAGCGAGGCGTAAGAGGAACGTATCCAGCTCCGTCCCTGTGGAAGGTCGTGTACCCATATTTACGGTCTGCTTTGCCAGCCTTGAAGTAAGCGATGGCGAGAAGGCTCAGCGCCGCGGCAAGCGAGAGCGTCTGCAGAAGAAGACCGGCGTACATAACATCCTGTCCCGGGCCAGCCTGCTGTGGCAATAGGATGCCCCAGGGGCCGGCTTGTTTGGCGCGTGAGAAGGCTAGGCCGAGCCCGACGGCTTGGAGCAGACCGGCGAGGAGGTCTGACCATATAAAGACTCGCATGTGGGCGTTAGGTGACAGGACCGCATGTTCTGTTCCGAGAATACGGAGAACCTGGGCGGCGCATAGATGGATTCTGTTTGATGCTGTCAGTCCAAGACTTGGTCCGGCGTTGACTTGTGGGGATCGCATTACCCAATGGTGAGAAAGACGGGTGCTATGACCGACAGTCCGAAGTTGGTAGTGTAACTGACGATGTACCATTCTTGCGTCCGTAATGCGTAGGCTATTATTTCGAGGATGCACGTGACGCTGAGAACGAGGCTAAACGGGATAAAGCGCTGCGTCTTCCATGAAATAGCAAGGCAGCAGGTGAGACTGGCTGCAATAATGGCGAGGAAGAAAACACTGGCAATAGCGTTGCCGTTGTTGCTGTATGGCGACTGGTTCACGTCCAGCCACAGAGGCCCCGATGGAGCAGCCATAGTGTACTGCTGGGAGTCCAAGAACAGACAAAGTGGAATGAGATGAGAAGAGTTGGAACCAACTCAGTACTTACGGCGAAGAGAAAGCAGGTCGGGCGAACTCACACTCGTGTCACGATATACGGGAGGCTGGGCTGGGACCACAGCAGATATAACACCACAGCACAGCAATCGGCGCAGTGCACATTCTGATCGGCGAGCAGAACCTTGCGCAGGTCCATATTTAGACGTCACCGTGTTTGTCCTGATTCTCCGGGGCGGAGGAGGACGAGTGCAGCGCAGCGAGCGCAGCGAGAGAGCCGAAACTCGTGAAAATGGATCCGCAGCTGAGGCTTGTTTCTCCCCAGTCCGAGGTTCCTGGCAGCTGCCTGGCCGGGATGTTGGCTGTTCGATGTAGATGACTAGCTCGCTGCGAGGCCTGCAGCGCCACCCGGCAGTCGGCTCCGCTACGAATCAACGAAGGCTGTCGAGGCCGATCGTCACCCCACAGCCGCAGCGTTTGCGTGGCACCTGAGAGGACCTGCGCTTGGCCCCTGGTGGAGAATTCCTGGCCTATTATTATACCGCTCGCTGCCTTGCTCTCTTGAGGCCTCTGCTGCCTGTCGATTCTCGGAACACGGGCGTCAGAGGGGCACGCCCAGCGGCCTGCAGACACCACCACCACGACCGGCCATTCATACTTAGGTAGCTCGGTCCAACCTGCTGTAAAATGAGCACGAGCGGCGATAAGCTTTGGATGTTGCTCGCAATCGGCTATGTGTGCCTCTTCACGACCGGCGAGGAGCTTGCTGCCCTGGGGCTCATCCGGTCGTACTCAGCCCGTGAAGGACGGGCCGTGGCAGGGATGTTCGCGTCGTCACGACCTTGGAAATCTAAGTAGTATGGGCACGCGAGTTGCTCCCAGTCACGCAACCAAAAGCGTAATGGGACCCGTGAGGGCTGGCGCGGCCACTGCTGCGAATGTTCACCCAGCATCGTGGTCCAACAAGGGAAATCCTTATTCTTGCAGGCAATAGCCAAACCCTGGTCGAATAGATCTGCACGTTACCAGAGCAATAGACAATTGACGACCGATGCCATCGAGAGAACAGCCATGGCCAAAATGGAGGTGACAATAAGCCAGCAGCTGGTTGGTGCTCCATCTGGGTACTGTGGTTGACATGACATAGACACGAACGTACCCTAGCAGATCGACCACAAATTCCACTTCCTTACATAATCATCGCCTTCCTTCCATTTGAGCTATCGAGATTGCTTCCTCGTCCTGTAGTATCATTTGGAGTTTCCGTCCAGCCATTTAGTGCTGTGTTTGGATTTTAAGTGTCAAGGAAACAACCCACACAGATAGACACCGTGAACATTCCGTGACGGAAGCCAGCCACGCAGAACGCGTGCTCTGCCCGCGACATCAAAGTTTTGTCTCAAGTAGCATCTACGCGCTCGCGAAATCTGAAGGCGCACGGGCCACTCTAGTCAGTAGGGTCCGCGGCGGGAGTGGAGCGGAGTTGGGGGGTTTGCCTCCACTCCCTCGCGTGCTAAATTTCCTTCTTGGAGGGGAAAAACCATCATCTTCAACCCTTCGTGCCTACAAGACAATTGTGGCCGTCATTGTTGCCATTCAGACGCTGCAGCTTTAACCAGAACAATACCTAGGCAGCTTCGTTTTCTTCCCTAGGGAACCCTAACATGTCACATCTGCTATCTCCAGAATCCTTGGTCTCCGCTTCGCTCGACGCCTAAAATCCGAATCCTAGATCCACCAGGCATCCTCAAACAACCTCGACGTCAGCAATCACCAACTGCGAACTTGGCCCTCTACCCATGGCCACCCACACCCCCATAAGAGCAGAGCGGCGGTCATCGCCATCCGCCAAGAGCTCTGCATTGAAAAGTATCCTGCGCACGAGTCTGACTACTTTGGGCCGTCGCATGAGAGAAGACGGAGACGACGAAGACGCCGAGCCGCAGAGCCCAACCAAGCGTCGCAAGACCGTCGTTTTCGACATGGAGTCCAACACTGTGCAAAGCATCGCACCCGCGACACCGGCTGAGTCCAAGGAGAAGGCCGAAGAAATCAAGCAGACTGTGGTCAAGGCCCTCAAGGAGCACAGCATGGGCGACCAGGAAGGTTACGACACTCTTAAGGGAATCTTCGAGAACGACCGACGCCGAAGACGGACTCCAACCTCGAGTCAGGTCGAGGATGAAGTCGACCCCTCCGATCTGATACACTACGTCAAGGCTCTCAAGGTGTGCGCCCCTCAGCTCGGGAGATCTTGCTCAGGCCTCGTGCACGAGGTCCTCAGCATACCATGGCTGGGCCGGCCTGACGACTTCGTCACCGCCTACATCGACTTCCTGGCCAACCTCGTCACCGGCCAATCCATCTACCTCAGCAACGTTCTTGGTATGCTCGTGGAAAGATTTCGCTGTTTCAGGGAGTTTGAGTGGAGGGCAGGATATTTTCCTGACGTCAGTTGCGATGTAATGAGACGACGCCTCCATCGCGCACTCGCCCATGTCCTACAGCTGTTTCCCGCGGCCAGGCGTGTGCTTCTGTCCCTGGTCAATAAAGAGTTCCCCTTCTCCGACGAGTCCAAGAGCATCCACATGGCATTCGCGCAGAATCTGTTGCGCCTACGGGAATACGCACCGGACATGGGACCTGAGATCATGGAACTGATCACGGATCGGCTTGTAAAAGTGAGTAATGTGCATCCCCCCTGTCTCTGTTGAGCTGCCCGCTTACAATACCCTAGATTGATGTGCAGATTCAAGTTGATCTGGACGAGGTCGACGACGACATTGCTGCCGGCGTAATTCAGCAGCTCCAATCCTCCAGGGCTGACGACGCCGACGATGACGATTTGAGTGATGTTGAGAGCGTTGCAAGCGACGAGAGTGATGATCGCCACGAGCTCAGCGGCAAGATCCTGAAAGCGGCACAACACATCCAGAAAATGGACTTCATCATGAACAGCCTTTTCGAGCTCTATGAGCCAATATTCACCGAGCCCGACTCTGATGGTGCAAGAGACGTCTTCGAGAACATGCTGGCAGAATTTGTCAACATCATCCTTCCCACATACTCGAGTCGCCACACCCAGTTCCTCATATTCCACTTTAGCCAGCTCTCCGAGGATCTCACAGACCGGTTCGCTGGAGCACTGCTCGACATCGCATTCGGCAATCAAAACTCAATGATCACGAGGCAGAACGCTGCCGCTTATCTTGCCAGTTTCGCAGCTCGTGGCAAGAGGGTCCCTGCCGAGTCTGTGCGAACGATATGCACAGTGCTCCTCAAGCACATCGACTCATATCGGTACAGACATCAAGCGACTGTACGCCCAGACCTGAGGAGATTTACCCCCTACTACGCTCTCTTCCAGGGACTTTTATACATATTCTGCTTCCGATGGCGCGATCTGGTCATCGACAAGCCCGACCTGGTCGACCCGGAGGATCCCGCCTCATATATGGGCCAAGATCTCGAGTGGTTGGAAGAGCTGCGCCCACTCCTTCGCGCGAACATCTGGTCTGGGTTCAACCCCCTGCGGGTTTGCCATCCTACCATCGTGCAGGAGTTCGCCAAGCTTGCCGGTCACCTTGGCTTCATGTACGTCCACGACAAGATTGACGCCAATCGGCGGATCTACCTCTCGTCGTACGTCTCTTCAAGCGTGGAGGCCTTGCGAGAAACAGCGAGTCAGAACCCATACGACGAGAGCTGGCTGCAGCTCACGCCTTACTTCCCCTTCGACCCGTATCAGCTTCCCGAGAGCAGGCATTGGGTCGACGGCGACTACATACCCTATGACCCCTTCCCGGGTCTTGATGGAGAAGAAGATGAGAGTGATGATGAGGAGCTCTTAGAAGGCGATGAGACGTTTGAGGAGGACACGGAGACGGATGAGGGGAGTGGCAGACAATAAAGCCATCCGAGGCGTTTCAGGACCTCCGGGCAGAGGGAACACAAAAGCATTTGGTCAGGCGTTCAAGGGGCACAGATACCAAGCATCGGATTATGGAATAGCGTTCGGCGGCGTTAAAGAGAATTTAGATGTGGCATATGTCCTTTCAGAAGGGCCACAGTTGTCAGATCTCTGGAGAATTATGTGTGCCACCATGTCTGAAAAATCAAGTCAATTTGAAAGAACCTCTTAAGTCGTTATATGTGTGACTTCTTGTTTGCAAGGGTATCTCCAGGCCGAAACTACACACCCGTGTTCTGTTCTGTGATAGCCGTGCAACTCGACTCGCTTTCTCGCTGCATTGTGGCTTAACGTCTTGTCACTTCCTATCCGGCACATCCGCCGCAATAATGCGAAGCTGGCCCAGGTCGCTGTACGCAAGGTGATACCGGGTCGGGGCCCAGGATACGACGGGAGACGGGCTGGCCGTCTTGAAGGTGTGGACGCGCTCGCCGGACTCGCAGTGATAACACTCGATGCCGGTGCCCTCGTCGCTGCCGCCAACCACGTAGTAACCATCCCAGGTGAAGCCTGCAAAAGCAAAAGGCGTCAGCATCAATCATACGCTGCCGTGTCGCCGGGGTGTCGGGACAACTTACTCAGGTTCTTGACGGGCCCAACCATTTCCGTGAACGACCGCTGGCAGATCCAGTCCTGGGTGTCCCAGAGGCAGATCATGGAGTCGGTGCCGCCGGAGGCGAGGTAGCGGGCGTTGGGGCTCAGCTCGACGGACAGGCAGGACGAGGTGTGGCCCTTCATCATGTACTCGTCGGTGGCGCCGGGGCCGTCGACCCTGGAGCGGTCGTAGTTGTAATGCATGAGGGGCTGGAGGTCCGGGTAGGACAGGACGCGCACCTTGCCCTCACCCGTCGACACGAAGACCTTCTTGCCGCCCCAGCAGAAGGAGATCTGGTTGGTCTGGACCGGCTGCTGGTGCGAGGCCAGGGGCGCGGACTGCGTCGGGGATAGGATGTGGAGCTTGTCGCTCTGGCGGTCTGGGGTCAGCCGCTGCTGGAAGAGAGTAACAGGCGCTGGACGGGGTGGGAAGTCCTTGTTCTCACCTTTGTGCCCACGATCAGGGACTCGCCGTCGGGGTGCCACGCCAGGGTGAATGCCTCGCCCAGACCCTTGACCTCGTTGACGCAGGCTTTGGTGCGGACATCCCAGAACTTGACGACGCCGTCATTGCTGACGGAGCAGAGCTCGGCGTCCTTGACAGGGTTGAAGGCGACCTTTTCGATAGGGGCTGCATGGCCCTTCAGCTCGGTAGAGAAGCGGACATTGGGCTTCTCTGGGTTCCCTAGGACTCTTGTCAACTCCCAAATCGGTAGGCCATCAAGAGTGAGGTTGGTTTACTCACAGACACGTAGCGTCTTATCAGCAGCGCCGGTGGCGATCAGGCTGCCTTGAGGATTCCATGCGATGGAACGGATGCTGGCAGGAATTAGTAAGCATGCAATAATGGTACATCATTTCCTCGCGTTGGTGCACAATGGGTCTTGTTGAGGTGGCGAGAATCATTGTGGACGCAGGCTGGCAGAGGACGGACGTACTTGTGAGATGAACCACCTCTCGATGTATCAGAATATGCCTGGGCTCTCTGCTGGCTGAAGTGACTTGCAAAGTTCTGCCTAAAGATACTACTTCGAGGCTTCAGAGGGGCCATCTCGGCTGCAAGCGGCAGTGGGAAGACACCGAGACAAAGGGTGGTGATTTGGTTGTCGGACTCGTCTAGGACTCGTCCTCGGTCAGTATGTGCAAGTCCAACAGGTTTTAAACCCCGGGCTGGTTTGACATACCAGTTCCAAAAAGGGGGTTGGTCTTTGATGTGTCCCCGGCTTTAGATTGGTTTCGGATTACGAAAGCTTCAATAAATCGTCGAGTGAGTCGCTCGCTTTGTGGCTGTAATAAGACTGGGAAGATAGACCAGCCTGACGTTGAAGAGCACAGGAGAAGCAGAGGGAGAGGCTACCCAGGACCCAGGTCCTCACATATGGTATGTGTCATGAAAGTCTGAAAGAGAGAGCAAAAAGCTGCTTGACCCTCCACAAACATACCACAGAATCCTGGGGTATGAAAGTGGTGAATAAAGTGTAAACTTTATCAGGAATCGATACAGCGCTCCACATAGCCCAAGTGTCTTATGTATCTACCATGGGCTTCTCTCATGAAGCTCAAAATGCTGCTCTTTGCCTAGTGCCAAACTTTGGGCAAGCTTCAGCCGCCCAGGGCCCAGGAGATTCCCATTGGCCCACTGTTACAGGGCCCTGCAGCCGGGAAGCAGGGCTGCCAACTCCACTAAGCTGATCCCAACCTGTCGTCACGAACAAAAGGAAGCCTTGCTCAGCCGGAGCCACCTCTCACCACATGTCAATCGCGACCTCTCTACGCCATTGACTTTGGACCTGCCACCTCACACACAGAGACCAATCAAGATGAGCTAAGTGGTGGCAGTGGATTCTCATCACTCGCGCACCCCATACAGCAGCCATTGGACTGGCACGAATGAAGACACAACCTGCCTCTTGGCTCCCAACAGCCAGCCATGTACTGGCCCGTTGGCACACCTCGAGTTTATGCCACCAGCAGCACCCAGACTGCCAATTTCAACCTCGTCGTCTCCCATGATGGCCTTCCGCCTCCTTCAGCTCCTTCTGAGGATGCCACAGACAAGGCTGACAAGGCTTCCCTCCTGACATCCGACTCCGCATCCGCCTCGAGCTATGATATTGTCCCACCCACTCCCATCACCCCAATAACGCCCCAGACGCCGGGGATCAACTCTGTAGAGCACGACCTGCTCGACTCTGCCTCAGAAGCCTCCACCAGCAATGAGCCAGCTCCTGTTCCCGCAGCTATACCGCTCAAAGAACCCATCCTGGCACTTCGGGTTGCGCGCCCCGGTCATTTGTTCGCCGTCATCACTGCGACCTCCATGACCATATGGCAGGCTAAGGTGCGACGCCTACTCCGACCCAGCCTCAAGTGCCCACAAGCAGAGCTGACTATGTGTAGCCCACCGTAATACTTGCTGTCGTTGTGCGGTCCGAAGCTTCCCTCGATTCCTACGGCACCAACCTCGACCTCCTGCTCAGGCCCGACTCCGCCATATTCGTCGTGCGAACCAGCCGGGGTTTTCTCATTACGTATTCGCTGGCCACCGATTCCGAGTCGCGAGTCTATAAACCCTACTTCACGAGTCATACCAATGTTCAGCGACGGCGGCAAAGCCACTGGGGTGGCCCGGGGCACACTGCTCCCGACCAGATCCTCTGGGGGGCCGGGGAGGGCCAGGGCGTGCGCGACATCAGTGTGCGATTCCGTATGGTCATCAAGGTGGACGCCGGCATAGTGAGCGCCCTCGCACTCGATGACGAAGTGGTCGTCGCCACGCAGAAGCCAGCCGCGGTACAATGCATACGCTGGAGTCCAGACAGTTCAGGCAGCCAGACGAGCACCGAGCTTTTGAGCAAGATGGCTTGGCTCGGGAAGAAAGTGACCGTGACCGAAATGACGAATGACAGGTCGATGAACCTGTCTACATGGATCACAAGTGATGGCAAGGCGTACGCTATCCAGCGGACGCCCAAGGGTCAGCTCAACCCGGAGACCGGCGAGATGGACCTGAAAAGGCTGTTCAAAGGGCATTGTTTTCACACTCCGCAGGGGAAGCACGACCGCGGGACACATGCCGTCATAAATGCTCGGTTCTCGCTTATAGCGCTCGGGTGCGAAGACGGCGCCATCCTAGTCTATACAGTCAGGGATTATTCTGGCAACGTCCCTTCGTCCCACATCCACAGGCTGTCCGTATCGGAATCTCATTCAGGCTCATTAACTACGTTGAGCTATTCCCCTGACGGGTACTGTCTGTTTGCAGGCTACGAGAAGGGGTGGGCGACGTGGAGTGTGTACGGGAAGCCCCTGAGCAGCAGCTTTGGGGTCGATCAGCATCTCGTGTCCAGGCATGACGAGCAATGGATCTCAGGCATCAAGGACGCGTCGTGGCTCGGGGGCGGCTCAGAGATCCTCCTGGTCGGACTGCAACACGAGGCTCTCTGGCTGCTGGAGATGGCGAGAAGCGCCGTTACTGGTTGCTATAGCTCCTCGAATATTTTCCGGACCGTCCTACAGAGCACCTCAAGCGTCATGATCTACAGGGGATATGATCTCCCAGATATGAGCACCATCTCAGCAGAGCCTTTCCTTTGGCATGCAGCTAGGATACCAGCGAACTATCTATTGAACCAGTGGCCAATACGGTGTACTGTCATCTCTTCAGATGGGCGCTATCTGGCTGTTGCTGGCCGTCGTGGTCTTGCTCACTACAGCGTTAACAGCGGGCGGTGGAAGACGTTCTCCAACACGGATATGGAGAACGAATTCCAAGTCAGAGGCGGCATGTGCTGGTACCAAAACGTTTTGGTGGCTGCCGTAGAGGTCCAAAAGTCTTACGAGCTACGGCTTTTCTCGCGAGAGAAGGATCTGGACAATGCGTCTGTCGTCTACGTCCATTCCATGCCCGCACCGGTCGTCCTCCTTACGCCTTCGGGTGAAGACTCACTTCTGGTCTACACCTACGACAACCTCCTTTACCATTTCATATTTGCCCCATTCGGCAGTTCTGTCCGGCTTGTGCAAGTCGGCCAGATTGCCTTTCACGGTATTGTCAGATCTCCTGCCAGGGTGCGGGGCCTGAGCTGGATACTACCAGAAAACCAACTCGTCGAGGGCGACCCTTCGCAGGATGTTGCCGTCGCATCGGTGCTATTTCTAGTGGACGGCAAGCTTGTTTTGCTGCGACCCTCACTGAACGACGAAGGCCAGCTCAAGTACGACATGCGGGTCATCGCGCAGAACGTCGAGTATTACGTCTCCATGAAAGACCAGCCGTTTCTGAGTCCAATCGGACCACCTCGCACTAATATCCCCGCAGAAGCTGAGAACGAGGATCTTTTCAATTCTCTGTGGATGTTCGATGGTGGAGACCTGAAGGCCTGGTCAGATATGCAAAAGGTGTTGAACGCAATCTCGGGCGACAACCACCGCGAGCTCCCTCCCGCTGTTGCCATAAACATCGACTTCTACCCACTTTCCGTTCTGCTCGAGAAAGCTATCATCCTCGGTGTTGAGCCAGACCTTGTCCAGAGGAGGGATATCAACTTTTCTTTCTTCCGCTTCTCGATACGGGTAAGTCTTGCACAGCCTCGTCTCATCCACACCACTACTAACATTAACTTAGACGAACCTCTTCCTGCCCGAAATCCTACGGTACCACCTCATTGCCGGAAAGTCATTAGCAGCCCTTTACCTCGCTCAACAATACCAACACCTGGAGTACTTCGCCCACGCGCTCGAGGTCCTCCTCCACCACGTCCTCGACGAAGAAGTGGACATGTCGCCTTCCCCCCCTCCCGAGAGTGCGATCCTCCCTCGCGTCTTATCGCTGCTCTCGTCATTCAAGGAGTATCTGGACATCGTAGTGCAGTGCACCCGCAAGACCGAAGTGCGCTCCTGGCGCACCTTGTTCGCATATTTACCCCCACCGCAAGAGCTCTTTGAAGAGAGCCTTCAACGCGGAAGCTTGAAGACAGCCGGCGGGTACCTGCTCATCCTGCACACATTTGACGAGCTGTCGTCTGCGTCGGAGCAGAGCGTCAGGCTGCTGAGCAGGGCGATGAGGGAGGAGGACTGGGAGCTGTGCAAGGAACTGGCGAGGTTCTTGGCTGCGCTGGACGAGACGGGTGACACGCTCCGCGAGGCGCTGGAGATGGCCAGCGCCAGGATCGCAACCGGGAACAGAGAGGGGGAGGAGGGCATCGGCGGGTCGCTTGTCGCGCGGCTGGAGGTCCCACAGAGGAAGATGCTCAACGGGTCGGGCTCAGGGTCCGGGGAGTCAAGCAAGACCGGTAGCACTGGCAGTGGGAATGGTGGAAGCCCTGGCGGAGAGCTCTCAGACGCGAGTGCGAGCGTGAGCGGGGAGAGTGATGCCGGGACGGCGAGGTGAGGCCGACCGATATGTATACCAGCCAAAACGATGCGAATGGGCATTTGCACGATAGATCAGGCGTTCAACTTTTATGAAGTAAATACAGCCCTCCACAATCGTGGAATTAAGACGGACTCTGCACCGCCGCGGGTAATCATGATTCAATAAGGTGTGCGAGAGCAGATGATGGATGCTAAGCTGCTGAAGGACACAGTTGCACTTTGGCTCAAAGGTATGTATATATGATGCCTTACCTACCAAGCCTGCTGCCTCTATCAAACTGCTCTCTACAAAAACAAAAAAGAAGAAAAAAAGAAAAAAAGAAAAAAAGAAAAAAAGAAAAAAAGAAAAAAAGAAAAAAAGAAAAAAACTCATCTCATCCCGATATCCTGCCCTCGCACCTCCTGCCCGCCCGAACCCGAGCCCAGTGAGACTCCCGCGCCGCGCCTGCGCCTCCTCAGCTCGCGCAGCTTCTCCCCGGCGGTGACGACCTCGCCGTCCCTCCTGGCGCGCTCGCGGCCCTCGCCAAGGTCCTCGAGATTCTTGTTCTCGAGCCGCAGGGGCTTGCCGGTCTCGCGGTCGAGCACGCGCCGCTGGATATCGGGCAGGTAAGCCCACGAGCATACGGCGCCCAGGGCCATGAAGAGGGAGAAGAGCAGGAAGATGAGCCCCTGCCGCGTGGGCGACATGTAGCCAGCGTTGATGCCGTAGACGACCAGCACGGCCACCATGCTTCCGATCTTGCCTGCTGCCGCCGAGATCCCGTGGCAGGTGCAGCGGTATGAGGTCGGGAAAATCTCCGCGGGTATTATGAAAGTCAGGGTGTTTGCGCCTATGGTATATTAGAGGACATCTGCATAGCAAAGTCGTCGTTCAGCTGGTATGAAACTGCTTACCAAAGTTGAAAAAGAAGTGGCAGATCGCGACGCAGACGACTGTCGCTGGGGCAGAAGAGGTGTGAGCGACGCCATAGTACTGGGACAGAGCGCATTAGTTGTGTTCAGGCCCACTGGGAGAGATTGACGGGAATATCTGGTGTATTGTGCGAAGCATCCGATGGACCTGATGCTGGCCTAAGACTTCTTCGCCAGACATGAAAAGCCTCTTGGCATAGCACAGAAAGGTGACTATGTCGTTGGGTGTTACTTACAATCCCTCCAGTGATGAGAAAGAGGACCATCAGCAGCAGGAACGACGCGGTCAGGAAACGCCTGCGGTGCAGGCGGTTCGCCGCGAAGGTATAGCAGGCAGCGCCGGCGATTGATGCAATTGACACCGTGAGGAGGTATTGCTTGGCCTGGTCCAGCAGTGTGTCGTAAATTGTCGAGCACGGGTTGCCATAGTCTGTCTGCCATGCTGGTATGCCGTACTCGTCCCATAGAGGTATGGTGGAATTCCCGCCGTCGAGGGTGGAGTTCCAGCAAGACAGATCAGGTGTGACGGGCGGCTTGAGGCTCGTCGCCCAGAGGTCCGCGAGTGTGCTGCCCTTGTCGAGGGAAAACCCGTAGAAGCTGACTGTAACAGTCTAGGTTAGCATTCGACGACGACTTTCGCTCTTGGGTACTCAATGGCAAGCCAACATTAGAGAGAAGCCACATATCCTGATGCATGTGGTGACTCCACAGATGTGTTTAGGGGGTTGGGAGGGGAGGTGACAGTCAAGCACTTACCATCCAAGAAGAACCATGTTGCACTGGTTCCTAGTAGGTAGTACCAGTTACCATCGGTGTTGAAATAGTTGTACAGGTCCTCACGGGAAAACTGGATCGGCATGAACTGGAAGGGCTGAGCTTGGTAGCCCCCAGGGGAGTAAGGGCTGTCAACATTGACAGCAGGAGGCGGTGCACCATATACTCTCTGCGTATCACGAAAGGCAGTCCCCGGTTTTGCCTTGACCTCGAGGCTGTAGAGGCCGCAGTCGTACAAGAAGAATCTGAAGATGATGGCCAGGAGAGCCGGGACGCAGCCAGACCCGATGACGATCCTCCAGATGCCGTCAATGATCTGCTTGCACTCGTGTTCGTACTTGTCGTTGATCCCACACTGCATGCCCTGTAGGTCGTAGCGGTTGTTCTGTCCTATTACCACCCACAGGCCGACGAGCTGGGCCAGTGCCTGGCCGACTGGCTGCATCATGAAGACGGAGGAGATCATGGTGGCCCGGGACGAGGTGCTAGACCATTCTGAGGTGATGACAGCACTGAGAGGGTATTCAGCGCCGATTCCAACGCCCATGACAAACCGCCACTGTTTTGAGTTGGATGTTAGTTCGGTGTCAGTCGACATCTCTTCTGGAAAAACCAACTGACCCAGGTGAACAAGGCTAAGAATGACATGTCGCCATAGCCATAGCTACTCGTGGCAACTCCTATGGTCGAGACGATGACAAGTACGAGCTCAACGCCGTACAGTCTAGTTCGTCCATACCGGTCAGCCAGATACCCAAAAAGTATCTGGCCACACACGGAGCCGAAGAGGGTGAAGAGGTTTATGACGAGGCCAGGCCACCTTTGATCGGGAAAGTAGACGAATGTGATCGATGTCAGGATAACGTTGCTCGCGAATAGGTTATACCTGGGTTGCTGTCAGCCGCCAGAGTTCGCTGTGTGCAAGAAAATGGCTGTGCAGATACAGAACCGGGCGAATCAGACTTACGAATCAGTGAGGAACCCGGAAGCAGCAACACCCCAGATTCTCAGGTTCCAGGAATTCAGGTCCAGCTCATAGCGTAGCTGCTGGCGGTCCTGGGAGCGTGTGTTGGTTACTTGAAATGATTACACATACACGAGACTCTGTCTGAATAGAGGAGGCTCACCTGGAGGTCTCTTGGGGGCAGGGCAGAGCTGTCGAAGCCCAAGAATCCACGATTCTTCCTCTCCGCGTCGTCTGGGTACATGTTTCGCGGCATTTTATACAAGGTCGGCCGTCTCTAGCATCTCAATAGGGTGTGTGCGCGCGATTAATGAGGTTACAAGCGCTACAAGGGGAGATCTATCGAGGATATTCAGGCGGCCATTTTGTGAGACATCAATAAGTCATAATTCCGAGGGTAGTGATTGTCCGTTGGCCGTGGCCAGTACTGGATGAGACAGCCAACACAGCAGCAAGGAGAATATGTGTCGTCTGGACAATGATAGTGATAATGATAGTATCGGCGTCCGGCTTCAGCTCCCCGCGAGTGGGCGTAGAGTATCATGTATGAGAGTTGCGAGGCTGCAAGGCCGAGGCTGGGTCAAGCCATGCCAGGAGTCCCGATTGGGTCGACGCTGGAGCTTGGAGCTCGAGCTGTATGTGGCCGTAGCTGCGCGTGTGTTTTGGTGAGGTATGGGTATGGGTACGGATGGATGAGGATAGGTACGGGCATGGACATGGACCTGGATCTGGATCTGGATCAAGAACCCGTCAAACGGACGATCAGGACGATCAATGGAACGGGCCAGTGGCAGAGCGGGTGTGATTCAGGACGGGGTCGGGCTCGTCGAAACGTGTAAATCCGAGGCAGGAAGTTTAATTCAACCAGCGTCAGCCAGTCGCTACCTAGGCAGGTGCTCACGGCAAAAGACTGACGCCGCAGGACGACAGGGGGGAATGGTGCACACCACCTTGCACTTGCAGTCTGATAAAACAATAGCCTGGCATGGGAACAGACAGTCTCGCCCCGGTCCAGCTTGGCGGACACAGACATGGGCCGTTGCACCTGCCTATCACATCCAGGGCCGGCCTCACGCACTCGCCTGCCTCTTGCCTGTGGCGTCCACCACGCAAACACAAACTAGACACGAGGCAGACATGTTGGGCACACCACCCAGAAGCCAATCTGCTTTTTCTTTTTGTCTATCTGCTGCCACAGCATGAGCACATTCATTGCCCACGTGGGGCAGGTGCGACAGACAGACGATGAGCAGTCGAAGGCGCAGGCAGCTCGATCGTCACTGCTGTAATCTGGGGGGACTGCATGCATGGTACATGGTACATGGTACATTGCCCGTGGGCCCTGGCCCGACGTCAACAGCTCCATTGTCAGTGGCCCGTTGCCAATGAATGGCACGAATGGCTCGTCGATCCACCAGCTGGTGCACCTCGTCGAATCGGTCCCAGCCGAGCTGTCACAAACACAAATTCCGGGGCACGCCCGAATCGCGGAGAAGACTACTGTTTCTCCATGACGGCGAGAAATGATAGTTATAGAGCCTCGTCCCGCCGGGAGCGCCCCGGTCTTGGGCTGTCGGCTGTTCCTCTTCCGCACGCTCAAGAGTAAAAATAGAGGCGGGCAGCCAACACCGGACCAGGCCAGATCAGACATTGGCGATATGTTTCTGAAGTTTTGCATCCGCACCACCTGCATCATCAATCTCGCACCTCCCACCCTTCCGGCCCCGATTCAGCACCCGGCTATAGGCTTGGCACCCTGATGTTTCGTGCGCGCTAGGTACCCAGCAGCCTGGTTCTGGGGTGTCACACAACTTGGCCGACGCTGCTGCGCATTACTGCACCACGACTGGACCACAATATCACTTCTTGGTGTGCTTGGGTCGTGCCAGCGGTATTGGTCTTGTTTCATCAACATTCTATATTAAGACCGCTCACTGTCTCGTGCCTGCGTCTTTCCCGCACCCGTCCTCGCTGCCGGACCAATTGGCCATGCGCCCCAGCAAGCAGCAAGCACCCTCTGCCGTCAGGGGGCTCAACCCTCGGGGCCACGAACGCTTCTCAGACAGACAGTCCAGCAGCTATCGGATGGCGGGGCATCGAGAAGAGTGCGAAGGAAGGGCGAGGCTGCGCCAGTGATGCCATCAGCATGCAGCCCGCCCGGAACGGCTTAGCCCGGCCGAGCTGCAACGGTGCAATCCCGTCGTCGGATTCTGGCATGTGCTCGTGTGCCGGGCTCTATTTGCTGCATCCCGCCATCTCCTAGTCCCACAGCCGTGTCGGGGCCCCCTGAGCCCATCTCTACCCCCGGGGCCACCACCAATGGCGTCCCGCGATGGCCCCGCTCCCCTTGAACTCTACTCTCCTTGCCAGCCTGCATGCCCTGCGCGGAGTACGCTCGGCAACATCACCACCCTGCCCCAGGCCTGGGAGACAGTGCCACGGCCAGTGAGGAGCCAGAAGAGACACAGAGCAGGGAGCAGACCAGAACAGGGAGCAAGCAGCAACGAACAATGCAAATCATCCATTCTCCGATAAGATACCCAGACCGGTGATCTCGTCCTCATCTGCGCCTGCAGCTGCGATGGGCCCGCCCTGAAACGAATCACACAGCGCAACCGTTGACCCTCGAGCTCGGCCATGACAGAGATGCTTTCCTTGTCGCAAACTTAATCGCTGCCTCGACCTGCCCAAGTCCTCTTTGGGTCTTCAACGGCTGCCTCTTCCCGTGAAGCGTTCGCTCTCTCCCGGGAAACATCCCCCTGCGGACTGTAGCTCATTGGCATGTAGTTGTCGTCACGCCTTCACCCTCGTCCGCCAATATCGTTTTGCTCCACGGAAGCCTCCCGGCCTGCCACGTCCTCCCGGCCTGCCGTCTGCCCAGACGCACTTCCCATATATCTTACCGCCTCGCGCCGTGAGGGACCACGCCCCCCCCCCCCAAGCCGGCATCGCGGCCGCAAGCATTCCTGGGATCTCGAAAGTCTTCTCGGGCCGTGCTGCTGTTTCAAATTTCATGGAATCGATAGCATGCCCTTCGATACGGACCACTCTCTACCTTAGTTTTGCCATTGGCGAAGCTCAAAGGCAGCTGGGCTTCAAGACGCCCGGGGACTGATGCTCCCAGCCATGGCCTCCACCTCTAGTCGATCGATGCAATCCGGGTCCTCATCGTCGTCCTACGTCTCCTCGTCTCTAGCTGTTCCGTCCCTCAGTCGAACACATTCACACCTCACGCAAACACCGACAAGCTCCTCCGTCTCCGCTGTGACCTATGAGCCCTCGTTCCCGGTCACATCACTCCGTCCCTTGGACCTTGGGCCCCCTGGCTACCAGGCAACCATTACTCTTTTCGAGCGCACTCCACACGAGCGCACAGTTTACCTTGGACCATGGGAGGTATTGGAGGGAGACATTCGCCGAGTCGTCTGGCAGAGCAGCTACCAAGGCGAGATCTTGGAACAATTCCGTGCGTCCGACTGAAAAACCATCTCAAGTCAGCATATGCTTACACTCGTAGCAGTTCCATTGGGCCTCCCAGCACAGGCGCAACCCGTCACGCTTCATGGCCAACATCGGCCCTATTCCGACCCAGCCGAGATGGAGCTGTTTGTCACATTCCGAGAGCCGTACAGGATACGATACACCACGGCCGACGGCACGGTTGTCCATGACGAAGTGATCGAAGTGAGATACGAGTTTACTTCGATCGAGGGCTCCATGCGATTCCAGGGCGACCTACGAAGACAGGACTTTGTCGACTATTTCGACGTCGATGTTGTCTTCTCCGACACCCACGGCAGGACGGACTCACTGACAGGGGCCGTAAGAGGCCTGGCAACAATACAGAGAATCAAATTATGGAGGGACCGGCTCTCCTTACACCACTGCCTTACGTTCTACTCGAACAAGCCGTCCAATCGGCGCGAACGGCGATACCGAGAGTACCAGGTCACCGACTTCCAAGAGGAGCTCAAGAACCGCGACGACAAGCACAAGGAGTGCCGGCTCGGCGCGATAGGCAGACGCGGGAGTGCGCCCAACGCGGTCCGCGCGAGGAGCTTCTCCCTCTCGTCGCCGTCCTCGTGGCGAAGCAAGCAGAGATCGGCAGAACGAGGCTCGGACGCGGGCCAGATATCCACGACGACCGTGCCGCTGGATATACGCTGGCTGGGGGTCCGCTTCACGCGGGAGAGTGGTCAGTGTTCGCCCCCATTCCTCTCTTCCTCGAAAACAACATATCTTACACCATCGATTTAAATCTGCAGCTGCTGACTGAGAATCTAGACTACCGCCGCTTCGTTGACCAATGGACCTTTTGCCACATCGCAGATGCAGCGCTGCGCGGGATGCCGTTTGCCCCGAACCGCATCGAGCTCCCCATGCCTGCGCTGCGATCGGGCCAGGTAGCATACGAACTCGACGCGACGGAGGCTGCGAGAAGCCTACCAAATATACCAACTGTACTGGGGCCAGGGAACAGCGACGCGGGATCCTGAGAGCTAGACTAAGTCCACCATTTCAGACTTATCTTTGGTGATGATGATATGGCTGGCCTTGTCGGTCGGTCGAGAAGGTGGCTCTTGATGAAAGCTTGGGGGGGGGAGGGTGTTCATGGACAACCAGGGGGTGCAGGCAATGTGAGCAAGGAGTTTGATACCCAAGCTTGGCTTTTGGAACGTGGGGTGCGATGAATTCGGCCTTTCCACGGCCATTGCAAATTAGACATGCCATGTCGAGATCATCGGCAGAGACCCGACTCAACAGCGCTTGGTGACCCTCTATTGCACCATGCTTCTCCCTCTATCCCAGCTTGGCCCCGCATGGACAGCTGCGAGATTCCAACATGCCGTGAGGCAGCGCGTCGCTTGGAATATTCTCACAGCTCGGTTTGAGGCTGTGGCGCGGCCTGGGTGACACAGGCTCAGTGTCCTCCGTCCTTCCTCGACGACGGCGCTCTGCGTGTTTGGCAGAGGAATTGGGGAAGGAAAGTAGTCAACGTTACAAAATAACACAACTCAAATAAGTAAGCTGGACATGTTAGATGTGAAACTGCAACAGCTTGGAGCGCATGGTGTAGTGGCGAGTTGTGTAGGTTCGAAATTCTACGCAACCCGCCACTATTACCATCAGCTCCGACAACGCTCGCTTGTAACAATTGTTGGCTGTTGTCGTGGAACAATAGTTTCCTGTTTTTCTTTTGTTCTTCCCTTTCCCCCTCTCCCCCTTCCAACACTTCTACTCTCTCCTGCCCTTCACTCCAGACTTCCACTAGCAAACGATGCTGCAAAATTATTTGCAAGCGGTTTGAGAGCTTGTGTCAGGGAGAGTTTAGACTCAAACTATGCATTCGGCCCAGACAGCCCACGTTCTTGAAAAACTGCGATGCTCAAGCTGTAGCTATGAGAGGCCTCAGGTCGCGCTGGGGTGGGGAGGGGGAGGGCCGCACCGCCAGCAGCGAGACCCAGGCGACCATGTCAGGCACCGGGAAACACCACGGGCTGACCAGCCCCTTCCGCGCTCATGATTGACAAATCTGTGTACACTCGTTTAACTTGATAAGTGCCTTGTCTCCTGACACAGAGCTGGGCGGTGGATGAGATGGAATATTACTGAATTTCTTCCAGCATAGCAGGGGCACAAGTTGTTACTATGAAGTGTATTGTATACTAGTCAAGAGAAGACATATGTAGAGATGCCATGGTATAAAAGCATCTAGGCGGCGGTGAAGTTGGGATCGTATTGAGGGTTGTGTAGACGCCAGTCTCCTGGGAAATGCTACAACCTTCTTGCCAATGTTTCTAATCATATCCCGACAAAAGCACCTTTCTAGGCAGACTGCTAGCCAGAAAGGTTAATTCAACAGAGCGAGCTTCACGGAGCAGAATATGTTAGAGCGAAAGAAAAGAAAGCCTATAGAATGGATCGTATGCTTGTTCAAGCTGGATTCTATGTATGGTAGTGAATGCTAAGAACTTCTGAGCAACATCACAAAAAAGGCACTCATGATCAAATTTGATTATTTTTTCTATGATTCGGAAAAGGTTACCGTGCAGAGTTCTGCGTTGGTCCTTAGGAAGGTTTCTTTCCCCCAGACAACATATGCATTGGGCTTCACAGACGCCAACATATCCGTTCATCAATGCGCAACTTGACCGAGTTTTGAATTCAGGACTTTGCGGGCAGTGTTCGAGACATGGTATCCTCGAAAGTGTTCCCTGGCTTGTATCCATGACAACCAAGAGGACGTCGTCCCAACGCGTCGGGGACGCACTAGAGGCGACTTTCCATAGAAAGCCTGCCTTGGTACATTGTACTCCATGTATGGATCTGGCCGTTAAAAGCGGCTTAGATCCGTGACGGGAGCTATAACGCTCTGGGTGAAGTGAGTATCTTGGCGACGATGCCGGCAAGCTACCAAGAAGATGCCTTCCTGTTTGGGACCCTGTAAAGTGTTGGTGTCCACTTTAGCTTCGATCCGGGACGTCATCAAGTACGCGGATGAGGTCAAACTGCATTCGTATCAGAGTAAACAAAACTGTGCTTCCCTTAAATTGGCATTGTATAGGACAGCCAGTTGAGAAATCATGTCCTTATTGGAAGCGAGCGCACTCTGATAGTCTCTGACTGGCTTGTATGACAAAGCACTGTTTGCTGGAGGGTGTGTTGTCTGGTCCAGTTTCAGCAATATGGTTCCTGATACTACTACTTTTCTTGGCCGAAAGAAGCATTCTTCACCAACGAGATATGTCAACACTCTGTACGCAAGTCAAGTAGTGACATGTCAAGGTGTGCAATTCGCTTCCAGCTCAGGCCTTGAGAGGATAATGTCACTATCGCGGGCACTCAATGGATATATGTCACAATTGGTTGGGATCCTCTTTTGTTTAGACTTGACTGTATTTGTTTCTCGAACAAGCTCAGCAGGCACAGCGAAGGATGCCCGCGCTCTGTTTCCAAGTGTTGCGCAACGCGCGTTCAAATAAGCCCTCCCTTCTTCGCTCAACTTCAGCTCCCAAATCCTTCCTCTGCCGTTTCCTCCTGCGCCCACTAATATGTACGCAGCTGCATTACTCCGCGCTGTCGTGTGCGTGCGGCTCTTTTTTGCAAAAACGTTCAGAATCCCCTCCCGTGGTATCATTTGAGTTCCGTATGTATAAATACCATCAACCGTGAACCATTTGGACCGCTGGCCTGTCCGTCGTATATGTACACAAAAGAGAAAGCCGTGTTGGAGTCATATCCACACTCGGGGTGGGCGATTCCACCACACACCACCCCGGTGTTGTGTGTGCGCCATCTCCAACTGCGACCGCTTTTGTTTTTGGACCATTCGTCGCCTCATGGGCTCCAAGTTCGCCCGCGCGTGTAAAAAATAGTTTAACAGTGAAAAGGATAACATCAAGTTTCGAACGCCGGGTTGCTATGCGTATTCGTGCAGCCGTCTAGTTTCCGTGTCCCATGTTGCGCCGTGCCGATCAAAAAGAAAAAGGATTCGTGTTGGGTATATATATCCGTGTCCCCAATCAGGCCTTCCAAGATGAGGGAGAAGAGATGAAATGGAGCCCAGTAAAATGTCAAATGTACAATATGATGGATCGCCACAACCCCTTTGGCCGTGGACAGATCCGAGCCAACTATGCTTGTGACCAAGTCTGCAGCCCGCTAATGTTGTCGGTGCGGTTGTTGCTGGTAGTAAGAAGCCTCCTGCTCGGCACGACTCGTGTCTGCGGCGACCATAGCAAGGGCCTCAAGACCGCTGCTCGGTGTCCTCGAAGCCACAGGCCTGCTCCAGCGCTCGGCGGATAAGGTCGGAGACATCAAAGTGGAACCAATGCTCGGCGACATCAGAGGCGGTGTGTCGCGCGGGAGCGAGAATCGGCTGACGCTGCTCCTGCTCGAAGATGACTGGCGTCGGATCGCGGCGAGAGATGGCCGGCGGGTCTGCCGGGTCGAGGCTCTCGGCTTATCCTTTTTGTGGGTCTCAAGGTGCTGCTTCATGTTGTCGGAGCGGGTGAACCTCCTGTTGCAGCCCGGCCAGGAGCACGGAACTGTCTTCTCGGCAGTGTGGATCTTGGCGTGCCGTGAAGCATGACCCGAGGTGGTGAAGGTCTTGTAGCAGCTGTACGTCTCCCTGAACTTGCAGGGGTAACGCTTGGGAGAGGCGGACGTCTTGCCCTTGGACCCCTTCTTGCCTGGGGAACTGCTCTCGATCGACTCATCTTCCTCGTCGAGGTCCATGCAATGGTCCTGTTCCAGTGATAACGGGGAAGGGGCTTGATGCTTGAAGTCGTTGTGATGCTCGACGTTTCTCTGCATGGTGGTCTCAATCCCGGCATCTAGTACAGACGCCGGGTAGTCCTCGCGAGCATCGAAGCTGCGGCGATAGTGATGCTCTTCCGGGCTTGAGGACGCATGGTGCCGAAGCATGGCGTCATATGGATATGCTGCACTCGGGCTTGTTGCTGTTCGTGGACTGGGCAAACTGGCAAAGGATGAGATCGGGGGGAGAACAGGGCGGGCGTCTCCGCGGTACGCGGGGCCCGATGCTTTTGATGCCGTGTGGAAGGCATCTGAGCTCGCCAATCCCATGGTGTTTTGTGCCCAAGTTCTGGGAGAAAGTTCCTCTTGATAAGTGCTGTTGGGAGTGATGGGGCTGGCGGGATCATTGCTCGTCTGAGAGTCGTACGAGTCGGACCGCATGAGGTCTGGCGTGCTGGGGTGAGAATGCACACTTTCCATGTGGGGTGCAGCCGAGGCGTATGAGCCGTGACTTCGCATGCTGTGCGAGATCAGCGACGGGCCGAATGAGGGTCCCTGCGAGTGAAGGCCGGTCTTCTGAGAGGTGTGAGGCTCATATTCGAGCTCGTTGGGATCATGTAGGATAGAGATCACGCGTCCCGAGGCGTCACGGTGAGTTGACGGCATGGTGAGTTTGGTCGACGGGGCTACTGGGGCTGGCGGCACGGCGGCAGCTATGAGATGTCAATTGAAACGCTCCGACGACTGGTCGGGGCCCTCATGAGGGCAGAAGTAAGTAACATACATCGTTGTCCGGTGAAGTGTTCGAGATAAGGACTTGAGTGTTCACAGGAGCCAGTCGTGTAGTGGTACCATGAGTATGAGGGTGTAGTGTAGGGAGGGGAGGACGGGTGAACTGATGGAATGGACGGCAGTGTTCCTTTTTGAAAGACGATGTGGGTGGACACAGACTCCAGGCGGTACGCAGGCCAGCCCGGGATCCCTGATCGGTTTTAGAGTTCACAGCGAGGGGTCTCGATCTAGCACCAGTCCATGCCAGGGGTCTCGTCGCAGAACGGGGGGGTCTGGCTGCGAGATCGAGAAGTGATGACCACGGTGGGAACAATCAGGAAACCGGATGGGCTTTCTGCGCTCTCGTCATACCCCCCCAGACAGGCACCGCACAACATGGGTAGCCCCTCTTGGCTTAGGCTCCTCGAGGGGGCTCGGAGCCCACAAAGGGCTATCCCTGTCCTCCTTGCTGCGGGCCCTGAGGGACGGAGGGACTACCCACACGACGAGGTACTTCCAAGACCCCGTCCCGAAGTACCTAGACCGCATTGCCAGACAGGGCCTGGTGACAAGAGACGTTGCACCCACACGAGCCTTCCGCGAGTCCCAAATCGCGATCTGAGAACCCAGACACTGGCACTTTTAGTCAAAGGTAAAATTTATCAGTCCCGCCAGTGAAATCTCCTCCACGGGTCACCGACAAAGGTCGGGATTGTGCTCGCGCCGAGAAGACAAAACGTTAACCCCAAAGGAGGCCATTCAAGAGAGCTTGTCCATCCCAGAAAAGTCTTGCGATAATAGTAAACGCTTCGCTCTTGGAAGTCGTGTTCGTGATACCTGCAGGGTGGTGGTTCCTCGCCTTCGGCACGTAGGCTTCGCGCCCACGTACACCGGAAACTGGGAGACCAAGCCTGTAGACCTGCTCGCTCTCCTATAATCCTTCCAGATGAGTTGACAAACAAAATTCTCTCCGAGTCTTGTTGACAGAAAACATGCTTTTACGGAGCATTCTGTCCGTTCCTCGTCGCCCAAGGGTCCTGTGGCTGCCCGGTGCCCGAGCCCGGCGCGGACGGGCACGCGGCTGAGCACCAAACATGCTGATCCTAACTTTACCCTCGAGTCGCTGCTGACACATGACCTCTGCGTTGCCTCCCCTGAGGGGTAAGCTGCCCGGCCTCCAGCAGGTTCGTACGGCTGAGCATCAGCGGCAGGGCAATATCCGGAATGTTTGCTACCGAGTCCGCCCGGGCTGACGACTACTATGTAGTACGACCAAGGGGTCAAATTGGCTCTGTCGTGTTGATTGCCCGGCAACGAGCTTCATCCCTATCAGCAGCAGCGCAGGATGCAGCCTGGGGTTAACCTCCACTTCTGCACTTAACAGCCTATGAGACTCGGTCGCGCAGGCGGACCCAGGACTCCTGGGGAAGATCCTCCCGCTGTCGCAACCGGTCACCTCGGTCATCTTGCGGGCTGTTCAGATGTTGACACGCGTGGGCCTCAGTTATTAAGAGGGCCCAGGACCACACTGAATATTCCTGCATGAATCTGGGGGCTACGGGGCTCCTCCATGCTGTGAGAAATTTCAGAACAATGACGTCGAGTATCGCCCGGGGGCCTTTGGACCTCTCTGCACCCAGCTGCGTTGGCATGGCCGGCTGGCTGACGTCCGCAGGGGACGGAAATGGCCGCCAACAAGTTTACCAGGGGCCCGGAAGCGTTCGACATGCTCTGGCCTGCTCTAGATGGTGCTTATTTTCTAATTGAAAAACCCCGGCGTGTGTCATGGTGCTATCTATGGCTCGGCTCTTTTCAGTCTCACGACCAGGAATGGAATGGGTAATTTGATCGCTGGGATGGTATTCTTCGGCATTGGCACCTGGCCGTACTGGCGCCGTGGCAGGAAGGACAATCTTTTTGTCGCGCAGGGGTTGCAGGGTCGCTCTGGATGATCAGGGACCGGCCCAAGAGACCGCATGTCCACGTTGAGGACAGGCCATCTGAGTAGGGCTGCAACGCCAAATTGACATCCACATCCGGACCGTCAGACTCCCAATACGGTGCTGTCTCGACCAGTGCACATCCACTGGCAACGGTTCTCGCGCGGTACTTCGTATTTGTTATGCACCCGCGCGAGGGCTTCGTAGTAGTTGTAGATGCGGGCATCTGGGCTGGCTGATGGCACAATCTTTGCAGTGGAAACCAGGTTTCCGACGCCCGGAACCTGTCATATTGGCTCCAGCGCGAAGGACTTGAATCTGGCATCACGATCGCCGATTCATCGTGACAGCCTCATCGTTGGGCGACAAGGGCAGATTTTGCCGTGCTACCCGTCAGCTCGTTTCAGTGCTGGACGCCTCGCCCGTCGCGTGGCTCGGCCGGGTGTGCGAGTAAGTACCTCGAGGGCCAGAGGCGACAAAAAAGTAGGAAAAAGCTGTCAGCCAATAATCGGGCTTTCTTGAAACTTGAGCCGTGATCTTCCAGCCCGCCGACATGGACAGCTAAAAAGCGACAGGGGGGTCGGAGTTCAGTACATGGGAGCAAGTGGCGTTACTTGCATTGGGGTCCTTGCCTTGGGCTCCACCGCGGCCAAGCTCTCTCGACAACTCGACTCACGGCAAGACGACGTCGACTGATGGATGGACGACAACAGGGTCATCCGGAATCCGTCGTTGATGCATACCATGCTGCAGGATGGTCGTGCCATCCCGTAACAGACTCCCGTGGATGAAGTTTCTCTTGCGGGAGGAAATTCGTGGGCGAATGACACCGTCCCGAGCAGGGTACTCCTGCATTCTGCGAAAGTGAAATGCGTCTATTTCCCCCCTCCGAGGCACCCCTCCTTGCGTATGCGCATTCACAAGTTTCCCATCATCGAAGTAGGGTTTTCTTCTGGAATCCGGGAGCAAACCATGGATCAGTAAGGCGTCCCGGTGCGTACGCTGGGATCAGCATCGCAGAGACACTTGAACGCGCCGCGTTTCTAGATGAGCACTCTTCGGAAACACGAGCTCGTCTTGAAATGCGATGATATCGTAGCGCTTGCATCGCATTGCTAGCTGCACCGCGACCCGTCAGATGTGTAACCGACCGATTGACGATCCGGATCGGTATGTATCGCTCCAGCTGGTCATGCCACGTTCCAGTCCGCGCAAGCATATGAAGGGGACCTGATGGATATTTACCGGCAGGTGGGCAACTTGCGTATAGTGGCTAGATCGGTGATGGGTATGCATCACTATCTACGTAGGCGCCCTCATGCCAGGAAAGAAGCTGGCTTCTGGGTGCCGAGTGTACCCTTGTCGCGCTTCCGAGGGGACTCGACAACCTCCTATCCTCCTATGCCCTGCTGGATAGCCTCCTTTCTGAGGTTTGAGCGACTTGGTAGTGATCTCTGCGCCTGTTACAGAAGCACGTTTTGCATGATGTTCTGCCTTGGAAATAGAATGAGTAGACCAGAGGCCAGGGTGATGGAGGAAGCTAAACATTAATTGGTCTAGCGGTTTTGTTTTGGTGTCGGTGTCGGAATCCTCCCAGCGCTTCGGGCCAGCCTAACTGGACCCACGCGACCTTGAGGGACAGCTGCGCGTTTCGTCTGGGCGGTGTTCCCTGGAATAGTTCCGCGAGCTTCCAAGGAAAGTGGTGAACATAGCCTGTCGATGGGGCCCTGAGGCGGTGGGCAGACACAGGCAATACAGCATGGGCTGGGCCGCTACGGATGGGTGCGAGTACTTTGAGCCTGGAGGGTCGCCGTACTGCTTGTGTGCGCTGTGTTTTCAAGGTCCCAGGATTGTAGTAAGATTCGGGAGACTGATCGAGAGTTCAGGTGAGGATCGGCTTTCCGCTGGCGCCGAGACAGGGCCCACCCCGAACACGTGTGGGGCGCTTGTCTGGGGTGGAGCTCGGCCAGCTAGAGTGGCACCCCCCGGGCCTGACCTTGCATTGCTGCTGCTCGGGCTCAGGGACAGACTGACATGGAGCTCCATTCCAGCCGTTTTTCTTCACCCTCTGGCAGGAGATCCTTTGCGCCGGCGGTGTGCAGCAGCATTTGCTATAGCACTTGGTACAGTATTTCACGTTGGCCTTGTCGCGTGTGCGGTGAGATGGCCAGCTGGCTCACATGGAGGCAGCCATTTTCTCTCTGTGTCTGCCCGAGGATTCTGTCGTCTGACGAGTCATCCTTTTTGAGCTCGTGCAAGGACGTCAGTGTGACGCACTGCAGGTTCTGATGGGCCCACCCGCCGACAAGCCGAGGGGCCTGGGGGGCCCAAGGAAATAAATTCATTCATCCACAGTCGGGCTGTCACGGTCGGGGGAGAGAAGGGCCTGGCCAGCCTGAGCCTGGCTGATGAGTCCCAGGCGCGTAGGCAGCTGGCAGCTGGCAGCTGGCAGGGCGCAGGCAAGGCAGCAAGGGCAACAAGGGCAGGCACATGGATGTGTGACCCGGGGTGGGGAGGTGGGTGGACCCCTAAAACTGCAAGCTGGGGTCCATCAGGAATGTAGGGGTCCTTCCTGTCTGGGAGGGGTAGCCTGCGCGCGTGGCCGCCTGGATCGAGATCTCTCCCTTCTCTGCCTGTGAGACTGGTTGAGGAGCAATTGCTCCGACTCGACTTCTGTGCAGTTCCTTTCCGTTCGGTCAAGACTCGGGACTGTCTGTCTGTTCATGTTCATGCCATGACAAAGGAAAGGCCTCGGCACCCTATGTTCCTGCCGTTGCAAATGCACATGCGGTCGTCGCGATACTCCATGCTGCAAAAAGGCAATGACGTGACAAAACCAGCCGATACCCACTTACAGGTGTCTAGGTACCGTCCCGCCCGGGCTTACTGGGCAGGCACCAAGGAGCTGCCTCCCACTAGCTGCGCGTACCGCAATACCTACATCCGTAGGCGCATGGCTAGTTTACCGCAGCAGGTACCCAGGTGTTGAGACTATCTAGACTACCTAGTCTGGAGACTGCCATGCTCCGAGCTGCCGTTAAACTCGTCCTTGGGAGTACTCTTGATAGGGTCTGTCCCCGCATAGACATCAAACTCGCAGATGCTCCAGTCACCACACGGCGATGCCTCTAAGCTCGGATTCGACAGAGGTATTTGAGCTCGTTGTGGAGGCTCCAGATTACGACCCTTAGGTTGACGTACACGGCCGGTCCAGACCGTCGACCTGGGGCATTCAAGGTCCGGTGCCAAGCTAGGACGGACTGGCGGCTCCTCGTCTCTCGAACGCGAGGTGGAGGAGGCCCAACCACAAGGAAGCCTGAGCCAATGCAGAACGATGAGACGACATGGACTATTCAGCCCGGCCACACAACACAGTCAGGGGTCAAGACCAATATGCCGACGACATGCGGTAGTGGGTATCCCGAACACCAAGCCAAGGGGGTCATACCGTACCACAGTAAGCCCAGGAGTCCTGGTTCGAGATAGGGTGTAAGGACACTCTCACACGAGCACTCCGGATATCTCGGAGGGGATCACCCTACAAAGAGGGGTCATCTCACCGGCGGTCTCCAACAGGACGTGAACCCTTGGCCAGAACAGGAGGGCTCGGTCACCAGCCAGCAGCTGAGCCATCAAGTCGAAACAGCTGCGGAGTAACAGTGCCATGACAACGGCTTCTTGGGTTTCATCACCTCGACGGCCCTTGGCGGCCGCCTTGCGAGTGGTCAACAAGATTCACGAGCCTTGGAAGTGATAGATGTGATATTTCTTCCTCGACTCCAGACAGGATTCTGATTTTACGCTTGTCCAGCCGGCCAATGGGGCCTCCAGACCATATTCCAGCACCGCGAATAACTGGCAGACTAGTCCCTAGCCTCGACATATGTGCCACGTACTACCCCAACAAAGTCCTGGCACACCATGCACAGGTGCATGCAGGCTAGAAGTGCATGTCTCTGGCCAGACCGGTCGCAGACCACGCCAAATAGCATATTTGGCCCATGCAGGGCCCAAGGACCCTGAGACAAACAGGTTTCCCAGCAAAAATGTGTAGGAGTGAGCCTACTGTTATGTGGAGCCTTCTGATACGCTGCGCTGCGTGTATCTGTGTTCGCGGGCGCGAACTCATTCATGATGCCGTCATTGTCAAGTCAGCCATGTCAATCAATATGCGCCCACGGACGTAGGAGCACCACTCATGTTGGGGCGACAATCTGGGACAAATAGGAAACAAGAAAAAAACAGAACCCACGATGCACCATCCCCCACCAGAAAGCCGACGAGCGAGGGGCCGAAAACCCAAGGAGCAGCGAAAAAACAAAGTAGACGGTGTGCCGGCGATCAGCCCACTACTGAAGGCCTGCAAGCCTGGGCGAAGATGGGATTCTGAAGAAATCCCCATCCTAGGCTTTCCTGAAAGCAAGATTTCCCATCACATCCGGTTGTTGGCGTTGCAGTAGCGGGGTTTGTCGCTCCAGGGTCTCAGCACTCCCAGACTCCCTGGACTCCCCGCCCCCAGGGATCACAACATGTCTTGCGCATGTTCATTTCGCCACATTCCTGTCATCAATATTTCAGAAGATCATCATAACAACAACTACACCCTGCTTTGCCAGTAATCTTTTCCAATGATGGAAAGCATGCCGAGCCCGTTCAATTCCTGCCGGCCCTCCCGGCATCCTGTCTCCGGGAGAGAGGCGACGAGTGATTGTCTTTCTTTACTGCAGCCCCCATGGTGCTCACAAGTCATCACGAGAAGAAGCCGAGCGCAAACTCTAGTGAGACCAGCAGGCAAGCTTGGGGAGGAAGCTTTCAGAAGCGGGGTCGAGAGGTTTGGGAGGGACGATTCAACAAGCTAGGTGTGTCAGGTTGTGGCTGTTGACCACAGCCGAGCTACTGAGTACTTGGGGGTCATTGTAAACCTGCACATGTGCATACCGGGCTTTGGTTAATCGATATCTACACAATTCCCATGTCAGGCAAGAGACTCTCCCACGGGAGGTCTTCTCACAGGAGGTCTGCTCACGGGAATCTGTTCACATGGGCGTTCAACAAATTGAACCACCACAAGTCACCTCACAGAAAACGACGCGCTGGTCGAATCTCATGCCGACGTTTGAGATCCGTGCGAGCTGTATTGGTTGATGGGCTGCTGCATGGTTCCGCGATGCTTTTCCCCAACACAGTAACCAGCTTACTGGTTGGGGGCTCGTATCAAGTAAACCCTATTTTACTCGCCAGATGCCGACTGGAGCCAGGGCGATAGCTGCCCTTTGTCTTCTATTCGCCCATGCCTGTGGCGTCGCCTGCTCAGGCGTTAGAGGCGACGCCTCCACCGGAATCTCTGCTCCGATTGCCTCCTCACTTCTTCGTCGCACCTGTGTCAACCCGCTTGGAAGCTGGCAGGGCCGGCTTCTTGAAGACACCGTCGCTGCTCGTCCTGCTGCTGTCACCGCCAACTTGTGTGAATGTGCCGCCCTTGAACCATCGATCTTGCTCGGCCTCCCGTTTCCGCTTCAACTCGGCCTGAACCTTGGGATCCACCAGCTCCAGGCCTTGAACGGGCGTGAAGTTGAGCGATGACATGGTTCCGCCACCGCCCACCGTAGTCCCGACACCAGAGGTCCGTAGACCATTGCCGCGCAGATCGAGGCCTCCGGGTGTCTGGCCGAACCCTTTGAGCGACGAGGCCGCGCCGCCCGTGACCGAGCTCGCGAGGCCGCCCCAGCCCTTGTTCTTCGCGCTGAGCTTCGCGCGGGTGCGCGCGTCGATCTGTGTCCCACGTACCCGTCCGGTGTCTGTTTGTCCGATCATGCCCATGCCAACGGTGGAGTCTCCAGCACCGTAGCCCGCTTCCTTCTCCTCCTTGCCAAAGGCCACGCGGTTCTGCGCCTTGCGCAAATCGGTCATGGCTGTGGCCTCCTTAGCCTTCCGTGCGCGCCGTCCTCCTCGTTTCCGACTCGGCTTGTCGTCCGGTACAGGTAGGGCGCGCTGTCCCTTGCTCAGGGGTTTCTCTTGCAGCTTGTCGAGCCGCTCCAAGCAGTGCTGCTTGAATTCCTCGCCAGTCGAGCCGTCCGGGCTGGAGTGTGCACAGTCTACCCTGGCGGCAAGGACGACCTTTGCGGATACTATACGCATGGCCTGTCTCTTCATGTCGCTGGGTACACTGCGGATGATTGGAGAATGGTAAAGAAACCCCTGCTGGCGGACCCCGACATTTGTAGCCATTCCGCTGCTTTGTTGCTTCTTGGATCCCCAAGCAGAGATGTTGCAGGCGGGCGTCTTGGCCAGTCCGGTCAAGCCCCCAGCTCCGTTCAAAAGCTGCGCGGCTGTAAGAGACTCGACGAGAGCGGTCAGATTTGGTGCGAAAATGTTCATGCGTGATTGCACATATTCCGTCAAGGTCCTCTTCGCCTTGTCCAGGTCCACAACCATCTTGCAAGCCCGCATCACCCGGCTGAGCTCAGCCTCCGACATCTCTTGGCCGTTCGTTCTCGTTGCCTCCAGTGTCACAATCATGAGAGACGGACCGTCAAGTGCCTCCTTCAACGTAGAGTTCAAGATGTTGTTCTTGGAAGTTTCCAAGGTTTTGACGTTGTCTGGATCCAGAGGGCCATTGCCCAGAATCGCAACGACCCTCGCATACTCGAGGGGATTCGTAATCAACGTCTCGAGCTCGGGGAACCGTATCGAGTAGTGATCGCGGATGTATTTGTGTACGAGGACAATCTCGCTGTCGATAGACGTGGATAGTTGATTCGACTCGGTCAGGAGGTTGTATTCGGGGTGGTCCTCAATGTTTCCAATACTAGCATCTCGCGCCTCTGGCGGTTGCGCTTGGTAATATGCGATTTTCTGCAGGGCCGGACGTAAATAGTCAGGGCTAACGTCCAGGGATAAAGATGTAAACACTTCACGATGTCTTGAACAAGGAGTAGAGGGCGGATGGGGCCTCAAGGGCGGGCTACTAACCTCAAGAACGGGCTCCAAGGTCTTCATGAGACCAGCAACATGCCGCACATCGTTGACGTCCTTCAGCTGCATCTTTTCGACCCTTGCCTTGGCTTCCTCGGGGTCTTCTGGGACTTGTTTGCTGCTGTCGACGCCACCCATCTCGTCGTCATCCTCATCACCTCCTTCGTCCAAGTCCATATCGCCATTTCCGTGCGCCTTTTGGGAGGCGTCACCATCGTCAGCTCCGAGGAAGCTGTCCTCGTTCGGGGCGTCGCCGGGCTCAGAACCCGAGTCCTCGAAGTCCTGGAGGAGCTCGTCCACGAGCGTAGACATGTTGTGCGTTGGTCGATCAGTCGAGCGGTATTTGTTGTGTATGAATGTGGCTGGGTATGAATCGCGACGCGGTTTCGTGCTGGCGCAAGGAAGGAATGTGACGAATCGAGAAGGAGCTGTTGATATCAGAAGCTCTTTGTCAAGGCAACGAGGCAGGAAGGTTGGAAAAAGTTGGTGGTCCGTGCGAGCTCCACAGCCTTAGCGCAGCTGCAGTGACCAGGCAAGCTTAGCCGGGCTTGGGGCGATGAAAATAAACGATTCAAGTACTTGAGAGCAACCTCACACCTACAGGCCCATTATATTGCGATCTTGAGCCCAACCACATCAGGGCCAACCCCAACCATCTGACCGACGCTTCAGTCTGTCTCAGGTCTCGTCGGCCCATCTCAGCCACCGTCAACTGGTCCTACTGGCTCGCCCGCAATGGAGTCCTCACGCGGTCCCCCCCGTGTGAAGAACAAGGGAGCTGCGCCCATCCAGATCAGCGCGGAGCAGCTCCTGCGCGAGGCCGTCGACAGGCAGGAGGGCGGGCTCGACAAGCCGGAGCAGCGCTTCGCGGACCTCGAGGAGCTGAAGGAGTTCCAGGGCCGCAAGCGTCGCGAGTATGAGGACTACATTCGCCGCAACAGCCAGTCCCTCAAGAACTGGACCCAGTACACCGACTTTGAGATCCAGTACAAGGAGTTTGCCCGCGCGCGGTCCGTATTTGAGCGCGCCCTGGATGTGCTCCCCACCAACCCGGCTCTGTGGATGCGGTACATTGATTTCGAGATCAAGGAGCGCAACATCCAGCATGCGCGAAACCTGCTTGACCGCGCGGTCACGTTGTTGCCCCGCGTGGAAAAGATGTGGTACAAGTACGTCTTCGTCCAGGAAGGGTTGGGCGACATCCCAGGATGTCGGCAGGTATTTGAGAGGTGGATGACTTGGCAGCCGGATGAGCGGGCTTGGAGCGCCTACATCCACTTTGAGAGGCGATATCAGGAGTTCGACAATGCGCGGAACATCCTGCAGCGATTCGTCATTGTTCATCCTGAGCCGCGTAACTTTTTGAAATGGGCCAAATTCGAAGAGGAGTTCGGGACGAGCGACATGGTGAGGGAGGTTTTCCAGACCGCAATCGAGTCATTAGGGGACGAGTTCGTGGACGAACGATTATTCATTGCCTTTGCGAGGTACGAGGCAAAACTCAAGGAGTATGACCGGGCCAGGGCCATCTTCAAATTCGCGTTGGACAACCTCCCACGGTCAAGATCTATGAAGCTCCACGCGGAGTACACCGTGTTCGAGAAGCAATTTGGCGACCGGGACGGCGTTGAGGATGTTATCCTCTCCAAGAGAAGGAGACTTTACGAGGAGCAGGTGAAGGAGAACGCCAAGAACTACGACACATGGATCGATTACGCAAATTTGGAACAGGCATCCGGCAACGTCGACAGGGTACGGGAGGTCTACGAAAAGGCAGTGGCCCAGGTTCCACCAGCACAGGAGAAGCGACTGTGGAGGCGCTACATCTACCTGTGGATATTCTACGCCATATACGAGGAGATGGAGGCCAAAGATATCGAGCGAGCGCGACAAGTCTACGACGCATGCCTGAACCTGATCCCGCACAAGAAGTTCACGTTCGCCAAGGTGTGGCTGCTGAAAGCCCAGTTCGAGATTCGCCAGGGCAACCTCACGCTGGCGCGCAAGACGCTGGGGCGGGCGATCGGGATGTGCCCCAAGGACTCGCTGTTCAAGGGGTACGTGGCGCTGGAGCAGAAGCTCTACGAGTTCACGCGATGCCGGACGCTGTACGAGAAGCACGTGTCATACAACGCATCCAATTGCCAGACGTGGATCGACTGGGCGCAGCTGGAGCGCGCGCTGGGCGACCTGGACCGGGCGCGGGCCATCTTCGAGCTGGGCATCGACCAGCCGGTGCTGGACATGCCGGAGATGGTGTGGAAGAAGTACATCGACTTCGAGGAGGAGGAGGGCGAGTTCGAGCGGGCACGTGCGCTGTACGAGCGGCTGCTCGAGAAGGCGGACCACCCCAAGGTGTGGATCAGCTACGCGCAGTTCGAGCTGGGGGCGCCGGACGAGGCCGAGGGCGAGGGGGCGCCGGAGGAGGAGGACCAGGGCGTGTCGGAGGAGGCCAAGGGCCGCACGCGCAAGGTGTTCGAGCGGGCGCTCAAGAGCATGCGGGAGAGGAAGGCGGAGCGGGTGACGCTGCTCAACGCGTGGCTCGCGTTCGAGAGGGAACAGGGCTCGGCGGAGGACGTGGAGAAGGTGGAGAAGCAGATGCCGCGCAAGGTCAGGAAGACGAGGAAGAACGAGGATGGCGAGATGGAGGAGTACATCGACTACGTGTTCCCCGTGGACGAGCAGCAGCCGGCAGATATCTCCAACCTGTTGGCCATGGCGCAAGCGTGGAAGCAGAATTGAGTCCGAAGGGGTCTCTACTGATATGGACAAGACGAATCGCATTATCCATCCCTCGAGTTGTTTCAATGCACTCCGCAAATGTTGTAGGCTCGGAGGAGGTGCTTAGACCCGAGACTGGGGTTAAGGCAGGCATCCTGGGTCAGAGACATGTTCCGTTCATTGCACAAGCCTATTGCAGCGGGAATTTAATTCTCTGACTGGCTATCTAAGTGTCTGGCTGTCTGAACGTATGACCCCGGCTTACCCGCACTGCCGAGGAGGCCAACCGGGTCTGCTGCCCAGCCGCCTGTCTGTACCTGACCTCTCGAACCCCGACGAGCCAACCAAGTCGACCTACCAGCCACCAGTCACTGAACCCCTCCGTCGGCCCGAATCCTGGTAGCCGTTGTGAATGGCACGACAGGGAGGGGATGTATGGAGCCACAGGCCAGTCTCGACCTTTCCTGCACGGTGATGTCATGGGCGTGACCGCCAATGCCAAGCTGGGAACTCCCGCCCTTCCGCCTCCTTGGGTCCCGGGCGAGTGACAGGAGAAAGGTGCCAGCCGGGGTGGATTTCGGCTGTCCCGTTGGGGCGGGAGGAATGGCGATTAGAGGAGACAGAACAGAGCAAGGACCACACAGCCCGCCCCTAAAAAGCCTCAGCGTGACGGCCCGCGTTGTCGTCTGGAAGTTCATGGGTAGAATATGCCATGGCTGTCTGTATTCATTCTTCACTAGCGAGCTCGGGAGACCAGCCTTCTCCCCCCTGGGGACACGACCACCCGCTCGCTGGGCTCGAAATGGTCATGTGCTCCCTGAAGCCCAAGCCCCCCCTCACACCGCTTCACAAAGCAGCAACCCCAATTCAGTAGACTGGCCGCCGGCGCCTTGTCGCATTGGCCAGACTGCATTGGCTCGCTCTGTCCCTGTCTTGACATTACGGGGCTTGGTAGTCGGGCGTGAGAGACATCAGAACCAGCTTTCTGTCACGCACTGGCGCGCGATTTTGCCACATATGATGAGTGTCATGAAATCGTGCATTTGACTGCTATGAAGCTTTCTTGATATCGTAAGATGAAGGGAAAGGCAAAAGTAGTGGAGGAAAAAGAAAAAGGTCATCAAGTGTGCAGTCGTCATCTCGTCCTGTGCGTAGGCTAGCGAGCCCTTGCTTGTCATGAGGTTCCCGTTCCCAATTCCAGAATGCTGCCCCCCGGCCTAAAAAGCCCAGCCAGATCGAACCCCCAAAAATATGCGGCATCCAAACTAACAGACGTGTCTCCCGGCCATTCGCCTCCCACGAAGCCCTTTTAATCCCCGTTTTGAAACCCGCATCGGCACCACTGCCACCCCTCCCTCCCCTTTGTGGGACCCCCCCCCCGCCACTTTTTCCGTGCATTGTTCCAGGGCCCGTTCGCGTTGTCGTTGGGTTTAAAAACACCGATCGTCCGATCTGTGGGTACGTGGGCTGCAGGTGATCGTCGCGGTCAGCCACTCGCTTCGCGTCTTCGCGTGTCTTGTCTCGTCTGCTCATTCTGTGGTTTGCATGCGGCTCTCTTTGGCCCACTCGCTGTTCCTCCCGGCTGATCCGCTCGTGTGGCCGAACCCGAAGGAACGGTTACACAAGCGTACACCAGGAGAAACAGACCTGGGCCTAGAACTCCCGAATCCTCAGACATCCTTGACTCCACACGACGCGGGAGGGATCGTCTTTCTTAGCGGCGATTGCGCCGATCTATCACGAAATTGGGAGACCATCAGTAATTTGCACTGGAACGTTTTGTGTGGAAGGAGAGCAAATGAATTAGTGCTGAGCAGAAAGGGGCTGGAGAAAATGCCTGGGAGATCTATCTGATTCCTCCAAATGTACGCGAGATCTTTGGTGGTATCGGTGCTGTGTATAAATAATAATGTGTCTGCGAATGTGGCGTGGGCATCAAAAAACATGGGGTCAGGCAGTAGAGGCTTGGGCCATCCAGCCCAAGCCGTGGCCACCATCGCACTGCAGCGGCAGGGAGTAAGGTCGTCGAGCCAACGGAGGAAGCCCATTGTGGAAAGCACTTGACATATCTCGGACCCTTCGTAAACATGTCCCAAATGATCCTTTAGCGCCTCCCGCTCGTCGCACACGTTCCAAAAATCTTGATCATCATAACAGTCGTAAGGGTATATTGCTGCTTGTGAAACGTTGCGGGGTGTGCGGTGCCAGACTGGCAGAGTCGTACAGGACAGACAGACGCATGACGTGGTGTGCAAAATGAGCCAGGCTGATGATCTGATGTGGGTGCAGGTGGAGGAGCGCGCGCAGCAGAATGGGCAGATTCTAATGAAGGCATCCATACTTGTTGCATCGCGCGTGTCTGAGTGATCATCTTCTGCTGTTGCTGTAGCCAGCAGGGGGTGGAGGCAAGGCAGAGTAAGGATTCCCATCGGAATAATGGGGCCCGTCGTCGTACCTGCCGCCGGCCCGCGGAGGAACTGACGAAGCATATCTGTCAGCCCTGGATCTTCTGCTGTCCTGTGTGGCACCGTCGTCGAAGTCGTCATAGTCGTCGTCGCTCGAGTATCCGATCGTCTTCTGCTGCTGGCGCGCGAGGCGGTTCATCCGGCGCTGGTGCCGCTCTTCTTTCTGGTGCTTCCACTCCGTCACCTCGTGGCTCATCTCCCGGGCTTCCTTGAGCTCGGAGACGGCTCCCTTGATGCCCAACGCGGCAATGCCCACCGATGCGGCGTCTTGCAGCAGCGCCTTTGACTTGAGTTTACGGGCTTCCTCCGGGCTGAGACGACCCTCCTTGACCGCCTTGTGCCGAGCATTTCGCTTCTCCATGCTCTGATAGACGTTGTGTGCTGCATGAATGGTGGCCACGGCTGCCAGGCCAGTGGTGATGATTTGCTTACCTCGCATCTTCTTTGCCCTCTTCTCGTCCTCGTCCGAATCTCCCAGATCCGAGCTGGATACTGACCCTCGAGAGGACGCCCGGCTTCGGGACGGCGCTCCTCTTGACCGGCTGCGAGCCCGGTAGGACCGGTCATCATCATAGTCATCGCGATACCGGCCATCCCGAGAGTCATAATCGTCATCGTAGCGGCCCCCTCGGCGCGAGCCACGTGGGGAGCCGTATTCGCTATCGTCCTCTCCCTTGCCCAGACCAATTCTCGCCAAGCCTTTGCGGGCCTTGTCCACGACGCTGCGGCTACGGCTGCGCGTACGTGTCCTGGGAGACCCATCTCGGCTGTCGTAAGAGTCACGGGAGTCGTCCCGGCGACGGGAACGTGAGCGATCGTCACGGATATTGTCAACAGCCTTCTTGGCACCAAGGGCGCCTAGACCAGCAGTGGCCAGTGCAGCGAGACCCATACCGCCGCCGCCGCCGCCTCCCTTGCTGCTTTCGGACCTGGCACGAGAGCGTGACCGGCTTCGCCCTGTGCTCTTGTCCTCGATGATGTCTCGCTTGGATCCGTTGATCATGCGGTTGCCGATGAGGCCACCGATGACGGATTCGGCCAGGCCAAGCTTGCTGCCGTCCTTTCCGGGCTTTTGCGCAGCATCAATGGTCGCGGCACCGGCAGCGGCGGTGAGAACTCGTTTGGCCTTCTCGCCCTTCCAAGCGCCTGGCTCCTTGGACACCCGGAACGCCTCGGTGGCACCGGCGATGAGCGAGGCCATGGCGGCCTTCTGAATCTTGCTGCCGGGCCCGCTCTTGGATTGCGATCTTTCGCGGCTTCCACGGCGGCTCCTGGTGTCAGACCTGGAGTCCCTGTCCCTATCTCTGTCCCGGTCGCCATGCTTCTCGTCGTGGCCGCCACCGCCGGTGAGAGCCTTGAGCGCTGTGCCAAGGCCGGCGGCTCCGAGGGCGGCCTCGAGGAAGTTCTTGTGGCCCTTCTTGTGCTTCTCGTCCTCATCGTCAGAGTAGTATTCGGTAACTCTGCCATCGCGGCCCTTGTGAACGATGTGGGTGGACTTCTTCTCGTTCTTGTCGGCGCGCTTGTTGTAGAACTCGGCGCCCTGGTAGGCGGCGAAGGCACCGGCGGCGCCCAGGGCTGCTGAGGACATCAGGTTGCGATGGACGTCTCCGCCTTCCTGGTCGGCCTCGCGCCGGTCAAAAACTTCCTTGCCTCCAAGGGCGACGGCAGCGCCGGCGACGGCAGCAATGATCTTCTCCTGCTGGCTCAGGATACGTTTACGCTTCATCTCCTCCTCCTCGATGTAGACGCTCTCGGCCTTCTTGCGCGGGCGGCGATCGTAGTCGCGGTCATAGTAGTCATCGCGGCTCCTACGGGTGTAGGCGGAGCGCGCATCATCGTCATAGTCATAGGGCTCGGCCGACCGGGCCCTCCGGATATCGCCACGAGCGTAGCCTGGGGGAGGAAAGTCCCTGCGGATTTCCTCTACCGACAGATCGCTGTCTTCTCGGCCCCTCGGCACGAGATCGCGAGTGGACTGGACCCTCAGGTAGGGATCTTGGGGTTCAGCATACCTCTCCTCGCGATAGTGCTCCCGGGTGCTTCGCTGCCGGCGCGGAGGGTCGTATTCGTAGCTCATGGCTGACGCTATCTGGGTGACAGGCAGAACAAGGTGACGTCAGAGGCCCGCCGATGAGTTGGTCAGGATATGTGTGTATGTGTGTATTGATTGTATTGTTTGTACGGCAGAGCGCGAAGAGAAAGCTGCCGGCGATCAGACCAAGGGTCTAGTTTGTTTCCCTTAGGATGTGTGGGATGTAGTGGGAAAAAACCGAAGGCGAGTGAGGTGTCACGCCCGGGAAATGAATAATGCAGGGCAGGGTTGGGTTGTGTTGGGTTCAGCTGAGCAGCGAGCAGCAGAGGAGGGGCGAGGCAAGGTAAGGTGAGGGGAGGGGGGAATCGGCAGAGAAGGGTGGCCGGTGGTGGACGACAAATACGGCCGCCTGCACCTAAAATGGGATCTTGATAACGTATGCGTGATCCAAGACAGAACAGCAGCTGGGCTTGAATCTAGAATGGCCCCAACAGATTCTTCATTCGCCTGAGAAATGATGATGCACGCAGAAGTAATCGTGGTTGTTCACTCGGGTCAATCGAGTGCAAAGTTGCCCGGACAGGATGGACTACCAAGAATTCAAGATGCCAGTCGACAACAACCATCCGAGGTGCCTACTTTACAGGGTCGGATCCCTCAGGCCGGCTTGGACATGACAGGACAGGGCAGTCTCGTCAGGCAGCATGCACTCACTCACTCACTCATCTTGCCCCAAACCGCAGGCAGCAAGCCGCCACAGCCCTCCTTCCCTCTCTGCCCTGCTCCTGCCCTGCCCCTGCCCTGCCATTCGCTCCTAGTGGGGCAGACCGTCTCGAGCCGAGCAATGAGACAGCGGCAACAGCCACCGTCATCGAAGGATGACCCCAGGAGGCCAAGCGTGAGTTGTTTCTCCCACCTTCCTCTCCCACCTCTGCCTTGCTCCCCAGCCCGTCCAAAGCTTGTGTGTGTGGGTGTGGGTGTGGCACAGCACAGGCACAGCGTCGCCCACCACGGGTTTGTATAGCACACACACGGGCGGCCACTTCTTCCCCCCTCTCCCCCGCTCTCGAGCCACACCGAGCAGAGAAAGGTGTCGTTGCACGGAGACGACACGACGAAACAGGAGCAGAGGCCTCCTCTCACAAAGCTGACGGGTTCTTTGCCCGGCCTGGCCAACGTCTGCGCAGCGTAACATGTTGACATTCAGTCCAGTGATGTGCACCACCAGCAGCCAAGGCTGGTTCGGAACGGTGGCGGGTAAGACAAGCAGCAACAACAGTGGCGCAGGCGTCGGGCTGACCGTTTTCGCGGTCTCGGCCCATTTCACATCTCCGCGCACACAACTACCTGTAGTAGTCTCGGTCCTGTTGTTGCCCAAACCCACTGGTGTATTGCATTCCCCTGTGGTGTACTGTACTGGCTGCCCAACCACCACATAGAAACCCTGCCCCACGGTGACGTAGTGTTGTGCCCCTCCTTGCTCCTCCAAGCCATCCACCCTGCGACTCTCGAAACTCACGAAAGCCTCAACAGATTTGAGCCATGCCATGCCGGGCTTCACATGCAAAGGTGTGACAGAAAATAAATTCCTTGCTACTGTAGACACGTCAAAGGGAGGAAAAAACAACAGAATGCATATTAATTACCCTGTCTATGGTATTCTCTCAGTACTATTGGCCCGGCTTAGTACTGAACAAAGAGGCTGTAGAGTCATTGAAAAGCCATCACAAGCACCCTCCCCCAAAGGCACGGCCCCGCGTTGAGGCGGTGTCCCATTCCGGGATCTCACGACCACTTCACTCTCCCAGAATCCAGAAACCTCACGTTGCAAGGTGCAAGTGTTGAGGAGTGTCATTTGGTATTTTTTCCCCCTACTTGTTGCCGGCGGCAAATCCCACCTCGTAGAGTCGAGAAAGCAAGCCACCACGAAACCAGAGGGCAAAAACAACACAAAATTTCAGTTGCTGCTCAATCCCATGAAACCAGCTCGCTTTTGCCCTCAACATTCAAGAATTTATGTACAAGGATGCTGCTCAAGATTGGCTTGAGGGGGGTGGGGGGTTCCGTCTGTCCACTTGTGCTCCGATGTGATATTCTGCCCTGAGTCCTTATTCGTACAGCCAAGCTCATTGACAATGACAAGCAAAAAGCATGAAAGTAAATCTTTTTTGTCTTTCCATTCCGGACACCTGAAGGACAGTAAAGGAAAAAGTGTAAAAAAGATAGAAGGGAGGGAGATCTGACGAGCCGTTCGTTGCTTCAAAACACAGAAGTCCAGGCCTGTTCCTCCATCCCTTGGGCCTCCCCCGTTTCCCTACACTGAAAGGTACTGAACTGAACTACCACTGCTTCAGACCATATCAAATGGGCTTCTTGACTTGCCTTTTCGCTAGCCTAGGCGCTCCTTCGGTTGTTTTCCTCTTGCCACTAGACATCCAGAATGGACGTGGGTAAAAGACAAAACAGCAGATGCTTCTCCCTGTGCAACTTTTGTCCTTTTGCATGCTTCAACCTTTTCTCTTGGCCAAATTGTTTTTGTTTCTGTTTTTGTCTCCATGCCAAAGCAAATGCTGAGGGGAAAGATGATTTTCAGTACTCCGCAGCCTCAATCAAGAGACCTGAATGCTTGAATGGAATGCCAGCTGGTTGACCAAAGCTTGCCCTCTCTCACAAAGGCCCGTAACAATCATCCCGTCCTGTCCCCTTAGAACTTTGCTCGTGCCTGGCTGCAAAATCGCAATAGTCCACTGGACCAGGAATATTGTCGCACATAATCTCTTGCAAATATTATCTCGTGGATGTCGGGGACCCAGAAGCCGGGAGGTGCCCATGCCACCATGGGCACCAAAGTCCTAACCGTCCAGTTCAGGAATCCTTCAGTGTGCTGCTCTATACACCTCCAGAGGATGCTGGCTTCCCCAACGGGTATCATGATGCAAGAGGCTGCTCAGTGCTGATTTGTTGACCAACCCAAACCTCGACGGATACAAGGTGATGAATGGTCATCGGTCAAAATCATGCTGTCTCAAGAAAGACCACTCATTTGCAAGGCTCCAGTGCCAAAAGAGCAACAGCCCCTCGAGTGTGGATGTCCATGTGCAGAGCTTCCCGCAGACTCATGAGCAAGGCCACTTCAGTACCATCCTGGAAGGTTTGCTCAGAGGCCTCTGTCCAAGTCCAATATCATAGGTGTCTCGAGTGGGATCAGATATCCCGGTTCGGTTTTTTTTTTCGCGCATTCCACCGGCATGATACCTCACAAGTCGAGTACCACAGCAACCCAGGCAGTGATGGGCACGCAGTGCTGAAAGCGTGCATTAAACCTGGGGTTCAGCTGATCCTGTCACTGTCTGGGAGCTGTGGAAGTCTGACTCCAGCACTTGGTATACTGGGTGGTCAGGTGCCCATATGCCTGACTCACCAGTCGTGGACAGCACACTGGTGTAGAACTGGGACAGATAGCCGAGGCCAGTCTTGCTCGGGGTTTCTGATGTCGCATCTGCGAGGGCGAGCTGGTGGAAGTCCTTGTACATGCTAGCGTTGAATTTTGACACCAAGAAAGACGCCCAGAACTTGTAGAGTCTCCTCATTTCCTCTGGAACGTCTCCCGGGGTTGCAGATTGACGCAACTCCAGTGCCCTTGCTCGGACATCCACGTACTTCTCGGTGATCTTATCACCAGAAGACTGTGCCACTGTACCATCAAAGCGGTGATACGCAGGAGAGCTAGAGGCAGCTTCGTCGGTGACTGGGCCCAGCTCAGGACTATGCAAGTGGTCAGTCGATAATGACAACGCCAAGTTTGGCACACATCCAGGTACTCACGTGTTCAATGCATCTGGGCTGGCATGGGCCCCATTAGTTTCAGCCCCCTTGGTGTCCTCGGTGGCCGCATGCGTGTCTCCATTGGGCAGCTTTCCAGCCTCCTGAGATTTCTTTGACTGTCCTGGTGCCACAACATGCAGCTTAGCAACCTCATCATCTGAGAAACTTGTGGCTTGCATCAGGGCATCCTCTACCCAAGAGCCCTGTGCTTGGTGCGTAGTAGGAGTGAAGTCGTTGTACGTGAGATCATTCCCAGGTGCGAACTCAGGTACAGCAGCATTCAGCTGGGAGTCATCAGCACGAAGGTGTCCATTGACTGGTCCGCCATTGACCCTCTGGCTGTTGTAACCCGATCCGTTCAGGTATCCCGGGTAGACGTCGCCAGTGAACGGCCCTCCATATGCTGGTGACATTGCCGGATACGCAAATGGCATGGAGCCCTGTTGGTGATAGCTCGGAGTGTGTTGCATGCTGTGTCTTGACTGGTGCTGAAAACTGGAAGGGCCAGGATTGCGAGCCTGCTCCCTCCTGTTGGCCTCGGGGAGAACCCACATCTCCCAGCCTTCGCGTCGTCGCAAAAGCTCAGTATTGCCATCGCCGAGCACAAACTCGATCGTATCGGAGTCCATGCAGGCTTCTCGCACGTACTGCAGGTTCTGTTGGGATATTGATTTGACTCGGCTGAAATCAGCAATGACCTCCAGGGGCACAAATCCCTGGGTGTCCATGTTCTCCCTCAAGAACACATCCTTGGGCAAATTGGCAGTGGAGAAGTAGTATTCGATCTGCGACTTCAAGGCGTTGTGGACCAGAAGATTGTAGTCTGATGGTGGGAAGGCCCCGGGGAAAGCAGAATAGGGTGCTTGGCCGTAGGGCGAGAAAGGACCAAAGTCCGTGTTGAGAGGCTGCATCGGCGGCATCTTGACTGCGCCGTTCGGTGGGCCTTTGTAACCGTTAATTGACGCAGGGCGGCCACGACCAGCTCGGCCTGAGCCAGGACCTCCGTAAATATACCCGTTGGCAAAAGGAGGGGCATTGTATGTGCTTGACCGAGGACCGTGTCCATTGCCTTGGTATGCCTGTTGCGAATAAGACTGGCTTCCGTTGTGCCCGCCTCGCCCGTTGCCATGTGCGCCTCTCCTAGGTCTCGCATCCTTGTGGCCGGCGAACCCTCCCTCTTTTCTTCCAGGCTCAGCGCCCTCCCCTCGAGAGCCGCTCTGCTGTCCACCGAAACCCTGCGCGAACTCGCCCTTGGAGCCCTTCGTTGCTTCACTCTTGGACGTGGAGTGATATTCGCCGGAGGCACCTGCGCGACGCTCAGCCGAAGCTGATGTCTTACGGATATCCCGGCTCTCAGCAGAGAACTTCTTCTTCTCGAAAGGTAGCGAGTTGGTGCGCGCCGTCGCGTCTTCCCTCGGCTTTCCTTGACCATCGCCGGTGGCAGCGGGCCCTTGTGCCTCAGATGCGGCTTGCGACTTGTCGCCAGAGACGCTGACGGTCGAGGCGTGACCGCCCCGGCCCACCGAATTGCGCCCAGGTTGTCCTCCACCACGGCCCTTGCTCGCAGGGCGTGTCTGCAGCTGGGTTTCCCACTTGACGGAATGGTTGATCTCCAACTTCTGGACGTACTTGGGCCGGGTAGACTTGGTCTGTGACCCTTCCTCCTGCTTGTCCTTAGAGGGTGCATCCGACTCGGAAACCTTGCGCTTGCTGTCTTCAGCAGCCACAGTGTCCGGCGTAGGCCAAAGAGATGCGTCCTGAACTGAAGGCACATTGCCATTCGTGACCTGATCACTCGCCCTGCTCCCTCGCGGATTCCTGCGGGGGGGTTGCTCGCTGGATGAGCGTGAGCCGTCGGCGGCCTTCACAGGCCGAACGGTCTCAGAAGAATCCTTGGTGTCAACACCCTCGGCACTGCTGGTGCTCTTGTTCGAGTCTTGAGAGACGACTTTGGTCGGTGCGTCGGTGCCAGCTAGGGCAGGAGTCACGCTAGGCTGCCTTGCCTTTGCGAGAGCGGCCCGCTGTTGCCATACGTTGACGGTCGGGGGCGGGGCTTCGAAGAGTTTCACAGGGACGACCTCTTTCTCCTGCTCCTGCTGGACTTGATCACCCTCGGCGTCCTTGTCTGGATTTTTGCCCTTCTTGCCCTTGCGGCCTTTCCTCGAATCGGAGGACTCGCTGGGACGATTTGACGGACGGGAGGTCTTCTCGCTTGTCGTGCTTTGCGCACTGGTCTTGGATGCCTCGTCTGGGCGAGCCATGAGTGTGGAATTGGACTTGGCCGAGGTGGCCGAGCCGTCGGAATCGCCAGTGTTGGCGACCTCTGAATGGGCTTTCGAGACAACAGACTCGAGGTCGACCTCGGAGCTCTTGACAGACTCGGAGTTTTCATCAGAGGTAGTCGAAAAGGTCTTTGCCGAGGCATCCGCAGCTGTGGTCACGGAGCTGTTGTCGTCCTTGGCTGGGTCGATCGGAGCAGGGCTCGCAGCAGCGGACTGGGGATCGGACTGGGCGGCGTTGCGGCCCTTGGCGGCTTGCGCATACGAGAAGGTGGTAGCGGCCGACATGGTGTCCGGTGTGTAGTGCTTGGTAGATGTGAATTGATTCACAGGAGGCACTTGGGGTGGTTGGCCTGCAACAGCAATGCGCAGTTGCAGCCCAGCCTGTGGTGTTGGGTGGTAGGGTTAATGTGTCCCACGCACGTAGGCGCGCCTCAAGCGAGGAACACAACACGAGGAGGTTGCGCGAATGGAGGGAGCTCAGCGTATAGCCTTGGCCTCGGAACCGGGGAGGAAGCGAGCGGGGCGGTGGTATGGTGTTTTGGTGTTCTTCACGAGCGGGCAGGTGTCTCGGAAGGCGTGGTGTCCAGGCCGCCGTAGGGAACTGCGAAACAGGTTGGGTCTGGTTATGTGGTGAGCTCCGGGGAGGAACAAGCCAGCTGGGCTGAGGCAGGCTGGTAGTGAAGAATGTGTACCGAATACCACTCTAGGTTCTGCTTGATCTCGCGGGGCGCGGGGCTCACGGAAGCCCTGGGACAGGACAGAGAATTTCAGGGCCGACAGTCGACGACAACCAACGACCAACGGCACGAACAAGAATGCGTCGGAGACAGCAGGCGTAGTTTGACGGGGTGTTGGGTCGAGCCGACAGCAGACGCACACAACGAAACCTCGAGCTGGGCCAGGCAGGCACGGAAATTTGGTGAGTGCTGGGCCGGGCTGACTGAGACGACGGGCGGACAGACAGACGGGGCGGGCACGAGCGAGCTGCTGCTGCTATGACGGCAAAAAAAAAAAAAATGCTGGCTGCAAGCGATTCCCGAGGGATGCTGTCTGCTGCTACTGCTGCTTCTGATGTCGACGACACCTCTTCCTCTGGACGCAGAAAGAGGCTTTTTCGCAAGGAAATGAACAGGACCACACTCTCGGAGTGGACGGGGTGGTATTGGGTAGGTAGGGGGAGGGTGGGAGGTAGAGGTGAGGTGAGGTAGGTAAGAGGTAGGTAATCTTTTGCGAGAAGTGAGGAGCCCAGGGAATTTTTGAAAATTTTTGAATCTGCGGCCGAAGCGCGCCCGCCCCCGCCCAGTTAGACTAGCAATCACCAAATCTAAAGCAGGGCTTCCCGCGAGAGTCATTCACTGCATGGAATGAATGCAAAGGGTTCAATGAATAGCGTGCGCCTGCCTGTGTGCTTGACTGCATGTGCATGTGTATGTGTATGTTGCTCTTGTGTGTATGTGAGGACGCATGAGCAATCTGGACAATAATTAAAGGGCATCCGTCTCCTCCTGCGCCGCCTGTTCTCCCAGGCCCTCTTCCTTCCTTCCGCTTTCTGCAGGCTCGCATCACAGCAGCACGCGGGCCCGTTTGCTGGGAGAAACCATTTATTTCGGCCTGGGCACACATTCTCCCTCACACACTGCCGCTCCCCATGACGCACCAGACCTCCCTTGCAAAGCCGTTGAAGGTACCACCACCATCATCATCACCACCACCACCACCACTTACTGCCCCCACCACCGTCAACCGTCTCAATCTCACTCTACCTGCCTAGTTACCGAGCCTGGCTGATCCCAAAACCAGTCTACCTACTCAGGTTGGTATCTAGTGGATAGGTAGTCTATGCCTATGCTGCCCTCACCATGACCATGCATGCAGAACGGACAGACCCGGCTCCAGTTGTGCCAGGTTCTGGTTCCCTGCGGTGGTATCTTCATCTGTCTACCTCTTGGCTACAGTATCTGGGCCCACCGGAACTCTGTATTGCGCCGTTTCCCTTTCGAAATTTTCCCTTTCAGGAATCCCAGTATTGCCGAAAAAACCCATACCCCGCCTGCAACCGAAAATAGAGAGCCTGCCTGCACTGTGTGGTCATCCGGGTTTCCGAGGAGGAGGAAAAGCCGAGGCCATCTCATCAACCTCACCTCACCTCAGCCAAACTGGCCTCACCTAATCTCACAGACCCGTGACAGCTGAGAGCTGGTCTTGCCTCATCAAGAACGCCCGCCGCCTGCTGCAAGGGCTTTCAACACTCCACGCCGGGCACAGGCGCCTCGGACCCTCCATTCCGTCCAAGCCTCCCGGTCCAGGGTGTGTTGCTCGTGAAGGTTGCGTTGCAGCCCGTACCCTGAGGCTAATAAACCTCTGGAAGGTCCGACGGCAACAAACTGCCACTCTCGGACACAGCTGATGTCACAGGCTCTTGTTTCTCAAGGTTCATGGCCCTCAATGTCCCCAAGCAGGCACAGCCATCGCACACACCTGCCCAGGTACACTGTCCACCCTCCAACTGCTGGCAGTGGGATATCCAAGAACTGGGTGAGGTAGGGCAAACCGCGGCTTTTTGAGACACACGCAACGTCGGCAAGCCCTACCTGTTCAGGCTGCATTGTTGCCCAGAGACAGCCCCAATCGGGAGGTCCAGCTGTGTCGCCGCCACGGCATGAGGGCCGAGGAGCACAAGCTCACGGAAGCCGCCCCCCCCCTCAGCCACCCAATTGGCTCAGCTGGGGGGCCGGACAGCCTTGAAGGCGCCGGTCCGGGCCTTATTTATACGTAGCTGGTCGTGGGATAGCGTCACAAAGACCCCTGAAGATCACGGGCAGCCAGTTATTAGTCTTTCTTCTCGACTAGGCGCACTCACTGATACGACGTATCCGCTGCACAGACTGTCCAGCTCTGTGCCCAGCAAGACTTTAGACATGGCACTTTAGTTAGCAACCTGGTCCCCCTCCCCATCGCCCCGCGGAAATCAACAAGCGACCTCGTGAGACCGTGTTGCCGAGACCCATTTGCACATCATCAGGCAAGCTGATTGACTGGCGACCAGCCACCCAACCAGCAACTCCACCAGAGACACCCTGTATCTGTACGTGAATGGGAATAATACGACAAGCTGGCAAGAGTTCAGCCTCGTCCCCCGGTGCTGGTGGCGTGGTTTAGATGGGGGAGCGGAACCACCCGGCAGCTGTCAAGCGGCAGGTGGCTTGGACTGGCCGCAGCTTGCCCCGTTCCCCGTTCCCCCCTCCCGTCCCCCTCTCCCCCAGACTGATGCTCACAGCTGCCACGCACGGGCTACCGTGCAGTCAGTATCAACTGTACTTACCCCCACGTGGCACAAGCTAGCACGAGGCCATCTGGGGCATATCTTCTACTTGACGTCTTCCGCTGACAATTTGCCTGTCGTCGCTGGCGAGGCTACTGTGGTGCGCCCTTGCCACCAACCTTCCCCAGCAGTGCTTCTTCCTGGCGTCCTGTCTGGGCCTGCCTGTGCTGAAGTGCGCCTTGTTCGGACGCCTACGAGCATCCAGACCACCATGTGTAGGACAGCACGACCGCTCGCACTCTCATCGTCCACTCACCAAGGCAGACTACCAAACGTGGCAGACTTCTAATTTTGGTCAATGCAACCTGCCCAAAGATTTGGCAGTATCTGTCAAACAGAGCTCAGGCACACATAGGGAGAGTCGTTCTCCCCAAGTGGATCTCAATGAAGCTAATCCCGGGGCCGATCGCCCCCATTTCATGCCCATCCGACTTGTTCGGATGACTGAACTCAGCAGCAAACCCCCAAGCATCTTCGGTGTCGTATGCAGCCTACCTCAAACACAGATCGATCGTCTGGTTTCAGGAAAGCCTTCTCGCGGCACCCTGCATTGTGAAACGGACCATCCGTCCGTCCACTCAAGGGCGGTTCATCATGTCTGCAGCGGACCGACAGCCCGCCCTCACCCCAGCGAACAGTCAGGCCGTTTCGAAGACAGAATAGAGTGGTGGAAACGTCTACCTACCCGACCAGTGATGATGTTGGGTGTCCAACTAAGGCTACTTACCTGCAACGGCTGGTATTCGAAGTGACTCTATACAAGGGCTGACAGCCGCCTGACCGGTCCCGTACCATTCGTGTCCGGCTAGATAATAATGTTTTCAACCGCCATACATAGGTGTCGGCACTACAGCGTCTCTGAGGTCAACTTGTAGGTGACTGGCGAGTGCTGCTGTCTATCAATCTGATCCCAGACAGACCCCAAAACTTCTTAATCTCGCTGTCTCGCGGGAGCACAGCAACCGGGCAATCACACTCCAGCAACCGGTCACCACTCATGACAGGCGACGGGACGGTCGAAGCCAGCGACTACGCCAAGGCGGGCAACAACGGCAATGACTGCTCAGTCGTCAGGTTTCTCGCGGATGATCGCCTGATCACCCGTCCCTGTAGCAGACATGCGTATTAGTACGTGTCTTGAGGAACATCTCTCTTCAGTGTCTCCAGGAGCGGCAAGACGTATATTAGGATACGAGACGTGTCTTCACCGCGTCAAAGACAGCACAGGTCGGTGAGGAGGCGGGAATAGCGATGGGGTTACTTGCCGACCTCCTGTCAGGTGCTACTCGCCTCGCCCAGCCAGATATCTGATCTTTCTGCCTACGAGCACCGCACTTGTCACGCACAGTAGCTGCCGCGACCCTGCGAACAGCCTTCTGGCTTTCACCATGCCTTCCAGCTCGCTCATCCTCCCCATCGGCCTCCGCCACGTCCAACCGGCACAGAACCGTGAGGATCTCCCCGTCGCCGTCGTCCCGGTCCCGGGTCCTGCGCGCTTGGCCCGGAGGCTATCGCTACAATGCTCGCCGGCACACGCTCGTCCCCTTGAGGAATGACGGGTGTCGCAGCACGACGGCGGCGGCGATGCGGAGAACCAGCTTGCCTCCGGCAGTATAGGAAGCAATCAGGTTCTCGGTAGTGATGTGGTCGCGGGACGGCACATAGCCTGAGGGGTGGGAGGATGTTCTGGGACCCGGGCCGGAGCAGAACACCTTGACGCTCGTGATGAGCCCGCATGGGAATGACCATCAGGTCAGCGACCATCGCAGGGATAAGACCTAACGCCGCTGGATGTAGAAGAGCACGCAGTACGGTGCTGGGACGCGCGGAGGCGGTGGGAATTTTGCCCTTGCTCACGCAGGACAGCCCCTGGGCAAGGACGAGACAATGCGTGAAGGGCGATTCGGAGCCCAAGCCCAGTAGCCGGAGACGACGGAATGTCACGATTTTGGATGTTCACAAGAGTCAGCAGAAAAGAGCAGACGGAGGCCGAGGTCGCAGCGTAATAACCCTAGAAGATGCACCACAAGATCGCGCCCATGAGTATCGAGCAGCACGGCGGAGTCTTCGGCGAACTCATCGATGGAGCTAACCCAGACAAGGGAGGGCTCAGTGTCAACTTCTCCTGGCTGAAGCAGTTTGTCGTGAAGCCAGCATATTTGTCGGAGAGGAATGTCAGAGGGGCGTTAATCACTGATTGCAGCATCTGGGCGTGGAGGATCTCTGAACTCCGCAGCACGATGGCCATGAGAAAAGAGTACGCAGTAGTCGCGGCCAATACCACGATTATAGCTGCTGGGGCAGTCAGGCCGAGCTGCTGGCAGACTCATATTGGGCAGTCGTGCTACTGTCCAGCGTTTGACAATATTTCAAATTGCGAAACTGACTCTTGTCGACGCAAAGAGCTTGACAGATGGGGCGTAAGGTTTCCAATCCAAATTTTCGAAAGACACGCGGTCAACGAAGCTCGCTAATGTGTGATCTGAAAATGGAAGCCATTGGAGACTATGGGTCAGGGGTAGTCAGTGAGGTTGTGCGGTTTTCTTAGCTCTTTATCTCTGCTTCCGTGAGAGATATTATGTCACCTGGCACTTTTCTCTAGAAGCAATGACTAGATTTTGATAGTAAGTGGGGGGCAAGAGTTCAAAAAGCCGGCCATTCTCGTCCGCACCTGGCCTGTCCCCACAAATAGCCACGGCGACTGGCCACAACACAGTCGATGAGCAAAGTAGATAGCAAATGGCTGGGAACACTATAAACGGCCGCATTAAGAGCATGTGCTCTGTATCCTTACAACTTAAATAACAGCAACGACCCATCCACAAAATTTAGCGTAGCGGCGTGCTGTATGGATTTGTTTGGAATATGCCTTGGTCCCAGCGTTCACTAGATCCGAAGCAATACAGTGAACAGTAATATCGTATACATTTCTATCAGCGCTATACCGCTTTTCCAGAATCCATTTTAAGCTGAAATGATTTACTTATCAGAGAAGTGGGCACATGCAAATTAAAGGAGAAACCGCGAGCTCTAAAGCACTTGAGAATGGCTCCGCAGTCAGGGCAACTGCTGGTGAGCCAGGACGAAGAACACCACCGTGAAGAGAGCCTTCAAGGTTATGATCTTGAACAACAGCGTGAAATCGAGCCTGTCGCTGGCATGGCATGGAATCTAGCCTATAACAGCATGTCGGACGTCCGTTTCCCATCCATGTTGTTTCTACATACGTATTGAGTCACGAGCATGCGTATATCCAGACACAAAAAAAAACTAGAAGCTCTCATTAGAATTATGAAAGCAGGATAATCTCTATATGCAATCAAGTGGATAAAAGCCCACAATACATCCTACAGAGGGACTCACCACTATATTGAAGTGGACGTCAGTTTCAGTGTGGCATCCTTTCCACAAATGATAGCAATGAAGTAAAGTAGACGCATGATAATGCGAAAAGTTGTCAAGTCTCGAATACCTGGGTGGCTATTCAATATTCCACACCTATTGTTTACATACCATCCTCGATTCACAGCGATCTGATGGCCCATGTGACTGCCGAAACCCTGTCAAGTCGGCATAGCCTATACTTGAGCCATCATCAACCAACCCTCGCCTCTGGCACGTTGCCACAATACACTTATCCAAATGGGTCATTAGATAGACAACAATTTGCCCACTTATTCCAGCGCCGTCGTTGATGCAAGGTATTCATCTGACCAGTCTATTGGTGATGAACGCGCATCCCCGTATGCAGGTATCCCGCGGCCCGGCAGGATGCGGCCACTCGCTCCCGAGGTCTTGTACTACTGCAGCCACGGCACGGGCTGGTATTTGGGTGACGTATTTCTGTCTGAGATCTCACCGCTGCCCGTCCCGCGCGCACGCACATATGCGCGGCCGATTCTGACACGGGATGTCTTTCCGCTTGCTGTAGACTTGTATATCTATATATATAGCTTGAATCTGATGGCCCGCAGCGCGCGACGGGAGCGATCAGAGACAAGAATCGGAGAACCAGTGTGAGGCAGGGAATTCTGCCGCTTGTGCATCGATAGTGGCGTCGACGCCAGACCCCAGATCTGTAGTGCACGTGAAGCCCGTTTCCCGCCGCTGCAGGCATTGTGGGACAGCATACTGCAAATGCCAAACGGCCCGGCGTTATCTCTGTTTCGACCGTGATGCGCGCAGATCGCCGACATTCTTCGCTTCGCTTCGTGGAGCCGGTGGTGCATTGTGTGAGACAACGCTCTCGTTCTCCCTCCCCTTCACATCTCGACTGCCACCAGCAGACCGCGCAAAGGAGAGGACAGAGATATGTTGCCCCCCGACAAACAAGAAACCCCCCTTCCCTCCGGAACGTTTCCTCCTTCTCTCGACTGAGCACGACGAGTCAGAACGCATGACGGCCGTGGTAGTTTTACCACCTAGTCCACGGGGGCAGGCAAGACTCAAAGCAGGAGGGCACACCTCGTCCTCGGACATGGGGTGTCACCAGACGCCCTTCCACGTGATGATGTTTGCAGACAAAGAAAGAGCCTGGCAAAAGGTGCACAACCTCCCCCCCCCTTTCCACCACCCTCTTCTCAAAAGGATATTGGGTGACATTCTTGCAACTTTGTCCACACACACAGACCCCTATACACACACACAGCGAGATCGGGCGTCTTGCATACACGCAAGGGTACAAGGCAGCTTGCGCGTGCCTGACCCAGTGCAACTCGCGTCGCCCGTCTTCCCTACACACCACAGCCAAGTGAAATGTCTTGGCCGCGGCGCAGAGGGTGGAGGTCCGCTGCAACGTCATGACGATGGTGATGGCTCGCCGCGCAGGTGCACCGTGGCTCATCCGAAACACACAGAACCGTTTTCGTGCAGTACTGTACACTCCTCAGGGGGGCGAATGTCTGTCGCCACACAGCATTTCATTCAACCCGACCAAGAATACTTGATTCCATTTAGGGGATTCTACGGCGCTGGGGGAGGTGGGAGAAGAAGGAGGGGGGGTTGGTTGCGCCGGTAGGAAGCTAATACTCGCACGGGACGCGCTACCGTATCTATCACAGACGGCGGCAAAGCATGCGAACTGACAACTGCCACGGCCGGGACGGCTCCCAGCAAGACGGGCAATCACGGTATCGGCCCTTCAAGGGATCCCCTTCGAGGGTCTTGTTGATAGCGTGAACCAAACCACTGCAAGGGCAATGTCGCATCGAGCCTACATGTGTTAGTAGCAGCAGAGGGGCCGCGTTCATTTCTCAGGTAGCCGCGCCCAGCGCTCAACGCTCAGCTCTCGACCAGTCACCGCCCTTAGCAGCTGCGCATGATATGTGATAAGGAAGCAGTAATGTATGTCGTGCATTTTTCGGAATACGGGAACCGGGATGTATATGCTATGTTACATTGAGGCGCTGCATGATCTATGGTCACGCCGGCCCTCCTGCAGCGCTCCTTTCTGCGGTACTGAGTCTTGTCCAGAGAAAGGGTGCGCCGCCCCCATCATCATTACTGCACCTCCAGTCTTGGTCGTCTTCGCCTGGAAACGCATTTACCCTTACACCTCGCCCTCATGATTAGTAGTCCCTAGTTGAAACCGCCTGGTGACAAGCGTAAGCCGTGTGAGAAATAGGCCATGCCTCCAAGACCACTCTCGACCTCGTGACGTTCAGGACGAGATATCTGCTTCCGGGGCCTGGGGGCCCACACGCCTACACCTCACCCGGTCACCCAAGCCGCAGCTCTCCTTGCGCCAAAGCTCGAGGCGACACGTAGGCTGCTGGAACCCATGGGGAAATAGCTGACGAGGTACCAGACAAGACAAACTAGCTGTATAATGGCCGAAAACAGCGTGAGGATGGTGCTGCGCAGCTGTTCGCGACAGGATGACTTTGTCAGCCAGAGGCTCGGTCTCAAGACGGTAAACCTTCAAGGACACGAAGGAACGGAAGACGGGAAGAATGACTCACCCCAAGAGCGAAGTAAAATGTGAGAATGATAGATCCAAAGTAGGCACCCGTGAAGGGTAACCGTGTGCCGGAGAGCAAGTGTTGGAGGTAGGCCCATGGCCCCATCACAGCCGCAAAGGATGCGAGAAACAGTGTCGATCCCAACGTCCACCTGAAGACAAGTTTTATGAGTCAATCATCCATGTCCACCACGGCCGGGACGGAATCGAGAGTGTGCTTTGAAATAAGTTGGAAAGGGGGCTTGTGCCTTGCAGGTCACCCTCGCCAGTCACCGGGCGAGGAACTGGCTGTTCGGCGTGTCATGCGAGATCGACAGCTTATGCGCGCCGGGTAGCTGCAGGAAACCAAGCTTGTTTCCTCCAGACCGAACGGGCCGGCTAAGGGGGCCTCGTGCATGGGATGTAAAAGAGGGATGTACCGCCTTGGGCATCCTGGGATGGGGGCAAACAGCGCTATTCCCTCCTGCGATGTTCACATGGTACCCAAGGAAACATGCGGACTTACAGAATGACAAATTTCGACGGCTTGAGTGACAGGACCGGAAAGAGGAAAAAGCAGATGACGAAGCAGGCAAGAGCGCCCAAGTTGCAAGCACCGAACATCATTAATCGGTCCCATCTACTCACTGTTCGAATAAGCCCATGGGCCGCCAGGTCAGCCTCTCTCTGTTGTGACGGATGCAAGCCCGCGGTAAGGATAGACATTCTTGTTCCGTCGGTAGTGAGACACGGCGCTTCGAGCAGCGCCCTCGTAGGGCCGGCTGCCGTCTGCAAGGGGAACGGAGGCTCTCTGGGGTAGGTGGAACTTGTTAAGCGACGATCAACGACTCACATGCAAACCAAGTTTCCTCCTCCTCTCGCCGCGAGGCTGCCGGGAGCGGAGCGCCGGCGCCCTCCGTCGTAGGAAGGCGTACGTAGCCACGGTCGCCAAATGGATTCAACGACTTGATCGACGATAGCAGCCCACTCTGCTGGGATGTGTTCACGGGCTCATCCTGTCCGCGCCTGGACCAGCCTAGGGCATTCATTTGGTCTCGGAATGATGCTGATGCCATCTTGTCCTCAACGAGGCTATTCGCCTTGTTCCGGGCGGTCCGGGAGGAGTGTTGCAAATGCGAATGTTAAGGACCCTTCGAGAGAGGGCTGGATAGCCAGGACCGACTGTTCCGAGTCCTCGACGTGGTGTCGTAAAGGTGTGCCCAGTGACCTGCTACTACCGTGACAAGAATCAGTGGTCGGCCTTGTGATTTCTCTGAGGAGGATGAAGGGGGTGCAGCATGTGGGAATCGCACGATCCTATTGGGCGTCGTCGAGATAGGGACAGATAGGAGCGGCCGGGGAGCCACTAAGGAGGGCTGGCGTAATGAAGAGGGCGAGGCTGTGATTGAAAAGGTCACCTACCGCTTTCTCTGTGGCAGGTTCCTGTGTAGGTGTGGATCGGGACTGCGCGAGGTGCAGGCGCACAGTACGCGGAAGGCTCAGGAGACAGGTCGGGTCGAGCCAGTGCTCTGTCTCTGCGCCCTGTGCTCTGGTATGCTTGGGCTTTGATTCAGCCGCCGGGGTGGTTGATGGCAGGGTTTGTGGATCTGGATCAACGCTTGTGCGGTTGTCTTATCCGCCGAAGGGGAGCTTCGTATTGCGCTGGCGACGTGTCCCGAACCGAGGGCTTCCCTCTGGCAGCCTGGGCAAACCGCGCGTACGGTGACGATACGGGGAGGCCGGCAGGTAGCAGCGATAAGCCGGCGCAATTCTGGGTGCCTCGGGCGTGGATGCGAGGAGCTGTTGGTGTGTGGTTGGCAGGGTGTGTGTGTCGTGTTGTGACGTCCAGGTTCGCGGTTGGGAACCTCAGCTCTGAGATGACGCCGATGGGCAGACAGACGTCGGGAGCCTGGGACGTTGAGTTAGTGCTACCTTCCCAGAAATAGCGGGTCCGGGGTCTGCAGATGCCAAAGCCTTAGGGTGCCCCGTGCCCCAATACAGCGCGGCACTTGGAGAGATCGCAGCAGGGGTCCCGTACTCGAACGGGCTGATCTGATCCCTGGACACACCCATTCCCGTCGACCCCCACCCACACCCTACAAACACACATACACCAAGCACATCACGCTTCTTCCGAGCTTCACACAGCCATTTACAGCTTGCGTCTCATACCCTGCTGCGGGTATCTGCTCTTATCCTCTGCCTGCAGGGAAGTCGGGCACGGTGTCATGATTGGTCCTAGTTGCAAAACGGCACGCAGACAGGTCCGTCCTTGCGCTTGACTGGGCAGCTATGACGGGATTTGTCTCATCAAAATATGGGACTTTGGGCAATCCCATGGCTTTCCCATGGGCATCACCGGGTCAGCCACATGTTCCCAACTGCCCCAAGGCCAAGGGTGCCCATCAATACCTGGGACCCGCGACGGCGCTGGAGCTATTGCCTAGACTGTCATGATTTGTGACCCTGGCCTCTGGCTCCTGCTCCGGCTACCTAGGCATCGGTATTCGGAGGGCTCCCATCGCCTGCAGCTCTGCCGGCCGGTGCGATTCAGAGGGCAGGCAACGCTACCCCCCCCCTTTTCCCCCGAGCACGACGTGGGTGTGGGGGCTCACATCGCCAGAACTTTAAACTCTTGCGGTACCAGGGCAGGTCGGCCACAGTATCTGAGATTCGGTTCAGCGACTGCCGCGATCCGCTGGACTTGTCGATCACCTCGTTGGTCCAAGTCCCGCCGTGGCTGTGGCGACAGGTGGACAGGGGACTTTCTCTGCCATGATGGCTATATTGTTGTTTGCTTGTGATTGCGTGTGGGAGCCTATCAACACGACACGCGGAGCAGGCAGAGCAGTTATCGCTGTGTAACTAACGGCAAGACCTCGGAAGTAACAGTGGCTAAAACAACAAGCGGCTTCCGACCGTTATTGCCGCTGGCAAGCTTGTCGACGTCTGTATTACGTGGGAAGAGCTAGCAAGTCGCACTCTCTTGGGTTCCAAGCTTGTTTGCCCTGCTCCTGGTGTGCTAAATGTCTTAGGTTGCGGTCCTCCACACGAGTCACGTTGGATGTGATGCCCACCCCCCTTCACACGCCTTCCGGGAATGCCCATACCGATCCAGTTCTCCCATGTCTGGAGAATGCCACGGAGACTTCCCGGTAGGTTCAGCATGCGGCAGACCTCATCTACGCGCAAGATACAGTGAAGGGAGGAAGGCTGGGGCTGTGCCGCAACATCTTGTGTCTCTGGCTTCCACACCATCCCGCCAGTCCAAGTCAGAAGACTTGACTCTCGAAGATGGGCCTGGTACATGACACTTGTCGCCGGCGAGGTACATGGAATTAGTGTAGAGTATATAAACTGCTGTTGTCCTGCGATACATTGGTCTCCCACCGGACCTTTCTCGTCTAGACGTATCCTTCCTATGACTCGCACCTTGCGTTCACTTCCAAAGTGTGGCAGCCAATCTGAGGCCTTCCAAAGGAATCATATAAACAGGACCTGGTACGGACCAGAAGATTTCCCCTGCAGCTTCGCCAATCTCGTACCTCTTCATTCGTCTCGCCACAGAAAGTGAATTCAGCCTCGCAGGAAACACCACAGACTCACCGACCTGGGCACAATTTGTTATCTGGTATGAGGTCCTAATGTGTCATGTCCCTTCGGGCGAACAGTCAAGAGCACACCACGGTCACCGCCGCTTGCCATGGCAAGCTCATGAGGCTTCCACCTCGACCCAGCACAGTCGGAAGCTGACCAATAAAAAGGGATTCAAGGGATAGATCAACGCGTCGACCAACCCACACCCCACCCATCATTTACAAACGACGCATCGACGTTGGCGAAAGCCTTTGAGCGACATCAGAGCTCGATCCGAGTTTCGCAAGACAAGGTCCCAATTCAGGTGTGCGACCCCAAGCTGTGGGAGCACTAGCCGAGTGGCGAACGAAAGAAGCAGCAAGACTAAGCAAGAAAAGAGACACTGGATTCGACTAGAAGCGTAATAAGCAGCGGAACGAGGGTCGAGACCACCGCCCCATATTGCGAGGTGTGAAGACCGCTGCTGCCGCCGGCCGGGCTTATTACACCCGGCGCATCGCGGCTCGCACTTGAACATCATCTCGTCAGACGTCGAGTGTGCAGCGGGAAATAGACCCAGACCATCCAAGACCGGTACGCGTCTCATGTTCTTTCTTTTCTCCCAGCGGGTGTCTGTGCCGGAATAGCCACACGGAAGCTGCATCGGTTATCGCCCGTCGCTCAACGGTTGTTTGGTCCCGCACTCGGGAGGGGCCATGAGCTATGAGATGACGGCTTCTTCTCGGCAACAGATGCGCGAGATTGATTGTTTTGATTGACGTTCACATGCTGACTGTGTAAGACCGGATCATCTCACTGGTGTCGCCTCCTATCGCCATCGCCACCATCAATTCTAATTCGGGGGGTAAGCCTAGGGCGACACTTCAGAGGAGGCTCCGCCGAAACAACGACGGCCATCTGGGGGACCAAAAGGGACAAAAGGAGATCGGTCTGTATCTCGTCCAACAAGACAGCCAGCCTCCAATAGACCTGGACGACCGTTGGACCGATCGAGAATCAGCTCAGGGTGTTCTGTGCTATTGAGCCTGGGCTGGCCTGGACTGGACCGGTCATATATCATCATCTCCAAGGTCAGCAGCGCCGTCGCAGCACCACTTCCAAGCAGTGCAGAGAGACACCCACACCCACCGCCGCCCACCACCACCACTGCCACCACCACTCCGATCCCCCGCTATCACCCTCCATCCATCACCCATCCCAGCCATCGACTATCGGTCAGCCAAAGCATCGAGAGAATACCTTCTGACCACCCGTCTCATCGCAGTGCAGTGCGCACTACATCACTTTGCAGCGTCAGACCACGCGGAATCCACACCGGGGCAGGATAGCATCTGGGCTGTCGTGGGGCCGATACGAGCCCTTCAAAACAAGGTCAGTCAATTTTTGCTCTTGCGCCTAATATTTGATAGAGAAAGCGTAGATCGCCTTCTTTTTTTCTGCGGCCGTGGTTGTCGTCGGGAAGTTCTCCGGCGCTAGCACTCGTTCAAGGCAGCGAGGGCGTTTCCATCCCCACCATCCCCACCATCCCCTCCCTGGCCCCTACGCGGTACCCGTCCTAGGCACGCTGGTACCGTGTACCTGTCCCGCATTGTACTGTGCCGTGGTACAAATCAGCGTGGATTCTTGGAAGTGGGAGAATGGAAGTGCGGGCGCACTGGCCCGCGCCCGCCCAGTGCTTCCCTCCGCTCTTCAAGCTGTTAGGCCAAGCTCGTCAGCCACAAAACCGCAGGACGGACTAGACAAGCCGGGTTGACTCCATTCGGTTTCCCTTCTCCAGAAATCCCCAGCATTTCATCTCGCCTTCTCCAGACCTGACCCGCACCCACACCCGCACCCGCGACCTGCGATCGAAACCCACCGTCTCGCAATTGCAGCCGCAGTAACCCAGACTCCCAGACACCCTCGCCCTCATCGTCCCTGCCTGTACCAGCGTCAGTAAGTGCAAGTGTCTCGTCGGGCCTCCCTGCGACCTGCAAGCTGCACGCCGCTAGGAGCCTCTGTTGTCCCGCTGCATTCTATTTCCCCGGCCTTGTCGCTCGGAACAAGACAGGTCCTCGGTGCATCTGTCGCCCTGCAATGCGACAGGAGCTAGCGGCTGAGAACTTGCATACAGAACATTACCTACACAGCACGCTCGAAAAGGGCCGCGCCTTCTAACAGCCGTCCCAGCTATCCCAGCAGCGCCGACAAGCGAGCAGGCGAACAAGCAGCGCTGCCCGCCCGTTCCGCCCTTCCGCAAGTCCCAAGGCAACAGGAAGAAGCAAGAAAAGGTCTCACACCTTTCGCGGCCGACACTTCCTTGACGACTTCAATCCCACATCCTCCCAAGTCGTGCTTGTTTCTATGCCATAGCACAGCATCCGATCTTGTCCGGATCCCCCACCTCGGTGTCGTCGCAACTTTCTTGTCGCACCAAGCCGCTGGGCCGCCTCCCTCTGGTTAACCTCACCTCGCTGCTTCCTGCGCTGACCGACTCGCACCCCTCCCACCCTCCCATCGCCAAGCCCCACCCGGGAACTGCACCGAGTTACAGCCTCACCCTCCGCGGCTTCCCGCTGGGCTTTCTCACCCCGAAATACAATACAAACAATTCTCCTTACTCACAGCTGGTAATAGCCCTCTCCCTTTGCTTTCGTGCTCCTTGTCCTTAAGGGCCGCTTTCGAGTCCCAGAGCCTGTCAGAAACACTGCCTCGGTCTGCACCCTGGCTGGGTCATGCTGACCGCAAGTTGCGACGCTGCCCACTTCGAGTCATCTTGTTCTGCAGGGCTGCGATCGCGCCCCAGCGACACATTTGATCGTGCATCATCCTGATTCGTACCTTTTCAGGCTTGCGGCTGACTTTGTTCTGTTTAAAGCCGACCTTGAACCATCGATAACGGCACCCATCGCGCACCGCGACACGCTCGGAGCGACAGCGTCACTTGAGTCATCATCAGACGACTTCTCGCACCACCGAAATCCAATACCGAAGTATCCCATCCAAGCCTCGTAAACACTGCCATACATCATGGCCCAACAGGGCTTCAATCAATACAGCCACGGCGGCGGCGGTAGCATCAATCCAAACGAACTCAACTTCAATCAAGGCTTCCAGCAGAACTTTGGCGCAGGCTCCAACAACCAGAACAATGCATTCTCCAGTGGCTCGGCCGTCTTTGGCGATGACGAGCTACTAGATGGGCTGGCAAGCCCGACTGAAGGAGGCTCGGGCATGCAGGGCCAGGAGTTTCCCGGCATGAATGAGATGAACATGAGCTACAACCAGAATGGAGGTGCCTTCAACACGCACCCAAGCGTTCCGATCGACCAGTCGCACATGTCAGGCTATTCCAACACACCCGACGGGGATCCTATCCAAAGCCCCTTCATGCAGAACCTTGGGCCACACCGTTCCATGCACGGCTATGCGCAGCCTTTTGGCAACTCAATACAGTCGCCCATGTCCTACGCCGGCTCTCCCCTGGCCAACGAGATGAACAAGGACCCCAACGACAACGCCCACATCCAAGCTCGTCAGAGACTCCAGGCGCAGGCCATGCAGCGCAAGGCTTCCAATGCGAGGAGCCCCCTCACACCTAAGATGGGAGCGCTGGGCTTGTCCATCGGTTCTCAAGATGGATTCGGCGCTCAGCCAATACGGACAGGCGGCGGTCCTCACCATGTCAAGGCACCCTCTGGCCACTGGGCCCACACGCCAAACAGCATGGCCTCATTCCCTGGTTCTGGTCTGTCTTCACCGCTGCAGACCGAAATGCACGGCGGCAACCATCAGATCAATGAATTCCTGATGAAGGGTACGTCGATGCCCACGAAGTTAGGCCAGGGCAATGCGCTGTCCTCGCAGCAGGAGGCCAAGAAGAAGCGTCGCCGGGAGTCCCACAATCTGGTCGAGAGGCGGAGGCGAGACAACATCAACGAGAGGATCCAGGACCTCAGCAAGCTTGTTCCCGCCCACAGACTAGACGATGAGAAGATTCGCAAGATGATCACCAACGGCACTCCTTTGTCACCGACACTCTCCGGCTCTTCCAACCCAGGGACGGCGACATCAGGCCTGGCTGGTCCAGGTGCCAGAAGAGCGACCACCGGAGCTGCGGGAAACATAACCACGGGCTTGCCCATGGAGGACAAAGACAAAGGTCCTAACAAGGGTGACATCCTGAATGGCGCCGTCAGCTGGACGCGTGATCTCATGTGGATGCTACAAGCCAAGATCCAACAACAAGAGGAGCTTGTAAACTTGATCCATGATCTTGGTGGTCATCCCCCGTTCGGCGTCACCGAGGACGAGAAGAGAATGCAGACGGAGCTACTCGAGGCGCTTGCCAAGAATGAGGCTACGGAGTTCACTTATTCACGAACGGCAGGAACGGGTCTGAGAGTGCCTCATCACACCGACTACAAGGGAGAGCCTCTCAACAGCGCCGACCACAGCACCGAGATGAACTCAATCAGCCCAGAAGGGGATGCCAACGGCCATCTTGGCAATGGAATGTTGGAGCCCAACACCTTCTGGGAAGACGATGCGGAAGATATCAAGTTCAACCGCAACAGCTTTGATGAAGAAGACGAGTTCATGGAATTGACGAACTAGACGCGTCATACTTCCATATCGCCGCGATCACCACATACTTCACCGAGTTACACTTGGTTTTTTTTGGGTTTTTTTTTTCAAATCGTCCAGAGCCACATCGGCCCCAACAGCACAGGCTCGGCGGTCCCCGTTCTTTGTTTGTCGCTAAGAGGTCATCTGTATTTCCCTTTCCAGTCAGTCCAAGACAATTGCTCTTGCTTGCATCAGGCGGACGTTGAGGAGTGTTCTTCCAGGCAGGGCAACATATTTTGGCGTTATTGTGTTGATTTTGAGATCTCATATCTCCACTCCCGAGGGGACCACCTCCCCAAGCATACGCAGATGGGATCCGCCTCCGGAGCTTGGGCAATTGCTTGTCTGGACTCCTTACACTGCATTCGTCAATTTTCTACTATTAGGCTTTTCGTTTTCTCTTTTTTGGGCTGGGCCGCATTGGTTAATTGGCATTGATATTTACAGATCGTTATTGCTTACTATGATACCTGAGTCGTTCTGATGTGGGGGATTAGGCTACAACGATAGCAAGGAAAGGGCAGGATCCGCTGATGGGAGGGAAGGCCCTGCGTTGTGCTTTTTTGAAATATTACACAAAGTTCTCAATCTTTGCCCCCTCTGGATACGTGAAAATGCCGTAGCAGCACTGTCAACATCGACCTGCCTGCCCTCATGGCCATCTCTGTCCAAGTCAGGTCCCATGATGGAAATGAGTTGTACTGGGTGTCTCGGGCAAACTTTAAACCATCCTTGTAATAAGTGATCTCTACCATAGAAAACCTCATTCTAAGGGCAGATGTGATTGGGATGACCGTTCGGCATTGGCTTACTCCTCATGAGCTGCATTGTGTCTGCTCCTGCCTGACTGGCTCCAGCAATAGATGTTCAACGGTCTGCCACAAGTTTGTCCTCAACATATACCAAGCTCCTGGGCCCCCTCTATAGATGTTGGCGCAATTAATAGCATCAATAAGCAGTGGCTCTCGCCTCCAGAGGCTGCTTGCTCAGGTCCCAGAGATGACCTTCCACCCGACTTCGACATCTCGACTCTGGACCGGGAATGGTCGTTGGCGTGTATAATTACGAGGGTTTCCCCTATCCCACTCAGAGACAAACACCACCACCTCCCCCCTCCTCCTCCCTACCAGTGCCTGACAGTCTGCAGGTACTCGCTCATGGCCGTCAACAGGTTCCACACGTCCTTCCGTTTCATCTCCTCCTGCAGCGCGATCCGCTCCAGCGCGCACCGCCCGTTGAAGTACTTGCAGAAGAGCGGCCACGTGTTCGCCACCCTCTCGTCCCAGTCGACCCCCTTGCCATCACCGCCGGCCTTGCCATCCTTGCCGCCTGCTGCCGAGCCAGCGACGGCGACTGCCCTCTTGGGGCCCTCGCCCAGGCCAGGCTGTGCCTTGGCCTTGTCCTTCCTCGCCTTCGACGGCGGCGGGGCCGCGGTCTTCCTCTCCCGCAGCCGCCTCGCGATCGCGGACAGGTAGAGCGACTCCTTGCCTGTGGCCTTCTTGGCGTCCAGGATGATGTGCGGGCTCAACTGGGCGAGGTGCGGGGCCTTGTTGACGCTGGGGTGCTCCGTCGCCCTGGGCGCAGCCTTGCGGGCGTGCGCCGTCGCCTTCTCGGCGAGCTCCCGGGCCAGCTTGTCGGCGATGCGCTCGAGGCGGGCCTTCTCCGCGACCTGCTCGGCCAGGGTGGGCTGGGAGTGCGGCCGGCCGTGGGACGTGGCGGAGGTGGGGGACTGCACCTCCGAGCCTGGCGCCGAGGCGTCCCTGAGGACTACGGACGTGGAGGGTGATGAGGGTAGACGGGATGGCTGAGCCTCGTCCCCGATGGAGATGGAGCTGAGATCACCGATGCTCCTCTCCAGGGCAGTTCCCGCCACGTTGCCTGTTTGTTGAAGGGTAGAGGTGGAGGAAGCGAGGTTCTCGACGCTTCCCGCCATCATGTCACTGCTCTTTCCACTGCCTCTCCTATTCCTCGCTGCGCTGGTTGCATTGTCTGGCGAACCGTGCTCCAGGTCGTCCACAGCTGCAACCTGTGCCCTCTTTGCCTTGGCGACCTCGTCCGCCTCGAGCGCATACTCCACCTCATACAGTATCTCCGGCCAGACAACGACGTACGCGAAAGTACAGAGTTGTGCCACCCATCCGCCGCGCATGAGCCACGCCAACATCTGAAGATAGCTAGGGCGGAAGCTCTTGGATGGGCAGAACCACTTGTATGGTCTTGGGGCGGCAGACAGGTCGGCGAGGAAGTTGGGCAGGGCCGGTGCAAAGGGAAACTGTCTCGCCCAGTCTGCGCTTGCCCTCGGCAGTGCTTTCATATCGGCATTGGGGCTGAGGAAATAGACGTCCCTCGCATGCAGAGGAGGTATGGCAATGGCGCGCCGCCAGAATATGAAGTGCTGTGCGAACTTGCGCACCTGTCCAAGCGTGAGAATGTTGTTTGTCTGTTGCGCGACCTGGTGGAAAGACATGGTCGGCTTCGAGTGGCGGACGAACTCGATCATGGACAGTGTGGTCTCGTCAGGGTCAGCAGAGAGCTCTGCGATGATCTTCTTGTCATCGTCCATCAGAAGCAACGCAAAGTTCTTATCGAGGTAATGTGGCTCTTCGAAGGCGTCACTGTCTCCGACAAAAGTGTTGGCCGTTGTTATCCACAAGCCGCGGCTGTCCTCCTCGCGTTCCAGTGCTGGAAGATCGGGGATGTGGAAGGGCACGGGGATCTGCACCGAGTGTGTGACAGTGGCCTCGCCCGTGTCAAGCTGAAGCGCAGCGATCTTGTTGCGCGAGATGGCATCGTACAGGTCTTGCATTGAAGCGGCCAGAGACGAGTTATGCAGGATCTCTTCCCACAACACGCTCATCTTGCGCTTCTCCTCGCGCGCCTTGTCTTTCATAGACAGGATCTTCTTAGACTCCTTCCACACGAAGTCGCTGCGCTGCTGGACGTATTTGTAGGCCTTGTTGACCTTGCGGATGATGTTGGTGTACATGGTATCGATCAGGTCCTTGGCTTCGTGCTTCCTGGGGTTGAGGATGAATACGAGGTTGAACATGGTCATGGAGCTGACCTTGTCTTCTGACTCGTCTTGAGGCTTGCCTGCACCGACCGTGGACTTGTCTGGCCTGTCCCTGGCATCGGTGTTGTCCTCGTCGGCTGCCTCCTCCTTTCTGGCGCCAGCATCACTGTCCAAGGGGTCCTCGTGTGGTGACAGCTGGTCGTCGTCCCTTTTCGAGGCATCACTGTTCTTGTGCCTCTGCTGGTTCTCCCTCTTCTTGCTTTTCTTCTTCCAAATACCATTCTCGGGTTTGTGGATTGGATATGATACGAAATACAGCGGATCCAAGGAGATTTGAAATAATGTCTTGTGATATGCTCTCGCCGGGGTCAAGATGCTCTCCAAGTCCTTCGTAGGGAGCCCAGCGACATGCTCCCACGGAACAATCTGAGTACCGCTGTCGGTGACGATGTGATCATCTTGATCCCACGGGAGCATCTCAGACACGTTCAGGTTATACGGCGACGAGCCGTCCATGGGCGCAGCGGCGCGTTCCAGCAAGATGTCATCCTCATCGACGCCGTCCTCACTGTCCTCGGTGTGCCGGTCCTCGACAGGGACTATGTGGGGAGGGTAATGGAAGACAAAGCGGGGCCCGTCGCGGTTCCTGTTGATGACCAGGGCCACTCCAAGAAAGTTGGAAGAATTTGGGAGGGCCGGGAGAGTCATACTCGATGGGTCTTGGCTATCAGGCGAGGTGTTGAGTTGGGACAGGTCGCCTCATGCATCGAGTGTTGGGTTCCAAATGAGGAACGTTCCTGCACATGGGAAGTTCGATGCAGGTTCTTTGGTCGACACCCCAAGGCATCATTCATGAGTGATGTGTTCTGTTGGGCGCATGAGCATGGGCGCGTTGAGGAAAGGACCGTCACATCGTTATCCGGTGTGCCGTGGGCGGCGGGTTGGAGCTGCTTTTGTAGGATGCTGTGTCGGGATGCAGCCACTTATCAACATAAAACATCAGCATCGCCAATTCCTCTCACACCGTTCAGTACGGCCAGTCACATATACAATATACCTAGGGAGTCTTGATCGTGGACTCGGACGGCAGCCGCTCCTTGGTCGGCGGTAGGTGGTAGATACCCCTCCACCAGCTGCCGCCAGCTGGTCGTTGGGGAACCTCTCCTCACTCCCAGCTGGCCACCTCTATCACATGGGACTCGATTTCTGTTAGCAACTGTGGACCCAGAGATGAAGAGGCAAATAGGACCCTTGCGTGGGGGGCATTTGCCAGCAGCAGGGGCAGGCCTTCCTCCTCCTCTTGCGAGGGAGAGAGAAACAGGAGGCTTTTTGGACAGGTACGTGGTAGGCTAGTAGCAGCCAGATCTCTCCCCCTTCCATCGATCGCTTCTTTTTCGGGAAGTCGTCCTCGTGCCCCTCCGTGCCCCTCATCCACAGACTGTTGAGTTTCGAGGTCATTTTGCTGTTCGGCAAATACATACAATACAAGCCTGCTCGCTGTATTGTCTGTCGACCTGGATTTCCAGTGACAGCCGCACTCCCAACCCTTTCCTCTCCTCTTCGCATTTGCATTTTCAGGGCCTTGCTACCGAATAGCTCTACGCCGAGGTGGCTAGCTGTTGTCAAGCACCCTGAGAATCTGCGACTGTAAGTGTATCCAGTCTCCTGTGTGCGCTTGCTTCCTCGTTTCCCGCCCCAACCCCTCTTTCACTGCCTCCTCGGGCAAAAGTATGACGTCTTCCCCCACCAGACTGTGGATGTGTCACGTACTGTAGAAACAAAGGCAAACTTCAAGTCATATCAGCTCTGACCGGTGGGACTCAAAAGATAAAGGCATGCGTCGGGGAACCTAGTCGTCTTGTGAGTGCTCGCTTGTGCGTTCGTCGCTGCTCTGCATGCATAAAAAACCGGCAGAAGCCCCTTTTTGACCGGCACCCCTCCACACCAACACCAACCCGACAAAGGCAAGCGACCCCTCCTCCCCCCTTACTCCAACCATGATACACCAAAACGGCGACAACGGCCCTCGCGCCGCCGCCGGGTCTGACCAGCAACCTCCGGTCCGCTTTATTCCCCAGACCTACGACGGCTCCGACTCCGAAAACTCGGCCCGCCAGCTCATCCTGGCCCTGCGCCCGGAGTGGTCATCAGCAGATTCAAACATAGAGTTCGTGCGCTTTACCGATGGCATCACAAATACGCTGCTCAAGGCCATCAACAAGCGCCCGGGCCTGTCCAAGGACGAGGTCGACCGGGAGGCCATCCTGCTGCGCGCATACGGCCACGGCACCGACTTGATCATCGATCGCGCCCGGGAAACACAAAACCACGAGCTGCTCTCGCAGCATGGCCTGGCACCAGAGCTGCTGGCACGGTTCAATAATGGCATGATGTACAGGTTCATCAGGGGTAGCGTCACGCATCCCGAGGACCTGAGGAGGCCAGAGATATACCGGGCCGTGGCGAGAAGGCTGGCTCAATGGCATGCCACGGTGCCCTGTCTTCCGGGAAAGACGCACATCAGCGACAAGATGGACGTGCACTGTATTGATGTGCTCAGAGGGGCTGCAAAGAAGCACGCGACTCTACAGGAGGCCGTAGATGCAGCCGCCCCAGGGAAGCAAGCCCCCAACGTGTGGACCGTCATGCAGAAGTGGATCTTTGCCCTGCCTACCAAGACGCCTGCACAGAGGGAGCGGCAACAACTGCTGCAAGTCGAGCTGTCCAAGTTGGTAGCTGAGCTGAGCCACCGGCCGGGCCTGGGCGAGGATGGTGTAAGTTATTGTCAAGGACCAACCCCGTGGAACAGCTGCCAGGCCAGAGCTGACTTTACCTAGCTGGTCTTCGCGCATTGCGACCTGCTGAGCGGAAATGTCATTGTCCTGCCAACTGGCAGCAACCAAGACTCCGGAATAATCAGCAACGGCACCGCAAATGGCACCGATGAGACTGTGACCTTTATTGACTACGAATACGCCGTGCCCTCCCCGGCAGCATTCGATTTGTGCAACCACTTTGCCGAATGGGGTGGGTTTGACTGTGACTACAATGTGCTGCCCACCAAGTCCCAACGGCGTGAGTTCATCACCGAGTTCGTGCGGTCGTACTTCAGTCTCCTGCCCGGGCAGCAACCCGAGCACGACGAGGCAGCCGAGATCCAGAAACTGGCCGACGAGGTCGACCTCTACCGCGGAGTTCCAGGCTTCTACTGGGGCATCTGGGCGCTCATCCAGGCGACCATCTCCGATATCGACTTCGACTACGCGTCGTACGCCGAGACCAGGCTGGGCGAGTACTGGGCATGGAAGGCCGAGGTGGACGGGAGCCGCACCGCTGAGGGGAAGGAGCTGCCGCTGCGAGAACGGCGGTGGGCTGAGCAGTGAGGTTTTGCTTCCTGCTCCCGTTTGCGTTCGCCCGGGCTTGGTGTGTCGGTGAACTCGGCACGAAAGCAAATGTCACGAAACTCGAGCGTGGTGTTGCCCAGGAGATGGGAACAGTGTCCCAGTCATTCAACATGGTCTCTGCGAGGAGTCAAAAGAAAAATCAGTATAAAAGCATTAGCGATACCAAAGCTCGATAATATAATTGTCTTTTAGAAGCAAGTACTGACGCGACTAAGCCAAGGTTGCCTGGTGGAGGGGCCCATGATCTTGAGGATACACAGAGGGAATGTTGGTTGGGGTTTCAACGCATCCGAGTGCATCCACTTACCCAAGACCACAATAATCAGCCTCGGCGTCGTGGGAAAGATACCACCGGGGCCGTCTTGCTGGAGAGGGGTTTCTAGCGCAGAAGTAAGCAGACAAGGTATGCTATCGATAGATTTGAGGATGAGCTTTATGACACGGGACCTGGGGCGAAGTGGTGTTTCTACCCACCTCTGCAATAACAGCACTGCATCTGTCGCTACAGACAGCTCCTGCAGCTGTGTGAGCAGCAGATTCGAACTGCGATCGACTGCACTGCGGTACTGCGATGCCTGCGACAGTGCGATACTGCGACGGTGCGACAGCAGGGGTTGCTCTCTTTCTCAAAACCATACACTCTCCGGCGTACTGTGAACATATATACTGATAGCCTCTACCACGACCAGAATCTCAACATCATGTTTTCCGTCGACAATCTCTCCTAGCTCCTGGTTGATGGTCAGCATACAACCACGAAGTCAAAATGGACGTCAACATTTCTCGGGATGACTACTTCTCTTCAATGCAGCCAAGGCACATACCAGGAAATGACCATCCGACTAGCAACAAGACACAGACGCCAAAACATCTTTCCAGCGAGCGAGAAATCAAGTTCATGAAACGACTGCGTGAATTGGAGCGTGTGATCGAAGAGCTCAAGGGTCAAGTTACGCCGGAGACAGCACCAAGTCAACAGATGCCACAGAGACCAGGACACCAAAACGTCCGTCAGCCTCAAGTCGGTGATATCCCAGACAGGGGACCGGATCATGTGGTTGAACCAGGAGTGGAGAGCACGCGTTGCAGCTCACAGGCTAGAGACGCCGCTTGAGTTATAGCAAGTGCACATTCTGCAGGAAGGACAAGAAGCCCGTGAGTATCAGCAGCCGCAAGGCAATCCTCTGTCTGACAACTCCGTGGAGTGCACCCCAATCGACCGCGCCTGGCCCGGCCAGAAATGCCATCGCTGTGCCAATATGGGCCCCGACTGCTCAGCAAGCGTCACAAAGAAGGCTGGTGTAAACCGGACAGCTCGAGCCAAGGAGCGGGTGTGGACTGCGTTACTGGACTACGCAACTCAGAACGAGACCTTGTCAATCCCTTCTCAACTCGAGGCCAACCTCGCGGAGACCTTCCCTGTTTGGCCGACACAAGACGCGCCATACAATGATAATGGGACTGGGGATCAGCCTGATTCGAAGCAGGATGGCATTCCCAAGGCCATAGAAAGAATTTGGCACATAGAAATGCCCGGCGTATTAGTGGATGGCGGCGGTGGCGGCGGAACACCATTAAATGACTTCTCTTGTTTGTACCAGCTTACTTGCACCAGAAGCCTGGAGTCCCAGTAAACAGGAGAAACCTGCCCGTGATACCAACATGTGCGACATTTTTAGGAATCTACAGGAGAAGAGGAAGGAGAATTCCAGCGTGTCCACCAGTCACTCTGTCCCAACATTTTAGCATCGAATCATGTCAAATGTCTTGAGCCAAGCACCATCTGTCCATGTTGCCCACCGGGTCAGAGGATATAGTGAACACGAGGGTAGTGTGTCCCCGCTGCCAGCCGGAGGTCAAGACATAATCTGACCTGAGGTTAGCTACCCTATCTAATGCTTTTTGCGGTGCATCTAACATCCTTCCGAGGAAACATGTGCAAAAGCACAATAAACCCCATCACTGCCAAGCCTCCGGCTGTACGCGTAGGGAAGGCTTCAGCATCCTACAGGAAGTTGACCGGCACACAAGGAGCTGTCATCCCATATAGATGAGAGAGAACAACTTGAAGTCTTACAGACGTCCAGTCCAGGGCTTCCGTAGGAAGGAAAAGATATGGTCAAGGGCGGACAACTTCGGACAATACTTGAAGAGTGTCCATAACGTACGAGTCCGCAACGATGATATGGACGCCTATTTGTATAAGTAAGACAGGCGCCTCTGAACAAACATTTTCAATCCCATTGACGACGAGCTCTCTAGATCGCCTACAATGAAACCACTGGCGTCCGGTGCAGAGAGGGCCCAGCGACTGTCCGGGAGACGACGTGATGTCTCTGACACCCAGAAAAGATGAACGTGTCACAAGTCCCACTGCTCTGGCGCCACAAAACAACAAGGACGGCAACCAGGAGCAATCCGCGGCTGTAGTCAGTTGGGGGGGGGGGTTGGCAGGCCCCGGATTCTATGGCGGTATTTCCCACCGCAGACGGGATGGTGGCTCTCTACTACGAAACATCCTCCGCCTATGGAGCCCGTTCTGACGGGCTCCTCAACACGACGTCATTCCCCGCAAGCCAGGTATGCGGCTACAGATAAGCCAAGCCATGCGGGTCTCTGTAGGGAAGAAACACAACAGCAGTTGGGCAGCGCAAGTCAAGATAGACCAAGAAGGAAAACCTCAACGGCGCATCGTACAGACTATGGGGGGTGGGTTGACGGTTCTGTCTACTTGGCGAAGATGTGGATTCAAAGTAATTTAAGAGCTCTGGCACATTATGCAAAAGCTATTAATTCCACAACGTTCATTTGCCTTCCAAGTCTGGTACTTTGAATCGTTACTGACGGATCTCACACTTCGACCATTATTGACTGGCTGTGTGATGTACGGTACTGAGTGTCAATTATAGTATGTTTGAGTCCAAGTAAAAATGCAAGTCACTTAGGGAGGACCCAACGGTCTCATCCTTAATGAGGTCCAGGCCCATTCTTCTCATTCCATCGCCGGGACATGGTCCTTCTCGGCGTGCTTGAGCGTTACTTGCCGTCCCGCTTGGTCCAGATAGACTTGGTGAGTGCGACAATTGTTACCACTCCACGAGGTAGTCAGAGTCATGGCCGCGTTCCTCGCACGTATAATGGTACGCTGTGCTTGGGTCTATGGTAGTTGATCGACAGCGGCCAAGCTCTCTGACATTCCCGGGGGAAACCTTCCCAAAGTAAAAGTGTTGCAGGAACCAGTGACATATCCTGCCTCTTAGCCAAAGCAGACAAGGGCCATGTGAACCACTGGCAGTGGCACTAGATCGTGTTACAATATTGTATTGCGAGCAGAGCGGCCAGCCCCACTCGGGTGGGCAAATGTGCAGCCGCTACGGCGCTGACTAGATGCAACCGTCAAGGGGGATACCCCCAAGGGTTCCGGGGCCGATCCGACTGCTTGGAAGAAACTTTTGGAGTAAACCGAAGGTCTTGGCATCATACTGCTCAGGTGGGTTGGGGGTGATGGGGTCGACGACTTCCATAGCCCATGAAGCTCACGATCTCGGAGGATGAATCGATGACGGACCCTCTTCCTAGTTTGCTTGCCTCATGATCAACACGCAACACGGCCTGGCGACAAAAGTCAAGCAACCCCGCGACTGGCCGTGCAGTCGCAAGCCAGATACTCCCGAGGAAGCTCCGATACGAGCACAGGACTGTGGTGGCTCTCACCTCCAGTGTTTGAGGCAGAATACTTCGGCTGTGCTCAGCCCCATCGGGTACAAGGTCGCAACCCGAAGCGACTGTGCGCTCAAGTGCCGGTCTTCATGAATCGACTGACACGGGTTCCAAAAGCGCTCACCGCTGCTGTTCCATGCTCAGCTGATGGTGGCGGCTGTGTCGGGGATCTACAAATGTGGTCGGGAAATGGTAACGTGAGCAGAATGCGGGACAGATAAAAGGGCACTGAAGGGCGGGATAGCTTCGTCACTGGCAGCTGAGGCTGTTGAGGCGAGCAAATGCAGTGTACAGGTCGAGCGCCACTAGGCAGGCTGTGGTTGTCATGTCGCCTTGCTGAAGGGGACCTTGCCCCAGCTGACAGGCCAACAGACGTGGAAACAAGCTTAAGATTAGGCATGCAACCGGGCGGGGAAGCAATGATGGCGATGGGCGTCGGTGGCCGGCGTGATCACGAAGCTGAGAAGGGTTGCTTTCCTCGGACGAGCATGCAGTTCTCGGCATAGATCATGAAGAGTGTGTGGGTGGGTGTAGGAAGGTGGCCACTTCACCAGCGAGGCTACTCACTCAGAATCACGATATTCCTCAGGTGAGCTTTGGCTTTCCAGCAACCGAGCAAAGGCCAGTTGATGGTTTGGCGGCCCAGCGCCTAGAGAGTCTGTGCCGATAGGTAGAGGTTGCGATGCGTCTCTGCGCCATGCGGACGAGGCGTGCCAGTCTGCATTGCATGGTGGCGATATTGGTACCAGGCTCGTTCTCGTGCTCGTTGGACGCGGAGCTGTACTGCGCAAGAGTTCAGAAGGGGGGTGTTGCGTCTGTCGGACGGGGTTGCATCCTGTATCGGCTATCATGCTGACCACTTGGAGTTGCAGTTTCCTTGCGATGTGCCGGGCTCGCTGATGTGCTCGGCCAACCAATCTGCTCATAATTGATTGAATCGAGTCGCCGATGTGCTCGTGTCTTATCACGATGACGATCCCGTTTGAGTAGAAGCTTTCCGTCCCGGATCAATCGGTACGGCCTCATTCGCACATGGCATCCGCGTGGGTGATACACACGCATCTTATCTTTTGCCTTCTCCAACCCAGCATTGAGTTTTGCAAAGGCGAGAGACGGGCATTTCTCCACAGCGGTCTTGTACCCCATCGCTCGGTAGTGCATATCAAGCAGTGTGTCGCTGGCGTGATGCCAACGGTCAACGGAACGGACAGCCCTTTTTGTTTCTAGACGACTTTCTGGAAGGCGGCCCTTCATCCGCCGTTGAGTCGCTCGATTCGATGTCGGTTCCATGTGCTCTCGTGCAGAGTTGTGCCCCTTGGGTCACTGAATTCTTCCGTTGCCCTGGTCAAGGTCGACGACACAAAGGACGCTGAACTTCGGGCTCGAACGCCGACTCCTGAGCCTAGTGCAAGGTCCTGCGTGGGACTCCAGTTCTCAGACCGAACGGTTGCTGTGGCTGAAAAAGAAAAGCCCGGTGGTGACAGGATAACTCGATACGTTCGTCTGAGTTCTGCGTCCTCGAACTTTCAACCCCAATGTCATCATTCCGCTGCCCCACACTCTACTCACCACAGTAGGTTCAATCAAAAAGCATGGGGATCTACTACTGCAGAGGACAAGAAAGTCGAGAGCTGGAGCCAAAATCAGCCCAAGGATTCCCTTGACGTTCTAGCCGGCGGGACGTCTCGTCCGGTAGCCGGGGACGTGTCTGTGAACATGTGCGAATTGCCTTCCCATATTGCATGGCTAGCTGGTGATCACAGGGATACTAGCTTGATCTCACGTAGATCCCGAGTCAAGACTTGGGTCCAGTCTGGCCGAACTCAGTTCGTCTGTTTGCAAGGCAAGCAAGGGTAGCCAGGACCCTTTCCGGCGGATCAGCAAGCTCGAGGATCATGCCTCTGAACACCTACCTCTCAGGTTGTGTCCGCAGTATCCGTGCCCAGAGAAGTACTTCGGTATAGTTTTTGGGGGGACAAAAGGCGGGCACGGGATGGTGCGGCAGGGGTGCGGTCTGCTGGAGTCGCACCGACTTTGAGCTGCGATGGCTTCCTGGGCCTATAGTACCACAGTTGAAATCCCAGCTGGGGCGTCGTAACATCGCAACCGATGGGCCGGCGATGGGCCCAGAGGGTATGATGGCGGGAGGGGCAGACGAGTGTCACGGCTTGGTCACACCAACTGACGCGCAAAACATGCCGGCATAGATTTGGACATGCATGGTATAGTAATAAAGCAGCAGGCGTTGCCCACTGCAGTGCACTGGCAGGAGCGCGTGCGGTTCCGCCTACGGCGGGTTGCAGTGCCATCCAGTGCTCGGATAGGCATCGCGAGGCCATCCCTACCCCCGCTGCCCCGGGCGTCCAAGCCGACGCCGCCAGCAGAATGGTGTGATATATTGTACGCAGGGGACACAGCGATGTTTCGTTCGGCAGGTCAAGCCTGTGGTGATGGTTAGAGTTGATCGAGCTTGGCGTCCAAACAAAGATGGGATCGACAGCGAGATATAGCGATCTTTGGGGACGTCTTATCTCCCCTGTTATAACGGGCAGCGGGAGCCGGATAGAAGGGACGGCAAATGCCTGGGCCAGCGAGACAGGAGCTTGGACGCCAAGCCAAGGCGAGTGGCGTTGATGCTCATATAGGACGCAGCAACTCTGGGCCCACGGCGGGCAGGCGGGCATCGAGGGGTGCTGAGACTGGGCAGCAGATGGCAGCGAATGGACGGCCCGCCAGCGGAGAAGAATAGGACCGCGACGACTTAATAAATGACGGGCATCAAGAGTGATAACCGTGCGTGAGGATGAGAAGGGCGAGTGTTGCGCAGTGTGGTCTTGTCAGGCCGGGGATCTGAGCCTCTCGGGAGAATCTGGGGTTTCTTGGGACCAAAACGCAGAGCTCCGACCCTTGGTGATCAGCGAGGTGGTCAAGCTTCGTCGAGGTCCAAGGCTGGCAGGGGTGGGAGCTCGAGACAGCTTGTGGACGTCCAGCTCGAGGCAGCTCGAGGGCAGCTCGATGGGTCCAAGCTTCTAAGGTTGCCTGGTGAGCAGGACGGACAGGTGCCAAGACATGGAGTGTTCTCTAGGCTGTACCAATCGCAACAGCTGAGAGCAGAGGTAACGGATGGACCTCGGGGGGCATCGAGGGGTCAGGTCGAGACGAGGCAAGTCGAGGAGTCGATGGAGTCGGAAAAGATCGAGCTGGGGGTAGGAGCGAGGGCCGCGCCCATGGTCGGACCTCGATTGGTGGCCAGGGCAGAAGGGGGAACTAGCAAGAGAGGGTATCAACAAGAACGATGTGCGGTGCCATTATAATACGTGACGATGTAGGTATGGATATAGTCCACGTCAAAGAGTAAATAGTTCAGACAGGCCAGGCAGGGTGCGCTCGGTACGCATGGTAGGCAGGGCACGCGAAGTGCAGCCGTTTTGGCGCTTTGAAGCCGCGCCACTGCAGCTGGGGCGCCACGAGGAACCCTGCGCCAGCCGACTACCTACGCACACAGTAGATACATACCCACCTAGTAGGTACAGTAGATATCCGGTCCCCCAACATACCTACAGTAGTAGGTAAATGGCGGGTGTACAATACTACCATTCTCTGAGTAGGTAGTGGTCTGCGATATAGGCAGATGATAACCAAGCCGCCGCGGATGCACACTGCCTGTTTGGTCTGCCCCCGTCCTGCCCCTCCACTCCGTACCTGCCAGCCATCCAGCCATCCAAGCCACGGCCACCATCATCAAGTCAACGGCCGCCCCACCCACTCTGCACTGATCCTTGCACTGGCACTGCTTTCCAAGGTTGGTCCCTTGGAAATCATGTTCCTTGTGCCTTGGTACCTAGCCAAGTACCGTAGTCCGGGCTGGTCCTGCCTTTTGCATGCCCTGCTCACTTTTTGCGTCTCCATGGCAGGACAGGGACAGGAGAGGAGAGAACGAAACGAAACAGAACAGGACAGGCGAGAAAAGGCTTCTTCCCCATGTTCCTGAACCCCTGCCTTGCCCAACACGCCCAAATTCATGACCATGTCGATGCTCAACGGTCAAGGGGACCCCCCCTTCCATCCCCTCAGCTCGTCCAGGGCTCAACATCCGTCCAGGCTCGAGCTGGAAACTGCATCTGCGTCTGCGTCTGCTGCGTCTGTGTCTCCGTCTGTGTCTGTGTCTGGGTGCGTATGCGCGCGCGCCTGCATCTAGACTACACCTGCGGCGCCTGCAGTCTGCATCTGCATCTGCAACTGCAGTGCCCTTGAGCTGCCCAGGTGGGGTTCTGTCCACGGGTCCCCCGTACCTTACCCTCCCCGCCGATGTATCTCTGTCCCCAGTCTGGTGGTGGGATACTCGACGGACTGACTGCATAACTACATGTGCTTGGGGTGGGCGTTGTCTTGTGCAATGCTGTATGTATATCACTCGCTCGTCCTGGGCCTCTCCTGCCTCTCCTGCCTCTCCTGCTGCCAGTGCTCGTGCCTGCGCCTGCAGCCTGTACGGTACCCTCACACCTCGCCCTCGCCCTCCTCCCTCATTTGGCACAGCTGCAGCTCCAGCTACAGCTCCCGATCCCATCAATCGCACATGAGCATGCAGCAGCCCTCCTGCCCCATCCCGTCTCCATTTATCTATCGCTGCCCTGCCTGCCTCGACTGAATCGCCTTGCGCCACACGCTGCCTTGACCCTCGTCCTCGTCCTCATCCACATCCTCTCACCCTCCACCCCCATCCCATTCTTATCCTCGCCCTTCGCCTTTGTCCTCGTCTTCCCTTCTGCGCCCCCTTGTCCTCTGCTTGCCTCGAAAACACCCTTACCGTCTTACGACTGGCCTCCTTCACGCGCCATGCCGTCCACATGTGTCTGATATCTCCCTCGCCTTCCAATGAGTTCGCGCAAGAAACGACGAATCGTTCTCCTCTGGCTACCAAATGGACCTGCTTCCCTTCTTGATCATCTTGACTTGTTGAAGCACCGGCGAGGAAAGGACGAGTCGAATACCGGCATCGGCCGAATTAATTTGTGTACCAACAAGGCCAGAGGCGGCTAGTGATCAACTGAGCAGGGCTGGGCAAAATCGGCAGACTGTTACTCAAGTCGGCTCGGCCTGTGTGAAGGGATGCCAGAGCTGCATCCGAAGTGACGTTTAGGTCGGCCGCCCACCCAAGACGCTGCGTATGCTGCAGAGCTGGATCGATCGACGATCGAGGTGCCAGCTACGGCGAAGCGAGAGACAAAATTCGAGAAAAACAAAAAACGACTGCTGAGACAATAACTGAAACACCTCCGACGAAGCGGACGCGAGTTGACGCCGTCTGCCCATTCCAACAGTTGTCTTGGCGTTGCCGTACGGCCACCGGAGCGCCGGCCGTGTCAAGGCCTCATGGCCTCCGAAAACCTCGGGCCCATCCACACAGTCGCCTCCGCGCCCCGGCTGGGTCGCGATACCTCCACCGCCTCCGCCACCATCACTGCTCCTGGGCCCTCCTGGGGCCCAGGATTTGGGTTTCCAGCTCCAGCTCCACTGCCTGGCCATGCCTGCAGCCACAGCCAGGGTCAGGCTTCAGCTTCGGCCTCCAGTCCTGCCCACGACTCCTCACTGGATCCGACTATCAGGGCCCTTCTTGACCAGCAAGCCGAGATCGAGGCCAAGATCGCTGCTCTGCTGCCCCGAAAGCACGGTCCAGACTTCAAGGTCGAACTTGCCATGCTGCGGCACAAGCTCAAATCCCTGCGCGCTTTCGCCGATGACAACCGTAAGCAAGCATTCCGTATTTCTCTTACTCCCAACCCGCATTGGCCTTGAATGTCCTGTCCACATTTGTTGCATTGCCAATGTCTTGTCTGCCTCCATTGGCTCTGATCGTACCCCTCTTGGTGCCCCTCCGTCTGATGTTGTAGCATATCAGATATCTCCGATAAGATTCCGGTCTTGTTTGAGATCGAGGATGCCAGAGCACTCCAGTACCAGTGTGAGTGTATCGAGACGGCTTGCCTAGAGCAAGGTACGTCCTGGTTTCCCAACCGTTTTCGATCACATACGGGGCAGTTGCCTCGCTGTGTCCTAACATATGCCAACAGGTCTGGACCTCTACGAGCAGAGGATAAATGAGGACTTGAAAATTTACTTTCGACATGATGCTCCGGCCGGGTACGAGGCATGGCTGGACCGAAATTTATCGTACTACGATCCGATTGCTCGGGGTTGGAGATTGAGGGACAGTCTACCGTCAAAGTTCCGTGGTTCTCGGTCCTTCAAGTGCTGGGATGAAAGGTGCTTGCACTACGTTTACGGTTTTCCGAGCCAAGAGGAGCGAGACCAGCACAGCAGGGACCATCTGGTGTCGTCCAAGCGAGATTCCGGGTTGTCCCTCGGTGGCACGCCACCAGTGATATCTGACCAGCCGGCCCATCATCGGAACTACAGCCATGAGTACTCAAAAAATTCATCACCCCTGTATTTACCACGGCCCGGTGGCAGCTTGCAGCTCTCAACACCCCCAGTCCCGGCACATCCTCGAGATCCCAGGGACTCATTAAGATCCTACTCGTTCATATCAGAGCCCACATCGTCCTCGAGAGATCTGCGAGGCTCGGTCGACTCCGAAGTTGACCCTCTTCTCCCACCTCTGAAGCGCAGTCGTGTTGGGCAGTCCAGGCTAGAGTCTATCGAGGAACTCAGGCTGCTACGCGATGTCAAGCCATGCCTTCGATGTAAGATAGCGAGGAAGGAGGTAAGCATCACCTCCTCAGAATGTCCCTGCTGTACACTGTTTCTAATGGTGTAGTGCGACTCAAACGATCCATGCTCCTACTGCCTGAACCAGGCGGACCAACTCTCTGGCGGCTTCTGGGCTGTCCTCGGTTGTCATAGAGGGCCCCTCGGTGCTTTCGCTGAGACTCTGGTGCCGAGTACGTCATTTTGGATCGACCTTACAGCTCCTGTAACAACTGACGGCAGAGTAGTATCTATCTCGCCACGGCAAAGTCAGACTCCGCTTGCCTCACCTCTTGTACCAAGGCGAAACATGAACGAGTATCTCGAGCAAGCATACTTAGTAAATCCCGACTTTTTACGACTGGTGAAACACAACCTCGATTTCGATGATGGGTTCTGGTGGTCTGAGGATCTTTCGAAGCTATCGCCATCCAGTAGATCCGTGTCATCGTTCCAGCGAGAACCAGTCGAGAGACCACCGCCCTTGCTGTCAGTTCTGGCAGCCAGTTGGAATATGAGCGGGACGACATACAATTTCTGGAAGCTTCTCAGGCTTAGCGGATACATGTCATCGGACAGGGAGGCTGAAGCCGTGGCGTTTCCGGTGCTATACCGTGTCAAGTTGCTGCTCAGAGAAGTCTTGTTTTACGACTTGCAACAAGCGGAGCCCTCAATACATGCAGAGGCAAACACCTTACAGACACGCTCAGTCTGTGATGACTCTACCAATCATGGCCGATATCGATTGCTGTACAACTGCATGACTGACTTCCTGCAGTCTTTTGAGAACGTCACACAGAGCGGCGTCCACATGGATCCAAGGACCTGGGTTTCTGTCTTTGTATCATTGTGTTTGTTCAGTGTTGTGCGGACTGTACTTATGGATATTGCTTCCTGCGGTCCGAGACCCAGCCCTCTGTCGAGTTCCTCCGCGGTCTCAACTGCAACGACTATGACGGGTGTCTACAAGGCATTGGTCAGCGTATTTGACGCTGCATCGCCAATGCTACTCGACGACTATCACCCGGCTATGAATGAAGATGATCGCGCGCTTTTCAACATGTTGTACGACATTACGAAAAAGGAATATTGGAATGAGCAAGGTCTGACATCGACCAAAGAATTCTTGCTGCTTCTTGGGGACATTGATAACATTGGGCCCGTCGCGAACGGCTTCATCAAGCAGAGAACACCCAGCCATCGACCTGGGCGGCTTGCGACAACATCCATTCCTGGTACTGGGGAGGGCCCTCGGCGACCTCTGCCCGAAGTCCGCCCTATTAGCGAACACTGGAGCACAAACGGCGGGCTCCCGGGAGGGACTTCTTTTGCTCCTAGGATCTTTTCTGATCCATCAATGGTATCGCCGCAGTCGACTAGCCCTGCGCGAAGACACAGCGTTGCGGAAAGCCCCTTGTTTCGCGGTGAAGGTACGGGGCTCACCTCCCCGATCCCTGCAACTAGGATCAGACCATCATACCAACGACCACCACTTCGCAGAGTCTACTGTGCGAAGTGCAATGAGTACCCCGAAGGATTCCGTGGCGAGCACGAGCTTCGAAGGCACAATGACGCCAAGCATGCTGCTCTTGTGAAGAGGTGGGTCTGCTCTGAACCGCATATTTACAGTCCCGGCTCACCACAGCCGGTGGTACCACTGTCCAAGTGCAAGGCTTGCGTCACCCAGAAACGGTATGGTGCCTACTACAACGCGGCCGCTCACTTGCGAAGAGCGCATTTCAACCCTCACAGGGGCGGCAAGGCAAGCGGGGACTGGCCACCAATGACAATTTTGAAGGACTGGATGAAGGAGGTCAGACAGTCGGTGGATGTCAACGATCAGGAGTCAGACAGTGGTGAAGACGATGGCGACTTCAAGCAGCGATCTGAAGCCCTGTCTCCGCGAAGCGGCCGCCGGTCTCCAATCCTCGAAGTACCCAGGCTTGCTCCAGCGCCTCCTTCTCTGCCTCATGGCGTGCCTCCCCACATTGTTGCTGCGCAACGAGCTCCTCTTCTGGCAGCTCCGTTTCCGGAGATCCCGCCTCTCGCTACCCCGGCAACGATTGATTTCCAAACCAGCCCGATTCAAAGTAACACCACGAATTTTGCGAACATTGCGAGCATCAACAGACCGGATGAGGTACCTGCCTCAAATCGCAACCGATGCCCACACCCACAGTGCGGGCGGGTTTTCAAAGACCTCGCTGCCCATATGTTAACTCACATGGAGGAAAGGCCAGAGAAGTGTCCTATCGAGACATGCGAGTACCATACGAAAGGATTTGCCAGAAAGTATGACAAGAACCGACATGCCTTGACGCACTACAAGGGAACCATGGTCTGTCCTTTTTGCCCTGGCCCCGGAACGGCGTACGAGAAATCTTTCAACCGCGCCGATGTCTTCAAGCGACACTTAACCGCCGTCCACAATGTCGAACAGACGCCACCGAATAGTCGTAAGCAGCTCGCCTTTAGCAGCTCCTCGTCTGCAGCGTCGTCTAGAGATGGCGGTGCAGCTCTGTCTCGAGGGACTACCAGTGCAGGTGCAACTGCCAAATGCTCCATCTGTCACACCCAGTTTTTCACAGCTCAAGATTTCTACGAGCACCTGGATGATTGCGTCCTCAATGTCATCGTTCCTTCCACGACTCCACGATCCGCGACATCGACCACCTGCCCTACCAGTGGTGCCATGAGCAATACGAGTAGTGCTGTTCCAAGCAGCGCCGCGACCAGTGCCGCTACCAGTGTTGGCCAGGATTCCGCTCTCCTCCGGACGCCAACGACGGCGGGCTCAGCACAGGAGCAGGATCTAGATTTCCAATACCATCTCCGCCGCGGGGCCGAGTCAGGGGCGGCATCAGATGACAACAGAGACAAAGGAGCACGCGGAGATGACATCGACGCAGCGGCGACTTCTCCCCAAGCGATACCCGCACAATACCAAGCCTCCACTCCTACTGAACCACCTGAACAACAGGATGAGCACGTTGAGAAGATCGAGTCAGATGCGCCTCGGTCGTCACGGCGTTCGACTTCTCAGTCAGAAAAGCTTGATGGCGTGGGTTCCACCACAGAGGATCGCCCTCGCGTGCTGGCAGTCGAGGTCAAACTTGGCTCGCCGTTCTCACCGGATCAAGCCTGACACAATACCGTGAACTGGACGCCGGAAAACCGTCCACATAATGATGCCACAAGTGGCTTGCCGTTTCTATTCTGTCGTCTTCCTTTAACAAGTCTTTGAGCACTTGGCTATATAGGTTATTATTATTATCATTATTATTACTATCGTCATCATTACTCTTCACGGGACGGATATTTAGGGAATAAGTTGACTCTTCCTTCACACGTCTCCTGGCGTCAGATACTACTGTCTGTCGTTCCCTCTCGTAGATCTCACTTAGGCAAGGCATGGATTGAAATGCTACCGCGGCTGATGATAATCTGGGAGGTTTAGATAGAAATGCGACACGAAATGACCATCCATGAACTGAAGTACCTCCAATCCCCAATCCTAGTCCATGTGACCAGAGTACCAATAGGATGAGCTTCCATGCGGCCACCGAGACGAAGTGAGCAAGGCAGGAATTATAGTGATGATGCTGACGGCGTAGGCATTAGGTGATCACTCCCCGTCCGCCCTTCGACAGCCGTTTGCTCAATGGCTTGTGAAATATCGTCACGGGTATCTTCGGCCGGTCTATTGTTCGTCTCTGGGCTGTTGTGTTGACTGCTAGAGGACCGGGGACGGGCAAAGAGAACAGATACACGATTTGACGAGTCGGTGAGTACCAAACGAGTCTTCAGTGTGTGTCTCGAACCAGGGACCAAGCGAACCCTCATGTCGCGTGTTCGGTCTACTTGTTCGAGTCTAGGAAGAATAAGTGAAATGTATCTAGGCCCACATTCTCTATATCTACTTCGGCAGTACAGGTGGAAAGCAGGGTACTCACGCGATCGAACTCGATCATTTGCTAGTCTCCAGACTACAAGAGTTGCCCTCCCGCGCAATTTTTCCGCTTTTACTCATCCCGACAATACCCTTGAAGTTACGTTCTAGATCTCGGCGTAGAGCGAGGTGGAAGAGAGATTCCATCAGTTGGGTGTTACTACGAGGGCTGTTGAGCTCTCGTGTGGTCTATTCTTTTGTGGCAGTCCTTTCTATCATATATACAAGCCAAGGGGCCTTTGGCAGTATACCATCACTAGAATGGCCAACCATCATCATGCCCATCAACCTTGGTGTTCCCAAAGCGGTACGGAAGCTCCCTTCTGTCGCGCAGCTGGTAGGTCTCATTCTTACCAGCAAAGCGGGCCAGCCCCGTCTGCCCGACGTGCACCATGTCATACTCGGTCCCGTCCTTCAGCTTGTAGCCCTGGCCCGATACCTGGAGCGCCACGTCGCGGCCGGCCTTGAGGCTGGGCAGGACGCCCGGGGGGGTGTAGGAGCTCCCGACGACGGCCAGAGTCCCGCGAAAGACGTCGTAGAGCTCGGTGTGGGCTTGGGCCATGCGCTCCCGGTGGCCGACCAGGTGCTGGGGTATGCAGTCGCGGCAGACCTTGGTCGAGGTGAAGACAGGCTGCGTTGGCGGGATGCCCAGCTGGCGCTGGACGGTGTCCATGGCCATCGCCGTGGCCTCCTTGGCATCGGGCCACGAGTCGGCGTCCAGGTAGTCCCAATAGTGCCCGCCGAGCATGACGGTAAGTTTCGTTCCTGGTGCAGACTGACGCTCGGGGATGTTGGCCACCGTCTCACGATCTGAGTCGAAGATGACGCCAAGCGCCGCGTGTGGGTTGTTTTCAGCAGGCACAGACTGCGGGATGAGGTACCCGAAACCAGGGTAGTCGGCATTCAGATTGAGATCAGGGTACCACAGGTTGACAATCTGGATCGTAACAGCCGTGCTGTGGTTTTTCAGGGTTGGGAGAGAATCGCCTGTGAGCTTAGCAAGGCTACCGCTATACAGGCTCGATATCACCTTGTCGTACTTCGCTTCACCAACCTCGGGCGCAGTAACGACAGCCTTTCCCTGCTCGTACTTGATCGAGGTAACCGGGGTGCCCGTCTTGATGGTTACATTGGGGTTGTTCCTCAAGGATTCGGCCAGTGCATCTGTCAGGGTGCTGAAGCCGTTACGGAAGCAAATGTATCCAACCTTGGGGTCGAAAAAGTTGGCCAGCCGCAACGCCGACTCATTTCTCGCGGCGACATCTCGGCCCGAGTACAAATCGTGGTCCTTTACCGCAATCAGAGGGGTTGCACCGTGCTTTTCTTGTATGAGCGCTTGCTGGAAAGTACCCTCCCGCATGCTCAGCTTCCAGACATCACCGCCCCAGATGCCGTGGATCAAGGCCGACTGGAGGTTATCGACCACATCTGGGCGGCCAAGAAGACCTTCAAAATACTCGCCCATGGATAACTCTTTCAGATCCGCGATGGCGTGTGACCTTTTGCTATGACCCTCTGCCAATGCTCGCTGCGCTGCCTGGGCATTCCGCGTGTTTGTAGTAAGGACTGCAGACACTGCCGACCTGACGAGTCCGGTGAAAATAGGCTCAGTCATTATCTTGTGTGCGAGACTCGCAAACCATTTCAGCCTCCCAAAGAAATCCTTTGGAAGGTTTCCTGGGACGGCGACCAGATGGTCCGGATAGAAGACATAGCGGTTTTTCAGCACTGGGTCGTCCTTGTAGAGAGCAACCGACTCGTCTAGAAGTTTCAGTTCTGCAATCTGACAGGCAAGTCAGTATAAGCATGGGACATGGGACACAGGCTGTTGAAGCAGGCCCACAGGGCTGCCATACCAGGTCGTACAGCACGAAATCCTCGTACCGTGTGAGCGTAGTCTGGGGCGAGACGACGCGGGCGCCACGCTCGAAGCTGATGGTTTCGTCAGTGCCCTCAAGAGTGGTGACCTTGACCTGCTCTGTGTCTATCCATCCCCCCACTCGGTCCTGGGACTCGTAGATTGTGATCCTGGCGTCCGGATGGAAGCGCGTCAGGTAGTAGGCGGTGGTGAGACCGGTCAGGCCACCGCCGAGAACGGCGATGTCGCTGGGAAGGTCGGGGCTCGATGCTGTTGCATAGCTCCTGCGGGAGCGAGAGAGTGAAGCACCATTGGCGTCGAGCCAGCAGGATCGTGTCGGGAGGGAAGGGCTGGCGGGAGTGAGGGCTGGTGCAGAGCTCGAGAAGGGGCGGCTGATGTGGCGGGGAGTGTGGCTGCCGGTCTGGCGGGGACTGCTGTAGGCCCGGGCGGCCCTGCAGCTCGTGCGGGCGCAGTAAGCCCTCAACAGGGCTCTCGGAGCGTTGTTGGAGACATGAGGCACCATATCGTGGGATATTGGGTCTCGTGGCAGTGGGAGTGGCCCAGGTTCGGGGGCTTCATGGTGGTGGGATCCGAGGCGGCGTCATCGAAGCTCGTCCTGCAAAGCTGCCCCAGCTCTTTGACAGGCAGGGATTATCAGCCCACGCCTGCCCCCGTTCCTGCCTGCTCGATGCTGCGGTACCTAGGTACCTGGGTTTGGCCTGAGCACTTGAGGAGCTCAGGTCCTCTGGGCGCTTTGCAGTCTGTGCTGCAATAGCCACCTCACCTGGGACGCTGGGCTGGCTAATCGGAGCTGTGCCGTCTCCAGTGTGCAGGGTTTAGAATCACCTTCATCACGCTCATCCGACTTCCTTTGTTGTCACGGACGGTTATGCATGGCCACGACTGGAACGGGCATCAAACCTACCAAGGAGAGATCCGCGCAACGGGATGTCATCAGCAAACCACAACAAACGCGAGGAGAGTCGCTCAGCTGTGCAACGCAATCGCCAACAAGACCTGCACAACTAGCAGATTGTGAGATGCAAGACATCAGATGCAAGGCGCCTCGAGTCCTCAACCCTCCTTGTCCGAGCTCCGGCTGAGAGTACGAGGCGTCCCTAGGCTCAAGGTAGTCGATCAACTTGGCGCTCTCTTAACCCGGCATTCTGGGTCAGACCCTCTCGCGCCTACTTGGTACAGACGCCTTCCTGCCCGGATCGCGGCCCGCGAGCCTATGACGGACCTGACTATTTGGCTGACACACTTGTGAGGCTGGGGCAGGCAGTCAATCTACTTGTCATGGCTGGACGAGGCCTCGGAGCTCTACGCCGACAACTTCCTCGGCCAACCCATGGGGTTGTCGGTGTGCCTCCCGCACCTACATGATCCCAAATGTCTGACGGGCTTGGTGTTGTTGGCCAGCTCGAGTTTTGACACCCTGCAGCTCACCATCGCCGAAATTGACCGCTTTGGAAGTGCGGGATTGCAGTTCCACTTTTCTGGTCTACATGGGGAACCTTGCAACGACGGGCTCGTGATCGGCCCTGCGGCAGACTTGGCTCTCCTGTTCACCGTGCCATGTACATCATGTACCTCAGTAGCGTGGGGGGTACAGTTCGCCCTGTCAGCCGTCGGCCTGCTCTACCGCCAGAGTCCATGATGAGTCCCCAGTGTGGCTTCCTCTTCGCCCTTTCAGGTTCGACACACAAGCAGACAAGCAGCAAGGCCAGGCCACGCTAAGTGCTTGCCCAGCAATGCGTTTGCCTGTGACGGCCACCCCGGCCCGCCCCAATATTCGGGCAATCGCTGTGCACATAATAATAAAGACCTGTTTCTATTCTCTTCCATCCAACGAGCGTTGCGACCCTCGTTCCTTGGATCTCGACTTGGCGACGTGCAGAGGCCGGCTGACCACGTCCGCGAGCCGGCCCCGCATCCCGGAACTTAAGCCGACCCGACTCAATGCCGTCAACCCTGCAGACAAGTCGGGACTCAGTCAACCCGTCTATGTATTACGACGTCAATAAGTCTCCGAGATCCTCTCCGAGGTTCTTGATGACCGACCGAGGTACGCCTACTCACAGGGGTAGCGAAGGGGCGGCGATTGCTGCCTCTGTGCCCGAGCCGCCTTTCCCCCCGCAGCCCTGATGGCAGCTTTCGCGGTAGAACACATGGCCATGGAAGGATGAGCGGCAGTGTTTCCAAACCTTCCAGAAAAACTCCGTCGGCAGCACACTAAATCAAAAGTGGTATCCACTCAGGGCATCGTGATTCTCCCTTGTTCGTTTCGCTGTCGCCGAGACTCGGGCCCCTCTCGAGCGTGGGAGTCTCTGCGATGGCCCCCAAATTTCGGCCTGAAAATGAGACAAGAGCCTGGACGCTGACCCCCACGCGGCAGGGTTCCTCTTTCAGTTCCCGTAACTCTGGTCCCAGGAGAGATTTTCCAGCAGTCTGTCGCTCTTCAGTTCTTACGTACTCAGCAAGTTGCGTCCCCTGACAGCCCAAGTCCACGAGCAGGGTCGTATGCAGGAATCGGAGTGATCTGGAATGTCGGGCAACCACTCGTTGCTTGGCCAGAGGCGGACGCGGACGGGCCAACTCATGTGGTGGTGGCAAGGGGAGGCAGAGACGCACTACGTAGCACTGAGTCTAAAAAGAGAGAATGGGAACGTGGGATTTGGCGTATTCCCCACAGTCTGCAAAGCCATCCCACGCTTCTCCAGACCCAAGATTGCGACAGGACCTCAATGTCGAGACCTGTCCTGGCTTTGTACCTCCGAGTACCCGCGCCAAACCATGCCCTCCACGGAATCTTGATTGGCGTGGACAGCGGCACACACGACCAGCTGACAAGGTGTGACACAGGCGGACAAAGAGAGGCAGACTCCCGCTCAACCCGCTCAACGTCCGCGCCCCAATGATTGCTTTCCTGGAGGACGGAAGGATGCACAACGACCGCCATCCTGGGCACCGCTGGCCTTGCGAGCTGTAACCAAGCCTGGACAAATCATTCCGTGCGAGTTTGGAAAATCCGGGGGATCCTCTCAGGCACGCATGCACGCTGGCACGGCCTAGGCACAGCACACCAGGGAGGACTGGGACTCCTAGCGGCTTGCCCTGCCCGGTACATGTCTTAGCCCCGTCGATACCTGCGGGCGACATCCCCCCGGTCCCCGACCCTAGCAAGTTACACCCCAAACTTGCCCAGGAACAGGCTGGGGTTCCTACCTCATCGATGGCCTGCTGACGGCAGCGGCGGACTGGGAACGAGACTGGGACGGCTCGTCACAACCTGAGGGCCGTCACTATTAGCACTTATATAACTGCCCCGGGCGACCCAGCGGCCCCTTCCATGGCAGCCCCCTTGGCCCTTCCTCACAAAACCAATCTCACCTGTCAAGCTCACCTGTCGAGTTCACCTGTCGAATTCACCAGTCCGTCGACGCGAAATACTTGAGTTCACGGTGAACAGACAACCATTCACACAACACATAGTCCAGTATTACCACAGACTCCATTCACTATGCTCTCCTACGATTCTCCTATGTCCGTCAACGGGCCATCCCCAGTCCCGCCAACCAACATGTCCCCAAACCGTCCGGTCATATCATCCTCAAAGCCTGTGCGGCACTCCAAACAAGCGGACATCGTCAAGCCCACCAGCACCATGGCCACAGATATTCGCGATCAGACCAAACATCACCACATATGGCTCGTCACGGGCCCTGCAGGCTGTGGGAAGAGCACCGTCGCGAAGCACATTGCGGATTCCCTGGGCATGTCCTACATAGAAGGCGATGATGTAAGCCTCTGATCACACCCGCCTTTGACATTCATGTCCTAACAAAATTTTAGTTCCATCCACCAGCAAATATCGAGAAGATGAGCAATGGCATCCCACTTACCGACGCCGACCGGTGGGACTGGCTCACGCGCCTGCGAGATGAGGCCCTGACACAGATCCAGATGGGCAGCAGCGGTGTCGTCGTCACCTGTTCAGCACTCAAGCGGAAATACCGAGATGTCATTCGCGTGGCCCCATACTTCTACCCCGGCGCCCAGCTCCACTTCATCTACCTGCATGCCCCCGAGGAAGTGCTCCTGCAGAGGGTAGCGGCCCGCAAGGGTCACTACATGGGCGCCACGATGGTCCGCAGCCAGTTTCAGATCCTGGAACCGCCAACAAAGGAGGAGAAGGATGTCATCAGTGTCGACGTCAGCCGGTCGATGGAGGAGGTCATGCGTGATGCTCTTGACCAGGCCGTGAGGAAGTTGGCCGAGGATGCAGCATGAGTCCTCTCCTCTACATGGGGTGCAAGCCAACACATCATTCTAAGCAACGTCTCGGACGCGAGGTTCGGTCATGCATATGCTTTCGGCGGAAAACATCGGCGCACTATTTTGGAAGATTAGGTCAGGATGCCGGCAGGCAAAAGCCAAGGAGTTGTCAGGTCTTTGACGTGGGAATCGCATTTACACAGGCCCGGCTGTAGGGCCGTGGCACTTCGGTACAAACATTAGCGTTTGTGGCACATCTTGCGGGCTGTACCGCACTTTGCATCCTGCCAGTGGAAAGGGAACCTTGAGAGCCCTACTTTGGCGTGCCATGTTGTGAGATAAGACTGTTGTAGTGACGGGCCCAATGGGAAAACAGAACAGCGAGAAGAGTAGGCTCAGTCAGCATCAAGCGCAAGCAGTATAGCTAGCTCACTTGCAATCCGCACGCAGTCTTTAAGAAAGAAACAAAGTGTTATTATGTAAATGCTTTATAACAAAGAACGACGGCATGTCTTGTTCATCCCTCCCTCCCGCACGCCCAGCCCGGTCTCAGTGATAGTCCGGACCGGTGCTCCGGGTGTCCAGGGTTTCCCATTTGTCCCTCCAACACGTGAGGGTTGTCTCGATACGACTTCCAAAGCCCAAATAAGAAACGCAGGTAATACTGAGCATCCCCCCTCCCCCTACTGAGCACAGAGGACCGACGCAGGGGGGAGAGAGCCAATTAAGCCCCCCTCCTGGAGATTCGAAGGAGTTGGGTCCTACTAGTTGCTTCCATGCGTCACGCCGCCTTCTCTGTGAGCCCTCTGCGTCAAATCCGCCTGGCAGCAATGCGTAGACCGGGTACTGCCCAAATACTAGCATTGACTTCAGAAATACCTCACAGCCCATCCTCCCCGCCCCCCCAACCTCCCTCCCTCCCTCCCTCCCTCCCTCCCTCCCTCCTCCCTATCCTCAGGACCAGACCAACAGACAGAGGTGAGATGCAGTCATACGGGCTCCGTTCTCTGTTCCGCCAGTCTCGGATATCATTCGACCACGTGTAGCCCCGGCGCCAGTAATGCGTTGGCCGCAGTTCCTGCGAAGCCTGGCCCCCTTTCTCTCTGGCGGCCCACGCCAAGTCACCAGGGGACATGACACCAGTAGAGGGCAGCTCCTGCACACCCTCACGGTACTGACCGGTGTGTCTATTCATTTGCCCTAGCGACGGCCATCGATAATAGCCTGAAGTGCAGGGAGGGAAGAATAAGAAATAAGCTCTGACTTTTAGGACGGGGGACGGCCCGCCTCGTTCTTTTCTTGTGGCTCCTTCGTCTCGTCGTTTTTCACAACCGGAGAAATGGAGGAGACGGAAATGACTGATGTGCAGCGGCTCAGCCTGACACCCTCCCTCCCTCACCAGGTAACATGACACCCGTACGGGCACAGGATGGCCGTGCCTGGGCTCGCTGGATTGTTTCGGCGCCCTCGGGGCATAGCTGGGCGAGGGTGCGCGGGAGCTACGTTACGGCGGGTACTATACCCGGCATGACGAGGGAGCAGGCCGGGCGAGAGGCCGCATATGTGAGAGCTCACAATTGGGGGCGGGTGGAGGAAGTGCAGCGAGTGTTGAGCATCCCGAGGATGTTGGGACGGCAAATTTGCCGAGATTGAGCAGCTCTCCTCCTATTTTCAGGGAAATTATGGTTGTCTTATTCTTTTGGTAACTGCGCCATAACTACCGCAGATGCATAACCATGACATCTGGTTCCTCCACCAAACTCCTCACCACACCGGCGGCTCTCGCCATTGTCGCTCCGTCCACGACCCTGTGGTCCGCGGACCAGCTGAAGTTGCACACCTTCTTGACGCCCCTGACCGCCCACGAGCCGGAGCCCTCGTCGCGGGCCACGTCGGGCACGTCGCGCAAGCGCCCGACGCCCAGGATGGCGACCTGCCCGTCCACGATGACGGGGCTGCAGTAGGTGCCGCCTATGCTGCCGATGTTGCTGACCGTGATGGTGCCCCCGGACATGTCCTGTGGGGAGAGCCTCCCCGCGGCCGCCAGGGCCTGCAGCCGCAGCAGCTCGGCCGCGATGGTGAGGATGCTGTGCGCGGCGACGTCCTTGATCACCGGCACGAGGAGGCCCTGCGGCGTGTCCATCGCCACGCCGATGTTGTGCTGCGACCTGTAGACCAGGGCCGGCTTCTCTCCTGCTGCTGCTGACGAGGAGGATGAAGAGGGGGCGTCGACCCGGGCGTTGAGGATGGGGTACTGCTGCAGGGCCATTGACACGGCCTTGACGATGAAGGGGAGGTAGGACAGCTTCGTCACGCCGTGGATGCTGGGGATGACAGGCGCTGGGGACGAGGGCGACGAGGAGAGGACCTTGTTCAGCCTGCCGCGCAGGGTCGACAGGTCGGTAAAGTCTATCTCATCGGCGTAGAGGAAGTGCGGGATGCTCAGCGACCGGGTCATGGTCTTGAACATCTGCTCCTGGGTCTTGGTCAGGGGTTGGCGGTCCTCTGTCTGCACGCCAGGTGCCGAAGAAGACGGGGCTAGTGTCGCTGCGCCGGGCCCGGGCCGGGCAGGCTGCGCGGCGCCATTATCTCGCGCCTCGATGAACCTGTAGATGTCCTCCTTGAGCACCCGGCCGTCCCTGCCCGTCCCGTCCACATCCAGTATATTCACGTTCCGCTCTTTGGAGAGATGGCGGACCGCCGGCGTCGCCAGAGCGGCGTGTGTCCCCTTGGGCTTAGACGCAGCAGTCTCCACTGCCCCGTTATTGGACGGGCCGGGTGCCGGCTTTTGTGGAGACACCGGCTCCGTTGTGCTCTGCTGCGAGGCCGGTGCCGTCTTCTCCTTTGTCCCACCGCCGGAGGGCGTCAACTTGTCCAACGTCTCTTGGCTGACATCGCCCAGGATGTCGATGTCCACAAAGGGTTTGCCAACCTTGGCCATGTCGCCCGCATCATAGTAGAGTTTCTTGACGACGCCCGAGAAGCGCGAGGTGATCTCGACTGAGGCCTTGTCGCTTTGAACCTCGCACAGGGGCGAGAACTCCTCGACGCGGGCCTCGGGCTCGACGAACCATTGTATGATCTCGCATTCGACGATTCCTGGTGGGACGAGGCTGGTGAGCATTCAAGGTCTGACGAGGACATTGAGGGCGTGTCTTACCTTCGCCGATGTCAGCTAGCAACACTGGCTTCACAACCTGCCGTCTTGGTGTAGAGTGGAAGCATCTCGTCGGTCGGAATGGCGCGGTGTGTCTTGGTTCGGAGTGTGACCTCGTGGAGAATGGGGATGGGGATGTCGCAGCCGCTGTGGTGGATACCCGACTTATACGCTGGGCCAGCTGCCACTGAAGCCGCAGCGCGCGAGGAGACCGTCGCATGAGCATTGTGTCTACGATGGAAGGGCGAAGAGGTGGTGAAGAAGAAATCTACATCCCTCGGGCCAATTGAACGGTCATCTCGTGCAAATCCCCCGATATTACCATGTTTTGGCCTGCTGTCTTATGCCGTGGCTGTCGCGGTCTGAGCCGTTCTCCGTCGACTCCATGGGAAAACAAAGCCGAGTCCAGCCATGCCATGCCCGAGTGACGTTCACTCCGCTTGTAGCCGCTGCTTTCCCCACCCCCGGGGAACGTGGGGCCCCTGTAAGCATGTCTCCGCCCTCATCCCTGCAGCCTGTGTACGGCCAAAATTTCCGGGTGTGAGCCTGAACAGGCTCGATCAGAGCAATCACCTCCAAGCTGCAGCTTGTCCCTGGCCGACATCCGGTGCAAGATTGAAACATCCCACACAATGCTAAAGAGGACTTTAGCACGGCCTCTTTTGAGGCCCTCCAGCAGGCCAGTAAATACGTGCTTGCTGTGCCAATGGCGAACTTTTGTCACGACCTACCCTCGCCTCGAAAACCCCAATCCGAACAAGCTGCCAAAGACCGCAGCTTCGAAGACGGCCCAGAGCAATGTCCTTGAAGCAGCCGCTTCGTCCGAGCCAAGCCCATTGGCCGATGCACCACGTTCATACGGCAAGAAGGTTGAGGAGTTCAAGCCCAAGGTCCTGGCCCGGCCAATTGGCCTGAACCAACCGCCCAGCCCGGGCGAGAACACAGGCGTCGATCTCCGTTCTCTGAAGCAGCGGAGGGACGACTTTGTCAACTATGACGCGCATCTAAAGAGGCGCGAGCAATTGTAAGCCCAGGCTCCGGCCGTAGATCTTCCGGCGCATCGCTGACCGTACTCTGCAGAAAGTCGCAGATGGCCCGTCCGTACTTCCGCGACTGGACCAACCTCGCCCTCCACAAGGGCAAGACCTTCCTCGCCCCTCCGCGACTCTTCAAGCACGACAAATCCCTCTACTTCCCGAACCTGTTTGGCCACACGCTCCTCAAGGACACGAGCCTGGCACGGGACACGACGCCCGTGCTCGCAGGCATGGCCACCGTGGTCGCCGTATACAGCTCCTTGTGGGCTCGCAGGCAGGCCGATTCCTTCATGGGGAAGAAGGAAAACCCTGCTCTGCACGAGATTCTCGACAAGAACAAGGGAAAGGCGCAGCTGGTCCATATCAACGTTGAGGATACCTCGTACTTGAAGTACTGGATTGTTCGCTTGCTGTCGGGGTCTATACGGAAAGAAGTAGGCAAGGATAATTGGGACAAGTATTTCCTCGTCAGGAAGGGCATCTCAGATGAGATCAGGGAGTCGATCGGATATCTGAACGCCAAGGTCGGGTACACGTACCTGGTGGACGGGGACTGGAGGATCCGTTGGGCGGGAAGCGGACCTGCTGAGCCCGACGAGAGGGAGTCCTTAACAAGAGGTCTTGAGAGGCTTCTGGATGAGGCAGACAAGGGGGTCTGGTCTGGATCAAGGCCCGCAGAGAAGACGGCGGAGAAGACCGCATCAGCAGAAGCGAGCGGAAAGAGTGCAAGCAGGTGGACATGAACTCCCATCATTGCTTTCATTACACCCCAGGATACCCCATTCAATGTACAAACACATTCTCGTGCCAACCATAAATGTCACCGCCTCGAACGCCATGCCTGCCAAATGTTGATGCATTGCCCCCGCCCCGAAACCCACCACACATGCCCAAACGACCTGTCGCCTGGTCACAGCCCGCTACTATAAGAAGAACCAGAACATCAAAAAGCAAAACGCGACAAAGCTGCCCATGATGACCCCGTCCCTTTGCTTCCTCGCCGATATCCTCCCTATCAGCGAGTTGATGCCGGGCACCTGGCTCGCGGCGAGCGTGATCCTGCGGTTGATGTTGGCGAGCGTCTCCCTCTGCAGGTGGAAGCTCTCCTGCACGGCGTAGGCCTGCGACAGCACGCTGTCGGCGGCGTCGTGGCTGTTATCGACGCGCCGCCGCTCCTCGAGCATGTAGTCGGCCTCGGCCTGCTCCGGGTTCGACGCGCGGTACGACTCGATGTCGTCGCGGACGTTGGACAGCAGGTTGGCGCGGTTGCGCGCCTCCGATAGGTTGGACTTGAGGCGGGCCAGGTCCTTGTTGTGGGCGGCGAGCTTCTCGCGCAGCAGGGACAGGTTGTTCTGTTTCAGGGCCGAGGAGGTGAGGGTCGCATCGGAGTCGAGGAGGCGGTTGAGCTGGGTGATGACATTTTCTCGCTGGGGGGCGGGTCTTGTCAGTCTGATGATGCGGCATTGTATTTGGATGTCTGTCTCACCTTCTCGAGGAGGTCCTCTAGTCTTGCTTCCGTGGTCCTTTCCTCCTCTGTCGGCTTCTGCGGGATGTTCGGTGCCGTCGAGAACTGCGAGTAGGTGTGAAACAGAGACTCGGTCTGCGCCCTGGATTAGCTGCAGCCCCCAAATTGTCCGTTGGAATGCCTGCTGACCTGCGACTCTAATGATCGTGCCTGTTGCCGTAGTTGCGCCCAGCCGTTGTTGCCGGTTGAGGATGCCATGGTCGTTCTGGTGGTGATGTCCGGAGGCGGACTCGGTGTTTCGGCTGGAGCGGTCGCGCAGTGGTGGCAACGACACTGGTGCAAGTGCTTGCGCGAGACAGCACGCAAGGCGAAGTGCAGATACCGAAACCGATATCTCGAGGTAGAGCAATTGGGAAGCTGGTTTGTCTGGTCTAGGTGATATGCATGTGCATGTAGGGTGGTGCTACGCTGTTGGATATCTCCGTGTTAGGACGAGCTGCTGGCCTGTCGTCACACCTGTTGGGGAGCCGACGCAGACAATGCTGTGGACTCGCCTAGGTAATGGAGAACAGGGTCCATCATAGGATCCTTATCCGGAGGTACCCTGATAGTGTGACCGGCCGCTATCGGTGGCTCGTACTGTTGTTTGGACCCCTAGCACCCCGTCGAGTGGGCCCCCTGAGCACTCAGGCAGAAAGGCCATTCGGTAAGGGGCCTAGCGCAGCTCACTCCTGCAGGCCTTTAGCCTGAGCCTACACGCTACTCACTGCACCGCGCCAAACGACAAACAAGCCGGCGACTGCAATACTTTTCTCCGAAAAATTTGACGTGGACTGCCCACAGGCTTTTCCTAAACTCCACCAAGGACGACAGGCGCCTTCCCGTGAACGACCAGCAACTTGCCCTTCTGCCCGCCCCCCGACAGACGACGTTAAATCGACAACACTTGCGAAAATGGTGCGTTACGACTCCGACCCCGAATTTTTGCGAAGCTCTGGGCGGGAACTGAGCTGCGGGAGTGCTTTTCCTGCAGCTCAATCGACCCCCACTACCAGCCAACCGCGATTGACGACTGCTCCTCGGACGGGTCACTGACAATGTCGCAGTCTTCCAGCAAGATCAAGGCCGGCCAGCTATGGTCCAAGAACAAGGACGAGCTCACCAAGACCCTCGGCGAGCTGAAGACCGAGCTCGGCCAGCTGCGCATCCAGAAGATCGCCTCCTCCGGCACCAAGCTGAACAAGATGTGAGCGGAAACCCGAACTCCACACGGCACACGCACACATACCACTCGATCCACCGAAACAGTCACGCTTCGTGCCCGAACACTGGAGGATGCATGAGACTGGACAAGGAGCATGGGAGCTAACGTTGGGGTTCTATCTGCAGCCACGATCTCCGAAAGTCGATCGCCCGCGTCCTCACCATCATCAACGCTAAGGAGCGACACCACCTGCGCCTCTTCTACAAGAACAAGAAGTATCTGCCCCTCGACCTCCGCCCCAAGCAGACCCGCGCCATCCGTCGCCGCCTGTCTCCTGAGGACGCCGCAAGGAAGCTGGAGAAGACAAAGAAGCGCCAGCAGCACTTCCCTCAGCGCAAATACGCCATCAAGGTTCGTCTACAGTAAAACACCTACGAGCAGCAAGGGATCTATGGAGTGTCCCCAGTTGTGGGCTGGCATGCAACGTGCTAACGGATGGGACTCACAGGCTTCCGCATAAAGTGGCAAACGGCGTCGGCATTTGAGGGTTTTTGGTAATTGAAGCAGGTCAAGGCAAAAAGGCTACAGGTCGCTGGCGTGGTTTTTCGAGAATCAAAAAGACGATTCCACGCATTCTCGTATGGCATCACAGGGCAAAATCTGTTTTCCGCTACGGGTCTCGGTGTTATGAGGATATATGACAGCAAGCCCGGATACCTAGTCAACCAGATAGCTCCAAAAGAGAGCTCGAGTTGACTTCACACCACCACCTACGCTCTGTCCCCCTTGTGAAAGGTCAAGGCTGAAACTATCCAGACGGTGCGGCGGTCAAAGACACTAAAGCGATATCGATGAACTTGGTTCGGTCATCTGAGGCTTTCCCACGCTGGCTTGCAATCACCGGGGATGTCGAAGATGCTCTCGATTCTGTGTACTTGGAAGAATAGACTAGATTGCTAGTCAGTTCCCGCCCGAAAGTACATCCTTGCCTGCTCCATGCTGTCCACCCCGTTTTGTGTGCTTCATTTACTAGCTGAGATCTTTGGACGTCCATCGGATACCTATGAGCAAGTCAATAAGTCTGCGCAATACGCGTAATTTGTGATCAAATAGAAACATACAGTGAACTCTCACCCCATCACACACCTTCTCAACCAAAATTATCAGAACCTCTTCATTTCTATTCAACGGCGTGCAGGGAACTCGTGGCGAGTGGTCTCACGTCCCCAGTCCTGTGTAGAAATTGTATATTTATAGGTTTGCATGTCGTCAATTATTACATATCAGTTTCGCTGATCCTGCGAGCAGCATTGAGAGTTGACTCGGCTCGAAATCATTGCCTTTCCACACATTCATACAAGTAGTGTACGATGACGTCTTGTCTGAATTAATTCTGGTAATGATAATTGTCAAGTGTCGACGGTCACGCCAGCACATATGTGACTCATGTTGAAGAGAGCAGAGGGGCCCAGATAGAACAAGACAATGGTAATGAGCCAGGCATAAAAGCTAATTCGCTTCATAAAGCACCGGATATCCATGTTCGCTATGATTTCCATCTCCTTTTCCCCCTCTCCTCCCCTATCCACCTCTTCTATTGGGCGAGACTTTGTCCTACTGAACGCCAACCGCTGTGCATATTCCTGGTATTGTGGGTATCATCTCATCATGCCATGCCGCTTTTTCCTCTTGGTCCCTGGTGTCGAACTGCGAATTTAACCCGTCCTAAGAGCGGGTTGAGACTGCGCGCAAAGGGATAGACCCAAAAGAATTCATGGCTAAAAGCAAAACTGAAAGCAAAGAAACATTAAAAATAGGCTGTGGTGCTTGCCACTCTACCAAGCTGACCCAGCGAAGTTCTGAAGTGGCTGGTTGAAATTGTATGGCGCTCCATTGGGAATCGCACCACCGACTGCGAACGGTTGCTGCTGCATCGACATAGTGTTGTATCCCGTGCCGGCCGGGGGGCTGTACAGCAGATGAGTGTTTTCTGAAGACATCTGTCCATATTGCAGGACGGAGGGCGAGTTCATTGGAGCCGCCATGTCGCCTGTGTTCTCTTGGCCGGAGAAATGTTTGACAGTCGCCAGTTCTGGGACGAAATCCTCGTGAGCAGCCTGTACAGATTGAGAAGCCTGCTGCGATGGGAGACGCGAGGCCTTGTTGCTTCCCGCCACACTGCTGCTGCTAGAACGGCTATTCCGGGCGCTAGATTCGCGACGGAATGTCAGGGGCGCGACAAGATGTTTTACTTCTGATTATCAAGATCCTTTAGCAAATGTGAATCGGTCTCAAACACAGAGATCATATTTCTCACCTTCGGGGCGACGCTTATGGACTGTTTCTAAGTGCCGGCGGCACTGATCCAGTCTGTTGAATCTCTTATCGCATAAAGGTTCAGGACACGCGTGGCGACCAACGGCGTCGTGTGTCCTCCGATGCTTGGACAGGTTTGACGACTCGCCGAACAAGGTGCCACATATTTCACACTTGAGCGGCTTCACATGGGTATGTGTGCGTATGTGCATGGCTGTGAGTGTCACAAGTCAGCAGCTATTTCCTAGGTTGACAGCTGGCATCTTGTCAGTTCAGCTTACTTAGAGCGCTCTGCTGCCTGAAGGCCTTCCCGCAGATGTCACATTTCAGTGGCTTGGCGTTTTTGTGGATTAGGACATGCTGCGTCAGGGCCTGTTTCGCAGAGAAGGATTGTGCGCAATGGTCACACTTGAAGGGCTTGTCTGGATACACAGTTAATCTCGGGTATGGGCCATGAGTAGGGCTACACTTACATTGGGTATGCGTTAGCATGTGGCGTTTGACTTTGCTCTTCTGTGCAAATGGCTTGTGCCTGCGTCCACACTCGGCCCAACCACAAACGTACCCGCCATCAGCCTTAGGCATATTCTCAATGTGCTCAGCCTGCACATGTACCTCGAGCTGCTGTGCGTTTTCGAAGACCATTCCGCACTTCGACGGCCCTTGCTCCCAGAGGCACACCGATTGTGCGGTGTCCTGCATTTGGCTGTCGCCCGATGCACAGGAGCCCGCCGGGGAATTTGGCACTTCCTGACCGGCGTCGGACGCCGATGCGTGGAAACTAGCTCCGTTTGGAGATGCAAGATGGCCAAGGTTTTGATTCGCTGGTGATGGTAATTGTTCATTGCCGAATGCGAAAAGCCCCCTTTGATGACCAGGCGTTACGGCTTGCTGCGGAAAGTTGTTGTTCGATGGACCATATGCAGATGCGTTCTCCATGCCTGAGAAGTCCAAAACTGGTTGGTTTGGGTGCTGCAGCTGCATATTCTGCACATACTGAAAGCCCTGATCCATGAGCGGGACCAGCTGGCCGTGCTGAGCATGCTGTTGGATATGCAGCGAAGCCTGTAATGGATCTTCAAAGGGCACACCACATTCCCCGGGGAAACTGCCGCTGCTATTAGCATGACCTTGAAAATTGACCATGCCATTCTGCCCCGAGGCTCCTGGCAGAGCAGGCGCATGGCAATGGGGATTAGGTCCCAGGGCGAAGATGTTGAAAGGGTCAATTTGCATTAGGTCGCCTTGTTGATCAAGTTGCTGTTGGGAGTCATGAGCCTGCGCCTGCGTTTGATACAGGTGCGCAAAGGTAGCATGCGACCCCGGGTCGGGACAGCCGGGACCTGCCTCTTGGGCGAAATTGAAGGGATAGGTATGTTCAGCCATGTTCTGTTCATATAGATTCGGTTCTATGGAAGCGTCAGCCATTATTCGGACGAGCAAGCCAGGTGGGTAGAAAAATTCGTGAAAGAATGCTATGTGGACAGCTGACAAGGTCATTATAGACCTTTTCACACGGTGCCCAGAGCAATACTTTCCGGCTCCGTGGATATTGTCTGGCTATGGAGGAAAACAAGTTATTAAACTTACGGTCCTGAAAAGACACGAGGTTTGCACTGGCTTCCTTCGCACTCGTCATAGTCTGCAAAATGAAGGCGCTATGGGCGACATCAGGCTCGACAACAGGTCTCGTGCAGTTTTCGTCTCTACAGGCAGTGACAAAGTCGCATGTACCCGCACTACATGGACCTTTGCTTCCTGAGCATTGGCTATCACAAGAAGCGTTACTTTCTGCCTCAGACGGAGCGTAGTCCTCAAGGAGTTCGCCATTTTGGGGTGGCGGACCAGGTGCCTCGTGCCGGGAAACCAACGACACCATCTCGGGTGCCGTTGGATCAGGGTCGTCGCAGCCATCAGATGGAATCCTGGACTGCGGTTTCCCAGTGACAGCCTCAGGGAAGGTGTCACCGGCATTGGGTGACTGGGGAGAAGGAGATGCGACATCATGGCTAGCGAAACCAGTAAAGGTCGGGTAAGGGATAGCGCTGAATGTGGCCCCATTGTCGCGGTGATTTTGACGAGAAACGAGACCAAGGCCTTGACAGCCTGCTCCAATCAGACATGTGTCGTCGTGCGCCGAGAATTCGTGGACTGAGGCGTTCCCAAAGGGTGCCAAACTAAGCACCAGGTCATCCATGGTGGGCCTCCTGGCGCTTCCGTCTGGAAGGAGCTTTCGAAGGCACTATGTGCCGGTCCAGATTGCAGTCAGAAGTTCTGGACGGGTATCGGGCTGGTCGCTAGGGAGAGGGAGGAACCGTGGTGGTCCCCGGCTGGCGGCTTTCCAAGGGTTCCACGATTTCAAGTCATGTCGTGGTGAGAAGGTTTGGTGAGGGTATATACTAGTGGGAGACGAACAGTAACTCGTCAGGAAAGGATGGTGGACGGATAGAACCTGGAGACGAATGGCCCGAGGCGAGGAGGTGTGCGATCCCGCGGGGTGACGTTGGAAGAGGAGGGCAGCGGAGGGGACTGATGTGAGGCAGAATTGGACAGGACATTGAGAACCTTGATGGTCGTCGCTGCATTCGGGTCCGGGTCGGCGTGCACTTAGTCAGCCGAATCTGATTGGCTCTCGACGCAGGAATTCCCTGGTACTTGGGTACTTTGGTACCTTTGGCACTTCAGAACCTGCATAGGGGCAACGGGTAACGGGAACGGTGCAGAGCCGGATCCAATGGAGTGGGCAGACATCTGGTATTTTGAGAACTCGAGCCACAATTGTCGCCGTCGAGAGCGCCTTTGTTGGGCCAGGTTGGGATGGGTTCCACCCACTAGGTTCGACCACTTGCAGGAAAATCAAGTTGTGTGTAACTCCCCTGGTAAACAGCAAGGTGTGTGGAAATACAGAAGCGCCATCCTGACTCAAACGGCGAAACGGTCAAACGGCGCTCACCAGTCTGTGTGTTTATGAACAGCAAAGGGCAAGGACGGAGGGTAAACCTGTGACAGTGTAACAGGTGCTCAGACCAGCCATTGCTTGGTGCCATATGGCAGTTTGTCCGATGGCCTTCATAGTGCAGTCTACTACGACGTCACATCCGCTCCAATGCGGAAGTCAGAATCGGGCTGGTCTATACAGAGCTCATGAACATGCTAGCACGCGTAGACGCTATGATGGCGTTGAAATACTCACGGTATCATTCGGACTAACATCCAAGGATTTTTCCTCTTTGAATTAATACTGGATGTCATTGCTTCAAACCAGCCCTTTGCGTAAGGGCTTCCATGTTGGCCCAGTAATATAACCCTATGCTCGATTTCCAGAGCCTTCTGATGATTTTGCACTTTCAATGCAACTATTATGGCGCAAGACTAACAAGTGCCATGCTTCTACGAGAGAAATGAATTCACGGGAGGACTGGGCCGTCATTGAAGCCCTATATGCTCATTTCAATATCCTACCTAGTCACTCTACACATGTGCATCTTTATAATGTTGTACATGATGCGTGTGTGGTCAGTCGGGCCAGTCTAAAGAGACGATAGCTTCGCCAAGTAGTTGGTGAATCTATCTTCCGCGTGTCTTCGATTCGGCTCATATAATAAGATTTTCGTGCCGTCCCCAGTGACTTTCACCTTCATCTTCATTCTCCTCTTTAATTATGTGAAAGAAGATCGGACAGATACTGTCACATGTGCTCTGAGATGACCAGCTTCAGAACCCAAGAGATCAGAGCTGGGCAGCAACTTCTGTGTGTTTGTCAAGTTGAGTCTGTCAGCTGGTACCTCCATCAGCGGTGCGTTTGATGCCACACTTATTCAATCTGATGTTATGATAGAAGATAGCCACATTTGTGTCCCATCTCCACCAAAACTGTACTAGTATGGACTGCCTTGACTGCAATTTCTAATTAGAGCAGTCCTCGCAGTCCAGAGAACATCGCAATAAGTCAAGGGGTCTACATTCGGGCCACCCCCTGATTCGGGCCACTTTTTACACCAAAATCACTATTATCTAACTCCACCAATTAAATACATATAAATTTCAAATTAAGCTTAATGTGGTTCACCAGTCAGCTGTATTTATCACATGCCTGTATTTTTTTATTATTTCTGTTAATTTTTATTAACCTTGATACCTACTTAAAGTAAAAAATTTAATTAAAATTAACATTAATTAATATTAATTAATCTTAATTACTTATTTTTAATTAATTTAATTAATTTAAAATAATAATAATATTATAATATTAATTTAAAAGTTTAAAATTTTAATAAATAAATTTATTTTTAATTTTTATATTAATTTTATATTACTTTATTTATTTAAATATTTAATATATTAAAAATTAATAATAATTATATTAATTTATTTTAAAGAAATTAAATTTAATTAATATTTTAAATAATTAAAAACTTTAAAAAGAATTTAAAAAAACCTTTAAATATAACTTAAATTATATAAATCTTTAATATTTTTTATTTTATTTTATATAATAAAATAAATAAATAATTATATTATAAAAGATTATATATTAATAAATATAAATTTAATTTAATTAAAAATATTTATTTATTTAATATATATTTAAATAATCTTTTTAAATATAAAAATAAAAGATTTATAATTATATTTTTTTAATTAATTTATATTTAATTATATAATATTTTAATAATAAAGTTTTATTTATTTAAAATAAATAAAAAATATTATTAAAAAAATACTTTATATATTAAATGATTTTTTTTAAATTTTTTATTAATTAATATTTTAAAAATAATAAATTTATTTATTTATTTAAAATAATCTTTAAACTTTTTTAAAATAATAATAAATATATTAATTTATTTAATTATATAAAATATTTTATTTTTATATTTTTTATTTATATAAATATTATTTTTATATAAATATAAATTTATTTATTATAATTAAATATATTTATTTTATTTAAATTTAAATATATATATTAATTTAAATTTAATTAATAATTATTTTAATTTTAATAAATTAAATAATTACTTTTAAATAACTTTTTAATATAATATAATAAAGTTATAATAATTAAATATATATTTATAAAATAAAGTTAAAATTTTAATTAAAATAAAAATAACTTTTATTATTAATATAATTTATTAATTAATAATATAATTTTATTAATTTTATTAATTTTATTAATTTTATTAATTTTATTAATTTTATTAATTTTATTAATTTTATTAATTTTATTAATTTTATTAATTTTATTAATTTTATTAATTTTATTAATTTTATTAATTTTATTAATTTTATTAATTTTATTAATTTTATTAATTTTATTAATTTTATTAATTTTATTAATTTTATTAATTTTATTAATTTTATTAATTTTATTAATTTTATTAATTTTATTAATTTTATTAATTATTTAAAATAATTAATTTAATAAATATTAATATTAATTAATATTAATTATTTATTTTTAATTAATTTAAAATAATGAATATAATTATAATATTAATTTAAAATAAATACTTTTTAATAAAAAAAATAATTCTTTTATTAAAATAAAATATTTTAATTATATAAAATTAACTTTAATTTATATTAATTAAATTAAATATTTATATAATTTATTATAAATTATTTAAAAATATATTATTATTTATTTAAAATTTAATTAATTAAATTTCTTTATTTTTTATATATATTTTTATATTATATTTAATTTTATTATAAATATTATATTATTATTTATATAATATATTATTATTATTTATTTTATTTATTAATTATTTTTATAAAAAATCTTTTAAATAAAAATTAAAAGTTTTTTTTAATAATAAATATTTTTTAAAGTTATTAAATAATCTCTATTATATAGCGTTTATATATATATATATAGGTTGGTTTAATTTATATTTATTATTATTCCCTTTAAATTATAAAATATAAAGGGTTATTATATAATAATTTCTTTTAATTATATAAATTAATTTAATTACCCTCCTTTATTAAGCTACCTTTATATAATTAACTTTAATATTATTTTAATATTAAAGGTCTTTTATTTTTTAATTATATTTTTATTTTTAAATAAATTAAATAAGTTAAATTATTTATATACCCTTTTTATAATAAAAGAAAATTTCTTATAATTTAAATAAATTAAATTATTATAATCTTATAAATATATAATAATTATAAGTTTTTTAATTAATAACTTATATTAAGCTTTTTAAATAATTAATATTAAGCTTTTTATATTATCTTTTTAACTTTATTTTTATTAATCTTTTTATATTACCTTTTTAATTTTACTTTCTTTATACTTTTTAAATATTTTCCTGCTTATTTTTATATAATTAAATAAGTATTAAAAAGTTAGCTTTTTATAACTTATTTATATAAGTAATTTATTTATTATTAAAGAAGAGTAGCTTATATTTAATACCCTTTTAACGTTAATATAAAAACTCCTTTTTATTTATCTTTATTTATTTCTTCCCTTCTTCTTTTTTTCATTATATAATATATATATATATATATATATTTACTTTATATATTTATATAATTATCTTTTTTCTTTTTTATTTAATATATTTATATTTAATTTTTATATATTACCTTTCTTATTATATAGCTTATTTACACTTAATTATTACGGGTTACCTTTTTTAATATATAATATATTTATATTTAACCCTTATATATTGCTTTTTTTAATATTAATATATAATATATTTATATTTATTAATTTATATAAGTTAGCTTTTCTTGCATTTAATATTATAATACCTGCTTTTATTTTTTAAGCAGCTCCTTTTTAAGGTTCTTTTTAGCCTTTTTTTAACATTTTAACCTTTATATTTAATTTAATTATAAGCTTTTAAATTATAACCTTTTTAATTAATTACTTTTTAAATTATACTTTTATAGCTTACCTTATTATTAATATTTATATAACCTTTTTCTTATTTATTATTTTTTTAATTTTAATTTATTATATAATTTTAAGCTATTAAATATATAATTATTACTTATCCTTTATATAATGTTTAAATTTTATATAATATTAATATATAATTATTAAAGATTATTAATTATATTATTTATTATTTAAATTATTTTTATATAATTTTTATTTAATTATATAATTAAGATAATAAAAGATGTATTTAATGTATATATAATATACTTAATATATATTAATTTAAAGAGTGTTATTAAATTCTTAGGTTTTAAAGAAGTGTTTATATAAGATATATTTAATAGTTATAAGCTTATTAATGCCCTTATTATAAGAATTACCAGCTGCACCTTATTTATATTTAAGGAAGAGGTTATAAAAGTTATAATAATAGAAATGATTTAAATAATAATAATAATTTAAAACCTTTTTATAACTTAATAATTATAAAGGATATTAAATAAGAGATTAAAGAAAAGGAAACAGGTTTTTTAATTAACTTATATACCTTTAAATATTTAATTAATTAAGCTTATCTTAGCTTAATAGCTTTATATAATAAGATAAGGAATTAATTTATATAATAAAAGCATTAATTTATATAATATATTTCTTTATATATTATTTTTTATAATAAATTTTAAAAATCTCCTTTTATTATTCTTTTTATATATTTATTTTATATAATAAATTATATCTTAAATATAGCTTTTAATATCTTTTATATAATTTTAAATATCTTTTAATATTTATTATATAGCTTAAAAGATTTTAAATTTAACCTTTATTATTTTAATTATATTTTAAAGGGTTTTATTTATATTTTAAATTAATTTTAAGGGGTTTTAATTATATTTTATATTTATTTTAAGCGATTTTAATTATATCTTTTAATTATTTTAATTATATCTTTTAATTATTTTAATTATATCTTTTAATTATCTTAATTATATCTTTTAATTATCTTAACTTATTTATTATATATATTAACTTTATTTTAAGCTTATCTTTTATATATTTTAGCCCCTTTTCTTTTATATAGCTATTTAACAACCTTTTTTTTATATTTATATAATTATTTAGCAGCTCTTTTTTTATATTTATATAGCTATTTAACAGCCCTTTCTTTATATTATACTTTAATCTTTATATTTCTTTTTATTAAAGTAATTTATATATATCTTAATCCTTACCTTTAATTTATTTATTAAGATAAACTTTTTTAATGCTTTATTTAATATTTTCTTTATATAAGTATTTATTAAATTATCTTTTTTCTTAATTTATTATACTTTAAAAATTTCTTTCTTTTTATATACTTCTTTTAAAAATATAATATTAATTATAAGCCTTTTTTTATTTATTATATTTAGCTTTATTAAATAATTATATAATAACTTTAAATTTATATAAATAATTATAAGGATTCTTAATATCTTTAAATAATTTATTATTTAATTTAACGTTATATTTAATATTATATTATTATTAAACCTTATTATTATTTTATATAATTTATTTATTAATATATTTTTAATTATTTTTTTATATTTTATTAAGTTTTAATATATAATATTTTTATAAATCTTAAAGTGCTTTTTTATATAATTAATTTTTATTATTAATATAATAATGAAATTTAATTATAAGCTTAAGTTTATATTATTAATAAAGGATTTATTTATAAAAATATAAAGATTTATATATATAAGGTTTAATAATATAAAATTAATCCTTTTATTAAGGTTTTTAATTTATTATTTAATTTATATATTTAATGCTTTTATATTTTTTATAATAAGCTTTTTAATTTATATTATTATTAATAAATTATATATTGCTTTTAGTTAATAAATTAATATTATATATATATATCCTTTATATATTATATAATATATTATTAAAATATATCCTTTATAGAAATATTAATTATATAAAGATTTATAATTTATTCTTTTTATATAAAGGTTATATTATCTTTATTAAATTTAATTTTATTATTATTAAATTTAATTAATTAACTTAAACTTAAAATATTTTTATCCTTTATATAAAATCCTTTTTTATATAATTTTTCTTTTTCTTTTTAAGAAAATTAATTTATTATAAATTTAAAAATATTATTTATTTATTTCTTTATAATCTTAAAATTATATAATTTATTTATTATAAATAATAAATATAAGTTATATATAAAGACTTTTATTTTTAAGGTTTTTATATAATATATATAATATATCTTATATTAATATAAGCTTAATTTTATAAGTTTATATAATAATTTTTAAATTAATAAGATTATCTTTAATAAGTATTTATTATATAATTTTATTAATAATTTTATTAAGATTATATATATAAAAGGATTATATAATTAAATATAAGTTTAAGTAATATCTTTTAATTCCTCTTAATAAATAAAATATAATATAAAGGTTAATTTTAATATTAAAATTAATTTTTAACTTATTTTTTAAATTATTAAAGTTTAAATTAAAATAACTTCCTTTTTTAAATCTTTTATTAAAAGGGCTTTACTTTACGTAAAGCTTTGAAATAATAATTTAGGGTGAACAATTAATGGTGATAATGGTTAATCCATTAAGTTAAAGAATACTCCTAAAAGGAGTGCTTTTAATATACCTATATATATTTACCAAATCCCTATTTTTATAAATATAATTAAATAAAGCTATATATTAATATTAATACTTTTTATTTTCTAGAAATAAACTATATTTATATTAGGTTAATCTCTTAATCCTTTAATTAAATAAATAATTTAATAAATTAAAAATATTACCCCTTTAATCTTTTAATTAAATAAGTAATTAAAAGAAATTAAAACCCATTACCCCTTAATCTCTTAATTAAATAAGTGATTAAAAGAAATTAAAAATTATTACCCCTTAATCTTTTAATTAAATAAATGATTTTAAAAATTTAGATATCACTCCCTAATTACTTAATTAAGTGAATAATTTAAAACTCTTTGGAAATCCATTTTAAAAAATATAATCATTAACCCTTATTATTATAAATAGCAAAGATATTTCCCACCTTAATAATCTTATTCTTAAATATTCAACCTTTTAATTACTCTTTAATAAGTATTTTTAATAACTCTCTTATAAATAACCTTTTTAAAATCCTATTTAAAAGCGCTTTTAAAAGAATATCTTTTTAATCTTTTAATTTAAATTATATATCCTTTTTTTATTTTATTTAAAATATTAAAATATCGCAATTATATCTTTTAAACGCCTTAAAAAGTATAATAAGGGTAATAATAAGTATTAAAACCCTTATTTAAAGTATATTATAATGTTAATACTCTTTAATTAATAAATCTATTATTAATAAAAATACTACTTTAATTGCTAAAATAAAAGTAAAGATTAAAGCGCTATAATTTATAAATAATAAGGCTAAACGCATTAAGAAAAAGAAAAATAAGGCTTATAACGCCATTTTTAAATATATTACTCCCTATATAAGTTATATAAATAATATTGCTTTTAATAAATTAATTGGAAATTATTTTAATAATAAGGATAATAAAGATAATTATTATATTTATTATAATTAAGGCGGTAATATTTACTTAAATATCTTTAAAATCTTAATTTTAATTATGATTTACCTTTATGCTTTTTAAAAGGCTTTTTTAAAGGGTTATATTAATATAATTAATTTAAATAATATAATTTAAGCGTAAAAGATTAGCTATAAGCTTTATATTATTAATATATATAGTAACTTAATTATCTATATATATAAAGATAATAATCCTAAGCTTATTAAGATTCCAGCCTTAATTTAAAAGCTTATTTAAAAGTATATAGTTAAGAATACTGCTTTAAATACTTTAATTAAGAAGCGCATTTAAAATTAATTAATTAAGAAGATATTATCCTCCTTTAGCTTTTTTAAGTTTAATTCTAAAGAGGATAATATTAAGAAATATATTTAAAATAAAGTAATTATAATAATCTTATCTTCCTTTAGCTCTTTTAAGATTAATTCTAAAGAGGGTAATATTAATAACGATTTAGAGCTTAGTTTTAAAGCGGGTAATATTAAAGGCAAGCTAAAGCTTATTTTTAAAATAAATAATTTTATAAATAAACTTTCTTAATTAATTTAAGAGAGTTTTAAAAAGTTAATTTATTTAAAAATATAGATTTAGGGCTTTAATAGATTTACTTAAAAATTTAAGTTTTTAATATTAAAATAATAAAATTAATTTAATACTTTAAAACTATCTTTTAAAGAATAATTATAAAATTCATTATACTTTATTTAATAAATATAATTTATCTTATAGTTATACGCTCCTTAAAATAGCATAATAAAATAAAAAAAATTAAAGAAAGGCCTTATTATAATTTTAATCGCATAACTTCCCCTTTAATATAGATTATAAGCTTATTTTAATCTATAAGCTTTGCAAGAGTATTATTTAATTTAGCTTTTATTATCATATTAACTGGGTTATCATCATTATAAATCCACCTTATTTCACTTATTTTTTATCACTTATAAGATTACCATAACGTTATAATATTAATCATTAAGCGCTTCTTCGTTATAATCTTAAGCTTAATTAAATATTTATATAATGATAAAGAGTTTATATAAATAATAAAGGGGATTAATAATAAGGATAGCTTTAAAATAATGGAATTAAGTATAATTTATAAAGTAATATCGATATTAAAATTAACTATTATTTTATATATCTTTAATATAAGGATGCTATAAATAATTCTTTTATATTTCATTAAACTTTAATAAATTAAGTTTATATATAGCGTAAAGTTATTATTATATAATTCCTCGTTCTTAAAAGTAATAATAAAATTAATTTATAAGCTTAAATTTAATATATTTATAAATAACTTATTTATAAATATATATAGCTTAAATATCTTTAAATTAAGCAAGATATATTTTAATCCCTTATTAATATTATTAATTTATTATTATAGGTATAAATTAAGTTATTTATAATTATCTTTTATAAGGTTTTATTAAGATTATATCATTATAAATAGTTAAAATAAAGCTTTTAATTAAGATATTATTATAATCCAAGCCGCTTAAATGCGTTATAACCTATACTTATCTATTTAATTCAGGTCCTTAAAGCATATAACTTTAAGCAGCATACTTTATCCCTTTTAAATAAGGTTTATTATATTATTACTTTATATAAAAAGGGCTGGTATATTATAAATTAATATATACCTAATTTAATAATTTTATAAAATAGCTTAATAATCTTAATAATAATCCCTTATAGGTACTTATTAATTAATTTTTTTAATAATATAATAATGATATTTCTTTAAAGTTTAGTTTTAGATTATATATATACTTATATAATATCCTGCGAGATTAAAAACTACCTTTTTAAGAGTATACCTTTAAGCGTTAAGATTAAAATTAGCCTTATATTTATGCGTTAAATTATAGGTAATTAAGTTAAAATTAAGGTTTTATTCTTATTATTATATCTTTAAATAACTATTTTAATCTTCTTAAATAAGCTTATAAATAATCCTTTAACCTTATATATAAGGCGCGCTTTAAATATTTATATATTATAATAAAGGGCTTCGTTATATTATTTAAAAATAATCGCTCCTTTATTAATTAATCTTTATATTTTAGCCGCTATAAATACTTTAAACGGGGCATCCGGTATTATGATAATACCTTCCCGTTTTAGCTTTAAGGTAAGCTTATAACTATTAGTTTTCTTTTATATAATATATTAATTCGGCTTATTCTTTAATCTTAATAATCTATCCCTTCCTCTTTATATATTTAATAAATTATCTATTTAGTTTTATGTTTTTAAGTATGGAATTAAAGGGGCGCTTTTTAAATTTATATCCTTAATAAGCTTATTTTAATTATTAGATTTTATATAATGCTCTTTATTTAATATTATATAATAATATAGTTTTATATTTATTAACCTAAATACCTTTAATATAGCTTTAATTTAAATAATTATATTATAATTATTAATAAAGATTAACTTAAAAGGGCTTATCTAGTTATACTTTTTTCTTTAAATAAGAATATTACTTTAAAGCGGTAATTATAATATATTTATAATATCTAATCTATATAACGATTTCAAGGCATAATCTATATTTTAATAAGCTTAAGATTTATAAAATGCTTTTATTACTTTTTATATTACCTTAACCCTTTAAAGCATTATCATTATTAATAAAGATAAATCGGTTATTTTAAGGTATATGCTAAAAATAAAAAGGGTTAGGACTAATCCATTAAATCCTATGGTATTATTTATTACTTTAATAGCTATTTATAAAACTACTTCCTTTAATATAAATATATTAACTTTAAATTATAAGATTTAAAATATATATTTTAAGGGCATATAATATCGCTCTACTTTTTTAATTAATTAATATACCTTAATTAAAACTTATTTATATTTTATTCTTATAATCTTAACCTCTTTATAAAATTCATTAAAATTAAATTAAATTCTTATATTATAAATAATATAATTAAATAATCTTAAATATATATCTATTTAAATTTATTAAAGTATTTCTTAAATAATTTTTATAAAGATATTATATAAAAATAATATATTTTAAAAGTTTATTCCTTTATTAATAATATAAAAGACTGATTTCCTATCTAGGAGGTATATAATATTTATAATAATAATATAATTAAAATCGTAATTATCTTAAATTATAAATTTAAACCATTAAGGGCTTGTTAAATATATTTAATATTAATGATAAAACCTCTTAATAAATTCCATTACTCTTTAATTTACGCTTTTATAGCCTATTTAAATAAGAAGCTTATAAAGGCAATCTATTAATAGATAACTAAAGCGCCTATAAAGGCGCCGCAGCTTTATTTCTATTAAATATAATACAATACCTCTTATAATAAGCTTTAAAAAGAACTATAAGTGCTTAAACTTTATCATTAAAGGCATTAAAAGTTTATCTTAAATATAGATTATTTCATTAATTATATTTTAAACCTTAATATTAAGGTAGTTTATATCTTTAATTAAAAAGAGGAAAGGTATATTAAAATCTATTATATAAAATAAGATTAAGTTAAAGGCTATTTCTATTATTATTAAATTAATTAAGTTTATTTAACCCTTTTTAAATATAATTTATACCTTACCTCTTATTAAAATATTAAATTAAATATTTAGGTTTTCCTATTATAGCGCTTTAAATTAGCATTTTCTAATAGTTAAGATTTTTACTACGCTTATATTTAAGAGAATATCTTAAAATATTATAAGAAAATATTCCTAAATAATTAAATTAATCCTTAATTCCTTTTTAATTATTAAAGGAATAGTTATATTAATAAAATAATAAGTAAATATTTAATTTTTAAGGTATTAAATTAAGTATTATTTATTACCCTTATTTTATAATTCTTAATTATCCTTATTTTCCTTAACCTCTTTTATCTTTAAGTTTATACCTTTTATATTAATTATCTAAGCCTTAAAGTTATTATCTTAATTAATTAATATTTAATTATTACTTTTATTAACTTATTATAAGTTAAAATATTATCGTTTTATAACGTCTCTTTATATAAGGTAATTAATTAACTAATACCTTTATTTCTTATATAATATAGGTTTTACGGCTTATAATAAAGTTAATTTGATTTAAAAGGTTTCTTTCTTAGCTAATTATACGGCCTTTATAATTCCCTCTTTAAAATAATCTTTAAAAGCATCCTTTAAATCCTCCCTTATATTAAAATAATAATTAACCTTATTAACTTTATTAAAATAATTTATAATATTAACAATTTATATATATTACTTTTAATATCTTTATAATATATATAAAGCTTTATTTTAATTATCTTATAAGAGTTATATTAAGGGTGATTATAATTTATTATATTAACTCTTTTATATTTAGCTTAAATATTAATAATACTATTTTAAACTCCTATACTTTATAATATACTTTAATTATCACGGCTTATAATTATTTATCTATATCTTATAATATTCTAAGCGCTTTCTAGGCCTTAATTAAGGTATTAAAAAGGATATAAAGTATCTCCTTAAGTATTTTCTTAATATTATCACTATTTAATTTAATAATATTAAGCGTATTATTAATCTAGTTATTATAATAATATTAACGGTTTATAATAATATTAAAATAAAGTTAAATCTTTATATATATAATTTTAAAAGTATTATTTTCTTTAATATATTAAATTTAGAAATTAAATATTAAATTAAATATAATCTTTTTAAAGATTATTTTAAACCTTAAAAGGTTGATTCCATATACCTTATATATATAAAATATTAAATAAACCTTTATATTAAGTATATTATATACTTATTTTATATAATGCTAATCCTTATTATATAGCTTAATAAACCCTATAAATTTATCTAATGAGATAATATTATTATGAAACTCCCTTAAGGGGAGTATATTATAATTATTTATTTTTTTATTAATTTATTTTAAATTATAGCTATATTATTATTTATTTAATAAGTAGTTAAAATGGTAATAATCTTTATAATATTATATTTAATTAAATGGATTATTTAAATCGTTTTAAAGTTATTTATAAGCATTATTCTTATTATTTTAAGCTTATAAATATAATTGCCTCTCTAAGCAGTTCCTTTATAATTACTTAAATAAACTTACTGCCTTATTTTTATTATCTTTCCTTATATATTATAAAAAGGGGGTTTAATTATATAAGGTTTATATCTTAATAGTTTAGTTATATAAGGAGGTCTTCTTAAGCTATTATTTTTATAAATATATATTAAAGGCTTTAAGTTGGTTTTCTAATATAAATCCCGCTATATTAAATTATATACTTAAGTTTATATAAAATAACCGTATTAATCTTTAAGAATATATCTAAATTATAATTTTAAAAGTTATTAATAAACTTTTTAAATAAGTTATAATTATAATAACCTATTATAATATATTAATAAAGATAATATATTATAAAAATATTTAATTAATTAGATTAAAGTTTTAAATTATTAATAACTTTATTAATATTAATTGATTAATTAAAATATAATAAGGTTGAAAGCTAGATTTTTATTAATTTAGCGATTTATATAAGCTTCTTTTATATTTAATCCTTTAAGCTTAAAGAATCTTTAATTTAAATCCTTGATTTAAATATTAGCTTAGGTAGTATATAGCTTAAATAATAAAAGTAAAAATAATAATAAGTTAAATATTAAGAAGGGAAAGTAGTAAGGGAAAGGAAAAAAAATTTAAGAAGGGGGAAAGAAAGAGTGATAAATATTTATTAGAAATTAAGTCCCTAAGCGGTTATAAAGCTATATCTATATAAATAGATTGCTTCTTTATTATATATATAATGAAATGCGCTTTAAAGATAATAAATTAATCTTATTAAATATTTAAATATTCCTATTTACTTTAAAATAGCTAATTAAGTAGATTAATTAAGGGAATTATTTTTATTAAATACTTAAAGATTCCTATCTTAATTAAAATGCTTTTTTAAAGTTAAAGATAGCCTTAAAATTAATATATAATATATAACCGGTAGGGGGTTAGCTTAATATATTAAGTCCTTATAATAAGCAATTAATATTTCTTTTTCTTTTATTAATTTATAATTATTATTAACTATTAATTAATATTAAAAGGGCTTTATTTTATATAAAGCTTTAAAATAATAATTTAGGGTAAATAATTAATAATAATAATGGTTAATTTATTAAGTTAAAAAGTGCTCTTAAGAGGAGCGCTCCTAATATATTTATATATATTTACCAAGTCCCTACCTTTATAAATATAATTAAATAAAGCTATATATTAACATTTTTATATCTTTATATAATAAGCTTAAACTTTTTTATTAACTTAATTAATTTATTTTTTATTTTTTATCTTTTATATTATCTTTATTTTAAAGATTTATAGCTTTTTATATAAATTTAAATTATATTAAATAAATTAAAAACTATTTTTATTAATTAAAGTATTTATTTTTAATATATTTAATTTTTTAAATAACTTTTTAAAAGTAATAATAATATTATTTTAATAAAGCTTAATTATTAATTTATATAAATCTTTTTCCTTTTATATTATAAAGATATAAAGGAGTTATAAATATATAATGAAAGTTAATTATATAATAACTTTATAAGGGTATTTTTACCTTTTAAATTAAATAATTTATATAATAACTTTTTTTAATTATCTTTTCTTTTTAAATTAAAGCTGCTTTTATATAATTAGCTTAATAATATTTAATTTATCTTATATAAAGGCTTTTTTTATATAATAATATAACTTAATATATATTATATAAAGCGAAATTAAATTATTAATTATATTTATTATAATAATATAATTTTTAATATTATTTATTTCATATAATCCTTTCTACCTTTTATTTTTTCTTTATATTAAGATTTTACTTTAAATTAATAAAAAAAGGGTAAAGTTAAAATTTAAGATATTTTTAATATTAATTATTGTTACAGGCTAAGCCCCGGGTCGCTGCTAAAGAGGTGCCCAAATAGAGTTATAAATTATAATATTATTTTAAGGGAAGAGGCCTTAATAGGGCCTCTTCTGGTTCTATATATATATATATATAATTCGGAAGAACCTCCGTGCCGGGCCCGCTTAGGGCCTGGCATAAGCCCATACCTTTACTTATTAAACCATGGCTTAGGTAAAAGCTTAAGCCCTTTACAATTATATAATTAACTTTTATTTTCGCTTAAATTATATATAATATTTTCATAATTTTCTATATTATTAATATTTATTATATAATATTTAATAAGGGAGGTGAATTATATAAAACTTATAAATATATTTTAAAGATTAAAAGTATTAATATAATATTATTTAAGCTTATTATATTATTTAAAGCCTTTATAATTATTTGAAGGATTATTTTATTATTTATATAATGGTTAAGTTTAGCCTTTAAGATATTAAAGGCTTTCTTTAAAGGTTTATATAATTATTTTATTTTTTTTATAATTTAATATACCTTTATAAATATTTCTTTATATATAATTCTTATAATCTTTATATTATTTTTAAATTTTTTAAAAATAAAATTAGTTTTTAAATTATATATAATATAATTTAAGGGGTTAATATATATATATAGATTTAATATTTATATAAGGTATTTTAAGTATTTTATATAAATAATAAATTTAAGAAAATAATTATTTAAAAGCTTATATTTAAATTAATTATATAAAAGGTATTTTTTTTATTTAATTATATAATATTAATTATTACCTTATAATTAAAATAATTATTATCCTTAATTAAAAACTTAAACTTTTTAAATAATAAATTATATAATTAATAAAAATAATAAAATTTTTAAATCTTTTTAAAGATTATCTCTTTAATATTATTATATTTTATATTTTTAAAAAGCTTATATAATTTATTTATATAAAGGTATTTAAAGTATTTATAAAGCTTTTTTAATTATAGTTTTATTAAGAATATTTTAACTTTTATATAATTTATATTAAAAAATAAATATCTTTATTTTTTTATTATTAAAATTATAATACTTCTTTATATAATAATATTTAAAAAGTTATTAAAATATATTCTTAATTTATTTATATTATATAATAAAAATAAAAAAGGGATTAATATATTTAAAATATAATATATAATATTCCTTAATTAATTAATAATATTAATTATATTAACTATTAAAATAATAATATTATTTTTAAACTTAACTTTTATTATATTTATATTTTATTTAATTTTTATATTAAGGTTTTTTTATATATAAATTAATATTTAAAATATTTTTATTATTAAATATTTAATAGCTTTTATATTTTAAAGCTTGCTTTAATATTTTATATTATATAAATTATATAATATAAATTAATTTATTTTTATTATTTTAAAGGTAATATAAATATCTTTCTTTATTATATAATAATTAAAAGTAAAGTTTATTAAATTTTATTATAAAATCTCTTTATTATTTATATTTTATAAATTAAAAGTTAAATTTTTTTTTATAATAAGCTTTTACCTTTATATATAATTAAATATATAATAAAATTCTTTTTTAAAAATAAGTTTTTAATTAAAGTTTTATATATTTAAAAGTATTATTTTTATATATTTATCCTTTCTTTATTTATATAATTAATTAATATTCTTTTTTATATATAAAGTATTTTTTAATTAAGTTATTATATAATATAACTTAAAAAGTGCTTTAAGATTTAATTTTAAGCTAGTTTTAAATAAAAAGAAGTTAATAATATAAATTAATAATTATATAATATCTTTTAATAGTTTTTAAAATTTAAGTTATATCGCTTATTAATAAAATTAATTTTAAGTTTTTATATAATATAAATTATTAAATTAAATTCCTTTTTATAATAACTTATAATATTATATATAAATTAATAAATAATGCTTTATATATAGGTTTTTAATTAATTATAATTAGTTTTAATTTTAATATTATATAATAAGCTTTAATTATTATTATATATAATATAATTTTACTTTAATATCCTCTTTAAAATTATATAAGTTAAAGCTTATTTAAAAGGGTTTTAAAACTTTTAAAAGAGTTTTATTTAAGTTTTCTTTTTTATTTATATAAAAGATAAAGTTATTTAATTTGCTTAATATTAGCTATAATTTCTTATTATATTAAAATATATATTTATTAAATTATATATTTTATCTTATCTTTTATTTAATTTAATATAATATATATAAAAATCCTTTATATAATTAAATAATATATTTAAAAATTATATAATATTAATGTTTTATAATTTATAATTATTTATAATAATTAATAAATATTTATACTTTATTATATAATAAGTTATATAGTTTATTAATATAATTTTATCTTTTCTTTATTTTTTTAAAAAATATATTTATTAAAAGCTTTATTAATTTATTATAAATAATTTAAGTTAAAGGTAAATATAATATATTATTTACATAAATTAAATATATTATAAATATTATATTATATTATTATAAAAAATTACCTACCTTTTATATATATTTTATCCTTAAAAATATTTATTATATAGCTTATATTTTAATAATAAGTATTTATATATTTTATAATACTTTAAATAATAATATCTTTAAAGGTTATTAAAATAATTTAATTAATTATTATATATATAAAGTATTTATATTTAAAGTAATTAATTTTTTAATATTTTTTAATATTAATAATTTATATAATTTAAGATATAAAAGGATTTTTATTTAAGGAATTCCTTTTTCTTAATTATATTTAAAAGTATTTATTTAAATATATAATTTATTTAATTAAATTAATATATTATTTATCCTTTAAAGTTATAAATAAAGGAGTTTAATATATTATTTTAACTTAAATTTAAGTTAATAATATTTATAAGGATTTATATAAAGTATATATTAATTTAGGTTTTAAATAATAAATTTTTAAATTAATATTTTAATTTTAAAAATATAAGTTTATTATATTTAATTATATATTTAATAAGATTATATTTTTAAAGCTTATCTTTATATATTATTTAAATTATTACTTAATTATTTAAACTTATTATTATATTTAAGGTAGTTAATTTTAATATATTTAAAAAATATTATATATAGTTTTTATTATTTTATTTATATAATATTTTCTTTATTATATAATAATATATATTATTTTTTCTTAATTATATAATATTTTAATTATAAATATATTTTATAAATATTTAATATAATGGTTTTAATTTATATAATAAAAAGATTTTATCTTTAAATTAATTTCTTTTTCTTAATAAATAAGGGAATTAAAGTAGTTCTTAAGCTTTTAATATAAATATATAATTTTAATTACCTTTATATTTTATAAATATTTAATAATTATAATTATTATTATATTAATATTTATTAATTTATAATTATATTAAATAATTATTAATTAATATTAAATTGTTTTATTATATAGCGTTTATATATATATATAAGTTAATTTAAATTATATTTATTATTATTCCCTTTAAATTATAAAATATAAGGGGCTGTTATATAATAATCCCTTTTAATTATATAAATTAACTTAATTACATTTCTTTATTAAGCTACCCTTATATAATTAACCTTAATATTAATTTTAATAAAAGTTATATTTAAATTTCTTTAATTCTTTAATATTTCATAAATATTATATTAATCTTTTAAAATATTTAAATTTATTTATTTATAAATATAATTAAATATATTATTATTTATATTTTCTTTATTATTTAATTAATTATTTTTTTAAAATTAATATAAAAAAGCTTTAATAAATTAAAGTTTTATTTTTAATAAAATTTAATTATTAAATAATTTATTAAATATTTAATAATATTTAAAAAGTTCTTTTTTAAAAAAAGATTATATTAAAATTTATAAATAAATATTAAATTTAAAAATTTTAAAATTAAAATTTTTTAAATTTTTTTTTTTTAAATATAAATTTAATATTTTTTATTATAAAGACTTTATTATAAATTATTTTAAATATAAAATAAAACTTAAATTTAATAATATAATTAATTAAAATTTAAATAAAAAGATTAATTTTATTATTATATATATATTTTAAAAATAAATATAATATAATATTTAATAATTAAAATAAATAAAATAAATATAATAATATATTATTAAGAAAGTATTTAATTAATGCTTTATGAATTCGTAATGAATTTATAAGGAATAGCTATATAAATAATATATGGTGAATATATTATAAATTCATATAAAACTATAAATTTCCTATAAATTCACGGTAAATTTACGGTATATTTTTATATTTATAATAAATTTACCGTAAATATTTAAATGTATTATAAATTAATGGGCTATATATTATAAATAGCTTTTATAATATATTAATTACCCTCCCTTTTAAAGAAATATTTACTTTTAAGTAGATATTAAAATTATAATGATAAAAACTATTTATTTTTTAATAATAATAATAATAGCTATAAATTAAAAGTTAAACTTTATATTTAGCGGTATTAATAATAATGATAATAATAGCTATAAATTAAAAGTTAAATTTACCCTTAACGGTATTAATAGTGGTAGTAGCGGCGGCTATAAATTGGAAGTTAAATTTACCCTTAATAATATTAATAATGATAATAATAGCAGCTATAAATTAAAAGTTAGATTTCACCTTAGCGGTATTAACGGTAGTAATAATAATAATTATAAATTAAAAGTTTAGCTTTATCTTAACGGTATTAATAGCAGCAGCTATATTAATAATAATAATTATAAATTAAAAGTTTAACTTCTTATTATAATAACGGCGGCTAAGGTAAGCATATAGCTATTATTAAATAATACACTTAATATAACGCATTATATATTTATTATAACTATGGTTTAAGTTAATTATATTATTTATTTAAGATTTATTAATATAATTAGCTATCCTTAATTATTATTTTAAATAAATATTAAATAAATAAATAAAGGGGCTAATTAAGGTTTTATAATATAATTATAAAGGGATATATTATAATAATAAATAAATATAAAAAGTTTATAAAGTTATAATAAGTTAAATATAAAATAATAATAATAATAAAGGTAAAATAAAGGTAATAATAATTATAATAAGTTAAATATAAAATAATAATAATAATAAAGGTAAAATAAATATAAATTAATATAGCTTTATACCTATTTATATTAAACTTTATTATTTAAAATATTACCTTAAAACTTAATAATAGTTTTATTAATAATAATAGTTATTAATTAATTAACCTTTATTTACTTAAGGGTATAATATTTAATAAGGTTATATTTTATAATATAATTAATTAAGCTAATAATATAATAATAGAAAATATTAATATAATTATAAATAATATTAAACTTATATTTAATTTATTATATTTAGATAATTATAAGTTTATTTATAATATTAATATTATTATATATTTTAATAATTAAATTAAAGTTAGGGTTTATTTATAATATAATAATAAAAATAAAGTTAATAAATAAAGTAAAGGATAAATGCTTTTTATTAAATATTTAAATAATATTAATGGCTTAAATAATATTATTAATATAAATAATAAATATAAATATATAAAGGGTATTAATTATTTTAAAATAAGAGATAAGAATATATATATTTTAAATAACGATAATAATATTAAAAATAATTACTTTATTATATTATTAAGAATATTAAAGAATATTATAATTAATATATTTTATAATTTTCATATTAATAAATTAATTAAATAAGTTAGCGGTTTCCTTATAATAATTATATTTTTTAATAATAATAATAATTAAGATTAAATTAACTTTATTAAAGATAATAAATATAAAGGCTTTTTTAAATAAAGATATAAATAGGTTTTTAAGCTTAAATTTCAATATATTTTTATAAATATATTTATCCTTTATATTAATAAGATTAATAATAGCTTTTTATTTATAATTAGCTAAAGTAAGTTATAAATGCTTTAATATTTAAAATAAAGTTTCTTATTAAAAGGAAAAATTAATTATATTATTTACTTTCTTAATAATATTAATTATAATCTATTTATATTTTTTTATATTAATAATTTAAATATTAAAGATAATATTAATATTATTAAATAAAAATATAAAGCTAGTTATAAAGAATTAAATATTATTAACTTCTTTATTAATTAAAGAAATTAAATTTTTTATATTAATTATAAATTCTTTATATTAATTATAAATTATTTATATTAATTATAAGGCTAGGAATTTATATTATTAATAATATAGCGGTAAAAATAATATTTTAAAGTATTTTATAAATATATATTAAGTGGTGGATTATATAAATATAGGTTTAATAAGTTGTTATTTATAAAGGCTTTATATATATATTTTTATAAGTTATTTATAATTAATTTAAAGTTTTTAAATCATTGTTTTTTTATTAAATGTTTTTATTTAAAGTTTAGCTTTAATATAATAAGTTATTATAATTAACTTATATTAAAGTAAAAAATATTATAAAATAAATATAAGCTTTTAATTATAAAATAAGTGTATTTATAAGATATAATAATAAAATATTATATAATAATAAAATATTATATAATATATAAATATTATATTTAACCTTTTATATAAATAAGTTATTATAATTTTTATTATAAAAAGCTTAGTGGAAAGCGGTATAATTATTACTTTATTAAATAAAAAAAGAGTTATATTAAGTGAAAGTAATATATATATAATTAATAATAATTATCTTTCCTTTATAAAAGTATATAGCTTAATAATATTTATTAAATAAAAGCTTTTTCACCTTATATAAGTTAATAATTTAATAATAATATTTAATAGTTTTACTTTATTATAAAAAGATATAATTTAAGTTTTAATTTATAAGATATAATATAATATAAAAGTTAGATATATTTAATAAATTTATTTAAAATATTATAATAAAGTATATAAATAATTATATATAATAAAATAATATAAATAAATAATATAAAAATAAATAATAAATAGTTAAATAATATAATAAAATAAGTATAAATAGCTTTAAATATTTAATAAATAATAATAATAACTTAAATTAAATTAATATAATAATATAATAAATATATAATAAATAGAATTAAATAATATAATTATATATATTAATAGCATAATTAAATATAATATATAATATATTTATTATAAATTTATATATTTTAATATTTATTTATTTATTTAATTATATAATATTATTAACGTTTAAATTTATAATTATAATAATATATTTATATTTTATTTATTATATATAATTTTATTTTTAGCTTTTTTAAGCTGCCCTTATTTATAAAAAAGATTAAATAATTTACTTAACTTAAATAAATAAGGTTATTTATCCTTTTTTAAAAATAAATTATAATATAATGCTTTTATCTTTATATATTTTATTTTAAAGGCTTTTATTAATTAATCCGCTTTTAAATATTCCTTAAATATTTATAATAAATTTATTATAAATATAAAAATATATTATAAATTTATTATAAATTTACTAGAAACTTATATTTATATAAATTTATAATATATTCATTATATATTTATTTATATAGCTATTTCTTATAAATTTATTATAAATTTATAGGGTATTAATTTATTACTTTTCTTAATATATAATAATTATAATTATACCTTAGCTATATATATTTTATTATTTTACCTTAAATTAAGGATTAAGCTTATTATTAATAAATTAATACCGCATTATTATATAGCTTTAAATATAAAATACTTATATTTTTATAATTTAATATAACGGTGCTATTATTTAACTTTATAAAATATTTAAATATTAATATTTAAATATATTTAAGAAATAATATACTTTAAATTTATAATTTCTATTATCTTTCTCGTTAAAATTAATTAACTTTCAGCTTATTTATTAAGTATAAGGATTATTTTATCTCTAAGCTATACTTAAGCATTACTTCTTAAACCTTATTAATTAAACCTTTAAAGAGGATTATAATTTATTATAACTAGCTACTAGATTTATTAATTAATAAACCCTTTATAAACGATATATTATAATATATAATTTATTAAGAAATTTATAATAATAATTAGAGGTAATATTAAATTAAATATAATTTAAGGAAAACGCCTTTATATTATCTAGCTAACAGTGGAAAGGATAATTAATTATTAAATTTATATCCTTATTATTTAACTAGAAAGTAAAAAATTATTAATTTATTAAAGAATATAATTATTATTATTAATACCATTAATTCATTATTAATAATAACCTATTTACTTAAAATACTATATTTAATAAATTATAACCTTTATAATTATTATTTAAATACCAGGAATTTCAATAAGAAATCAATATAGCCTTAATAGCTATTAATTATAAAACTATTATTAAATAATATTTTAACCTTTAAAGTAATATTAAATTTAGCCTTCTTATATATAGCTTATAAGACCCTTAAGTTATAATATCTAGTAATTAAGGTGAGAACTTTAAGGTATATAAAAAAAGGGGGATTATCTTAAACCCCTAATCTTTATAAGAATTAATTATAAAACTTAAAATACTTTATTTAACCTACTTTACTTTAAATTTATTAAACCTAACTATAAATATTAATATTTAGGTTTTATATTAAAGAATTTTAATATAAGGGTACTTTTCTTTTAATAATCCTTAAAGATTAATAAAAGACTTCCTTTAATCTAAATATATTATAAATTATCTTAATAATCTACCCTTAAATTAATAGGCTATTATATAAATCCTATTCTTAAAAGCCTTTAAAACTAGATAAGTATACTCCTTAGTAGCTAAGTATAATACCTATTAAAAAGATACTCCTTATTATCCCTATCTTAATTTATCTATATAGGGTAGGTAGGGCTAAGGAGCCTCTTAGTTATACTAAGAACCCTATTATATAATATCTACCGCTTATCTTAAAGATTATAGTTAAACTAACCGCTAAAGTTAATATAAGATTAGTGATAATTATATATATAACCTTAATTAAAATAACTAGAATTAGGGATTAATTATATATAGCTAAGGGCTTTTAATATTATCAAAACCCCTTAATAATAATAAAGGCTTAATTAAACTTTCAACCTTTTAATAAAACTAGGATTAAAAAAATACTATTATTAAATAGTTTAAATTATATAAAAACTAGAATAATTATATTAAGCTTATTTATATATTTTAAATTAATAAGAAAATTATGATATGGAAAGATTTATAGGGCTTTATTAATAGATATAAGCTTTATATCGCCAGAATTTTTAGCTGTAAGTATTAGCTATACTAAAATCTACCTATAAGCCTTTTAAGCATTACTTATCTATAGTTTTAAATTATATTAATGAGCTATAAGTGACTACCTTTAATTATAAGTTATGATGGGTAGTTTTATTAAAAGAAATACCTCTTAGATAACTTTAATATATTAAGAGATATAATAAAAATATTATTAAATTAATAGCGCTATAGCTAAGTTAATATATATAATAATTAAAATATTTAGGAATATACCTAGCGAGTTTATAGGTTTATACTTTTAACTAAGCAACCGGTAATATTCATAGCTTAAAATATATAAGATAATATTAATAAGGCCTTAATCATTTTATATTTTAATTAATTATTAATAAGTTATGATTTATATAGGTTAGAGATTTATTTATAGAATAAATAGAAGATTTAATACCTAAGAGAGAAGGATTATATAAAACTCTAGGCCTAATAATCTAAACCTAAGCTAACTTTATAAATAATAGCTTATAAACTAATGGATTTATAAATCATACCACTAATTTATATTTACATCCCCTTCAACTTATATAAGGCGGTGGCAAGATTAACTACTATATAACTTTTATAATTTATAAATAAACCTAAAGTATATATATCAAATGATATATATTAATATATAAATTAAGAATAAAGATAGAAGTTATAAAAGGTGTAAAGGGCTATATATAAATATAGTATATTAACTTACCCTTTATTAAAACTCCTAATTAATATATTTAATTCCGCTAAAATAATAAGAAAGCCTTAATATATATATCTAAATCTAATACCTTAATTAAATAAATATTTTAATAAGTAAGATAATTATAATAATATTATAAATCCTACTATATAAGCCTTTAATATTAATAATGGAAGCTTTTAATATAATATATTTCAAGAAATTAAACTGGAATAGGAAGGGTATTACCTTATTAATAAAGAACTTAAAATATAAGAGGAGATTAATCAGCCCCTTAAGGATATAACAGAGTATAAAGAATCAATTAAGTCATTAAATAATAAGCCGCTAAAAGGTATTGAAAAAAAATATTATCTTTTAAAAGATATATACCTATTCATTTTTAATTATCTAAGGAAACTATTTATAGCTCTAGATACTAGGTTATATATAAACCAATATATATATCATATACCTAGATTTACTTATTATAATTATTATATTAACTTTTAAAAGGATAAGGTATATTATTAATATATAGCCTGCTGTAATGCTATATTTAATAAGCTATATTTAAAGCGCCCTCTATAGGCCAGATTATTCCTTTAAGTAAGTAAACTACCTTAGGTTTTATTAATTAGGAATTATAGATATACTTATACCTATATATAAATCAAAGGATCTTAAGAAGGAATAATATTTATTATATATTATAATATTAAAGCCTTATAATATATAATATCACTATTAATCTTAAAGCTTATCTTAAATATTAATATTAATTAAAAGGCTATTATAAGTATTAAAGGTATAAATAGAATTATAATAAAGGGATAGGCTAAGTTTAATATATATTATTAGGTTATTATTAATGGCTATCTTATAATAATTATTATTAAAATTAAAGCCTAGGTTATAAATAACCTTTATATAAGGCTATTAATTAAGTAAGAATTTATAATATCTTATAAAATAGATATATTAAATTTAATTAATAAAATTTCATTTAGTTATTTTAAGGGAGCCGTTATTAATATTATAATCTTCTTAAAGGTTTTAAAATATACCTATATAGCGAAAGCTATAATAAATATTATAATTTTATTAATATCTTATTATTTATTACCTATTATATCTCTTTTATAGGAAAAAACATTATTTTTTTATTTTAGCTTAAATAGGAAGGCTAAGTTAATTATTTAATAGGTTATTAAAGTATTAATATTATAGCTATTAATCAATCTTTATACCCTTTATATATTAAATATAATATTATAATAAGTACCTTAATATTATATACCCTTAAATATATATACTTTTATAACTAGAAACTTAGGATAAATATTCTATAAATTATATATTTAAATAAAAAATAATTATAAATTATAAACCTATTTATATCCTTTAACCCAATTATATTTTTTAATACTATAGATTAACTATAACTTAATATTAATATAGCTTATTCTTTCAGCTTATATAATCTTAACTTAGATAAACTACCTAACTTAAAGGAATTAAAGCTATAAGAATATTTATATCTTAATAATAAGTTAAGTATTAATAAAATTAAAGATTTACCTAAGGCTTAACTTAATAATAAAGTTTATATATATTATAACTCTTTATAATTTATCTCTAAAGCTAATACCTTAATAGAGGAATATAAGGGGATCTTTAAAAATACTAGATTTATAAACTTATTAAGGGTATATTAAATAAAGATCCCTTTAATTAAAGGCTAATATAATTAAAAGATTAGGAAATAATTATATTATTTTAATAAAAAGGATTATAAGGTTATTAATAATATAATAACCAACCTTTATAAAAAGGGTAGAGCTAAATAAATATATAAATTTATATTATTTAGATCTTTAATATTTATAATATAATATATCATTAATAAATAAAAGAAGAGCTATATAGTTATAAACTTATAAGCTTTAAATAAAGTTATTATACTTAATATTTACTTATTACCATTATAATCTAAAGTAATATAGAAGATTTAAGGTAAGAAATATTTATTTATAATTAATATTAGCCTATTCTTTTATTAATTCTTAATATACCCACTTTATTAAAACTAATTCATAATAATTAATTATTATAGATAAGAATAGTTTAAGGTAGTAATTATAAATTTTAAAAACTCCCTTATTTATATATAATATTATATAAATCATCTATTATAACCATTATAATCCTTTATAATTATATTTATAAATAATATAATTATCTTTTTAAATATAGCCGCTAATTATCTTTAGTATTTATATATTATCTTTAAGCTATTTATTAATTAAAATATCTTGCTTTCTTTTAAGAAATTATTCCTTAAATATTTATTTATAAACCTTTTAAGATTTAAGGTTAATAGTTTTAGGCTTTATAATATTATAGATTAAGTGAAAACCCTCTATAAACTTTAATTCTTTATTATTTTTTAATAACTTAAAAAGTTTATAAGTCTTATAAAATACCTATAATACTTAATTCTTTAATATAATTAAAGGATTAATTTATTATAGCAGTAAAAAATTAAAATACTATCTATTATATAAGTAAAAGTTAAGTTATTTAAAGGTAATATTTAAAAGTATTATATTAAATAAATTAACTTTAATTTAATTATTAAAAAACTTAAGATATTTATAAATTTAAAGATAATCTTAATTAAGGAAAATACCTTATTTTATTATAATCCTTATTAAGTATTATTTATTTAACTTAATATATTAAAAAAAGTTAAATTATTTAAAATAATTTTTTAATTAATTAAAGGCAAAAAATAAAATAATAAATTATTAATCTTATAAATATAAATTTAATTAATTATTTATTTTAATAAAATAATTAATAATATAAAAAGGAAATATTAATTAAACAAGCTTAAGATAATTTACTTAATTTACTTAATAAGGAAACTTTAAATAATAATTAATTTTAATTATATTTAATTAATAAATATCCTTATAAACTATTTAATTATTATTAATATTATTAATTAAATATTTATAAAATTATAAATAAAATAAAGATAAACTTAAAATTAATATTAACCTTAAAATTCCTTAATTAATATTAATTAAATATTTATTATATTTTAAGGAATATTAATATTATTATTAATATATTATTATAACTTTTAATATATTAAAAATTTATAAAAAATAAAATAATATTAATTAAGCTTTATAATTATACCCTTTATTTAATAATTAAGGTAAAAATAAATAAAGATTTTTATAAAACTATATTAAATAATTATTTAATATATAAAAAATAATTAAATATAATTAAATAATTAAAAAATTTAAACTTAAAAATAAACTTACCTTTTAAAATAAATAAAAATAAGTTGCTTTATTTTAAGGAATATAATAATAAAAAATAATTATATATATTATATAAAGTTATTATTACTTTAATTATTAAAACTTATAACTTAAAATATTATTTTAAAGAAACTAAAGTTTATTAAGATTTAATTTTATAATATATTATAAATAAATATTATAAACGAATCTATAAATATATTTAAAATTATTAAATTTATTAAGAAAATTAAAATAATAATTAATAATTATTTAAAGAGCTTTAATTAATCTTATTATTAATATAAGCTTTTTATATTATTATTATAAACTTTATAAGAAGCTTATTAAATATACTTGCGATATAAATAATATAAAAATTAAATATAATACCTTTCTTTAATATATTTTTAATAATTATTAATAAGTTTTTTAAAATTAAGCTTATTATTTTAAAAAATATTATTTATTTTATTAAGAATTAAGTTAAAATTATATTTAAGATCTTTTATTTAATAAATTAAAGTATTTTTAAATATATTATATTAAATTAAAATTATAAGTTTTTATTTAAATTTTAATAAAGTTTATAAAAATCCTTTAATATAAAATTCCTTTTTTTTATAATATAATATCCTTAAATAAATAATTAATTTAAAATAAAGCATTATATAATTAAAATTATAATTTATATATAAATAATTATCCCTCTTAAGTATAAGGGTAAAAGACTTATAATTATATTTTTTTAATTGATTTATATTTAATTATATAGTATTTCTATAATAATATTTCATCTATTTAAGGTAAATAAGAAATATTATTAAAGAAACGCTTTATATATTAGGCTGCCTTCCTTCCTCTATTTAACTTCTTATAAATCGTTATTCTAAAAGTAATAAGCTTATTTATTTATTTAGAATAATCCTTAAACTTCTCTAAGGTGGTAATAAATATATTAATCTATTTAGTTATATAGGGTCCTTCATTTTCACGCTCCTTCGCCTTTATAAGCGTTATCCTTGCATAGGCATGGACTTGCTCGTTATAATCAAAGTCCATTTCTATGGCTGCAGAGCTGTCAGGTCTACATATCTAGATAATTGGATGTAGTTGCCTTACCTAGGTCTTAGATGTGTGCACTGGTTTAAGCTTGACTGGCAGTCGTCTCGGCTTTGGTGGGCTGAATGATTGCTTTTGAGTGGTTTTCCGCAACAAGGTTGTGGTGGATGGGTGTGTGTTTGCAGAGCAGAGCCAGAACCTTCGGGGCAAAGGCGGCTTTTATCATTGCCTATTTCGGCCAACTTGTGTTCGTGTGTGGAAGGCCTGAGTCATATGGCGATGGCATTTTTATATAGTGCTTGATGGCGCTAGATTAGGTTGCTCGCGGCCCGCGATGGCTTCAACCTCGACGCTTGTCAATAGCACCGGCGCGAATAGCGTTGGAGATTAGGCACGGCCCAACGCTACGGCTTTTAGCGTAGAATGGCGGCTTCTAACTATAGATAGGTTTGTAGAAGATTGTAAAGTTATTGTGAAAAGGCCTATATGGTAAAAATTATTATGTTTTTTTTTTAAATTATATCTTATCCTTTTAGGATATTAACTATAGTTTCTAACTAAGTAGAGGAACTTAAATAAATATAAATAGTTGATATATAAATAATTATAAACTTAATTTATAAATAAATAAATATTATATTAACCCTTTAATTTAACTTAAGAAATATTTATAATAAAGCTATTAAATACTTAATTAATTAAATATTATATAACTTTAATTTAATAAAATTAATAATAATTATAAATATTATTATTATAGAATTTTATTATATATATTAAAAGGAAGTTTAACTTTTTATTATTAAGGCTTAAATATTTATTAAATAATATTATAATAAAAGCTATTATTAATTATATTTAAATTTAAATAATTAAATATATTTAAACCTTAATTATAATTATAACCTTTTAAATAAATTACTTTATAAGTTTTTAAAATAATAAATCAATTTATTCCTTATTAAAAATAAAATTAATAAGCTAATATATTAATTAAAGCTATTATTTAATATAAATTAATATTTAATAATATTAATAATATAATTAATATTAATAAAGTTATTATTTTTTAATTTATATAATTATAATTAAAAAATAAAAAGTAAAGTTAAAATTAAAGATAATATAAAAAGCTTAAAAATATTTAAATATTATAAAGTTAATTATATAATTTAAAGAAAAGATTATTAATAAAGCTTAAAAAAGATAATTATTAAATATTTAATTAAATAAATAAGCTATCTTAATTATTATAATATATAAATATTTAAGGAATATTTAAAAGTAAATTAATTAATAAAAGATTTTAAAATAAAATATATAAAGATAAAGGTATTATATTATAACTTATTTTTAAAAAAAGATAAAAAGCCTTATTTATTTAAATTAAATAAGTTATTTAATCTTTTTAAAAAAAAGGGGTAATTTAAAAAAGTTAAAAATAGAATTATAAATAATAAATAAGGTATAAATATATTATTATAACTGCGGATTTAAAGGTTAATAATATTATATAATTAAATAAATAAATAAATATTAAAATATATAAATTTATAATAAATATATTATATATTATATTTAATTATATTATTAATATATATAATTATATTACTTAACTTTATTTATTATATATTTACCGCGTTATTATATTAATTTAACTTAAATTATTATTATTATTTATTAAATATTTAAAGCTATTTATATTTATTTTATTATATTATTTAATTATTTATTATTTATCTTTATATTATTTATTTATATTATTTTATTTAATAATTTATATATATATTATTTTATTATATATTATTTTATTATATATAATTATTTATATATCTTATTATAATATTTTAAATAAATTTATTAAATATACTTAACTTTTATATTATATTATATCTTATAAATGAAGACTTAAATTATATTTCTTTATAATAAAATAAAATTTTTAAATATTATTATTAAGTTATTAACTTATATAAAGTAGGAAAGCTTTTATTTAATAAATATTATTAAGTTATATACCTTTATAAAAGAAAGATAATTATTATTAATTATATATATACCATTTTTACTTAATATAACTCCTTTTTTATTTAATAAAATAATAATTATATTATTTTTTATTAAGCTTTTTATAATAAAGGTTATAATAACTTATTTATATAAAAGGTTAAATATAATATTTATATATTATATAATATTTTATTATTATATTTTATTATTATATCTTATAGATATATTTATTTTATAATTAAAAGCTTATATTTATTTTATAATATTCTTTATTTTAATATAAGTTAATTATAATAATTTATTATATTAAGGCTAGAATTTAAATAAAGATATTAAATAAGGAAAATAATAATTTAAAAACCTTAAGTTAATTATAAATAACTTATAAAAATATATATATAAAGCCTTTATAAATAATAATTTATTAAATTTATATTTATATAATCTATCATTTAATATATATTTATAAAGTAATTTAAAATATTATTTTTATTATTATATTATTAATAATATAAGTTCCTAGATTTATAATCAATATAAATAATTTATAATTAATATAAAAAATTAAATCTCCTTAATTAATAAAGAGGTTAATAACATTTAATTTTTTATAATTATTTTTATATTCTTATTTAATAATATTAATATTATCTTTAATATTTAAATTATTAATATAAAGATATATAAATAAGTTATAATTAATTTTATTAAAAAGGTAAATAATATAATTAATTTCTTTTAATAAGAAACTTTATTTTAAATATTAAAATATTTATAACTTACCTTAATTAATTATAAATAAAAGGCTATTATTAACTTTATTAATATAAAGGATAAATATATTTATAAAAATATATTAAAATTTAAACTTAAGAATTTATTTATATCTTTATTTAAAAAAGCCTTTATATTTATCATTTTTAATAAAGTTAACTTAACTTTAATTATTATTATTATTAAAAAATATAATTATTATAAAGAAATTATTAATTTTTTTAATTAATTTATTAATATAAAGATTATAAAATATATTAATTATAATATTTTTTAATATTTTTAATAATATAATAAGATAATTATTTTTAATATTATTATCTTTATTTAAAATATATATATTTATTTCTTACTTTAAGGTAATTAATACCTTTTATATATTTATATTTATTATTTATATTAATGGTATTATTTAAATTATTAATATTATTTAAATATTTAATAAAAAGCATTTATTTTTTACTTTATTTATTAACTTTATTTTTATCGTTATATTATAAATAAACCTTACCTTTAATTTAAATATTAAAATATATAATAATATTAATATTATAAATAAGCTTATAATTATTTAAATATAATAAATTAAATATAAGTTTAATATTATTTATAATTATATTAATATTCTTTATTATTATATTATTAATTTAATTAATTATATTATAAAATATAGCTTTATTAAATATTATTCTCTTAAATAAATAAAGGTTAATTAATTAATAACCGCTATTATTAATAAGATTATTATTAAGTTTTAAAATAATATTTTAAATAATAAAGTTTAATATAAATAAATATAAAGTTATATTAATTTATATTTATTTTACCTTTATTATTATTTTTATTTTATATTTAACTTATTATAATTATTATTACCTTTATTTTATTATTATTATTATTTTATATTTAACTTATTATAACTTTATAAACTTTTTATATTTATTTATTATTATAATGCACCCTTTTATTATTATATTATAATATTTTAAATAGCCCCTTTATTTATTTATTTAATATTTATTTAAAATAATAATTAAGGATAATTAATTATATTAATAAATTTTTAATAAATAATATAATTAACTTAAATTATAATTATAATAAATATATAATATATTATATTAAATATATTATTTAATAATAATTATATATTTACCTTAGCCGCTATTATTATAATTAAAAGTTAAGCTTTTAATTTATAACTATTATTATTATTATTCTTATTATTATTATTATTATTATTATTATTATTATTATTATTATTATTATTATTATTATTATTATTATTATTATTATTATTATTATTATTATTATAATTAAAAGCTAAACTTTTAATTTATAGCTGTTATTGCCGCTACCCTTAATACTGCTAGGTATGAAATTAAACTTCCAGTTTATAACTGCTGCTGCTATTACTAATGCTCTTAGTACTGCTAAATATAAAATCAAACTTCTAGTTTATAATTATTGCTACTGCTACCGCCGCCCTTGGTACCGTCAGGTAAGAGGTTAAACTTTTAATTCATGGCTGCTGCTGCTGCCGCCCTTAATACCATCAAGCAATAGATTAAACTTTTAATTCATAGCTATTATTACCGCTGCCCTTAATATTATTAAGCAATAAATTAAACTTTTAATTTATAGCTGCTGTTACCACCGCTCTTAATATTATTAAGTAAGAAGTTAAAATTCTAGTTTATAACTATAATTGCTATTATTAAAGTAAATATAATCTTTATTATAATTTTAATATTTACTTAAAAGCGGATATTTTTTTAAAGGGTGGGTAATTAATATATTATAAAAGCTATTTATAATATATAGCTTATTAATTTATAATATATTTAAATATTTATAGTAAATTTATTATAAATATAAGAATATATTATAAATTTATTATAAATTCACTGGAAACTTATAACTTTATATAAATTTATAATATATTTATTATATATTTATTTATATAGCCATTTTTTATAAATTTATAATAAATTTATAAAATATTAATTTATTACTTTTTTTAATAATATTTAAAATAAAGGAAGATAAAAATCTTATATTTAATAAAAAGCTTAATATTATAATTAAAATTAATAAAACTTTAAAAGAAATATTTAAAGATTTAAAAAAATAAAATAAATTAATTAAGGAAATTTATAAAGCTTTAATATATAAATATTAAAGTATTATAATAATAATTAAGTAAATTTAAAAAATATATTAAATTTTAAATCTTAAATAAAAAATAAAAGAAATTATTAAATAATGTAACTCTTATAATAAAAATAAAATATAATAATATAAACTTTATAAATTATTAAAGCCTTTATTAATATTTATAGCTATTTAATTATCTATTAGCTTAAACTTTATTATTAAGCTACCCTTTTTATAAAAACCTTTAATTAAGGTACTTTATAATAATATTTTAATAATAATTTATAAATTAAATAAATACATATATTTTATATTATATAAAAAAGTTAATATAATAAAAGAACTTATATATATATTTTTATAAATCATTATAAATAATTATAAAATATTATAAGAAATTATCTTTAATAAAAATAAGCTTTTTATATTAAACTTTTAAAAATTATTAATAAGATAACTTAAAGTAAAATATAAGCTTTTAATAATAATATATTTATAAATAAATAAATAAACGGAAAAAATTAATTAAATTATAAAATAATACCTTTAATATTATATTAATTAATTATAAAATAATTAAATTAAATTATTATTATTAATATAATTTATTTATAATAATATAATAATTAATATAATTAAATAATTACCTTTTTTTATAATTTATAAATATAAGCTTTAAATATATTATAAGTTATTATTAAATATAATAATTATAAAATTAATAAAATAAAGAGTAATAAAAAATAAATAAATTTAAAAGGATATTTAAAATAAACTTTATTTTATATAAAAATAAATAATAAAATATATAAATTAAAAAAGAATTAAGGAATTAATTCTTAAAGAGGGAAATAAAATCTACCTTCTTTATTAAAATATTAAAATTAAATAACCTAATAATAAACTTAATTATAAGAAAATTAAACTATTTAAAATTTTATAAAAACTTTTAAATATTAATTATAAACTTTCACTACCTTATAAAATAAAACAATATAATAACTTTTATATTTTACTTTTAAAATTAATATTATAAAACATAAAAATTAAAATATAAATTAAAACTATTAATAAATATAATAAAAAATATAAAATAAAATAAATTTTAAATTTATAATAATATTAAGATATAATAAAATACCTTATTAAATAAAAAGAATATAATTTAAATAAAAATATATAAAAATTAATAAAAAATTAAACTTATTATATTAAACTCCTTAAATAATATTAAGCTTAAAATACGGCTAAAAATAAAATAAAGATAAAACTAATTAACCAGCGAAATTAATTAAGATAAAACCTTATAATAATTTAATAAATAATTAAATCTTTAATTAAGCAATAAAATTTATTAATTAAGAGATAAATTAATTAAAGAAAGGCCTTAACTAGCTTAAAAAAACCCTTTATTAATTACTTAATTAATTAATATAATAATATAATTAATTAACTTAATCTTATTAAATAAATTATTTTATTAATTAATTAACTTTATTAATTAATATAGCTTAATTAATTAAATTAATTTATTAATATATTTAATTTATTAATTAAATTATTTATTAAATAATTTATTATTAATAATTTTATTTTTAATATTAATATTTTAATTTATAATTTTAAATTTAAATTAATTAATACCCTTATTTACCATAAAACTTTAATTAAAAATATTAACTTTACCTTTAATATAAAGTTATAACTCTTGCAATTCCATTTTATTAAAACTAAGCAAGTTATTATAAATAACTTTAGCGGATTATTTAATAATATATTTACGCTTAGCCTTAGCCTCCTTATTTTCCATATATTTTAACTCCTTTAAATTATTAATACCTTAATATATAACATATATTATTTTCTTATATTATATTTAATTTTATTTATAAAGGCATTTAATCTTTATATTAATTAAATAATACTCCTCTTTAATAACCTCCAGCTCTTCCTTTAGCTTTTTATATTAATTCTTAATATAAAAAAGCTTAGCAAAATTAATACCTTAAATATTATATTAAAAACGGTTTAAATATATGCATTTAACACAGCGCGATAAATTTAATAGCAAAACTTAATAAAAAATTAATATTATAACTTTTATAAAAAAAATAAAAAGGTATATTAATAATATTTTAAAGAATAATTAATAATAAAAAATTATATTATTTAATTCTTTAAAAATAACGAGATTTAATAACTTAAAAGCCTTTAACTTTATTAAATATAATGAATTAAAAAAACATAAATAAATATAAAAGAATATATAAAAAAGATATAAACCAACCTTTAAAGATAAAGGATATAAAAAGGGAGATAATATTATAAATTAATATAATTAATATTAAAATATTTAATATTAATAGCTTAAGGGTTTAGGAAAGGATATTTTAATAAAGAATTAATAATATTAAAATATAAAATTATAAAATATATAAATTTTAAGGTTAAAATTAAAAACTTATTTAATAAAAAGATTATTTAAATTATTAAATAAGTTAAATAAACTAGTTTATTTAAATTATTAAATAAATTAAATAAGCTATTAAAGATTTAAAATATATAAAGATATAATTATTATTATAATAAATAGCTTTTATAAAATAAATTCTTTAATTATTAATTTAAATATTTAATTTAATAATTAAATAGCTTTATAATTAATAATTATATTATTAAATAATTAAAATAATATCTTTATATATTAAAATCATTAAATATTACCTTTATATTAAATTATTAATATAAATCCTATAAGTTATTTATTAAACTTTATAAAGGTTTAATATAATTATTATAATATAATTTAAATTATATTTTAAAGTTTTTTTTATTTTTTTTAAGAATTTTTAATTATTTAAAATATTAATTAAATTTTATATTTTTTCTAAATAAATTAATATAATAATTATTAATTTTTAATATATTAAATATTTAAATAAAAAAATATAAAAATAATATAAAAAATAAAGATATAATTTATATTAAAAATAAATTTATTTATTAAAACTTTAAACTTTTAAATTAATATTATAATATTATTATTATTTTAAATTAATTAAATTAATTAAAATTAATTTTAATTAAATCTTTTTTAAAATAAATATTAAAATTAATAAAAATTAATAAAAATAAAAATATATATAAATATATAATAAATATAATTAATTAATAAATTATATTATATATATAAATTTTTAATTAAATAAAAAAATATTATAAAGCTTTATAATTTATTTAAATATTTATAAAAATCTATAAAATAAAAAAATTATTATATAATAAAGTATATTTTTTAATAAATAGTTTTATATAAATATATATAATTGTTATAATAAATATTTAATTGGTAAAGATATAAGTTTTTAAAATGTAGGTTTTTTAGTGTAAAAGGCAGCCTAAATCAGGGCGTGGCCCGAATGTGAACCCCTTGACTTACGGCGAGAGGCGATGAAGCCTTTAGAGTGATAGATTAGTGAGCACAACCAGGCGGAAATTTGGACCAATCGGTCATTTGGGGGTTTTGAACGTGCCCGCTCTGCTTGGTGTGGTCAGAATACCTAAAGAAGGTGCCAGCCAAGTGCATGGTATCATCCGAGTTCCACTTGGAGCGGGCTTCCACAAACACGAATATCTGGGTGAGAAACGCGCCTTCTCATGTGGCCAAATATTGTAATAGTATCGATGAAGTGAAGCTGTAATCATAACAAAACCTCCAGGGAACGCATGGTCCAATGAGCCTCCGCCTCTCGCCCCAGTTTCTGCTCTTCTCTTCCAGATCCACACACAATCAACACTTCAGTCTCATCTTCAGAATCCTTGACTCTGAGTCTAGGAGCCAACCGACATACCTCGCATCTCCTGTTTGTTTCATCACAGCACCAGGAGACCCGTTTTCACAGTTCTCCCCATCCCCGCGGACCGGCACCGTCGTCACTGCTCGACTAGCCCTTCTTGGCCTGGACACTTGTCCAGCCACAGCTTTGATACCATTTTACTTTCGTCCCCATTTCAGTTGGCCCCACTTGGTGGCATTGGCATTCATTCTGCCCTCGCTGTCTCATCCTATTTGAACTTGTTTGCCGCAACGGCATTACCTCAGTCTCCAACTGTTGTTCCGCTCTGTCTCGCGGGTCATCATTGGCAGCGTCCGAAGGTTGACATCACCTTTACAACGAGGTGTGTGCCCCCAGTGCCAGTCCTCAAGTGGCTGCTGAGAATTGGAGTGGATAAAACTGTTATAATAGAGGGCAGATATTGAGGTGTGCGATTTGACGCAAGTGACGGTCTAATGTTTAGAAAAACATGCGCATGTTGGACGATATTGATTGTTGTTCGACTGTATGCTAGACCCGTCTGTCTATGGAACCAAAGCGTCTGGTGTCTTCAAGCGGTCACTTGGACATATTCAGTACGTCGTACGTACATTAGCCAAAAATTCCGAGGCTCACTGGAAGCTTGGAAGGCTGCATGATCAGATAATGTTCTAGAATTTTGATGATTCAAGTCTTGATTTGTTGGCTACGCCATAGCCGATTCTCTGATGTAGGCGTGGATTGTGTTCCGTGTTCCGGAGGGTGTCGGCCAGGGTCGGTCTTGTAAGCCGGAGCCCAGCGTTGCCAATTCCTTCAGGTGCCCGCAGGGCCTTAGAAGCTATTGATTAGTCTACACTTACCCCTCCCCGATCATTAAAACAGTGCCAAGTGCTGGGGCTGTGCTTGCTCCAGGCTGGGGGTGAACCACCAGGAGGGGTGCTGATACACCTAAGTAGCGTCTGCCAAGCTACACCTCCACAGGGCGACCCGTTTGATTAACCCGCGAGAGGCGATATCCGACTGCAGACGTCGTCTCTCTCTCTCCAAGGGAACCACACCGGGCAAACCAGTTGCTGGAAAGCCTGACTTGCTACTATCGAACAACCTCCAACTCGGCTTATACAAGCCATCACAGCAGCTGCCTGCTTGCTCACTACATAGCCCCACCAACAATCATCTCTCTCGCCTCACTCATCCCCTCATTTGTGCCAGCAGCTCAGCCAGCTCAGCTCAGCCCGCCCGCAGTCGACGACGCCCCCCGAGCGCCATTAATCACACGGCCGGCCCACCACACAGGTCGCTTCCATCATAACCCACTACTGAGTCAAATACGCATTGACTGCGCCGAGGCCCTGGGTTTTTCTTCTTTTCTTTTTCCCACGGGTGCCGTCCTTAAGCCCGGGCCCAGGTCCAGGCACCGCACGGAGAGATGGGTGCACTCTGCGGCAAGGAGTCGAGGGACGACAACTTCACCGGGCCAGGCCGCCGGCTGGACTCCCCGCCGGAAGAGAGGGCCACCGCGCCGCTTCCCAGCAACAAGCGCGTCGTCGGCGGGCCCCCGCGGACGCTGGGAGGCCCGTCATCCGCGAGCGGTGGGGCTTCTGCCGCAGATGCCGCGGAAGCGAGGCGCAGGGCTGCCGACGCTGCCACGGTAAGATAACCCGACCCGGAATGATTGAGGATATTACCACCGGCCGCGTTGTTTCCGAAACTAAATGTTCTCTTAGGCAAGAGACAAGGCTGCAAAAGACAAGGCGGCCACGGGTAAGTTGGGCAGCCAGCTACAGCAGCAGAAGAAGCAGACCATGAATGAGACCATGAAGCAGGCTGCCGAGGAGGAGGCGCGGCGGAGGGAAATTGACACGGCGAATCGACAGCTTACCTACAACTGACGGGCGTCTGGGTTTGGTTCAACTTATTCCGGCGTACTGGACGGGTTGGCATTCCTCACGTGGGCCAAGCGAGCCCCCGGAGTATCTTGACAATGCTGTGTCTAAATCTTATTCTATCTCGAACATCTGCCATCTGCGCACCTCATGACACTATGGCTATGCACTCTCTGTGGCTAGGCCGTGAGATTCCCACTGCCTCGCCATGTGCTTTAGCCGTGTGCCTGTGGCTGACTGCACTAGATGTTGAGGGTATACCACTCTGACAGCCACACCAGAAATTGTGTTTGAGCAAGATGCCTCTCAGCCCCCTACATCTAAAAACGTGTTTTCTGGGCCTTGTCGGGCTAGACTCTCTTCCCCTGTGCCAACAGGTCTCCAACTTTCGGTGGCAGGACCAGGGCACTTCTATCATTGCGTCTGTAGAAATCGGCAATCACCATAGCCGTGTTTTCAGGCACATCCTCGTGGACGAAATGGCCGGCCTCCGGGAAGATATGCAAGGCGTATTTGCCTGCAAAAGTGATTAGCTTCAAGGTCAGCATAAGCACGAATGGCTGCAATGCTCACCTTGCATCTGGCCGATGGTCAACTCCTTGTCCAGCCGGTCAGTTCCGGCCAGGATCAGCAGCTTCCCGCCCTTGGCCTCGAGGAACTTCTTGCTCAGGCCCACGAACCAGTCCGACCAGAAGGGCTCTGTTGCTGCGAGGTCCGTCCTCCATTTCCAGGGCCTGCTCACACCGGGAGTTGGGTCCTGCGTCAACAGGCCGGGCACGCTTGTGCGTGCTGAGATCGAGTTCCGGAGCGTCCTCGACCTGATGTGCCAGTCAATTCCGGCTTGAATCGAGGCGAAGCCTGTGGGTCTGGTGGACAGGTATGTCGTCATGCTCTGGAGGGCGTCCATGGCTGAGCCCTCGACGACGTCGAGCACGGCGTATCCGAGAAGTGAGTTTCCCAGGGCATGGGACTTTGCGAGATCCGTCACGACAGCTCCTCCCAGGGAATGACCAACGAGCACAATTGGAGGTAGTTCCTTCCAGCCCATCTGCGCCTGGGTCTGCTTGATTACAGACAGCAGATCAGAGCGCAGGGTCTCCAGGCTCAGGTCGAGAGCCGCATCTGTAGCTGTGACTGTCGATCCGTGGCCCCTCGCGTCCAGGGACAGAATGCCCGCCGATGGCAGTCGCTTCCTGATCTCAGAACCTACTATGGCGAACGACAAGCCAGATGATCCACCGCCGTGGTGCATCACGAACAGTGGTCCCTTATCGCCTGGGGAGGTCAGATAGGCATGATGTGTGATCTGGGCGGTACCAGACTCGTCCTTCTGGCCTTCGAGGAAGAGCTCCCGTTCAAAGTATGTTGTCCAAGGTATCTGATCCAACGTTCTGCCTCCTCCTCTTGGGGGACTGGGTTAATTCAATTAGTACTGTGCTTTGGGAACCCTTGAGCCAGGGTCCATGAACCTTAAATGCACCACACAACTTACCCTAACGGTCTGGCAAAGAGCTTCCTGCTCGGAGTGGGAACCACCGTGCCCGTGGACGAGGCCGACGAGGCCGACGAAGAGTCGTCGTCCAGGATTTCAGGGAGCTCCCCAATGCGACCGTTCTCCTCTTCCTCTTCCTCCTCCTCGTCTAGCTCATTGAAGACGTCTGCATTGCTCATCTCCATCTTCTTCTTCGCCCACGCCTTCTGCAGGTCACTCATCTTGAGTGCGCAAAGCTCCGTGTGTGCCGATGCCGTGATCCGTCATCTAGCCCGACCGCCGGCGATCGATGGATGAGACTCCTCTCAGGCCTGCATGGGGGAGGCGAACAGGGTTGAGAGGGTGGCACGCTTTGGCGGGCAACACGTGGTGGTGTCGCGCTTGGGAGAAGTAATGAAGGGACTACAGGGAAATGGCTTTTGGGGTAACTACCAGTTCATGTGCCAGTGCGCATGCAGGCCTTTGAGAATCGCAACGTACGTCACCGTACATGTGCTGTCGGTGGGTGCGTTTTGGGCAGCTTTGGCCGCGGCGAGGGGATACCTGGTCAATCACTCACTCTGGCGGCTTCCCAATGCATGTAGCGGCAGGTACAGTGCCCTCCACAGTGCGGCGGAACCCATGCCCTTTCATCACTCAGGTGGAATCATAAAGAAGACTGGCAATTTAGAATCCAGCTAATCTTTTCAAAAGAATTGCATTTTCTGAATCATCAAAAGTCTGTGTAAGCCATGTAGTTGAAGGTTCTGCTTCAGTGGCGGCAGCCACCACTCAAAGTGGGCTGGCTCTATACGTCCAATGCAGGAGGAAGTACTTAGATACTCGGACAATTGGCTGGAACCCATCGAACTCTCACGTTACGACATTGCTCCTGACAACATTCCCACACGGAGAATTTCGAACATGTGCTGAGTGCAGGATTCTGGAATCAGTCCAGAAGGAGATCCAATTGCCTTTACGCCTTCGTTGCCTGATTTGTCCAGGATACCTTTGTCTAAAACCTTTTTGTCCGACCATGCCGCCAATAACGCCGAATTGTCGCAGGCTCGTCAAAATGCCCCTCCATGAATATGCTTGTTGATGTGTGTGGATAGCGCACTCAAACTGAAAGAGCCACAGGAGACCGAAGCACCTCGGTGTCCTTCGCCGGCTCGTCCGTCTTTTGACGTTTGGTAGACACCTCCTCGGAGGCTTGCGAGATCGGGACACCTTCGTTCTTCCTTTTTGCACTGCCGTTTAATGCGGCCACAGATTTCGCGCCCGAGTCGATGATAAGGCCAACTGCCCTGTCTGCGTCCGCTGCCGCGTCTTTTAGGTGACTGAGCCCCAATGCCTCGCAGACGGAGGTATAGCTTTTGCAGGACTGGACGCGTTTATAGGCAGGCTGCTTGCCGGGTATAATCTGGTTCAGCATGTACTTGGTGTTGCCAAACTTGTTTTCCGTCTCCATCGCAAGGCGGAGATACGTCTCCGTCACCTCATCCCAAGGCGCCATGCCCCCATGCTCTTTGGCTCTGAAGCAGCTGGAGTTCTTCTCCGCCGCCGCCGCGATCATGGCCCCGTCGACGCCGAACTCCTTGATTAGCTCCACGGCAGAATCCCGACTTTCGACGTCCCCGTTCATCAGGCACGCAACTCCCGCCTCGTGGCACACCTCCCGGACCATCTGCAGCTGCCCTCGGATGGCCCTCTCGCGCGGTCGCATGGGCGTTGTTCGGCAGTGTACTGTCAGTCCTGTAATGCCTGTGGCCACCAGTCTCCTGACCAGTGCTTCTGTTTCTGCGGGTGTCTCCAGTATCCTGATCTTGACACTGATTCCAATATTGAATTCCGGCACGATGTTCTTCACCAGAGCCTCCAGGATCGCCACCAGCTTATCAGGCGTCTTCAAAAGGGCCGCGCCCATGCCGTCGTGCGTGCTGAACGGTTTCGGGCATCCCGCGTTCACGTCTATTCCCGCGACGTCCGGTGCGACGAGTCGCGCGGCCGCGACGGCGCGGTCTGGGTCGGAGGTGCCGATTTGGAAGATGAGCTTGCGCCCTTCGCGCTCGGGGTGTAATCGGTAGATCACTGACTCCTTTGCATTGGGTGGCGGCTGCTTTTGTCCTTGGTGAGGGATACGGATGAAGTCGATTGTATTTGTGGATGGGTTGACTCGTCGCGTTGTACCTAACATGGATCGGTCGACAGTCTCGGGGCCTGCACATACAAGAGATTGTCAGTCGTGGTGGCGGAGGGACGAGACGCGCAGAGAAACTGACCCCATACCAAGTCAGCGCCATAGTGGAGGGCGAGCAGGCGCGATGGCAATTCGCCCGACCGGACCATGGGCGCCAGCACAAGTTTGCCTCTGTAGTCGACTCCCCTTGGAGGGATCGGCACTTTGTTGACAGCCGCCTTAGACATGATGAATGACTTCAAGAAAAGAAAAAGCATCACTGCCTTGGTGGCCACATCTGTGTCGTGAAGTTACAAAAGGCCCAATTTGCGAAGAGGTAGATATTCTCGATGCGACTGGAATCAATTAGCATTTGTTCCCGACGTGGGGGCTGGCCCGTGCTGAGTCAATGCCATGCGACAGAAGTTTTCCGCTCAACACGGCTAGCGTCATCGGTTCCGCCCACCTGGGCCAATCACATGGCATACCGACTGGCCCCACACGCGGCCCGACACAGGAGCCCCCCTTCACAAAGCCGCGGTATGCACCCAGCCAGTCTTTCGCCCTGCGGACATATATCTCACTGTGCAGATAAATTGTAACCAAGGGTCGAGCAAATTGTGACGCTGTGGGTCATTTGGTCAGTACAGGGTCTGACCCGGGCGTGCTGGTCCGTGCGAGATGCAAGCGGGGCCACTCGCAGCATGTCCCAGCTTCCGGCTCCGGACTCCGTAACCCGGGAGGCCACATCGTGGGATCCTCCGAAGCAACCAGCACACGGAGCCTGCGACCTGGAAGACGGAGGGCCCGATACCGACACGGATGCCAGCAGTAGAATGTAGTAGTACCAATCGGTTAGTTGACTTTGTGTCAGGCCTTACGGTTGAAGAACAAAACAAGCATTAAGAAGAAGGAGAAGAAGAGACAACACTTTATGGATGTTTATGTATATGCTTACCATTGGTGTTGGCCATGTTGTTGTTGTTCTCCATCTTGTTGGGAAACATGGAGGTCGACAAGTCTGTGTCTTTGGGAAGGCGAGTGATCTTGAATCCAACCTGGAAAACTCCCATGATGTTGGTATGTATGGTTTGACACCTTTCTCAGATATGAAGTAATGTGGTGGATGTGTATGTGTGTGTTTGTGTTGTTGGTAAACAAGAATGAGGGGGAGAGTTGTGTTGTCAAGCTGTGTCGGCGGCGGCAACGAGTTGAGGGCCAAAAGGGATTAGAGCATTGTATTATGCATGTATACATGCTGCAGTGTGCACAGACCTGGTGAACAATAGTGAATTAATATAAATATTCCTCATTCCATACTAGTAATTCATCATGCTTAATGCATTGCGCCTATGTAAATGCACCTTTTCACTACTTAGGGATTAGATTAAATGGTAGACGTACTGAGAATATAAATGGTGAACATGTTATCTGTGTATCAATTATTGGGATTGGGGCTCTAGCTCAGTGGTAGAGCGTCCGCTTTGCAGGTGAACCTTCACCTCCAAGTTGCGGAAGGTCTAGTGTTCGATCCGCTAGTGCTCCACTCACTTTTTGATCAATTTTAAGCCTTTGCTAGTTTCCTACTAAGCAATTTTTCAGGAGATGGTGGCCGAGCAAGACAGAGAGTTAAGCACGGGGATGCAATTGTACAGCAGTAAAATTTACTGATTCTTTTTCAAGCCGCCCAACCCAAAGGTATTCAGAGAATCCAGATTAACTCTTATGGCAAGGTCCCTAGCGCCGTTGAAGGAAGACAAGCAGCCGGGTCAGTCGCAGCCATGCCGGATGTGGAGGTCCAAATGTCGCCGCCGGGTCGTGGAAAGAAGGCATGCAGCCAGATCAGCAGCAGACAGACCAGTAGCAGCCAGGCCAGTGGTTGAGGAGGAGAGCGCCAGCGCCGTAGGAGGAATGCAAGCGCCAGTACCGTGGCTGGGGATGAGAGACTGCCAGCTCTTGGGAGGAAGGCGAAGATCATCTCTCTGCCAAGAATCACAACGCAACTGCCAATGAGCCGGATGTGCCCGGCTTCCCATATGGTATTTCCATTGGTATTCTGTGAGACATTTTCAACATGGAACACTTTTCATGAATAGTCTTATTTTGATATGAGGCTTGAATATACCTCAATTAAAACCGGTAATAAAACTCAAGATGAAAAGATTCAGTGTAGCGGATGGTATCTAGGTATACATAGGGTATTTATTACAAAATGAGACAGTGTGAAAAGCAAGTCAGCATTAAACAGAAAGCGTATCCGAACGACGCATTGAACGCCTGACACGCTCTCAGGCCATCACAGTCAAGGCAGGCACCGTAAGCCCGTAGGACTCAGTCCTGCCCTCGCGGTCATGCTGGTCGATCTCCACGCGGATGCAGATATCCAGACTGCCGTCGTTCTCCTGGCCGTGGTCGTGCGCCGACGCGGCCCTGTGCTTCGTGCCGCAGTCAACCTCGCCGGAGTGGATGGGCAGGTGGGCATCCTTGGACTTGACCGAGACGCGCCCGCTCACGGACGCGGCCTCGTTGCCGTTGGCATGCTCGGCCCCACCGTTGGCTGCGGTCGTGGGACGTTGCCTTGGCGGGTTGTTTGGTGAGTTCTCGGTGAGCATGGCGAAGTTGCGGCTTGGCATGGTCACTTGGTTGTGGTTGGCTGTCTTGGTGGAGTCGCCGGGGTCCTTGTCGAAGAGCTTGAGCAGCGTCTCGTCGGTCTCGTGGTCGAGATGGTGGATCTTGTTGCGGCGGGCGAGTAGGTTCGCGACAGCCTGAGGTGGGGGCTTGTTGACGATCGCGGATGAGACAACGTTTGCCATATAGCGATGGTCGTTCTCGCAAGGGATATTGAGCGAAGGGTTGGAGTAGAAGCGGCCGAGGGCTGCCAGATGGACATCTCCACCGAGGATCGTCACACGCACAGAGACTGTTGGTCCTGATTTAGCTCGGCGCCCGTATTAAGGGTATGGATCTCAGTTGTTGCTGACGACTTACATTGTTTGCATATCTCTTGGAATCGCTCGACCATTCCATTCCGCTCCTTCTTATGAGTTCGAGCAGTGTAATGATCGTCCAAGTCGTCCAAGAGATCGACGGATCCGTCAAAGTGGTTGAAGAGGCCACCGCCTGTTCTGAGAGTCAGCCATCGCAATTTCGACGAATGATATGGCCATGCCATGCAAAGCAACAACAGATAACGCCAGCAGCAGAGCAACGGAATGCTTGCTTAGACAACCAGGAAACCACATTTAACATACCTAGCCCAAATCTCCGGTTGGCGAATTTGATAGGGCCCATAATAGGGCTGCTGAAGACGTTCTCGAGCCAGGTGAGCCGCTGTAAGATAAAAGTTAGATAAGCTTAACGTACTGATGCATATGGCTAGTGACTTACAGGGTACGCAATTGGGATACCCAAGAGCAATATCAGATGCCTGAAAGGTGTGCCCGCATCTTGCGCGTCCTGCAGCTCTTGGCTCAGCCGCCCAAAGATCAAATCGTATGTCTCCGGATAGTTGACCTGATGCCGGGTGCGCTCGGTACGCGCGTCAATGCCCACGAGCGCTATCCTTGCGCCCAGCTTGGCAAAAATGTTGTGAGAGTGCTCAGCCACGTACGGCCCGGGCTTGGGCCCAACAATGTAGCTGGCCTCGCGAATAGGCTCGGCGACGTATGTGTCAACGAGCTGGCTCCTATCGATACCGGTTGCTTGCCCATCCCCGGGCTCGGTAACTGTCTGGGGCGCATCCGAGGTATAGGTGGATGGCGGCGGTGGCAGGTGATGTTGGAACAGCATGTAGTACTTGTGGGCACAGCCCCCGATGCCGCGGAAGACGTCACACTTCATGAACTCGTTGACGTAGGAGCCGAATCCATCGATGATATCATGGTCATCCCAGATATTGACCTGGGGGATCTGACCATTTGCAGTAGCGAACGGCTCCGTACTGTACCAACGGATGTAGTTATTGAGATAGTAGTCATCGCATTCGGAGCGTAGCTGCTCGGGAAACGGATAGTCGCGGCGCTTCTTGGGGTTGCCGATATTTGTCCACGTTCGGAGAGGGCCATTAACCCGGATGCCGTCATTGTAGATCTGGTCACCACCACCGATCATCACATGGAAGGGCGCTTCGGCATGGCGCCTATTGACATCGTTCCAGAGGGCAGGGCCGCTCCAGGCGTCCTCGTCGGTTCCGACAGAGAAACCGTTGCAAGAGTGGAACATGATGCGCATGGACTCCGTGACTGCAGGCACATAGAAGTTGTTCGCCTGCGGCTTCGTCTTGCTGGCGAAACGCATGCCAGGGACGGCGTATTCCCACTTGACCTCGGTCGCCTCCATCTCGGCGTGGAGGTCGAAGCGCCAGAATGTGTTGCGGATGTCAGAGTACAGGCAGATTCCCTGCGTCTCCGTCGCCCCTGCAGCGCCGTCTGCACCGTTCACGTGTCCATTGGTCTCCCCGTTGTGCCCAGGGCCGGGGAGAGCGCCTTGCGACATCTGCGCCGGGCCGACCCTCCGCAGCACCAGAGTTGGCACAAATTCCTGGGTCTTGCCACCGCCCTTGGTAATGATCAGGACGCTACCGATCCAAGTGTTCCCCTCGGTGCGCCTGTAGTTTAGCAGGGGTCCGCACGCGATGGTCTTCCCGTCCTGGGGCACGGCGTTCGCGACATCAGCGTCGATGGCGTTTTGCGGCTCGCCCGCAGCTGCGGCCTCGTTGCCGTCAATCATGATGGGTGTGTATGTCTTGCCCGGGACAGCAGAGCCGGGCGGACTGGCGCCGTCTTTTGTGCCATCGTCGGAGGGGACCCTGGTAGAGTGCAGAAAGCTCGCCAGATCATGGGTCCCGCTCTTTCCATCGGGGGCCCTTGGCTGAAGCGTTTGACCCGCATGCTTGCGAAATTGGCTTGATTCCTCATGGCGCCATCTCGTACTCGACGCGTAGGGGTTTCGTGGGTCGGGGTGCTGGCCGTCCAGGTCGGCGTCGCGGTCGTGTGCATGGTGAGAAGACATACTGTGTGTCTTTGGCGGACGGATTGGGTCTGCTGAGTCGCGAATGGGTCAGAGCGCGCGCTATTGGCAGAAACATTGAAGGTTCACAGGTGTGGGGACTTACACAAAAGGTGTCGCAGTCGCAGATGCGGCCCTGTTGTCCCAGCCACGCAACGGTGAGCAAGGTGGGAGGGTTATTTGTATTCGCGAGAGCAGCAACTGGCCCGGCAAGGGAGGTGCGGCGAGGACGAAGACTGATAAGGACTGGAAACAGTATGAGCTCTTGTGCCGCGGATACAATCCTGTTGGCTGGGCGTTGGACGGCTCCCAATGTTATTCTTAGACCGAGGGATTCGAGATGAGGCCTGGTCAACGGGTCATACGGAGAAGGCGGTTCAGCAGAGGGCACGCATAACTCTCTTTAAAACGGGATCAACACAAGAGAATATTGGATTCAAAACTGCGGTGGGTACGGGTGATGACCTGCAGAGTCACGCCACTGGGTGCAGTAGCGACTGGACTCTGATGTGTTCTGATTTGCTCTCGTGGAAAAGAGGCGGCGGACAACTGCAAGCACAGCCGTGCGATTTTGACGCGATCCCGTTTCTGGGGTGAGGGAGGTTGGGTGCAATTTGGGGATGATGACAACGCCAAGACGTCCTGATCAAGGAAGTTGAGCAGCTCGACTCCCAGGCAGGCTGAGAAGGGGACACGGGCTAAAATAAGGCCATCTCCTAGCACGATGTAGTGGGTGACTTGGAGAGCGAGTGATTATGCTGGCGGCCCTCATTCCGAATCATCGATTGATTGTATGGCCAGTAATACATACATCGTGCCTCAGGGCTGCGTTCACCCGTCCAACAGCAAGACATTGTCGTGCGAGTAGCCGCCCAGTCTTGTCCAGCTGCTTCTTCCCTTGGAGGCCGCCGCATCGCAAAGGGTATGGTCAGCAAGCTTGCCCGAGTTACACGATGCGAGCACGGGAGCCTGTGCAATACGCTGTGCTGTGCTGCCATGCAAGTGATGATATTGTGAGATACGCAGGCAGGGGCACTGTTTAATTTCTGATGTTCCATTTCGAACGCGACTCCAAATCTAACCCAGAATCCTGCTCTATCCCATCTGCCAGTTAGCCCGCCGCAGTGGATCTCGGGAAGCCTTGAACCATGGGCACGCTTGAGCTCAGGGGTCCACATTCCATAGCTCGCATCCTTGTCCCTGTCCAGGGTACATTGGCCTGTCAATTGCATGCAGTTTCAAAACTCTCCATCCATGGGTCCCCTCTCTTTTCCATCTCCTACCTACCGACACGCTTCGGATTGTTCTCACAACTCACAGTGGGTTGGTTATCTTACGAAAAGGGTCGCTGCAATTGGCCATCCCACTTGAGGCTATCTCACACACGTCATCCCGCTTGAGATTATCCTACAGGCGACTCTCCCACAGATGTTTATCCTACTCAAAGTCGTCCCGCTGGAAGGGTACACACGTGGACATCTGGGGTCCCTGCGAGCTGTGGGCTACTCGTCATAATGCTGCAGCACCCCTCGACTTTTCTCTCCCGTCTCGCAGACCTCTTCAGATCTCAGCGCTAGATCCCCTCCGCCCCAATGGACGATTCTCAGGTGCGCTGCACGTGTCAGTTTGTGTGTCTTGACACGTGGGCCACGCGCAATCTCAATTGATCATCTCAGAAGTAGCCCCCACGGCGGTCCGCACAGAGGCATCACAGCCGTCACAGGTGGGCGCAAGCTCAAGAGCTTCTTGTCTGAAACCAGAGCTTCTGAGACTGGCGGGGCATCGGAAGGAGATGGCTGCCTCCGGTGAAACCACCCCGGGTTGTTGTCAAAAGTTCTCGTCTACACACCTTGCGACGGTTTGAGACAGACCGTTGCTTGGAGGCGACATGCGACCGACGGCACTCGAATTGGCTGATTATCTGAGCATACATACTGTAGTCTGCAGTATGACCTTCTACACAGCACAGGAATGCCACAGTGCTCGGACACCAGCCGGCACTAGCAGCAGAGCTCGGGAATAAACGAAAAGCTGGCATGGCATAGACCGGCCTTAGCACAAGCTCTGAGCCTCTTGGCGGCATACTGACTGCCAGAATGAGGCTATCCCAGCTCTCACAACTGGGGCCTTCCTAATTATGGCATCCACCCAAGGCACATCCAGAACTTGCGGCTCAAGTCGGGAGGAAGAGGGGGCCGCATGGAGAAGAGCTGCAGTCAGTGTTCAGGGCGAGCCGAGACGAATCAGTGGCTCCGATCAAAGGCCCGGCACATGGGCGGCCAGCCGTCGCAGGCCTTGCTCCGAGCTGCTCTAGGGGCCGGCTTTCGGGGGTGTTATCAGAGTCATGGCCTGCAGTGATTGGCCAATTGGCCCGTCAAGGTTTCTGGCATGGGCCCCTCCCCGCATGATGCTTCTCCACGTAGACGATGGAGCTACCCTTGTCCTCAATTAAGGCCGCGGTTTTCCGACGGCGATGGCAATATCTCTTGTTGAACGTGTAAGTCAATAAAGGTGCATCCGTCTGTGAGTCTCTGACTTGTGATCAACACTTTCGTCCGCAAAAAAGCTTTCCAAACTCTTGTGATACCCCTCCTTCAGTCGTCCGCTTGTCCTGGTCTTTTCTTTGCTCTCTCTCAACTACCACAGCCCCTCCAACTGCTACTCGTCGTCGTGGCCATGACTTCCAGGAGCGCCGGTTTGCGGTCAGTGGCCTCACGGTCAAGCCCCGCCTTGTCATCAAGGCTGGCAGGTACCCCACTGCCTCGTCGCACCTTCGCGACATCAGCCCCCAGGGCCTCAGTTCTCGCAGCCTTCAAGGTGCCCAAGATCGCGAACGAGCCAAATGTACGTCAAGGGCGACAACATGCTGTCCCGCACAGGACAAGACACTGACCAGCGAATCTAGCACCACTATGCCAAAGGCTCATCCCAGCGAGAAGGCCTGCTTTCTACCGTCCAGAAGGTCAAGAGTAACGGCACAGTCAACGTCCCTATAGTGGTTGGTGGTAAAGAAGTAAGTACAAGCTCCACTCTAGTGTCCCCCCCCCCCGATTCGACCTCGCCAGCTCACACGTCTATCCCCATAGATCACAACAACATCCACTGGCAAGCAATTGAACCCGTCAGATCACTCTGAAGTTGTGGCCACATACTCAAAAGCCGGACCGGAGGATGTCAAGAGGGCAATTGACTCTGCCCTGGCTGCCAAGGAGGCGTGGGCATCGCTGCCCTTCGCCGACAGGGCCGCCGTCTTTCTGAAGGCCGCAGATCTGATCTCCACCAAGTACAGATACGAGATCATGGCGGCCACCATGCTCGGCCAGGGCAAGAACGCATGGCAAGCCGAGATCGACGCCGCCGCAGAGCTGTGCGACTTCCTGCGATTCAACGTCCAGTACGCCGAGGAGTTGTATGCTCAGCAGCCCGAGCACAACTCCACAGGCGTGTGGAACCGGCTGGAATACCGACCGCTCGAGGGCTTCGTGTACGCTATCACCCCGTTCAACTTCACTGCCATCGCCGGCAACCTGCCGGGTCTCCCTGCCCTGCTTGGAAACGTGGTTGTGTGGAAGCCGTCCGACCACGCCATCGCTTCCAACTGGCTCCTCTACAAGATCTTCGTCGAGGCAGGCCTGCCCAAGGACGTGGTCCAGTTCATCCCAGGTGAGCCTGAGGAGGTCACCAAGATCGTGCTGGGCCACAAGCAGTTCGCCGCTCTCCACTACACGGGCAGCACTGCCGTGTTCCGCAAGCTGTACGGCCAGATTGGCGAGGGCGTTGCCGAAGGACGCTACGTGGGCTACCCGCGCATTGTGGGCGAGACTGGCGGCAAGAACTTCCACATCATCCACCCCTCTGCGGACATTGACAACGCTGCCGTCCAGACAGTGCGCGGTGCATTCGAGTTTCAGGGCCAGAAATGCAGCGCGACCTCGCGTGTCTACGTGCCCAAGAGCGTGTGGCCCGAGTTCAAGCAGAAGCTGGTCGAGAAGACGGAGCAGCTGAAGGTTGGCGTGCCGTGGGAGCCCCAGAACTTCATCGGCCCAGTCATCCACACTGCGTCGTTCAACAAGCTCTCTGGCGCGATCGAGGCGGCGAAGAAGGACAACGAGCTCGAGTTGGTCACCGGCGGCACGTTCGACAGCTCCAAGGGCTACTTCGTGAAGCCTACCGTCTACCGCACGACGAACCCTGCACACCCGTACCTCAAGGCAGAGTTCTTCGGCCCCATCCTGACGGCTTACGTGTACGACGACAGCACACCCGGAGGCTTCGTCGAGGCCTGCAAGCTGGTCGATTCCACAACGGAGTACGGACTCACCGGCTCGGTATTCGCGTCTGATCGGTCGGCGGTGCGGGTTGCGGAGGACGCGCTCCGGAACTCGGCTGGTAACTTCTACATCAACTGCAAGAGCACGGGTGCAGTGGTCGGACAGCAGCCGTTTGGTGGCGCGAGGGCATCGGGCACCAACGACAAGGCAGGAAGCTCGGCGATCATGGGCAGATTTGTGAACATGAGGACTTTGAAGGAGGAATTCGTTGCCACGACCAAGGTGGAGTACCCTAGCAACGAGATCTGAGCTGGTGATGGTGATGGAATATAGTAGGGCGGATAGGCATGGGCATAGGCGTCTGGTTGACGAGATATGATCACCGAAATTGATGTTACAGCATGTGAAAGCGCGGGGAGCTAAGAGTGAAACGTCAGGTCCAGACCGTGGGCTGCATGCAGCCTGTCCACCTGCGGATACCAGATATTTTAACCGAAACCTTGATGCTGACATGAGCACGTGGGCACCTCCTAGGCCAGGAAATCAAGATAGCGAGGACGATGAGCTTGACATAAATAGATTTATGTCCACATGCCGGCCTACGCAGATATTGATCTTGATTATTGTTGACCGGAGTTGGGATCTGTCATTCCTGATCTGAGTCTACATGCCACTGGCTGGTACAATACAGTGCTGGATGGGCATAAAGCAGACCGTATATTCTGCCGTTCAGTCACATCTCGATGTTGATACAACCCTCAGCACAACAGGCCCCATCTTGGTCTGCTTTATAGTTATTGAACCACAAAACATACGCGAAAGTGACCAGATGCCGGTGGGGGAGTCACCAGAACGTGCCGAGTCAGGTGCACCACGCGGTCTGACGGGCGGGCAGCAAAAGCTGTTCACGGCCACAGAGCCTGTGGATTGAGCCATGTGAGTGTCGCGAGGGCTGCAAGCACTCGTCTGAAGCGGCCGTCAGTGGGAGATCCCTGAATCGCACGGGCCACGGGCCAGCAGCCTGCCGCCCGCCTCGCCAGACGTCAATCCAGCACGAGGTCGTAAGCTCCACTGTGATTCGCCCTTGCTCGCGTGAGCTCCTGCCGGGAACACTAGGTGCTGTTGCTGCTAGATACCACCCATTCGTGGGGTTGGGGTGCGGCCTGGATCACCGTGGATGGACACACGCAACTTGCCGCCCTTCGGTGGGCAGGTAGTCAGGGCGCTCGGCCAAGCGATCCAAAACGCTCTCGCCCGAGCTATCGAGGGCACGTTGCTTTGTCGTCATAATTCTTGTCGTCAGGTTCTCTCCGGTGGGTTTTACAATGGTGGCGGTCGTTTTTCCTTTTGTCTCCTTTCCCCTTCCTTCTGTCAAACCCACCGCTGATACACGAATCTCGTGCCTCGTGCCTGTGCCTCGTGCCTCTCTTGTCCCATCACGTCCTGTCTCGACGGCCTTGTCAAATCTTCAAGTGTCTGTCTCACAGTCTGGCCTACCCGATCTGGACAACCCGCCCTGACGGCTGCTCACCTTCCGCCGCGCTCGTGACGACCGTGACACAGCCCGCCCAGCACCCAACGAAGCTTTTGTGGCTGCGCATCCTCAACTTTGGCCTTGGCCGTTGAGGGCCGCGTTGACTTGCCCGTCTCATTCTTCCACGACCACAACTGGCAAACTTCGGATCTCACCAATACGCCCCATCTCCGTGGTTGGCACCAGGGACCAAATTGAGGACGGTCGCACTGCTGTGCCGTTACGCACGCTACAAACATGCCTCGAACGGCCCTGCCTCCAACTCCGGCCTCCTCCACAGATATCGCAGGACAGGATGGTACCAAGCAGCTATCACAGCTGCAGATGGCCTTCGAGTTGCCCCCGCCAGCTATCAAGGCGCGTCCCGCAAGCTCCCACACGGATAAAATGGACGCTCCCGCCTCCCCGGAGTCCCCAGTTTCACCCAAGGCCCCGTTTAGGATACAGCCTAGTGAGGCTGTCAAGTCAAGGCGGCGGCCGTCCACCACCGCCGCGGCGAACAAGGACGGCAATTTCGCCCTGCCACCTCCTCCTACGAGATCCCGTAAGATCATCCAGATGAAGCCCCCACGGCCTCAAGAGGAGAAGAAACCCGCGGAGCCAGCGACAGCTAGCAAGAGCTCGGCCACCACAGCCGGAGCTAAGAAGACGGCTGCTGTACCGGCCGCGAATGAGGTCGGGCAGCCAAAGAAGAAACAGCCGTCTGCCACCAGCGCTGCGGGTCGGAAGATCGCGAGAAAGACGGCACACAGCCTCATCGAGCGGCGACGGAGATCCAAGATGAACGAGGAATTTGCCGTCTTGAAGGACATGATACCAGCTTGTACGGGCGAGATGCATAAGCTGGCCATCTTACAGGTGAGCGATGAAGATCCGTCCGACACTCAAACATATCTCCGTAACTGACTATACCAGGCCTCCATCGAATACGTCAGGTACCTGCAGGACTGTGTCGAGAAACTCAAGGCACAGCGAGAGCTACCAAGTCAGACCACACCCGAGATGGAAGGAATATCAACCCCATCGGGTCGAGACACTTACGACCCGGACCACGAGTACCGCCAGGCCTACTCCGAGGAACAGAACTCCCCAGACGTCGAGATGACCGGCTCAGAGGACGCGCCCTCGCCGACGTTCGCCACTCGCCCATCATCAGCCACTACCTCAGCGTCCCACCAGCCCTCCGTCTCCCCGGCCCTGCGGGCCCAGGTCCCCTCGACGGGCCGTCACGACTCGTACGCACCCCTCTCTACGGCCGCGGCGGACCACCACCGGCACTACAGCTACAGCAGCGCCACGACGTCGCCCGCGTTCGGGCCGCTGGTGGGCGGTTACGGCGCGGCTGGCTACGCGCCGAGCAACCACTCGGCTGCCGGGTCGGCGCTGACGAGCCCGGCGCTGGGTCCGTTGCGGGAACGGGATCTGGATCAGGAGGCCATGGCTGCGCTCCTGATGCTAAACAGTGATCGGAGGGGCACGGTATCGAGTGCGAGCGGTGGATCCAGCACCGCCGGTGCGGCCGCCGGCGGTAGCAGCACTGGCGGTTCAGGGAGGGGCATGAGTGTAAAAGATCTGCTGAGTGCATGATGTGTCGTTTTGTGACTAGGACCCGTAATCCCTCATGCGATCTTGATCAAGCTATCTGAGCTTTTGCTTGTGGGCATGTAATTATGGCAGCGTTGCATATATCCTACAGTTGGGCGGGTGTCTGCGTACATCCCTGGTTCTGGTGTTGGCTTTTCCACAACCGCCTATGCGGTTGACTCTGGTTTGTTGCAGGGATACGCCCGATAATATGGTCTCTTCTGGCTCGTTTTTGGTACGTCGGATGTGCCTCGTTGAGACTCGCGCGTGGGAATTGTGAGGGTGTGCGGCAGGACACGCAGTGCTGGCCGGTGAGGCACAAGCTGCTGGTTTCGGTTGAGAATTTCTTGACCGGCAGAATCAGTGTCGAGCTGAACACGCAGTCATTCGCCAAGGTCTTGTGACACCTTATTCCTCTCAGTACTCTTATAACACCTACCGGCAGAGGCTCGTGTTGATAGTAGATAAGACATTTCTGTTGCTGAACTCACGCATTCCTTCAATACGCAGCGTCATCGCAAGGAAAAACTCTGAGCAGGAATTTCCAAGGCCAGTGGCTGGAATCTGGGGCTAATAATCCCACTGCTTCCTCCACCATCTTCCATCCTTGACACTGTCAATCCAGTCCGTCTTATTTCATAGCCGGGGTTCTCTGTTCCGCACTGATACATATGGGACGCTGGAGACTTTGCGTATGGTACTCAGTTCAATTTACCATTTTAATGATCCCATCGAGCTCCTGATAACTTGTGGGTCTCAGGCACATCTGCCAGCACATTGAGGGTTGTTCGTGTCAGACTAGGTTTTGAGTGCGTTACAAAAGGATTCTTAAAAGCGATATCCTCAAAAGAACACCCTTGGAGTTTTTACCATGAGCCTCTCCTTAAGACAGAACGCTCAAGTCCAATGACACACTACTCCCCCTACCAGCTCTGTATTTCCTTGCTCCACCATGAAACTCTCTCGGCTTGGGAAACATGGACTCGTCTACAAATTTCCACCTTGGATCCTGGATAACAATCCGCTCCCCTCTCGCTGCTCCGCCGCCGTTCGCCCGAGCTGCCATCGAGTTGCTTCGCGTGGGGCTGGGGCTCTTCCCACCACCGTTTGGCGCGAGTACGAAATTACTGGGGTCAAGCATTGACCGACCGACGGAGCCCGAATGAGCACGCGCAGGTGCGGTGTTCGAATGTGGTGGCGGAGGTGGGGGACCTGACGCCGGCGATCGCGGCGAGGGAGCACTCGGGGGAGGTGGTGGCGGCGGAGCCGAGGTCGGCGAGCTTGCCCCCGTTGCTGCCGCTCGAATCGCTGCTTGCACGGCGATATTGGGAGAGACACCACCGGTAGCTGGCGGCGGCGGAGGGGGGGGCTGTGATCGTGCTGGCGCCGGAGGTGGTCGGGGAGCGGATGAAGGAGGCGGAGGGGGTGGTGCTGGCGGCAATGACGGTGCGGCAGACGATGGTGGCGGCGGTGCTGGCGCGCTTGGCAGAGCAGGAGCTGACGATATATTCGAGGATGGTTTACGAGAGCTCGGCGGCGGAGGGGGCTTCTTCCCTATTGGAGGAGGCGGGCCCTTTAATGAAGCTGATGACATTGGCCGCGGAGCCTCGCTGGCAGCTGTCCTTCTAAGATTCGCTATCGATGCGTGGTTGGCCAGGCCTGGTATCATTGGACGTCCAGGGACTGCAGGTGCCGCACCGGCAGGCGGTCGGGGAGCAGAGGCTGCTGGCGGTTTCGGTGCGGATGACCTCGAGGACTCAGGGTCGGATAGATATGATGCGGCTTGATCGGCTGGAATATGTTAGATGCCTGGACGTAAGTCTCACCACTGACCTGAACGTACCTCCAGTGTCTACCCCTCCGCCGGTCTTTCTGAGTTTCGGCATGCCTCCGGCGAAGAGACCAGCTAGCTGTGGGGCGGCATCCATGGGCGCGGCGGGTGCATCTCGGCTTCCCTGATCGCTGTTGCTCCTAGCTCTGTTGCCAGGCACAGGCGGAGCGAGACCCCCGGGGGCTTTCGGCAAGCCGGGGACGGGCGGGGCACCCCCTATCGGTGACGGGCCCGGCCCGCCGGACACTTTCCCGACCACTGGCGCTGATCGATCGTTCGTAACGGCCTTCTTTAGAGCCTTTCCCTTGGAGATATCCGAGAGGAGGGCACCCTTGGAGCTGTGTTAGCTCTATGCGGCTGGGGTCAAAGAGGCCTTGAATCAACATACTCTTCCTGCTCCCCCACCAGGCGGCCGTGACGGAAGACCCCCAGGAGGAGGAGGCGGAGGCGGAGGAGGGCCTCCACCACCGGGAGGCGGCGGAGGCGGCGGGGGAGGAGGTGGTGGCATGGTAGCTAGGTGCCCCGGCAGCTGAATCTAGAGAGACTCGAATGCGGAGGGCGGTAGATCAAGCAGTAGCGAAAGTAGGAGGGCAGACGGCGTCGGGATAGGCGGCGATACTTGTTAATGACTAGACAGGTGTTTGAACTCGGACTCGGCGTTGACAATGCATAGAAGGGAGGTCGTGGAGATGCTGACGACGAGTCGAGGGTGCAGGCCAAGATGCCTCGAGAGCGATGCGGTTTGATGCCTAAAGCTTGTGAACCAGGCTGGAGGTTAGTCAGTCAGTGGTGAGAGTCAAGGTGGACGTTGAAGTGGTCCAGGTGTCGTCACACCCGCTTGGGCAGCAGGGGCAGGCATGCGGCATGTGCTACTGCGCCTCCCCATCTAGGGTTAGGTAACAGCGAGCTGGAAGGGGGGGGGCGGCGCAAGGGAGAGGGTGTGCCGACCCGCTCGGGGTTAGGATGGAGGGAGACGGTCCCCAAAGATCCAAGTCGCGCCTATCTCCCCAATCCGCTCATGATCTCTCCCTACACCATCACCACCCATCACTGCTGCACAAACAACCAGGCTGCGCGTGTCAGTTGTCAGATCTGAAAAGGCCTAGGCCACCCTCTCCTGAATCTGCAATCTATCTTTACTTCGTCCCTTGTCAGTGGTTCATGCCCTGGGGTTCCGAAATCCGACTGTCGTGGTGCTGGTGCTACGCGGCCTGTTTCGCCCAGAAGACCCCGCGGGGGCACTGAGCTTGTTGATCAGTGACCGCGGCGCTGCCCCAGCGCGCTGGGAAAGAGGCTCAAGAGACCCTGCTGAAACGCTAGGTTCTGATTCGTGAGCCTACTACCGACGCGGCCGAAGATCTGCAGGCAGGGGGGTGCGATCCAAGACCGCCGTCATCTCGCGCTGTCTCTGTCGGCAGTCTTGTTGACGTTCACCGCGCCGCAGAGAATGCTACGTGCTGCACTGGTGTTCGCGCCAACTGCAACGTCGAGACGACAACCTTGACGCCCAGCCAGTCCGCCAGTCTTGGATTACGCTCTACGCACGCCTCACAACGGGTCCTAAAACATTTCCCGCCGCCTTCTATTTTCGCATCATCTTACCCCCCCCGTCGCCATCGCTATCGCCAATCTCATCTTTTCACCCTTCCTCCTTCACCATCCCGCGCTCCCCCTTCCCCCTTTCTCCCTCGTCCCCCCACCCCAGGGCGTCCGGTCCGTCCCTGACGTTCCGCTAGCAACTACCGATATCTACCGCAACCTTAAAACAAATTCCACATCTAGCGTGGAACGTCCCTGGACTTTCACGATGCACCGCCCGTTTGCCCAGCGGCCAAGCTGCCCAAATCCTCGTCGGATTCATCAGATCTGCACCTTCATCACGGCTCCCACGCCCTCGCCGCTTGGTTCACAGCTTGCCAAGTCCCAGCTTGCAACACTTGGCGCTTGCCCTCACAGAGTCAGGCCCCTCCAAGGGATGCCCAACGCAGGCTTGTCGCCAAAGCCAATTTTGCCAACCTTCAGGTCTTACCGTTTTGGCCCACCCAAGCCTTCGAAGCATTCCCTTCCGGATGAGGCCCAGGCGGGACCCTCCAGGGCGAAAGCTTCTTCCACGCAAGGAAATGTGGGCATCAAAGACGTCGTCCTCGTCATTGAGCACTCCTTGGACCAGCTTCTGGCCCACGGCAGGATCCCGCTCGAGGACGAGGTCGCAGCCGCATTACGCAAGTGCGCCAAAGCTGCCAGTCTGATCCACGCCGGGCCAGCCAGTCCTCTTCACCTCGGGGAGTCTGCCGAGTCAGACACCGCAGCGTCGTCGCTGCTATCTATGGATGGGCCTAGCTCAGAGCTGACGCAGTCCATGGGCACCAATGCCGTCCTAGCCCCCCCTCGGGTTAGCGAGCTGGCGGACCGCATATCCGAAGCCGCCTTTGTCATTGTCTCTCACCCGGACGTCGTCATTACAGCGCAGGTCTTGGAACTCTATCTGGACACTCAGGCCCGACTTGGCAAGGTAGAGACTCTGCCGCACGTGCTGGCTTTGTACGCCTCGAAACCGAAACCTCGACGAAGCCGTGGTCGGTTGCAGTACTTTAAGCAAAATCCCGATAGGGCAGCCAACGCTGTCGATCCCGACCTCGTTGACAAAGCGCTGGATGCTGCTATCGAGGCCAAGAACCTTGATGCAGCCATCGGTATCATCGAAAATAGCTACGCAACCAAGGCGTTCATCCGGGCGAAGCTGCTCAAGAAAGCTCTGCTCCCTGCCTCGGCTGTGGTCGCGACTCCTATCGCCGTGTACCTGCTAGCGTCCAGCCTATCTCATCTCCAGAATTCTTTCGACCAGAAGACGGCAACCGCCGTGGCCACGGCCGGTATCCTAGCCTACGTTGGGTTTACCGGCTGGATGGGCGCCCTGTCCGTTATCACGCAAAATGATCACATGAAACGCGTGACATGGGCCCCAGGGATTCCTCTGAAGGAACGGTGGATTCATGAAGAGGAGAGGGCCGCTCTGGACAAGGTGGCCTGCTCCTTCGGCTTCTCGCAGACTCATCGATTTGGCGAAGAGGAGGGTGCTGACTTCCAAGCGTTGCGCGAATTCATTCTATGCAAAGGCATGGTACTGGACAGGGTCGAGTTGATGGAAGGTATGAGCTGAGGAGACACCATGCCAATCAACTTGGTCTATCAGTCGCATATCGCGCACGACGTGTCCTTCCGTCCTACCTCGAAAAGTGACACAGATGCAGTCTATGTTCCTTGGCGCCAGCCTCTTGCTCTTGAGAGGTTCTAGCCAGACTGGGACAAAGATAATCACCGGAGTGGCACTTTACATCTCCAGGGATAACATCGCCGTGTCCCACCAGGCATCGCGTTACAAAAATATCCATTCTTGCAAACCCGACAGGAGAGTATCATGCATCGCCGGTAACCGGCAGGACTAGAAGAAGCTGGGGCATGGGGCATGGGGTATGGAGACCCCATACAATGGACGCCCTGCGTGTTTACGCCTGCCTGGCGCTCGGTAATCTCACATGTCTGTGTGGGCTGGGCATACACATGCTTCTTTCTTTTTGCGTTGTTCTTGGCCCGAAGGTAGTCCGTCGGGTGGGTTCGATCGGGGATGTCTCGACAGCGGAACCTCTGAACTAGTGTCACTTGAGTATGACAGGGAAGCCAGCCTCTCCTCCTTCCTGCGCCCACACCCCTGTATCCAGGTCTCACATTTGTACCTTGTACCACTCTGTTGACACTACTCGTTCAAATGTATTAAGTATGAACAGTCCGTCCTATTCTACACCTTCTTATTTGCTCATCTGACCCGTCTATCCTACGCCGTCCACGCAAAACCTAAGTCGATTTCCTAATCATCCATATATCACATATGCCACCTGTACTACCTACATACCCTTACACGTCGCTCCCGAACCTGCTGGTCTTTCCCATCACCTACATTTCCTAGAGGCCGAATAGGTGCTTCTAGCCTCAAACTAGCAATACGGCCTCATCCAAGTCTACCGTCATAAACCCCGGGTCTGACCCCGGTAGTCATCGCAAAGATGCCGATCACCACGCCCACCGAGGAGAATTGCCAATACTATGGAAGGTTCATGCACACTTTGGAGCGAACGGAGGCCGAGGGCCTATATTGGACATTCTTCTTCCTCGTTTTGGGAGCCCTTTTCACGGCCTCGTGGAAGTACGGCCGGGTAATGGAGCGCATCGAGCACTTGAGCGTGGCAAGCCGCGAGCGTCAACGGCGACTGAGATGGCTGTTCTGGTACTGCTTTCTCACGGGTGTCATCGGGATGATTATCGTCGTTCTCGAGGCCTTCGTCATCAACACATTGCAATTCTGCGACGGAGAGCCCCTTATCAGTCTCTACTGGTCTCTGTGGACAATGATCCAGGTCGGAGGTATCATCGCCGTCTGGGGAATCTGCCTTCATGTCCGCCACATGGTCACTGGAAAGAAGCACCCGCCCTGGGCACTTGCACTCGGAACACCAGTGCTGGTGGTTGCGGGCCTGGGCCACTACTTCCAAGGCAAGCTCAAGAGATCACGAGCGGCCCGGAGTATCAAGGGCCGAAGCCGCAGCCGCAACCCGACAGAAAGGGGGCGATCCGAAGCCCTCAGCGAGGTGTAAGTAGAACACCAAAACCGTCACTGCCACTCCATGTCAAGTAGCTATGCTAACGGTCTTCCTGTGATAGACCTACAATCAGGGGCGATAGCACTGACTCCAAGGCGAGGTCGAATGACGGGGACAGTCCGACCGTCTGCGGAGATTGTAATGATGACTTCAACGCCAAAGTCATTGGCTACACGAAGGATGGCGATGTGATCATCAGACTCGCATCCAACGTCCGGCAAGAGTTCATGACACGGGCCCAGGGCAGCAGCGGCATCACCTGGGATGAACCGATCAGGCCCTCATCGTCGAGAGAAGGTGACATACGCAGGAAAGACAGCATGAGCAGGGGCCGATCAATGACCCGCGCTCCCTACAAGGGCAAGGAGAGGCAGGACTCGTCCGTCATTGACCTTGAAAAAGGGGATATCTCAGCTGTGGATAATTCCTCTGAGAAGGCAGCGGGCGCTCTCTAAGCGCAAGAAGGGGCACAAGGAAAGAACGACACTTCGTCCTGAATGTGATGGCAGTGGAAGCTGCGGAATATTCAAACTTTCTTTCGCCTCGGAAGTCAGCCACCGGGATTCTTCGGGGCCTGGCCTTTGGGCCAAGGGGCGCTCAGATTACGGGCTTTCAACGACAAAAAAGCGCGAGCACCTCTGACGGAATATTGAAGGCAATAACGATCGCTACGATAATGACTCGCCAATGATGATGATGATGATGATGATGAGCTTACTGAGTGGGCCAGTTGGGCAAGAGAGTTTGCAGCGTTTCTGATAAGCCCTTTGGCATTTCATTCTCACTGCCACATGTTTTCTGCTGTCTTGTCATTCTGGGAAAGCCGGCGTCCCACCACTACAAGGGTTTTCTTCGGTTACTTTAGAAGCTTGATACCAAACCGGGGTTTCGCTTGTGGGTCAGAATGACTTTAGATTGCGTAGCCATTTTCAAGCAGATAGAAACTTTAAACCAAGGAGGCCACTTTCACCATTGCGAGTAGACCCTGGCAAAAGTGACTGATTTGTAAGGAAACATCTGAAACTTCGACACAGGCTTCCTTTTGGGTGTCCGATCGCAGACATACCTGCTACGCGCCCCACTCTTGTCGTCTGGTGTACCAAAATGTTACAGCAGCCTTTGCGACCCTGGTCTCGTCTGAAAGTCCCTCCCATCCCAGAGGCGTGCTGTCACACTGGCGGCGCTGTTCCCATCCCTCAGGGTCCCCTCTCTGAACGATCCGGGAACCATATAACCGCCCTTGGCCATAAGCTAGACTAGCCCGTTCACATACAATCCCGTGCGGGAACGGACAGCCACGTTCTTATATCCTTGTGTGCTTGTGTGTGTTGTATTTTGTGTTTTGTGTTTTGTGTCTTGTCCTGACATTGCCGGAAAGGATAACGCCAAATCTAAAATACGTGTATAAATCTAACGGAGTCGGCGCGGACGCACATCCCCTGGCCCCAACAAGGTAAGTCGGAGACCCCCAAAAAAACAAGCTCCGACTGCCTACTCTCGGCAGAGAGTGTCTGCCGTCTTGGGAAGGCAATCGATCGCCGTGGGAGAAGCACCCGGGACTCCTGACTCGCTTCCTCGCGGCGGACAGAATATTGTCTGCTGGCTGCCGGCTTAGCTCCCGTTGTTGCTTCGCACGTAATGAACCGTCATTGACCGGGGGGGCTCACCCCTTTCCCCCTACAGGCAGGCCGCAGGGGAAGGGGGAATGGGCGCAGAGGAAGAAAGGGTGTTGGTTGCGGTCTTGGCCCCGAAGCGTAATTCTTGTATCCTGTCCGATCCGCCCAGCCGCCTGCGGTCCACCATCCCGCCAAGCGGCAAGGCTTGAGTCGGTCGTACCGCAGTAGTTTTGACCGGAGCTTTTTGTTTCTCAATGCTGCCCAATGGGGAGGCTCGCTTTCGGGCTTGGGTGACGACGTCAGTCATGGGCATGAACAGCGCCGTCAGTCATTCATGGCACAGGTGGCAAGTGAGACCTTTGGGCGGCCGGCGATTGTGGTTCTAAATCAACACGTCGGGTACCGAAATATGTCGAGGCTCACCAGCATATCACAGGCACACAGCCAGGTCTTGCTTGAGATGGCAGGCTTGCTTGGCCTCATTCCGGTGTTGCTCTTTTTTATTCGTTCCGGTCTGTAGATACACAAGCTCACTTGAGATTACCCTTGGGCCGGTCCAGAAACAGATGTCAGGTCTATCTCGCCAAGGGCCCTAGAACGCTTGATCGACAGGCGCCATGCAGGATTCCTATCTGCGACATCTCCAATCACAAGCCGCGAGGCTGGCGAGTGGCACCGATATCAAACAGATCCACTGGATTGTATCTCCTATATTGCAGGGCGCGTCCGGCTAGCCCATAGGACAGAAGGCCGGTCAGCATGTGCTTGGGACTCATATATGCAGAAGTCTCGGGCTGTCCCAAGGTTCGGTAGCCGGATCTGAACCTTGTGTCGTCGGTAAGCTCCCTTTTCCGACTTCCTCCGCATGTACAATCATTGTTCCCCTCCCTTCCGTATGGCGGTTTCATGGTGATGATGCCCGGCCATGACAGACGGGTGCCATGCTCACTGCCTATCGGCGAAAAGGCCGCACCTACTGCACCTTTCCGGCTCGGCCCACCTGGAGGATCTCCCCCGTGAGGCGATCATCGGCTCTTAGAACAGGCCAAGAGCTGACTTCCGCCTTGGCTAGCGTCACCTCGAGCTTAGTGCCCAAGATCTTGTACGTGGTCTTTTCTGGGTCGATGCCGCCGAACAGTGGCACCTCGGTCCTGTACCTCTTCGGGGGCGAGTCGGTGGTGGGCAGGTCGAGCTGAATGGAAGACTGCGTGAAGACGACCTTGGCGGTGCTCTTGTCGATCTTCTTCAGGAAGAAGGACGCGATCACACTGCTTGGCGTCTGGTAGAAGTCCGTCCTGCAAAGAGCGGTCAGCATGTGTGTCTCATCCGTAGCATACGTGTGATAGTGTTTCGCCATCGCAATAAGAGTATGGGCATGGGCATGATAGCGCGTGGCTTGGGGAGTCCGTGACGCAACAGACGGCGCAGCATTCGTGATTTGATCGCCCGCCAGGGAACTCTCGGCCCAGCAGGCGTCCCGGGATATGGTGGTCGGCAAAAGCGAGGGGACAGTAACCGCTGGCACTCACCGTACTGTCTCGAGCAGTTCCTCCGCGCCGGCGTCTTTGCCCTTTTCCTTGTTTCCGCTGCCGATGAACAAGTGCCGGGGTTTGGTCTGGCAGCCCTCGATCTTCATGAACTCGTCAAACTCGAGCACCCTCCTCTTGCAACAGGTATATCCCTTGCTTCCCTCGTGGAAGATGGGAATACCCGGGTGGTGCACGCAGTTCTCTTTGTCATTCCGCTCCGCCCCCTTCTTGTAGACTCCGCCGCATGCCCTCCGCCGACATGTGCGGCCATCGGGGATCTCGAGGGAGGCGTCGTCGTCATCTGATTCAGGAGGAGGGGGAGGCGGCGTCTGTGTGGGCGTGGGGGCATTGATGGGCGCACGGGGGAGGGCGGGCCCGGGGGAGGCTGTGGTGTCTTTGGTGACCTCCTTGACGAGCTCCGGGTCCGCTTCTTTCTTCTCGATCTGCGGAGGTATGTCTGTCGTGCTGTGCTTTCCCTGGGTGCACGGCTCGATGTCCATGAACTCTTCGAAGGTTAAGACGCGGGGTTTGCAGCATTTCCATCCTGGATCATGCACGGTCAGCCGGGCTCTTTGGCCCTCGCCCTCCGGTTGAGCCCAGGGGAGAGGCAGGGCCAGGGGGAGACGCGGTGCGAACCTTTCTGGCCTTCATGGAATATGGGTGGGCCTGGATGGTACCGGCAGACTTCCTCAGTGTCTGTGTATGTCTTGCCACATCCTTGATGGACGCATTTGTGGGCCATGTTGGCGGATGGCAGCCGTCTTTCGGATTGAGCGTTTTCAATTCGAGCGTATGGGACAGGAGACCGCGTTCCAAGGTGAGAGAGAAACTCGCCGTTTTGCCGTTGGTGCCTGAGTGTTTTGTGATGTGACGTCGCGCTCAGAAAGCAAGACCCTGACTAGACGACCTTGCTCTGGAGCCAGAAGATTCTAGGAGCTCCCCAACGTGGGGTCGGTCGTATTGATGGCGGGGCTGGCCATCCCCCTGGTTTCTGACCTGCGAGCTGCGAACCAAGAGAGGGTTAGGGCTTGCAACTTCCTGCCTTTTTGGGAGACTCCATATAGTTAGTTGTATATCTGCGTACCCTTGCTAGTCGTTTGTGCATCATTGCTTCCCAGATTGATTCTCATGGAAGCATTCTGCCTCATTACGCATGAGACGTGCCTCCCACTCCAATGGGGTCACTGGCTTGCATTTTCCGCTGGCTTGGCCTGGATCTTTGGACTTATATGTTACCTAACAGCGGGCATCAGATATCAGATCGCCAATACGGCCCCATGCTTTGTTCTTCGGCTTGACAAGTCTTCATAGACAAGTAGAACCTCAAAGAGGTTCGGTTAATCCTCTTTGTGTAATTACACTCAGCTAGAGCTTAGTGAGGGTCGGCAAGCTAAGTATGAGACCTCTGCAAAGGCACATTATTTGCTACTATACACACAGACTGTTCCGTCCAATTGCTGGCCAAACGTCAAACATCCCATTCAATCACAGTGGTGGCTTGAACTGAGCGCATCAACCGGGTTCATTCGCCAGTCGAATGGTGCTAGACGCTGCCCGGCTACATCCGTGACAACGTCAACAAGGTTTAACTGGGCAGTTTGTACTGTAGCATACACGTGGGGTACCGGCCTGCGAACCGAATGCGGTTCGATACCCGCGAGAAGAGGGCATCGCTATCCAACGACGATCTTGTCTAAACCAACTCCCATCTTCCCTGCATGTCCTGCTTCCTGGCGCAATAAATCCCTCTCCACTTCGAACATCAGATGTCAACGGCCTTCGTTGTCCATGTTGGATGATGGAACCCGCGGAAGCCGTTACCGCCTCCTCGACTAATCAATAGACACGGTGATCGGCAGGCTCAAGACAGTGGGTGTCCACCAAGAAGAAGGAACAGCAGCAGGTAACAACAGCCGGTCCAGCCATTGGATCATACTTGATAGGTGAGACCATGTTAGCATGCAACTTTAATATAGTGGTTCTGGCTCGGTGGCATCCCATCAAGCATACAGCTGGCCGGGCCGGTAGGGCTGCATGCAGGGATCTGCGACCTTGTTGTCCGAAGAGTGGTACGATGATGGACATGCCCAGCTGTGTTAGATGGCAGCCAAGCGGCGGTCAAGATACCGTACCTAGGCAGGGTCCAAGTCTCGTCCCAAGACCACCGGCATGGCCTGTCACCTCGGGAAGAGTCTCGCCGAACATGACCACAGGGCTGCTCTTGTCTAGGACTGGTTCGTATACCCGGCCGCAAGTGTGACCTGGTCTCGGGCTCAACGTGCCGAAGGCATTCGAAGATGTTTCTCCGGCCGATGTGGTGTGTATGTGTAGGCAGGCAGCCACACACTGAGCATCAAGCACACTCGGCCGCATTTGATTCTCGCATGCCCTGAGGTGTCTATCAATGAGGTCGTCACGACTGATACGACTCGAAACTATGTACAACCCCTTGACCCCAAGCTTTTGCCTGTCAAGAACTGCCCAGATTGTATCCACGCAAGCGCAAAATAGAGACCGGACTCGGAAACCTAGAGTGAGCTTGGGCGAGGCCGCCTAGACAGATCGCTTTTCGTTTCGTTTCGAACCATGATATAACCCCGAGATATATCCGACGTGGATGATTGGATGACATCATGCAAATTAATTGGCCAGACGATAGTAAGAAACATCACCTTGTCCTGCTTTCTGCGTCCGAACGGGCCCTTTTGAGTAGGCCGTGTGTTGTCTATTTTCTATAGGGTGTTGGTTGGATGCTGGCACCGAGGTGGATATAGCCGAGTTCATCGAATAGAATGGATGGCAATACTACACAGTAAGTCAGACGGTGTCCAACTATAATACTGCTGCTGTAAAGCTTAAATGCACTATTATATAGAAATGCTACATACAATGCCAAGTTGTCATCCCTATTTAAGCGACGTCCGCAGAGCTTGGCCTGCTCACACTCGGGCACCTAGAAACCCTAGTGACCGGTTTCAGTTTGAAGCCTTCGAATGTCCTCCGTCCAGTCGAATTTGCCTTCTCATCCAGATACCTCTGTTCGATGACCTCAAGGGTGTGGCCTTTGGTCTCGAACATGTACAGCGTACACACAACCGTACAAATGAACGTGCAGCCTGCAAAGAAATAATAGGCAGCAAAAGACGACCTGTCAATCATAACAGGAGTAGTCAGAGCGACAATGTAATTTGCAACCTGGAATATGTTAGCGGAAGCAAACGAGGCGGACGGCGTGAGAAGTCGACTCACCCAGTTGGAGCATTGTCCCAGCGAGGATGCGCTGCTCCTCGTTTTTCTGGGCAGACTCTCGACTAAAAACGTGCGGAAGCCAATGGCCCAGGTTCCATTGTACACGACAGCAAAGAGATAAATGGACACAATGACAACCCATCTCCCAGCGCCGTGGCTTCCATGGACGAGATTAGCGGCGTACATCGTGCCCATCAGAACCATGAGGACGGTGATCAGCGCTCCGCCGATAATACTTGAGGTGCGCCGACCCCAGCGGTCCGCCCATATCGAGGCGGGTATGGTGGTGGCCAGAATGACGAGCGAGGACACGCCTGAGGCGAGGAGGTTCGCCTTCTCCCCTGAGAGCCCGGCCTGACTGAACAGAATGGGCGCGTAATACAAGATACCGTCGATCCCGCTGAACTGCTGGAAGGCCATGATGAAACACCCAAATGCCGTCCTCGCGCGGACGGGCGCAGAGAAAGCCTCTCCAAAATCCTTGAACGTGTGGACCAGTGACTCCAGGAAGGATTCATCGGGGGAGTGTTCCAGCGCAGAAGAAGACATCGCCAACAACTGGTCCTGCTCGGCCTCGTCCAGGCCCAGCGCGGCAATAATAGTGCGCGCCTGCTCGACGCGGCCCTTGGCCAGGAGCCAGCGCGGCGACGCAGGCGTGAAGATATTCATCGCCGCAAAGGCAAAGGCCAAAAAGCTGGCCACGCCCAGCGGCAGCCGCCAGGAGGCGGACGAGCCCTTTATTCCAGCGGTCCCGTAGGACATGAAGAACCCCGTCACAAGCCCGCAGACTATGAGGAACTGCGGCAGCGCTGTCATGGTGCCCCGGGTCCGGGCCGGGCTGATCTCAGACACCTGGACGTACACGGTGCTCAGGAACAGGCCCTGCCCGACGCCCTTGATCAGCCGTCCGACGATGAACATGGCCAGGGCGACGGAACCGCACTCGATGGCAGCGCCGACGCCGTAGATGACTGCACCGAGGATGACGAGGCGCTTCCTGCCGTGCCTGTCTGCCAGAATGCCCGCGACGAGGGCGGCCAGGGCGCCGGGGAGCAGGATGGACGAGACGATGACGCCGCGGATTGTGGACGAGATGGGGCCCATGGTGACCTCAAAGGCGGGCATGGTCGTTACAGACCCAATCGTGCCAGTGTCGAGGCTGGTGACAGTCAGCGAACAGTCAACTGGCCTATAGTCTTGATGGATATAGCTTACCCGAACAGCATCGCTATGAAGGAGGTGATAAAGCTGGCCCTCACGTAGAGCGGCCATGGCTTGAAGATTTGCATCTTGCCGGTGGAGCGCAGCAAGTAGACAATGCACTGATTTCTCACCGAGGGAAAACAGACCATGGACTGTTGTTTCTTGTGCAGAGTGCCTTGCCTGCTATACGACCCCGTGCTTCAGTTGACCTGGATCAGGGCCGGGCCACAACCGTCCCAAGTACGCCTCCCAAGACGCAGACTGTGACGAGCCGTTGGGCATTACTCGTGCTGATCCTGCCGACGGGTTGATACTCAACCCTCCCGCCATCCCAACGCCGCACGACTTTTTCGGGCTGGGTGGGCCCCACGGCGCTTCTCTCGGTGCCCATGGACGGAGAAGAGTCACCCTTGCTTAGTATCGGTGAGCACGCCCACGTTGGACAGGACACAGGTCGACATTGCGGCGCGCCTTATCAGTGGCAACCAAAGTGGATTCAGCAGACTCGGAACTTCCAGCGTCAACCAGTCTGATTGTCCATTGTGGGCATCCCTGTCCCGGCGGACGTCGTCCGGCTGACGGCTGATCGTCCGGAAAGCCGCTGCCGAGACCTGGCCCGAAAAGTGCCGGAGCTGGCACCGAGTTGCGTCTTCACAGTCGTTGAGAGCATGTCGGAGGCGGGGAATCCGAGGCCAGCTCGTGGGCTGCTCCAGACCGTCTCTTGAGACGAGAACGGAGTAAGATCGCTACGTCGAGTGGGAAAGCAATACTTAGCCGAGCAGTCGTATCTCTCCCGCATCGTGCTTCGTGTGGCCTAGCCCACTGCACCCACCTCCAACGCGGGGAGACCCCGCATCACCCCGCGGCTCCCCGGTTGATGCCCCTGATGAGGTCGTACTCGCGCCGGTCGAGCAGCGATGATGGGAAAACCGTCCAACAGCGTCTCTCATAGGACGATAGGCCTGGGGCAAGCGGCGCGTAAATCGGAGTTGCACACTGTTTCCCCAGCTTTTGTATAATGCCACAGCGGCAGGAGCTAGCTTCTCCCTGGTACACTAGGTGGTTCACCTGCCCTGGCAAAGGTTTCGTTTATAAACCGGAGGAGCATAGGCAGACTGCCTCTCCCTTTCCACCATGATGAAGTCACTCCGACCTCTCGGCTCTCACAGCGTCTTGCGTCTTCCAGCGCGCGCTCCCCACCCGCGTCTCCAGAAGTTACCATCACCGCCTGCTACCAGGCCAAAGTCACAGCTGCGAAATACATCCACCATGGCAGACACCACGTCGATGCAGAAGTCCAACCGGCTCCGGACAGCCTTTGTCGAAAATAAAGGACCGAGTTATGGAATATGGGTACTGCCTTCCCTTCCATTAACTTGCCATCACCAAAATCGCCTCACTCAACCCCTGGGTTGCTATGAGACTCCCCCCGCCCCGCCCCCCTCAAAGACGAAGATGCCAACACAGTACTGACGAGGTAGACAGCAAATGTTCCCTGGGTCCAACGTGTCCAGGGCACTGGCAAGGGCGAATCCCGACTGGATCATGGTTGACTGTGAGCATGGCAATATAGACGGTGCGTCCTCCCCGAGCCCACCAAAGTGGCCGGATCTTGACATGGCGAGCAGACGCTGCGATGCATGAGGCGGTGCCTGCGATCGCAGCCTGCGGCGTTTCACCACTCGTCAGAATACCTGACCTTCAGTCTTGGATGATCAAGAGTGAGTCGTCCGTCAATCATTGAGACAGGCAAAACAAACGGCGCGTGCTGACCATGCCACAGGGGCATTGGACTGCGGCGCGCATGGCGTAAGAAGGACACCGCCGATACTCAGGTCGAGAGCGAGAGACTGACAATGACCTGTGCACAGATCCTGGTGCCGCTAATCCGGACCGTGGATGAGGTGAAGCAAGTCGTGGCGGCTACCAAGTTCCCACCACAAGGGCGTCGAGGCTTTGGATCCGCTCTCGCTATGCAGAACTTCAGCCCGATTCCATCGTTCACCGAGTATCTCCAGCAGGCCAACGACGCCATTCTCACCATGGTACAGATCGAGACCAAGGAAGCCCTTGCTGCAGTGGAGGAGATAGCACCGCTCGTTGACGTCTTGTTCATCGGTCCATTCGACCTAGGCAACAATATTGGATACCCAATCATCAATGGTGACGTGAAGCCTGAGCTCAAGGAGGCGATTGCGAAGATCCTCAAGGCTGCCAAGAGTGCCGGGAAGAAATGCGGGATGTTCTCTTCGAGTGGTGAGGAGGCGGGAAGGTAAGCACGGCTCCAAGAACCCTTTCAGGTGGCCGTCATCAGCTGACCAGCCACAGGTATGGTGCCATGGGATTCGACATGATTAATGTTGGGACAGATGTGACCACTCTCGAGTTTGTTATGAAGCAGTCAATGGCGGCTGCCCGTGGTGCTGCCGGACCGGAGAAGGGGAAAGGATATGGGTCTTAGATAGTGCCATGGGCCAGTTGATATTGTCATGGCTTGGGAGAGGACTCAGAATCCCACGAGCATTAGTTCCATGGGAATTGTCTCCATCATGCTTAAATCAGCCGGCTTCACGGTCCTGGAGAGAGAGTGGACTGGCTGGTCATGGCTTGGTCGAGCCCTTCTCAGCCTTATCCATTGTAGCCTTCACCTGCTCCGGTGTGAAACGATGCATGAGCTTTAAGGCCTTAGGCGCAAGTTTGGGGTCCTCCTCCGGGGAGTCAGCTTTGCTGACATGAATCTGTCCAGTTGTGAGTGAGCAGCTCATGGGCAAGATGTGGATTGTAATGAGCATTTGCGTACCACGGGAACGTCGAAATCATACAGGTCTTTCCATTGTTGAGCTGCCGGTTTGACAATGTCAACCTCCTTGTAGACAAAGGGCCTCGAGTCCCAGACGTCTGATAGTACGGAGCGTGCTGAGACACACAGGCCACAGTGTTCCCTGGTGAAGAGGGTAATCCTGCAGGGCAGTTGCAACAGTCTGCTTGTTGCACGCATTTCAATAGGGTGTCTGCTATATAGATAGGTCAGCTCACCTTCTTCCGTCCTGTCTTCCCAAGTACAAGTCCGTATGCTCGGAGAAAGTTCATATGCAGATTGACCTACTTGCGGTATTTAAAGACCAATGTGCTTCTCTTGTGGTAGAGGTTGGTATGTTGACTTGTATGAGTTGAACCGGTACTGAGAAAGGGTGTACGTTCATCCACAAAATACCTATTCAGAGCCAAGGGCAGGAGGTACTGTACAGTACTTGTACCCCAGGGGCGGCTGTTGGAGGGGTCCATCTTAGCGGAGACCCACCACAACAAGGTCCGAATGCCAGGCGTCCGAGCTTTCCTGAAGCCGTTGCAGGGGAGTGAGCTTCAACGGAGACGCCCCCAAGAGCTCAGCTCAAAATTTCCCAGGCCCGACCTCACCTTTCGCACACGTCAACAGACAATCCCGACTCACCGCGCGCTGCCCGTCTCCTGCCGACTAGCAGTAACAAAGGATCCTCGGTCATTCATTCGTTCACTTCAGCCGAGTGAAATCAGAAAGTCTCCACAGGCACATCATGTCTCTCAACCAGTACATCGACAGTAAGCTCACCATCCTGATGCCCCAGGCTCACTCGAGCGTGCACGGAGGACTGACATGCTCTACTCCCGCAGAGAAGGTGACTATCATCACGGCCGACAGCCGCACCCTGATTGGCACCCTCGTCTCCGCCGACAACCAGACCAATCTTGTGAGTCTGAGCCGTGCCCGTTCAATCAGCACGGGGCCCGGTGCTGTCATTCGAATGATCCCTGTGCCTAACGGAATGCCCCCCTAGGTCCTCCAGAACGCCGTCGAGCGCGTCATCCGCCCGGTCGAGGACCCGGAGCCGTCCGTGGAGGTGCCCCTCGGGCTCTACATAGTCCGCGGCGACAACGTCTGCCTCGTGGGCGTCGTCGACGAGGAGCTTGACAACTCCATCGACTGGACCGCGGTCAAGGGCGCCCCCATCGGCGGCATCAAGCACTCATAGGCGCCGCCCCATTCGGCCTTCACGGTGGCGTGGTTAGAATGGGAAAATGAGGTCCCCACTCCCACCCACTATGCGTCGCTAGACGTGTCTGTCGCAGGGCGTGATCGGACTGGAGGTGATTTTGTACGGAAGGGAGCGTGGTCATTGCGTGGACGAGATACCCAGGGTTAGACTTGCAGTGAGGCGGGCATTGGTTGCGTGGGCTGTTCTACGGTAGAAGCTGCGCATTTCAGGGCTTCAGTCCGGATCGGGTGGGCATATGGGCTTCACTGGGAAATTTGATGCATCTGCAGGCGTGTGGAGTTTTAGGAGTTCAGGAAATCCGTTCAAGTATGCGATCTGTCAATATCTGGTATGCACTTGATCCTGCTGTAATCCTCACCCATGCTGCTGTACTGACCTCTCTGCTTGCTATGCAGAACTTCGGACTGTGTAATTGCCAGTGAGCGCCGGAGTCTCATGTCATCTATCCAAAGAGACGTTCCATCAAGTACGGTGCGAAGACATCTTCCCCAGGCGACTCAACAATGCGGTTGATCCTGTTTCCCTTCTTAACGCTCAGCCAGCCACCGTTGTCGTGGGGCCCGTCGTCGAACTCCACTGCATCCAACGGGTCCTCTGGGTTGGTCTTGACCGTACTGTCCTGCTGCTCACCCTGCTTGCTCCTGTTCCGGCGGTCGATGACGTGCATACCCAGGGTCCACTGCCCGACGGTCTCGATCCGTATATCCTCAGGTTCGGGTACTGCCTTCCAAGCAGGATCATCGCGTGTCAGCATGTACCAGATAGTAAGTGGGTCGTGGAGGGACAGTCCTGGCTCGCTGCCGTCGCCACGCATGGAGTCGATCTTGTTGAATGTGCCGAACATAAACGTCGCTATCCACCGAGCCAGGGGGCTGCCTGCATCGATCAATGGCTGGATGGTCTTCGCGAAGAAGTTCTTGTTGAGCAAATGTGGCGTCGTGATGTCGAGTGGGAAGAGGCTGAGCAGGAGCCTTTTAGGTAGCTTGGCCGGGTAGGGTCCGAAAGTGGACTTGCCCTCGATGAATGGAGGCATGGTGGAAGAAGGCGTGGGGGATGTCAGAGCATATACCCTGGCGGCGGCCACTGTATCAGCGTAGCAGTTGAATTCGCCCACTGGGGTGATGTTGCCTTCGACATGTACAGCGCCGCCCATGACTACCACCTCCTTCACGCGCAAAAAAGTCTGTGGATCCTCGGCTGCCGCGAGGGCCACGTTGGTCAGGGGTCCGACAGCAACAATGGTAACGGTGTCCTCGGGACTCTCCCTGAGGATGCGGAGCATCTCCTGGTGCGCGGGTGTCTTGGAGGGGGTGAAGTAGGGGGAAAATGCAGGTGGTTCAGCAGAGCCTGCAGCCTGGTTGGTTTCGTCTCTAGCGAAAAGCGACTTCCAAGTATCTGCAGGGCTGAGATCCGGGTGCTATAGTCACATCGTCACTCAGCTTATGGGAGCATGCTGCGCGGAAGGGACAGGGACATACAGCCTCATGGACGCCATGCAAGCCATCAGCGCCGTGAAAATAATCGGCCTTAACGAGATCTTCCTGCAGTGGGTGCTCGGCGCCAACCGCAACGATGGGCTTGGACGTCCTCAGGGCCTCGAAGCCCTCGGGCTTGCCCGAAGATTTGCGCCACGCATTCTCCTTCTCCAGCACGTGGAACAGTGCGACAACGTTGCGCAGACATCTGGCAGTTTGACGGAATGTCAGTGCTCCGTCGCCTCAACCACGCAATCTATCTTGTCTCACCAAGACAGACAAGGAGGAGCTGACCTTTGCAACGACACATTGCCATATGTCACCGAGATCATGGCGACCTCCAGCTCGTTCGGCCGCGCGGTGAGGGCGAGCAGTATAGCAAGGACATCGTCGACCCCTGCACGAAGCGTCAGCCAGAGTGCGGCACACGCGGGCCCGGGGCAGGAGACAGCTTGCCTGGGTCGGTGTCGATAATGATACGGTTCTTTGGAGCCATGGCCTGTCTTAGAAGCGAGATTGACCTTAGGCCCAGTCAGTAAGAGGTTCGGGAATTTCACGTGGACTTAGCTCTGTGTCTGCGTCTGTGTTTGTGTCTGTGCATTCGCCTGCGCTTGCCCGCAATCCCGATGCGGTGGAACAAGATCGAAGGGATCTTGAGATGAGTACTCACTGGCCTGCAGATACGTGTACGGACCGCGAGCCGGGAATTTGGAACTTGTGGACTACCTAGCAAATAACAGGGGAAACCGATGATAATCCAGTGCTCACTTGTGATGAGGCTTTCCCAAAAAGTAAGCAAGGATAGCTCACAGTGTGTGCATGTGACAGGTTGGATTGCCTCGTCGCAAGTTGCTCAAGCAACATTGGAAGTTTCGAGGGGCTTCCTAATAATGGCAACGTTACAAAGCTGATAGGCGAGCGATAAAAGATACGGAGTAATCGGCGCCCACTTTCCCGTCCACCTAACGTCATGTCCTGTGGACGGGTACCTGGGCCGCCTGGTCGGTCAGCATGTCTGTACCGTCCCTATGCAGTGGAGCATGTATTTATTATTTGGTCCTGCTGTCGACGTTGATCGAATGGCTACTTTGGTCCTGCCTGGCACAGGCATATTGAATTAATTTATTCTTTCCTAAAATGGCATTGACCGGAATCTACAGCAAGGTGGTGAATTGTTACGAGCATGCTGATTGATGATGGCTTGGCCTGGCCAAGGTGGGCGGAAGGAAGTGACTTGGGTGGTAGATTGGTTGTCTCGGCTTCCAGCTGGCCCGTCACAATGCACTTGTCCTTGCAGGTAGACAAGAAAGAGGTACTTCTGGCTGTGTAGTAACTTGCAGCTGCCCAGGCCGCACCTGTTCCTTTCGAGATGGGAAATTCGAGTCAGTGAATAAGTTTGAGAACCAGTCAACCAGGAGCTTAAGGAGAGAAATGACTGAAACTCGTGTTGACCTTCGAATCCAGCTCGACTTGCCCCAGCAGATAAATCGTCTCGACCACGCATGTCCCCGGCCTACTAGCTTGGTGGGTCCTCCCATGCGCGACCCCAACTGGGAAACCGAGAGCTACCTGGGGAGGTACCGGGGTACCTGGACGCCGCTGCTGTTGCCGCTTAGCCTCTGAAATGCCACCTGTTAATTAAGTCTTGCGGGAAAAGGACCTCGTCGCATCGTACCGTGTCAACACGAGCATCGGAGCTGTCACCACCACCGAGCATCTCTCCACAGTTCCTTTCTGGCTCCAGACTGGAATCCTCGATTTCACCTCCTCAGCCGTCCGTCACGTACAGACACACCTCCACGCCGAAAGGCCCACTGGCTCCAGTTCTTAGAAAGACTTAGGACGTGTGCTGTGGCCTCTAAGCCAAGCAAGCAGCAATTAGCAATTAGTCTACTAGGAGTAAGTTGCGCCAGACCACGGCCGACGGCTTCTTAGCTGATCACCACGCCCCAATTGCGATCATCTTGGTGGATTTCCCCACAAACTTCGCATCTCACCCGGCTTACATTTTGCTTTTCATCAGGTACACTTCAATTGGATCTCGCCCATCCCCGACAGATTCACTGCAGCTCTGACTTCCTACCGACTCACGACCACGCCTGCTCTCCTCGTCGCGCAACGCCACTCTCCCCAACTTCCTGAGCTTCCCTACATCTCGACATTGCTCAATCCGTCATCATGGGCAACACACTCTCAATCCTTACCAACAAGACATTTGTTGGCTATGCCACCCTTCTTGTTGTCGTTGGCGTCATCGGCTACACCCAGCACAATGCCAAGCAGGCCAAGCAGCAGAAGATAGCTTCGCAGAAGCATCGCCTGCAAGACTCTCGAGAGCAGCCCAAGAAGGAGAACAAGGCCAAGAGACAACGGATGGAAAGCTTCGCTTCCGAGTCCTCCAAACAGTCTCAGCCCAAAGCCCAGCCCAAGTCGTATGCCGCGGCCACCCAGTCCAAGGCCAAGGACTACAGCTCCGATGATGGGGTTGACAACCGCGAGTTTGCCAAGCAGATGGCACAGAACAAGAAGAACAAGTTTGCGCCCAAGGTCAACAACGAGCAGAAGCAGAAGTCGGTCAAACAGTCCAAGGCCAAGGACATCAGCCAGGAGACACCCGCAGACAACGGCAAGGCCTCGGCCCCATCTGCCCCGTCTTCCACAGCTGGAATTGATGGCGATGACGACCAATCCTCTGCCGCTTCGCCCATCGTTTCCGCCGCCGACCCTACGGGCATCTCCGACATGCTTGAGCAGCCTACCTCGGGCCCCTCTGTTCTTCGATTGACCGACACGGCCGAGAAGCAGCAGAAGCCCAGGCAGTCCAAATCTCCACAACCCACAGAGACCAAGAAGCAGAGGCAGAACCGCCAGAAGGTCGAGAGGGCCAAGGCTCAGCGCGAGGAGGACGAGAAGGCCCGCAAGACCCTGATGGAGGCCCAGCGACGCACAGCCAGGGAGGCCGAGGGCAGAGCCGCCAAGGATGGATCGACATTCACCGCCGCGCCGAAGTCCTCTGCATGGACCGGGAACCAAGTCAACGGAAAGTCTAGCCAGGCCGCTGCCCCGGCATCTGTTCAACCGCTGGACACGTTCGACAACACTCCGAAGGCCAGTGCTGCCACTCCGGCAGCCCCCGCGCAAAAGAAGGAGAACGCCAAGCAGAACGGCGGCAAGACGAGTTGGGCAGACATTCCCTACTCCGAGGAGGAGCAGCTGGAGATGCTGAAGAAGGAGTCTGAGGAGTGGGTCCCCGTCTCCAAGTCTCGCAAGAAGAAGGCCAAGAACACGAACGCCGTCAGCGAGACCGACGAGTCCGCCGCGGAGAACCACACTGCGCAAGCCGGTAACAAGCCAGCCTCCAAGGCGACTGACACCAACGGTCGGCCCAAGCCGCAGACCTTACCTTCACAGTCGTCTTTTGCTGCACTGTCTGATGACGGTGCCAATCTAGCTGAAGAGCAGGAGCAGGAGTGGGACGTGTGAGCAACCGTCTCCGGACAAGTGTTGTTCTCTCAACTTGACTCGGTCTCCGTCGGCTCAACAGATGTCCACTCCATTCAGAACTCCATGAACAAAAGTTGGAGGCAAAGTTGCGGGCCCTAATTCATTGGGCGGGCTCTCGAACGCTGTTCAATGTGTGTAATAGCGTGTATTCCGGAATGGGAGGGACGGCTGGGGGTGGGAGGCGCAATTTAAAAGGAGGTGCGCCACAGCCCGGGCACGAGTCTTCTTTTCACGGAGAGGACGAAGTTCGCGCTGTCCTGGTAGCAACTGGTAGCAGGGAGGGAAGCTCTGTGTACTGGCAAGGTTGGATCGGCAGAATGCAGACAGACTGCGGTTTTCTTTTCGTCTAGTTTTTTCAAAATCAGACTCGCGGTAGCAAGCAAGTCGCGCTGATAGTACTCATGCGGTCAATGGCATCTGATCAATAGGAAACACATTACTATTATTCTAATTGCTTCCAAGCCGCCAGCCGTTTCGATCGTGATACGTGACCAATGTGGGTTCCGATATTGTGCTCCCGGGTGCGCGAGAGCTGTACCCCTGTCGGCGCAGTGTCGATCGACTGACGTACCCTACTTAGGTACCTAGGTAGGTAATAGCCTTGCAGTCAATTTTCTGTCGAGATGCAGATTTGCCCACTTTGCGCCTGAGTCACCGTGAACCCCTCCGGGCACCGACCGACAACCCCTCCCATTTTTTTTTTAACGCTCACTTGCTACGCTCATCCACCATAGTAGCTGTGTCCCCATCCTCGTTCCAGCGAAGGAACCGGCCGACGAGGTACTTTGAACATTCTCGCCTAACCACGTGAATGAAGCGTATCGTCACATTAAGAAACGCTACAAGGGCCGCCAGAGCACGACCACGGACTCTCCTCCAAGTTGCGCCTTTCAGACCATTGAACCCGGCGCTCCCAGTCTACGGCGCATCTAAGCCATTCGGCACATCTATCCCGAGGCGGAACAGTGAGTCGGACGACATGGCTCCCAAGGGCGGGTTCGAATTGAAGACGCCCAAGGGCACGAGGGACTGGGATGGCAAGCACATGGTGCTGCGGGAGCGGATCTTCGATACGAGTAAGCGATCCCGCCTGTGGCCCCGCCGCCGACAGGAACAGCGATCATTCATGTGGAATTGGGCCCTCTGGGCCCATGTGTGAGGCAGCTGCATCGGGGACTTGGGCTGACACGTGCGCCGTACAGTCCGCGAAGTTTTCAAGCGCCACGGCGGCGTCACGATCGACACACCCGTATTCGAGCTCAAGGAGATCCTGGCGGGCAAGTATGGCGAGGATTCGAAACTTATCTACGACCTGGCCGACCAGGGTGGAGAGCTCTGCTCCCTGCGGTACGACCTGACGGTGCCCTTTGCGCGCTTCGTCGCGCAGAAGAACATCCAGCAGATCAAGCGGTACCACATCGCAAAGGTCTACAGGAGGGACCAGCCGGCCGTCTCCAAGGGCCGGATGAGGGAGTTCTACCAGTGCGACTTCGACATTGCTGGCGCGTTCGACGCCATGCTGCCGGACGCCGAGATCATCAAGATCGTCAGCGAAGTCTTCGAGGCCCTGGGGTGGGACGGGAGGTACACGATCAAGACGAACCACCGCAAGATCCTCGACGGCATCTTCCAGGTGTGCGGCGTGCCCGAAGACAAGATCCGGACCATCTCCTCTGCGGTGGACAAGCTGGACAAGATGCCATGGGCGGACGTGAAGAAGGAGATGGTCAACGAGAAGGGGCTTGACGAGGAGGTCGCGGACAAGATCGGTGTCTGGGTCCAACTCAAGGGCGGCAATGATCTCTTGGAGAAATTGCAGCAGGACGAGTCGTTGGCCGCGAATGAATCGATGAAGCAAGGCATGGCTGACATGCAGCTGCTGTTTGACTATCTGGAGTGCTTTGACGCTACGAAGGCTGTGTCCTTTGACTTGAGTCTTGCAAGAGGGCTGGATTACTACACAGGCATCATCTATGAAGTCGTCACCGAGGGCTCAGCACCAGCTGCCCCAGCAGGAACTGCTGCTGCCGCCGCCAAGCCCAAGCAGAAGAAGAAGGGCAAGGCGTCGGAAGACGACGACCGCTCAGATGACCCGACACTCGGCGTCGGCAGTGTAGCAGCCGGTGGCAGATACGACAACCTGGTCGGCATGTTCTCGGGCAAGGGACAAATACCATGCGTCGGGATCTCGTTCGGCGTGGACCGCATCTTTTCTATCGAGGCAGCACGCATGGCAGCAGAGCAGGGCAGGGAGCCGAGAAACAACGAGACGGATGTCTACGTGATGGCCTTTGGCGGCAAAGGGTTCGACGGCATGGTCAAGGACCGCATGAGGATATGCAACCAGCTCTGGTCCGCGGGTGTAAAGGCGGAGTTCTTGTACAAGAACAAGCCGAAGCTTCAAAATCGTGCGTGGACCTCCTGCTCCCTGGGCATCCCCTGGAATGCATGCTAACAGGAGCTACAGAGTTCAAGGCTGCCGAGAACAACGGTGTTCCCTTCGCAGTAATCCTCGGCGAGGAAGAGCTGGCGAATGGCCAAGTCAAGTACGCCACGCCTCCATCCGGGAACCTCGCTAAGTCACTGCTAACGTACGTACCCTCGACAGGCTCAAGCAAATGGGCCTGGATGATGGCCACCCCGAAAAAGAAGGCATCCTCGTGCCCATCCCCAACCTCGTGGGCGAGGTTCGCAGACGCCTCGAACAGCTCCGCAAGCTCGAGGAGATGACAGTGGACGCGTCGGGATTACGTGTCGTGGACGGTATCAAGGGTGAATCAGTTGTCACCGGGGATGCTGGTTCTGCGGCTGCGGCTGCGAATCCGGATCCGGCCGTTGCTGAGCCGGCCGTGGTGGTGGACCCAAAGCCCGAGTCAGCGTCCTGATTGACGTGCAGATACGCAGCTGCATCAGACGCTTTTCTTGCTCCCCTTGTGTGCCGAACCGAACTGCATAGACCACCATTGATTTGCATACCCGGCTTTCTGGTACCGGATAGACCAAGGGGATGAGTCGAGATTGCGAGCGGGATTTCTGGTAACCGACTACGCTGGGAATAAAATAGATCACGGTCGCGACTTTTTGTGAGATGTGCTGAATGTCGGTGAAGAGAAAGGTACCACAGTACTGCAATATCCGAATCCGACAAGAGGCTGCGGGCGCAGGCTCGGGTGTGGATGTGGAACCCCCTGGGGCCGGAACCTTGAAAAAACAGCTGCTGGTAGAACAAAAGAGACGAGGGGGGCAAAAAAAACCAACAGGAAGCTCCACGTCGTCCGGGCCGGCTTGTGGGTGCCCGACGCAAGCGTCAGCTCTCTCTCAACCAGCCCGGCGGCTTGCGCAATTGAGCTTGTTGAGGACGCGTGGACCTAGAACCGTGACTGTCAAGACCTTGGAACTACTGGTATTACGAGGGAGAGATACGAGGTGGTAGTTATATAATATATACACGTGTAGCATGACGATGCAATTATAATGTGCATCTACACACACCACCTGTCCAGAGACCAAATCCCAGGAATGCCACGAGCATTGGTGGTGGAGAAATTGAGAACTGGGGAAGAAAAAAGTATATTTAGTTTTCCCTTTCATCTTGGTAATGTGCGGGATGCACTAGAATGTGAGGCTGTCCCCCACGGCGCTCCCAGCGGACAGGGCGAGGTGCCCACCCACTCTGACAGCTGTCTTATTTCGCGCCGGCGTTTCCTGTCATGTTCTGTCATTTCTGAGCGATTTGACGCAGGAGCCGGAAGAGGCTCGCCTAAGCAGGTACGGAGATTAACGCGAGGGCAGACAAGAAAGAGAGTGGTAGGGAGGGGGCCGAAAAAGGCGGGGGGAGAGCTCAGAGTCCAGCTAGCTCATCAGCGCTCAAGCCACCCCGTGGGTGGTGTCACTGGCGTGCTTCCATTTTTTTTTTGGGGGGGGGGGGGGCACTCATTTGGGCGAGGCACGAGGAGGGCACGCCCCACGGGCGTGGGTGGGCGTTGCCCTGAGCGCCTCGCGTGCTTCTGGAGCCCTTTTGGTGGAGGAGGGGAGGGGACAGAGGGCCCTGCTCTGGGGCCCAGGTTTTTGGTTTCAAGATGCGTGGATCGAGGGCCGGGAGAGCAGGACATGCATACATGGGAGCAACATGGGAGGGCAGATAGAGTTTTCAATGCGACGATTCCAGATGAACCCCGATGTGCCTGTGACCCGAGATAGTCGATCTTGCAAGAGGAAGTGTATCTGTCATCTGTGTAACCTGTTGCACACAAGACGAGACCGACTGACTGGCTGACTGACTGACTGACTGGTCGGCTCGCGGCTGGTTGACTGGCGTGCTACATGCTAGCAGGGACCAGTGGCTGTCGGATGTTGCGGGTCAAACCAGTTCAGGACGGTGACTGGGTGATAGCAGAAGGGAGGGCTCACGGATCTGAGCGTGCGTGCTGCGGCCTGCACAGCTTGGGGGCTCTGGCTGGGAGTACAGTATATCTTGTATCTATGTAGTCTAGTATCTAGCCTGCCTGTCAGGGTTTCACGATCGCGGGAGCCGACCACAGAATTTTGCTGCGACCATGAGGCACCAGGCCCGCTCGGCGGGGGGGAAACGGGAGGCCGGGTTGACACCTTGTCACCTCGTCCACGCCGTCGCCACCGTCACCTCGTCTACCAGACCCGGCCTAGTCTGTCGGTGGAGGGTGTTTGAGGCTGGTGATGGCTGCAGGCTTGCAGGCTTGCGTGCTTGCGTGCGGGCTCGCAGGCTTGCTTTGCAGGCAGGTTCCCAGGTTTCTGGGGGACAAGTTGGTAGCACGGCAGACTCGACCACGCCCCACCCCTGCGCACGCGACGATCCACAGCCATCTTCGGACGGGGGTTTTGAGGCCCAGCGGCGCTGAGGGGTGGCAGCCTCCACCGCAATTGACTGTTCCGTTTGGCTGGTTGCCCCCCGTCGAGCCTCGAGGCTCGAGCAACGGTGGTCCACACCTGCTTCCGCTTTCAGTGCAAGAAAATAAGATCCGTGCAATAACGTTCATCACCGGCAGGGGAGGACGACCGGGGAGATTTGAGTCGAGGTCAAAGTTGCAGCGTCCTCATCTTATACACTCCTTTTCGTATCGTCAGCCCGGCGTCACCCAATCCCACATCCTGCCAGTCCCTTTTTGTTTTCCCTCTCCCTCCTTCACTGACCTGACCTGACCTCAATCCGCTCGCTCGCTCACCTGCTCACCAACGGCCCAACAGTCAAGTTCGTGTGTGCATTGCTCCAAGAGGTCGAAGCATCAAGTGGTGACACCCCGGTTACTCACTCACTTCACCCACCCTCGCAGCTGTGGTCTACCCCCAACCCCAGTCTGCGTCACAGGTCTTAGCAAGCCTGTCCCGTCACTCCTCCGCCCACCAACTACGCGAGAGTGTCTCAACTCTTCGGCTCCCCGAGGCCCGGACTTCATGCCCACGAGGTCAATGTTTTGTCTAGGACTCTGAGACACGCATATATCCTTGAGCCGATCGGGCTCAACCCCTCTAATACCATAATCACAAGATCGACAACTGGTAGACTGCTTGTTCCCGAGTTCTCGGGTCGCATTCTTGACGCCCCTCCAAGCAACAAACAACAGCATTTCTCCCAGAATCCTCCTTGGCTGGACTGCAGACAGCAGACAACCCGAGTGTCTTGTCTCTATAGCGACATCCGACCAATAAGCCCTGCGGCCTCTTGCCCCGGATTCTTTTTTTATTTATTATTTATTTTTATATATACTCTGTCACACGTACAGCGCATATACATACATACTATACCGACAGTCGAAGCCCGTCCGTCCCCACGCATACTCGGGTGCTCCACCTCACGACTACTCACCTGCCGGATCACACAATCATGCCGAAGGGTCTAATACCCCTTATGCTCAGTCCCAGTCTGACCGAGAGCTTCGGCTCCGGCCCCTCAAGAACCAGCGTCATCCTCCCCGCCGGCCAATACATCAACCCTTCCGCCGCCGCCTCGTCTGCGTCTCCGGCGCATAAGCGCAACGCCAGCGATGTCACACCCATGATCAAGCTCTCCCGGCCACCCGTCAGGACAACGAAGCGCCACTCCCAGCAGGTTCCCGCTTCGCTCCCCGTCCTGCCCTTCACGTCGGCCGAGTGGAAGAGGGCAATCACGGAGATAAAGAAGTGCTACGTTACGCGCCGGTACCGAGCATGTTCGGCCAGGTGTAATGAGATCCTCACAAACACCAAGGATCTAGTGAGTTGCGCCATCTAGTGAACGGGCCCTTGTCCCTGGGATCGTCTTGCTGACCTCTCGCGTAGTCTTTGGTGCAGCCGGCCTATTTGATATACCTTAACTTTTATGCCGCCGCATCCCTCGAGATGTGCGCCCGCCCATTACAACCTGGATCCTCTTACAGAACTAGCCTTCTCCAACAGGCGCGCGGTCACTACAATGCCGCACAGCCATTAATTAGGCAGGCAGAGGAAGCAGCCGTCGCCCAGTCTCGGTCGACGTCTGCTGCGTCCTCGTTACCCAGCCTGCACTCTCCATCAGGCTCAGTCTCGTCCCGGGCATGGACCCCGGAGTCCTGCGTGATGACCCCTAACTGGTCCCACTCCAGGAAGTCTAGTCTTTCGCAGGAACCACGTTCGGGGGACCGGCAGAGACCAAAGAAGAAGGTCTCGTTCGAGCTGCCAAAGGATAAGGACCGGTGGTCGTTCCGACTACCTGAGCCTGTGGTCCGCCCGGACTCCCCGACACTGGGCTTCGACGACGACTACTTCGTGTCCGGCGCGTCACGACAGGATCTCCCAGACCTGCCTGTGGCAGCGAGCAAGCGCTGGTCCCAGCATGACATCGAGATCGACCCGCTCCACAGCCCAGCGTCATCGCCACCGCCCATGCCGTCTATCAGCGAGGACGAAGAGCCCAGCCCGTCCAGCTCGCCGTCCTCGGAAGGGTTCGGCCCCGACGTGTGCCCCTTCGGACAGTTTGGCGCCGCCGACCCTGAGTCAGCCCGCAACGTATCCCGGTACTGCGAGACCCTCTCGTCGCTCAAGACGCAGGTGAACAGCCACATGTCCTCGCTCAAGCAGCTCCTCGAGGCCGACGAGCAGCTCCAGGCCCAGCACGACCAGCCCGAGTCGCCGCTGCTGTACGACGCGACGACCATCAAGTCCGCGCACTTCAACCGCACGAGCCTGGGCGGCCGGCAGCGCAGCAGCAGCAGCATGAGCTTCAGTAGCATTGGGTCCATCGGCGGCGACGACGACGAGGCCCGCGCCCAGGACCGGATAGCGAGGATCGACAAGCTGCGCATGAACGGGTGGAAGAGGAAGAGGTTCGACGCGAGCCGCTACGAGGTGCTCTGCGGGACGGTCATGGCCGAGCTGAATGCCAACTGAGGCCCACACCAGGGAATATATACGACTCCCGACGGAGGAAGGGCTCGAGGCCGTTATCTCATTTGTTCTGTGAGCTCAGGCTCGGTATTAAATAATTGCCCCCGCGCATTCTCATCACGACATCGGACGACGGGAGACAATTGGGGTGACGGACAAACTCATCGAGATACCGGGGATGGACTGGACGGACACAAGGGCGGACAAATAGGTAGGAGGAAGGGATCTAGGGCAACCATTTTGAGGATCTGCATACAAGGACTGCATCGTACAGGTGTTCGGTGCATTTAGGAGGGAAAGGCTGGCCACATGGCTGCCTGCTGCATTGTGCTCTGCATATACACGCACATATATATCCCTGGACGTGAACGTCCCGCAGAAAATTGGTTCTCCAACAAATTCAAATATCTCAAGCATCATAGTGGTGCTGCAGTCTCCTGACAATAGAACGGTCACATTGATGATCTTCTCTGCTCGCGTGCTGTGCTTCGGGTCGCGTGGAGTAGACTCCGAGAAAGCAAGTCCTTAGTGAGGTATTTATCGATCTGAAGATCGGTGTGTATGGTTTGAGCTCTGGGGCCTGGTTGCCAGCTGCGCACATACGACTTCTCGCTGTGTGACGGAGGCTCTTTGGAAAAAAGAAAAGGGGGGAGTGACTCGCATGGGGTTATATTGGAGGTCATCAGCTTATACCTTTAGAACCATTATTACCCTACCTCTCATCCTGTATATGCTGCACAGGCGTTCGCCGGCCAGTGGCAGTTTCTCGACCCCGCCCCCTTTCCGGCGGCACGGTGGAGTTGTGACAATGAAAGTGACGCGACAAGGGGACAAGAAAAATCAAGGTATTCTATTCCACGAACATGATACTTATGTGTACCTTCCTATTGTAAGCAGCCGAGCAAGCAAGCAAGTGACTGGCCTCTGTGCTCAATCCAGCTGGACCCCTTTCGCTATAGCAGCCAGCCTCCCTCCCTATGCCCTGCCCTGCCCTGAGTTTGCATCCCACTTACTCAAGAAACCAATTTTCCAACACAAGCATTGAAGCGCACACACCCAGGCGGCGACAGATGACTGACGCTGCGCCGCCCAGGGAAACGAGAAACACTGGGGTAATGAACCTGACTCTGCAATAAAGAAAAACAAGAGACAATTTGCCAAGACACTACCCCATGGTATCGAAGCCTACTCTGTCCTCCTCCTGACTGTCTCCCTTCTCCTTTGCCAGCGGATGGCGGCCTTTGGCCGCCTTTTACTCGTGGAACGAGCGCCTCTTGGCCTCCTTCTCGACCTCCTCCGCCACCTTCAACGTCTGTTCCTGCTGCTTCATCTCGCGCACCTTGGCGAGCACCACCTCGCGGAAGATGGCGCCCTTCAGTTTCTTTTGAAGGTTTCGCTTGCCTTCGCTGGAGGTAGAACCGGAGGCGCCGGCCTCTGGCTTGGGGCTCGAGTTGTCCGAATCCCTGGAGTGGTCCGCGGCGGCGAACGCGTCGGTCGGCATATCCGAGTCCTCTTTGTCGTCCTCCTGGATCTTGAGGGCTTCGATCCTGTTGGCCAACTTGACCATCTCGATGCCCCTCCGAAGGCGGGCCTTGGCCATGTAGGCCTTGATCTCGGGAATCAAGTTGTGGTCCGTGGCGTTATCACCAGTCAGCCAGATGTGGTTCAGGGCCTGAGAGGAGGTCCACCGGTCATCAGGTTTGGGCTGCAGCAGGCCCAGGATGAACTGCTTGGCGTCTTCACTGACGTCCTTCCAATATCTCTCATGGAAGGTCACCTTGGCGTTGCTGCACTCTTCGATCAGGTCCTGCAAGTTCTCGGAGCGGAACGGCGAGTAACCACACAGAAGCGTGTAGGTGATGACGCCCATGGACCACATGTCGACGGGTTTGCCATGGCCCTTCTTAAGCATGACCTCCGGCGCCGCATATCCGAACGATCCTGCCATGGTGGTCAAGACCTCGTCCTTGCTGTCGAGCATCTTGGCGATACCGAAGTCAGCTAGAACAAGGTCTGAGTCGGCTGCCTTGGTTAGGTAGAGTAGGTTTTCGGGCTTGAGGTCTGCGATACGGTCAGTCATACCTCCTTTGCGGGGCTCTCACCGCGGGACCGGACTCACCTCTGTGAACGACATTCTTGCTGTGCAGGTAATCGACAGCCCCGAGTACCTGCTTGATAGTCGCGGCAGCATCTTTTTCTGTGAACTTTCCCTGCTCGCAGATGCGATCGAAAAGCTCACCACCGGTCGCCAATTCCGTGACGATGTAGTATTTGTCCTGCAACCCGTGTAAGTCGTAGCCCAGCATCTCAGACAGCCCTGGCCCATTCTTCAGGGTGGAATCCTGCTCACTCTAGACTCGAACCAGTCGACGAACCGAACAATGTTGGAGTGCTTCAGGCGCTGGAGCATGTCAAGCTCGTCATAAACCATCCTCTCGTTGCCCTTCACATTCTTCTTGAGGATGATCTTCACAGCCACCTTGCCAGATGGGCTGTCGGCCTCTCTAACGATTCCATAGGTGCCTGCGCCAAGTGTTCGGCCGAATCGATATTTGGACCTGGCAGAGGTAGTCAGAGGGGCCGGTCTTGCGCCTAATCAGGCATGATACATACTTCTTGTCGTAGCTTTCAGGTTGGCCATGCAGCCGATTGAGCATGTTGGAGACTGACGCACGGGGGGATCTCGTCAGCATGGTGAAGTAGGGGTGAGACAGGACTATCAGGTTTGTGTGTCGACCGTGGGCAACTTGGAAATAGCTGCTCAGGGCGTAGGGTAAGACCGGTAGGTGGGTAGCGGGGTGTGGATGAAGCGCATTAGGCAATACTAACAACTCATTTTGGCCCGACTAGATCTCTGAATTCAAAGAGCTGGTTGGTGAAACTAGAGCGACGTGGGATCGCGCTCGCTGTGTCGTAGAGGTAATGGGAACTTGCTCAACGAGCTACTTGAAGCGACAGCCTGGCAGCCAGGCAAGTGCGATTGAACCAAGCTGTTGCGATAGCAGTCGTCAGGAAGGAGACCAGAGCACAGAGGACAGAGACGGCCGGAGGAGCGGTGTTGTTTGGTTCAGGATCGAACCGTCAAGAATCTGCAGGCACGAACAGAGCAAGAGGAGAGAGTGCACACAGTAGGTGGTATCTCAAGTGGTCCCTGGCTAAAAAAGGAGGGGCTCGAACGGCGGGCGGCTGAGGGAGAGGGAGGAGCTCAGACAGTTTTTGGGCTTCGGCGGGCGTTTGAGGAGACAGCTTCGTCCGTCGACGACAGCCGACCAAGATAAAGTACTGGAAGAGCTGGGGAGGGCGACGGCAATGGTAGTGCGTGAGGAAATGCCTTGCGCGTGAAAGGGGGGTTGGCTCGTGTCACCAACTGATGATGGCAGCAGAGGAGCAAGGACAGCCCGACTGCTCAGCCGCAACAGCCAGATGGACCTGGATGTTGCTTCGCCGTCGACGGGCGACAGGGCAGTCAACCTGGGCGCACGGCATGGGAGAGGGAGGGGCTCCTACACAGTAGAGAATCCCCCTCACTGCCCAACAGCCCAGGTGCCATCCCGCTGCTGCTGGTCTGGTCCTTGGCAGCGCGCAAGGCTGCCCCACCACCGGCCTAGCACCGCCCCCTTTTTTATAGATGGGTGGCCTTCGACTTGGCCCTGGAGGCCATGGAGGCCCCGATGGATTGTAAACCTTGGGAGCCGTGCATGCGGCATTGTTATCCGAGAGCTTCCACTTTACTGCGGTACAGTTCATGAGAGGCAGGGACTTCCACGATGGGTCGCTCCCAACGTCGACTGACCGACAGTGACTGTCCTGCTGCTTGTCAACAGGCTACGAAGGGTCTGTCTTGGGGTTTTTCTTTTTTGAATGCAGAGATTCGTACAGACTGAAACGGAGGATACACAGATACACAACACCTGTGATGCATACCCAACACCTAACACCCACACCCAACTCACACATTCAATTCGCATACCCAGAGCCAATTTACATACCCAGGATTAATCTATACACCTAAAGCTAATTCACATATCAAGAGCTACTTTACACATCTAAAACCTAGTTCACACACTTAGGGCGAATTAAGTAGGTAAATTAGGTATGTGAATCAGCCCTAAAATATGTGAATTGAGTATACGAGTTGGCTGTGTAAATTAGCAGATGAGTGAGGTATCTGTGTACACTCGGGGTTTTTTTTTTTTTTTTTTTTTTTTTTTCTTGCTCCCAGATCCGATCCAGGTCCCTCGTGATACTACCTGCCCCTCCATGTTAGCAGGGGGCTTTGCCTGTGCTTATCTGCCTACCTAGATACGGACGGCCGTGGTTGATTATTCGGGACGAAGCTTCGGCACGCTGCTTCGACGGCAGGACGGTGGACTACCGATGTCGATCACGGAAACAGTGATCGATGCTTGTGACTAGCCACCCGGGCAGGCTAGCGTGATTTCCCCAGCTTTCGAACTGCCTATGAGCTGACAGACTCAGGCTGAGCGGACCTTCGCCAAGTTGTGAGGTTAGGAGGTGCACCGTACCTACAGTAGTGACTGCGTACAGTACCAGATTTCGAAGTTACCCGCTACCCCTAGTATCTGGACAGCGAGCGAAACACACAACTACCCTTCACACACCCCAATCCACAGTGCACCTGTGTGCTTAACATTCTAGTCGCCATCTGCTTGCTGCAGTCTGGCTGTGACAGTGACAGATCAGTGACTGGCGTCCGGCTGGCACTCTTGCGATCCTCGTTCCTCATTTCCATCCAACACCTCTCGAAAGACACGGCGGCGCCCCGGGTGGCTGCAGTCCCCCCGTCCCCCCTCCGAACCGGCACCCACCTAGTCACCTACTACAGTCCCTGGCCCCGACCCTGACGTATGTAGCCGGGGTCTTCTCCCACTCGACGGAGCCATCCCCTCCACCTACACCGACCGCCCTCCTCTCCTCCATCTCACCATGGGTGCCAACTTTGCGCATAGGCGGCTCGGGAAAGAGCTGACAAAAGTATGTTTGAGTGTCTGAGTGTCTATCTTTGCGCGTGCGCACGCACGAGTCCCCCCGAAAAGCTGGTCCGTCGCCAGCTTGGAGCCACGCTCCACCCCCTGCCGACCACGCTCGAACTGAGGTTTATTTCTCGTGAGCTAACTTGAGTGCCGTGATAGATCACCGACAACCTCCCGGCGGGCATCTCTCTTGTGTCTGCTGATGACCTCGAGACGTGGTACCTGGACATCAAGGTTCTCGACGACAACCCGCTCTACCCAGATGTTTACAGACTGATGTTCAGGTTTGGGCACCAATACCCAATCGGTAAAGACTCACACATGGCCCCGATCTCTTGGTAAGGCAGTTCTGACTGACTGACGGTTTGTCCAGAGCCGCCTGAGGTGACCTTCGTCCAAAAGCCCGACCGACCAATACCGATACACCCCCACATCTACTCGAACGGCATCATCTGTCTCGACCTCCTGGGCCAGCAAGGATGGAGTCCGGTGCAGAACGTTGAGAGCGTGTGCATGTCACTGCAGAGCATGCTGACGGGCAATACCAAGGACGAACGCCCGCCCGGTGACGAGGAATTCGTCAGGAGCAATCGACTGCGGCCAAGGGACATCGATTTCTACTACCATGACAACAAAGTCTAGATGCGAGCGAGCTTACGGCAGCTCACTTTTCATAAACCCGGCGTTGACGACACGGCTTTTGGCAAGCTATATGGACACATGAAACAGAGACATTGTGTTGGGAGACTGAGACTTCAGCGACGGTTTGTTGGAGTTTGGTTGGTTGCCTGCCACTTTCCCAGTGCTCTTGGAGGAGGCCTTGAAGTTCAAGCACCTGTTACAATATCCATTCCGAACTCAGGTCCTAGTTTGGGTCTTATTAGAGGAAAGCATTGCTTGGTGTGAGCAGCATCAAATGCTGTCAATTTTGGAAGTCTACAAGTAGAAAGGTGTTGCCCTAGGTAGGGTGAGGATACAAGACTCGAAGCGAATCTACCCGTCAAAAACTGTCCCGCTCGTCGATGTGTGTAACCTTTGGCCAAATGTTCTCGAGAGCCCGTATGTAACCAGGCCGAAACTTCAGGGCCTGGCCGTCGGCGATCGATATGCACTCATGAATACCGACCCAACGCAGGCGTGTTTATTTAAATGGGGTCTTTTCATGATTCTATCGTGGACCAGGGGGATCTTATCCAAGCATTTTGTTTATCGATTGATGGATGATCCGGCAGGCAGGCGGGTGCTGGGTGGGGGCCTGGCCACCTGTGACAGGCATCTGGCTCCCCAGCTCCCCTCCAACGCGCTCGTCCTTGTAACCTGGAAGTCAGTATTGCGACCGTTGCTTTCGTCCTTCACCCTGAAATCTCACCTTTGTCCATGGAGAGCCCATCATGGCTCCTCCACTTGGCTTCGACACGGAGCAGATCAGAGACAAGGCTAGGAAGGACCTGCTCTACCTTCTCTCGGTAGTAAGTAAGGCGCCCGACACGGCTCCCACGGCAGTGCAAGCTCATGACCAGCTTCATTGACTTGGCGCGTTCGGCCTGCTGCATAGGTCCAGGGCAAGAAGAACCTCGTCATCGAACAGAGCCTCGCCGGCCCCATCGGAACAATTGTCAAGGTGCAGACCTTGCAGGACTATGGTGTCGATAAGTTCTTCTTTTTGGAAAGCAGCAATGTCTCGACTACCCAGAGGAACGTCGTCTTCATCGCCCGCACCGCCCATGCTCAGGAAATCGCAAGTCAGTCGCCATCTCATACATCTTGATGCAGCCACCGCTCCCACTCCCCTCAGGCCATTGCTTGAGTGTCGCTGGACAACAGCCCAATCCTCATAACTTCTCTTTGCCAGTCACTGTCGTCTACTATCAACTCGTCCCCAACCAACACCAGTGCTCACGTGCAGCGTCTATCACGATTGGAGATGCGCGGTGAGAGCCACAAGAGCGCGCTGACAACCCCTCAGACCAGATAAGGCGAGTACAGCGTGAGAGCCAGACGTCCCATGAGTTCCACATCTTCTGGGTGCCGCGGCGCACTATTGTGTCCGACAAGATCCTTGAAGAATCAGGTGTTCTCGGCGACGTCAACGTCTCGGAGCTTCCTCTGTACTTCTTCCCCCTAGAGCGAGATGTCCTTTCCCTGGAACTCAACGATGGGTTCAAGGACCTGTACCTGTCGAAGGACCCCACACCAACCTTCCTGCTCGCTCAGGCCCTTATGGGCATCCAACTAAAACACGGCTTGTTCCCCCGTATCACGGGCAAGGGCGACGGTGCCAAGAGAGTCGCCGAGTTGCTCTCCCGCATGAGACAGGAGCTCCTAGCCGGTGAAGTGGCCAGTGAACCCGACAAGAGTGGCCTCAGCCCGAGCACGACAACGGAAAGCGTTATCATCATCGATCGCGAGGTGGACATGGTCACACCTCTCCTCACCCAGCTCACATACGAGGGCTTGATAGACGAGGTCTTTGGCATCCAAAACAACCAGACAGAAGTCGATTCGACTATTGTAGGCGGCGCACCTCAAGCGGCTCAGAGCGCAGCAGCAGCACCGGCGTCTAGTAACCAGTCTAGAAGACGCAAAGTCCAACTGGATTCGTCGGACAACATGTACGACCAGCTCCGAGACACGAATTTTGCCATCGTCGGAAACCTGCTCAACAAGGTCGCTCTGCGCATACAGAAGGATCTAGACAGCCGACATACGACCAGAACGACGGCAGAACTGACAGATTTTGTGCGAAAACTGCCAGGCTATCAAGCAGAACAGCAAAATCTGAAGATACATACGAACCTAGTGGAAGAGATTATCAAGTACACACGCACCGACCAATTCAGCAAGCTCCTCGAGGTTCAACAAAATCTTGCGGCGGGCGCCGACCCCTCGTCCCAATTCGACTCAATCGAGGAATTGGTGGCTCGTGACGCACCGCTGCCTGAGGTGCTCCGGCTTCTGTGCACCTACTCTTGCATATCTGGTGGCATCAAAACCAAGGAACACGACCAATTACGCAAACTGGTCTTACAAGGCTATGGATATCAACACCTTTTGACCCTGCACAATCTGGAGAGACTACAGCTTTTCCTCCCAAAGTCCTCGCCTATGGCATCGATGATTCCAATGGCCGGCTCTGCGGGCGCAACTGGTGACAAGACCAACTACTCGACTCTGCGGAAATCTCTGCGGCTCATTGTAGACGAAGTCAACGAGCATAACCCGAATGATATAGCATACGTCTACAGCGGGTATGCACCTTTGTCGATACGTTTGGTTCAATGCATACTTCAGAAGCAATATCTACTTTCTATGACAAAGGGAAACGGCGTGGCAGGTGCTGCAGTTGCGAGCTCGGGCAGTCATGGTTGGAGAGGATTCGAAGAGGCTGTCAAGCACGCGCGGGGCCAGACCTTCGATGAGCTCCAAAAAGGCGAAGACAAGGCGGTCAAGGCTCGGGCACTGCTCTCTGGCAATGGGCAGAAGAAGACGGTGTTTGTTGTGTTCGTGGGTGGGATCACTTTCACAGAAATCGCAGCACTGCGCTTCATCGCAAAGCAGGAAGAAGGTTTGTGCTGCCCTTCGTGTCCGCACAGTCCAGGATCGCCCCTCCCATTTTCGAAGTTACCGATTTACTGACTCTGTTGGAATACTACAGCTCGAAGGAACATCGTTATCTGTACGACCTCGATTATAAGTGGAAACAAGATGATGGCCACGGCCATTGAGAAGGACTCATTTGGGCAGGCTGGCGCGGCTGCTCGGCCTGTCGACAGCGGAGGGCGATAAAGGGGACACAAAGACGTGGCTTGGTCAGCGCTGGCTGTAGGGATCCGGTACTGGATCAATCCAGCTGAGGAGCTGCTCGGCTGGTGGTTTGTCTCTGGATTGGAATAATCTGCAGAGGGATGGGGTTGTGATGGGCGAGAGAGGACTATAGAGTGTAAAGAGAAACAAAACCCACAGTGTCGAGGGCAGATTACCGATATTCATATATCACGTGATCAGTCCAACCAACATTCAATGGATTGGAAGAGGAGTCCCAGAAATAGACTGCTTTCCCTCCATCTCAATTGCCTGTGTGATAAATGCCTAGGTACCTAGGTATATTGGCTGGCAAATTCCAGCAGTTAGTGGTTTTTGCATGCGGCTGGCACGGTTCTGCCCACTGATGACCGAGCCAGGGAGTTCCGGGACCTGTTGGGCGAGGTGGTAGACCTGACCTTCGAAGCCAGCAAGGGCCGGCCCTGCTTGCCCCTCCCCCCGGGCTGGTCTGATCTGCACTACTCATGAGACTGGCATCTTCTGAATATCAAGCACCTAGCATCGTTTTGATGCCGTATACTTGTTGACTGACCGGTCTCCTGCAGCGTTCGACTACGTTTCAATTACAGAATGGGGCCGCCTGGTTCCATCGCATGAGATATCCAGACTCGGTTCGATGGAGACGACCGATGAGATTGGCGGCGGCGATATCATCAATTCCAACCTCGAGAGCCCTCATCACCAGCGACTGCATACGCCTTCATACCCAAGACCACCGATACCCCCGCTCTAGCCAAAGTCGAGTCCCGACCTCATAATGGGAGCAAATTCGCGCAGTGCTCGATCTGGACAGAAAAGTGGCATTGGAAAGAGACCTGCACGGAGCAGCAACAGTGGCTCTGACCTCCTGGTTCCGCACTCATCATCTGTATTACTCTCACCGGCTTCAACCTCGTCGTCTCGGACCACCTCCGCACCAAAAAGGAAGAACCTGACCCCGGGCTCATCATCGCGCCGTAGCAGTACAAATTCTCGCGCTTCGCGGAAACCACCGCGACCATCAGCTCCTCGACCAGAGCCGGAGGAGGAAACCGACGAGTTTATCGCCGATATCATCGTCGTGAACACAGACTCACCAGACCATTCTGTCGACATGGACGATGAGGTCTCCGAGACGATGACATCGGGAGATGCCATCATGTATGTTACCTTGTTCCTGCCGGCCCTCACGTGATCCGGCCTCTGTCTGTAGCATACTTACCGTACATCACGATCTTATTTGTTTCTATCTCTGACAAAACTCTCCTCAGGTCGGATCCTCACGACTCTCATGATAATCAACGGTCTTCGCCTGACCCTTCCGTTTCTGTTGAGGCGGCGTCGGAGCCGGCCAAAACGGGTTCAGAATTGGCAAACACAGGTGTAGCAGGCGCGAATGCATCTGAGCCGCCAGCGGGTGAGGATATCGCACAGCATTCGATACCTGTAGACGAAAGACCTGCGTTCGCGCGCCTCCCGGAGTCGATAAACGCCGAGGCAACGCCATTGAAGCCGCTCTTAGCAGAGCCAGATGCGGCTGATGTGGGCTTTGCTGCGCCACATGCCATAAACCGAGACGAGTCTTCCGAGTTATTGTCCATGTTTTCAACTGCTCCGGACGAAAGCATCGTTGGGGGGGACGCTATGGCGAGCGAGCCTCCTTTCGCTGAGCCGTCGGGTGTGTTTGCGGCTGATATGGCACGCTCCGAGACGAACACCGGAGACATGGGAGTCGTAACGACCGAGTCCGACAGGCCTGAATTCGCTGCAGAAATGGAAATGCCGGCAGAAATCAATTCAATGGTGGATCAGGAAAATCGTGGCTCAGATGTGAATGATTTTGAAACTGTTGCTGTGGATGCCACAGTGCCCGCCGCGTCCCCTCCCCCCAGCTCTCCAGATCGCGCACCTCTACTCTCTGCAAATACAGAAGCCGCGGAGAGTGTTCCCACCGAACCAAGACCTACTCCTGCCGAGCCGGTTCACCAACACACGCACGACCCGATGCCCATGGAGAACAATGGTGGTCGTGAGCTAGAGCCCCACAAGGAGGTTGCGAAGGTACCCGAAGGACACGCAAATCCAGAAGCCTCAAGCTCTGAGCTGAGTGACCTCACTGACCTGGATGGCGTTACTCCATCAAAGGGCTCGAAGACTGTTGAAGAAGTATTGGAGGTGGAGGCAATGGGTGACCACGTGGACGAGGCTTCTTCAGAGCTCAGCGATGTTGTCTCCGCTGACATAGTGTCCCCGGACGCAGCGCTCCATGACCCAACTCCAGCAAAGTCAGCGATCAGCCATTTGATCGGGACGTCGCGACATTCCTTCGCCTCGTCAGCGTCGGCCCCGACTGAGCAATCTGGGCTGTCTTCGAAACCACCATCCGTCTCTAGCAAAGCGACGACCCCCTTCGACACCGGTAGCCCGAGAGAAGCGGCCAGTCAGCCCACTACGTTGACTCCCCTTTCAACTCCCATCGCCAAAATGCAGCCGCGGTTACGGAGAATACAGTATAATGTGCGTCCAAAGGTATCAATTCCTACAGACTTGACGCCGCAAGAATACGCCATGGAATGCATTGAGGCTGCGGAGCATTCACGTTTGAATCCGTACGCATTGCACCAGGAGGAATATCACATACTGCGTTTCCATCTCAGCCATGCACAGGTCACGACCTATTTGAATATTCGAAACGGCATCCTCAGACTCTGGATGAGGAATCCACAGATCGCCGTGACGAGAGAAGAAGCTATTGGGTGTGCCAGGGATACCCGCTGGTTCGACGTTGCAAACGTCTGTTTCGATTGGCTGGTCCGTCGTGGTTTCATCAACTATGGTTGTGTCGAAATTCGACAACACAAGAGGAAGAATAGTCCAGTCGAGGACTTGCAGCCACGAAAGAGGAAGACTGTAGTGGTCATCGGGGCTGGGTTCTCCGGGCTCGGATGTGCCAGGCAGTTGGAAGGACTCTTCACGCAGTACTCAAAGCGGTTCCGTAACATGGGCGAAGACCCACCTCGGGTGGTTGTGCTAGAGGGCAGAAACCGAGTGGGTGGACGAGTCTACTCCCGTGCTTTCCACACTCTGCCAGATACTGCACCGGGCATATTCCGGGGCAAGCGCTTCACGGCGGAGATGGGCGGCATGATCATCACCGGGTTCGACAGGGGCAACCCCCTTAACATTCTCGTGAGGGGACAGCTGAGCTTGCCGTATCATTGTCTGCGGAGCGACATGTCCCTTTATGACACCAATGGTACAGCCGTTGACCCTACTCGTGATGAGATGGTTGAGCACCTCTTCAACGCGTGTCTCGACCGGGTGAGCGAGTACAAGTTCAAATCGCAACCATCCAAACTAATCGAAGGAAACCACGACCTCATTGACGAGGGACGTGATAGCACTGCCGAGGGCCACAAGACTATTGCTTTCGAGGAGGAGAAGGCTGCTTCCCAACCTCATGCCCCGCCTGTTTCGCAACAGAATGTCACGCCCGAGACTCACCTCGTGCCAGTGTCCACAGACCGCATGACCGGGAAAGTTCACGTCGAGCCTGGCACTCCTGGATCCACTAGGGCTGCGTTCAAGGCCAAGTCGCTCGGCTGGACCTTGACGCCTGGAGTGCCAGAGACCAGGGATATCGATCTTGATGCTGCGGCTAGCGACAGTAGTGCCACGTTGGGCTCAGTTGTCGACGAGGCACTGATGCAACACAAAGGTATTCTTGACCTCAACGCCCAGGACTTCAGATTGTTGAACTGGCACATTGCCAACTTGGAGTACAGCAATGCCACAAATCTCAACCGCCTAAGTCTGCAAGGGTGGGACATCGACGCCGGCAACGAGTGGGAGGGAAAGCACACCATGGTAGTCGGCGGCTATCAGGGCGTTGCCAGAGGGCTTTCGATGCTCCCGACGCCTCTCACCATACGACAAAAGGCGCCTGTGAAGCGTATCACGTACACCACTGAGGGAGCAGCTGGACCAGCAAGGGTTGACCTAGAGGATGGCCAATCGGTCGAGGCCGACTATATTGTCAACACTATTCCTTTGGGTGTCTTGAAGCACGGAGGTGTCGAGTTCGAACCTCCTCTACCTTCGTGGAAAGCCGAAGCCATCGGACGTCTGGGCTTTGGCGTCCTGAACAAAGTCATTCTCGTATACAAAGATGCATTCTGGGACAAAGATCGAGACATCTTCGGGACTTTACAGACTCCTACCAATCGTCTCAGCCTAAACCAGAAAGATTACGTCTCGCGCCGTGGCCGCTTCTTCCAGTGGTTTAACGTTAGCAACACGACCGGCATGCCTTGCCTACTTGCGTTGATGGCCGGCGATGCGGGCTACGACACCGAGGTTACCCCCAATGACGAGCTGATTGCGGAAGCCACCGAGGTTCTGCGTATGCGATACGGTGCTCGAGTGCCATCACAACCGCTCGAGGCTGTTGTGACCAGATGGGAGTCGGACCGTTTCGCGCGAGGGAGCTACTCCAATGCCGGGATCAAGATGCAGGCTGAGGACTACCAGATCATGGCTCGATCAATCGGCAACCTGCATTTCGCCGGCGAGCACACCATCGTCACGCACCCTGCCACCGTTCACGGTGCCTACCTCTCCGGCCTGCGAGCCGCATCTGATGTTCTAGAGGAGATGATCGGCCCCATAGAGATACCCCTACCTCTCGTTCTCCCTCGGGAGACTTCGGCCTCGCTGAAGCGCAAAGCCGAGGAAGAGAATAAGGACCCCACGCAAGCCCGCCTCGAGGCCTACGAGATGGAAATTCAAGAGCACATCTACTCCAAGCTTGGACCGTATCCTGTCAAACCCTCCAAAGTGGCCGGGAATCCATATCTTTTGTTCAACAAGGCGCACTACGATGAGGGGCGCCAGCGCTGCGAGGAAGGCCGGCGCACAGGCAAGGGCAAACCAAGCCCCAACGAGGTGCGGACCATGACGTCCAAGATGTGGAAGGAGGCTGCTCCCGAGGTGCGGCAGCCCTTTGAGGATGCTGCTGAGGAGCAGAAACGCAACTATGCCCAGGCGCTGAGGGAGTGGACCGCAGCAGCAGCCAAATGGGAGAAAGAAGCCATCGAGCTGAGGCAGGAGTATGTCAAGGAGCACCCCAACGCTCCTGGCCCGGAGGAGCTCGCCGCAGAAGGTGGCGGGAGGAGGGCGAAGAGGGTCGAGAGCTACGCGGAGGAGGACAGTGACCTTGACATGGAGTAATGTCGACGGCGAGCGACCGGGTGTACTTTCTTGTCTTCTGCTCTTTCTGTTCTGGGGCCTTGGATTGGCGGCCCATGGCCGCCGGCATTAATGTGTCTTCCCAGGAGGCACCGGGGTGTTGTCAGGGAAACGAATCGCATGGGGCAACGAAACGGATTTATCACGCATGGTTGGTGTTTTTTGGGGGGCAGGGCGCACATGCTATGCTGCACAATAAAGCTTGCTTTCTGCTTCCGTTCCGTCTCTTTGGCTTCCGGAGGCTGTCTCACCCTCTCTCTCAAGAATTGCCACATAACTAGAACAGAGTACTCATTTCAATGCACATGTTACAGAACGCTGGTATTTTGCACTGTCGGGGCCAGTGACTTTGCCTTCCAGCAGGCCAGATAGACAAAGATCCCTTCCATGATGCCTCAGTGGTGTTGAAGACTATCACCTAGGCTGTCTCCATACTCCAACATCACTTCCTGTGGTACCTCTAGACGGCACGGAATTGTACCAGGGTCGCAGGTATCGCAGTACCGGACCCAAGAATCGGCTTTTCGGCTGTTTGGATTGATCGTTATCCCTTGTTCGGCTGGCCTTAGCCGAAAGGCGGCATATTGTGCCAGGTGTGCTTGCGGTTTATGGTCCAAGCCACGGACGGCTCTGGGCTATGCCAGCGCCGCCTCAGAGGGGTAGGTGTTGGCCACGTTTGGTCCTCATAGCTCTGACGGGCGGGATCAATGTCGAAGGACCTTCTATGGCTCACTCCTTGGGGTATGTCATCTACTGTGATTTAGACTACGGGCGCACAAGTGGGCCAAAGATAGTGGCCGGAGGCGATTCACGTCAGCGTAGAGCGGTCCGCGCAATTTACCCGGAACATTGTGACGCAAACAATTCCACCTCTCGAATCTCTCTTTCTTATTCTACTGATCTTGTACACGGGCCGGACGAAGCCCGTTGGTATGTGTTGTCACAAAGGGAAATTTGTTAAGATTCCGTCCATCCGGACCTCGGCAACGTGCCCTAGCAACTCTTCTATCTGCCACTCTGGATTTACATGTCTGCCGAGGCAGTGGCACCAGTGATAATTTCAACCAGTTCGCCGGTAATCACGGCTTGTCGGGTTCGGTTGAAGAGAATCTGGTACTTGTTGATCATCTCGCCGGCGTTCTTGGAGGCATTCTGCAGGACCGATTAGCATCTCGTTAGAAACCTCAAGGCACAGATGCCGTTACTTACGTCCATAGCGTTTCGGCGGGCAGACTGCTCGCAGGCGTGACCCTCAGCAAGACCCCAGTAGATGGCGTTGGCAAGAGCGTACTCCTGCAGGTTGGGCAGGAGCTCCTCGTCGATCTCAAAAGCGGAGAAGTTTTCTGCGAGCGGCATTAGCAAAGAACAGGCACGGACAGTATTTGGCACTTTGTTTCAATGGGGCCTAAGCACGTACGGGAAGCCTTGATAGCCTCCTCGGAGAACGCATCAATCTCGGAGGGTTCGTAGCTCTGGGCGTTGATGAACTTGTTGTAGAGCACCTTGATCGAAGCGTACTCGTGGGGTAAGTGGACAATCTGGTCGGCGATGGCCTGCGCATCGGCAAAGGTGGGAACGTCCTTTCCAACGCCCGCGAAGCTGAGCTGGATGTCCTTGGCCTGGGTTCGCGACAGCTGGGCCTTGCACTTCTCACCGAGGATGACAAGCTCGTATGTGTTGGGCTTCTCGGCAAAGAGACGGCGGATGTAGCGGGAAAGACCGGAGTGGATACCGCCGCAGAGGCCCTTGTCGGAGGAGCAGACAACAATGAGGGTCTTCTTGTCCTCGCCCTCGAGAGGCTTGGTCTCGGCCTGGTCGAAGACCTCCTTCGAAGTCTGACCGTACACCTTGGACTCGTTCATGGCGCGCTGGGCGCGGGTAAGCTTGGTCGAGGCCACGATCTTCATGGTGTTGGTGATCTTCTCGATGTTGCGGATGGACTTGAGACGGCCCTCGATTTCTCGCAGCGTCGCGAAGCCGGCGGCAGCATGAGGGGCGGACGTGACGGCGCTGTTTTGGTTGAAGAAGACTTGTCAGCTTGTTGACCCCTAGGCCGTTCCCCCATCACAATTGAAGACATCTGCATCGACCCAGTCAAGAGGATCCAATTCCAGGCCTCGTCCGTGCTCGTAGAGGTAGAGGTGGGCGCCCATGCAGACTGGCGGCCCGCCCGCGAGGGTCGGAACACATACCGAGAGGGAAAGGCAGCTCCAGCTCTCAGAGCCGGCCGCGCAGCTCTAGACAGCATCTTGTCTTGTGGGAATCCGAACGTGAAATGCTCTGCCGGCGGTGGCTCGATTGAGCAGTGACGATCGGAGGACCAATTGGTTGGGCGGGGGTGTTGGCAGGAGGGTACGCGAGAAGCTCTCTCCGGTCTCTAAGTCTCTCAAATGATGCTGCTGCAGGTCGCGAGGCCGTCTTCTTTTCGCCCCGTCCCCGAACCGGCTTGGGGCCGTCACGTGCGCTAGAACCACGGCAGGGGGGTGCCACCGAGACCGTCTGGATCCCCGGAGGCAGGCACTCGGGTCGGTACCTAGGCAGGTAGGTACCTCCTCGCCATTGCGCCAGTCAGTCTTCAGTCTTTGCGCGCCCGCCCTGGCCATCAATCCTCTCCCTCGTCCCTCTCTTCTCGCCTCACTTTGACTTTACTCTCTTTGGTTTTCTGGCCCGTCTATATCTTCGCAACGCTCACTGCCCACTGCAAGTTTCCTCCAAACAAAAAAAAACTCGAGTTGCCCCCAACGCCCCCCGTTGAGCCAGCTCGGGCCCCGGTGACTTGCTCCTTCATCCCTCTGCGCTTACTTTCACTTCCCTTTCCTTTCGCACTACCGAGTATCTCAGACTTCCTTCCTTCCACCCACCGCCGTCTGGGCTACCCTCAGTACACAGCACACACCACCCTCTCGAATCACTCGACTCGTCCACATCACCAGTCATGTCTTCGTACGGCGACTCCGACGATGACATGCCTCTGGCACGATCCAACGGCAACCACCGTAAGTGACCCCCCGACCCTTTTCACCTGCCATTTTGTCACTTAGTTCACCTACTACATTGCCGTTGTTCATCATAATCTTCCAAGAGTGTTGCCATTCACGTTGCTAACCGATGTTGATGGTTTTGTGAAGTCTCGGCCTCCAAGATTTCAAAGGCCGAAGACAAGGCTATGGACGAGGCCGCCTCCAAATCAAAGCCCTCTGCCACAGGCATCTCAATCCGAAATGGCCCAATCGATGATGATTCAATGGACATAGATCAACCAAACGGCACTGCTAAGAGGAAGTCACGCTCTTCCATCAGCAACAACGTCAGCTACAAGGACCAGTCTGATAGTGATGACGAGATTCCTCTGGTAGGTCCTTACACTCTGGGGCGCTGCAAAGCTGCCATTTTGGAAGCGCGCCCTTGGGCTGACACAAGAACCAGGCGAAACGCCCCAAAAAGGCTCCCAAGAACAGCGACGACAGCGATGATGAGCCCATAGCAGCCAAGAAGCTGCCACCTTCGTACAAGGAGACTGCCCTTCCTACCGACTCGTCCGACGATGACAAGCCTCTCGGTGCGAAATTAGCCAAGAAGAAGGCTCAGATTGAGAAAAAGGCGGAGAAGGAGGCCAAGGCCATCCGAGCGCACGACGCCAAGGTCAAAAAGGTTGCTCCAAAGAAGGCTGTGAAGAAAGAAGAGTCATCGGACGATGAGCCCCTGGCCAAACCCGCCAAGAAGCAGTCGAACGGAAACGCCTCAAAAGCCAACGGTGTCAAGACCGAGAAGAAGGCTCCTGTCAAAGGCAAGGCGGCGTCGAAGAAAGCACCGGCTAAGGCCAAAGATAAGTCGCCTGACGAGGACGAGGATGACGAGGTTCACGAGTGGTGGAATGAGCCGAAACCTGAAGACGACAGTATCAAGTGGAACACTCTTGAGCACAATGGTGTGCTCTTTCCCCCGCCATACGAGCCACTGCCGAAGAATATCAGGCTGTTGTACGATGGCACTCCTGTGGAACTTCATCCTGACGCGGAAGAAGTTGCGGGCTTCTTCGGTGCCATGCTCAACTCGACCCAGAATGTGACCAATCCTGTTTTCCAGAAGAACTTCTTTGGCGACTTCAAGGAGGTCTTGCAGAAGACCGGAGGCGCCAAAGACAAGAATGGGAACAAGGTCGACATCAAAGAATTCTCGAAGCTTGATTTCAGCAACATATACGAGCATTACAAGGCCATATCTGAAGCGAAGAAGGCCTGGACCAAAGAGGAGAAGACCAAGGCCAAGGAGGAGAGACAGAAGCTAGAGGAGCCGCTACAGTACTGCAAGTGGAACGGGCGCAAGGAAAAGGTTGGAAACTTCCGTGTCGAACCTCCCGCGTTGTTCCGGGGCCGCGGCGAGCACCCCAAGACTGGCAAGGTCAAGAAACGGGTGTTGCCAGAGCAGATCACCATCAATATCGGCAAAGAAGCCAAGGTCCCTTCGCCGCCACCAGGCCACAAATGGAAGGCAGTTCAGCACGACAACAAGGCAACCTGGCTGGCCATGTGGCAGGAGAACGTCAACGGCAACTACAAGTACGTTATGCTTGCTGCCAGCGCATCTGTCAAGGGTAAGGCGGATATGGCCAAGTTCGAGAAGGCTCGCGAGCTCAAGAAGCACATCGATTTCATTCGCAAGGACTATACCAAGAAGCTGAAGAGTGAGGTCATGCAGGAGCGCCAAATGGCCACTGCGATGTACCTGATTGACAAATTCGCGCTCAGAGCTGGAAATGAGAAGGACACGGACAACGAGGCCGACACTGTTGGCTGCTGTTCTCTCAAGTTCGAGCACTTGACCCTTCGAGAGCCAGACACCGTCATCTTCGATTTCTTGGGCAAAGACAGCATCCGATTCTATGATGAAGTCAACGTCGACCGTCAGGTCTTCAAGAACTTGAAGATGTTCAAGAAACCTCCAAAAGAGGACGGCGACGACATATTCGATCGCGTCAATGTGAGTGCTGCGCTTTCTTCGATCAATTGGATCAGAATTACTGACTGTGGCAGACGTCGCAATTGAACAAGCATCTATCCAACTACATGCCCGGCCTGACGGCGAAGGTCTTCCGTACCTACAACGCTTCCTACACCATGTCAAATCTCCTGCAGAGTCTGGACCCCAAACAACACAAGAACCTCACCGTCAACGAGAAGGTCAAGCTGTACAACGACTGCAATCGGGAGGTCGCCATTCTTTGCAACCACAAGCGTACCGTGGGTGCCAGCCATGAGCAGGCAATGGAGAAGCTAGGAGACCGCGTTAGTCTACCCCTTGATGAGCCTCATGGGCCTTGACAATTTTGCTAACGCCAAGTCCCACAGATCAAAGGCCTGAAGTACCAGAGATGGCGGGTGAAGATCATGATACTGGACGTCGACCCCAAGATCAAGAAGAGGAGGGGAGCGGCGTTCTTCGAGAGAGAGCCCGAGCTGACTGATGAGTGGGTTCTCAGCCACCAGGCCTTCCTTGTCGAGGACCAGCGCACCAAGATCACCAAGAAATTCGAGAAGGACAACGAGAAGCTTGTCGCCGAGAAGAAGAAGCCACTTCCGGAGAAGGAGCTGAAGGAGCGACTCAAGGTTGCGGTGGAGCTCGAGAAGAAGTTCAAGAAGGAGAACAAGACCAAGAAGGTCGAGGCCGAGGGCAAGGGTCCGACGGTGGCCAAGCTCGATGCAAACATTGAGAAGATCGAGGAGAGGATCAAGAACCTTGAGGCCCAGTCTGCTGACCGTGAAGGCAACAAGGAGGTTGCCTTGGGAACTTCCAAGATCGTGAGTCCCACCTATTCATGTGCGGGCTGCCCTGTACTAATCTCTGGCAGAACTACATCGATCCACGACTTAGCGTCGTCTTCTCCAACAAGTTCGACGTGCCCATCGAGCGGCTCTTCCCGAAGACTCTCCGGGAGAAGTTCACCTGGGCCATCGCCTCCATCGGCGAGGATTCTGCTTGGGAGTTCTAGACTTCTCCCCGCCTCGTCACCAACGCCCACATCCACCACACAGTACGTATTAATTGTCGACTCGGCCGAATAGCCCGGCGCTCGCGCGGGACCCAGACCCGGCCTGAAGCTCGACGACACATTTCTTAGCTCGACAATTGGTCTAGCAACTGCCGGGCATGCAAACCTTCTGACTAGACGACGCGGCTGGAAACATTCTGCGAGGGCAATTTTTTGCTATCCCGATAAAACCATTTGAATGCTCACCACTTGATAGAGAGGATTCTAGATGCGCTTTAGAAGCACTCAGACGTTCCGGCTCCGTCCGCAGAGTAGAGACAAGGTTTGTGGAAACAGTGCTGAAGCAGCAACCAAACCCAAACAAACAGGAAAATTGCTAGAGGAAGCGATGATTTTACATAGTTAAGAGAAAATCGTTTTCATCAAACCGATCCTGGTCGATCTTGTTGAGTGACATGTGTGCTGTCTCGTGCTTGTTCAGTTGTGGCATTGTCTATCTGGCGTGTAGAGGCCGCTTCCTCTTCCCGAGCTCTTGAACGCTCTGGTGCAGCTTGCCGTGCCGAGCATGTGACACTCGTAGGACTGGCACAGGGAGCGACCTTGCTGAGCCCCGAGAAAACGGGGCAGAACTCCAGGAGCTGCCTGGACATGGTCTTCAGAGGCGTCTGACGTCAGGGGAATCGGACTCGAGCTGCGCAGCTCCTGGTGTCCCGTTTGTTGTTGCGGTGGATGAGGACGGATTGTTATTAGTCGACTGATAGATAGTCTACTTGAGTACAGAGCAGCCGTACAAGTTGGGTGGCCCACAATTTCACCGGCCGAGTCCGCTAACAGCACCTACCGCTGGCGTGGGCAGACTCTGTTAGGGGGCTCGGCCGCTCCAGCCCCTCCCAACCACCTTTATTTCCCCCCGAGATGGAGGTGATGATACGAATGGGCAACGGCCGGTGGCGCCAATCAAAACAAACACAATTGGGGGCTTGGGCAGGGCAAGGATCGCGGGCCTGCAACGGTCCCACGTCGACAGCACTCACACCCACACCCATGTTTTTCCCTGGCACCTCGGCGGTATGACGCTGCCTGCGGTCTGTTTTGGTGCTGGTCCGGACCGCCCTGTTTGATTTGGTGAGGCTGGGGGAGGGCAGAATGGTCAGATATAACCCAACCCACAAGGCACGACCCGATGGCATGTGGCTGCCATGTCGTGTCCCGAGACATCCTTCTGCTGCGACTCGCACCAACGTCAGACTCACGGCCTGTCCTGTCCTGTCCTGTCCTGTCCTGTCTCTGCTGTAGGCTAGACCATACAAGTACCCAGGAGCTTGTCCCGTCAACTATCATCAACTCGTCGCCTCCCGCCTCGTCCTGCTGGAGAGGAGAACCCTTGGGACAGGATAACCCCAACCGTCTCCTGCTCTGCTCATCCTCGACACCTCCCACCTGTCATCTCACCCAGCCAGCATCATGTTCCTCGCGAGGTCATTACGGGCTGCTGCCACAGCTGCGCTCCTGGCCGGCTTTGCAACGGCTCAGACATCTACCGACTGCAACCCCACACAGACAAGTAGGTTTCCCGCTCCAGCCTCGCCATGATCCCCCTCTGACAACCAGTGTCCAGCATGTGACGCCAAGCCAGCATTGGGCATGGCCATCAACGTCGACTTCACCCAGGGCGAGGTCAACTCGTTTACTGCCAGCGGCGGTGCGCCATCATACGGCTCTGACGGCGTCACCTTCACCATCAGCAAGTCAGGCGACGCCCCGCAGCTGAACAGCGTCTTCTACATCATGTTCGGCAAGGTCGACATCACCATGAAGTGCGCACCCGGGACCGGCATCGTCACCTCGGTCGTGCTCCAGTCCGACGACCTGGACGAGATAGACATGGAGTTCCTCGGCGTCGACAACTCCCAGGTCCAGACCATGTACTTTGGCAAGGGCCAGAGGGCCCCCGACCCGCTCGTCTACGCCTCCGCCCCCAACAACCAGGACGAGTTGGTCACCTACTCGTTCGACTGGACCTCGGAGCGCATCGTCTGGTCCATCGGCGGCAACGACGTGCGCGTCCTCGAGGCGTCCTCGTACCCGGAGTACTACCCGCAGACGCCCATGCAGCTCAAGTTCGGCATCTGGGCCGGCGGCGACCCCAGCAACTCGGAGGGCACCATCGCCTGGGCGGGGGGCTCGACCGACTACTCCCAGGGCCCATTCTCCGCGACGGTGCAGAAGGTCGCCGTCACCGACTACTCCACCGGCACCAAGTACTCGTACGGCGACATGTCCGGCACCTGGGAGTCCATCAAGAGCGAGGGCGGCGAGATCAACGCCAACGCCGACCAGGCTGGCACCGTCACCACCGTCAGCGGCGCGACCGCATCGACCGGCTCCGCCAACTTCCCCGGCAGCGGCATCGCCGGCGGCTCCTCGACCAGCGTCTCGAGCGTCGATGCCATCCCCAGCGGCTGGCGCATGACTTCGAGCGGCAAGATCGTGCCCAACAGCTCGACAGCGGTTAGTACGTTTAAAAAAACATAAAAAAAAAAAAAACTCTTTAAGGACCCTTTGCGGTTCCTGCCCAGATTAATTTGGAACTCCCTCAAAGAGACAGCGAGCTGACATTCTCACCCCACAGGGCCCCCTCACGGCCTCCTCCTCGCCGGCCTCCTCGGCCTCTCCGTCCTCGCAGCAAGGGGGAGCGGCTCCTGGCGGTGAAGAGACCATCACCACCTGGGACGGACAAGGCTTCGCGACCACCGTGACGCTCCCCTCCGGCTGGGCGACGGCGACCAGGAGCTACGACGACCAGGGCTTCCCCGTGTCCACGAGCGCCCCCGAGGCCCCGCCGGTCGCCGGCGGGGCCCAGAGCCAGCAGCAGAACAGCAAGGTCGGCTCCAAGACGGCCGCCGAGAACGGCGCCGGGCCGTCCGCGGGGATGGCTTCTTGCGGGCTGTGGCTGCTGCTCGCCGCGCCGCTGCTGGCGTTCGTTGCTGGCGTGGTCGTTATGTGAGAAACCAGTGAAGTCACTGTACTGGATGAGCTCACGACCCGCTATGCAATGACGCTTTGTATGAAATGAACGATAATTTTTGTTCGGGAGGGGACCGGGCGGCGGTATTTTTCAAGGTGCCAGGATGGATCGGAAGCGCCTGCAATACCTGCTGTACACCTATAAAGGCGTTTGGGAACCAAGGCTGGTTTTGTGACAACTGAGCGTGCCGGCGAGCCCGGACATCGACGAATTCGCTAGTAGCGTGCGTTTACATACATAAATCTAATGAGAAAGTCTTGTACATTTGCTGGAGTTGACGCCAGCACTCACCACCTACGCCGTCGTGGCGACGAGCAGCGCCTTGTAGATGAATGGGTTCTGATGTGACTGACGCCTGTGTCCAAACTCTCTTGTGCGACTGGAACCGCATTGGCCGAGGAAGAACCAGCATCGTGCTGCATCTGCCGTGACCTCACATGTGCATACGATGAACTTAGACATCTCGATCAGATCTAAGAACAAGCTCTGCTCGAAGATCGATGGAACAGGTGGAGCTAGTATGCGAGGGAACGAAGCGAAACACCAGTGTGAACTCTAAATAATGTTATCATTGAAGGTCTCGTGAAACTCATAGTCGTCATATTAATAGTGAATCTACCAAGGAGCTACCGAAAGCCAACGAGGAGAAAGACTGGTAAGGCAGTACTACGTATCTCATCCAAGCCTGGTATTCGGAGCCAACCCCCGGTCTGTGACCGATTTAAAGCAGGGAAACCAAAATACAATCCTTTTTTCCCCACCCACGGCTACCTGGGCCCAACCAAACCGAAACGACAGAAAGAATATGTAGGGAAATAGGTATCCGCGGTGAAACATTTACGAAAAGCCCGAGGACCATCAATCTCAAAAAATCGCTCGCGCTGTCTCCCCCCCCCCTTTTTTCTACTCCTGGCTACGTGCATCAGAGGACAGCCTCAGCGACTCGCGTGAAAACATGCCTACCCGCCCTCTCTAAGGGTTCGGCGTGGGCTCGCGACTGCGGGCGCTGCTGCCCTCCCTCTTGCCCAGGAAGCTGCGCCGGGAGAAGGCTGACTTAGGGCTGCCCGGGGCCAGACTGCCGCCGCCGTTGGCTTCGGAGGAGACGAAAGAGCTCTTCACCACGACGGTGCCTTCGCCAACGCTGATCGTCTTCTCGCTTACAGAAGGCGACTCGTCAAGAGGGAAAAACTGTTCGCCCAGGTCCTCATCGCTTCTAAGGGTGTGGTTCTCCTTGGCCTGGATGGAGAAGGCGGCGTCAGGAGCGCAGACACACCTGAAGGTCTCTCCAAATGTGAATGTCCCTCCTGATGCCTTGTGGTGCTTGGTCTTTCCAATGGTCTTGTTCTTCGGCATTGTCTGTTGGACAACAATGAACAAGTCCGACGACGGCGGGAAGCCTGCGGCGGAAACAATTGTGAACGTCGCCGTGCCAGCTCCTGGTCCCGGTATTACCGCACTATGCGTGGACGCTGCACCAAAACTCTTCGTGCGGTTGTGGTTTCCATTTGCGCCAAGGGCCGGTTGTGGCGAGGCGTCCGGTGAGACTTCAGCATCGGAGAATCCAAGGCCAGTCGATCGCTTCAGACCACCAGGTGTTGATTCGGCGCCGTTGATGACCACGGGTGACTCCTGAAGGCCAGCGGATGGTGATTCCGGGATAGAATCATCATCTTTCTTCCAGCCCGTCAAGCCCCGCTTCATGAAAGAGGCACCTTTTCCGATGCCGTGAACAATGCCAGTGGCGCCTTTGATAGGTGCACCAGCAACGCCAGTAACTATCCTGCCTGGTGCAGCAAATGTACCGGAGAATGTTGACGAGCCTTGTCGTGTTCTCGTCACGTAGTCCGGACGGAACAGCAAGCGTAATCTCAGGATTCCTGACTTACCGTCTAGAATAAGCTTGACCTCCTGGGCCTTGAACGGGTCTAGTGTGTCCAAGTTGATGGACGCGCCGCCGAGGAAGTCAGGCTTGTCTGCAAAGTCCCAATCCAAGACCTTGACATTGAAGTCTGCAGCAGTTCGAGAGGGGATCGGAACCTCGAAAAACTCGTTCCATGCCGGGTGAAGCGTCTTCTTCTGCACCTTGGTCTTGAACACCTCTCGGCCATTCAACTCGAACTTGCAGTAAGGGTCACTCTTCCCGTTGGAATCCGCGGAAGGCAGCTCAACAGCGTCCAGTACGTCAACCCTAAGGTTGCCCATGTTGTTGATGCTCTCGCTGGCATCCAGCTGCATCTTCACTGGGACGTACTTGAGGCTGACTTTCACCGAGCTGGGTCTTCCGTCCTCGTCCTTCATTATCAGCGTCGTAGGATTGTTCTGGAACATGTTAGCCTTGAACCTTTTCAATGGAACGACAATCAACTCACCAAACACTGCTTCAGTGTGTCCAGCGTGTTGCCTGACAGACGAGCCAATGTGCTATCCTTGTCGTCGTCGCCATGCTTGCCGCCCTTCTCACGGACCTTGATCGTCAACTTGGAGAATTCCAGCTCGCGAATGAAGCAATCGCCGATCTCATCGAATTTGTTAGACTTGTGTTTGGCGGTCGACGAAACATAAGAGGGGAAAGCCATATCATCCACAAACACCTCGATGTGAGCATGGCTCTCAGGTAATTCTGCCTCCATGAGTTTGAATATAACGAGACCAGAGTCGTACTTAACGAGCTCTTGAGGAGTGAGATGGACCTTGGGTGGGTGTCTTTCCTCCCTCGACTTCCGAGGAAAGCTGGGAGAAACAGGTGTGACGGGCGACTTGGGTGGTGTTGCATCCTTGCCCTTGTCTCCGTCGGCAGGTGCACCCAGGGAAGATGAGAATTTCCCGGCATCTCCAGAACGTGGTACATCGAGTGACTGCTTCGCATCCCCGTTCTGAGATGCTGCAGACGTGCCCTCCTTTTCCTTTTCCTTTTCCTTTTCCTTTTCCTTTTCCTCTTCCTCTTCGTCTTCGGGGTCGGCAACGTTCAGCGTGGGATAAAACGCAACGGTATAGTCGAGCAGCCCCTTTGGAACACCCTTGCCGTGCATTCGAAGGCCGTCTTCACGCGGCGCTTTCTTATCATGTACGAGGTATTCACCAGTCTCGTCCTGTGATATGTACTCGCTTGCAGGAATCTCAATCAGGCCAAGGCTGCGATCTTTGCCCATCTTCTCGAAATCCATGACCTCAACCGCCAATTTTTCACGCGCAGAATGCACAGGAATGTAGATTACTTCATCCCAGTCCGGATTCAAAGTGTTGCGGTGGTGCACTGTACGTCCCCGCTCAATGCCAGAGAGCAGGACGCGCACGTACGGATCAGACTTGCCCATCGCCTCGAGATTGCGCAGGTTTTTGGCGCTCTTGAAATGGAACCGCATAACACCAATTGGTGTTTGGTAGCCTCCAGTCCCAGCAACAACCCCGGACAAGGCCACTGGCTTCCATTGAGCCTGCATCTTCACTCGGCCTGTCGGTGTCTGAGAGAGATTGTACCAGTCTTGTCCCTTAGCCATCAGCTCAAGCATATCGTCTAGCTTGATCTGGTAGGTCCCCAGGATCTGGTCTCCAGCTAGGTCACGATCATCCTTGATGGCGACGCCGAGTTTGGCAGTCTTACGATCTGTGATGAGAATCTCTTTGGAGCCATTGTCCCAGATTGGGTTATTGGTCCTCTTCAGCTTCTTCGTAGTGTGAACCTCTTTGCCGTTAAGCAGGAGGCTCGCGTATGGGTTGAGCTGGCCGACGATACTCTTTGAGCCATCCAGATCCTTGGCCTGTTCGACGTTGAAACGCAGAATACCTGTGTTCGTCTCTGGCGCGGGCTCTTCGTTCCCGTCTTCGTCCTTGGTAGGTTCCAAGACCGGGAAGAAGCGAATATCACACATAAGAACACCACGATCTTTTCCGCCGGACTTGATCTCCAGCCGCTGGTTCTCATGCTCGTATTCGTCTTCGAGGTTCTCGAGAGCGAATGATGCAGTACCGAGATCCTTGTCTTTGCGGAACTCGTTCCAGTCGTAGATTTCGGTGTCCAAGGAGTCATGGAAGGAGGTAATGATAATATAGTGGGTCTCGTTCCACCGTGGGTTAGGCGTGTCCTTGACAACCTTGGTCTGTGCCAATGGCTGTCTCTTGTTCACGGTGACCACAGCATAGCCGTCAGGGTTGCCGGAGAAGTTGTCGGGGTTCTTCAGCCCCTGGGCACCGTGTAGAGTGATGGCGACGACACCAATAGCCTGGTCAACCGGAGATCCAGCAAGCATCTTGGCAATCTCGAGAGGGAAAACATTTGGCGCATACATCATCGGCGCCAATGTGCCGTGGATTTGTTCAAGTATAAAGGTCTCCAGGCCGGGGATGAAGTTGATGTCGAATCCAAGGGTTTCGCCACCGAGCGGCTTGCAGACGTAGTCAATGGTCGGACGGTCGAGGAAGCACATTTCGACCTTCTCGATATGCGGGAAGGGAAGCTGGAGCTTCATTTTCAGGCGCATGATGCCCGAGAAAGCCATGTCTTCAACGATGACATCGAGACCCTTGCTGATCATGGCCTTGCCGACCCTGATTTCGAGAACGACTTTGGGATTGATCTTGTTCTTGACCTGACGAGCTGTCATATCGGCAGTGTCGTTTGGGGTGAAGCTGAACTTCCAATCCATCATGACCACGTCATCGTCGGCCTTGGGGTAGGTCTTGACGTGCTCCATACGCGGTGGCTTGGAGCCGAGCGTGAAGGTCTTGAGCTTCAGGCTATCGAGAAAGCCGGGCGTCGCACCACTCAAGACCTGATCCACCGAATTGATAATGGTCTGCGCAAGCACTGGCTGGTATATGGGCCAGAATTTTACGAGGAATGAGTTGATCCACTCGAGAGATTCTGTATCCGTCTCCAGTCGCTTGAGCGAAAGCTCGCGGTTCAGGTCGTCCCGGAAGTTGCGGCGAACTCGACGGAGCGAGGTCCGGTAGTAGGTCGCGCAGACAGCCATGATGATGAAGACCCAACCGAGGCCGCCTCCAAGGACAGCTACAAACCACGACGATATGCAAGCAAACGCGATGACGGCGGCATTGTAGTACCAGTCACCGTAGAATTTGTCCGGGACCTTTCCCTCGAGCCAGGTCTGATGATCGAGCAGACTCTCACCCTCCTGGATAGACTCGACAGGCCAGCCGAACTGGGGCGCCCAGCCCGTCATGGGCCCCATCTTTGCTCCACCATCGTCACCGTCGTCCTCCTGTATCGTCTTTCCGTCGGCGTCTTTCGAGACCTCAACAACGCCGGCCTTGGAAGCTTCTGGCAGATCGTATTCCGGCTTGGTACCGTCGTCTTGGTCGGTCACGAGCGCTGCGCCTTTGGGCCGCTTCGAATGGAAGCCCGGTGGGATGGCCTTTGGGGGTGCATGGTTAGTGGAGCGACAGATGGACGAGAATGTTAGACTCTTGTGCTCACTTCTCTAGCCTGGGCTCTCTTCTGCTCCGGGCTCGCATCTGGATCAAAGGTGAAGGCAGCCACTCCAGCCGCCTTGCTCTCCTCGAGCATCTTTTTTTGGGCATCGTCGGCTGACACAGAGCTCTCAGGGTTCTGTGCCGCCTCGATGGCGCCCTGTTGTTTGAGCTCGGATGCCGCTTGCTCAGTCGCCATGTTGAGTAGACAACACGGCTACAAGATGCAGCAACGAGGAGGGGATCCAATTGATACACACAGAGCTGAGGCAGGTGAAGTCTGGGGGTGGGATGATGTGTTGTCGGCGGATTTGCTGGCCAGGTGACAAGGCTTGACTGTCCTGAGCGCAAGCAGCCTTCCTGGAGAGATTGTGACGAAGGGAGGGGAGATGAGCTAATGTGACGACACGGGAGGCAGGAGAGGTGAGGACAGGTTGGCCGGCCTGAAGCAAAAGAGGGACAGATAAGAAAGTGCTGAGGTAGCTTGGATGGGTCGGCGAGCCTAGGCAATGTTGGAGGTAGGTGGTAAGCTTCCCGGAACGTTGTTAATGCCTTGGCTGTCCTGTCCCAGTGGTTTTGTCTCGGTTCGGGATCACAAGAAGCTCAGCTAACGACTGGAACCACCTCCACGCTTGGAAGCCTGCTTTGTGGCAGACCAAGCAAGCAGAGCGCATTGGACAGCTGCCCCCTGGGGCAGCTTGCACTGTGATGTGACGTAGGCGACCGGCCAGGGGGGGGGACCTGGACTGGCAGACGGGTCAACAATGTGGCTTAGCTGGTGGGGACAATCAAGCTCGGGCAGGGATCCGGAATGCAAGAGCTTCTGGAAGCTGGGGGGAGGCCAAACTGTACTGCCCGGAACTTGGACACTATCTGTCTGCTACAGAGCAAAATGCATGCAAACACATACCTACTGTGCCTGCACAAACAGACCGCACGGTGCCTCAGGGAGGCTGACCTTCGGGTGGTTGTACCACCGAGTAGTATACAACAAGGCATCCCACAGGAGGTTGTCCCACAGGAGGGTGTCCCAGAGGAGGGTGTCCCAGAGGAGGGTGTCCCACAGGAAATTAGCCAATGGCGGGATATCCCACAGGAAATTGTCCCAATCGCAAGGACGACAGTCTCGGTTAGCCGGTCCCCAGGTGGGAGAAGTTGGAATATTGCCAAGAGGCAGCGGCTGCTCAGCTTGTCACAAATCCTGGGCCGAATATCCACGAAACTCTGAATGCAGTACACTAGCCTCTACCCGCCGACCTTGGAAACGACTTGGGCCGCGATCTCGATCAATGACTTGTTGGCCAGGGTATCATCGCTGGCCCTACAGCACCTGTAGCGCTGCGCTATTAATCCGTCTGGTTCGCTTTCATGAGGCCTCACTCGTGCCAAATAGTTCAGCAAGCCACACATCTCGCGCCAACTTATCCCACTCCCCACTGGAACCTGCCACCTGGGTCTCCACACGAAAGGCAGGGGAGCGGGCAGGAAGAGCAAATAGTAGCAACAATTGGGTTCGTGCGAGTCGCACCTTTCACAGGGCGGGGCTCGCAGTTAGTCTGTCCCAGAGCCACGAGTTCGTCTGCCAGGGACTGCCCCGGGAAGCTTATTGAACTACCTAGGCTGCCTCGGAACAATGCGCAGTCAATATGATGACACAACTGCATCTACTTCTATCATGCAAAACAGTCTCGAGGGCTTGCACACGTGTGCACCTAACCTGATGCAGACAGACAGACAGACAGTCCACCTTGACGCCGTGGGCTTTCAGGGTGCATTCCTGTCAAGGTGTGCGGGATATCTGTGGGGCTGAGAACATGCTATCGTAACAATTCATGTGCCTCTGCTTACGTTCATACCTGCCCGAAAGCACACGGCCGAGTCATCACCCGCCGCAGATCCATCTCTGCGACTCACCGTATTCCAGGGTCAGGAATAAATTCTGCTCGGTGGGGTGTGCACCAGATCAGGACAGATATTGCAGGCACTGGATCTTGGTACCGACCGCTGCTCGCTTCCACCCTTGGTCGACGTACGACGGAATACTCTGCCCATGTTCCACTTCAGCAGTGACATTGTACAAAGCTTGCCGCCCTGAGGGAGTAGAAATATACACCCGAGGATGTGTTCAAGACGTGGACCTGTGTATAAATTTCCAACCCAGTAATTGGGAATTCGCTTTGCAAATCGACAACTTTCATAAGTATCAGACTTATACAGTTGTACAATTTATAGCTTACAGGGACCTAAAAGAACATATAGCTTGTCCTATTTAAAGTGACAAGAGGTTGCCCTCATATGTACACAGCTGGCCTCCAGAATCTTGGGGGTTAATCTGCCAGATTAAACAGCTACCTGACTTAGGAGGTTATCCCAGAGGAGGTTATCCCAGAGGAGGTTATCCCAGAGGAGGTTATCCCAGAGGAGGTTATCCCAGAGGAGGTTATCCCAGAGGAGGTTATCCCAGAGGAGACTATCCCAGAGGAGACTACCCTAGAGGAGGTTATCCCAGAAGAGGTTTCCCCGAGGAGGGAATCACAGAGGATATTATTCCGGAGGGAATTGTCCCAGAGGAGGTTATCCCAGAAGGGTTTATTCCAGAGGAAATCATCCCAGAAGAGATTATCCCAGAGATCATCCTACTGGGGATGGGTTGATCACAACCCACGTTTTGTGATCCCTGCATGTCATACCATAGTCTAGACTACATTTCTGTACGTACCGAGTGAAACCTGGGTCTGCTTACTAATACCGTGTGGCGCAACTGTCTGTTTCCGCCGACATCGATATCGACCAGCGAGCTCCAGGCTGTGGCTGGGGAAATTTCCAGACTTCACATGCCTTGCTCGCAGTGACTTCCTTGCGATCGTACTATTCTAAATCAGTTAATAAGTCTAAATTTCACAACCGCCGCCTCCGAACAGTGGACGACGCCCAGCCGAGATTCAACTCTGAGCAGAAACCCACCCCCTCGTGTATCGCCAATCGTCGCCAGCATACCGTCACCATGGCTCAGTATCTAGCAAGTATCTTCGGAACCGAGCAAGACAAGGTGCGTACCCCAGCAGTCATCCCCGCCGTCGCCCATTACCGCGTCGCCTCCTCCTGCTAACTGCGCAACAACAGGTCAATTGCTCGTTCTACTACAAGATCGGGGCGTGCAGGCACGGCGACCGCTGCTCCCGGAAACACGTCAAGCCGTCGTACAGCCAGACGATCCTGATGCCGAACCTGTACCAGAACCCGGCCTTCGACCCCAAGAACCGCATGAACGCGTCGCAGCTGCAGAACCACTTCGACGCCTTCTACGAGGACATATGGTGCGAGATGTGCAAGTACGGCGAGCTCGAGGAGCTCGTCGTGTGCGACAACAATAACGACCACCTGATCGGCAACGTCTACGCCCGCTTCAAGTACGAGGAGTCGGCCCAGAAGGCCTGCGACGACCTTAATTCGCGCTGGTACGCCGCCCGCCCCATCTACTGCGAGCTGTCGCCCGTCACCGACTTCCGCGAGGCCTGCTGCCGCCTTAACTCGGGCGAAGGCTGCGTCCGCGGCGGCTTCTGCAACTTCATCCACCGCAAGAACCCCTCCGACGAGCTCGATCGCGACCTCATGCTCAGCACCAAGAAGTGGCTCAAGGAGAGCGGCGGCGCCGCCCGCAGCCCCACGAGGTCCCCCAGCCCCGAGCCCACCCGTAAGAGGTACTGAAGTCCATCCCGGGGAATTGGTCGAGATCAAAAGGTTAGGAGGAGACTTGAAGGGAGGGATGGGGAGCACCCCCTTCCCCCCAGTGCTCATGTGCGGTGACGATAGAACCCTGCGAATTTATCAGCAGGATGGTCAACGCTTAAGTGCACTCATAGGCGGGCACGCAGAGGACACAGAAGCACTTGTGGGTGCAAGTGAACAGGAGTATCGAGGAACCAAGCGCATGTTTCTCAGCACTGCGAGTGGCCGGGTTGTTAGGACACGTGCACTTGAGTGATACCACAACGGTTGGGGCGTCAGGAGTCTATTCAACGATTTCTCCACAAGGTTGTGCTTAAGGGAAAAGCCCATGTCATTAATGAAGTCAATCTCATGCTATATTGCCTTGGTCGAGATTGACAACGTGATGCAATGTGAAAGGATCCTCCCCTGCCTCCGTTGGACGGGCGGGTAAGTGTCGCGCCACGATATTGCCTCGCATTCCCTCTTAGCAGTCGACCTCTTCGCCCATCATCTACAAAGGCATCAACTTATGCGTATTCCCATTTCCTCGGTTTAGACAAATCCTTGCGGGCATCCTCGCCTACTCCTTCGCATCTACAAAAACGTCATTAGACCCCGTCGTGTCTGATCTTCGAATGTCAGGAACACTCTTCTTCAGGTCGTCATGGAAATCGATCAGCGGTCCTTCAGATGCCTTGCCGGTAGACTTGAGCATCCCTGAAATCTCCCCCGTGCTCTCTACCTTGGGGTCATCCTTGAGTTGATGTTGTATCGGCTTGGGAAGTTCCGCGGGGGTATCGTCCTGACCGAAATCTATCAAGTCATCCTGCTTCGGTTGCGGCGGCGGAGCCTCGCTGATGCTAGCCCTGGGAGGAATCGAGCGGGTCGTGTTGGCTTTCTGACCTGGTGTGATTGGATATATGTCCAGAATTTGTTCGATTTGTTTCTTTGGGTCAGTTGGGTCGCTACTGGAAACGTCAGCAGCAGGTTCCGCGTCAGACAAAATCTCAGGAGATACTCACAGTTTTGCATTGATTATCCATTCAAGGTCTTCCTCTCCTTCCTCGGAGCCGCCAGGGCCACCTCTGACTCTCCTGAAGAGACGAGGGTGCCACTCAAGCCCCTCTTGGGCTCTCTTGGCAGCTTCGTCTCTTTGCGCGTCCTCGATTTTGGTCTTCTCATCCGTAGCGAGTTCGTGGTTCCTGTCCTTCACGGCTTGAGCGGTCTTGCGCCATAGCCGCTGCGACTCCTTCTCATCTTGCTCTTCTATGGGTCTGACCTGGGGAGGCGATGGCTTTGAGCGATGTGCGTTGAAGAAAGCATCCTTGTGGCCAGTCTGCTCTGTCGTTAGAGTCCCTATCTCATCATCGTGTACTCTCGAAGGGGATTCTGCGTCTACCTTCAGGTTTTTGATGACCATCTCATCGCTCCACAATCCAGAGAACTCGTACAACGCCTCGCCCGTCTTCTCATTCCTGATGGTACCGCCGATGGCATTGTACGTGCCACCGACCCAGCCCTTTGTCTTGAACTCCAAGTCTGCGACAAGGCCTAGCTCAGGGCACCGAACGAAACTGTGATCGCCGAGCTCATACTTCATCTTGCCAAAGAGGATTCCTCTTGCGTACATGTTCGGCTGTGTGAGGAAGCTAAGAAGTGCAGTCAGCATCAGTTGGCCTGTAGAAAGGTATTATACCTACTATCGCTCGCCCTTCTGAGGGTCCTTGCCCCTGTTCAAGAATGTAAGTGTCGCCGTGCCTTCCATCAGACTTGCTGCCGAGTTCCCCAGGAATTTGCTCTTCGGTTTTAGACATCCATCGACTCTGATGTGGTGGTCAGGAGCCATGTAGAAGTAGCTCGATTTCGGTGGGTGGTGAGAGGTCTGCTCGGAGATGTAGTATGCTCGTGTGTTGTCCGGAAAGTCCCAATAGCAAGTGAAGATCTCGCCGAGAATAGGGTTCAAAGGTTTTTTGACTCCAGGAGGACGGATATGCCAACCGCTCAGGTAGAATTTCACGACGGATACGAATCTGTCTGTGGGATCGTCCATCTTCGGGATGGGTAGGAGCATTTCGGGGTGGCACATGAAGCTTCAAGGCAGATTGTCAGCTGGGGTCACTTGCTTGCTTGAGGGTACGGGGGCTCGATTTACTTGGTTATCCGCTCGAGCATGCTACGAGGTTCAAGAATGAATGTTGGAAGCGTGACCCGACTCAGGTCTGCACCGGGCCTGAGCTGGGATATAATGTGCCCAAGCACTGCAGTCGCAAGTATCAGCATCGACGAGTTTCGGTGTGTCGGCGGGAGGTTGACGCACCATTTCCCTGGTCGGCTTCTATGACGGTCTCATCTTCACCTTGGTCCCCTCTGCCCTCATCGACAGATCCTCTGCTGCCTGAGGGGAGAACGGGGAGAGGTTAGCTTCCGGGTAGAGCATGGCGTAGTAGTAATCACAACCGCAGCGGGATACACGGGATATGGTTCCCAAGGAAGAGAAGAATTGTAGACTTCACGCACTAGCATTTGATGTCGCTCGTCGGCGTGCTCCAGAGACAAGCCCCATCATCGGCATAGCCCAGAAGAGAGGCCTCTCTCCCAAGGAAGACAAAATCACCAAGGAGTTTGTATGAGCTCGCTGCGCTGACACGCACCTGTGGAGGGCAAGTAGCTCGGAAAAGAAGGCTGAAGAGTGATAGCAGAGGTTTCGTTCCTGCGGCAAAGGGAATTGTTCGAGCGGGCTGGTCAGTGGATCTGATCTTGACCACGAGGACTTGGTTTAGTGAGATGACGATGCAGAACAGGGAAGGCTGAAGGAGCAGGCAGGAAGGGTGAGCCCGACGTCGCCGGTGGGAGGTAAGAAGAAGCCTACCGGAGCCTAGGAGCTGGGTATTTTGGCGGGGTCGCCACGCCCCCCACCCATCACCACACCTTCCACCCCTGGCCCAGCCCGGCGCGCCAGCCGTACAGTACAGCCAGTAAGTACTCTTCCAAGGTTAGACCCTAAACCAGCGCAGTCACCGACCCATGACGTTGTACGCCGATGTCATCCTCTGGATCTCTGATCGAGAGCTGGCAGCGACTGTGCGCACCCAGGGCCCGTGCTCCCCCGCATAGAAACGGCCGCCCATGCCCGGATCTTGGGTCAGGTACCGGTTCAACGGATTCAACCACGGCTGTGTGGAGCACAACTGGATGTCTATACATAGAGTGTTGGACTGCCCTCGCCATCCCTGGGCAGCCAGTCAGCAGTTGCATATCAGCAACGTGACTTCATGTCGCATTGCGCCCTGCATGTCGAGACTGTGTACTTGCAGCCTTGCACTTCCCCCTCTCGTTCGAGAAGAGTCGATTTCTGGTCTGCCTGTAGCGGTCCTTGCCGTAAGTGAACAACCAGAGAGTCTGCAAGGACTTCGGAATAACTTGTTATGTGTTCAGTTGGGTCGCTCCTCACAGTAAAAAAGGTGCCCGCCCAAGACATGCCTAGGTAGTCATCGCCATCTATGTCGCCTCGTGAGCACCTGCCTGGAGTATCAGTGTCTTCACGTTGCGTGAAGACAGCATTATGTATTTGTTATGTATATAAGGCGTCCGGGCATCTCCGCACCCTCCACCGTCCGCACGTTTGGCAGCCTAGCTTACTGTTAACGACGAAAGATTTGCAGCTCGTTATTCTCTTGTCGCCACTGGACTCGACACACGGATACTGTCGTACTTTGTGTCACAGCCTATAGTTGCTTCCTAGTGGCCTTTAGAAAATCAATCTCATTGACAATGCCATAAGCCCTTCGACTCTATCGGGATATCATCTTCTGGGATAAAAACACGGACAGCCTTTCGGATACTCTTAGAAGATACAGACTTTTCTCTGGTAACACATGGGCCAATCCTCTGTGAGACTACCCGTGTATTGAACCTTGCCCGGAATCATGTCCTCGAAATACCCGCAGGATGATTTACCTGCGACATATTTTTGTTGGGAAAAAGAAATGCAAAAATTCTACGACTTGATAATTTGAGAACGCTTAATATTCACGAGCAGTTTTCTGTGAAGTTATTGAAGTCGTTGAGAACAGATCAGTGGCAGCTATTGCAGGGGCTAGTATTCGACATTGACGACTCGTCCTCGTGCAGGAACTGTGTCTTGCTCCAAGTGGGCTGTAACCGGCCTCGGTACATACATTCATGTGGACGGAGGCCAAGGCAGAGCGCAAAAACGAGTTTTCTCATTGAAATTGAAGGAACACCAGGGGAAATTTCCATGTGCAACACTCGCTTACACATATTTTGTGACCACCATCCGCTCGTTGTATAGCATCCAGAGCGTTGCTCATGTCATTGACACTGATGACGAGCTTGTCTCGGACTCGCCGGCAGACATCCTCTCTATACCAGCTCATCTTGTCAGTCCCCTTGCCTCAGGCAACTAATCGAGTCACTCGTCGACAGCTGCCACCATTCTGGTGCAAATCTATTCCAAGAGGCTTTTAGACTCGGGCTTACATGTATGGTGTCCTTGGTGTCCTTTTCCCGAGACACGTGCCTCTCCTGTCACGCGGACTTCGAGAGTTCAAGATGCCACAGCAGACTGTATACCGCCGAGCTCTCACTGACCTCTCGCAGTTGTGTGGGCTCGCTTCGAGCTTCTAACAGCCATCGGGCTGATTGTGTGCACCTGCCCCCAGCTATTTGGATAACCTTGACCGGGTTCCCTAGCAATCTTGGTCCGGGGGAGCCGTAGAACTGTAACCAAGCACGGAGACGAGGCAGGGCAGGGGCACAAAGGAAATTTTCAGTCCCGATCGAGCAAGTCCTCAGCTGAAGTCGCGACATCTGATATAAGTTTGAACTATGTTAACCATGTATAGAAAAAAATGGGATGTTTTTCTTTTTTTTTTTGGGGGGGGGGGGTTTAGTGGGGTGAGCAGGAATGCAGAGAGGATCTACGTGCACCTGTCGGGGGCAGACACAGCGCTATTGGAACAGTAGAGCTGTGTCTTTTCCCAGGCCTTTCTTGTGTCGTGTGACTTGTTGCCAGTCTTGGACTAGAGTAGTGTGTATCTGTCAGCCAAATCGGTTCAGCAAGGAGATTGCCGCACGCCAGGATACAGACGGGTGACACTGGCAGAACCGAGATTCGCAGGATGCGGACCTTGGTAGTAGTGACCGCTACCAGTGCTGATGGAAATGACAAGGTGTTGTTGGTCCTTCGACCTTCCGGTGACGCCTCACATGTGGAAGCCACCACAATCAAAAGGTGGGCCTGCTTCCTTGGGGCTTGCAGGGATCTCAGAGATGTGCTTTGTCAACTGCGAACTGACACTTGATCTCTTTATTGTCATCCACGGCCACCGCATGGGATGATGAGTTGCGCTAGTACGGCTGATCGGCCTATCGAAATAAAAGCCATTGTCTCAGACAAGCAAGAGCAACAGAACAGGACAGCAGGAGATCAGCAAAAAGTAACAAGTCAGCGCCAGATCGTCGAGTCGAGTCGAGGGCGACAGATGGCCCTGGCGAGGCTGTTATCTAGGCCTGGGCGGCGCCTCCTTGGCACAGAGCCGTCGGGAATTGTCGAGACTGCGGCGTCGACATTTTCAACGTGAGACAGACAGAAGGATCTGCCCGTTGGTACTGGCATTGTAGACAAATAAGCCTTGTACATCACGGTTCGGGGAGCAGCGCCGGCGCGCATGGCCGGGGACGGGATAGAGATGAGAAAGAGATAAGGGTTTAATTGTCCTTGGGCAGCCTTTGGAGGTCTGGACACCGGTTCCCACGTTCCCAAGTTCCCACCGGGCCGCGGCAATGTGTTTCTGCGCGTACATAGTAGAGAGTCGACCCCGTTTGCTTGGACTGATCTACCTACTGATCTGCTCGGTAAAACAGGGCAAGAGGAGAGGACGGTGGGCCGGCCGCCGTCAGGTCATCGTCGATGGGCCGGCCACAGCCTGATGGTTGCGAGGGACTCGGCTGTGAAATTACTGACTGTGATTTCCGGCGTGAATCCTCCCTCTCCCTCGGGGTACATAAGGTAGTAGCGTCCCACGGGAAGCTACCGTGGGGTACAAGTACTTGCACTTAAACATGCAGTGGATACCCGCCCCTGGGACAACATCTTTCTCGTGTCCGGCAGAATGGTTCAAAAAGATATCGTACAACAAAACCCTAGTAGCCATCCGGGTCTACCTATACTGCCTACTGAGATTGACTACTGTCAGGGCGGCGCGCCATGCCGGCAATAAGGCAGACAGCATCTCCACGTTCAAGGGTACTTTAAATTTCGAGGCAGGGGTGGGGGCAGCGCATTCACCGATTGACCGCGGGAACATGGGCACACTCAACGTGGACTCAACGTGGAGACCCGTCGGTGCCTGAGTGCGCCGACGCGACCGCTCTAAAAGTCTCTGGTGTGTAAAGCCTCATGCAGGCCCATCGACAGACCATCAATACGAAGTAAGCTATGTTCGAAAAAAGTATTTGAGGCCTCTCCCCCTCGGATTCGGAGGCCGAGGCCAACGAGATGCATGCTATTTTGCTGCTGGTGTGCTGTTTTGTTGCTGAGCTTCTTCTTCTGCTGCACGGCTGCACTGCTGCTGCGGCGAGGCGGGCGAGGAGGCACTGATTCATACAATGCCCCTAATTTCAAAAGCGCCTCAGCAGCTGGAAAAAGGGGTCCAGAGCTCCAGCTCAGGAACACAATGGGGTGGAGGCCAAGCATCATGCTGCGGACGTCTGATGTGAACTGTGGTGGGGTCCCACCTGCGCGGGTCAGCACCCAGATACCACGGTACCTGGTACCCACGCCCGCGCGCAGCCCACTCAGGCGGCCAGATAGGTAGTCTACTCCCTGAGGTAGGTAGTACTCATAGGGTGGTACCGTGCTGCGAGGAATGCGTAACGGCGGAGCGGATAAGGTACGTTGTAGACACGGCAGCCAGAGGACGTGCGACATGGTCCAGGGTATCCCAACGGGGTTGTTACAGCAGAGCCAAGTACAGTTCACCCACCTGCCCGCCCTGTGAGGGACGACGTTGCTGAAACGGCCACCCATGGGCTTCTCGCCAAACCTCAAGCCTCCCTACATCTTGCTGCCAATGTACACCACCGCATAAATTTAGACCCCGAGATATTTGTCCTGCATTACACTCGCAACTTTAGCCCCCAGCATTGACTGTCCCTTCCTGAAGTCTCCAACTCCAAACCACCTGCCTGACGTGCCATTGATCACGGCCGTGTCGCCCCAGAATCTCGAGGGACACACCACACAACCCTGTGAACGTTGCTGGCCCCGGCCTCACCTTCCCTCCTCCCTCGTGACACAATGCCCCCGAACCGAGCCTGAGAAGCACGAGTCATCTTTTCGTTTAAACTACAAAATCCTGTCCTCTTCGCCCGCCGAATCTCGACCATTCCCATAGCGAGACCAGCGACAGCGTATAACAGCCATGGAGCAGGACGCATATTCCAAAAGGGGCCGGTTGATGGGCAAGCTGTTTGGGAGGGATCGCAAGACATCGAACCCAAGCCATTCCTCTGGAAACGAGGATCTGAACAACTTCTTCCACGGCTCCCACGACAACCTCCCCGTCACGGTCAATCACCCTGGTCCGCAATTATTGGCCAAGCTGGACACCTCCACCGCCAGGCGATATCCCAACGCCGCCGAGTACGGTGCCCAGCTACAGCAACAGCAACAGCAACAACAACAACAGCCACAGCCGACACTCCAGCCAAGCGTCCCCATCCGTACGCGCTCTCACAGCCCCCGGGTACGAAACAAGAAGGGCCTGGTCGTTAGATTCGTCGATACTTTCCCCGAGGTGATTGGTGATGGCGGCGACGAGTGCAGTGTTCCTACGGCGGAGATTGGGAAGAGGAAGAGGGCGCAATCTGCCCCGCCGCCGGCGCAGCTGCAGAAGATAGCTCGCCTTCGCGAGGGCGAGAGGGAGAGGGCGTATTCGGAGACTCAACAGGAGGAATTCGTCCCGCAAGCCATGAGACGTACACAGACCGGTTTCTCCACCATTTCAGATTCCCCTCCACAGCCAGCACCTCCTATGCCCAAGGTTCCAGAACCCAGCCGTGATCTGCCACCCGCGCCACCTCAAAACGAGCCTGTTGTGCCTGTTATGCCTGCAGGAACACCCACAACCTCCAGATTCCTTGACACCTCTGTGGTTTCTAATGACGACAAGAGGAAGTCATTCATCGAAATAAATCAGGCGAAGCAGCGCCAGGCTGAGGGCATGGCATTCGCACAAGCCGTGCGCCAGTCCTCCGCCCACTCTCTAGAACACCAGTGGGAGGAAGTCAGGCAGAGTGGCGTTGGCCCTGGCACGCCTACCGACTCTCGGGCATCAGCCGCGTCGTCAGGCGGCGCTGAGTCGCCGGAGAGCCAATTTAGAAGGCCGCCGGTAGAACAGAGTCCTGCGTCGTCAAACTATTCCCACACATCTACCTCTAGCCCGGCCGTCTCGCAGCGATGGCCGTCGACCAGAGAGCCACCCAGGCCTAGCGATTCTCCGACAAAGCGAAACGTGGCTGTGCCTGAAGTTGCCGCACCCGTCGACGACGCTCTGGACATATTTGTTGCTCGAACCCGTCACTTATTCGAGCTCTTCCGTCTGCATGCCGACGCAGTGAAACCCATGCTTTCATGTTTGCCAGACGATCTTGCTCGAGCGGCACTTTGGTGGTTTTTGAAGGGCAGAATGGCACTGGAAATGTCGATCAGAGAGACGCCGCAGACACCGCAGACTCCACAGACTCCAGGGCAAGTCTCAGCAGCTCGTCAACAGGCATATGCAGACCTGGCCAAGGCATATTTCCTATTTGAGGAAGTCCTGCCTGAGGTGATGGGCCAGAAGAACAGCTCCGTCGATGCAGAAGTCCAGGAGGTCGGCCAAGCGATAACGTCGCAGCTGAGAAAGCTTTCCTCTTCCATGAAGCGAAACGGATTCTTGCCTCCAGAGGATGCTCTGTTGCCTCAAACACTGGACAGGTCGATTTGGCTAGAGTATCCTGCCGTCAGCCAAGACGTTGTCTCCTTACTGTGGGGCTCCCGAGGAGGGTCTCTTGCACTACAGCAACCTGTCACCAGGATGCCACTGCTCGCATCTTTGCCACTGGGCGACTCGGTCGACATGTTCTGCTATGGCCGCTATTTTGTGGACGTCTTTCTCATGGAGCAAGGGATGGAGAGCCACCCGCTTCGTTTTCCTTGCCTCCTCTCTGTGACAAGAGCTACAAAACAATCCAGCCTCGACTTCTGTCTCGCGAGCCAGAATGGCGCAGTCCAATTCCGCATACAGAGCAACAAAGCGGTGGGTCCAACATGGGAGGACGTGAAGTGGAGGGTGGAGAAATGCTCCCTCGAGGTCAAATTGCCTCGTGGATTTGCGCTTGCTACTCAGTGCAGACCCCAAGATTTCAAGATCCTCTGGAGCATGCAGGACTTCAACGCCAAGTCGCTTGCGACGCTTCAGCCGCGGCAAGAAGAGGACATTGTTTTCAAGTCAACTCTGCGCAGCTTCCAATATTTCGATTCCAACGCCCAATCAGCCACGTTCCCCAGGGAGGCAGTTCGAGCTTGCGATATCGGCCTTTTCGAAAAGACCCTTAAGGAATCGTCGCCGACAGGACAAAGAAGCTACCATCGGGGCTTCCGCCTGGCTGTCGTGACCGGCCCGAGCACGAAGGTACTGAGTGCAGTAAATCACGTGTATAGTCCACAGACGCCAGTCCAATTCGGATTTTTACGCGGCGAGCACAACGAACCGGCTCTTCTGCTCAGATTTGATGATGGAAACTCATCAGGCAGAATGGTCATGGCTTTCAATGACGAACCTGAACGTCTTCGTTTCCACAGCATCTTGGTCGGCACTGTTGTCCAACATGACGAGAAGGTTCACTCCGAAGTGCCTATCACCGGATTCGCATTGTCTCAGAACGTAAGGTCAGGGCCTTTGAAGGGGTTCTCTCAGCTGCCTTGGTCAAGAGTCAGGATTATCAATGAGGACACCGAGGACGAAATCCCGGAAACGGTACTGGCTGAGAAGCTCAAGATCGTGGTCGACTTCAAATGCGGTACCATCACTGACAGGGTCAATGTTGAACCTGGAGAGTTGAAGCTCAGGCTGCCTGTCAAAGACAAATTGAGTCTTTCTATTTTACGGCAGCCACAAAAAGATTTGACGATTGCCTTGTCGGAATCTCAGGTTCCAAAGCAGACCCCAGAGGATATGCACCAGGCGCTGCAGCTCACGAGTCGCTCGCCTTCAGTGCGAACACTCACCTTCACCAGTCAAAGAAACCTGCACGAGTTCCAAGAGGCTTTGACAGGGTTCAAGGTGCTGTTCGATGGAATCGCAGCAACGCTGGCCATCTCTCGGCGGCGCATGGTGGTACCAATCTACAAGAAGTGGGAGGCAGGAGCGACAAGGATCCAGGTCGTACAGTCAGAGAACATCATCCAGGTGCTGGCCTTCTTTGAGGACTTCCATCATGGTGAAAGCATGAGCTTTCCCCTGAAGCCTACCGATGTTTTCGAGGCTGTAAGCCGCAATAAGCTGGCGGGCATCAAGATTGACGATGCAAAGTTTCCTCTGCCTCGCAGGCCGGAAGAACATGGAGAGTCAGCGGACGACCTTGCGTTCGTATGCTTGGATCTGCCTGAGATACCAGGGGAGCATGATGATATCACGATATTATTTGAGAGTGAAGAGGGTGAGTCTCAATCCTGAACGTGACGTGATTGCAAAGTGGCTAATTGTGTCTCAGCGCGCGATGATCTGATCCGGTGCCTGCCAGCACCAGTGAAGGGGTCAAGACTGTCGAGGATATCTGGAAGGTAGAACGAACGGGCATGATGAGGTGCAACGGTCTTGATGGAAATATAGGACAAAACACCGTGCAAGCTTTGAGCGGCTGATAGCTATATACACTCTTGCATTTGCCGCATGAGATACCCCCTGCTTGAAAGTTGGAGTAGATGACACCCCTAGCTTCGAAAGGAAGAGCGAGGCGAGGCGAGGCGAGCCTGGGAATGCGAGGACGCAATTATTGGGAGGGCGAGCAGCTCGATTGGACATATATAGGAACAGTGAAGTCGACGCGTCTGTCCAAAACAATACAATAGGGCATCATCACCCATGTCAAACTTCTTGTTCCCATAGTATTTGAGTTCTCGGATCTATGCAAAAACTCAAAGGGGTATCCTACGCGCCATACTCAAATCCAGGCCCGGAGCTGCTCGCTAGAAGCCTTTTGAATCCAAATCTTCGCCCGCAGAACCTTGGCAGACACACACACACACACACACACACACACACACACATTATTCGGCCACCAAGCAGAGCGACCAGGCCGCTCAGTCCTCCTGGCTGAGCTTCAGGAGCCCCGAGCTGAGCTCCCGCAGCCTCTCCCTGTCCATCCTCTTGCCGTTTTCGAGAGCGACGACGCGCTCCTGCAGCTCGAAAATCCTGGCGTCCCGTTCCGCAATGCCCGCCCTCGCGGTCTCCCGGCCCAGCACGACGCCTCTGACGCGCATCTCGTGCCGCTCCATCGCCGCCTTGAGCGTCCGCTTCGTAGACTCCGAGACGGGCTGGTGGGCGAGGAGCGAGAAGACCTCGTCCGTGATCTTGGGGTAGTCCTCCGCGGCCTGCGCTGCGTTCCCTGCGCCCGTCTTGGCTGCTGCTGTGGTCGTGTTCTTGAGCCCGGCGAGGGCGTCAGTCTTCCGGTAGGGGGTAGGTGTCTCGGGGTCCCCTGGCATATTCTCCGGCCCGGACTGCGACTGTGTCTCGTCATCGTCGTCACCCGCACGTGTAGGTGGCGATCCGGCGTGCCGTTGGCGCTTGGCCGAGCGCTCGCGCTCATCCTCGCCGACGAGCAGGCCGGGTCTCCTGCTCACAGGCGTCGGGAGGGCGTTCTGGCCGACGCCGCCGTGTGCCGCCGGCGTCCCGTAGGCGTCCCGCGTGCGCTGCTGCTTCCGCGCGCTCTCGTCCGTGATGGCGGCGAGCTGCCGCTCCGTCTCTGAGTCGTTGAGGTCGTCGCCGCCGAAATCCTCGTCGCTGTCCTCCAGGAAGACGCCGCGCTTGCGCTTCGCCGTCGGCGTGACCGGGCCCGGGCCCGAGTTCAGCGACCTAGACGAGACCGAGCCGCGCAGCGTCTGGCTTGCCACCGGCGCGTCGGCTTCGTCGTCCGTGTCGCTGGACTGGGAGGGGTAGCTGCCGCGCGGTGCGTCGAGCCCCTTGAAGATCCTCTGCTTGGACGCTCCGGGCCTCTCGAAGTACTGGGAGATGGTCGGCGCGGCTGGTCTTGGCGCGGGCAGGTTCAGAGGGGGCACGGGCTCGGGGGTCTTGGCCCGCACGCTGGTGGTGACGCCATTCTCTGAATTACAATTGTGCAGCAGGAGGGCATCGCGCTCGCGCTTCGTAGCTTCTTCCTCCCTGCGATTGGTGTAAGTGAGCGTGCTCCTACGTCGGGCGACTGTGAGTGCCAGTCGTGGGTGGGAACGAACCAGAGGAAGAAGTCGCACTTCTTGGGGTTGTCCTGGCATGTGTAGAACCGCTTGCCCTTGTTCGGGCTGTCCTTCTTGACCGTCAGGCAGAGGGCCGGCTTCCGCGGCGTGCACTCGCCTGCGAGCACAGATCGATCACGGTCAGACAAATGAGACAGTCAGTCTCGCGGGGTGTGGTGGCGGGGCCTTACAGAGCCATTGACCGTCTTCAAAGAGGCCTCGCTTGCGAGGTGTAAACGGCTTTTGGGCGGACGCCCCCCTCCTGGAGGGAGTTTTGTAGGGCATCTCGTCGGGTCAATGCGGCTTCGACGACGGTAGTGATCTTGTCACGCGTGAGGTATGGGGGGCGACCTTCGTTGCCAGAACTCTAGGTGGTGGGCTCAATTTATGTTTGGTCCGATGAGTCGTCAAACGGAGTATCTAATCTGGAGGCTGGACCCTTGCCCCACCCCCAGACCTGCCCGCCTTTGTCTCCAGCAAGACGCAAGACGCAAGACTAGGGGCGTGCTAGGGTCTGCTGCTGCTGCTGCAGGACGGCCCCACGCGCTGGGTCGTTGTCCCCACCCCAGCCACGTTGTGCAAGTTCCTAGCACCCTGGTGTTCTTTTCCTTGCCCTTTTTTTTTTTTTTGGAGGGCACTTAACCTCTCCATACATGTACTGTGTGATTCCGTCTCCACCTAGGAGTGTTGTGATTTCTAGCAAAGCCTGGAGACCCTCCCTAAGTTGTCCACATGTCTGAGACATTGGTTGACGCTCACGCTCAGAGCATTCGATTTCGCGAATTATGGTACATGTCGAGAAGAAAAGATAAAGCAGACGTATTATCGCTATGCCGAGGACCATTATGACGACTATTGTGATATGCAAAACCTGAGCGCATGCTCTCGGAGCTCTCGGAGCTCTCGGAGCTCTCAGAGCTCTCGGCCTCCTCTGCTAAATCGGGGTATACGCGTTGACTAAAACAAGACTTGACGAAAAGAAAAATAAAGAAGCAAACCATTCGCGGCCTGGACGTGTCCATCGCTACGGCTGCAGCAAGACTAAACCTCATAGAAGTAATCATCGTCCAGTCCCTCCCTGCTCGGCACAACGCCCGCTCCAGGGGGCGGCCCCTGATACACGGCGTCCACCCTCACATTGAGCAGCCTGATCTTCAGGCCGTAATCACTGACGAGTGTTACCAGCTTGTTTGTCTCCGCAGTAATCGGTGCCTGGTTGAGCAGCATGAGCAGGCCGTCCAGCCACTCGGACGCCAGAGAGTGGTTCAATGGGAACAGTGTCAGGATGGCCTGCTCTTTGGTGTCGCCACCCTTCGCCGCCTCCTCCGGCCTCACGTAGCTGTAGATGGTGATCTTTGTCGTCGTCTTTGGGGCGGCATTGATACCCGTCGCTGCGCCCGCGTTTGCCGCCTGGTTCTTGAGCGTGGATCCGCTAGATACACTCCGAACGTCCTCGTTAGGGGCAGACACATTCGAGACCACCGAGCTGATGGTGCTCAGGTCGATCTTCTCGGCAAGGGAGTCGAGGCCGGGGTCTGGCTCCATCTTCTCCGCGAAGTCGGCGTAGTGAAGGTAGCGCCTGTTGTGGGATAGCTTCGCAAACCTCCATGGTTTCGGCTGGTAAAGCTTTTTCTTGCCCGAGCCGTCCTCCTGTTGATGTTCCGGCTGATCTCGCCGTGGCAGTGGCCTGGAGGACCAAGCCCCTTGCAGTAGGCAGCGAATTCGTTGTTCCTTCACAAACGACAGCGCTTCATGTTTCAGTTCCTCGCGCACTTGATAGAGGTGCTGCCCCCACTGGTCATCGAATGACAAGTCAAGAAGCTCCATCTGTAGTTCCCGTAGTCGCGCACAATCGTGCTCCTGGAGCTCTTCTTCAACCTCCACCACATCTTTCATCCTGCTGGCCTGGCCGACCACCTGCTCGATGAGGATTCGGACCAGCTCAGCCACCTTGTCAAAATCGTCCCTCTCCGCGCCTGTTGCCTTCCACATCCGGAAGAAAGCATGAAGACCAGCCGTATGCAACCGCGACCATTGAAGCAACAGAGGCCTGAAGATCTTGTCGTTGTTCTTCACGTTCTCAAGCGCTTGGTAGCCCTTTGTGTCCTCGAGGTCTGCTTTGTTCACCTCAAAATGCTCGAAGAGCATTGTCGTGACTGCCAAGCTGGAACGTGCGACTGGACACCTCTCGTGCAGTGGTCTAGTCGACTGCTCCAAAAGCATTTTCTGGAAACCATCCTCGTTCTTGCGCACGTAGTCTGTCAGGTCCATCATGCCCAGGAACCCAGCGGTGCCGAACTCCTGTGCCGGGCTTTCTGTCTCAAACCCGAGCCTGCGCCACTTTTCCGGGTTGTGCTTCCTGTTACTTTTGTCGTGGTCCATCGCCACCGGCGTGGTGGAGCCGGATCCATTGCCAAAAGACTTATCCGGCGCGCTGGCAAGATGCAGGCCTTTCAGTGCTCTCCGGTGCTCCGGCCGCTCCAGGTCGACCTTGACCTCCTTCCACCTCCTGAGAAGCACCTTGGTAAGCGATTGAAACTCGAGCAGAGGCTGGGCAAGGTCCTGCATCGCCGAGCTCTGCATCAGGTTGTATACCGCCTTGATCAGACCCAGGTCCTGTAGTTTTTTTATGAACTTTGACCAATCCTCGTTTGCGCCTGACCTGGTACCATTCGCACCACTCCGGGGCTCTTCCTTGGACACGGCATCGCGTATGAGTGCGTTTATCAGCATCAGGGCATTGGCGCATAGAGCGTGGTCGGCGGATTGGAGCTGGGAGATGACGTGCTCGAAAAGCTGGGGGTAGACGGCGACGGCGGGCTTGAGAGCGCGGAAGCCGAAGGTGCCAGGTGCTTTCACAGAAGCAGCAATATGGTTGGTCCTTGGGGCAGACTGCGAGTGAGACACGAGGGCAACCAGTATAGACATTGCACCTCTCAAGATGTTGACCAGGGGGTTCATAACGATGAGCTCGACGATGCGCTCGACAAGGTCGGTGGCCATGTGGCCCTCGAATATGTCCCATCCCATGTCGACCTCGAGTAGCCTACTCAGGGACTGGAGCGAGTATGCGAGGGTGTTGCCGCCGGTGCTCATGATGAGGCGTCGCAGGATAACGAGGCCGCCGGCGGAGATGAAGACATCAGCGAAGGCAGGGTCGTTGATGGAGGACTGGAGCTTGAACACGGCCATTTTGCGGGCGGCATCCTCGTCGCTGGCCAGGCGCGACAGCAGCGCCGGCACGTCTGCCTGGTCCATGGCGAGATCGGGTCGAGGAGGGCGTTCGCGAGCGAGGTCAGGCAAGGTGCGGAAGAGGGCAGGGCAGGGCACGAGCTCGTGTAACGGGGCGGGCTGCCCAGCTGCAGAGGCTCTCTCGATGACGCAGAAAGCAGGTGTTCGGTCGTACAGGGTTTGGTGTCATAAGTGCTGCATGTCTCGAAGCGGTGGTCGGGGCGACGCGTGTATCGCGAGACGCAAGCAAGTGTTCTCTGCGGTCGTGTGCTCTCGAGTCCGAAAAGCAGAGGGAGTTCAATCTAGTGTTCACGGACGGGACAAAGTCCGGCACTCGGCCAGCCTGTAGGGGCTGGGGGACCCGCTGCAACGTGGGAATCCTGGGTGTGATTTCCCGGGCTCTCAGGACACACTCTACTTTCCCATGCCCAAGCCAGCCTCCTCAAGAGTCGTCACGGAGAACTTATTTTAAGCTTTACCCACACCTGCACTGATATTCGCAATTATGCTTGGGCGTTAGACCCGGGGCATGCAGATCTGCATGCGGTGCAGATTCATACTTTGTGCTAATCCAAATCTCCAAGCTCAGGCCCCTGATCACTGAACAACAATGTTTGGTTAGTTCAAGCCGGGAGTCGAGAGTCGAGAGCCGAGCTATTCGTACCTCATCTCACGCCAGGACCACGAGACGGTCTCGTGTCCCCCACGGACTTGGTTGCTCATGCTGCCACACCAGATCATGCTGAATCTTCAAGGGGCCGAGGAGAAGTACGACGGCTGCTTTGCCCAGGCTCTCCCGGGCTTGCGGCCGCGTACTACCGAAACCACCTGTTGTGTGCGCTTATCGCAAGCACGCATCAGTCGATTCCTGCACCCCAGCGGTGCCTCGGAGAAGCACCTCCCAAGCTCACACTAACCAACCACCTGCTGTAGCCATTGACGAACCAGAATCGTCCAATTGCTGATGTGTAACACACATGGCAACGACATCATATTTACTTAGCACCCATGAGCAGATAAGACCACTGTGCTCGACCCCCCGAGCACCTTGAGTCTTATTGTCCATGGGTCAATGATCTCAAGTCCTGCTGCTGCGGCCTGTCCTCTTGTCTCTCTTTAAGCGTCACTACATGCCGCATTTTGTATCCTCGTGCCCGTAAGGTCAAGCCGCTCGGACGTGCCACCATGGATACTACCGAAGACTTCAGCCCATACCGTCCTGATGGCAAGCTTGTGAGTTGTTGGGCTCCAAAGTCTCTCCGTGGTAGTAACGAAACGCAAAATTAACAGTATTTGAGTACGGCTTCGTTTGTGTCGTCACGGGCACTTCGCAGCCTGTCGGCAAGGCCATCGTCCAGGAGCTGGCGACCCACGGGGCGGCTGCGATTTATGCCTGTGACCAAGTTACAGCCCTAGACAAGGACAAAGACTTTGTTGATGCCCTGTCCAAGGACCACCCCCACACCAAGGTCATCCCCTATCCCTTCAACATCGCCAAGGAGGAGGACACGGTCGTGCTCATCGACGAGGTCCTGCACGCCTTTGGCCGCCTCGATGTCTGGGTCTGTTCGTCCGGCCTGCTCGGCCCGCCTTCGATCCACGATACCACCCCGTCCGACCTCCAGAGGTGCTTCGAGGCGCACTCGATGGCGCCTTTCTTTGCGCTGAAGTACGCGCCGCCGGCCATGGCCAAACTAACCAAGAAGCTGTTGTACCCCAATGCTGCGCCAAAGTCGCAGAAATATGGCAGTATCATCGTCATCAGCAGTGTCGCATCGACCTACGGGGGCTGCTGGGGTCCTAGCTACACCATGGCTACCCATGCGGCTCTGGGGGTCGTCAGGGCCGGAGTCGCTGTGCTCAAAGGCAGTGGCGTGAGAATAAATTGCATTTCTCCCGGCCAAGTCGACGTGGGCGTTGACCTGAACGGGGTGAGCAGCCGCTACCAGGGATATGTCTTGCCGTCCAAGTTACTGAGATGTTGTCACACAGACGGACATGAGGGGCTTCACAGCGCAGTTCCCACCAGCATCATTACAAACATCCGAGGTCAGGACCCCAACATCGTGACGAATGACGAGTATTTGGCTCATTTTTTGCTGATGATACTTGACGCATGTGACCCAGGCCCAGAAGCAGACGATCCCGCTCGAGCGTGCTGGACAACCAAAGGAGGTCGCAAGAGTCGTTGGGTTCCTCGCCTGTGGGTTCTCGTCCTACGTCAATGGGGCAAATATGGTGGTAGACGGAGGGGCAAGTGTGATGAACCCTATGACCATCCCAATCTGAGTGGAATTCTGGACTTGGATATGCCATGAGAGATGGTGCACAGTAATGGTGAGGGTATGGGATAACCACTTCTGGGACAACTTCCCGCAGCACTGCCTCTTCTAGTATAAGCTATTATGAGATAACCGGTTACAGGATAAAAGCGTGTGGATAACCTCCTAGATAACCTCTGTAGTAACACACCAAGGCGAGTCTACTAGCTGTGCTTTACATGTGGTTCTCTTGCATTAAAGTCTCATCAAACCGTCGGATCGTTAATGCCTTGCTGTACAATGACAAGTTTCGACGCACACAGCAGAGAAAATACAGATAGATATCTTTCAGTTTCATCAAGCCTTCCTCGGCTGGTCTCGAGCATCGTAGGAATCTCATAGTGGAGCAGACGTTTGGTGGGCGCAATGGCTGGACATGGCTGGCTCGTTCAGATAGAACCAGTCGCACATGTCTTTACTTGTTTAAGCAAACAGACGAATGGGTTAATTCAGATACAAATGCTAAAACATTTTGATTATCAAGACATGTGAGCCTTTGGCCGCACAATTCTTGTCAAAGGGTGAAGACAGTTCAGTACAGCTGGCAGACTCATCGTGTCGGCTGCCGGCGACTACCGCACTCCACATGAGTCTTGATGCTCCCTTAAGGACACTAAAGCCGAACCTCTCACTTATCTATCTCAATGATTCAATTACGGTATTACTTCATTTTGTCTCATTCCTGAACGAGAGTAGATTTTGTTCAACCTGGGGCGACTTTTCCATAGATTTCTTTTTCATTTTCCTGTGAGCAATCACTACACTAATTAATATCTGGTCACTGTCTCAATCACCACTTAATCTATCACCAGACATTCGGACCCCTGCACCTTACCAGATCAAAATGGCACCCCAACCCCCGATGCTGTCCAGCATTAACAGCCAGCATATCGAGTCGACCGCGGAGACGTTCGGGCTGACGACGGAGGAGATCAAGAACCTGCGGCGCCACGCGGTGGCCGCAAAGGACACGGCCTACTGCCCCTACAGCAAGTTCCGCGTCGGCGCCGTCCTGCTCACCTCGGTCGGCGCGTACGTCTCGGGCGCCAACGTCGAGAACGCAGCCTACCCCGTCGGCACCTGCGCCGAGCGCGTCGCCTTCGGCAAGGCCATCACCGAGGGCCACCGCGGCTTCAAGGCCGTCGCCGTCGCCACCGACATCTCGCCGCCCGCCAGCCCCTGCGGCATGTGCAGGCAGTTGTGAGTTCCAACATCTATTCCCGGCGGGGCGGGTGAGACGGACGAGGTCGCTTGGATACTGACATGGCTGTGTCTCAGTATCCGCGAGTTCTGCGAACTAAGAATGCCGATCTTGATGTTTGATAAGGATGGGAATTACTGCGTTCTGCGGCTAGAGGATGTAGGTCCCTGACCTGACCGCTGCCCCCGTCGGACGTACCCGTACTGACTGAGGACGTCTGCGTGTAGCTGCTTCCCATGTCGTTTGGACCAGAGGATCTGAACGGCACAAGACAGCCTGCCGTTTAAGCAGAGACACCCCTCAACTTAAAGGTTAAGCGGACGGCGCTATCACGTTGATTAGAGGCGGCCGGCAATGATCGCCTGGCGATACCTGGCTTTGTCGTTGAAGAGTCTGTCTGTCTGTTTATCTCTCCGTCTCTCTATCTGTCTGGCGATCTCATCGGACATCGCCACAACACGAGACCAGACTTAACAGCCAGGTAGGTTTGAAGACACGTGGGCTGGGACTCAGTCTCAGCGCATTTCGTGGTGCCGCCAATTTTCGACTCTGTGCATCTCGAGGGAAGTTTCTGATCAACGAGGCATGGTCTGTGTCGTCCTCATCGATCTTGCTTGAGTCAATGGCGTTCACTCGCATGTCCTGCCGATCGAGGCGGGACGTATGGTTTGCTTCCCTCGGTCTCGGTCGAAATTGATCTCGCGGTGCCGCCCTTAAACGCAAGGATTCGAGGACACTGCGACCATTGTGTGTATAGTAGGAGCCTGATCGACGCCATACCGTGGGATTGCTGAAAGGAAGTGCGCCAAAAGAGCTGTCTCCTTTTGATAGAGAGAAAAAGCATATGTAGAAATAGAATCTGGCCAAACCAAAGGTCAGGAGACTGGGAGCATACTAGCTGGCGGTTTATTTGCATTCAGTTTACCCTCTGCTGCTTAGTGCCTGGGATACAACATGATGGTGATGATAATTGCCGTACGGATCATCGCCGCCACTCGAGCCCGACCAGACTCGCGCTCGACCCGGAATGAGCTCGAGCAGGACGCCCACAGTGGCGGCCAACGGGGCATGGAAAAGAGGACGTCCTTTGGGCTCTAGCATGATTTCTGTGCACCATTGTGAGGCGCGGCTCCCCCGGGTTCAACCAGGTTGCTAACCCTAATTACACTAAGAGCAATTCCGATGCATGTCAGTCAGACACTGTTCCATCCTGTACCTGACGTTCATGCTGATCTACGCATCACTTTCGACACACAGCTGTAAGCCTTCATGTACGGACTCGGCGTCAGCATTGTCTCACCAGGTGGCAGCATGCTTGTCTTGCCCGTCCTTCCCAGAAACAAGCCAACAACATTATGAGATGTGAGTAGCATACTGTGCTGGTGAATCTACACCGGGGACTGACTGTCAAGTAGTCTTGTGCGCACTTTCGTCGCTCAGGGGGTGTGTGGCGCTCGCTGGACCGCGAGACTAAGACACACGATTCGACCCGTGGGGCCTCAGATACAGACTTAGCCCAAGACAGGCAGCCCACTATCCTGCCGGGCATCGTCCATGTGTCAATCATGGACACATCCACCGGATCCTCCCGCGGTGATCGTGTCACTTACACACAGTAACGTCCACTCTGGATTGGCACTCCAAGTCTTCTCAAGCTGGCCACAATACGCTCGTACTAGGATCGTATCAGCTCTTTCGAAGAGCCTTTCTCTCCAGGATGGCCGTCCTCAACGTAGCCAAAATGCCCAGGAGAGGGTGCCATAGAGAAATTCAGTAGGCAACCTGGCCATGCGATGAGCCATTTTCTGCAGAAAGTCCCCTAGAATTCTGCCTGCACTAAATGACTCCACAGCGAAAGGAAAATCTCCGGTCATTTCTTGCATTTCCCGTCTCCTCATGTGCCGCATGTACCTTTGCGGGACTATCGTGGGGTCCAAGACATATCGTCGTTAGTCCAATACGACAGCTTCCCACGGAGGGCAACCAACTCGTACAAGAAATCGGTGGCTCTTCTGCCTGGGGGACATCACCAAGTGATGACCCGCTTACACCGTGGTGGGCATCGTAAGACCTGGGGCTCGGTTCTGCGGCGCCTAGTCCGAGCTGAAGCCGTTGAGTCTTGACTATGGGGTGCGGAATTTCTCCGGTGGTAAGACACAAGAGAGACAGTGTATCGGCTGTGTCTCGTGCTCGTGAGTGCTTTTCCCGCACGCTACAACATGTCTTGATGTTCTCGGCAAAGTCGTGCCTCCATTGGCTTTTACCCGGTGGCAGTTTGCTCCAGCCGCAATGATGTTGCTGTCTCCCTGGGGAATACCGACGGCGTGGTAAACCGGTCTAGTTCGAGTCGGCCTCCGGCTTGCCACTGGCGCTGGTTGTCTTTCGGGGACGGCAGCTCGGTCCAGACTAAATTGGCTCAGGGGTAAAGACAACTAACAAAGAAGAAAAGATCAAGATTCGGGGGCGACAGGACGTGCCACTCAATCTTCCTTCGAATTGATGGTCTACGAGACGAGCTGAGTGTGCTACGTCGTCCAGCGGTGGATTACGTGCTTTCTTCCGCTGTGGCCGGATGGTGAACGGGCACCCGTCCTTGAAAATCCGTATACCCCTTGCCGAAGCCGTAGCGGTGGTAATGGAGAAAGTCCTCGGTTTGGCCGGCCGAGCCGGTCCCGCGGCTACTGTCAAGTGACCGCCTCTCTTGTGGGGGGACCCACCCCGAGGACGACGGTCTTTTCGCATGAACCCTGCCGGTTTGGGCCTATTCCTGTTGCACGCGAGTACTACAAAATAGCGATCTGGCGCTCAGGGCCTCCCAGACGGGACAGAGCCATGTTTTAATGGTCTGTTCTGCTTTGCTCCCACGTTGCCAAGTTGAGCTTACCCTCGTCCAGCATCTCCGTACATACTACACAGTAGTCTAACGAGGTTGACGGCGACATCCACCAGGGCTTTCGCAGGGGTCGTTCTCGACCAAAGCTGTGGACCCATTTCCGGTCGAAAGTCCACCAATCAAGCGGGTGGCTCCCGAGACCCTGAAGGACCCTGGATTTCGGGAGACTAGATCCTTGGACAATGCTGGACATGGCAAGTCGCTGGGTACTGGATGACCATTGTTGATCGGTCACGAGTGGTGCCGTGTGTTGGTGGTGGAAGAGTTCCGAGCAGTGGGATGGATGGATGGTTGAGACATGGCAGTCTAGTACTGTATGTGTGTGCTGTGGATCTCGTGCAGCACACAGATCGCACAGATCGCATGACGCCAGAAGGGAGACGGGGAGACGGGGTTGGAGAGGAAGTTGGCTTGGCTGTCTGGCTGTCTGACAGGTTCCAAATGCAGTCAGCGTAGCTTGTTCTTCCTTTGGCGCCTCAGCCGCCAGCCCGCCCAGCCGACAAGCACCAGGAACAAAAGGCGGGGCTCGGTGGTTCCAAGGGCTGCAGGGCCCTGAGGGCTCCGTTCCACGGCACGCTTGTCATGCATGGCCCATGAAAGAGGCACAGAGGGTGCAGGCGGTGAGTGAAGCGGCGCAGATCACCATCGGTCCTCCTTTCTGCGTACCAGCCTGGCCAGCCCGCACACGTTGACACGCACATAATGATCCGGGAACTACAGTAGGCCATAGGCTAGTATTTCAGTCATGTACGTGTATGTGCCGTGGAGCAGTGCAGCCAGTGCCCAGCGTTGCGGCAGTTGTTATAGGCCCGGGGTTTCCTGATATGTTCATGTACTCCGTAGGTCTGCTGGGCCATCCGACTGCACTGCGGTGCACCGCAAGCAGCAGGATGGGGAACGACTCCATGCGCATGAACAGAGTCCAAGGCCAGTGGGGGCGAGCTGGGCACAAGGTATGAATCATGAGCATGAACCGCCCCAGCTCCTGCAGCTCTGATCACTGCAAAGAATACGGGCCAGACGAGCTGCAGGAGTCGAATCTGTGCACAGCGCCATAGTGTCACATGTGGTGTCAAGGAGCGTAGCATCGTGACTTCGGCCCGTGATCGAGTCTGGCTGGGTGCACTGGAGTGTTTTGCTGTGCTGAGCCGAGCCGAGCTGTGTCTTGCGCTGCCTGCCTGCTTATGGGTAGGTACAGGTAATTAATTGCTGTTGCGCATTCCAGTGAATGCTCATACTGGCTGACTGGGCGCATCCCGTCTATCCGCAGCTGTGCTTGCCAACGTCGTCATGGCAGCAAGCTTCGGGTTCCTGCTGGCAAGTGACGACGTGCATTGACTCGGAGAGATTGACCATGCGAAATAAGGGTACCTAAGGAAGCGATCGCTGGCCTGTGCCGCCAGGGGATCGTTGCTTGGTGCGGCACCTGGGCAGACGGAAAGCAGATCTACCTGTATGTGGACTGGGCGTACTAGACTATCACGCTATCCACGCAAACGTGCGAGTTAGCTGCTAGACAGGCACGCGGCAGAGCGTAGAACACGCCCAGAATGAGCCAGATCCAAACGGCCAGGCACTAACAACGGTGACAGCCCTGAGCCCTGGGATCCCAGTTCTCTTTTTTAGCCTCGCCCTCCCCATCACCCTTCGCCGCCGACATCCCGCTTCTGCCCTCTCCTGGTCTACCTGCACAAGCACATCTCCGACCCTACCTCGGAATACCTGGGCAACAACCTCACTTTCTCCTCGCTCGCCGTCCCTACTGCCAGCACGCGGCCTGCCTTCACGCTTTGCTGTCACCTCTTCGAATCTTGCTGGCCTGCAAGCACGACCTATCAAGCGCTGCATCGCCCTGAACCCATCGACTGACCTGGGCAGCCACCAGCTGAGATGGACTGAGACAGTCCTCAGATCGGGTCTCGAAACCACAGTACTTGAACTTCTTCGGGTCGCATTTGCAACCCGTTTCAATCCGTCCCGGCATACTCTTTTTGTCCTCGCCCACAGAACACGTGCTGGCGTGTCTGCACGGGGAGAGGCCTAAGCTCGAGCCTGTGTTGCCCCTCCACCAATCGCGCCTCCGGCTGCTGCACCTACTGCGACGACTCCACCATTGCCAGCTACAGTCCGACTCCAGACCACCGCGCCCTCCTGGTCCTCCTCGTCCTCCATGCATACAGCGCTCCGGTGATTCTTTTCCGGGCTGCTAGAGGCATCATCACCATGGAGCCTGTCCCGGAGACTGAGAAACTCGAGGAGTTCCGTTCAGGCCCCCTTCCTTCTCTTCGACTACAGCACTCAAACTACAACCCACAGCCCCTGACCTCTGAGCCCGAATCCCCTCGCAAGCCTCCCACCATGCGTCGCTCCACCGATCCTTCACCTTCCTCGTCAATCTCTCCCACGTGGAACGCCGCTGCTCTGCCATATCGCCCGCGGACCACCTCACCACTGTCAGGCAACCACGTCAGGTCCAAATCTGCCGCTACTCTGGCGCCCCCTCCCATGGGTCGTGCCCAGTCCATGCCCGGCGTGAACGGGCTCGGCCACATCCTCATACCACGTCCTCAGAGCCCCAAGGGCTCGCCACAACGACAGCGGTCCTTACGAAAGCCAGTCGATGAGATGTACCCTCCCGCCTCGCCTACACGTACATCGGTCCTCCCTGACCGCCAGCTGTCAGAGAGGAACAGCTCTCCCAACCTGGGCTTCAGCACACCAATGGTCCGCCAGCGTCCTTCCTCCCCCCTCCGTCACCTGCCGAGCTCCAGCACGGGCTCGTTGCCTAGCTCATTCACATCCTCGTCCATCACTTCCTCACCGGTCCAGCGACCCTACGACTTACTGAGCGACAAGGACGGCTATTCGTCTTCAGGGGGCTACGCTCCGTCATCATCCATGCCCTCTACACCGATTTCTATGAGATCTCGAAGCCCCAGCATCTCAAGTCTGGAGACCATCCCGGACTCGCCTGATGCTGAGGAGGCCGCACTTGAGGCGGACAGGATTGCCCAACTCAAAGCTGCTGCTGACGCTGAGGATGGTGGTGAGCCTAAGGGGCGCAGCAGCCTGGATGCCCCAGTACGCGGCCGCACGTTGAGCGGGTTTGGAACAAGAGACAAGCGGAAGCGGTGGAGCGTTTGTGGCGCAGAGAGGAGAGGAGACCTGGACCTGGAGACTATTTGGGAAGACTGATAAGGAGAAGGGTTTGGTCCGTGGCTATCATTTTTGGCTGTCGCCAGTTGTTTGGCGGGGGTGCAATATTTCGCGAGCCGGTCGGCTATACCTTCCACCTTTTCCCCGGCTGCTGTGGAAGGTACACTGTATAAATTTCAGCCAGGAAGCATTTTAGGGCGTCTTTAGGAAGCAAGGCATGTCTGCATTTTGGGATCACGCAAGGGAATTGAGGGGCGTTTCGAGTGAGCCTGTTCGATACCCTGTCGCATCTGTTCTTTGATCGATCGACCGAGGGGGTCTCACATCTCGGACTGTACTGTACGGCAACGGTTCTTTTTCTCTTAGGGAGCGTCGTTCAGATAAGCGCTAGGTCATCAAGGGCAGCCGAATTCATCGAGACTCTGAGCCAAGATGGCATCCCTGGTGTCAATTACCTGGCGATCGTGAGTGGAAGTGATGTCAAGGTGGAGCCGACAGACGGCATGCCGGCCTCGTGATGGTAGTGCGGTGGTGTGGTGGTTTCTCCCTTGCTGGAAAAAGTGTGCCCATGGACCTCCCCTTCCCAGCCTCGCAGGACTAAACGCCCTCGGATGCCAATAATTGCCTGGTTAGGTCTGAGAAGACCATCCCTTGTGAATTGGGCATCTAGATTTCGATAGATCTCGAGAGACCTCGAGCGATGAGAACGCCTATAAGACTCTCGGGGAGAAGCTCGAGATGGCAGAGAGAGACTCAACACATCATCAGCAATAGCCATTCGCTTTGCATACACTCTCTTAAGGCACCGCCCCCCTGACCCCTCGGATCTTTTGAATCACTCGTTTCTGTATAAAATTGACTTTTCAGGACAGAAGCATGCATCACAACGTACTTCTAGTCGCTGCTGGGCTCATGTGCAGCCCGATATTTGCAGCACCCAATGTCAACAACGTATGTGGAATGGGAGCATCAAAGAAAATCCGAGACACGGATATTTACCCTTTTTATTGAGAACCACCTCACTAACACTGATCAGCGATTCCACCCCCGCAGAGGCCACCGTCAACGGCAAGTTGACACGCCAATCTTGTCCGTGGGGCCCCCGTTCCGGCCTCCGTTCTACGGCCCGCCCCCCGATGATGTGACCGCGGCTTCGATTGATGAGTCCACGTCGTCTCCGGACAGCACAGCAACCGTCACCGTTGATCCTTTGCTTCCTCCCATCTCCACCACAAGCGCGTGTTCCGTGATCAGGATCACAGAGTACATCACCGTGTACGGCACACCTTCGTCCACATCATCCCCCGGGAACTTCACTTCTGCGCCCTATGGGTGGAACTCTTCAGTCACCTCGTCGTGGCTCCTGACTGGGACTTCTGTGACCACAACGACAAGCCGGCCCTACTTCCCCATCTCCAACTCGACCACTTCGACAGCCCCCTTTGGCACGGACGGCACCGGCTCTCATACCTTCGTCAACCTCACCAGCTCGGCCCCTACCACGAGCGTGCTGGTCCCCACCAACTTCACATCGTTCCCCAATATCAGCACGCCGGATGTCACGCCCACGCCCACGCCCATTCCGACCTCCTCGGTCGTTATCCCAGGGAACTTCACCACCTTCGCCAACATCACCTCCACCCCCGAGATTAGCATCTTGCCCATCCCGACCTCCTCGTTCGCAAATGTCTCGTCCGTCTCGGCTTCCACGACCGCAGAGGAGCCCACGTCATCGGATGGCCCGACGGTGACGTCCATAATCATCCCGCCCACTGAGACGACCGTCATCGTGCCGGGGCAGTCCTCGACGGTCACGATCACGTCGCTCGTCATCGACCCGACCGAGACCCCGATCGAGGTGGCGACCTCGACCGCGACCTCGACCTCGCCGACGCTGGTAATCGTCACGACGCTGACCCCGATCGCCACGGCGAGCTCTACGCCGTCCGAGTTCCCGACGACGGTCGTCACGGCCACCGACACCGTCTCGTCGAACGCGCCGACGGGCACCCCGTCCCCGCAGACCATCCACTGCGGCATCAGGGGCACCGCCATCGGCGTGTTCTACCTCGCCACCTACGCCTACAACAGGGCCAACGTCCCCGTGACGCTCCAGGGTTGCTACCAGTTCTGCAGCGTGAGTGTTGAAGAAACTCCCGGCCCCACCCAAACATCACCCCGTCATTTCTTCATCCTCGGTGTGCTAACACGTCTGTGCGAAACAGATCGCCGTCGAGCAGTGCTACAGCTACGAGTTCTACCTGGAGCCCGGCCTGGGGTCCCCGAGGTGCAAGCTGTACGGCGGCCTCGTGGCGTACGAGGTCTCGTCCATCGACCCCTACCAGCCCTACCAGTGGTTCGACGTGGCGTGCGGCGACCCAACCAAGTTCGGCACATGAAAAGAGGTCGGCGTTCCGCTACCGCCGAGGGGCGGGTCGTGATGGCTCGAGCCTGGAACCCTCCTTGCTTTTCCTCTCTCTCTCTCTCTCTCTCTCTCTCGTCTCTCATTCTGTCTCTCATTCACACTCATTTTCAAAGTGCCAGCCGAGGTAATCAGCGTGCGGTCTCCTTTTCTTTTGCCTGTCATGATGTGTGTTCTCCTCCATCAATAGATCGCATGATGTCGTGTCCATTCTTAGAATGCTTTGTTCGAAATCAGCAAGGATACATCGCGGATAGTTAGTTTTGCCTTGGAATAGCATCATCCAGTACAGTATGCCCTCCGGGATTGCATGGTTCGAATTTTGTGATGTCCGTCTATTGCTGCCGAGGGTGACTGAGAACAGTAGGGAGCGCCATAAAGAGACAAGGTGTTTCGCCGCCAGAGCAGTGGCAGAGACACTCTCTTCGATTGCGGTCGTAGTCGCACCGACAGAAGTTGTGGCTTCGTGGGTTGTCCTGTGTAGCAGGGCCACTACCAGACATGCTTGATCCACACAAACTCATGGTGAATTGAGGTAGTCTATTGTCTCATGAGCTGTAACACACATACAAGCGCGCAAAACCACCGCGAGCTTCCCAGAATGCACTCGATTCCAGGTTGCTTCAATCGAAAGGAATCCTGCGTAGCGTCTCGCCCTTCTTCATCGCCTCCATACCGGCAGCAACACCGCTGGGGACCTTGATACCGCAACACTCGCCCCATCCGTTCTGTTGGTGAACGTGCCTGACGTCACCCTCGTCAAAGACCTGGACCTCGCCGCCCTCGTCATCGTCCTCCTCGTCCGGGACCCCGGCCTGGTTCTGCTCGCTCATGCCGTCCACGGCCGGGACCAGGGACCCAAACAGGAAGTGCTGCATGACCGGCAGCTTCTTGAGCACCTCGGCCACGAACATGCGGCGCATGCCGCCCTCGACCTTCTCCCACGACTTTGCGGACGAGATGTCGTCCAGCATGGGGCTGTGCCACCGCAGGCCCTTGACGGTCTTGGTGCTGTTCACGAAGACGATCTGGTTCAGGTAGAGGTAGTCCTTGCCGAACTGCTCGAGCATGAGCTCCTGGTGGATGGCCCGCGGCGTGATGTACTTGTGGTGGGACAGCTGCGACGCGCCGAAAAGGAAGGGGAGGAACTGGTAGTCGTCCAGGCCCCACACGCCGTGCGAGCCCGCCGGCTCGAGATAGTACAGGCACTGGATCACGCGCATGACCTCGAGGTAGCGGGTGAAGACCTTGAGCACCAGGGGCTTGAAGTCTGCGCGCGTGACGATGCGGAGTTCGTAGAGGCACAGCAGCCAGATCATGAAGTTGAGCTCATGGCCGGAGCCGTAGTCGATGCGCTTCCGGTTCCCGAAAGACTGGTTGAGGTACGTGGCGAGCTCGGCAACGGCGTCCGGGTTGTCGACGCCGAGCCTTTGGTGCCACTTCGTCTCCTGCGCCCTGGCCTTGTCCAGGAAGTCTCTGAACCTCTTGTTGCCGAACCTGGAGCCCCCTTGGTCGTCTGGCGGGTTTTGGTAGACGAGCTGCTCCACCTCGTCGAGGATCTCCAGGAGCGTCCGTATTGGGGTGGTCAGCTCGTCGTCCTTCACCGCTGAGATGGGCGTGTCGACGACAGACTCGGCCAGGCTGAAAATCCAGGACTGTATGAGGTCAAACGACGGGGAGGAGAGGAACAAGTCATGGTCCGCTTTTGACAGGATGCGGCGGCTCGGCACACGGAACGAGCCTGGGCTTTCCGGGGGTGGTGGGAGAGCAGGCGTGTCGGGGAAAGGGATGGGATTCTCAGGCTGTGGTCGGCGCCGCCTGGGCTCGAGCTTGGGAAGCTTGTGACCCAGACTCGGCACTCCTTGAGGCCCTGAAGCTGATGCTGGTGCCGGTGTTGATATCGGCGGCGACTTGGTGTCTGCCGTTTGTTGCGTGGCCTCGGCCATAGCGGTAGGAGCCATGTTCTCAGTGTGCAGTCATAGAACCCGTATGTGTGGATAGCAGCAAGCTCGTTGATGTTCTGATGCAGTCTGGTGGTCCCTGACTGGCGATTGTTGTTGCCAGTTACAAAGCACCTCGGCAGGTGATGACTGGTAGGTACCTGAGTACCTACATGTCGTACATAGGTACCTACCTACTGTACCTAGGTACTGTACCTGGGCGCATACCTGCCTACATGCGCCTAACCCAGGTACTGTCTGCCTTGGGACCCACTAGCGTAACTCGATTAGTGGTGGGGCTCAAAGCTCTCCCGGCCTATGAGTTCATTCCGGTCGACTTTTTATTGTTTGCGATGCCAACCAGCGTTGGTGGAAACGACATTCCTTTCCGTACGAATGCCAGCCTGGTGCAGTGCCTCATCTTGACTTTGACAATTGAAACGCTGGCCACCATTCACAATGACAGTGTCAGCGAAGCCCGAGGCGGTCTTGTCGCCGTTGCCCAAGGCTGACGGCTCTGCTACGTACTCATATGCTGGCTACACCATCACAGCCTCTGCAAACGGTCCTGTTGAGGCCCAGAAACGGGATGAGCATCCCTACGAGGCATTGGTCGACGTCGTCGTTCGGCCGGCCTCAGGAGTCGGAGGTCAGTTTTCTTGGCACCCAGGAGAAGTTACCAGAGAACAATCGCTCATTTCTCTCACACAGGTACTAGGGAGAGGCATCTGGAGTCGCTGTTGCAACAGTCACTGCGACAGCTCATCCTGGTCAAGAATTTCCCTCGCTGCGTCGTACAGATCGTCCTGCAGGTAACAGAAGCGCCTGCCAATGAATACATCAACACGAAACTCGTCCAGGCGAGCTCGGTACGAGGCTTGAAGAGCTCCCCGGCGCCCCCTCCCCTGGTCTCCTTGGGCCAGGGCTGCTTGAACATTGCTGACCCTTCTTAACAGAATTTGCTCATCATCCCGGCTCTGCTTCAGACCGCGGTTCTAGCCCTCCTGTCCGCTGCAGTGCCAATGAGGGCCACAGCTACTTCTGCTGTTGCAGCCGTCTCGCTCAGTGACGGCAAGACCCAGATCACGATGGATCCTTCCCCACGAGAGGCGGACAAATCCCGATCCGTCCACGTCTTGGCATTCACATCATTCAGCGAGCTTTTGCTTGCTGAGAGCGAGGGTGATTTCACCATGACCGAATGGGATCAAGTCTACGAAACAACGCGGAGCGCGTGCTGCGGCGTGGCCGACGATAACGGGATCCACGCTGTTTTGCATGAAGCCCAACAAAGTGGCCCAGATATGCGCCAGTTTGTTAGGTCAGCAGCAGAGAGCAAAGTTTCGTCAGATCTATACTGGAAGTGATCTTGCGTTCCAGACAGATGTTGTTTGACACCTCTATCGATGTGTCTTGCCGCATGAACAACATTGGCCGGGGCTGCTGGCTCGCTGGCGGGACAACAACGGCTTCCCATGCTACAACGCAGTGCAGATACACACATTGTGAAGGATGTCGGTTTGAGGAGGCGGGGTGCGGGCACCTCTTAGAGAAGAGAAGGCGAGAGGTTTGATATGGTGATTGCCTGCCTTCGCACAGGCAACTGTCGACAGGCAGCATGGGATGCTTGGGAATCCCGAGCAAGGGACACGAGTCCGTGGGCGTCGGCAGCCTGACATCAGTGTGCGAGTCTCATATGCATCGTTTCCCTTGAAACCTGACTCGTCACTTGGTGTGTTCGTGGCGATGGTTTTCAGAAGGGTCGCGTTGGCACCTCAAACGTCCCTCGTGGATTCTCTAGCGACGGCCGCGTCTGGAGCAACGAAGAGGCTTGAGGGGCGGTTTCAACATATCAGATCTCTGCCAAATGGGTCTTCGGCAAGCGGATCCTCATCAACACACAGGCAAGTAAACCAGACGAAGTCAGCACAATCCGATGTCCAGATGCAGGACAAATGCCCAGTCGGGTACCAAGGTTTAAACCACGTGCTATTCGAGAAAATCTCAACTGTTACCTGGACGGTGATCACTGTTGAAGGGGCCTTACTTTCGTCTTAGGACGAGAAGAGCCTCGGCCTTTGCTGGCCACGTTATTTGATGTTGTTATTGTCGTCGTTTGCGTATACATGTTGCACGACAGTTGTGTCTGATCCGCACGGGTCAAACGAGACAACCCGGCCCTGGCTGCATTGATCGGACTCAAGAGGCAGATCCTGCCAAACATCCTTCAACACGGGCGGCAAAGGCGTCGAGATACGCAGAAGTGTTTACGCCGCGGGTCGAGTCAGGTCCACTGAAATAACTAAGAGCAGGGCAGTGGTATATTCGGGCTCCGCCCGGGGCGCCCTGCCTCGTGAGATGAGACGAGCTGCTGCACTAGTTTTCCCGCAGACCCTGGCGACCCGGACCTGAGACTCGACTGGACCTAGCGGTCCCAAACCCCTGGAGCCTCTCCTGTCAAGCCGCAGCGTGCATGCACAAAACCACTTCTTGCCTATTACTGGGCCACTTCTCCACGACAGCTTCCTCGGCATGCCGATTCCCACCAAAACAGGGGCTGTCAGCAAGAAGAATACGGATCGGTCGGCATGTTCGTGTGTAGTAAAATCCACAGGCAGTCTCCTGCGGAGGGTGCGGGAAGCAACCACAGTACCGTAACACCAAGATCTGACGTATCAATGCGGACGTTCGCCAGAAACCGACAGGGCAGGGGGCCAGGATCATGGAACTTCCGTTGGTTCACCATTCTCCCTATTGCCAAACAGAGCATTGGGTCCTGTGGTACACAACGGGGATCAGTGCTGGCTGTACAGATCTGATTTGGCGGGCCAGGCCGTCAGGCCCTTTGACGGCCTTTGTCCTGGAACAGCGGGGACTATGCGGGAGCAGCGCCGCGCTCGACAACAAGATTGCCCTCGTCGAGCCGGCCTTGTCTGCCTGTATGCGCCAGCGTCTCCGTCTCCTGTCCCAGCTTCCACTCAGATGCCACGCTACCTGTGATAAGCGGACGGTCTGGGTTCTCACCGATCCTGGCAGGTCAATCCACGGCCCGCAGGCAAATATCCAAAGTGGGCGGGCGGCATACTACAAGTAGGCTGTTTCGACGCGACCTCCTTTGGGCAGACACATCAGAGGGCAACTTTGTCTACAACTTCTTTCCTCTCCTCCCCTTCTTCCTGGACGGCAAGCTGAACGCAGAGCTCTGGTAGTTCTCTAGTAATTACCTCGCCCCCTGAGCTTGTCCGTCCCATCTCATTCTCTCACCACTCTCTTGAACCGCGCCGGCGTCGTTTCTTACCTTCTTTTCAAACCTGGCCGTCTTTATTGTACTTGGAAGCAACCTTTTGCCCCGTTCTTCAACCGCCCAATCTTTTACCTGCAAGCTGTCCAGCTAGCGAGTGATCTTCCCGACTGTCGTTTTGATAGCATCGCGTGCATCGGCATTGTTTAAAGACCTGGAGTCGACATCTTACAGCATTTAATACCCGGAAGACCAAGTTGCTTTTGCAGAGATACCCATCGCATCATCGATTTGTCCAGCAGCAATCTATTTCCAGCTATCTTCGTCACGAGTCTTCCAGCCACACGCAAGTGTCTCTGCACCTCGGATCACATCACACTGCCACCACCTCAATCAATCAGAGCATCCAAGACTCCCAAGATCACGGTAAGCAGCAGAATCCTTCAGACTCCGGGTGGTGCACCGCGGCCGGGGGCCGTTACCCCCTTGTTTGACAGGACTCCGCCTGGCAGGTTGCACAGTAGCAAGCCATGAATTGGAAAGTCTGGAGGGACTCTGAGACTAACGACTCGTGTGACGGCCTCTACAGGTTCTCTGCTAGTAGTATCTCCTCGTCCGCGCCCGCCTGCTTTTCTCGGAAGTTTGCCAGATCTACGAAGACCGTCTCGGCCGTGAGCCCAGACACTGACGGCAACAAACCTGTGACGTTGCATGGTCAACATCCAGGTCACCAACTCACAGCACTCACACAGAGTGAGGTCGATCATTTGGGCCAGACCTTCAGCCATAGGCTGGAGCCAGCAAAGCAGCTGAACTCCCCTCTTCCTCATCGACGAGCACGCCAAGTAGGTCCCACCCAAAGCTGGGTTTGCCCCACCTGACGGTCCTGATCCCGTCCACATCCCGCCGTCTCATCCACAATCTCGCCTCTCGCTCCCACCCGCCAAAACATCCCCTGTTCCAGTGCGGACCCACTAGACGGGGCCGCACAGCTGCACCAGAAGAGGAAAGGGGCGCCGCTGTTGTTCTCTTGTATCCTCACAATCAACCCCACCCCGCTCAGCGTTTCGTGCCGCGGACAGACCGGTTCTAACGGTATTATCGGGCAGGATTTGGCTCTATTGCTGAGTCGCAAGCTCCGAGACAGCTGAGTCTAGCTTGCCCGCATCTTCCAGGTTGCTGTGTCGTGCTGCAGAAGCATCCTGCAGCCCCGGATCTTGCACACGCCCTGCGCCTGCGCCTGTGCCTGCACCTGCAGACACGCAACCACCACTTGTCACCAGTGCAAGCTCGACGATTCCCGGCTGCCGGCAGATCTTTGGGGGTCCTACCTTCGTCACCATGTCGGACCAACTCCTATCCCCGACTTCGATCCACCCAGCCCTCAGTAATCCCGCCGCGTTTCCGCCATTGCAAAAGTCCGAGGAGCCCAAGACCAGTAATAATCATAATACCCTACATGACCGCCCCAGGACTTCATCGTCAACTTCCTCCGGTCCTACCCTGACCACCTCCATACCATACCCGCCCTCCCTGCAGCACCTCTCTCTGGACGAAGCAAAACAAAGCCTTCGACATGTCGATCACAACCAACCAATCTCTTTATCAGCCGCTCTCGTAGGGGGAGACTCCGAGGACTCCGACCCCAGCCCCTACGCCAAAGGCCACAAGAAGTCGTCGCGCTCTATTGAATCTATCCCTCGCCAGACTCTTTTCAAGGCTCTAGCCTCGTCCGTCACACGCAACAACAAGCCAGAGGCCCTATCCCTGCCCGGCATGCTGTCAGCCTCGCAATCCAACGGGGCCGACGCCCGGCGCGGGACTTCATCCTCCCAGCTGTGCGATGCTCTCAACGACCTTGCGCAGCGCACCCTCACGCCTACCACAGCATTTCCCGCATTGCAGTCGCCATGCTTCTATCACCAACGCTTTGACGGTATCGTCGACATCGACAGGGTCCTGGAGGAGATCAAGAACGACGAGTGGATGTCGCACTCACGCCTGGTCCAGACCGCCACCGGAGTACGGGAGGTGTCCAAGCAGCTGCAGAGGCGGCCCATCAAGCGGGCGGTACGGAACGTCATGATTGTGACCAAGGCGAGGGACAACCAACTGGTCGTCTTGACTCGCGAGCTGACGCAGTGGCTACTCAGCACGCCGCGTTACGGGTCGGATCTCGGTGTTAACGTCTACGTGGATGCAAAGCTTCGCAACTCGAAGCGATTCAACGCCCAGGGGCTGGTTGACGAGAACCCCCGTTTCCAACACATGCTCAAGTACTGGACACCGGATCTGTGCTGGAGCCAACCCGAGAAATTCGACCTGGTCCTGACGCTAGGAGGCGACGGCACGGTGCTCTTCACCTCGTGGCTCTTCCAGAGAATAGTCCCGCCCGTGCTCTCCTTTAGCCTGGGTAGTCTGGGCTTCTTGACGCCATTTGGGTATGACAGTTTCAAGGAACACCTGAGTCGTGTGATGGGAGATGACGGCATGAAGATCAATCTTCGGATGCGATTTACGTGCACAGTGTACCGGGACGGTCAACAGGGTCGTGACTTGGAGGAAGGAGAGCAGTTCGAGGTTCTCAACGAGCTCGTCATTGACCGTGGCCCGTCGCCCTATGTCTCCAACTTGGAGCTTTACGGAGACAACGAGCTTTTGACGGTGGTCCAGGCGGACGGTTGCATCTTTTCCACGCCGACTGGTAAGTCCACAATATATGATCGCTTCCCCGCCTATATGAACTGCATCGCTAATCTGCTCCACAGGATCGACCGCGTATTCTCTCTCCGCAGGTGGTTCCCTTGTCCACCCGGACCTTCCTGCCATCCTTCTCACTCCCATCTGCCCACACACCCTCTCTTTCCGGCCCATGGTCCTCTCCGACACGATGCTCCTGCGCGTGACCGTCCCCCGCAACTCGCGCGCGACAGCCTACTGCGCCTTCGACGGCAAGGGACGTGTGGAACTCAGACAGGGTGACTGTGTCACCATCACGGCCTCGCAGTACCCCTTCCCCACCGTCAACCGCACCGACACCGAGTGGTTCGACTCCGTCTCCCGGACGCTGCGCTGGAACACCCGTGCAGCGACCCAGAAGGGCTTCGACACGGGCAGCGCCAACGGCAGCGAGGCCTGTGACGAGGGCGAGGGCGACTGGGATATCGACACGGACTCTGCTTGCTATGCCTCCGAGGAGGGTAGTGCCGCAGCGAGCCCCCTGAGGAGGCAAATGAGTCTCCTGGGAATGTAGAAACCAATAGCCTCACCCAACACAGGCCGTTTCTGGACTGCTGGAGCGATGCGCAGGGCCGATCACACCCTGGATGGACCCAAAGTCACCAGCGATAGTCACCCATCCCATCGAAGAAGTGCATATATACTTTAGAAATTCATAGATAGATACAAGAGCGTGGCATTTTGTTGGATATAGCATATTCGTACCGCTCGCTACACGGCAGCGAGAAGCCGTCATTTGATCGAGACAACCCATAGGAGGAGTTTTACAAGCGTTGATTCTCGAAGATCTCGCAAAGCGCGAAGTCAGATTCCAACAAGAACCTGGCAGAACATAGGCCATCTTTTAGTAGCATCCAAATACAGATAGAATGGGCATCAAATGCCCTTGGCTACACTCAAGTAGTTCCAGGCATCTTTTGGCTTGTACTGTACAGTTGTGCCTTATTGCCGCAACTTTTCAGCGATTAGGTACATTGAGTATTCTAGAAAGCATTATTCAAGATTAGTGTCCTAGGGGCCTCCGCAACACGCTGATCTGTGTCTGCACGCAATCACTCAAAAACAAAGTTGTTTGTTCCTTCTCCTTACGCCTTTCCATGGCTTTGGGCCCACCTGTTTCCAATCGTTTCATGCAGTCAACGTCCGCCAAAACACGACTAGCATGCAGAAGACAGAAGCTTGAAAATAGGAGAGGAACAAAACAGACGTTGGTTTCGTTTCATTCATAGATGACATTCGTTCGAGCCCGAAGCTCACGCATACACACACAAATACACACTCTCACAAACAAACAAAACAACCTCACACACAGTGGCCCCATAGCGCCCCTCCTGGGCGCCCATTACGATAGACCTCGGTGAGTCCCCAGGCTCTGGGGGCTCACGCCCGCCCGCTTTCACTCACCGTGGGGGTTTTCAGATGAGATAGATGTGAGATGAGATGGCATGAGATGCAGGGCGCGCGGGCCCGCCACATCCACCCTCCTCCCTCTCTCCCTCTACCCCACAATTGTCTAATTTCGGCACACAAGCGAAGCTTAATCGACATGTCCGGAGTTTCCATCCAGAACAATCCTGATTTGATGCGCGCGGCCGCCTGACCAGATCAAACTGCCCGATCCATGTCCTGACTGCGCCTCAGGCTCAACATTCATCAGAGATAGGCTTTCGGGCATGCTGAGGAAGAGATCTGACCGCCGATTCAGTCGGGCAGAGTAGAGTATAGTATACAGGCACACGGGGCGGGCGGGACTTCGGTACAGGATGGTGCATCGAGAGGTGAGGGATCAATCGGCATTTGGACAATTGCAGCTGACGTCAGGCAACAAAGCTACCAGTAGTAATAACAACAGTCGCAGCAAGAGGATGAAGCCACTCGGGAACAGAGGGGGCCCGCTCTACCGCCAATTCCCCTGGCTCAGGGCCAGCAGCCCCGCGATCGCGCTAGCAGCCCCCTTCTTGCTCGGGCTGACCTCGCCGCGCATGAACCTTTCCACCTCGTCGTCCCCAACGGCGTCCCGGCCGTGGTCCTCGTTCTCGCTCTCGCCCTCGGAAGACTCGGCCCCGGCATCGGCCCCGCCGGCGGCCCCGTCCTCAAAGATGCTGACCGGCGTGCTGTCCTTCTTCCGCCTCGAGGTCGGCGCCGTCCTCGCGCGCCCCAGGAGCGACCTGTTGTTGCTCGCGTCCCCCAGCACGCGGCCCACGGTCCTGCGCGGCTTCTGAAGGCCCACAGTCGTCTTCGACGTCGGCTCCGAGGGCAGCGGACGTCTCCCGTTCGCAGGCCGTGACGCGCCGCGGAACGTGTGGCGCCCCTCCTTGTCGGGGCTCCAGTTCTCCTTGTCCGAGTCGTTGCCGCCGGGTGAGAACAGGATCGACACCTTGCCCTTCTTCAGGTCGTCGAACTCCACCGGCGTCTGCTCTCGTCGCACGGGAGGCTTGTCCGTTGTGGTGTTGACAAAGTTTGTCTGGAGGCGGCCGACGCTGCTCGAGGCACGGCTGAGCTTGGGCTTCTTAGCGCTGTGGCTCGGTTGAGCGTTCGGGCGCGCATTCCTCTTGGCGCCGTTGGGCTGGAGGACACCGCCACCGTGGCTGATGCCGGAGTGTGAGCTGGAGCTGAGGGTCCGCAGGAGGCTGATGGCCGCGATGGCAGATCCCGATGATTCGCGGGCCGCGTAGGCCGTCAGCTCGTCCCGGGGCTCGATGTTCGCCTCGCAGGCCATCTCCCACGCGTGGACATCTCTAGAGCGGCTGCGGTGGAGGCTCTGGGGGAGTCGTGGTTGTGGATGATGCGATGCCGGCGCCTGTACTATGGGGTTCGAGGCGTTTGTGTCAAGAGAAGCAGTCAAGGTCGAGATGGGGGGCAGGGTAATACAGGCCGCTGCACTGCGGCTACGGTGAAGGCTGGGGCGATCAAAAGGCTCGGGTGGGCTATCAGACAAGGCCGAAGGAGAGAGCCGAGGCGGCGATGGCTGTGGGACAAGCTCTGCCTTTCCCTCCACGGACATGGACAGGCGGAACCCCGATGACAGAGGCGGCGGCAGCACAGGAGCCGCAGACGACGGTCGCACAGCAGCGGAGAGGAACTCATGCCTGCACACATTAGAAAGGCTCGTTGACCGCGTCGGGGTGTTGCGAGCACATACCTCAGCGAGTCCGGGCTCCGGCGATCAGCCTGGTATGACGTGCCGGCATGCAACCTATTGGCAAAATATCCTACCGAGGCAGACCGGTACAGTTGGTGTGGCTGGCCTGCCGTGAACTCTACCGGCCGGGAAGACGACATCACAGCGCCTCCCATCGATACTGCAGACTCCCTCCGAATGTGACGCGCCTCGGGTAACTCCACCGTGGACTCGGCCGACGTCTCGGGCTGGGCGTGCTCTGCGACAGCTTGTGGCGACGCGTCCGGCGCCTCTTGGAGCGCAGGCTGCTGGTAAGGAGACGTATTGGAGTTGGGAAGGCCGGACATTTGGGGCTGGCTGCTGCTGTAGGGAGCCGGGTCGGACGAGAGCACCTGCATTCCACCATATTGCAAGGCGGCGATCTCCTGCGGTGACAGGGGGCGCGACTTGCGCCTGTCATTCTGCCGCCGGTTCTGGAACCATATCTGGGGGGCGGGCCCGGTCAGCGATGGTCACCGCGGGGCAAGAGGCCACCAATTGAACGCGTGTGGCGCGTCGGAGGCTCAATTGGGCTCATGGAACATGGAAACCGTACCTGGACCTCCTTCTCATTGAGGGACACGCGCTTTACGATGTCCAGACGCGCTGCCTTGTCCGGCTTAGGGTTGGCGTTATATGCTGCCTCGAGGATTGCCTTGTCCTTTGCACTGAAGCACGGAGAGCATTGGTTAGTAATGGTCCGTCTCCCACAGCGGTTACCGGGTTGCGGGTCGTGTGTGCAACATACGCGGTTCTCTTCCTCTTGCCCTTGGGGTGCCGCTCGGACGAGTTGCTCTGGAAGGACGAGTCTGCATCCACTCTGTCTCTGGTCTCGTCGACGTCGATATGAACCGCCGAATCGGCTGTGCTTTGAGGTGAGCTCGAAGGAAGGCCGTTGTTCTCATTCTGCTGCTGAGAGCTCCCCGGGAGTGGGCCGGGAGAGGTAGGTTGACTGGACATATTGGTCCCGGTATATAGATATTGACGGTGTTATTGAGGATGATGGTGACGAGTATTTGAGGCTCAGCAAGACATGATTTGACAGGACGGGCTCATGAAAACATTAATTGCCTGGCCTGGGGTTAAAAGAGAGGAAGGAATGCTGGAACCAAAGCGGAAATGCAAGCGAGACAGAAACACAAGCAGAGGAGGAGAGGAGGTAGTGCAGCAGATATCAAATTTCAGCCGCGTCGAGTAACGCAGACCTGCCCCAGACCAAGCCAGACGAGACGCGTTGAGCGAGTTTTGGTGGAGACCAGGGTCGCTGACACCGACAAGGATTGTCGTGGCACGCGGTGGGGAGCTCCTCAAGCTCTACTTCCACCCCCGGCCGCCCGTGATTGGGTCTAGGTGCAGCTCCTTCCTCTGACAAGAAAAAAATAGGCCATCGTGCAGGTGCTTGCATACGCGATGCACATTGGAGGCAAATCAAATGGGCGTAGCCTGGTCTTTGCACCCGTGCTCGTTACCCGATGCCCTGGATGAGCGGTGTATTACATGCGGCGACGCGATCTGATTCTACCTTGTTCGTCCTCGATGTGTTCAGGAATTACACAATTGCAGGAGAAGGTAAACACAAACACTGCAGCATGTGTGCGACGACATCACTCGTGACGAAGTGCGCATTAAATAATTAGGAAGTCTGGGCCGGGGCGAGTGGAGGGGAACCACCGTCATGCCAGTCTGAAATGAGCCATTGTAATGGATGCCATTTAAACCCCAGCAATCGCGGTCTGTTGAGACATTGTCTGGGGGCCGAGGCGTTGCCCCGCAGTGGATTCGTCTTGTTTACTTTCATTGTTTGTGTTGGGTGGAGGCCCGGCTCGAGCACACCTAGCCAAAAGCCAAGGCATTATCTGTCCATCATGTTCGAATGCATACGTGTACAACAGAAGAGGCCCTGGGGTACAAGAACCACTATGAAATTATGCCTTTCACTCGCTTGCTATCTCATTGTTATCATCAAGTTCGAAAACCCCCTGTCGCCTCTCTCATGGGCCTAAAGTAACTCCGAAGGACAGGCAAGAGTGAAGCAATCATTATGTCTCGCAAAGCTGAAGATCCTTTCACGCCTTGACGATGAAAACGTTAAATATAAGGGTTTGAAGAAAGAGAAGTAGGAGGAAAAAAAAAAAGTCGTAGCAAGCAGAGGCACATACTGCTGCCCTAGCTCTTCTTGGTCTCGTCGATCTCGTCGAGCAACGTAGTCGGGTTGCGGCTGTCCACCCACACCGCATGCCGGCTGTCTTCTCCTCTCGCACCAACCGTAACCCAGGCCTGTTTGGACAAGACCTCGCAGTCCCTGGTCTGTCGCAGCCCAGGCCACTTCAGCCGGCCATCTCGCGACATGTCACTCTTTCCAATGCCCCCGTTCCTTGCCCACTCCTTCACAACCGCCCTGATGAATTCCACCTTGCGCCGGAAATCGTTCGCGGCCGGTATGCCTTGAAGTTCCAGTGGGATCTCTGGTCGGTGCCGGGTGGAGTTGGGAACACTGCGTTGTGACGCCTTGGGCACCGTCGAGAAGTTGAGGAGAGTCTGGAGGGGATATGACAGCACCGCACGGTCATCCAGCGATGCCTCATCCATGCCGCCGGTGCTGGCAAGCTGTTCTGCGGCCTCCTGGGATAGGTGCCAGAAATGGCACCAAGTGCCTGTCCGGTCAAGTACTATCTTGGTGTGGTCGGGAAAGTTGAACTAGACGGGAGTCAGTATGGTGTCCAATCTATGGGGAAAGTAAGGGACTGAATACCTGGAGGTGCCCATCGCAGAAATGGAATACCTGGACGTCCCCAAATCTCTGATAGAATGTGACGAGGTCACCTGGCACGTCGACGGGATACGGCCTCGCCGTTTCCGCATCAGGGTGCTCCCGCGCATGCTGGAGCATGTAATTGGCAAATTTCTTCCATAAAACAATACGCTCTCTCTTCCGATGCTCGTATCCGTCCTTGCCAGGTCCAAGTTTGGAGGCAGTCCCGGTCTGGCTCACGGGTACTCTGAACTCGTCCGGGTCAACACGCACTCGGCTGATCCCTTCCTCGCCCTTGGTTTCGTAGAAGTAGATGGGCTCCATCATCGGCACGACTTGATGCCTCTCGTGATATGTCTGGTCGTTCCTCCGTGAAATGTGCTTCTCAGCATCGTGAACAAGCAGGAATGAGGGGGGCAGCACCGCTTGAGAATCTCCTCCCGGCGCGGTGACACTGTTGAGGATGCATCCTGCGCTACCATCGTTCAAGATGTAGCCAAGTCCAAACTTGTTCGTATAGTCCACCCACTTTACAACGACCTTGGGAATTTCTGGCCCCTTCTGTTTGGTCGAGATGTAGGCCATGGATCGAGAATTGAGAGCTCGCTCAAGTTCTGCCTGCAGCTTCCGCATCCTGCTCAGCACAAGATCAGGCCTCGTATCCTCGAGGTATTCCTGCTGCTCTCCCGGCCCAAATAGCGACACAACTTTCTTCTCGCCTGTGAAATCTTCCTTTGGTGGCAGCGGCGGGTCAATTTTTGCGGTCGAAGATGATCTCGTTGCAAGTGCTGGTCGTGCGGTCGGCTGAGTCCTGCTGGAGGGCAGTTGTGTCCGCGTTGCTCTTGTCGATACCTTCTTTGCTTGCTCATGTTCCTCCACAGACAATGCCCCGCTTGTGGTCAGAGGAATATCTTTCTTAATCCCACGAGACCGGGTCGCCAACGGTCTCGCCGGCGCAGCACTCATTGAAGGCTGTGTTCGCGAGCTGGGGATGGCATTCAGGGGCTTGTTCGCTGCCCTTTGTTGAGCTGCGAAGCTCTGAGGTGGCGCTTTGAGCCATCCAGAGGGTGCCCATTTCGCGGGCGCATCAAGAGTAAGTGCCTCGGTTTTCTCGCACAATAAGGATACTGATTGTGATGCTTGGAGCTGCTGCTTTTCCCTCCTCAATTCGTCGTAAGGTCGGTAGACGATGTCGACGGCTAGTGGGATGCTGGGTGTCAGGCCATGCTTCTCTTCCGAAGCGATCTCCCTCCAAATAGCTGCCTTTACTGGCTGAATATTCTGTTGCCAAGGGCCGACGTCACATTGTTCGCAAAGCTCCCTGAGGTTGCTCTGAACCCTCTCCTGTAGCCTAGGGCTCGCGCAGGAGTCGTGAAAGATCTCCTGCTCTGGGGCTGTCTCCCGTAGCCTCGATGTTATGTCGGCTTGAGCGGGAACGTAGCCAGCAGTGAAGAAAGGATGCTGAACAATTGCGTCTGGATCTGGTCTTCGGTCTGCTTCAACCAACATGGAGGCCACGATATCCTTCACTTCCAGACTAATGAGTTTCTGGTCGTTCTGTGGCCAGTCATAGTCTCTGTCCCGCGCGCGGCGATAAATCTCGTCTGTGGTTGAGGACTGGAACGGTGGCTTCGTAGTGAGCATGGCAAACCTGGAGCAATCCGATTAGTCAACTTCAAGCCCTTTCTGCCAGCTAGATTGCCCAACCAGGCGATTTCATACGCACATTATGATGCCCAGACTCCAAATGTCCACATTGTGGTCATGTCCAGCCTTTCCCTTTTGCAAGATTTCGGGAGCAATGTAGTTCGGCGTGCCGCAAAGCGTGGTCCTCCTGATAGTGTGCATGTCGTTACCAGTGACCAACAGGGCGGCCAGGCCAAAGTCGCCGACCTTAGCATTCATGTTCCTATCAAGGAAAATATTGCCCATCTTCAGGTCGCGATGTATGATGCCCTTTCCGTGCATGTATTTGATTGCTCCGGCGATTTGTATGGTATAGAAACGGACCTCAGCCTCAGTTAACCCTTTTCTCTTCTTCACCATTTCCATCAGCGAGCCGTTTGGACAGAGCTCAAGGATGAGATAGGTGCAACTCTCGAAAGTGAAGGCTCGGTGAAACTGCACGATGTTTGCGTGCCTCATCTTGGAGTGGATTTGAAGCTCAGTTTGGAACTGTAAGGAGATTTGGTTAGTCTTGGTTATCGTTCCCCTGCTTCGTAATTAGGAGAGGGATTGAGAGAGGGAGAGCCTGGGAGAGCCCCACTCACCTTTTGCTGCATCTTGACAGGCATTGTACTCTTCACAATTTTCAGAGCGTATTTCTTCCCCGAGTCGACATGCTTGCCGTCGTAGCAAATGGCGAACCCGCCCTTGCCCAGCAATTTCCCGACCTGGTAGACAGCTCCATTCTTGCGATCAGAACTGGGCGGCTCGACGACCTGCGGTGGAGGAGGAGGAGGGTGGTCCTTGTCTTTGGCTGTCCTCAACTGGGCAGCAGCCTTTGCTTTGAGGTCGGTGGTGCGCTTCGGGAGGGCGTTTACATCTCTAGGTGACAAAGCCTCCATATCAACACCTCCTCTCCCAGCCATTCTGAATTACCCAGCTCAGTGTCTGCCGGATGATTTGCTATTCTCTTTGGTAGCTTCTGGAGCTAGATTCTTGATATCTGAGGTTGAGCAGCTGATTCAGCAACCTGAGACTTGCGACTTGAGGGGCAACGAGATAATGATGCCTCTGTCTGCCAGTAGATGATTCGAAGGTGAGCTGCATCCAGGTTAATATAGCATACTCGGTTTGGTTCCTGAAAGCTGAGTGAAGGCAGTCTCGTGAGAAAAGCTGAGTGAATAGTGGCCTGGTGCAGGAAGGCCGGATGAAGGAGATGTTTGACGTTACAGAACGTCAGGCAGAAGTCATTGGACAGCTGCCTTCTCACTTGATTGTGAGAGGAAAATGCCTAAAGTATCACAAAGCGAGGAGCATGTCCTTTGTAGACGACTCTGCCGAAGGGTGTCTTGCGATCACTTTGAACAGGAGGGTGGAAGTAAACTCCGAAGACTCACAAATGACTGTTCAGCCAGCGAGATGGCAAGAGATGGTAGCCAGGGACTACAAGCGCCACTATTGAAGAGAGGTTTTGGAACTTTAGAACATCATCTGGGGCAATGTCCCAAGTGAAGCACGAGTTGGTGTCAGGCAGAGTTGGTGACAGAATGATGGATCATTGAATGGGCAAGTAGCTTGTTGTCTCTGAGGCCTGTGAGGCCTGCTGAATTTGCTTACTCGTTGCCCAGCAACGAGCTGCCTTGCAGGGGCGGCAAAAACCCACTGTGGAGTCCGCTACAGTACTCGTCATTTTGGTACCCTGCAGCCAGAATTATGCAGCTAGGTACCTCCCGGCGGCCGGCAGGCTGGGCATTTGGGGAGCTCTCCCAGCGCCCATCAAGGTTCATTGGGTGTTGGAGACGCTGCCATGCTTGGGTACCCAGATAGGTGGATAGTCAGCAAAACGACGTCGATTGGCCCTTGTCAACATTTGAACACATGGGCGGGACTTCAAGCTCTGTCGATCGTGAATGAATGCATCTACCAACTCTGCTTCGTGGGGGACATTGAGGCTTCTATTCTACTGTTTGCTGTCTGCTTTCTGACAACCAATCGCATTGCACTGGTTGTTGTTAGCGTCGCGTCGTTGCCAGTTCAGTTTCCTCAACGGCCGGTCCGGACTGCCTAGGTATCGGCCCCGTTACGCGCTCCCGGCCGTGAATAGAGCACGTCCGGCCCTCCCGTACACAATGGTGCCTCTTCCGCTGTTCAAGCTTGCTTCTTTGTTCGTCCGACATGTGTCCAAATATGGAGCCGTCAGTCCGCCCGTTGACACCGATCCCTTCGAGCCGAATTAGTCTGACTGATCGGGAACGCAGAACCGGATCAAGTCACAAGCCCACGACCACCCTCAGTTTCGCGCGTTCGCTGCCAGATACGGCCAGAAGATTCACCAGCTGAACATGAGGCTGTCCGTAGCATTATTACGAGACGTGGATGCAGAACGGAAAGCCAAGGAAAAAGCCGAGACTCCAACTGTCAAGACAAAGGAGCAGGTGGAGAAGGAAGAGCAATTTAAGGCCAAGTACGGGTCAACTTCGAAGGATGCCAGCCAGTGGAGGAACCCCCTGAGAACCAGCGTGTGGAAACGGCGGTTCAAGCCCTTGCCCGAAGGAAAAGCTGTTGATCTGTTTGCGGATGTCATAGGAGATGGCTTTATTCTCCTCGTCGCCACGGCCCTGATCCTCTACGAGACCTGGCGCTCATCGGTCAAACCGGACAAGAACAAGGAGATGATCGAGGAGCTGAACAAGCGCTTCGAGGAGCTGCAGCTCAGAGAAAAGGACCATGAGGAGGAGGAGAGGCGACAGCAGAGCAGGATCCTGCAGCTGGAGGAGGTACTGCGGAACTACAAAGACCCCAAGACCAAGCAGCCTTTACTTCCATCGCCCACACCAGCGATATGAGCCTCAGCCGGCCCGAATACCTACGAGGCTCCTACCCACGATGCCAGAGAAGGGACAGGCGAAATGCAAGCTTCTCAAATAGGGTTGTCGGTTTGCGAAGCTCGCATCATGAACACCACAAGCTTGCAGATAGACTGTATGATACACACGAACCGGGGCTATCAGCAGGGAATCACTCAGGAAGGGACAATCGTGGCGTTGGGTTCTACTTTTGGGGAAGGAGCATGATCACCACTCAGCCCTGGGAAGGCTCGACAGTGCCTATGCTGTTCGGAGCTGTGCCTTCCCCCAGAAATAGCTTGCGATACCAGAGTCCTAACACCACCACTCTTGTCACTGCGAAAGACCTCTGGGATGGAAGGGATCGATCGTTAGACAGAATCCCCCTGCTTGTTATCGCCTCTCTTCAATGCAAGTAAAACTGCTCACCACATTTCTGGCCTATTTTGGTCCCCATCCACCGAGCCGCTGAGTGTCGTGTGGCAGTCCGTCCCAGTCGCCCGGTTCCAACAGATTTGAGAGCACCATGTTCTGCACCTCGCTGCGGAGGCGCAAGGAATGGGCACCTGCTGTTCATCGTCTGCTTCAGAATAGAAATCCCAAATTCAGGGGTGCGTATATGATCTACGGCATCCCAAACCGTTATTTTCTGGAAGGCACGTGCTAAGTGACGACTGAATGCGTTAGAGAGCAAGCTCGACACTCACGATGTCAACCTGCCACTGCCCAGCCCTGGCGCACCAGGAACACGGTATCTGCGCTTCCTTCTCCTATCACCGGCCGATCAGGATCCAACTGCCAGACGACAGCGCATCGAGCGATTTGAGAACCAGTCCGGTGGGAACGACGCTGCCATCGTATGGCTGATGGGAGAAGGTGGTGATCAGTTCTCTTACTTCCAGTTCCAGATTGAGTAAACATCAACGCTCCTCGCTCCTAAATGATTGTATGTCTTGGAGGCACGTACTTACAGAATTCCACTGCAAGGCTCGTCGATAGATTCGAAATCCCGCTCCTTCAGCTGCGAAGCATCGAAGATCTGCCAGACACTCTCCACAGATTCCATCGCTCATTCCTCCAAGGCGGCGCTTCTCAACAGAATTCTGCCCGCTCTCAAAACGCGAGAGCCATGCAGAGGCTCCTTCCCTACAGCGGCCTCTCGCCTCCGTTGCGCGAGCACACAACCAACGTCCTGACAGATCTGACAATGGGGTTTGCGAACCTAGCCAACATGACAGCCACCGATACTGGGCAATTGGTGCTCGCAGAATACCTCGACCAAGAGGAAGCACGGCGAGTCATATTGTTCTGGACACATGAGCATCTGCCGTGATGGAGTTGAGCCAAGGGATAGCCCATTTTACCCGGGCCTTTTGTCAAGATACAATGCAAGACTGGAACTTTGTTTCTTTTTCTGTCCCACTGAATTGATGGGCGATCCTCACTTGCATACTACTCTCGTTGGCTCAACCCCGGCCTTATTGAGGCCGTCCCGGCAAAGACATGATTCAAATACAAGCCTCCAACACCAAGTGACCGGAGACCAGATGGGGTGTCGCGAGAGAGCGCGAAAAACATCGGGCAGGGACAGAGGACAAGAAAGACAGTCGCAGCCGTTCGTTCTGCACTCGATGGGTCCGGGAATAGGCACAAAACACGCACCATATTGATGTGCCTAGACGAACAGACCATCATGAGCCCAAGAAGCTCTTGGTGCTCTGGTGTCCGACCATGAACCATCACAGATGACCACGGACAGCTGCAGTAAGTTTATGCGAACGTGCGAGTCGGACCTTCAAGGAAGCATTCGACTCCTTGAGCGATATGGTTGCCGTCTCATGGGTCACGGCTACACAAGTCACTGGCTGGTGGAAAGCGGCATGTGATGACTTTTGTTCGCGGTCCAGCTGACTGTGACCATGACAGACATTTGAAGGGAAAAGAACGGAGAGGTTGGACCCCCAGTGTTATATGTGAAAGGCTTCCCTCTGCCCACAGCTAAACCAAGGACTACACTATTTCAGCTGAACATCACCAGGGTCAGAGTAAGGGGGATAGGGCTAACGCCCAAATTTTCAAGCTTTCCTCTCAATTGCTCTGTGTATGCGTGTATGCGAACGTACGGATACCTACCTGAGTGCATGCTACACAACACCAATTCAAAAGCTTGGATTTAGGCTAGCAAATTGAGGGAAACGGATCTCAACATCATGAGAACTCCTTGAGGGATCCTGTGAACTCATACCCACCGGACGTTGATCAAAACCGGAGCATTCGATGCGGGCCCCTCGTCTTCAAGAATACATTCCGGTGCAGCCCAACGGATGGATGCAGGTAGGTGTAATGCAGATAGCAGTTTGGTCATCGTCCAGCTCTGTCGGACCGGCGATCCCAAGTGTTGACAAGAATAGGAGCGGCTGACCACCTTGCAGGAGACCCTATCGAGTGTTGATATGCAGTTTGACTCGAACACACGACGATAACCTGCTCCGTCAAGCCGCGTCGATGAGACTGCAACAGGGGTTGTAAAGGTCCTCGGTTAACCGGTCCATGACTTTTCCGGTCCAACCCGTGAGATCTAAGACGGTTCCTCGCGTGCCGTCGTTCAATATCGGCCCACCAGGTGGGATCATGCGACTGCTCCAGTCTAACGCCTCTATGGACCAGACCTTGCGAAAGAGACTGGTGGCCACAAACAACGCGACACTCAATGTCGTTGCCCGAGCATCGAATTGCGAACCGATAAGAGACAGCACAGCGCGGCAGCATATTGAATGCTGCTTCTCGGGTCTCTGGGGTCCAAGAATGCTCCCATTTATAGATTCCTTGGAATCAAATAGTCTGGCAGGTTCACCGGTATCAATTGGCCAGTTAGGGGCATGATATGCGGTGACCACGCATGTCACGATGCGTCTCACAGATCAAGTTCGGCAGGGAGGTGGAAGTCAAGGCACGGTCTGCCGAGCTGATTGGTCTCTCCAGCGAGGCTGGTGTGGCCACCGTGGAGCGGGTCGCCGTCCCGGCCCACACCTGTCCGAAATACCAATTGGCATCGTGGTGCAAGCGCTGGACCAGGTTGGCATTGGCTGGGCCTGTGCAGAGTGGACCCCGATCGAGGTGGGGACAAGTCGTTGACTGGCAGGCCCTTTTCAGATCTTGTTCTGCACACTGCTGTGCTCTGCCAAGCTGCCATGTTCGACATTCTGCTGGTTGTTGCTGCGGCCTCTGCTGCTAATCAGCCGAGACTTTACAAACTTTAACTTTATCTCCCGCCCGTCGCTACGACCGCACAGAGCCTTTCGCGGCCTCAATGATCGGCATCCGATCACCGCCGGCAGACTGCTTGGCCTAGATTCTACTACCAAAATGAGGCAGAGGCCCGCTGCTGGACCTTTGACCGCCCAGCGATAGGAATCACTTCTAGTCACGTCACGGGTCCACAAGGCTGACATAGCATCAGCCGATTGCGTTCAGCGCGGGTGGCTTTTCGTTCGATCTCATGAGTGATCGCTGCGTCGGCCCTCCACCTGCAAAATGGTCCAAACAAGATCAGGATGAATAATGTTTCCGTCCGACCTGCGCTTGGTGGGATGGAAGGTTCGAACGGTGCAGATTCACTTTGAGGCGTCCAGGGCCATCTCGGGACTCTTGGGCTGAACTGATCCGAACTGCGAAATCCAGAGAATAATGGATGGTATTCTAGACGCAAAGCATGTGTGCTCTTGTCCTGACCCACAGTTCGCTGTGCCGCCGACTTGCGTGCCTGCACGGCTCGTCATCAACGGGACGAGGACGAGACGTTACCTGAACGCAGGGAAGAGCCTGGTAACCTGTCACATCACTGCTGGATCTGCTGAGCACGGCTCTACTGTCCCCAGGTATGTACCTTGCCGCGGAGCCAAGTATGGAACGCGACTTTGCTGTGTAGGGGAGAGTCTCAGGCAGTGCGGCTCTGTGAGGATCCGAACTAGCGTCCCCTGTTTCGGGGCCCCCCGCTACCAATTGGTCGGCCGACTTGTCAGACCCAACTTTATCCTCGAAATGGGCCCAAAGCGTGGGAGGCGCACTCTTTGAGTCTCCTAAAACGGCCTCTGCCTCAGCCTCCCAGTGCTGGTCTCGGCGAAACCGCTATGTGTCTGATCGTCTGTCGCATGAAGCCTGGCACCTGAAAAGGGCTTAGCAATCATCCCATCAATCCCGGGACGAGTGATCTTTCAACTTTAGATCTGCGTCTGATGAACTCCTCAGTGGCGTCGAGCCACTACCGCAGCCTGGGACGGGAGCCCGGACGAGACGAGCCTCAGGCGCTCTCTCCAACTCCCCGCACAGCAGTCGACGTGCACTAGCGAGACGCCTTGGTGAGACGGCCAAGTTGAAAGGAATTCAACGTCTGGAATGCAGCACCTTGGGCGTGATTTATTATGGTGGCTCTGGTTCCGAGGCGTCTTGAGGCGTCTCGTCCCGACGCCGGTTGCGACACCACGGCGGCACCAGGGTCACCCAGCGAGCTGGCAGACGAGAACATGTGCGCAGTCAATTGTGGGTTCCAGTTCAGGTGGAAAGTGTCTAACGCAACAGAGGATACAGAGACTCGCGAGGTTGGAGTCGTCGGCATTCGTGGACAGCAGGCCGCAGTGATCACGCACTGCGACTCCGTGACAGTGACAAGAACGAGGTGCCGACATGGCCTGGCGAGGTCCAGCCCCATGAGCTGGCAAAAATTGGCCCGAAAAGGCAAGGAGTATTGGCAAGGCATCACGGTGTGGCTGCATGCATGCGGCGTCCCTTCCCCTTCCAGGACCATGCTCCATGGTGCGCGTTGTGCCTCAACTGCTGTCGCTCGGCGAACAACCGCCCACGTGAAGCACGAGAGTGACCTGGAACGACCCCTCAAGCAACGGCATGTCCAGGGTTGCCAGGGCGGGACCCCTGAACCCAGCTTGCAGCCTCGCAGCAGGGGCTGGTCCTGGCCCATGGCTGGACAGGGGCCTGATTGGACTGTTCCCCATCTCTACGCGCCGTGCTACACTGCACGCTATCTGATGTTCTGCCAATCACCTCAGACGAAGACCTTTGCCGCTCGTCTTGCACATCAGATTTCCCACCGCAATAACGTCCTCTCCCCTCCCAGACCCCAATGGTTCCAAGGTGCGCGTTGCCGCCGAGCCCGATGCCGTCTCTTGGAGAACCAGCTGACTTGCTGATTGGCGTCTTGCATACAAATCGCATGGTTCTCGCCTGTGGGGCTGGGCAGGCAAGACGATCACGGCCTCCTCCAGCCCCTCTTCGTCGTCGAGCATCGCCTCACCGTTGCTCGGCAGACTCGCGAGGTACTTGCCGCTGGAGGTCAGGTGCCAGAGATCCTCAAGGCTCACCAGTCGTGTAGCCGCTGCGTGCTCATCAGAATCCTCCAGAACGGGTCCCAAGTGGCGGTCTCTGTGACGGTCTCCGATACAAGCTCTTCGAAGCGGCCGTGGCCGTGGCTTGACGTTGATGAGACTCGGACGAGTCAAACTACGTCTCGTTTGGCGCGGGCCCTCTCAGGACGAGAAACGATGCCCTTGTACCTCTTGCCTACTCGAAAATACTGTGTGTACATGTGTAGTGCAGTACATCCCTGCGAGTGGACTCCCTTCCGTGTCCCTCCCTGCACTCTTCCTTGGCCCTGGCTCGTACCCGTGGTACTTGCATGCATAGGCCTCCTCACACGTCTTGACCCGCACTTTCTCATGTCACTCTTAAACCTGCATGTCCCGCACCCGCGAAGATCAAGCGAGCTCTCTTACATGCCAAAAAGGTCGACCCTGCCTCAAACATCTAGCTTCCCCTGCCTCAGACCTCCGTCTTGTCTGATCTTCAACCCCATATCAATGCGAAGGAGCCTCAAGCCCTGCCTCGTACCGGCGAAAGCGCACTGTTGACCTCATCTCGACTGACCTACCTTGGCTTCGCCGCGAGCATCAAACAACGCCATCCCATCACCAAAGAAGGCGTTAACTCCACTCCTGGCCCCAAAGCGTGGACCAAACCCCTTGATGATACCGTTCATAAGCCATCGTCTCCACCTCCCAGGTCTGTGTCGATCAAGCTTAATGTTGCTCGGATGCCAGCCGTCATCATAGACCGGATCTCAAGAACCTGGGCCTCCGACGAAGACGTACCAGCATCAAGCCAGAAACATTCGATACCCTCCCCAGTCGGTTCCCAAAGACAACTGACACATACCCTTCGGGCCGGGCTTGTGCCCACAGGGCATAGACCACTCGGCATACCAAGACCAGGCAATATAGTCTTGCTTGGCCCCGGTGGCCGCTCATCGTCTCATCTATCTTGCACCTGTTCCTTCCTTCCCTTTCGATAGTGTGGCAACAGTTTGTCGATAGCCTTCTTTCATATCGACAACCTGCACATCATCCCTACAGAGCGAGTCCGGTCACTCGTCTCTCCTTACTATTCACTTGTAATAATACCGACAGTCGACGCTGGTACCGTGGAGGACTTTGTTGAGCGGGTCCGATTTCTCTCGTTCTAATCCGAATTGGAGCGTTCCGATCTCAGCTTGCAAAGGCGTACACAACAACGACCGATCAGTACCACGAGGCAGAGCAGTCTCGGGCGATTTAGGAAGAAAGAGCTTGGAAGCGGAGGCAATATTCCTGGGGAAGTTGCGACGTTTACGAATCCACGATGGGAAGGCTTATTAAGAATCACTGGGCGAGGCTCATCATCCTCACTGCCGGAGCTTGTGAGTTCAACCACCCGGCTCGACGCGAGAAATTGCTTGCTTAAATGGGCACGCGCTGATATTCCTCACAGACCAAATCGCTGCGGCAATCGAGGGATTTTTCTGGCCCAAGATTTTCTGGGACTTCGCCACCAAGACCCTGGATGCGGCCGTGAAGCCCTTCCCGACGCTACAGATTATCAATCTAGTGATGGGGATATGGGTGATGGCATGGGAATGGCCACTATCGTTCATCGCCGGCACGGCAATCCACCGAAGCTTGGAGGCTCGCCTAGCTTTCCTGCCCCTGGCCGCACTTGCCGCCGTCTTGACCTACCAAGGGACAAACGCCGCCTTGTACTATCTGGTCGCAATGGTCGTTGAATTCTGGGCATTTTCTGAGGGCGAGGTATGTTCGGACACCGTCAGCTGTACGAGGACATGGAGACTGACCAAATACACAGGTTATCTGTGCCAAGCCATGGACACTACCAAAACGAGGCGGTGGAGCTCAGTCGGCATAGACAATTCATAAACCCGAGTCCGTCCTACACGATACAGCCATCGGCTCGATCACCGGCGAAACCCGTCATCACGAGGAAGACACGGGGTCAGCCGTTCCAATGGGGGACTAGAGGCTGAGATACTGCTCAGCAGCAGCAGCAGCAGCAGACTTCGTTATCGAAACTTACCGCGATGGCGGCACAGGAGCTTTGGACAAGCTGGGACGATTTCATGGGCGCAAAGGAATAGGGACGGGCAGGAGACACGCCACGAAATACCCATTTTTCATCACGACATCAATCACCTCACGACGGGGATGTTCACGAGCAACAGAGGAGGTTTTATTATTATATTATTAGCATGATTTGAGCCCACCTTGACTGGTACAGCGGGTGAGGCTCACGTCAAATTCATCATGGAATTTTAGCGTTCGTCTCACTGCCATCCACAGATTTAACTCGAGTGAGCCGCTGGGTGAATTAGACGAATTGGGGGCTCCAGAGGGGTCGACTAGCAGCGCTACCAGAGTTTGCTATCTCAAGAGATGGGACGGGGCGGGTCGAGACGAGCTATTGAAGCCAAGGGTTCGAGAAGGGAGTCGGGTGAGGGCTGGGGAGGCGAGGCGGCACGCTGCAGTGGTAGAGCGGCTCCCCCTTTTGCCAACGCACCCACGGTTCCTCCCGTTTCAGGACCTGCGTATTTTGACACGGGCAGGCTAGGCAGCGCAGGGTCAAGGGCCAGCAGATTTAGACGTCGCCGCCGCCGACGCCCGGTGGTGGTGGACGGTCGGTCGGCCCTCCCCGAAGGAGAGGGAGGCTTGTACCAGGGCTCCCGCATGCGAAACTGGTACGAAACGGGTGCCCTGGCGCTAGGAAGGCTGACATAATTCTTGTCCAACATCCACCCATCCCTTTGCCTACCCTTGCCCTTCGGTGCCTGGCTCGCCTGCCGGTCGACTGCCGGCCCCCTTAATTGAGAATGTGTGTGTCTGTCTGTAGAGTTTATGTGCGCACAGGTCATGAGTTCGTATGTTGTTGGTTGGTGGTTTTTTTTTTTTTTTGAGCCTCATGCCCCATGCGGGAGGGTGCAAATGTCTGTGCAGTTCGGATACTTATTCATGCCTTCGGGATGGGTCTGGACGGGTATTATATGGGTCCCCGTGCAAGGAGACTGACAAATGCTGGCTGGCTGGCTGGCTGTGCCTCCCCCCATGTACCTAGGTACCTAGGTACCCTACCCTCTCTATCGATAGGGCCTGCCCGCCTGCCCGCCTGCCCAGTCCCGCTCAGACTTATTCCAGGTTTCGTCCGTGGGCGTGCCACTACTCGCTTGAACTTTGGCAGAAGTCTTGTGTGGTGAATCGATTTGAACAAGAGAGTTCAGATATAGTCATCAAAATCGTGGTCTATCAGCTCATTCAAATTGGCGGACACAGCCACAGCCACAGCTGGTCGTTGGCGTTGCTCCGGACGCAGCGGAGAGACCTGTTCCTGGGCGGCACGACACTTGGCATTTGAAAACGCCTACTTACCACTGGGTAGCTTCTAAGTTTTTAAGTGAGTAGCTCTCAAAAACTGACTACCATTCTATCACAAAACCGGGCCAAGCACCTCTCACGCCTTTGATATGTGTGGGTAGGCTCAGGCTCACCGGCAGCTCATGCCGAAGTGAGCCGGCAGCAATAACTCCGTATCCGAAGGTGAGGTGATGCCCTGGTGCATCGTGACGTGGTCACGGCCTGACGAGGGCGGGGTCTGAGAGCGAGTTTGCGCAAGGCTTTGCCTTCAGTCTTCAGGCACACAGCATCCGGCAGCTGAGGCTACAGTCAAGCAGCGGGATGCGGACGCGAGTCGTGTGTACCACAGGATCGACAGGGCAGCGTACTACTTGGGTAGGTCGTCCATTAGGTAGCTTGAGGCCATCAATTGCCTGCTGCAAGGCAATTCAGGGCATGTTCTAAGCTTGTACGGACACGTGCATGGGAAGTCAATTGTTTGGGGACTGCCTAACGAGACAGGACACTTTTGATTATGATGAGACTACCAAAACGCCGATATCATGGTCCATCTTAAACCTCCAAATGCTAAATCAGCAATGTTCATGACGTCAATGGGTATCTTTCCAGCCTTGAGAGAGGCTCAGTGAGCAACCATGGCGCCCTTGGAGTCGTTCTTGGGTCCCTGTCGCTCGGGCATCTTTGTGAAGAGGAATTCTGGTCAGCACACAGCTGTCTGCGGTGGGAAGGGTTGAACACGGCCAAGTGAGCGCCGGTCAAGGGAGGGACGAGATGGCGGTGGTGGCTTACCGCAGACTCCTGCACAGAACCCTTCTCCAGGATGGCCTTGATGACATCATCCTCGTTGCTGGTGCCGAACTCGTTCTCGAGCTGGCCCTTGGGTGCGCTATCGTATGCTCCTTGTGCGCCTTGGCTGTTTGCAGTGGAAAGGAGGCGTTGGTCAGCGAGGGCTCTGTCAAATTTGAGAGTGGGCGGGGAGTTCTAAGCCCGTCGAGGGGGGGAGGGGTTCAACTTACTTGTGCGTCACGAAGATCTTGAATGCGGAGACGAAGTGAGCCAGGGGAACAGACTTGTCCTCCTGCCACTTCTTGTAGGTCTCGAGGTCGTCGACGAAGACGAGGAAGTCATCGTCCTGACCCTTGAAGTGGACCTTGATCTGAGTAGCACCGCCCTTCGTCATTGTTGCTGTGGGTTGTTGTGTTGGTGTTGAGAGAGGAGGGATATGGTCAGGTTTGTGATAATTTCAGTCGTCAATTCGTTGTTTTCTGCAGTCGTAGTTGTGATGATTGGAAGGTGGGCTGAGAAGTAAAGGGCAAGGTGGTTGTTTGGCTCGTTATATGGAGGCGAGCTCGTGGCCACTACGTCATACAGAGAGCTTGAGATGGCGGGGCGGCGTCAGCCCCAGAGCTTCCACTTCCAAGCTTGGTGGGGCTTCCCGCCATGGAGAGGTATGGAATAGTCTAGGTACCTGCATTCCCGCACCTCTACGTCACTTGGTGATGATGCGGGAGACAGGGGTAGCTTCGCATCAATTGCTTCACTCTCTTCAAGGCTTGTTGCTACCTGGGTATACCAAGCATATCAACCCTCATATTCTAGGATATCAAGTCACCCCAGTCCTGCCACGCAGCAGTGGAACCTGCCGCATCGACTGCTGCAGCAACATCACCTTTGGGGCTGTTGAGCCCGATCTCGAATCCATCATAGCCGCAGCTTGCCGGTGCTCCGTCTTGGCTTTGGTCCTTACCGGGCACCACCTGCCAGTACAGCTACAGATGGGTCAATAACTCGGGGAGATGCCTTGAAATACAACGAATAAGAAGTTGGAGCACTTACCCAGGGCACGCCGGCATTATTGAACACATCAACCTGTTCATCAAACCCGTCTTCGGAGCTTGCCGCAACACCCCACTCCTCGATCATGACCTTGTGGCCAGTGCCAGCAGCCTCCGTCTTCTCCAGGATGGAGGCATCGCCCGTGACGAAATACGCCCAATCAGTCGCCTTGCTCATGTATCCATGCACACTCACAATGTCGAACGCCTCGCAGCGCAGCGCCTTGTCTAGGTCGTTGAACTGGTGGTCACAGCAGTAATGGCTCCCGCCGATGCCACCAGTCGCAACCTGAACCCGGGAGTCGTCGCCAATCAGGCCCTCCAGCACGCCGGCCCGCCCACACAGCCAATCATGCGGGTCGTTGCCCTCCAGCAGCTGGACTGCATCGATCATGGGCTCGTTCTGCACGTCGAACGCCAGGATGACCTCGTCCAGCTGGCTCCACTTCTTGCCGAAGGCCAGGCTTTCGTAGTTGAGGATGACGGACAGCCGGGCGTCGTAGTCAGCAACTCCGGCGACCGACGTGTAGAAGTTGGTCTGGTTTCCGTATTTACGGCAGTAGGCGTCGCACCCGTTGGCGCCGTTGATCTGGCCCCCCTCGTGCGGTGAGATGATGGCCTTGATCCCGTTGGCGTGCAGCCTGCTCAGTGTTGCATCCAGCTGGTCCAGGACGGTCGTGTCATATACACCAACGGTACTCTCCAAGTCAGGCCCTGCAGCCACATCAAGACTGCCTTTGATGCAGCCGCCTTGGAGCCCAGTCACTAATGCAGGAAAAAAGGAGAGTTGGTCAGCCAGACTGATAGACAGGTGCGTGAGGTGATACGGTTGGCTGCAAGGGCTTGATATGGTGCGAACGGACACGCCGCGTTGCTAAAGGATAGTGCGGGAACACAATAGGAACTCGGGATGAAGAACTCACCCCAGAGTCGGAGAACCTTGACTCCCCACCCAGCGAGTGTCTCGATATACGCTGACTGTGTCCCGGCATTCAGCCCGTGTAGGAAATAAAAATTGCTGCCAGCCCAAGAAGACGACCCATTTCCATTGCGTTCTGGCTCGGGGTGAGATAGCGATGCAGTAGCAAGGGTTGCAACAAAAACTGCGACGATTCGTTGCGCAAACATAACTGCGGCTGAGTGTAAGAATTGTGATTAGAGGACTTGACGGCTTTCTTCTGTCCACAGCTTTGGAGAGAGCATGTCCTTTAGAGGATATTGGCTGCTGATCTTTTAGCGATATGATCAGTTTCTGTTGGTAATAGCTGAAGATTGTGGCTGTAACGATTCCGCCATGTGGCTTCCGGTGTAAATTGAATAGTTCTCTGGAGATCTACGATCCACTTCCTAGTTCATTAACCTGCAAGTCAAATCAAGGCTCGAGGACTCACACCCTTTGCCGGGCTGACAGAGAGACAAATGACAGGTCTAAACTGACCTTTACTAGGACAGTCTCTTCAAACAATGCAGCAAGCATCTCTGCACCTGCGAAAGATGGTGGGAGACTAGAAGGAGAGATTCGTTGTGCAACACTCGGCTACACATACGGCGTCGTAATCGAATGTTGTCTCAGCGCCATTTATAGTATGTGAAGTGCGGTCCACGAAGCTCACAGCCCAATTCGGGGTTTTGCATATTCGTTGCTGACTGTAGACAATAATAGTAGTACATTGATCCCGCAGCTCTGTTTGACCATAATCCCGAAATCGACCGCAGCATGCAATTTTTTACATTCTGGAAAGCACAGAGAGTATTTCCAAAATTGTCGCAGTTTATGGCATCAGGGACCACCTGAGCCAAGCCATTATCACCTGCATCCTTCTGCTTGAGTAATCCTGTCTAGTTGTTGAAGCGGCGGCATCAGACAGCGGAAACGATGAGTTCGTCCAATCTTCCCTCGACTGTGTGGACCGCCCAATGGGTCACGCTCGTCGCCCTTTTCACATCTCACTGTCTCGCGGACGGCGAGACAAGGAATTACATCAACACAGTCCCCGGGTACAGCCAGCTCGTGTCATGCGCGGAACACCCTCTAAGCACTGTCGTGCGCGGCATGTCCCAAGGATGCGGCGAAAATGCCGACGCCATCACCTCGTACACCTGCTTCTGCACCCTCAGCTCGAGTTATATGAGCTCGGTCATCTCCAAGGGCGTCTCCTCCTACTGCCGCAACAGCGCGGCGCTGCAGCAGGTGTCGAGCGCTATCGCTGTTTTCGACGCGTACTGTGACTTGGGCGTCGAGGCTGGCCTGACGGTGGATCCCCTGCCAAGTGAGCTGCTTCACTATATCCCTTTTGTGTGTGTCTAATAAGTCCCAACTAATACCGGCCCGCCCAGACAGCCCGACGGCGACGGCGACGGCGACTCCAACCGCAAGCTCAGCAATACCCTCGCAGACGGGAGCCGCGCGGGCAACTGGCTCTACCTCGTCTGACACTTCCCGCACCACGGCTATCGCTGCTGGTGTGGCTGTCCCAGTTGGGACGATAGCGCTCGCTGTCGCAGCTTATTTTGTTTACCGAGCGAGAGAGGCCAACAGAAAGCCTGCTGGCGGAAATCCCGAAGGAGGTGACGAAGCCAACACGCAAAAGGATACCCCTGGAGGCGCCGTCGCCGTTCACACAGCGCAGGGCGCTCGTGGAGAGCCGCACCACGAGGTCTCATCGGATCAGACACCGAGGCAGGAGATGGAGGTCCCGTCGTACCAGTCAGCAATCTACGGGAGGGCGGTATTAGAAAAGGATGACAGACCCGTCTTTGCTGAAATGGACGCCTCGGGAAGCGTCTCAAATCGCTAGAAGCCAATGTGACGCTGTTCAAGGAAGTGGTGCCTCGCCCCAAAGGTTGTATCAGCACCGTGAAGTATCAACGCAATTTCTTCAGTCCGGCCAGCAGCATTGGAAGGGTTTTGATGTTACAATGTTTTGTAAGTGTAAATTGGTGTGTGCATAGCACTGGGTTTCAAAGACATAGCGTTGATTTAGCCACCTTGGCAAGGATGACTCTTGGCTCACTGTCAAAAATTAGTAGTAATATGGCCACTGGCATACATACAACACGCATAGTAGTGTGTACAATCATTATCAATTTCAGTGACTTACCTTTAGAGATTGCCTAGATACCACAACATCGGTTAGAATGCCTGAGGAATGCTGTATATGAAGTCTATCGTGAGTTTCAATGATTTCCTTAGAAACTCGTATAGTAATGCTGATTGATACGGTTAGCAGGCCTGGCTCTTCCACTTTTGCTTCAACAGAACCAATCTTAAAATCGGCAGAAACATGGTAGAACTGGCATTTCTATCTGTTCAGCTCAAGTCCAGCTCTCCTGGATTGTGTATAACGAATCTTGCGTTCGTATCCACTCGCTGCCACAAGTCTTTGAGGCAGGCATCTTTAGCAATGGGAACGCAAAGGTACAGCGATGAGATATCTGGACTTAGACCGACTACATACAAACATCAAGTAGGAAATCCACACTTATTCCCCGAGGATTACACATCAGTCTAGCACTACAACACGCCCTCGTCAAGGACGGCCTCCCCAAAACCAACAAGCAGAACTTGGCGGGATCTAAGCCAGCGAACGAGCGAAAACACGGAGAAGGGTCACGAGAGAGATGCCATTTGAGATAGTCGTCATTAGCAGGACGTGTACTGTGATTTCGGCAAACCTCGCGTTTGGTGCGGTTCCAGCTGGGGTTGACCCGAAGTGCCTTCCGAGTGACCTGCCGGGCCAGGTCTGCTGTCCTGACACAGAGATATGTATATACAAAAAAGAGCGACCAGTCGAGTCGTGGTATTAATACCTTCCCTTTTCCGTTTCCTCTTTCCAGACTCTCCTAGACTCCACCACACAAAAGAAATGGGTATATGCAGTACATGTGTGTGATGCTTAAGGAGAGCCATAACCAAAACCCACCATCCTCAAAGCAAAATGCAAAATTCTCACCGCTCCTATAATTATCAACTCTTGGCCGGCCGGCACACTGGAACTTCCCCAGACTATCGGAAGAAGCCTCGGATTCCCCGAGACACAGTACCCCGGCGTAGCATGTCCACCTTGGACCACCTTGCAGACGAGGGCTGCTTCCGCGGAGACGTCGTCGACCCTCTCGAGGACGACGGAGGCTCAGACTGCTCGTACGCTCTTTTCTTCTTGATATTCTTGCCGAACCCATCATTGTTATCAAATGCCGAACAGACCGATCTCCGCGACAGGATAGACGCCTGACGTTTCAACCCTGGGCTGTTGACAGATTTGGCCCGGAGGGCAGCGGGGGCCGACGGCGTCTTAGCCAGCGCAAGCTCCCTAAGCTGCCACGCACTCGGGCTCTTGGCGATGCGCATTCGGCGTGGTGGGGTTCTCTTGCTCTCGACACTTGTGGCAGTGCCGGGAGGCTCATAGTGGGCACGAACCGACGAAGGTGTCGCTCTGTCTGACTCGTCGTCGATGACAGATAATCGCAGGTTGTCGCTTTCTTCCTCCCCAATCGGCATTCGAATCGCCGGGGCCTCGTCTTTCGTACTAATCGCTGGAACGACTGCCTCCTCTCCGACGGACCCATCGTCGCTGTTTCTGGTGATGCTTGCGAAACTGGCCGAGCGCTTGGTAAAACTACTTGTGATGCTCGTAACACTCAGCTTGCGCATCATAGATTGCGCCGAGGTGCGTATGATATGTTCATTGCGAGCACGAGCCGTCATTCCAGGAAATGGGAGGACCTCTCGGGTCCACACATCCGAGAGCAGGGCCTCCAGCCTGGCTCTGTCTCCTCGAGACGGCGCCAGCACCGGTATGCGACCCTTAGTGGCAAGGAGAGATTGTGTCCGGCTGATGGTTGTGTTGGACGAAGATGTAGCTTCTTTCTCAACGCTCGTATTTCTTACAACGACATGGCAAAGTGGCGTTTTCGGACCGACCGTGGTTGCTCGATGGATGGATAGCCTGCGCGCAATGGTACCTGTCACTATTTCAGCAATGTTTGCAGTGGAGGAGCCAGAAGGTGAGTATCCTACCTTGTTTCCCAAAAACGGTACTAAGGCTTTTCATATTCAAAAACAGTGAACCGTGGAGTTCAGGTTCAGCTAGATCCTGTGGCTCCGATACCGAGCGAACTGCGAGGCGGCACCGCCATTCGTCTTCCTCTTTCGGATTGCAAGCGGTCAACATCATCTCATACAACTGGCAATCGCACTCGAAGATGATCTTCCACGAGAAAGGAGCAGTATGACACTGCAAGCCTGAGCTTTTGTATGAGTAATCTGCGATTATCGGTCTAGTGAGAGACACCGCGAGCTGGCTTACCTCGTCCATTGTCCACTGGTTCGATCTTGATGTTGCTTGTAGGTATACAAGCCTGCAGTGTGTAGATCTGATCGACTCGGCTTACCGAGGCGAGACAGAGCCAGTTCTTGTACAGCATAGCGACCATATACTGGCCATGAATCCCGTCCCTTGTCTGCCAACAGGCATGCAGCGCACCGCAAAGCTCTATGTGACCAAAAGAGCGAATGCGGTTTTTGGATGCAGCGTCGAGTTCCTACGCACTGTTAGGGGTACGTTCAAGACCAGTAACTTCCAAGGGAGCCCGTACAGAATCTGGGAAGACAAGACGGTCCTGCAAAAGCCATGTCTTCTCAAGGACAGCTTTTACACGTGCGTCGTCAGTGGCTCTATTGACCTGGGATGTTGCCTCTCTGAGCCGGATGAGAGCATTCTCAATCTCCATATGAGCGTGCGGAGAATCTGCGACGGGCGTGTATTTCAACAGCTCCGAGAATAGGAGAGGATATTTGCAAACTCGTTGCATTGGCTAAGACACGTTAGAGACGGGGCACGACGAGTCGGTACTCTTGCAGACAAACTCACCTTGACTAGAAGGTCCCCAATGGTCAAGGACTTTTTTGATTTGACTCCATGTTTACTGGTTGGGCCGAGTGAGGATGCCAGTGTCTCGAGCCCCTTCTGGTAAAGCTCCCACTGCGGCATAGTACGGTGGGCAGACGCAATGTCCTTCATCATCATCTCGTATTTCGCGCCGTATTCTTCATATACGAAGAATCGGTTCATCTGTTATATCGTCAGAGGATGCTGCACCAGGAAGGAAGTGCAGGCTATTCGAACCTTTTTGGTGAAGACCTGGGCAACATCTGCAACAACGCTGGGCTCAGCGACCATCCCTGGAACAGTCTCTAGCCACGACATGCTCGCGTTGTCTTCGGGTACGACGTCCAAGCTCCGAATACGATTGTGACCATGGACGTGAGTTTTTGACTGTGGGCGTAGGCTCATCTGTGTATACTCTGAATGAGGTACGACTCGATGCAGCTCTCCCAGAAGCTCTTCATGGAGCTCAATCATGTCAGCCAGGTTCCGATTGATCGAGGATCGCAAACCCGAGGGCATGGTGGGCAGAGAGACAAGGATCGTGACATAGACATTCATGAGGAAGCGCACGTCGCCAATATAACCCTCTTCTGTGCTGATGAGCTCCTCCAAGATGCGGCGTCTCTGCAGCGATCGCTCTACTGTTGCCTTGTCCAGAACCTGTGGCTTGTCCAACCCGGCGCTGTCCTCCGAACATCTGTTACTAGACATCGATGCCCTGCTACTGAGGTCGGTGTGCGTTTTAGATCGAGAGGACCGCATGCTATTCCGTCTTGACCGAGCAAAAATGCTGCCGCTCGCAAGGCTGGCGCTGGCCGTCTTGACGGTCTCGACAAAGCCGAATGACGACCCGGAAGATGACTGGCGGTGATGGCATGAGCCGTTGAGTTTGTTTGGCAGGCCATTCGCAGAAAATGGCCTGGGCATGTGGTCGTCGTCGGTGACCGGAGCCCGCCGGCCAAGCCCACGCCGGCGCAAAGTCCTCATCCACCTGTGGAACGGCGTGGGTGACTGCTCCAAACCACACTGTTTGTAGACGCCTGGTGACGTCGGGTCGTCGGAAATGGGAAGACTGAGGGCGTGGGGCTCATCCAACGTGAACCTAACCAACGCCGGATCTACCGTGTCCCGATCAGCCCAGTCGCCGGTGTCTTCACTAAGGATCGGCTCGATATTTGGTAGACTCAAGTCGTCTTCGGTGCTCGGCGTCGACTCTTCTGTGGTATTCGAGGCAGTGCTCAGGTCGGAGAGGCACTGGCTGGGGACTTGTTCGTCGTCGTGGCCTCGGGTGATGCGGACCGAGCCAGAAGGAGAGCCATCCTTCGGAGGCTCGGAGAAGGAGGAAGTCATAATATTTCTCTTCGAGATCAAGAAACTTGAAACCAAAATTTTGCTCCTCAAGGTCACCCAAAAAGAGAGGAGCTCCAAGACAAGTCGCAACAAGGCGTCCAAAATGTGGGTATCAAAACATGATGACAAGTGTGGAATAATGGAGGAGGGCAAGAAAAACAAGAGAAAACTTTCAAGATATCAGCCGCGAGAGAAGGTCAACTTCCCCAGACCTTGCAATATGACAAACACAAGAGAGAAATGGAAAGAGAGGATGGAAAACGGGAAAGAGAAGGAGAGAGGCCAAGGAAGGCGCGCAGACAAGAGTAACTCAAACAGCTACTTGTTGTTGTGCAAGGACGCAGCCGATGGACGAGCGTGGCCTGGTCTGATCTGTAAGTGGAAGGCGGGCCCGTCTCTCTTTCTCCAGAGACAGCGAGACAAGGGCGTCTGGTTGCCATGCGCACGGGGAAATGATGCTGGGTGTTCTGCCCTCCCGCAAAGGGCACCTACCGATGTCATTCTGGAGACGGGCAATGAAACCAGACGCTCCCGGCCGCCCTTGACAGAGTGGTACAGCACATAGAGTCTTGTGTGTCAGACCTGGAGATTGAGAGGCGCGGAGCTGCGCGGCGACCTGCCCCGTTGACTTAGCCTCTTCATATTAGACATGGTCAATGTGAGATTGGCGATAAGTAGCATGACGTCTGCTTCCAGCATGCCCTTACTGCCCGTGGGCAGCGTTGGGCGGCGGCGTGCAGAGCATCAGGAGGACATGACGTTGCAGGAGCCGGATTGCCATAGGGAATTGCCATGTAAGTGGAAGTGACTGAAGATCCAAATCTGCACCCCTGCTGCCCTATTTTGGCGGAGAATCCCTACCTACAGCCAGGTCTGGTCAGTGCTACTGGGGTGTAATTCGCCGGGCCCCCTTGTCGAAACAAAGTTAGGTTACCCGGTAATTAGGTGAGCTGCCCCTCCATCAATCAGCCTCACAAACCTTAGCTCCCTAGCTGTCTTCGTCCACCTTCTGCTGCACACACAGCACGTCTGACCAGCAACGCGTCATGGCGGTTGACTGATTGTCTGCCTGCCCCACCAGCGCAACCATCATCGTGCCCACACAATCCCCATCCCCTCTGCCCAGCCCAGGCAGGGAGAAATGGTAGCAGGACATAACCCCCTGGCACACCGATGGGCCTCCCGCTGAGAATGAACAATCTCCACGCACCCACCGTCCCCTCGGGGCCGACCACGGCCAGGGCCGCAAACGGCAACTCGGCGCACCTCTCCTTCGCCGAGCTCCAGCGCTCCAAGGACAACGTTGAGGCCGAGCTCAAGGCCCTGAGCAGCGTGCTCGACTCGCACGGCGTCGACATGCACACCAGCCTCCTGACCCCGGACGGCTTCCCCCGCGCCGACATCGACGTCGCCCAGATCCGCACCGCCCGCGCCCGCATCATCCACCTGCGCAACGACTACAAGGACCTGATGGCCAGGATAGAGAAGCATATCCACGAGCACTTCGCCAGCCTCGCCGAGGGCACCGCCGACGCCGACGTTCCCGCCGCCTCGTCATCGACCGGCGACGCCCCGGAGCCCGCACTGCGGGACTACGTCCCAGAGCAGCTGGGCGACCCGTTCGCGAAGATCAACACGGTGGCCCCGGGGAGCCCCGCCGCCTCGGCCGGGCTGCAGCCGGGCGACCTGATCCGGAACTTTGGCTACGTCGACGCGGCCAACCACGACCAGCTGAAGAAGGTCGCCGAATGCGTCCAGGGCAACGCCGGCCAGAGCGTCCTCGTCAAGATCTCGAGGCCCAGCGCCGCCCCATCGCAAAGGGAATTACAGTTGAACCTAGTACCAAGGCAGGGCTGGGGCGGTCGGGGACTGCTGGGATGTCACATATTGCCTCTCTGAGAGACGGTGCCGCCTAGCATGCACCATTACTATTGGGACGTACTGGCAGGACCTGGACCCAGGTGTTGGAAAATATCCAGCCCTGGAAATGCGGCGGAAAGCCGGTAGAAAGGTGTGGCAGTGTTGACTGTCAGTTACTGCGCTAGGAAATCCGCGTTGTTCGTTTGAGAACACACTGGCAGCATTAAATCCAGCGAGAATCCAGGCCTGAAAGTGAAGGGAGGCTTTAGACGTGTTTGATACCAGAAAAGAAAATGAACGTCTCTCCGATTACTTGTGGGGCACCTGTGCAGAAGGCTGGTGTACCATCTTCTTGGTGAGATCGTAAGAAGCTGTGGTTTTGACCAGAGGGCGGTGGCAAGCTGCCCTGGAACTATCCATGGATGGGCGTGGGAGGTATCATACGACGTCCGGGCCTTAACATCGACCATTATCTCAATGCCGCAGCATCTTGGCATACAGAAAGCTTGTTCCATGCGTAACAAGTCATCGAGAATTCTGGCACTTGAGGGCCCTGTTGCAATTTGTTTCCAGCCCACAATCAAGGCTTAACTGTGACTTGGCTGAGCCGCTACCGCATCGACATTCTTCGTGTATCCCCACCAAGTGTGTGCCAGGGCCCCTGGGCATCCCATGACTGGATCAAGCATGAGGGGCGCATGCACAGCGCTCCATGGGCTGACATCATTGCAAAACCTTGCAATGTTCTTTACAATACGACGCTGGCCACGACCATGCCTACGTGCTCTGTTCGACTGGTGCATCGCTGTTTGCTTGTGATGGCAAGGTAGAAGCTACCCTACGCATTCGTGCAAACTGGGGCAGCAAGGACTGATTACAGACAGCCTGCGACATGGGAGACGACCGGTTGTGCTTGGGGGATCGCTATTGAGACTTTTCGGTGATATTCTACCTAAGTTGCGCCTGAGTGCAGAGCATGGCGCGAAATTCTACTCTCGGAACGCGGTGGGCTGATGCTATATCAAACCAAGACCGGACGACGTGCCTCCTCAGCCATTAATGCATCGCGCCTCGCATTTTCACATCCTGTATCCCATCGTGAGCTCATCAACGTGGCCTAATCCTGCCATGGCCTGCCCTGCCCTGCCTGTATATGTCGCTGTCCCTAAGCAAGATGCTGATCACGTCGAATGAAAGAGCCCGTGAAATCTATCCACCGCACAGTGTCTCCTGAAAGGGTTGGTGCAAGGGTAAAGCAGCCCGTTTACAGGTCGTCGTCCTCGTCCTCGCCGGGCAGAGGCATGGCCGAAGCCTCCTCCATCTCCTTGGCGTACTGGGCAAGGAGCGTCTCGTCGACCTGAGCAGTGGGGGGAGCAAGAGCGGGGGCAGCAACAAATTCCTATATCGGTTGGTCAGCAAGGCTATCTGCGTGCCTGATGAGGCTTCTCGGGAGTCACATACGAGACCGGGGTTGCCAACGAGCTTGCGAGCGAGCCACAGGAAGGGCTTCTCGAAGTTGTAGTTGGACTTGGCGGAGATGTCGTAGTACTGCAGGTTCTTCTTGCGGTGGAAGGTGATGGTCTTGGCCTTGACCTTTCGCTCCTTGACGTCGACCTTGTTGCCGCAGAGGACGATCGGGATGTTCTCGCAGACACGGACGAGGTCACCTATTCAGCGCATCAGCATGTGTGGTCCTCCTTGTGAAATCAGGCGGTGAGACTTACGGTGCCAGTTGGGAACGTTCTTGTAGGTGATACGGGAGGTAACATCGAACATGATGATACCGCACTGGCCGTTGATGTAGTAACCATCACGGAGACCACCGAACTTCTCCTGTCCAGCGGTGTCCCACACGTCGAACTGGATCTGACCGTAGTTCTATGGTTCCGGATTAGCTTTGGGTTCGGTAGTGAGGCTCGCAAGGTAGGTACTAACGGTCGTGAAGCCGAGGGGGTGCACCTCAACACCAAGGGTGGCCATGTACTTCTTCTCGAATTCACCAGTCAAGTGGCGCTTGACGAAGGTGGTCTATGGAATTTCAACGACTGTCAGCTCTTGTACAGCATCATTTGGGTCGATTGAGCAGTTGGGGGATCGCGGTGGGTGGCGTGCAGGCTTGCCCCGCGATGGCGAGCGCTAGGCGCAAGCTGCCCACCGCCTCCTACTGCTGCTCCCGGGGATGACGATAAGGATGGACTCACCTTTCCGGTACCGCCATCACCGACAAGCACAAGCTTGAAGGTAGGCACCTGCTGAGCTGGGGCAGCCATTGTGTGATTGTGATCTGTTCAGTGGACAGGAAGAGGAAAGGTGTGACTGGGAGGCGGTTGAGTGATGTAAATGCCTAGAAGTGGGGGCTGGTGGGCCATGCGTTAGTACTTTGCAAGAGTTGGACAACAGGGCTTTTTAATGCAAGAGGCTAGGGAGGAAGGATCGGGCTGAAGAGGGGGGTCGGAGGTTGGGTTGCTGATGGACGAACCTTCGCGGCGGGTATCTGGGTGCAAGAAAAGGAGGGGTGTGTGGGTATGAAGAGAGAAGAGATGCACCTGTAGTGGCGGCGGTGATGGTGTTGGGCAGATGAATGTTTTGAACCCGGCCGGTCCAGTTGCAAGTTGCTAGGACGCCTGGAGCCCAGCGAAAAATCCGCCCCCCACTTTTCCACGTGACCGATTGTTACCAGAACCAGCCATCCTTTCCCAGCTCTGCCCCCGACTACTTGGAGATGTTTTCATCCATAATCAGTCTCTGACCTGCCACGGCTGTCTGAGTGACAGAGTGAATGCAGGTGTGGGCTTGCAACAGTCACTGTCCCAAAACCAACAATGGCCCCTTGACATGGGCGTTTCATTAAATCTTTCATCTTCCCTTCACATTCCTGAGTTTGTGCCAAGCTCTGCTGGCCATCTACAGGACCAAGCGTGTTACGCTGCCTTTGGCTGCTGTACTTGAAGTGTTGAGGTCTCTTCCCCAATGCTTGGTCACAATGATTTGAAATCAGCCTACTACAATCAGCTTATTGAGAAAGTTTAGCGCCATCCTCTCTTTACCTTTGGTCACAGACACATCAAAACCCGCGGGTCAGGTACACGTGGGAATTAGGCTGCCTCGTGGTGCCCGATGCTCTCTTAGGCCTTCAGGTTCTAGGCTGTGCTCAAATATGGCTGAAAGGCAGTTGGTATGGCTTTAGGCACAGTTCATACCTGCCTAAGGTGTCACATGTATCAGAGTGACTCAACTCAACTGGCTGCAACTCACTAAGAGACCGGTCGCAGAGGCCCTGTATCAATCAAGTTGGTCTTTCTATGCCACTTGGGTGCCCGGTCTCAGTCACTTTGAAACTGCAGCCATGCTCATCTGTATGCTTTTGGAAGCTGATATCACTATGTCGTTTACTTTGGCCCAGTCGTGTGCTGGCAGTCGCAGGAGTCATGTAACAGTTGGACGAGGCTGCATAAGGCAGTATGATTCAGAGCCTTGAAATTGGAAGGTCTTCCAGTATTCGATTTCAGGGAATTCTGTTTTAGGGGACGGAAGTAGTCAGTCATTCAAACATCCGCTGACCTACTTTCTCCGGACCCGGCTCTTGCTAGAGACTTGTCTAGGAAAGCGGAGGAGTCGAAATTCAAATCAACCGAAGATATCAGGCCGGACTCGGCGGGGAACGCCACCGGGCAGTGGAACAGTAGCCCCAAACAACACTCTACCAGAATAGATGTGGAATATGAACGTGAGCTGGGACAGGCTGGTAAGTAAGTCACCGCCTGTCTAGACCGGCCCGGGTGAGGGGAGGCTATACATGCCACTTGAATCTGCATATTTCAAGAATGCAGAGATTCGCGCCCTCTTAAATGGAGGATACACCCGTACATCACTCTCACCAAAGCTACAACTACATCCATTTCGCACACCCAATCCACACACTATTTGCATACCCACCCACCCAAACACCTACACACGCAACACCCACACACCCAATTCACAAACCCGATTTACACGCCCAATTTACATATCTAATTCACACGCCCAGTTTATATATAAATTAAGTGTACAAATTGAGCGTGTAAATTGGGTTTATGGGTGTTGGTCAAGTATTAGCAATATATGGGTGTACCCTCCGTTCTAGAGGGTGCGAATCTCCGCATTCTATTTCAAAGGCCCTCTGACAACGCCACAACGGCGGCAAAGAGTAGGTACTTCTGCACACGTCGCATGGCGCATTGTCCCCCCTCGATATGGTTTTCGTTCTACATGATTGAAAAAGGCCAGGTGCCTCAGGCAAGGGAAAACGGAGCAGAGAGCTTCAGCCAGGGCTCCTTCAGTATGCGCTCGGATGACCAAGCCGGCTCGTGAAGCTCTCGGGGTTGGGACGAACTGTTCAGCGCCGGAGCTACACCTACCCAAGATATGCCTGTCTGCAACCTGCCCCCTTCCGGTCGAGCTCGGCCAGGATGTATCAAACGTTTCGAGCTGGACGAGATGAGGCTTCGCGAGGGGTGTGTATCATTTGGGAGTCAACAAAGATGCACACATACAGAGCGTGCAGAAAAATAAATAACATAAAATGCCGCGTCCTATGCCCCGGTCTGAGCGATTCCCACTGGTCAGCCCCGAAAGCTCAATGCTATGTTCGCCACTTCTTCAATAGAAACTATGCAGTAAACATTGCAGACTGCCTTCCAATCCATCATCCCCCAAAGTTATGCAACCGGCCCTCGTGAAGGCATTTTCCAGAACCGCACACCCAAAGGAAAGCGAGCCCCGAGGCATCAACATTAATCGCTCGATTCCACTATGCTCGTCCACCGCCTGGCCCGAGACACGTCCATGCCCACACATGACCCAGACCAGCTTGCCGTATTAAGTGTTCACATCACAAGGCAGTTGTCTTCTTTCGTGCCGCTCTTCGTCTTCCTGAGGTTGTGGGCTTTTGCGGGCCCGACCTCCATCGGCATACCTCCGCTCGCTGCCGCCCGGATGGCATTGAGTCTTTGCCTGGCTCGATCGTCACCAGCATCTGCGGCCTTGACATACCACACGTTAGCTTCAAGGATGTCTCTCCTGCAGCCGATCCCCATCTCCGTAAAGTAGCCGACCGCGTATTGCGCCTTGACGTAACCTAGGAACAGATTGTCAGCACCTTCACCGTCACCCGATGGAATCGACGCCAACCGGAGGGATCAGCGTGGAGACGGCTCAAAACTTACCCAGCTCAGCAGACCTACGTGCCCATTCGCATGCCTCCTCCTCGTCCTTCTCCAAGACAGGCTCCGCTCCGACCATATACCAAGCGCAGAGACCCATCATGGCTGCCGCGTGGCCTCGCTCCGCAGCGCCGGTGTAGAAGTGCACACTCAATGCGGGATCCCGTGGACATTGGAGCTTGCCGTGTTCGTAGGCGTCGCCCATACGGTAGTTGGCTTCCGGATGACCAAGATCGGCAGCTTGCGTCAATAGTTCGGCAGCGTACCCTTCGTCTTTGAAGATGTCCTCGCCGTACCCCGTCTCGTAAAGGCAACCCAGGTGATAAGGTGCTGCATTGTACATTGCGTCCGCCGACTCAGTCGCCAGCTTCAGCCATTTCAGACCCTCACGATAGCGCTTTTCACCAAGGTCGCCAGACAAACAGGCTTTTCCGAGTCTCGTCATGGCCCCTGGATGTCGTTTGGAGGCGGCTGTTCGCAGGAACTGGACAGCCTTCGCTGGGTCTTTTCGACACCCCCAACCGAACTCGTAGCACAATCCGGTCCTATATGCAGACTCTGCATGGCCATGCTTGGCCGCCAAGACAAACAGAGGAAAGGCTGAGTTGTAGTCTTCCTTTCCCTTGCTGAACAGTCCTGACGCATAGCCATCCGCGAGGTAGTATTGGGCAAAGGGGTACCCGGCGTTGGCAAGCTTTTGCAGGATGGCTCGAGCTTCTCTCACTAGTTCATGCGGGCCAGATCCAGTCTCGTCAACGAATGAGCCATCGCGACTGTGCCCCGACTTCGATGACGGTTTTGGCTGAGCTTTCGTGACGTCTAATCCCTGATCCTGTGCTGTTGATATCAGGAAGACCGCAAATGAGTACTGTAGCGAAACGTCGTTCGTCTTCTTTACGTTCTGTCGGTACATGTCAAGCGTCTTCTGCGAGCTCAGCAGAGAGGCATTAGATCCTACTACATTTCGCAGCTGAGAGTTGTCAATTGTGAGCGGCGCCGGAGCTGGCTGCGGGTAGGGCACATTGAGAAGCTCGGCGTATGTGGATTGGCGGTTGTCTGGTGACTTCCTTGCCGAATGTGACGATGGAGCGCGTGGGCTTGAGTTCCCATAATATGTAGACGACCGGCCACGGTCAGAATGGACAGAGTATGTTGACTGCGGCCGTGGCATTGAACTTCTCCTCATATTAGAGACGGGTGTCAAATGGCGGTTGACGGCCGTGCCGTTCTCCAATAGGTCCGGAGTCGACACGGCCCGCGGGTTCTGTTCGTTCGCGGAGGTTGCTGTCCTCGGCACGAAGGGTTGGTGGTGGTACTGTAGCTGTGGAACAAGCTGAACTTGGCTAGGATCCTCAGGGATGGAGCCGACAGTAGAAGCATCTTCTGATTTCCTGCCCTGTCCGTTGTCCAACGAGTTGGAGACTGAGCTTGCGCTTGTTACCACTGACGCACCGGTCGATGTGTGTGGGTTCGACAAACTGGGCGTAGACCCGGAGGTGTCTGTCTCGCGGCTGTGCCTATTATCCTCCTGCTTCGTGAGCGTCTGTGTGGTGCTGCTGGCCGCGTCTGTTGAAGCCCCACTGCCTTCGAGGTTCGAGTCCAGTTGGAAATCAAAGTCAGAACCGTGCGTTGGACTCGCAGGCCCGGGCAGATTCGTGCGCCCTTGTGTCAGAGGATACGAATCTAGTGAGGCCTCTATTGCACGTCGTATGGTCCCCTCCGGCTGTGAGAACTCTATTGGTGGTTTATGTGACGGTGGTGCAGGTGGCTCTTGATGGTATTTAGGCTCTCCTGTTTCTATGGTTGCGGTGGAAGGTTGCGCCCAGTTGTCCTGTTGGAAGTTCATCTTGACTGGTGATACAGGCGATTGCCCCAGTCGCGAGCCTTCGGACATGGGGATAGGAGGCAATGCCTTCCCCTTTTCCCGTAGGCTGCGTTGTGGCGATGCTTGAGTGGGAGCAACTGGTTTCCGCTGGATGGGGCTGGAAGGGCCAGAGCCTGCCCTTGGTGAGGTGTCGACCGCAGCCATTGCAAAGGGCATGAGATTCTTTGACCTGAGGTCATCCGCTTCGGACGGGTTTCCTGAGCCGTGACTATCCCAGCTGGCGTCGCAATAGGCGAGACGGGCCAGCGAAGAGGTACGTTTGGCACAATACTATTGCGACAACTGCTGGAGACTCTGTCCTGACTGCATTGAAGTGCCCAAGGATCCTTTCTGTGCTGTCTAGCGGTCGTAGAGCTGCCCGCCGAGTGGAAGTGGTCTTGTCTATACAGGGGCTGAGGTTGCCGGGTGGTTAGTAGGTTGTTAGGGGAGGCGGCAGGCAGACGTCGAGCAGGCGATTCAGGTATCGTGAGGGAGGAAGGCTGCGCTCCTCGAGAAGGGGGTTCCTGAGGTGCTGCCTGAAGAGAATGGCGCGGAAAGATGCTCCTATATGCAATGACAAAGAAAAGTCGACTCTGGCGGGACGATGGCACGGCAGGATTGAGTCGTAATGCTGCTGGGCGGACTTGTGGGAGTCGGGGGAAGGCGAGGCAAGGCAGCGAGCGAGACAAGGAGACAACAGCAGAGACGTCGGTTCCGTCTCGTCCGTTCTCACCTCACGTCACACAGGTTGAGATGCGATTCGACCCGAGGCGGGAACTGAAAAGGAGCCAGGCCACTTGGGAAGTCAGCGCAGGCCGACGACTCTGGATGTGATGGAAGGCGCTGGGTATCAGAAAAGGGCAGAAGGAGTAGAATTCGCGGTGCACTCATGTCACTGCACGTCGAGAAGGTGACGCCGTTGGTGCTCTGGATTGCGACCCCGAGAAAGCGGTGCCCGGGTGGGTGGTACCTGGGTGCCGCACAGGTTCTACACGTATATGGACCCTACCTGCCTAAGGTACGGGGGGGCTACCTAGCCGTTTTGGCCGTAGATCGTTGCTCTAGCGGGTTCCTCATTACTGGGCCCGGCACAGTGTGCTGCCACCCCCAATGCACGGTGGCCCCATGGAGAGCAGCCTGCAGCTTGGGGCACCCAAAATTAGGCACGGGGTGCTGTGCCTGCTGTGCCTGCTTAGTAGCCCCAGACCCCGACTTCTGGGCCCAGGCCCATTGTTCATCCTCACAGTTTCCAGCTGCGCGCCCAGGAAGGCGGGCAGAAAGGGTCTCGCACCCCTTGACGCCTCCACAGCCCGTGCTTGCACCTACAGTCCGATCATGCCATGCGGATGGAGACACAAATAGACGTGCGGCTCAGAATTCCAGCGGCTCCTTCAGGCTCGGCTAACTTCCTTCCCAACTACCACGCCGACCTCACTAGCCGTGTTGGCCGCATCTACCGCTGCGACTGCGCAGACGGTGTCACGGAGTCATGTGTGCTGGGAGGCTGTCGACCACGGTGCTGCAGTGTAATAAGTGTAACAGCCAGAATAGGCGGGTCATGACAAACACGAGTACGCACGTACACAGATGGCCTGGTGTCACTGGCGAGAGCCTGGTACCGACCCACTGGAATCCCAGCATTCCAAGGTCCTCGCCCAAACACTACTTGGTACAAGGAGCATACGAGGACACAGCAACCAGAGTCTACACGTAGGCTGGCTGGCTGTCAGGCTGGCGTGGCTGGGTAGCACTTGCACCATTTTCACAACACGACGGACGCCCGTCGTCAGAATCCAAACCCTGCCGTGCACCTCTGTAGTCCAGGGTCAAGCCCACGTGCTCTCGGCTTTCAAGGGTATGTACGACCGCGCCGCGTCAGTATCGGATGAGAGAGCCTTTACGGGACTACATGTACACCGCGCATGCTCCACTGTGTTCTCCCGCTGGCGCCCTTGCCGCGTTAGAAGTATACACCAGCATGGGGCCTTTGAGTCCCATGGAAGAAGTGATATTCATTAGCATCAGGCACGTCAAACCCCTCAACCTCGAGTTTCGAGCACAACACCAGACTCTGACGACATGACCGCTGCCTCGGCTCTGCGAACAGACGGTGAACCCCGGACGCTTTGATCCCAAGTGTTCAACTGTCACCGGCCTGTCATGGGACGAGCCAGACGAGCTACGGATTAACTTTGTACAGTAGTCTAGCTAGCTGCAAGTTCGCCAACGTCGTTACCAGAGTTCGCACCTCGATCTAATCTGGGCGTCATCTTTCGACTCCGAGGGTAACATTCCGGTGGGCAGCTGCATCGGGCCTTTGCAGTGTGCAGATTTCAGAACTTTGCACTGCATGGTACTCGAACCCATCTCGCCAGCAGTATTGCCTGCGGGCGAGATGAAGATGTTCCTTCGCTCCCTGCCGAAGCATTGGGTCCTACCTTCTAATTTAATTTACTCAAAACGCGCCTCGCCTGCCTCATCTCAAACCGAGTCCGATCTGGTTAGCACACCAGAATGAAGTCAACGCGGCCCGTTGCAGGCACTGTGCGACCCGGCCAGCCCTACAGAGCGAGCAGAGCTGGTGCTGCTTCTCAAAGAACAATTCGCAGCACTGCTGGAGCCTCACGACCGTGGGCAGCGACGGCCGCTATGGGGACACTGGGCACCGAAGTCGAGGCTCATAGGCATCGGAGAATTATCCCGTGCAGATCCTCCGTTGCACCTCAGGGGTGCGGACGCTGTTCTGAGCGCGAAGGAAATTTGCTGCGGAGCTGAGGAATCCGGGGAATTGGCAAGGGACTCCCTCTTCCCAAGGCCACCATTCCTCAATTGGAGATACATTTCACCAGACTGACAAAAAAAAAAAAATTAGTTCACGCGGTAGCCGAACCGCCCGAAATTTCCAAACTGATGTCTGGGGAAGGCCCACCGACGTTTGTGTATGAGACTAACTCAATCGCGTCATATATCTAGCTGCAAGGTGCCACCTATTTTCTCTGGGCGGGCTGGGCGGATACAGGAGGTAGGCTGGATGAAGAACTGCCGTCAGCCTGTCACAAAAAGAGGCAAACCCCCTTTTCACCCTAGCGCCCTCGTATTGGGATACACACGAGGATCCTTCTTTTTTTTCTCCTTCCCTCTCGTGCCTTTGTTGCCGCGGACTGCGGCCAATCCGGATGATGAGAATTTGAAGCCAGTTTCTTTTAGGCCCAATGTGCCACAGTGTTGGGAGGCTGACAGGCCAGACAGTACCGAGACTGCCGCTTATGAGGTTGCCGAAAAGAGATGCATACGTGCAGCTTCTGACCAGCCCTGTGCGGGAAGCCCAGGTAGTCGATCGGAAAGGATCCGGAACTTACCGAAGTGTCCAGGACGTCCGAGCCTCGTCGCACATAATGAATACCTGGTTCGAACAACTCTGCCTTCTCAATTGGAATTTTTGCCTGGGCACCCCCACCGCAACAGTCGCCGGACACGAGATATATGGCCAGGCCAGATTGACCTGGCGCACAAGCCCAAAGGCAGACGGTTGCAGGCTCCCGTGGGCTCAGAACACGCGGCAGGGCAAATCCCAAAGAAATGCGACATTTGTTTCCCCGTCAGCAGTTCAACCTGTTTTCGGTCTGGATTCTATGGTGTTCTCGGCGTTCTGATGGCCCCCGGGCCCGATTGTTCGTGACTATGGTAACCATGGAGCATGCACCCGAGAGATACTACAAGTACAGACATGTGCATTTACATGGTCTGCAGCTCTGCGTCATCCCGCAAAGAGTCTTGATCAGACCTGTACGATCTACCCATGACGCGACTCGCCTGCGTTCGTGATGGGGACATTCGAGATCTCTCCACTTCAGATCATGCTGGGACCCGCGCCAGGCCCGGCCTGTTGTGGAGATGAGGAATGCTTAATATAAGGGTTTCAGGGTAGCCAGCGGGCTGGCGACTGCAGACCGCCATAACTCTCACCAGTATTCTTGAATTCGGACAGTATTTTGAGCCAAGTTTTGCAGGCCTTGCAGAGCTCGATTGCATCATCGTGATGCACCAAGCTGTGGTTATTGACAAGCAGCAGGAGGAATGCTGCGAGGCGCCCACAACTTGGAAGCTTCCAGCCCTTGCTTTTCTCTCCAGGTTTTTGCTGCTGGTCGACGGGGAAACGACCTGCGGATCGTATTCGGCGGAGCATGGAGGATCCCTGCTAGGAGGAGTAAACAGAGTATCTCCAATAGTAGTGGCTCGTCTCTTGTGCCTGGTCTCTAACAGCAGCTACTCAAGCATTCCAGCACCATCACACCACCCTGTTCTATTTTCTGGGGCCGGTACGGAGTACATGTACGAAATCAAAGGCGTCGAGGGATTGGAATGGTAGACTAGTAGGCTGGGAGGAGCCGACAGGGATGGCTCACTCCAAAGGGGGCCGGCCCATGGATTGGACTTCTATTGTTCAGTGCCGTCTTTTGCTCATCACCAGAATCACGTCGTAGGTAGGGGGCGCTTGGAGTTCTCATCGCCATCGCGTCGACTTCTCTTTCTTTCTCTTTCTGTCGCTGTCGCTGTCGCTGTCGCCGTCGTCGTCGTCTTGCCTTGCATTCGCCGTGGCTCGCCATTTCCTGACACCCTGCAGCGCCTAATCCTTGACTTGGTGGGCGCGGTTCCTGTCGTTCTCAAGCCGATCTCAACCGTGCATTCGCTAGGTCATCCAGTCTATCTGGACCTCAAACCGCCAGCACTACCTGTGGAGGCGTTTGTGCGCCGTTGTTCATATTATCATCGTCCAGGCACTCCATCCACGGTTTGCAGGACGTGGTGGCCGTTTTCCCGCCTTCGACCCAACGCCGGACCAGAGGCGCAGCTTCCTCAACCAGTTCCCTGGCGCGCTGCCTCACCAAACCCTGCGGATTGAAGCAAGGGTTCATCTTAACGACAACATCATCCTGTGACATCGGTACTGCTGTGCCCCTCAGCCCGTGCATTGCCCGCGAGTGGTCATCCAGCCACCAACCAACCGTCAGCCGTGCCATCGCAGGCGGACCAGGGAGAGAGAGCTGTGCTGTCTGAAAGCACTTTCAAGGAAGACCTCTGTGATCAGGCATTGCTTCAGCTGTGTGGAACTGCATTGTCTGCATCTCAGTGGCTGTTGTCCCGTCAAGCTTGTCCTCGATCCTGCATCATCCTTGGGACTCGAACAGGCTGGCCGTCGTCTGGACTCGGGGCTCAAACTCACCAGCCCGTCGCCCAAGGAACCCCTCGCCAATAGCGCAATAGCGGCCTGCGCTATACCCATACAGTCCTTGGGTGCCGTATCCCATAACAACTGTGAGTGCCTGATCCTTCTTGTCAGCATCCGCAACAACACACAATGACTTCGGGACATCGAGACTCGGCTTCTTGTCTGGTCTGATTACCGATCTCTGTACTTCGCTCCCCTTTTGGTTGTATACCCCACCATTCACGGGTCGTTTGTGTTTGCGCTCCACGACCCGAGTCGTCGCCTCCGCCTCAGGCGACCTAAAGAACCCTTTCGCCCCCTTTCTCCGAGTGTGAAGCCATCCCTTCCCCCAAGTTCCCAACGGCCCCCCAATACGATGTCTGCTGAAGTTCGGCTCAACTAACAGTGTCGTTTACCAGTGCCATGTCTCTCCCCGAAAGGCCCGGTGCGAGAACCTCGTACGAGCAGCGCACCGCTTACAGGCAATCCACTCGGCGCAGCCGTCCACATGACATCGAGGCTGGCGGTCGTTATGGGAATGAGGGCACAATGCATTCCCGTGGGAACTCATCTCACTCCGTTGCGACAACTGTGCCGCCTCCTTCTAACACCACTACAGACGAAGTGCCTCTGTCGCCGGACCTAGAGAGTGCTGGCGTGCGTGGCGATGCAGCTCTTTCGCGGAAACGAAGCTTGGTTAAGCCGGAACGGAACAGAATCGGAAAAGACCATCCAAACTACCACTACCGCCAACATTCAGCGAAAATGCAGACGAAGCCATCGCGGACCGGCAACGAACCAGTCTACGAGGATTTCGAAGGGACCACCTACATGACCACGTCGAACCGAGAAGATGCCCTCTCCGAATCGATCGCATCGAAGGGCAAGAAAGGGAGCAGCAGAGACAGCGGCGAGGCCGAGAAGTCGAAACACTCCAGGAAAAGGGCAAACAGCCGGAGACATTCGGGCAAAATCACTAAGAGGGGCTCAAAACACAGAAAGGATGTGGAGCAGATACGCCCACCCAGCCTCTGGGACATCTACTGCGCCATCATCACGTTCTGGTGTCCGAATTTCGTGCTCAAATGCTTCGGGAAGAGATCGAAAGACCAAGCTCGGGCCTGGCGAGAGAAGATGGGACTCTTGAGCATCATCGCATTGATCATGGCGGTCGTCGGCTTCTTGACCTTTGGGTTCACCCGCACAGTCTGTGGCACACCATCGCAGCGCCTCCAAGTAAATCACGTTGGCGGTGGCTACATGATTTTCCACGGGCAAGCATACGATCTCTCCACGTCTCATCATCCGCCGGCTGAGGGCATCCCTAGATCGGGTAACTCAGGGGCGAATGTTCTGTATGACCTCCCGGAGAAGCAGGGTGGGAAAGACGGGAGCTTTTTGTTCCAAAACGTCAACGGGAAGTGCAAGGACTTGATCACCTTGGCCGACGGCTCAGACGTGCCCACAAACAGCAAGGGCGAGCTGGCTTGGTACTTCCCTTGCAACACCTTCAACCAGGACGGATCTACACAGCCCAATTTCACAGATCCGTACTACCTTGGCTATGCTTGTCACACCACCGCGGACTCACGAAACACCTTTTATGCCCTGAACCCGACAGCTGACGTCTATTTTGATTGGAGCGATGTCAAGAATAGCTCGCGGAATCTTGTTGTATACTCCGGGGACGTCCTCGATCTGGACCTTCTCAACTGGTTCAACTCGTCGCAGGTCTCGGTCCCTGATCGCTTCAAAGAACTCGCCGACAGCAACTCCTCGGCAAACAAGGCTGTCAGGGGTCGCGATGTCACTCACGCTTTTATGAAGTCTGGAGACAAGGCGACGGCTGAATGCCTCCAGCAAATCATCAAGGTTGGATCAGTGGACTCCGACTCGGTGGGCTGCATTGCCTCGCAAGTTGTTCTGTATCTCTCTCTTGTTCTGATTCTGTCAGTTGTCGTCGTCCGCTTCGTCCTGGCTTTGATCTTTCAGTGGTTCATAAGCCGGCGATACGCAGCCGCCAAGACGTCTCAGTCATCGGATAGGAGGAAGCGCAACCAGCAAATCGAAGAGTGGTCAGAGGACATCTACCGCGCACCGGCACGCTTGCCAGGTGATGTCGGAAGCAGTGTAGCAGGAGCCTCGTCTGACCGCACGAGCAAACGCGCCAGCACGTTCCTTCCTACAACGTCGCGGTTCTCAACTGTGTATGGTGTCGACCGGAACTCCCGGAGGCCTACTATGCCCACGACGATGGCTAGTCAAAGCTCTGGAGCTGCCTTGCTTCATCCGACCTCCATGTACGGACAGGGGAATCCCAGCCGTAACAGCTTCTTGGCCTCTGATCCGTACGGTCCTCAGCCCAGCCCCACAGATGGGCCTGGCCCTGCCGGCTTCATACACGAGGCAGTTGTGCCGCAGCCACCATCCGACTGGATGCCCTTTGGGTACCCGCTGGCGCACACTCTCTGTCTCGTTACTGGGTACTCCGAGGGCGAGGAAGGGATCCGGACGACACTCGACTCTATCGCCATGACGGACTACCCCAACAGCCACAAGTGCATTCTCGTTATCTGCGACGGTATCATCAAGGGCAAGGGCGAGAGCATGTCGACACCCGACTACGTTCTGAGCATGATGAAGGATTTCACCATTTTGCCCGAGGAAGTACAGCCGTTTTCGTACGTCGCCGTCGCTACGGGCTCCAAGCGACACAACATGGCCAAGATCTACTCTGGTTTCTACGACTACGGCCCCAAGTCTCGAATTCCTTTGGAAAAGCAACAGCGGGTCCCGATGATGCTGGTGTCCAAGTGTGGTACGGCCGACGAGGCCACCAAATCGAAGCCCGGAAACCGAGGCAAGCGCGACAGTCAAATCATTCTCATGTCTTTCCTGCAAAAGGTCATGTTTGACGAGCGGATGACTGAACTCGAGTACGAGATGTTCAACGGCCTGTGGAAAATCACTGGAATATCCCCCGACTTCTACGAAATAGTGTTGATGGTAGACGCCGATACGAAGGTGTTCCCTGATAGTCTCACCCACATGGTCTCCGCCATGGTCAAGGATCCTGAGATCATGGGCTTGTGCGGCGAGACAAAGATCGCCAACAAACGGGACAGCTGGGTTACGGCGATCCAGGTCTTTGAATACTTCATCTCACATCACCAGGCCAAGTCGTTCGAATCGGTCTTTGGTGGTGTTACCTGTCTACCCGGTTGTTTCTGCATGTACCGAATCAAGGCTCCGAAAGGAGGTGCGAACTACTGGGTCCCCGTCTTGGCCAACCCCGACGTGGTTGAGCATTACTCGGAAAACGTGGTGGACACCCTGCACAAGAAGAACCTGCTCCTTCTGGGCGAGGATCGCTACCTCACGACCCTTATGCTCCGGACGTTTCCCAAGCGGAAACAGGTCTTTGTCCCTCAAGCAGTCTGCAAGACCACGGTGCCTGATAAGTTCATGGTTCTCCTGTCTCAAAGACGTCGCTGGATCAACTCGACTATCCACAACCTCATGGAGCTCGTACTCGTCAGAGATCTATGTGGCACCTTCTGCTTTAGTATGCAGTTTGTGGTGTTCATCGAGCTGATGGGCACACTGGTTCTGCCCGCTGCTATTGCATTCACCCTTTACGTCGGTAAGTTGTTCTCGGCGAACCCTCCTACTCATGGATCCTCGCCTATGGCTAACACGTCGCAGTTGTCTCTTCCATCATCGGACCAGTCCAAGTTATTCCCTTGGTCCTGCTCGCGCTGATTCTGGGCTTGCCAGGCGTCCTCGTGGTCGTGACAGCACACTCATGGACATACATCGTCTGGATGATCATCTACCTGGTTTCCCTACCTATCTGGAACTTTGTCCTGCCAACTTACGCCTTCTGGAAGTTTGATGACTTCTCGTGGGGTGACACTCGCAAGACCGCGGGCGAGTCCAAAAAGGGCGGCCATGGTGAGCAGGAGGGCGAGTTCGACAGCAGCAAGATCACCATGAAGCGGTGGGCCGAATTCGAACGTGAGCGCAGGACCCGGAGTCAGTACTGGGGCTCGAAGGATAACATCCCGGGAAACACCAGTAGTGGTTACTGGGCTGCAACTCCGTCGCCTGGCTACCACGACGAGTATTATTCGGATGCATGAACACTTGGAATTTGAAGAAAGAAGTAGAGTGGTTGTGGTTGTTTTCGGAAAAAGCGCTAGTTGTATTGAATCAAGTACTTAATAATAAGGGGCTGGAACGGCATGGCGGAGTCGTCGGTTCTGTCTATGCTCGTCTCGTCATTGGGCAAACAGACAGCTGCTTCCATGTATATAAGATAACGAACACACGCAGGCTTGGGTTATATTCACAGCTCGGGCCTAGCTTTAATTTCATGAACGGTATGATGGACCATCATCTCTCCATCTAGTAACTGCATGTCTATGGAAGTAACCTTGGTAGAAGACTCGACTACGTCTGTCCCGTCTCACACCCAATGGGCACAATGGCTTTCTCACACTCGTCGATCAGGGTGCCTGAAGTACTTTCTCCCCGACCGAGCTGGAGGACTTCCCTCATTTTGGGCTCTGGATGTCCAGGAACTGACACAGCTGTTTTGACCTCTGTGTTGGTGCTGTGCCAGTAGTTCAGACACACCGTCTCCGAGGATCGTGAGTGTAGGCTCTCTCGCCATAACAGGCCCTACCTGATTATTGGCTTGCGTGCAAACAATTTTGCCTTCCCTTTCCCCGACGTGGTCAATAGAACCATAACCACTCGACCCAACGGGGCTGCGATATGCACAACCTGCTGGCCTCGTCCGGCTGGTGCGCAACCGCGGCCGGTTTTTTCCCCCCTCCGTCCTTGGACGAGCACTCTGGGGAAGACAAAGAAACAGGTGGAGGAGACAAGAAGACTGTGCGCGGGTTCGGGATGGGCACCCCTCAAGTTCTCGAACAAGCAATTACTTCTGCTGCACACTGCCGCTTTGGGAAGGCAGACCCCGGCTATATTGCACGGATCCGGGGGGGATGGCATGCGGGCCCCCAGGTGGCACAGGCCCTCAGGCCCCCCATCCATGATGAGGGTGGGAGAGCTTGGGTGCGAGAGAGCCAGCCCAATGGAGGTGGAGGCAGGTCGTACGTGAATAAAGACTGAGAAGAAGGATAAGACAGGCAGACAGGCAAGGAGGCAGAGAGAGAAAGTGTGTGTGTGGGGAGGACCTGGGCCTTCTGACGGGCTAATACGCTCGTAGCACGCAGGCAATCAAGGCGTGATGTCTGGTAGGTTGCTTTTTCTTCCTCCCACGTTCGTGTACGCTACCCTGGCGATCATTGATGCAGGCCCGGTGTGGTCTACGTACGAAGTCGGGCCCCACCGTACATCATGTAGCAGGTGGTATATTGCTGCCCTTCCGGCCCCGATACCCCATCAGTCGCTCCCGCAGGGCAACTGTTCGACTGTTGACTACATGTATGGCTGGCGAGGCGGAAAAGCTGCGCGTATCCGACACACACACACACACACGCGAGGTATTATTTCTCGGGGGCGGTGAGGGAGGGTGCAGTGGTGGGAGAGCAGGCTGGATCGGGGAGGCTCTTCCAGAACCTTGGAGGGGGTCAGTTGATGTTCGCGAGTTCGCAATTGGGTTTTTTATTGGGCCGCGTTGGACGCGGTATTGTGTATCATCATGCTATCTAGGTGTGTAGGAAGGAAGGAGAGGGGGGTGGCGCATGGGGGACATGGCCAGCAAGGGGAGGCGAGTCTGCAGAGTACACATCGATTCCGCATGTACACAATGCCGGATAAAAACTGAGTTCTTGATGACAGGCGCATGTGAGAGACCATCAGCAGCTTGTGAGTTGAAAAGTGGCTTTGGGGCGGCCTTGGGGCGGCAAGAGGCAAATTGGAAGGGCCGGAGAAGGCAAATACTGGCGATGGTGGGGAGGGTGGGCAGATGGTATGGATGACTGCTGCTACGGCTGTAAGGATGTGCGTGTGAGAGAATGAGAGGGGATGTGAGAGTGAGAGTGCGAGATGTTCCCGTGGCAGGGAGTGTACACCATCATGGCTGCAGGTGCAAGCTGAAGAGGTTGAAGGGGGGTCGGGGGATTATCTGCCCAGTCTGCGAGAGGGCCAATGGGAGCGGCGGAGGCACACGAGGTCTGGAAAATCCCCGGATGCCTCCATCGCGGGCCCGGGCCCTGGGGGATGGCTCGCCACATGGGAGGGCGTCAGACATGATTCAGCTATAATGATGATGGAGATGTTGGCTATTAATTATCCTTGCTGCTGTCACCCGTGGTGGTCAAGCCCGCGTGTTGTCGCTGGATGAAAGGGTGGCCTGCTGGCTGAGGGTGGGTGTGAGATGGGCAGGTGTGGAGCGACGTGTGAGTGAGAGTTTGTCTAATAATAATAAGTGTGAGGGCGAGGTTCGACACATGATGAGGATTCGTGGTGATGGACTATTGTGCTGAGCAGCAGCAAGTGCTGATCGATGATGCATCATGACAAGCAAGGCCTGTCAGACTGATAGATGGAATTGATAGATTGACGTTTCTGATGGCTGAGGGCCAGCCTCCGAAAGCCCATGTCAGGCGGGTGGCCCCGCCGCGTCACATCCCATGAGGATATCATTCCCTTTAGCGATAGGTGAGGAAGCACGGAAATCCGAAATGGAATCGCGAGACTGGGCCCGTCTGCCCCGTATCAGTCCAAATATCAAACCAGCCCATGCACACACACCTGGCACAGTTAAACTTCTGCCAGTCCGTCTCCCGTCTCGTCATGGTTTTTGTTCGTCCATCGCTCGGCGGCTGATAGCACTTGAGTCTTTTTTAGAGCTGACCTAATCCCCGCTCTCAGGCATACGCTACAGTCACAAGCCTGCACTCCAAGTCCAATTCACCTCTTCCCCGCGCCAACTGCCTCCTTCGCTCACCCTTGGATCCTTGTTGGAAGTTCGTTCGCTTTCAGCGCAGCTGACCTGACCGGCCCCCCTCCACCCTTGCCCGACCCGCCTCCAGCCAACGAGACGCCGTACCGAGAAAGCTGCTGCTGCTGCTGCTGCTGCTGCTGCTGCTGCTGCTGGCGGTTTCGCTGGCGCTGTCGCTGGCACTTGCTGCCACCGTCAGTCACGACCACGGTCACGGCCGCTGCCACTACCAGCCTGGACCTTGACCGGCCGCCGCAGTGACTGCACCGCACCCATCTTTGTCGCTGTGTATCGTCTGAACACCCAGGCCTGTAGTCTGACGGAAGACTAACTTTCTTACCATCACACCATCGTCGCATTCATCGACGAATCACTCGACACACGATCAGAATCCCGTCAACGATCGCCAGAGCTTGACTCAATTATCTGGTCTAGTCTCGTCAGGTCTAGCCTATCCTACCCTCGTCCTGTTTCCGCCGTCATATCCCACTCCCGCCACAGAAGTTCCCTAATAGGGCCGACCATTCGCTCGCGATCCCGACCCTGTCTGCCTCCAACCACCGGCCTCTGGTCCTGCCCTGATTGTTCCTCCCTGCCCGGTTCAAACCTGCGGTAATTACCTGCCTCCTCGCTCCGCAGATCAAAGGGAACCGAAAACATCCCATCGCACGGGTTCTGCGACAATACAGCCCCCGGGAAGTGCACAGTGCCGCGGCCGGAGACGTCGAGGAGGGGCTTCCGCCTGTCAAGCACTTCGTCGTCGGCTGCGAATGCGACCAGCCCGGCAGTCTCCTGGCTAGTCGACCGACATGTGGTCTGACGAGTCAGATCGGCCTCACAACTCCTCGTATTACGGGAGCAGCGGCGAGGCCTCGTCCTCGTCCTCAGCCTCGACCATCCCCCCCTCGCAGTCGACCGCCGTTCTCCATCACGGCCCCAAGGCGACTACGTCTGCGTCCGCGTCCGCGTCCGAGTTTGAGCACTACCTGCACGCTTCCTACGACCGCGACCCGTCCGACTATGACCACGACTCGGAACAGCATTTGTCCTTCCTCCACTCAGCCGACACACAGTCCCAGACCGACGACATGTCCGATGACCATGACATGGACGACGGCGGCGCGCCCGTTCATTACGGAGACATCGCCAACATCTTGACCCAGGGCATGGACGTCGACTACGACTCCGAACATGACGATGACATCAGTGTCTCTCACCCTGCACTAGGAGGTCTCCCCTCACCTCCTCCTCTGATGAACGCAGTGCCTCACTACGGCACCTTCCAAGCCCAGTACGCGCTCCAGTATCCGGCTTCCATGCTACATACCCATCCTGCTGCTGCCATGCAACAACCTCCACAACCTCCACACGGTCCGCCCGAAGACGGCCAGGAAGCGAACAACGATATCGCGCACCACGTCCCTCTGCACCACACCCAGACAACGCACACAAACTTCATGAACAACCCGAATGCGGTTGCACTTGGCCCTGAAAACTACAATCTTGCCGATTTCATCCGTGTCTGGGCTTGGCAGAATGGAGTATGGCAGGGCGTCTCGCGGGAACGTGGGCGATATCCTTGGCTGGACAGGATAACTCCCCAAATATCCAAGGATCTCTCACGAATAGAATACTCAGATCTTGAAGGAGACAGCTGTGACGTCCAAGGAATGAACTGGGATGACTTAGGTGTCACAAGAAGCGAGGCTCGGGAACGGCGATTGCTCACGTACAAAAACTATGTCAACATACCACGTTCTGACCGATGGCAGGTAAGAAGTACCACAACTCAAACTACCCTGCGTGTTTTACTTTTGCAACAAACACAAGGAAATGGCTGACTCTGTCGCAGGAGCACCACGACGCTCTGCCGTGCACCGAAAACTATTTCAGGTTTCAACGCCTGAATGTTCGGAAAAACGTGAACTTGACTCACTTCCAGCTTCGTAATGTGCTAGCATCGACCTCAAGAAGCCAGGTTTTCTACCCTGGTCAAATGGCGGTTCACCAGTTTAATCCCATCTCCGGCAAGGGCAAAATTGCCATGAAGGCTCAAGAAACGCCACATTTACAGGTGTCGACCCTCGCTGCAGAACACGGTACGCTGGTAGCGGGCGGATTCTTTGGTGAATACTGCTTCCGTCGACTGGACTCGGATGAGGAGGATGGCAGCGGACAGGTCCAGGAGGGAACTATCACAAACGACAATAGCGGCATTACGAACCATGTGCAGCTTCACTTGTCCAGGAATTCGTCAAGTCCAAGGGCTGCCTTCGCATCAAATGACAAAGGCTTCCGCGTTCTTGATATCGAGACTGACAAGTTTATCTCGGATATGACCTTCCCACAACCCATCAACTGCTCTGCCATTTCCCCGGATTGTCGGTTGCGGGTCATGGTCGGTGATCAGCAGCAGGTGTTCATCACAAAAGCAGAAGCTGATGGTCAACCTGAAATACTACAGTCTCTCGAGGGCCACGAGGATTTTGGTTTCGCATGCGACTGGGCAGACGATGGCTGGACCGTTGCAACTGGTTTCCAGGACAAATCCATCAAAATTTGGGACGCCCGCCGCTGGACCAATAGCCGGGGCGTCGCCACCCCGGTCTGTACACTTCGATCTGAAATGGCTGGTGTTCGAGCACTGAAGTTTTCACCCGTCGGCTCTGGGAAGCGCGTGCTGGTGGCTGCAGAAGAAGCGGACTTTGTCAACATCATCGATGCGCAGACCTTCCAGGCGAAGCAGACGTTTGACTTTTTTGGCGAGATCGGCGGTGTCTCCTTCGTTAACGAGGGCCAGGATCTCCACGTTCTCTGCTGTGACCGTGTCAGGGGCGGGCTATTCCAACTCCAACGATGTGGGGTGGGCGCCGAGAGAAATTACGACGTTGATGATCTGAGGCACAGGCCATATGACCGCTGGTGGAAGAATACCACTTACGATTGGCACGAATTCAAGACCACACCCAGGCAAATAAAACGACACTCTGACAGCCGAAGGAGACGCCGTGCCCTGGCTTTAGAGCCCCTGACTCCTTTCTGAGGCCCAATCGACATGAACATATCAAATCAAGCACAAGCGCCAAGACTATTTCTCTATATAATTGCCAACACAATGATACCCTTCGAAACTTTCGAATCCCTCCCCGACGCGGCAGCGGCCCGCGGCCGCATCAGCATTATTACACGACCCTCAGCATTGCATGAACGATTCGGCGGGAGTTTCGGGCATTGGGAGCGTTGATCTCAGGCACGATCCAACGTGGGAACATTTTTGCAGATTTCCTCACTTTTGTCCTCGCTTTCTTTGTCTATGGAAGAGAAGGCGCACCCATCCATGTTTTTCTCCCACGACCTAGACGGTTCAACAAACAGTTTTCAGTGCATGTCCGGAAGACATTCCTTTCTTTGTTTCCTCTACGCTATACGATGTGCCAGCAGGAATCAGGCGCCGCTGTAACGCTACAAACTATTATAGGATATTCTGCTGCAAAATGTCTGCACTTCAAGTCTTGGAAGGCCGCAGTTTTCATCAGAGGGCGCTGGCACTATACACAGTTTAAGATAGGGTCAAGCATCAATGAGAGGGGTTTCGCATCTATGAGTCTGTGCTGTATGATTTTACTGGCCTGTTGTGACGTAGCGAGGATGGACAGTGTTTGGGGAAAATGCTACGAGGCTTATTAGACAATTCTTCTGTACAGGCGCAACTAGACAGACGGTCCGACCGGGCAGTGTAACAAGCACGCTGTCGGGAACTTGAAAGTATCGAGCACCCACCATGAGGCACAAGACGTCGTTGGTGTTTCTTCTAACCCGAGAAAAAAATATACAAAAATAATATTGTGTACGTAGTCCAGATAGGCTCAAGTGTCCGAGCTTCTCCTGCACAGTACGGCATGGCATCATTTTCCAACCATCCAAAACCACGACGACGCCTAGACCTTTATCAGAGAAGCATAGCGTAGCAGACTTGGTTGGTGGGCGAGAGGAGAGATCAGACATATTTATCTGGGGTGTAATTCCTGCAGGTCTTCCTGTGGTCGAGATGCATGCCCGTAGTGAATGAAATGAATGGGATAGGCATTTTGAGTCCTACAAGTACTTGATTTTCACACCATGTTTAAGCAGCATCCAACCACCCGTCTTCAGTTGTCGAATACCAGTGTCACGCCTTGGTTTGTTTTCAGCTGTCTTGCTGAGAGGATTAATGCCCCCCATTTCAACATCGAACGGTCACACTGAGAAAGGAACGCTCTGCCCTCTGACACCCTACAAAACCACATCACGCATGTGCTTGCCCGTATATCAAATGAACTTATCGAATGGCATGAGTAATTGACAGATCGAATTGATAATTGGCATATGAATCCGATGTACAAGAAAGTCAAAGACACACGAATTTTATCCAAAGCCCTACTGTCCTAGCAATTAGTTCCCGTTGCCCAGGCCAAGAGCTCCGAAGAGGTTGCCAACGCCCCAGTGCTTCTCGCAGTTGCAGGCGCCGTCGTCCTTCCACTTGTCGTCGAACATGGAGAAGAAGACGACCTTGTCGCCCATGGTCTCCTTGATGCTGGCGATGGCGGTCTGCTGGTTGAGGACGGACGGCACGTTGACGCCGTTGGTGTTGCCTGAGGTTGGGTAACCGCACTCGAGGACGTAACCGGGCTTGCCACCACAGGCCTTCTCGACGATCTCAATCTGGCTCTTGACGAACTTGCCGGCGTCGATGGGCAGGACATCGGCGTTGAAGTAGGAGTGGACGTTGGCAGCCACAACATCGATGGCATCGCAGACAAGGGACTGAACATCCTCCTGCTCCCAAGCACCAACGATATCGGTAGTCGTGTAGGGACCGGTGTAGTCGGTCAGCTCACCCTTGACATGGGAGATGAGGTCGACCAGCTCCTGGGCAGTGCAGTAGCCGTTGTACAGAGCCTCGTTTCCGACAGCCATGAGCTCAACGAGATCCCACTGGCCCCACTCCTTGAGAGCGGAGATCTGAGTGTCGACATCGGGAGAGCCGTTGGAGCAACCGTACTCGCTGATGAAGATACCGACGATCATCTTCACGCCGTACTTGGAACAGGCGTCACCGACGAGCGGCAGGGTGTCACAGTCGGTAGAGTACACACGGAGTGTCGTGAAGCCGGAGGCGGCGATGGAGGAGACATCGGCGTCGACGACATCGGCAGTCTTGCACTCGCCACTGTTGGCGTCGTAAGGCGTGTAGGTCATAGCCCACAGGCCGCCACCGCCACCGAGGGTTCCAGTGGGCGTGGAGGAAGCGGCGGTCGAGGAAGAGGAGGAAGAAGCCGAGGGAGTCACGGGGATGAGGGTAGACGTCGAAGAAGTGGTCGGGACGGGGGCCTGGGAGGTGGCCGGCGGCACGACGCTAGACACGGGAGGAATGACGGCGCTGGAAACGGGAGGGATGGCAACGCTTGAGGCGCTGGGGACAACGACAGCGCTGGAGGTCGTGGCAGCCGTGGGCTCGACGCCCTCGAAGGGGCAGTAGACAACGGTCTCAGTGGTGACCTCGGTCGTGACAGCGGGGGCGGTGTAAGTGCCAGGCAAGTAGGTTGTCACGACAGGGACGGTCACGGTCTCAGTGGGAGCAGTGACAGTGACGGTCGTAGGAGCGATCGTGTAAGTGCCAGCGGATGGGCAGACCTGGTTCCAATGTCAGCCGCGGACGTTCCAAAAAGAATGGGTAGTTCTTACGTAGGTAGTGGTCTGGATCAGGCTGGTGACGACTCCTCCGCTCTGGGTCGAGACGGAAGCGTACGGGCACACAACCGTTGTGGCAGTCTCCACGATGCTGCACAGATACGTTAGCCATGATCAATTGCGAATGCCCGGCCGAGAATCTCTCATATTCTCCTGGTCCGGCACGCAGCCTCCAGCCCTGATCATCCAGTTTGGGAAACAATGGGCAACTCGACATAACTTACGTAGTGACACCTCCGAGCGTGTGGGTTCCGGGGGGGACCGCAGTCGTGGATGGGACCACAGCGGAGGTGGTCTCAGTCACGGTCATGGTCGTGGCCGGGAACGTGTACGTTCCTGCAGCGAGGTCAGCCAGTGCCCATCATGAGTTCTCGTCACCCCCAGGGGGCGCATTACTCACCGGGCGTGGGGACCGTCTGGGCAATAGGCGTGGGAACCACGGCAGGGGTGGAAGCCACCGGGGCAGTGGCAGCAGACGTGGTCGGGGTCACGGCCTCAGAGGAAGGCGTGATGACGGCGCTGCTGGTGGTCTTGGCCGGGGCATTGGGAGTTGGCTGCCCTGTGTTTACAGAGTCAGTCTCCCGGAACAAAAGCTGATACTAGGCTGGGAAATTGGCGACATACAGATGAAGTCGGTTCCAGTGACGGTCGTGTAGTAAGTAGTGCAGCCGGGAACGCAGACCTCGGTTTCGTTGGCCCTCTTGTTGAAGAGGTCGTGCGCGCGGCGGTGGGCATGGGCATTGGCGCCTCCGAGGAGGGCCGCGGCCACAAGTGACGAGGTCTTCATGTTTCTCGGGGTGAAAGCACAAAGAAATCAAGGAGTATTATATTCGGGGGATTAAGTGTTTTTTTTTTTTTTTGGAGTATGCGTATGTGTACTTGGTCGCAGTATAACGAGTGCCCGCTGAAAGAGTGAAGCGGTAGGTCGGGATTGTGGTACGGAGAGGCGAAAGCTGGCGACGCTTTCAACTTGACAATATCACCGCATCAAAGGGGTCCGTGAGGGAGGTAAGAGAAGGAGGAACGGGTGGGATGAGAGGGCCCCGGGACGGGAGTATATTATTTTATTACCTCTGGCGACGCTGGGGTAGTGTGAGCGGAGCCGGGCAGAGCGTCGGTACCCCTGATCACACATGTCACCCACAGACGGAGAGGAGAGGGTCGGCTCTGCACTGACGGGGAGATGGGTCCCCACAGTCGAGTCCAACGGGGGCCGTCCATGGCGTGGTCTGGTTGGGCGAGAGTGCTAATCTCTATGGAGAGATGATATCCACCAGCTCATCAGCGCTCAGTGGGCTCAAGTGGCTCGTCTGAGAAGCGCAGGATCCCGCCAAGAGGTCGTCCTGGGTGGACTGCCCATGGACAGCCCGTAGGCGAGCCGTCGTCAACAAGTCGGTTCGACGGTCACGAGGCAAGCTAGCACGGGGGGTTGGACACGACGAGGTGTGCTGAGGCGGCTGCCCTTCTGATTCCGCACAGACTGGAGAGGTGACAGACGCCAGGTACGGCCAGCATCAGGACGCCAGATGCAGCAATAGAGTCGCAGTAGTAGGTGCCATTGGGGGCAGCCAGTCGACCAAAGCGGCAATTGGTATCTGCAACGAGATCCGAGGTGGCAGTCCTGGCAGTGGTGAGGGCGACGGAATAGGGGGAAACCTGGAGATGCCACGACCGGGAGAGGCCAGGGCTGCAGGCGACGTCAAACCAAGAACAGACGAAGGGCGACAGGGGGGTCCCAAGGGGCCCCGGCCAGTCAAGATGCTGCTTGGTTGGGCGGACCACAAAAGGGAAATTGGATATCTGCCTACCCAGTCCCTAGTCCCAAGCACCATGAGCGCAGGGCAGCACATGAGCCAGACGAGCGACAATTGCTTGGAGATAGAGATACCAGCACATAGTCTAGTAAGTGGCAGGAGAATTTTGAGATCGGCGTGGCCTAGGACAGCCTTGCCAGCCCTTGACTTGGCGGGCCCGGCTGGTGGGCTCGAGGCGACACTGAGGAGCAGTGGCAGCGGCAGGGCCAAAAGCCAAGTCGCTGGCGGTGACGAGGTATTGGTCGGGCGCCGGATGAAGCCCACGCCAAAGCCCAGGCAATGGTGGCCGTCGTCGCCGCGAGGAGTGCTGGTATGGAAGGTTCCCGAGGCTGACCGCATATCCGGCACTTGTCCAGCCCGCCTGACCCAGCTCTCGCCCGCCCAGCTTTGGCAGAAGGACGGTGGCAGGACGATGGGGGCCAGGTAAACTGGGGATGGAGATGCACCTGCAACGCCGCTGTGTGGCCTGGTGGGCGCGTTGCAGAATGCCGAGGACCGGGCGACTGGTGATTTGAGGACTGCTGGATGACTCGAGTTGAGGCCCGGACGACCCGTTACCGGATATGAGCTCTCCCTGCCGCCGTCGCCGTCGCCTCTGCCGTGCTGCCCGCCCTCACTTCCCGCTCCTGCTCATATGGTGCCATGCGATGCCATGCGATGCCATGCGATGCGACGCGACGAGGAGACAGGTGGGATCGCACCTTCCATCTTCTGCTGCTCGTATCGCAAATGGGCCGTTCTGCTGCTCGCGGGCTAAGATAGCAACAGTGAAGATTGGTTGCCTGGACAAGCAGTCGGCACTGGCGATCGCTCTTTCCCACCATCTCCATCGCCGTAAACTCGAACCGGCGTAGTCCAACGTCTAGAGGGGCCGTACCTGCATGGTGTGCCTGTGCTGTGCCTGTGCTGTACTGTAGATCCGTGGTCCGGGATCCAGGGACCAATCCAGACGGCCCAGATACTGCACATCCCACCCACCTCTCTCTATCTGTTTTTAGTTCACCTCCAGCCTAACAACAGCAAGTGCCATCCATATCCCTTGGCCTGGCGATCGGTGTCTTTCAACACTATGGATGGCTACACCCTCTCCCTCCTGGACATCGACCCGCCCTTAATCTTCCGATCAAGCCAGTCACTGGCACCTTTCTGTTGATCAATGGCCTCCTCCGGGAGATCCATCTCGTGGCCGTCCAGTCAATTTCGCACGCTGTCTGATTTCACCGGCCGCTTGGCAACGGGGCACCACCATTCTCGAAAATGCAACGGCTACAATGACATGGCGAAACGCGGTCACTTTTCATTTTTTCAAACTCGACAACTTTCCGAGCCCCCATCCAGCATCTAGCATCTAGCACGCACACCCCGCGAGACACAGACACGGACACAGACACCACCACATTACGTCTAACACCGTCCCCCGCCTTGCACCCTAACTCCCCATTGTCTGCGATTCCGCACGCTGCAACCAAGATTAGGGGGACTGTGGCTTATTACAAGCGCCGCCTCGCCTTATCTCCCACGACACGTGGGCTACAATGTAATTTGCAATCCTGCAACCGCATGGCTAATGGGAATGGCCTCGCCCCCCCCCAGACCCACGCCGCGATGGCCCGGGATCGTAACCCGATGGCGAGCCCGGGCATAAATCTCCCTCGCCCCTTACATCTGCAGTGCTGCGCTAGCAACGAAGCACAGGGCCAGAATCCCAATCTGGGCGAACCGTTAGTCAATGGGTCGTCTCAATAGCAAGCTCCTGGCCTCAACCTACCGAGATCTTGCTGAACGCGCTGCGCACGGCGCTGTTGACATTGTCCACAGAGTCGCCCGCACCGCCAGTGCCCGACGGGGAGGCCCCACCGGTTGGCTCTGCCACCCCGCTTGCGTTCGCGTGGGTCATCTGGCCCATGTTATGGGTGGTTGTGATGGCCCAGCTCATGCTAGAAGACGGCGAGGGCGGCGTCTGCGTGTCCACGACCAAGGTGGTCGGCGTGCCGGAGACGTCCGAGACGTCGGACGGCATGATCGCGGTTGGCAGTGGTGTTGTTGCCTCCAGGGCCTGGCTGGCTGTGGTGGGCTCGGCAGTGGCATGCTCGGCAGTGGTGGGCTCGGCTGCGGTCACGCTGTTGCCGTCCCCTGTCACTGACATTTCGTGGCCGGCCGGCATTGAGTCCATGTCCTGGGCCAGGGCCACCGAGCTCGCGAGTGCCAGCACGAAAAATTGTGAAGCCATGGTGGATGAAGTTGGTGATAGTGAATGTTCGCAAAGCGAGTGCTCAGAGCACGCGTTGGACGAGTTTCGTCGGCTGGTATGGTAGCGTGGAGTGGTGGTAGGCTTCGACAGATATGTCAGGTCTGGCTGTGGCTAACGCCCCTTCCTGACAGTCGAGGACGGCAGGCTGCCCGTGGCTTAAGAAACCAGCCGGCGAACAAAAGGAGGGACGGAAGGAGGAGCCAGTCAGGGCTGCGATGATTTCCTCTGAAAACAGGGAATGTGTGCCGTCATGCCTGTACCCTTTCGCCGTCCTCGCCTCCTAATGTTGTCAAAGACCGGGTTCTGCAGAAGCCGCAAACGATGCAAGGCTTCGTGGCAAGTGGTCTGCAAGCATGGGGACACAGACAAAGGATGAACACCAAGCGGCCGGCCGGGAACGAGGGGCGACCAGAGTATCGACGAACGGGTGGACGAGGCCACCACGAAACGAGAGAAGGGCTCCCGAGTTGAGAATGCTGACGTCGGCTTTGCACAGGGACGAAGGACGAAAGACGGAAGACGAGCTGCTGAAACCGACATGTCAAATAGCCCAAGATTCCCTGGTACTGATCCGTTCCCGACGCAATTCTTATTGAGGACTGTTTGGGGGAATGTACTGTGATCGGACCGACGATTGCAACTGAGACATTTCGAATCTATCCACAGCACGTCTTGTGCACCCGGACCGCCACGAGGCAAGGCGAGGGAGAGAAATGCTGCGTCCGCGCAAATGGGCGAGAGATGAAGGAGGAGTACAGCGGCACGCAAAGCAATGTGAGACATGGCCCTTTTTTACGTTCATATCACTCAGCTTTTCAACGGGCAGCGGGATTCGTGCACCACATGGTTTCTCGCCTGCTGTTTCCTGTGCGCCTCGAGATTTTGACCCAGATACACAAACCTCCAATGGATAAGTCACGGCAGGGCATAGGATGCGGAGGAAGTGACTTCGGATGCGAGTCACATATAACGACGTATGTATGAGCATAAATGTCTGTATACATATACATAATATATCAAGTACACGCATGCATGTATTCATGTACCGTCTGATGTCCGGCGGTACTATTGAACTCACCTGCTCCTTGTAGAGGTACCCAGGTACCTGGCAGATAGATTGCCGCACGGGTGAGCTAGGGGGTTTGAGTGGAATGCAATGCACGTCATGGCCTGGGTTTCTTATCGGGAACGATAAGCGGACTGCTCCATAAAGTTTTCTCAACGGGCCGGCCTACATGTGACAACCTCACGCCATACTCCCACTCTTTTGAGTGTCCTATTCCATCATGCGAATACCTGCCGCCGGGTCATACATCTGCTGGAGGTGCCTATCGAGAGGTACTCACTCGGGGCTCTCATCCCACAGAGCGGCAGGACTGGCCAGAGGTAGCCTCCGAGGCAGTGCTATTCGCGGTTATACCGCGTCTCTGGTCAACCACAGGGTAAGCACCCCGTGCCATTTGTGACAGCCCTCGACTTTGAATTTTGATGTGCAGCTCTGTCTCTGACATTATTTGTGATGTGAAGGCCTTTGCGACCGTACAAGAGACGCCACAGGCAGGCTCAGAAGATGGCTTCGTCCCGAAAATCCGCCAACGGCTGCGACAATGGGAGGCCGAGAACGAGAGACCAGCCCCCAAAGGCATACCCGCAGACTACGGCAGCTCAGGACAAGCGCAGAACTTGCTCATAAGGGCTCGCCACCTCGATGAGCTGAGACTGGATGAAGGAGAAGTAGAAGGCGCAGACCTGGAACAGCCGCTCCCCGACAGTGACGGTTTCCTCGATCTCCTCCCTCCGCCATCCGAATTCAAAGCGGGCGATTTGATCGAGCTTCAGGAAGATAGCGACAGGGTAGCAATCTTGGCCATCTGTCTTGGGAATCTCCACGGGTTCTACCACTTCTACACGATCACTGGAAAGTGGCATCCCACTCCCAAAACGTCGTCGAACTTTGTGGTCAGGGGCTTCGCTGGCGAGCAACCGCTCCAGCCCGTCATTGACAAACTACCAAAGGAGGCTTTACCCTTAGAGACGTTGAGGGCGATGAAAGGGCTCAAGATGGGTCCGGACCGCGAATCTGGTGGTTGGCTCTTGCGCATCATGCTCAAGTTTCAAGAGAAAGCAGAAGCCGCTGTTCAACAACACGCCACCCGCCTCGAAAACGCCCATGAGATTTTGTCCAATGGTCACGACAGGTACCTCACGCTGGACCAAGCCGCAACCATTTTGATCGACCGGCAAAGCAGAGGGGAGGACAAGAGGATTCCTATTCACATCTTGTTTGCTGTTCACCGCACTATCATGACCAACGACGTCGGATTCCGACTGGTTGGTGCATTAGGCCCAGCTAGGAAGACGGTATACGAAGTGACGCCGCCTGAAGATGTTGCTCTGATACACAACATGCAGACACTGGTCAGGCTCTTCACCGACATCCCCGGAAAAGTGAAAATGCCGCTGTCTGCTTTGAAATCGTCTGTGTTGAGTCAAAGCCAGATAGGTCGCTTCATTCTGAAGGCCAGGGATGCGATTGACCAGAGCCGGCGGTACCGTGACTGGACGCCCCATGGGACTCTGAGCCCCGTGAAGATACCCAGGCCGCCCCTCAGAACGGAATGGACCGACATCGACGTGAGCATCTTGTACTTCATGCACCTATGGGCTGGCTACGATCAATTCTCGCTCTCCTCGAGCTTCCAATCGATAGGGTCCACGATCCTGAGGGCTCTTGGTAGGTACAAGGACAGTGAATTTCTGTCTAGCAGTACTGGATGGACATTTCTGCAGGAAGTTGGGTACTTGAGCCCTTGGGAGATCCACTCACGCTACACCCAACGCATTCCAGGAATATCGGTATCTCGGAAGACAGGGTTCGAGCGTGTGCCGCTGGGGCCAGCTGGCATTTCGGCTCGTTTGACGACGGACCGTTTCGCGGGCAAGCGCAAGGAGTGGACTGGTCACCAAGTATTTGCAATTGACGCTCGAGACACAGTCGATATTGACGACGCCGTGTCTATTGAAAAGACCGACAACCCGGACGAGCATTGGATTCACGTCCATGTAGCAGATCCTGCGTCCCGGATTCAGCATAATTCAAGTCTCGGACGGCGGGCTCAGCTGTTGCCGCTGAACTTGTACCTCTCGGGACACCAGTCCAACATCTGGGGTGTGGGCAGTGAGGTCCAAGAACTGTTTTCCCTCGGTGCTGACAAACCTTGCCTCACCTTCAGCGGCAGGGTGAACAATGATGGCGTGCTCCTGGAGTATACTATCACCCCAGGTCAGCTCAAAGACGTCATTTTCATCACTCCCGAGGAGGTCAACCACGCTGTCGGGTTTGAAGATTCCAGGCGCCCACCGGCGTGGTCTAGCACGGAGAGCTTCCAAGTGGGCCAGTCACCCCCCAAGAAACCCGAGAATAGGAAGATGGTAGCTGCCTCCGAGCTTCGACAAGATGAGCTCGACTCGCTCAAGGCGCTTCATCGGCTCGCAATCGCCATTCACGACAGGCGTCTGGGCAAGGGCTCCGTGCCACTTTTCCCACTGCGCGCCAACGCCAAGGCCTCGTTCGACGGTACCTCAATCGACGAGGCATCATCGGGACTCATGACCTGCAACGGCGATCCATCCATCAGCATAGGCTGGAAAGTTGGCAGCGAGGCCCCTCTGGTGACCAACACCATGGTCCTAGCAGGCGAGATAGCCGCGCGGTGGTGTGCGGATCGCAAAATCCCCATCCCCTTCGTCAAGCAACCCGGGGCCGAAAAGAACTCGGAGCTCCTCAAGGCCTACACCGAGAGAGTCTACTACCCGGCCCTGCTCCGCGGAGAACGGCCCAGCTTAGATCAATCCAGGCAGTTCTACGACCTCGTCGGCTCGGACGAGGTGTCCACGCGGCCGGGCCCGCACTTCGTCCTGGGTGTGGACGCCTACGCCAAGGTGACGTCGCCGCTGCGGCGATACTCGGACCTCGTGGCGCACTGGCAGATCGAGCACGCGCTCCTGCAGGGCGATGAGAAAGGAAGCAAGGCGGCGGTGCAGAAGCTGCCGTTCAGCGTGAGGAAGCTCGACACGGAGGTGTTCCCCTGGATGGTGCTCCGACAGCGCATCATCCGGCGCCTGGACAGCGTGGACGGCAACAACGCGTACATGCACCAGGCCCTCTTCCGGGCGTGGAAGTACCCCTCCGAGCACGACTCGAGGCTGCCGGACACCTTCCGGTTCACCACAAGACGCGCCGGAGCCGGGTTCATCTCGGGCTGGTTGGACTGGTTCGGGCTCGATGTGCGCATGGTCCGGGATGGGTTGGGGAGACTGGGGGTCACGGTGGGTGACATCAGGATGGGCGATGTTTTCGAGGTCAAGCTGAAGGACGTCAATGTCCACCTGGGCGAGGTACTTGTCGAGGCGGTGGGGAGGGCCAGCGCGCAGGGGCACAGCGAGGCTTGATGTGGCCCTCGATGCAGAGCTCAAGGCCACAGCGGACGCTGAGTAAGTGGGATAGACGGCGGTTTGCCCCTTGGCCCGAATTTGATGAGAGGTTGTGAAGCATATACATCGCGGTTTCGAACAACTTACACCATATATAAAAGGCTCCACATAGGCATCCTGGTGTACTAACAATGTACAATACATGCTATTGACGATATGGACGACACATACAATCACATATATGCTAGAATGTGCCTCTTCAGCACTCGTAATACGCTATGAGATAGGGAGTCACTGTGCTTGCTCTCTTCCCTCTTCCGGGAAAACTGAACAAATTCGACCCAGGAGTCCTCCTCTCCGACACATAAATAACAAACAAGGGGCGGGGACGGAGCGACGTGGACGGGGCCCATGATGGTAAATGAATATAGATTAAGATCTCACACAGTCATTCCAGGTCTCGAGACAGCTCGGGTCAGAGGCTTGCGGACGAAACCGTTCCCACCCCTCTCGCAACACCTGCATCGCCAGTCTTGCTTGGTCAATGCGGTTGTCGCCTACCCCCCTTTCGCTTGTCTGCTTCCTGCTTATGCTTCTCAAGAATTCGATCAGCTCACAGGACGATGGCCTGTCAATTACTCCGCCAGGAACATCCCGACTCCAGGCACACACGTGCGCAAGTGTTCACGTCCAAATCTCTCTCTTTCTCGGTGGCGGGCATCCCACGCTAGCAGGACGCCGTTTGAGTTGGATGCTCCTATCTATCAAGGGGCTGTCTGTCCCCCCGTGGCTTTCAGACCCCCGTGACCTCCTTGGCCCAAGTTCGTCCTTCCGTCCGTTACCCATTGATATATCCTCTGTTAAACGCCCCTTGAAATAACCCCAAATGACTTTTCCCCTCCCTATTATTTCTTTTATACGCGACCCGCTGAACATTCGATCCGCGCGCATCATGCCGAAATCAACAAGGCGCAACAAGAAAAGAGAATGAACGAAGAGTAAGAGCCGGGATCCCTCATGCACCTGCCGAAATATGTGTGCGATGAGCCGTGACCGTTCACAACGCCGCAAAATCAGTTTGAATTGGGCCATTCGCCCGACCTGCCCCACAGGTCACAATGAACAGCTGAATAAAAATGGCCTTCGCCGTATGAGCAGCCGCTGCCGCACGGCAGGCGAGGATGAAAGGTAATGTTCGTAAACGCCGTCCGCGATGCTGGTGTCGAGTCGTTATGTGGAGATCAGATCTCGATCGACTCGAATGCTAGATTTGGTCCAAGTCGAATATGCCGTTGCCCATGCAAGACCGGCAGATGTCGTAGTGGCGATGGGAATGAAAATGGCAACGTCCAACAAATGCCCCATGCTCAAATGCATCCAAGACGCTATCGTACAATCGCTCACTAGATACAATGGCTGGTCTGGGTTGTGGGTAGGCAGAAGAGACGTGCTGAAAGGCCGCATTCAGACGGGGAGACAGCCCTGGTGAGGGAAGCTCTCAGCCTTTGCGAGGGAATCGGAGGTTGACCTCTGCGAAGCCTTCTTTTTCTGAACAAGCAAGTCAACATCATCTCCTCCATCCTACATTCCAGACAACACTGTCGAATACGATGGTTAGCAAACCTGGGCAACTGAGAATCTAAGGGGTTTTCCTCGGTCCGTATGGCAGATCCGAGGAGGGTTCTGGGCGCGGAAGGTACGTACTGGGCGATGTCTCGGGCCGTATTCACCGTATCAAGGACGAAGCCAACGATGCCTTCCGATACCGTTTCACCTTCTTCATAGGGCATGAACATACCTGATTCCGTCCGTCTCATACCGGAGGGTGCCGCATTCAAGCTGCTCGATGAAGTGGTGCGGCGGAATCCAGAGGAAGAAAGCCCGCCGGGAGGCGGCGATCTCAAGCCATCGCTGAATTCTGCGCAGTCATCCTCCTCGTCATCGTCGTCGTCCTCGTCATCAACGAAAAACATCTTGGACGATGGCTTCGACGGGCGTAGGGTCTCCTGCGACGATGATGGTGACATAACTGGGCTCCTGTACGAGTGCTTCATGGCCGTTTCGGGTGGTTCAGGTGTATCCTCTCGATATTTGAGTGTTGTCGGGGGCAGCATATTAATGCTCTTCTTCTCAACTTTGCCGTGGCTGCTCGTTTTCCTTCTCAGGATCGGCCTCCGCTTCTTGGTGATCGCCCTCTTCATCATGATACCATCGTCCGAGTCGCTACCATAGTTATATCGGTCTGTGTCAACATCCTCGTCATCATCATCGTCACCCTTGATGTCAACAGCAATGCACTGCTCAACCTTCTCGTTGAAGTGAATGTGCTTGCGCTCGCTGTTAGGCGAGATGACACCCGAGGTTGACGTTGATGGCCCGGTACTTAATTGGTCCCTACTCAACCGCCGTGACGAGAAGGGAAATGTCACGTAGTCAGTGGCAGCCCGCTCGAATCTGGGCCTTGGTGACACTCTGATACCGCGAGGCATTTCCTTTTGTTGAGCTTGAACAGCCGCTGCAGCCTGCTTGATCAGGGACGAGGATGACAAGGATTTTTGCAGCATGATCTCCGACATGCTCCGTTTCTTCAGTATCGGTTTCTTTTTGGACTGCGACTGTATGAAGGAGTTGGATTTGGACAAGCCAGCGCATGCTTCGTCATGTTTAGGACGTGAGAGATCACTCGTCTTGCCGGTCAGTAGCGGCCCGTACAGCCAGGTAACGTCACAGTCCTTGAGCCTGTGCCAAAAGTCAGCGGGTTGGGGCTACAATTGGAGTGAGGGTCATAACATACCAGTTGAGCGTCTCGGGGGAGACGGTCTTGAGGTTGTTCTTTGCTTTGATCCATGTCCTCCAGGACGCATTCTCTAGCCGTGCAGAATTGCCGCCAAATCCATCCCTGTTGGAAATGATGTGCTTCCAGGACGACCAAATGTCCTCCTCCTTCCAGTCATGAGACAGATAGTCGACATGACGCGTGGGTTGTGCCCCAACTGCACTGTCGTCCACAGCACCGCCGGTGGGATCGCAGTAAGACTCGGGAGTCTCAGGATTTGAGGTTGTGGTCGATGTTTCGTAACCAGGAGAGTTCGCTGTGCGAGGGCTGGGTGGAGGTTCCAATTCTTCTGGTGTTGGCGGGCCTAGGTATGCATTGTACGTGGGGAAGACAATGTCACTCTCATCGCCCAAGTCGTGCAACAGACCATTATCGCAGCCCTCGCTGTCCGTGGAGAGCGACAGGTTGCTCGCAGGGGTAGAGGAACAGGAATGGTCGGCTGTCGACGCATGTATTGTTTGTGGCGAGGACGGCGCAGTTGAGAGCTGCGAGTCGCCGTAGATTTTGACGGGCTGTGGGTAGAGATCATGTATCCTCGAGGCAGAAGATGAACCGTGGAGACCGCCCGTTTGCCTGGGCCCGAATCTCGTCTGGGAATGAGATCGACGTAGCATAGAGGGTGCGAAGTAGCTACTCTCTTCCGAAGTTATTACCACCGCCATCTTGACGGACAACCACCGGCGATCAATTGGACGTGGCGTCCAACGTCACCGTCAATATTTGCCAGTGTTTTGAGAGAGGGGATTCCGTCATCTGTATGCCACCAATCCTGGTCAGGGGGGAGCGTGCTGTCACTTGCGCGGTGCGTCTTGACGTGTAGGAAGATACTGCAGCTTGATAGCCGACTTTCTGTGCCGGCTTCGTTCTGCTGGAGACTGGTTGTGTTTTTGGAAGCCGATCCTGTGCAGCGGCGGGTTGTAAATTGCACGACAAGCAGCGATGGCCAAGGGTGTGGAGAAATTGTGTGAAGGTGCCTGGCTGGAGGTGGGCCTTGAGCGGCCAGGTTGGTTTATGACTGGCAGCGGAGGTTGGGTGAAGAAAAAGGTGGGTGAGGGGAGATATAGGTCCAGAAGTCCCGAGTCGGACGGCCAGAACACACACGCAGGCGAGTGGCAGCGCGGTGCCGATCTGAAGAGGGTGGTGGGTGCGTGGGTGTCTCGAGTCTGCGGGTCTCAGGGTGGTCAGGACAAAAGCTGCATGACTGAGGGCGTGGAGAGAGATATCGCAGATGACTCGAAGGGGGGATTCTGGGGCTTTGCTGGATGGCGGAGGGCGGTGGTCGGAGAAGACCCAGAGGGCAAAGCACCAAACAGACTTCGGCAAGCACTCAAGAACCGGGACAATGGGGGGGAGGCGGCGGGTCCAAGACTTAAAGGTGTGGGATGTGGAAAAGTGAATGGAGGATTGCGTGGGTTGGACGTGAAAGGTCTGGGGTCCTTGCCGATCCCAGAAGGTCTGGGTCTGGGCTCTGCGATTGCAGGGCGCCGCGCAGCACGGCTGCGAGGGTACATGGGTACACGGCCGACTGCACGGTACAGGGTACCTGGGTAGAGCAGAGCGTTGGTGGTGAGCGCCCCAGGTGGGGAGACAGAGAGAGGGAGGACTTGGGCAGGGCAGGGCAAGCTGGGGGGGGGGCTAACCTGAGCGGGTAGCTCGGCCTGTCGCCACTAGGACCACTTGGGCAGTGGCCTTGCCTGGCCTGCACGCGTGGGGGGAAGGGAATTCGGCGTGGTGCTGCCGCTGGGCCACTGGTACTTGGCCATTGGCACTTGGCCATTGGCACTCTCGCCTTCGGGCCCGGCTGGCCACCTGACGGCAAATCCCAATTTGCTCGACATGCCATATCGGCCTGCCTACCGAGACATCTATCGCTCGAGCGTCGGCCCTGGCCTGGCTAAAGATGCTCCTGCCGCACCTACGATAATTTACGACACGGGACTGCCAGCGCAGCAAGTGCACTTGGTTGCGTGCCTTGACGTCGTAGCGCAATAACGCAAAGGGTGGCCCGAAGGACGTGGGATGAAGGGGGTGGGGGTAGGGGGGGTCAACCGGTGTGAAAGACCTGACAGGGAGGGTGGGTTTTTGGTTGGCCCTCGACGATGCCGACTCCTGCGATAGATAGGCCAGGACATGGAAGACTGACTAACCTGAGTACAGGGCCCGTCGCAGCACACGGTTTTGGCAAGTTCAAGCAGACAGGTATCTACCTGGATCCGGTAGCCCAGCAGGTATGCTGGTAGTGCGCAGCGGGTAGTAGTAGGCTGGGGGGGGGAGGAAGGATATCGGGACCAGGCCGAGGGTGTGCGCATGTGGCTCGCGATTCTAGAGCTCTCAGGCCTGCTGCAGACGGGGCCGCATCAAGCCTCAATTACAACTCATGCACGATAAACACCCGGCACGGACGAGCACTATGCCCAGGTTAAGCGAGTGGGCAGGTGGGCGGGTGAGTGGACGAGTGGTGGGCTATGTATGTGAGTATGGATGTGTGTGTGTGTATGTACGTGTGTATGCATATGTGTGTGAGTTTGTCTGCAGCATGGCCAGGCGCACCCGGAGGAGAGACGAAACGGTCAGATGGAGGCACGTAACCATGGATGGATGGAATCTGTGGGGAGAGGGGGGACGCCATTTGAGATTCAACCTTGCAGTCTCTCTTTGGAAGGAGGGGGGGCCGGTTGTCAGCCTTCGAACCGAACGCAGCCTTGGGGTTTCAAGGTTGTCGTCCATTTGGCAGCTTCCAAAGACTGGTAGGCTATCAGACCGAAGGCGTGAGGGGACATGTCTGCGTGCCATGCAAGTGACTGACGCGCTGCAGCCCAGAACGCCCACTGTACGACAGAAGCCCGGCTGGACAAAAACGTTTGTAGAGAAAATACCGACTGCAGGTATGTGGTACCTACATGGCAGCGACTAGGCGGTGAACATGGGCCGCTGGGCACCTGGGCACTGGACGGGACAGGGTGATGGGCTGGTGGCCTATCTGACTATTTGGCCTGTTCAGGGACGAGGCGGGTTGAATTGCCTCTGAGCAAAAAGCAAAAAGAGTAGCACGAGATGGGGGAATGAACGTGCGGATTGCGGAGTGCAGTATGAGATGCAGCATCGAAGCAGGGGACAGCCAGGGAACGTGATTCGCCCCCGTTGGCTTCCCACCGAGCCACCGCGTCTGTCCGAGCGCCTTGTGTGCTCAGCAGCACTGCGTACTGTGTACTGTGTGGGTGATGAGTTGAGCTGCTGGCTGCTGGCTGCTGGGGAAGGGGCAGGACAACAATGATCATGATCATGGAAGTAGGTACATGGGGGCGCACATCGATAGTGATTGTCGTTGTTCTCACCTTGTTATCTGTATCCGGGCCTCTGTTCCAACGGTTCCCTTCTTTCCTCTTCCGTGGTCTGTGGTTGACCGGTCAGGTGTAACAAGCACAGATAGGTGTGCCAGGTCGTCATGCGACCAGCGACAAGGCCTGCTGGTGGTCAGGGCTGGTCCGGTACCCCGGGAGGGGAATAGAGAGAGGGAACCGTACGAGCAGGGCACCTCGGTAATCGGTCGTCTGGAATATGGGGCCTTGGCATGGGCGGCCGGGGGCAAAAAAGGGTCAAGATGTGCCCGCTGAGGAATTCTCTTCAAATCTACCTAGCGGATGGGGCCTCCCTGGGTCAGACACGGCCAGCTGGCAGGTTCGGAGTGGCAGAGTGGGAGCGGGAGCGACAGAAGAAAATCTCTTGATTTGCCTTCGCCTCTTGCCTCAGAGATGGTCACGGGACGATGAATGACTGGCTTGGGGTTCGTTCCTGCGCTTCCCCGTGTCACCCGCCCGCGCGGCCCGTGGGGATGGGGGTCCGGAATGTTAATTCAATGCGGCCTGTTTGGGCAATTTCTGCTGGCTGCTGATGCCGATGCTGATGCTGACGGGGACGGGGACGGGGACGAGGGACGGGGGACGAGGATGTCGTGACTTTGTGCGTGGGTGTCACTCGTGTACGGGATACCTCACACTCACTCCCCGGGGCTGAAGAGTGCGACGAACCGGCCAAGGACAGAGAGGTCACTTGATCCGGCCTGGCGTGATTCCACGAGCACCTATAGAGATACCTCTGTCGACAGACCAAGCCGACTAGACTGTGTTATGCAGCGAGGAAAAAGCTTTGGCATGAAGCCCGTCAGAACCATGCTCCCCCGGATGTTACATCTATTTCCCTCCTGCTGGGCAAAACCTTAGGCTTAGCTGTGTGCAGGGCACGCACGCACTGTAAGAGATGATAATGGACCTGGGAGCTGACGTTCTCAGCCTGTCCTGCCTGCCTGTGCTGTCTCAGCCAGTGCGGGGGTCACACTGGGGAATGTCTTGGGTTCTGATGAATCCGGGGGTGATCGATGTCCAGAATTCCCACAAACGGGCCTGCCAACCTGGGGATGGATGGATCTTCGCCGGGGGAGGGGGGGTCGGCCGTTATGGCGTGGCCTCATGGAATTGGGTGATCAGAGCTCTCACCGTCCAAACTGGAGCCCCCAGATCAGCAATCCAGCAACGAATGGTCTGCCCGGGACTGAGACTTGCTTGATGATTGATGTCATTTGCAAGCCTGCCAGACGCCATCAAAATACTGCCAGTTTCACTCCTTTTGCTCATAATCCAGGGCTATCTGTTCTCTCCTGACGCCTTGATATTGTTTTTTTTTCCCCTTGCAGGCAGTCCAGGCAGTCTGTCCGTCTGGCAGGCCTGCGGTGTTATGGAATCGGCCCACCCCTGGCCTAGCCACACACGGGCCCAGCCTTGTGACGTTAACGTCGCCCTTCGTCGAGGCTGATCAACGGCACCCAGGCCAAGTGCGAATCTAGAAACAGTCGGCTCGGCCATCGCTGGCTGACGGTTGCCATTAGGCCGGGCTCGTTCTAATGGCCATCGAACCAATACGAGCTGGTTGGAGGCGTGTAACAGTCCTGCGCCCAGGGAACTGTCTCCTTGTCCTGCCCAGGAGCTCCCTTCCCATTGTTTGATACGCATTGGTGAGGGCGAGGAGAAAGATGGACCGACTCTAGATTCGAAGCCAGACTTCGATCAGGACTACCTTTCCGCTAGCAGGTTCCGCAACCCGCCTGGTGAACCCTGAAGACCACACAAACCATCCAGGCCACTGGGCAAGCCGCCCGTGGTCATCCTGGGGCCAGCATGGCTGGCATGGTCGCATGCGTCTCGTAGACCGCTGGTGGTTCATGTCCTATCTTTGCTCAATCCCCGCCTCGTGCTTTATCTCCACGCCGGCTGGCCGGGAGCCCCTCGGGAGCCTCTGAGGAGCCTCTCAGGTATCTGCCTCCATTGTCGTCCGGCTTCGAGTCGCCTCGACCAGAAACACTAGCCCGTCCGTCCGTCGGCAATTGTCACGGTCAGGGTTCCGGATTGTTCCGCATATGAGTCTGCAACCCGGCCGTCCATGGCATCCTTGGAGCTGCAGACGAGATGGCGCCAACCTTCAGAGCTACTCCCGGCCAGTCCTCTAGCTACATGAGATAGTCCGAGCTAAACCTCCGTCCACCAAGCCATGTCCTTCTGTTCTCTGCGGCCTTGCTGGCACCGGGCTGCATTAGACGCAACCTCAGCGATATGTTCACGTCGAGGGAGTGACCTTATGTCCTCTCACCCGTCACATCCTTTGTCTCGACAATATGTAGGGCAACGAACCTACGCGCGCACCATGCCATGCAGATATGCACATGAGAAACAGGGCGCCGTCTTGGCCGCGATCGAACCAGGCGCATGGATTGGACAACACGGACCGCGTAGCTGGTCGCCGAGCGAACCTATGCAATACTTACGACACCGGCTGGACAGCTGGGCCAGATTGCAACCTCTCCACGAGATTAATTGAAGTCGTCTGTCTGTCAGAGCATTGATCGATGTCTGACTGCAGATCCTTTGCCATTGTGCGTAGATATTCGACTTCCCAGACCAGGTGGTGCGGCAAGGGCTGTCCACAAACGAGCCGCACAAAGGACCTATCGACACAGTAATAAGGGGAGCGGGATTTCCCTATCCTCCCACTTCCCTGACTCTGCAGCCAAGCCGAATTCAATCTGTCCTCTCTGGAGACTGATGACATAGTGGCGGGCAGCCGGGATCAAGGCAGGATGCAGCCCAAGGCTCAATTCAACTTTTCCCCAGACGCTTGGGCAAATGGCCATCTGAGAGTTGCCCACACAAACCTCGTCCCTTGATGAGTGCCATCCCAGATTGCCCCATCCCTGCAGACTCCCGCCCGCTACGACTCATCAGATATCTGGTGCCAGGCTGGCCAGGCTGGTTGGTGTCCCAGCAGGAGAGCCAGTCCTACGAGCCATAAGCGGCATCAACCAGTATCAAAATCAAGCACATCAGATACCCTAAAGCCGGCTAATCTGGCCGGTGCCTGAAACCACGGGATATCAGGGTCAAAGCCGTGACTCGCACCCACATCTCGTGGGGTTTAGACTTTCGTCCGAATAGGGCGGTGAGGAGTAGTTCACGTCCCGACTGACTAGATCTTGTTTGATGGCTGAGATGGCTCTTCTTTGAAGAAATGCTACTACCCCTGGCCGGGGGGGAGGAGTTGACCTGTGAGGGATGGGCAATTGCTCGTGCCATCTCCGGACGGTACGAGAGGCTGGCCTAGGGCGAGACGTGACGCGGGCAGAGCTGCAGCCCGAGACTCTCGGAGGTTTTTCCCGACTAACGCCAGGCGCCGCCAGCGTGAAGGGACAGGGACTCATCCAGGTTATCCTGCAGCTATTACGGAGACGAGGGGACCCTGATCGTCGCCCGTAGCGGGAGCCGTTTCGGACCACAGCAGCCCACCGCGTTGTTTCCCAGGCCGCCCAGAAGGTCTAGATGCGTAGCAGCCCAAAGCATCACCGCAGCATCTATTCTTAGGGGACCGCTACGGCTTACACTGTGCAGGCGCACACGCAAGCGGCTTCCTACACGGAAACACCACCACGTAGCATGAGCACCGTACAGATGAGGCAGGTCGAGGGGCGGCAGCATTCCTGTCGAACCCGTCCCGAAGCCGACGGCAAAGCAATCGAGATACGGCATGGCGGCAGACTGCCTCGACCGTGCGTGTTGACTTGATAAGCCAGGGGCCCAGTGGAAGCGCTCTCCTGCGGTAGTCTGCTTCCGTGAGACGTTACGACCCTTCGATGGGTGGACGGACCTTGATGTCCAGAGATAAAGCTAGCCTCCACGGCCGTCGGGCCCTAGGAATGGACTATGCCCAGGTACTCGAGACAACAAACAAAACGAATTGACTCCGGCCCTGGCACCGGCCCCAGACCGTGGAGGAGAGGAAATCCCCGGGTCTTGGGCAGCGGCCGGTAGTGGTATCTTTATGAGGCTCTGTGTTGAGGCTCTAAGACGTGGCTTGGTCCCACATCGACGGGCTAGAAGAGAAGGTGGGCACCTCGATGTCCTCGATCGGGTCACCTTGTGTCTGCTATCCGTCTTCTATCATCTATCATGTGCGCTCGAGTCCCTGGACCAGATCCCGTAATCGTTTCGTCAAGGTGCTTGGTAGAATTGCACACACTCTGGGCTTGGTTGGACACGCCGTAGTACAACAGCAGATCTATACATTGCAGTCAGTGGAAGTCCACCACAAAGACCATCCCTCCCCTCCCCCTCCCTCCTTCCCTGGCCCGTCACTTCCGACTTGTCATTTTCGCGAGGCGCTGTGAGCCGGCGTGATGCAACCCAGTACAGGGCGGGCCGTGGGTGGGAGCCGCCCAGCGAACGGGGGGGACTTGTTTCCTTGTCAAGACTATGTACCTGTCAGTGTCAGGGCTACGACTCGTCCTGGGCGGTCGTTGCTCATCGGGTAATCCGGAGACGTGATCTCCTCCCTTGTTGTTCCCAGAGGACATTGACTCGCGACATTCCAGAAACATTATTGTAGATGCGGTCGGAAGGGTGTGTCTTAAACAAGTCCAAGCCACGGGGATCGCCGTTGAAATTATCCCTCGTTTCTCGCGTTGTTTTTTGTTTTAGAAGGGGGCGCAGAGTCGTCGATGTCGTAGATTCCCAGCGCCTCAGACATGTGGAGTGGGGACGCCACGTTCTGGAAGCCCTTGGCGGCGCCTGGGAAGACGACATGGACGAAGATTTCTCGTGCGGACTTCATGGGTGGCCGAGTGCTTCCGCGTTGTGCCTTGGGTGCGCCAGGACCGATCAAGACGAGCAGAAACTTGCCTGCCGATGAGCAAGTACTCGGTAGAGCGAGCAAGTCATGCACGGCTCGTTCGGCACGCAATGGGCGTTGATAGTTCGTATAGCAACAACAAGCCTTGGAGATGTGGGTTTGGCTCCCCGTGGCACGCTCATACCTAAACGCCGGCCGCACTTGGCTAGCCTGGGGTGGATTTTCATTAGATAATTAGACATTTTACAGTTCATATCTTGCGTGAGCCAAATACTGTAGGAGGAAGAAAAGAAACCCAGACCAAAGGGCACGCGTTCTTGGGAGGTGTCAGCATTGCATCTAGACCCAGTTCCCCTCCAACCCTTCCAGCCCATCCATCCATCCCCCCGGGGAAGGCTGCCGCTGCATTGGACTTGGATGGACTGGACGAGGTGCCATCGAAAAGGCTTGCTACTGTGGGGGGGGGGGGAGAAAAAGACACTTGCTGTCCCCACCGTCAAGTGAAACTTACTACCGCCGTACCATCGAAGAGAACCTGGTAGGATCCCGCTGGCCTGGGCTCCCGGCTAGCTGACTACCAGACAGCCACTGGAGGACGGGAGCAATCTAAGATGCTCTCCGCCCATCTCGCCCTCGCTGCATTAGCCAGCCATCCATCCGGCCAGCCTGCCCCAGATTCACCACATCATGCCATGCTGACTGCTGCCGACGCCTTAATAGATGGCCGGTATGCTTAAAACGCAGCGAGCGATCTCCCATGCCCACTGCCACGCCAATATCGGCCGAGTGACAGTCCGCTCGTGAACCTTGGGAATAGATTGCGATTGCAACTGGGGACTGCGACTGGGGTCCCGACGCGGTCTGGCCAGCCAGCCTCGACTTTTTCTTTTTCAGATGAAACATAGACGGGCATCGCAACAATGCGACTCTGGCCTGGTTCGCTGGCTGGCGAAAGCAAGCATTGCTCAGACTCTGGGGGATCGTCACTCGGCCGCCTGATGAGGCAATCCGAAGGGGCTGAGGCGGACGCGATAGTCTGCAGTAGATACTGTTTACCGCGTGTGCTACGTGCGTGTGTACGTACCGTGTACCTTCTCACATCTCACCAAGGTCTCGATCGATTTAAGTCTGTACGTACACCAAATGCTCTAGCAAAGCCTGATACGGGCTCGTTCTTCTCCTCCGCCCGCTCGGCGCCGGGATCCTCCCAAGGCAAAAAAAGGCCCCAGGTAGGGGTGGAGCTTGCGTTCGTTCGAACCCAGCGCAGGCCGAGTGCGAAGGAGGCCCGAATGGCCCGCCCATTCTCGGCCGCTCTATTTCTCGCGGCTTTCCGGAGCAAATTCTACGCAGAGTTTTGGGACGGCGCCTCCCCGCTTTCGCCATCCCCCCCTCCCAATCCCCGGACAGAGTGCGGCTTTTGCAGTGTCGATGTTGCGGTTAGGTGTTATTATCACAGGCATACTCGACTTATTGCTAATAGGTACTGTGCATGCGCGCCCGTCAAGAACAGGCAAGTCCGGACGGCGCGTGTGGCCTGCCCGATGCAGGCCGAACACACCCACGGTTGTCTCCGCGATAACGCTCGCAGCACCCCCTTCGGACGAATCAGCCTCGTGCTTTTTTCCCTCACCGGTAGCTGTACACCCAATGTCGTCTCGCTTGATCTAACCTCCATCAAAGGGTCTTGGTAGTCGCGTACAGGGCAAGCACTGGTTCCGTAACAGTACCGTCATTGTTGTGTGTCGTCGCTGTGTATGGCTAGACCAAACCATCCGTCCAGAGTGCGTCTAATCATATTGGGATGGAGAACAGATGGGGCCCAGGGGGGGGGGAGCCGGATTGCCGCAAGTTTATCGCAATCCTTCCCCGCGCCAGTTGCAGACGCAGATGTATGGAGGGGACGCCGCTGCGATCGACACGGCTGTTGCCCAGAGGGAACGGCAGGATGGCTTCACTCGGTTATTGTCAGTCCGAGTCCTACCCGACCTTCCATTTCTCCGCCCTGCCTCTCCCGATTCTTGAAATGAGCGGGCCGTTACGTCCAGACCTGGCCGTACTCTCCCATCACCTAATGCCTTGCTTCATCCTGCGGCTTGCTGCCCCTTGTCCTACTGTCCTTCCTGTCGTATCACCATCCAGACCTGTCTATGCGTCCCCGAGCGGCTGGCGTAACGAAGGAGACGCTCCACGGTAGAAAGGCATGGCAACTGTGAGGCACCGAAGCGCATGTCACATCTGCAGCGCATCCCAGATCTGCGTGGCCCTTCTTTGATAGGCGGGAGATATATGACCTCCTGCCTCACCGGGGCCGCTTTGAAACATGTACACAGCATGATGGTCCAAGGCACGACTGCGCCGCAGGGCATCTGCTCGCATGTTCTTGCCAGGGCTCCCGGCTGGCACTCGCCTTGGCGAGGTTGTGGCCGCATCACACAAGCCTCGACCCTCGACAAGACATGCCAGTCGTGGCTTGCATAATAACGGCCATGGCGGGTGGTCGATAGCGTTCTTGCCGGACTGTGTGTGCCTTGTGATTTGGTTGTTTGGCGCAGAGGTTCGTCGGCGCTTTGAATGAACTCTCCTCCCCGCGAAACTACCAGATTCTTGGGTGATTGAGCTGATGATTGGCAAAGAGCCGCAGTGCCAATCACATAATCTTGCAGCCCTTCAACCTGCAGATACGACTCAGTAGGCCGCAGTAGCCTGAACGCTTCATATCCCGGAAGAGCTCCCTAATTGGAATCCGATCTTCAGCAGCCGGTGCGAGCATACATGGATTTCGACGCCGCTGCCGTGAAGATAAAAACGTCGTCTTGCAGAGTGCGCAAGCTTGCCTATCTCAATGTGACTGTCCTATGTCATCAATCACATGAAAAAGGGGTTGGGCTCGTGGTAATACTCGTCGTTTGCTGGACCCCGGCGACTCCTTTCTCCTCAATCAAACAATCTCCATCTGCAGACGAGAGTCTCCTGATGTCATATCCAGGGGGTGAGAGGAGGAGGAAGGAATTATGGAGAATTCGACAAGAGTGCTAGCCTCGACCGTCGCCCTGAGCGCTTCTCGATAGCACTGTAAACGTTTGGTCCGAATAGCCGTGTGGTGTGATATTGACACACTGCTTGTATAACCGGGCAACCTGCTGCTGTCGGCTAGGACTCTCGGAGCTATGCTGTAGCACCTTTCGCAGGCAACATCGTCCTGGATTGCATCCTGGAAAGCGAACGCTCGCGAAGGCCTTGGATGGAAATCTGTAGGGCTAACATGGGCTTGAGACGTGTGCCCTGAACCGACAACCCGAGGCAAGCGTAACGACCAGGGCTGAAGCCATTTCACCGTTGGACAGTGCCGCAAGCCACTATCTTCCGGGGACACGATGGCGACCATAGGTGAAGCAAGCCAGCTTTGCGCCTTCTTGCCACTCCGTCTTATGCAAGTTGACAAAAATGGCCAGCGGGCTTGTCTGTATGAGACCGGATAATTTCCAACGGCGCGTGTCAGTCTCACGAGAAGCTCCTTTCCAGCCCCTGGCCCACCCGGCTCGCTCAGACAGTAATGAAGGTGGCTTTGTCAAAATGCCGTGCGCTGTTCTGTGCGCTGATAGTGTCGTGTGACGTGCATATCTTCAACGGCCCACGCGATGCCCCCTTCCGCAGCTGCATTGGGCATCTGGATAAGATATTGATTTGTATACCCAATCGGAGGACGACGTAAGGGTAATGTGAAGGATCGCGGGTATCTGGCTGGCAAAGCGGCGATTTAGAACCCGGACAGAAGTCTCGACCTTGTAGTGACCGTGACGGCTGTAATCCGTAAGACGATCACGAGTTCTCCTCGACTGATTCATCCTTAATCAGAGGTTCATTGCCTAGGAGCGAAAGCAACCTCGGCCGGCAGCCTGAAGCTCGCACAATACATGCTCTTCGCCGGCGCCACGTCTCGAACGTGATGCACGGCAACCTGTCCGTCCTGGACCTCAGTTCCCGTCGCCACAATCTGCCCGTCCCAGCCCAAGGTGACGCCCAGTTCCTTGGAAACACGCTCGCAGATGTCGATTCTGGGCACATCATCGTCGCTCTTCAGGGCGAAGCAGTGGACATGGACCATGGGCAGGTTTGTCTTCGTGTGAGGTGCGAAGAGCGCCTCCTGCCCGGCGTATAGGCCTCGGTAGTACGACAGAAACTCGGTGGCGGATGCGGGCAGGTTCATTACGAAGTGGCTAATCGTAGCCGGGATGGGAACGACCGTGGGCGGAGGCCTTTTGGCGTCAGGATTACTGCGCGAGAACCTTTGCTTCGAGGGCACCACGGCTGCGTCACCAGCCCGCGAGGCTGCGAGGACCGAATCGGCTGCTTTATGGATGAAGACACGGCCATCTTCGTTGAACGGCCGGACAAAAGATGCGACCTGTTCACCAGTCAGTCGATATCAATAGTTTGTTGTTGGCAAGAGTGTGCGCACCTTGTTCCGCCCGATGGCGTCCTGAAGATACTTGTAGCTCTCTGGGTTGTAATCGTTGGCCCAGACGAAGACTCCTCTCTTCCCAGCCGGGACAGCGAAAGGCCCAATGCCAGCCATGACATCGCACACGACCTCGCCCGGCTGGAACGACCTGACAAGTCTCGTATGCTCCTTTTCAAGCTTGCTGTTCCAATAGACTTTGGAGTAATCGAACTTGAATACACATCCGTTCTCATTAAGCTCAACGTTCAAGTCGCTCTCGCCGGCAAGCAGCTCGTAGCCGAAGGTCCGGAACTCAGATTCAGTGCCCACGTTGTCCGTCTTGTTGATGACAGTCCTGATGTGCTGGTTCTTCTCCACCATCACCTGACCTATGAGCATCTTGTATGGGAGATGTTGGTCCCGTAGGTTCAGATGCGCCACATGTCCCGCCGTGTTGAATCCGGAGGGGATGTCGTCGTGCAGTTCCTCTGGCAATAGCGTCGATAGTACGTCACGGTAGTTCCAGTAGTCATAGTCGAGCTTCAGCTCATATGGAACTATGCCCACCTCATCATCCTTCACCAACTGCGAGACAATAGGACCCCATGTCTCTGGTTGCTTAGGCGAGATAGAAGGTTTGAGGAGGAGGCATTTGCGACCTTTTGCTGCGAGGTCAGTGTCCGGGTCTGGGGCGATGGCAGATATCCTGTCCATGGGCAGAATGTCTCCATTTTTGGAGAGGGCCTGCCTTAGTTTTGACAGGTTCTTGTTGTCCCTCACGGACGCCGCAGCCAGGTTGAGTGTCTTCGAGAACAGAGCTTTGTTCAGTGAAGTGCTGGGCGGCAGTTTTGGTGGGCGCAGGAGTGCCATGCTGTCTTCTTCCTGCGTGGCTAGGCTGTTTGTATGAGTTTCGGTGGTGGACATTATAAATGGGATGCTGGACGCAACGTGTTGGACGTGTGCATGCTCCTGGTTATGAGAGGGACCGATGAGTATTTTATGGGGCTCGAAAGTTTTCGCAAGGCTGCGAGCTCCCCGGAGTGGTTGAAATTTATTGGGGAAGCTTTCAGGCTTGGCGCAGCCAGGGACAAGGCTGAAGGGCTACTAGCACTACTGATGGTCTTTGTGCAAGACAGTGATGTCACTGAAAGTCGCCTTGTGAATACCATAAAATTGACAGCAGCTAATCGTACTTCAAGAATCTTCCCAGTTTTCCTGTCAGGTTTGAGAATCTCATTCAAGAGCACAATGTCAAAAAAGAGGACGATTGATGCCTTTTTTATGCCACCAGCAAAGCAGCGGAAAGTGGATGAGCCAAACGCTCAAGAGCCACCAGTATGGCTCTACTAATGGGTGCTGTTTATGGCAATATAGTGCTAACATGATCGTAGAGCGCTGTTTCCACTCACCAAACGTATCCCTTCCCTATACCTGGCTTTCCACTTCACATCGAGAAGGAACTGTCATCGCTGCCGGCAACTCTGGGTCGTGCAATCAAGGACCAGTTGGACCTCGACCTGCTGTACTTTCAGCCGTACGTTCCAGGATATCTCGCCAAAGATGTTTTCAACTTTCTCCGGTCGGAACTGCCCTTCTATAGAGTCAAGTACACCATCAAGAGAGGACCCACCGAAACTCAGATCAACACGCCAAGATACACCACCGTCTTTGGTATAGACAACACCTCACGATTCTCGGATGAGGGCACCATTGTCGATGCGAAGACAGGAGCAAAGGTTCCCGCCAGCTCATATCCCAACTGCGCACCCCGTCCGATCCCAAAGTGTCTCCATGACCTGCGCCGGTCTACTGAAGCTGCCACTGGCTGCCAGTTCAATTTCTGCCTTGTTAACTATTACTCCTCAGGATCTGATAGTATTAGCTATCATTCTGACGATGAGCGCTTCCTCGGACCAGACCCAGCCATCGCCTCGTTCTCTTTTGGTGCGAGGAGAGACTTCTTGCTGAAGCACAAACCTATCGCTCCGAGCGAGCAGAAGACGGGCGGGCCAGACCCGAAGCCTCTGAAGCTGCCCCTTGAGAGCGGCGATATGATTCTCATGCGAGGGAGGACCCAATCTTGCTGGTTGCACTCGGTTCCAAAACGGAGCGGTAAGAATGAGAAAGATGGAGGTAGGATCAACATAACGTTTCGTCAAGCCATGGTAAAAGGCGGAACGAGCAACTGTAAGCCCCATGCTTGTCCTTCCGAGGTTCCCCGTCTGTCATGTTTTAGAATGTTCCAGAATGTATCACTTCAGGGTCCGTAGCAGGTTATTAACAGGTACTAGACTATCATTATAATGTTGGGACTGGGCCGGTCTATAAATGGGATAAGAGCGCTCAGGAAATGAGGATGATGGGGTCCTTGACGGAGGGTATATAAATGTAAACACTTCTTTATGCTGCACCTTGAACTCCTCAGCCCATGCGCTGCGTCTGTATTGCAGCTCTAACAGATCCTCAAGACTACAACTATCGTCCCAGCCTGAATTGAGCGTTCGCATACTTGCACAGACCACTGTAGAATACCTGGTACCCGACGCTCTCGTTGTCAGGCACGTGGTAGATTTCGGTGAGATGCAGGTGCCAAGGCGGATATCCCTGAAACTCGATGTGCGGCCCAAAGACGATCAACAAATCGGACTCCTCCATAACGCTCTCCCTTAGTTCCACGTCAAGAAGTCGCTGCTCGATGTCGGCAGGAGAGATCTTATGCTTCTGGGCCATCTCCGCTAGCGTCTTCGTAAGATCTACCATGGAGTCACGGCCATCCTCGGCGCATATCAATCTCATGGTAAGGTGACTAGCTGCCTCTCCAAAATCTGCGGTCTGTGGGCTAGATGGGGACTCTATCGACTGGGCGTGGGGTGCGCAAACCGTCAACGTGGGATGTTGCTTGCCGAAGTAGGATCTGAGGTTCTGGGAAATCGCTCGGTGAGTTTCAGGTAGGTATTGTTTGAGAAGGCCTAGAAATCCTGTCAGCTGCAGACTTGCGCGTCGCACATGGAGAGGCGCACCTGTCTTCTCGTAGACGTTCAAGGCGGGTATCCCGGCGCTTGCGCACCACGCCGAAACTTCCGCTATCTCGTTCACCAGACGCTCCAGCTCGGCGCCGCCTTTGCCATCTTCCTCCACTCTCAGGATGACACTCAGAACTTTGGGAACTTTGCTCAGTCGTTTCACATCCCTCTGTATCATGGCAGGGTCGCGATGATGGTAGAAGAATATGGAGTATGTGCGATCGCGGACGGCATGGTAGGCCTGGCGGGTATGGATGTAGATGGAGAATATGGCATGAATGATTGTGAAGGTCAGGATGTGAAGTTGCGTCTTGAGAAAGTTCCTAACTCCAAACGTAATGCGCCGGCTTTGAGCTCGCTCTTCGCGTTCCTGGTCCTGCTTTGTTGGTGGGAGGTAGGGCTTTACCTGTGTTAGCTGCCGTAGCCGCCCGCTTTCATGGGCAAGAGACGTACCTCCAGAAGCTTTAGTCTCTCTTCTGGAGTCAGAAGCTTCCCGCCAGCCTTCTCGTTGCGACGATAGACTTGGGTGTCCTTGGTGTCGAAAGGCATTTTGATGACCCGGTGTGTTCCAACGTGAAATGATGCGCAAGGACGGCAGACGACGAAGAAACGAAGAGGATAAGGAGACGGTGTCAGCAAGAAAAGAGCATGCTAACACGCGTACGCATTGGAGGCGAAGGGGTGGTTCAACAGGGCGGTGGAACGGATGGCATGGTGAGTGGCAGTGAAGATGGCGCCGAGGATTGGGAAATTCCATCCTGGCCAGCTGCAAGCATGTGTGAGCTTGGCTGGGCCATGTCTGTCGTCAGTCCTGCAGCTACCGGCCGTGCAGGGAGCTCTCGGCTCTCTGCCATGCAGTAAGCGGTCACCTTCAGCCACATTCTCGGTGCTGAACGGGGCTAGAGCGTCCATGGCTGGGGGAGGTCAGGCATTGGCGGGGACCCCTGTACGGGCGTCAACAGGGATCTATGGGGGCTCCCTTTCCCCAGCAGACATTGGGCCAAACATGCCGCAGACAACATTTGGCTTCAGGCAGGCAGACGAATACGACCCCGACTGCGACCACGGTGACGACTGCGGCTTCGACTACGGCTTCGATTACGGCTTCTATACGACGTGACAGCAGCTGAAATCAGCTTCAAGCTCGCGACTCGGGGGACCAATTGATGAACTGATCGAATCGCCCATCAGAGGACCGATGCGCCCCGGGGGCCGGCAGCATTGATGGCTGTAAACAGGGCCGAGTCCGGGTCTGGCCCGAGAGCCCTGTTCCCCCAGGGACCCAGCTTGGAAGAGAAGGACTTCTCAACCAAGGAGTTCATCGTGAGGGACTTCGTTGACGAGTTGGCCGAGAGCGCCATTCCCGTGAACCGACGATCCGCCCCAGCGAGTCAGCCAGCGTTCGACCCAAAACCCCTAATCAGGACCTTCGAAAGTACGTCGCCGCTACTCTTTTCTAAGTCTCCGAGTACGCTCGCTGACACGTTGCGTGTGATACAGATGCATTATCCCAGTTGGGTACGCTCACGGAGAAGCTGGAAGAGGAGGAATCTGGGCTGCAGAGCGACGTGCGCCGAGCAGAAACGCAGCACGATCGTACTCTAGAAACGCTTGGTCGGAAACTAGACCAGTCCATGGCCCAGTTCGAAGCACTCGACTCCACGCTGAACAGCTCCAACGGCATCAACGGCCACGACAGGACAGCCCGAGGTGACATAGGGGGAAATGTAGCCGTGCAGATCGGCGAGAGGCTGGAGGAGCTGGACCGGAAACGTAGGAGGGCGCTGGACGCCAACTTCCTGATTCAATGCTGGAATGAGGTATCCGAAACTGGGCAGCTGGGCTCACTCGAGGAGATGAAGAGGGTGGGCGGAGCCGAGAACAAAGTCCGGTGCGCCAACATTGCGCGGCAGCTCATGCGCATCAGCCAGAGGTTGGATCCCACATCTTGGGGGCAGACGAACGGATACCGGCGGAACGGGATCACGAATGGCGTGACTGGCGTCAGCCGGAAGCATAACACTCGCGAGATACTGGAGAAGTTCTGCGAGGTTCTGGAACAGGACCTGCTCGAGCAGTTCAACAGGAGCTATCGATCTCAGAACTTCCCCGACATGCTGCAGTGTGCCAAGGTCCTGTTTGATTTCAACGGAGGCAACAGTGTTGTGGCCACCTTCGTGAACCAGCACGACTTTTTTATCAACAGGAACCAGCTTCTGGCAGACGAGGTCACTGGTGACGATGAGACGTGGGAGTTGCTCGCCGATCCTGACAAGGAGCCTCCCGGAATTGAGCAGAGCCTACAGTCCCTGATTGACGAAGTCAGAGTCGTCATGCAAGAGGAGTCCTTCATCATCAAACAGGCCTTCCCAATGGCGGAAACAGTTCTGATCAAATTCATCCAACGAGTGTTTCAGCAGTCTGTTCAACAGCGGCTGGAAATGGTGCTCGAAAAAGCGGATTCCGTATCTTCACTGGCATTCCTGCGGTCACTGCACTCGGCAAGAACTTACATCGGTCAACTCATCGAGGACCTGAAGACCCACGGACTGATCGATAACCCGGAACCTTGCTCTGCGCAGATATCACAAACCTTGGACCAGCAGATGGAGGAGCTGTTCGTGCCATACCTTGTCGGGAATTCATATATCGAAAGAGAGCGTAGGAATCTGGAGGAGTTGTACAGCTCGTTGCTCTTCAAGTACACCATTTTCCACTCCAGACGCAAAAAAGCCCCCAGTGGCTTCATGGCGGCTATAGCTCAACAAGGCTCGCAACTATTGGCATCGGCCAAAGACGTCTACCTGGAACGTCTCGAATCTTCCGACCTCACACCAACTCAGAAGGCAATGATGTTGCGGGTCGCTGGCGTTAAGGACAACAGCGAGAACAAGAACGAGATTGAGGTTTCCGAGGAAGACGGCGCTATCAGCGTTGAGGTGGCCCAAAGGATGATGCAGTGGCTCGCAGAGAGTGTTCGCAGGACGCTCGAGCTCGGCTCTTCGACCGATACTGCGAGGGACGTCAACAGTCTACTGAGCCTCCTTCTTACCAGCATGGGCCAGGTCTATATCGAGACAGCTCTGGACGCCGCTCTCGACGCTTCGTCTTCGCAGGAAAACTCAAAGGTCGAACCGGACATAACATACTTGCCCAACATACGGCCCGCCGTTACGATTGCGAATATCATGTCACGATTCATACACACTGTCATGATCAGGCTCGCGGAGGGCAATGCGACTGTGCGGCGAAGCATGGAGGCCCAGGCCAAGATGGCCATGGAGACAATTGAGAGAAAAACGAATAGCGTCGTCAAGAGCTCAGTGGATGTCGTGATAAACTGGGTGACTAGGACACTAGCAACACAGCGCAAGACAGATTTCCGCCCCAAGGATGCAGAGCTTGAGCTTATTGCAGAACTGTTGCAGACACCAACATGCCAGACGATCTGCAGCTTCCTCAAGCGGGTATCTATACTCTCAACCCAGGCCATTGATGGTCACAACCTGGAGATCTTCAGCAGCGAGCTGGCGTTGGCGATACACAAGCTGCTCTTGGAGCACTTCAAGAAGTTCTCCGTCAACGCGACTGGTGGGTTGATGGTGACTAAGGACCTCAACAAGTACATCTCGACGTTGAAGGAGTGGCCCCTGACCAAGGAGGTCCAGGGGATATTAGATCTCCTTCCGGAGATTGGGTACCTGTTCATCATCGGTCCAGAGGCGCTGAAAGAGAAGAGCCGGAACTTAGGGTCGGGTTCAGCTGCGACGGGCAAGAAGCTGACCAAGGCGGACTTCAAGGCCATCGTGCAAAAGAGAGAGGACTCGAGCAGCGTGGGTATCCAGAGTGTGCTCAATGGGTTGTAATAACTACACAAAATGTTCACGGGTTGCTATTTTATGACTGGGGCACAATCAAATCGGTAGCGACTTGAAATGATACCATGACTTTCCGCAACTGGGGTGGTTACGGGATGTTCCCACCAAGGCGACAGATTGGACGGCCAGAAAACCATTGCAGTTCGGTTTATTCGTCTGGCGAGTCCTACCAAGTGAATCGCTACCTGACTCTCACACATACACAAGCACACGTACGCTTACACATTGGCAGTGCCGGTCATCACTCCACTTCAGTGATGAGCAGTTCGCCATGACAGAGGTGACTCCTTGGCATGAGTTGGACGAGGTCTTAATGTGGCTCAATCACTCGTTCGATGCTGGATTTTGGTGTACACTTACTTGTCTGAGGACGGCACACCCTACGGTCTCTTGGGGCATTGTGAGCAACAAGAGGCGCAGTCACACTTCCAAGCAAGACACCAATTTGTTGATCCGCGCAGTCGTCGAACGCATATTTATTTCGCCCAAGATCACGGCGCGCACATGCATCGTGAGGCGGCCAGCTTAAGATTCGTAACAGGGAGCTTTCATGACACTCGATTTGACTATGGGTAGCACGGATTGTCTGGTTTGACGCTTTATGTTGACATCAAAGATACCTCGATACCTCTCTTTCTTGCTCGTAACCACCTCAGGTTGTTTGCTCCCTACTCCTTCCCACCCCGAACGCTCCACGTGGGACGACACCCCCTCGAGCCACCTGACCTGAGCACTGACAACTTTTACTCAGAGCCTGCTTCTTCCGGGCCTCTTTCCCAACCATCCGCAGTTCATATTTAGAGCCCCAGCCCGGAGCCCAGCCAGCTATTCGTCTATCAAATTTGCATCGGCACAATGGTTTACAATCCAGTGGACGTGTTTGGCCTCTCATGCCCTTGGGGCGGCTCCTTCTACGTATGTGAGAATTGCGATGTCCACTTCCTCGGATGTTGCGCTTCAGATCCCGGCAAAGACGGTTCAGGTGTAAGAACTCCCCGAGATTCTCTGCACCCCCCAAGAGAATACACTTTTCGTACACTTCAGTCCACCGGCCCCAGGATATCCGTGCGGCTACAGCTCATGAGACAGGCCACGGTTTTCAACCGCAACCTCTTGTGTTACAGAGGTCCTTCCTTCATGTGTTCATCGCTGACTTCAGTGGCCAAAGTACCGTCCCGACGAGGATGTCCGGTACTCCAGCTTCAAGAAGGAGAGTGGAGCAAACATCACGGACCAGGAATGTCTAGACTCAAAAGGTGAATGGTACACATGCCCTGACTTGGATAAGCCCTTTTTAGGATGCTGTTCCTCCAATGCTTGTGAAAGCGAGTGCCCGGCCGGGGACGTGGTGCAGGCGAAGCTCTCCAGCAATCCCCAAAGCGCCGAGCCATTCAGGAAGAAGCCACCTGTAACATCGACGTCGAGCACTTCGACGAGCTCACGTTCGTCGACCAGCTCACCTTCATCGACAAGCTCTGAACCTCCGACCACGTCCAGCACTGTCGACAGCTCAAGTACTTCAACCAGCTCGAGTGCTCCTACCACGTCTATTACCTCAGCTGATCCGACGACTACTTCGGATGTAAGCACGACAGCGACCACCTCATCATCATCAGGCTCGGTTTCCGCCGCGAACCCAGCGAATCCACAAGGCAGCAGTTCCTCGGGACTTTCAAAGGGGGCTACCGCAGGCGTCAGCGTTGGGGCCACCTTGGGTCTACTACTTCTGGCTGCTGGGGTGTTCTTCTTCGCAAGACGAACGTGGAGGAAGCGGGGAGGACTTGTCGTCAGGGGCTCAGAACCACCAATACCTAGTGCTATGGTCTTACCTACGAGCGCACCCTACGTTTCTCGCAGTGAGTAGGTCGCGCAACACTAGGCAAAGTTCTTCAGCTCTGACGGAAATACAGACTCCAATCACATGGTCCATACGCCTTCGCATTCGACTTCGCAGTCACAGTCGCATTCGCATTCCCAGTCGCAGTCGCCCTCCCCGTCCCTCGACAATGGCCAGAGGCCTGTCCTCTACGTCGTCAATGGGTCGAGCCGCCGGAGTGCCGTGAGCTCGAACAACAGCAACAATGTGGCAGGACCATCACCACCCTCGGGACAGAACAGTCGGCATGGCGTGTGCGCTGCACCATCGACTGTGCAGCGTGGTGTCGACCAGCACTTTAATCAGCCATCTAACCACCATCCTGAACGACTCGCTGAACTGGATGGGGCAGGTAGGCCGATACCCGAACTGCCGGCGACTTTTCCGGCGCAGCAGCCACGGACCCCTGCCGTTTACCGTCCATACAGACCGCCACCTCAGGCGAGTCCACGGGAATATCGAGGGGCAGGCTAGGGAATATAATGTGAGGATATCTTGACACCTGGAGATATCGGGTAACATGGGGCTTTGTGGGAGGATGGGGAATGGGCTTAGCACATAGTCTGGAAAAACGATTTGCAGTGCTTTGTGGGGGGATGGTTTGTCATTTTGGACAAGTACAGCTGCTACTCGTATTTGAAATTCTAAGCACTCGTCTCTGAATGTTTCCTGGACTGTTCTTCTGGTTGATCTCAGTGTGGATTAGCAAAGCTCAAAGCTCAAAAACTCAACACTCAATGGGTAGTGAACTGCAATAATTCCCGGCAAATAGTGCCGAAGCATAGAAGTTGGTGGTCGATGGGTCCTGTTTGAAGACCCCGGGCAAAATACTCTCAGGAATTGGGGCTGAGCATGCAAGGAATCATCCGCGGGTGCTACGGTAGAGGACCTTGTCTTTTACTGTGGGGAAGAGTATTAGATGAGACAGAAGCAGTTGCGGCTCAGAAGGGCGTGGAGTGTGAGAGAACGAGAATGAACGGCCGTGCCGGGTAAGCCAATGGCATGGCGTACAGTATGCAGAAAGTCCACGTGGGTGATAGACTAGACGATACCTAGGCGTAGTCTAATAACCACCAGGTAGACCACAGCAGATACATGATACATGATGCTTAGCAGGTCTCCTGGTGCAGGTCAGCCCCAGGCAGAGCGAGGCCTGGCCCGTCACCTTGGCGGCCCTGGGTGAACATTCCAGATGCCAGGCTTGCCGAAAGCAGCCCCGCCATGACATCGGCAACACTGCCGAGTGGGTACCGCTGCCCCCCATTGCGTACCTACCCACATGTACCTGGAAAGCCTAGGCAGTACATCGTAGCACAGCCTGCCTGCACTTATCTAGTTCTTGACACGTTGAAGGATCGATTCCAAGATCCGTGGGTTTTAGTTCTGCTGCACCTCCTGCGGTTTCTTCTTTTCTGGAGAAGACTACAAGAACCCATCCATTCCTTCTGCACTCAAACGGCTGCACCCGTTCTCCTCCTGGGAAAGCCGGTGACCTGTCCCCAAGTGTCTTTGACCAGACCGACATCTCATATCCACCCACCCCGGCTTCCGCTACGGTTCCCTGCGCAGAAAACCTTCCGGGGCTTGGACTGCCTCCTCCATTCACATCGCCTCCTTTCGCGGAGCCTCCAGCCTCCCCCCACCGCGAAAGATGGAGAACGCCTTCGCAAGACCGGTAGACCAGGTCTTGTCGACCTTGGGAGTGCAAGCCTCCGCTGGTCTGTCCGATGCCCAGGTCAAGAAGTTGACCGAGAAGTTTGGCAAGAACGGTACGTTCGCATCGCATCCTGTCGCAAAGCGCCCGGCGCCGGAATGCTGACAGATCCCCTCCAGCTATCGCTGAAGAGCCGCCCACGCCTCTCTGGGAGCTCATCCTTGAGCAGTTCAAGGACCAACTCGTCCTTATCCTCCTTGGCTCCGCCGCTGTATCCTTCGTCTTGGCCCTGTTCGAGGACGAAGGCGGCTGGAGCGCATTCGTCGATCCCGCCGTTGTAAGTCTCTATTCGCCAAGTGCTTAGTACATCAGATCGAACCGAACCTAACACCCTTCTCTGCTCTAGATCCTGACCATTCTGATCCTCAATGCCGTCGTCGGTGTCTCACAAGAGAGCAGCGCCGAGAAAGCCATCGCTGCGCTCCAGGAATACTCGGCCAACGAGGCCAACGTGGTTCGAAACGACGGCCATGTCTCGAGAGTCAAGGCAGAAGATTTGGTCCCTGGTGATATCATCTCCGTCCATATCGGCGACAGGATTCCCGCCGACTGCAGGTTGATCTCTATCGAAAGCAACAGCTTCTCCGTCGACCAGGCCATCCTGACCGGCGAGAGCGAGAGCGTCAGCAAGGATGCACAAGCGGTCGTACCGGATGAGAAGTCCGTCAAGCAGGATCAGGTCAACATGCTCTTCTCTGGAACCACTGTTGTTACTGGCAGGGCGAAGGCGGTTGTGGTCTTGACTGGCGCGAACACGGCCATCGGTGACATCCACGAGAGCATATCCGCCCAGATCTCTGAGCCGACGCCGCTGAAGCAGAAGTTGAATGACTTCGGCGACAGCCTGGCCAAGGTTATCACGGTCATCTGTATCCTGGTCTGGCTTATCAACATCCCCAACTTCAATGACCCCAGCCATGGTACCTGGGCCAAGGGTGCCATCTACTACCTGAAGATCGCTGTTTCTCTCGGTGTCGCAGCCATCCCTGAAGGCCTGGCCGTCGTCATCACGACCTGTCTGGCCCTGGGCACTCGGAAGATGGCTGCGAAGAACGCTGTTGTTCGCAGCCTGCCTTCGGTGGAGACCCTGGGAAGCTGCAGCATCATCTGCTCAGACAAGACCGGCACCTTGACAACGAACCAAATGAGCGTCAACAAGATTGTCTATCTCAATGAGAACGGAACAGACCTCGAGGAACTCGACGTTGAAGGAACCACTTTCGAGCCCAAGGGAGACGTCACCTACAAGGGCCAGGTCGTTCAAGATCTCTCGCAAAAGTCCTCTACCGTGCGCCAGCTGTCTGAAGTCGCTGCGCTCTGCAATGATGCCATGTTGGCATATGATTCTAAAGCTGGTACATTCTCCAACGTTGGTGAGCCCACCGAAGGTGCCCTCCGGACGCTGGTCGAGAAGATCGGGCCTTGCGCACCAAGGAACAGCGCACCCGAGGACCGTGTCCACCATGCCAGCGGATGGTATGACAAGCAGTACTCCCGCCTAGCCACCTTCGAATTCTCCCGCGACCGAAAGAGCATGTCCGTCCTGGTCCAGAATGGCAGCAAGCAGAAGCTTCTCGTCAAGGGTGCCCCTGAGTCCATCGTCGATCGCTGCACAAGTGTTGTACTTGGCGCAAACGGCAAGAAGGTCCAGATGAATGCCAGCCTTTCGGATTTGATTATGCGGGAAGTCACGGACTACGGAAACAAGGGTCTGCGAGTGATCGCACTCGCAAGCATCGACGACGTCTCGGACAACAGCCTCCTGCGGTCCGCCAAATCTACGGCCGACTACGCCAAAATCGAGCAGAACCTGACCTTGCTTGGCTTGGTCGGCATGCTTGACCCTCCTCGGCCTGAAGTCCCTGCATCCATCGCCAAGTGCAAGGAGGCTGGCATCCGCGTCATCGTCATCACTGGAGACAACCGCAACACCGCTGAGAGTATCTGCCGTCAAATCGGCGTATTTGGACAGTATGAGGATCTCAAGGGAAAGAGCTTCACTGGCCGCGAGTTTGAGAACCTGAGCCCCTCTGAGCAGCTCGAGGCTGCCAAGAATGCCTCCCTGTTCTCGCGCGTGGAACCCAGCCACAAGTCCAAACTGGTTGATCTGCTTCAGTCTCTGGGCGAAGTTGTCGCTATGACGGGTGATGGTGTCAACGACGCTCCCGCGCTCAAGAAGGCCGACATTGGTGTTGCCATGGGCTCCGGTACCGATGTATCGAAGCTGGCGGCTGACATGGTCCTGGCTGATAACAACTTTGCTACCATTGAGGTCGCCATCGAGGAGGGTCGTTCCATCTACAACAACACCCAGCAGTTCATCCGTTACCTCATCTCTTCGAACATTGGCGAGGTTGTCTCGATCTTCCTTACCGCCGCCCTTGGAATGCCCGAGGCCCTGATTCCCGTCCAACTACTCTGGGTCAACCTCGTCACTGATGGTCTCCCGGCAACCGCACTCTCCTTCAACCCGCCTGACCACGACATCATGCGCCGCCAGCCCCGCAAGCGCGACGAACCTCTGATAGGCGGATGGCTCTTCATTCGCTACCTGATTATTGGTACCTACGTGGGCGTCGCCACTGTTGCCGGCTACGCTTGGTGGTTCATGTACTACTCGGGTGGCCCTCAGATCGCCTTCTCCCAGCTGCGCCACTTCCACCGTTGCTCCGCCGAATTCCCTGAGATTGGCTGCCAGATGTTCTCAGACGACATGGCCAAATCCGCATCCACAGTCTCGCTGTCTATCTTGGTCACGATCGAGATGCTGAATGCCATGAACGCGCTTTCAAGTAGCGAATCATTGCTGACGCTTCCTCTGTGGGACAACCTCATGTTGGTCTACGCCATCGGTCTGTCAATGGCTCTGCACTTCGCTCTGCTCTACACGCCATTCTTGCAGACTCTCTTCTCCATCTTGCCGCTGAATTGGCCGGAATGGCAGGCGGTGCTTGCCATCAGTGCGCCTGTGATGTAAGTGTCTCTCGAGCCCCAACTTCATTTTGTTCGGACGTTTTACTGACAAGCACTCCAGTCTCATTGACGAGGGACTTAAGCTCATCGAGCGGTCGTTCTTTATGCAGAAGACCACTCGCGTAGCCGAAGTCAAGGCCAAGAAGGAACAGTAGAGTGATGGGAAAATAGTTCATTGCTGGCTGCATTATATGATCCTAGACGGTGGTCATGTACAATAACACAAGATGTATAACACAACACTCTAGATCTCATTTAGAGATAGGCAAGCAAAGGTGCGGTCACGGTTGATCGACTCTGCGGTCTGATCAACAGGGCCTGTCCCTGGCTCCCATCACTTTAAATAGAGAGGACATCCCAGTACAGGAAGGCCTACTAGCCAACGGCATGTCGGCATTATAAATATGCACATGAAGTCACCATTTCTACTCCGACGTCATATGCTTGCTGCGGTGCCATGTCCTAGCCAGAATGCGCCCGTAAGGTATACCTGGGTTTCCATATTGACCGAGCAATGCTAAGATCTGTGAGAAGACTGGCTTGAGGGTTAAAGGCAAATCCTCAACAGTCCTTAGAGCATACGCGTGACGCACAATGCATTAGAGTGTCCGAGATATCCCAGGTGATTGACAACTGAGAAAGATTATAGACACCTGTCGGTCGAGGTACAGAATTTCGTACCGTGGTAGCATACCCTAGAGATTCGTCTGCGGCACATTGGGACTGAGGTTGTCCCGGAGAAAATTTTCCCAAACAGGGACGGAGTGGACACATCACGCCAATATTAAGTATTGCCCCAAGTCTAAATACAGACGTCGTGTGGCGGTAATTCACACAACATCTAGTTTTGAGAATCTGAATGCGAGAAGACTTTACACTTTGCTTATATATCATAAACGATAAGTAGGACGGATTTGCTATTTGCTGCTGGCGGAATAGACCGCTCGGCCAAAAAACCTATAATTTCCAATCGCAATTGGAAATACCCAGCAGTATATAAGTGCCGTGCCGTCACAATAAGGGCTGAGCATTTGGGGGCGGGTCAGCCACAGTTAATAGTAAGATGCGAACTGTGAGGGCACTTCTAGATTGGTTCAGCAGCCTGCATGCGCAGTAGGCGTATCCGAACCTGTGGAACAGGTTCTCAACCGGTGAAGAAATCTCAGTAATACATTTTGGGGCTGTAGCCGCAATTGCGAGCGACAACAGGCGTCACTGAGTTTCTGAACTTGAAGTGAACAGCCACGGCATACACGAGCAAGGTGACCTTGAATTCCGCCTGGCCCAGAGCTGAAGCATTTTTTTGCTACGTTGAAATGCCAATCCTTTAGCATCCAATGCATCTTTAGTCTGTACATATTCTCCTTCGCCATCAGCATGGAAGGCTCCCACACAGACCGTTCAGTCTCACCGGACAACAATGAACTACAACAAGTGACACCCCAAGGTGTGTCTGGAAGGCAGCTCCAAGCTCCTATTCCACCCCTTGCAAGTGGCAACACCAGCTTCAATGACTTGTCGACCGAAGCCCCGGTCTATGATTCTGTAAGAGGTCAAACGACGCCGGCGTTCAGTTCGTCTGCTACTTGTCTCTTACCGACATCATCGGGAAGCAACTCCGATAGAGAGGCATGCCCAGACAAAAGTTCGGGAGAAAGGCTCAAGCCTTTCAAACAGTCCTCAGAGAGCACTTTTTCAGTTCTCTTGAAGCAATGGAAGTGGGAAACAGCAGGTTGCGCCCTCATATTAGCAATTCCTACAATAATGGTCGCGACTGTATTCCCGCACGGCGATCACCTAATCCCGCAATGACCATTCAAGATGTCAATCAACGCGCTGCAGTCCATTTACGCCTTGGTGTTCAAGTCAGCTATCGCCTACGTGGTCACCTCATGCGTCGGGCAGCTCCAATGGGCCTGGTTCTCCTCGGACAGCCGGCCGTTGTCCGACGTGGTCCTCTTCGATAACGCTGGCCGCGGACCATGGGGCTTGCTCGCAATGCTATGGGCGCATCGACTCCGGCAGCCACTGGCCATCCTCGCGGCCGTCATCATGATATCTGGTCTTGCTATCGACCCTTTTATACAGCAGCTTGTCCGCCCCTTTGACTGCAGTGTCCCTCTTGACCACGACGTTGCCACTTTGCCTTGCACAAACAGAATTGACAGTTACATGGGCCCGGGAGACGATGAGCAGACCTCAGCCCTCCCGCTTCACGCTGTGGGGACCGCAAGGTTTTCTTCAGACAATGAAACACCCTGGACATGCTCGACGGGAAATTGCACATTCCCTGAAGTCTACAGTACGTTGGGCGTATGCAGTGCCTGCGAAGATGTGTCAGTCGATGCCGTGGTCAATTTGACGCCATCATACCCAAATGCTACTACAAACAATCCTTTATCACAACATCACAACCTCCCTCTCATCCGGAGATGAAGGTCATTATTGGGCATCCAATTATAACCAGCTGAACACAACATTTTGTTTTGGCGAAGACGAAGTGGATGTCGCCCACATGGACATCTGGTCGCCACTGCCTTCAGCTGCAGACACCTTTTCGGTGCGCATCGACATCGTTGTGGGCAAGACATCATTTTCGGAGGAAGGACGTCTCATCTCGACCGGGAAAAATATCACTGGCTGTGAGACAACGGAAGCAAGTAACAACAAATGGGCCTGCCGAGGGTACGGTGCCGCGAGCTCCACCCTTAAGCCTTGCGTCAGGACATATAGTGCAAGAATCGAGGCAGGCACTTTAAAAGAACAGTTGATATCCCAATCCCCGGATATGGACTGGGGTTCGTCCTGGGGACGAAACTATTATGGGCTATTGGACACCCATTGCGTGTCGGCGCAACAGGCCGCCTTTCTCACGTCCCGGGGTTACGAACTGCGAAACACCACTCGCTGGATCCCGTTTTACGGAGACGTCAGTGCAGGGCACCCGCTTGAACAATGGGCTTCAAACGAGTGGTCAAGCAATCTTGAGTCTCTCTTGCGCCATAAATGCGTCTACCTGATAAGCCCAGATTTCATCAACAAGGTCGCGTATGCCAATGTGATGGGCGCGTGGAATCGCACAACGGCCGCCTCCCAACTTGTAGGCACAGTTCGCGGCCTCGCGGCGGACGCGACTGAGTTTGTTGACCGCAGATTTAATGTTTTCGACGGGCCGGAGCTACTGCAGGATATATATGACTACGGCAGAGTGGACTTTGAGCGCGTTCAGAGTGCTTTCAAAAACATTTCGGACTCCCTCACAACATATATCCGCACCCACGGGAACGCGAGCCACTCGGGAGCCGGCGAGAGGTCAGGTCCAACACTACGCCACTTTTCTGGGCATTCAGTGGCCCTGGATCACATTGCCTGCGGTGTTAGCGGTGCTGACCATTTTGTTCCTGGTCCTGGTGGTGGAGAGCACCAGGAGGCTTCAGACGCCGGTCTGGAAGGCCTCTCCGCTGCCGTGGATCCTGGGTGGTGACTTGGAGGTTGGGAGTGACATTTCATCGTTGGACTCGGAGGAATTGACCAAGCACAGTTTTACCGTGGCGATAATGGAGGACGAATCCAGACAGATTCTGGCTACTCTGTGTGAGGGAGCCGCGCCAAGGCTTCAGATGGTACATATGCGGGATCATAATCTTCAGGCAGTCGATAAGTGATACGAAACACACATCAATGTCGAGTTTTGTTATCTGAAATACACCATAAGCCTTCCGTTGTCCATACCAAGCTTTGGACATCTTCGTTCATTGCGAAGACTCTTTTATAAGACCAGGTGGTGGAGGCAAAAGGCGTGGGATGAGACCAAGATGGGGTGGACCGACTAATGCTGCATGCATGTTCAGTGTTCGTCCGCGTTGAAGTTCTAATGATAACCCGAAGAACATTGGAGCAACTCACCGGGAACGGAGATCAGGAAGAGTTATAGAATGAACGCACCGCCCACATACGGTCAAGCACTGTAACACATCACAGCATGAGTTTCAAGGATCCATCTACTGTTCAAAGGTCAACACAACCTGGACATATTTTGCTCATGCTGTAGCACTGTTGCGTATCCTCACAGCCGAGTGCGGAGCTCATCTGGTAAATGGGTGGTCTTGTCATCGTGGCTGATATTCTAGCTGGCTGTGATAAGTTCAGCCAGTTGTCGTCGTGATGTGTCTAGTCGTACAATGCACAAAAGGTCGTAGCTCCTCGTCCTCCCTTTCCTGGACAGGGATGCGTCTTTCATCATACGCCTCTTCTATGCCCAATTCCATTCCAAGTCTCGCCCCGAACCATCCGCTTAATCTTGTCGTCCCTTGAGAAGCCTCTTCGTCACCTTGTCCTTCTCGATGATGTAGACGTGTGCACCCCAGCCTGACAAGGCGTCTCGATCGACGGCGTTCAGTAGGGATTGGGAGATGGTCTCGAAAAGCTCGTCGGGTCCCTGTGGACAGTTCGCGTTAGCATTGCCTAACTGACCTTGCAACATTCTCAAGCGCGTGTGTCCTTCTTGTCTAACGTACTAGATCGGGCTCCCACAAGTTCTCGCACATGCCAAACAGCTGCTCCGTTGCCGTGCCGCTCACGATGAAGTCCTTGGCAAAGTCAATGCACCCGATGCTGTCGAAACCGCAGATGAACGGCTTCCCTGTCTTGGGCTCCAGACCGGCAACGACGGGGCTGACGAAGTAGGGGCCGAACCGCTTCTCGTACAGCGAACTCGAGACCAGGTTGGCGAAGGTGGTGGGTGCGATGGCGCGCTCCTCTCGCAGGCGGTACATGTTGACCTTGTACCTGAACAGGTCGGACACGGTGTTCACATCTGTGGCCAGACCCGTCAGGCCCAGGTACACGCTGTCGCCGTAGCTGAAGATCTTGGGGAAGTTGTTGGAGACGGTCAGGGCTTGGAGGCCGAGGCGCAGATCGCAGGCGATGGCGACACAGTCCTTGCCGACCATCGCGACGCAGGCGCCGCCGTCTGTTGGTATCCATGGTTAGTTTCGCGGTCGGAGGTCTTGGGTTCGGGAGTATGGTGGGAAGCTGACTTATTGAGAAGGGCGATGACTATGAAGGCGGTTAGCTATGGGAGTTTCCTCTGCCATTGTCTCTGGTGCTCACCATCTTGGTTAACTGAGTGAAGCCAAGGAACGAGCCTCAGATGCAAATGGCTCGGTATAGGTCTGGCGGCGTATCGTCTAAGTCGGGGAGGTTGGTGTGGGTGGACTTGCGGGGACGTGGGAGGAATGGAGTTGAGGTTGTCGTCTCATGCAGCTGATGAGGTCCGGGCGAGGCTTGGGGGAGCTCCAAGGCAACCTGTGAGGTGCGTAAGTTCGGCCCCAGGTGGTAGGAGCAGTACGTAGGTCCGACCCCCTTGCAAGCAGGCCCCGCGCGTTGATTGGCCAGGCCAGTGCGTTGGCACATAGCTCTTCTGGCGCCTTCCTTTTGGCAGCTCCAGGGACTACATGTAGCACTCTGGGTACCTAGATATGACCTCACAAGGCTGCCTGACTGCTTCATCAGCCGCTGACTGTTCAGGTTGCTCAACACGCTGCTTGCCACCACCTCACTTCACATCCTCTTAGTTGTAACAGCCGTTGCATATAAAGTGCAGACTTTCCCCCTCGTCATCGGTCACACCAGCAGTATCTTGCTTTTGGGCTATCCTAGTCACTCAGTACCTTAATTACCGGTGTAGCCCAATACTTCCTACCTGTAGGGGCAGCTCCTGCTTGACCTACGTTGCACGTTGAAGCTCGCCACGATCGTTGGGCAGGAGAGTTTCCAACCTGGGATATCTGGCCTTGCCCACCGGCTCCAGCGCTTTTCTTAAGGCAACATCACACTGCGCTGCTGGGATAGTCATCTTGCGACCATCTAAGAGGAAAGAGGAGTCACGCCTCGCAGCAAGGCGTCCCCACGCATCCTTAAGCACTCACTCCAGCATCTACCCACAACATTATACGACGTCCTCTCGGTTGCTCGCCACCCTCGTCAAGATGTCTTCTCACGTAGTTGTCGTGTCGCCTGATGTCAAGCGGGTCAGCGTCAAGGTCAACCCTGGAACATACATGTTCGATGTTCTCGAGGAGGCTTGCAAGAAGCTGAACTTACAGGTGGACAAGTGGTCTCTTAAGTAAGTAGATTCTCGTCAGGGCAGCTCAAATATGTATGTTATTCTGGCGACCTAACCCAGACGGCAGGCACCAGAAGAATGTGATCAATCTCAGCGATCAGTTTCGCATCACTCGTCTCACACCCGGGGCTAAACTTGAACTTGTAGCAAGTTCAAAGACGACCTCGGTGGTGAACGTCGCCCTCAAACTTCCGGAAGCTGAAGCCAAGGCGATCCCTAATGGACGCCTTATGAAGAAGTTCAGAAGTGATACCACGCTTTGGAAGATGCTGCGGCAATTTGAATCGAACGGGTCGCCGTCTGGCCATACATTGAACTTCACTGATCGAGGTATACCTCAGACCAGCAACGGTACCCAGGCAGGCAGTGGGCAGCTGTTTTATGAGATGCCGTCACTTCGAATTATGAGCCGGGAGATTTCGACGCTTGCAGACTTTCAGAAGACTCTCTCTCAACTTGGCCTGACCTCCGGGAGCCATATGATACAGTTGTCTTTCAAGTCCACAGACAAGACGCTCAACGACGCGATGCAGGAGATCTCCCAGTTCTTCAAAGATGAGGAGGAAGCAGAGGCAAAGGAGACGAGTGCGGTGACTGGGGCGTCGACAAACCAGACCGAGTCCCTATTGGACACGCCCAACCCGGAGAGCTTCGATAGTACCACTCTCCAGGCTCCGTTGGTTGCTGGAACGGGAGCGGGAGCCGCTGATGGCTCACAAGGTGTTGAACCAACGCGGTCGACTGGACCCCCTGTGGATTCGGTAGCGTTGCCAGTTGATGAGCAGGCAGAGAAGGAGGTTTCACAGCGCGTCGACGCTATGGAAGTCGACAGTGGGAATACACAGCCTCGGGCAACTGGTGACGAGGATCGTGAACCTGGCCCGAGCACTTCGAGCCTCGAACCTGTCAGCATTTTTTCCGCACCTACGAACTCCAGGCCCGCAGCTGCCTCGGTAGACGTTCCTGACTCTGTCTACACTCCGACAATTGCACACGCCCAGGCACACCAGCACAACTTGCAGGCGAGCGCCGTCAATAAGCGGCTCAAGTCCGATGCTGAGCTTGCAGCGGAGGCCCGAGACGCGGAAGCCAAGGCCGCAGCGGTCAAGAAAATCGACGTGAAAGTACGATTTCCAGACGAGACCTCTGCGCAGTGGAACTTCGGGCCCAAGGATACCGGTGCAACTCTTTATAAGGCCGCCCGGGGGGTCATGGCGAATGAATCCGCCCCGTTCAAGCTGGTGTTGCCTGGGGTTCCATCTCCTACGAACCTCATCAAAGATGAAGATGGAGTGAAGCATAATCTCGTCAGAGGTTACAAGATGTCAGGGCGTGTTCTTGTCAATCTCGTCTGGGAGAACGAGGTCTCACAGAATATAAAGAAAGCACCGTTCTTGAAGCACAGTTTCGCCAGTCAAGCGAGGAAGGTGGAGCTCCCCCAAGCTCCTCAAGAAGAGGAAGAGGGCGAGAGCAGCGCCTCAGCTCCAGCTCCAGCTGCTCCATCCCAGTCACAAAGCAACGACAGCGGTGGCAGCCGCAAGATGCCTAAGTGGCTGAAGGGCTTGTCCAAGAAATAGATGTTGCTGTGGAGAAGAAAACACCCTCGTGTCGCAGAAGCGAAGGTGTTTGGCGTTTCGGGGACGAAGTGCAATATGGGAATGACGGGATTGCGGTACTGATACAAGAGCTGCTGGACTTTACATTTGCCTCTGCTCAACATCTTGGTCCTCTCCGATGCGGACAGGAACATCGGCACGACTACAGAGTTTCATTGTGCCTTTACAGACTTGCATATGATTCAAAAATGGACGTGGGCAACAAATGCTTCGTCAAAGCGGAACATCAAATGTCTTTGCTTGCGACCGACTTCTCAGCTTCACCACATCAGAAGCAAGACGTCTCCGCGCTGCGTACTACAACCTGATGGAAAGAGAGGACAGTCGCCTTCCCTGCACAAATGGTGTGTGGAATAGCCGTCTTACTTATTGGCTAGGGGTTGCTGATATACGGATGGTAGCAACCTCGCCCGTGTCTACATGGAAAGCTGCTGAGAGCCTGCAGTTGAACGTGGAGGGCCGTCAGATTTACAGCCGATTTTTGGGAGCATTTCCAATGGACCTGCAAAAGTAGAATCACATAGCGCCAAGAATGTACCAATATTAGACGCAAGAGATCATGGATTTGGCTGTTCAAAGTATCATCATTTGGTATCGACGCGACGTTTCTTTCGACGCCTGGCAGCTCTCACGACATGCGGAAGCAATGCCCATATCCTCGGTCCCTCCACCAGGTTTTTGGTCCATGAAATCCCCATCAAATAACGCCAAACGTAATCCTGACCGTCTCGTTGCTTCTCTAAAGTCGACGCTCGAAAGGTTACGTTTAGTGACCGGCACGACGGGACTCGGCGATGACACGCTGCAGCTCGTCGACCTTCTTCTTGGCACGACCGAAGGTACCGAGCTGGGAACGTTGTCAATATTGGCCTCCTGGCATCAAAATGGACGGGGGAGGTGAAGACGTACCCTCTTCTTGGCGAGCTTACGGGCACGCTTGTCCCGGGAGTTGCGGAGCAACTCGATCACACGCTTCTCATAGGGAGCGAGACTATCCGAGTTCAAAGTCAGTATTGATGGCTTCTGACGGATGTGTGCCTCCAAGGCGGTCCTCAGATCCTCCCTGTTTGGCGGCTGCTTCTCGAGGCTGGTAGCGGGAGGGGTAAAAGCACTTACCCAGCAACCTCCTTGACAATGTCGCGGACGAAGGCGGTGCGCTTGCTCAGGTGACCCTTGGTGCGGGAGACACGGGGCTTGACGACGCGGGGGGTGGTTTTCTACAATTTCGGAACAGACCGATAATCAGCTTCAAAGTCCATCATCCACAGCTGCCTCGCGAAGAGGAGGGCAGCGCAGAGATCCTCCACGAGGTGAGACTGGGCTTTTCAACGTACGTGGCCCTTGTTGATGCCGACAATCAGGCCCGAACGGGCAGTTGCTTCCTTGGCCATTTTGACGGATGGCTGTGGGTGGTTGTCGATGGGGAATGGGAAGAAGTCGCCGGTGAGGAAATCTTGCAGCCGCAAAAAGTTTTAGGACGAGTGCGAGTGGGTGTGGTGCGGACGCTAGGCCGGAAGGTGGATTGCCCGATTGTGGGGAAGGAGCGACCAATCGAGAGCAAGTCGTTCTTGCACTGCTCAGATGTGCCTACCCCCGATTTCCCCCTTCCAGGAGTACAGACCCTAACCCGGCCGACGCAAGCACTTGTGCCCCCAAGTGCCTACGGGATGCAGACGCTCCTCAGTGAGCCATCTTCACATAGCCAAGGGGTGCAGTTTTGCGCCCTCTGGATCTACGTGCTCTGCAGAGATATCTGTCTTCCAGTCACCACCACGCGACACTCGCGAGCATAGTCGTCGCATAGTACACAGTCTTGCCCCCGAGAATTCTTGAATAACAGTCCAGCCATGCATACGTGACACGCATGCTTGTAAGTCATGAACTTGGGAACCGTATTGGGCCATTCTGCTGGGTCGCACAACCTTCCTTCTCACTGGCTTGTCCCAGGGCTGATATTATGAAGCTAAAGGGCAGCGAAGGTATTCGATGAGCAGGGGAAGGAAAGAACATTTTCTTCGCAACGTCAGATGCGTGCGTTGTCCTAGAAGACTCTCAAGGGTTTCCGAAGGAGGTCATCTCGCTGGCTAGATTGTTGGCCAAGTCTTACTTAATCGTTGAAGATCCCTGAAAGCTGCATAAACAAGAATCGCGGCGGTGCATTGGAGCTCTACGCATCATCCAGTAATTGCGGTACCTCAGATGTATGCACATTTGATACCATTTCTATGTGATTGATGTGCGTGGTGTCCGGCGTTGACTGGCTGTAAAGGTGTCGGATTTGGTGTGTAAGTATCACGTGATGGGCCTGACTTGCATAAACCTGCCCCAAGATTTCGATCGACGTCTCCTTGCGAACCACGGCCCATAGTTACATCGTGGACGTACCATTCCGGCGAGCTTAATGCTGGACCTCAGGAGCTGATCCTCGTCTCTCTCCTTCGCCTGGCCAGCCCCCCTGCCCCCCTCGACCCTTGTACACTGCGAGTGCCAGTGCGATTCTTCACCATAGCACGGCGCTTCCCCTTGCACCAAGGGATACGGATGTTGCACAAGTTGCCGCCGTGCAGTGACCTTCACCCTCGACCCGCAAGTGTCACCGTTCGCACATTGGTGACATACCATCTGTGGCTTGCCATCTCGTGTTTACGGGAGGATTCCTGTGTCGAGATCTACGAAACGAAACGCCCTTGGCTGGAAACCAATCAGCACAGCGTGCACACAGGCAAGCAGGCTGACCAAGGCTCTTGAAAGCCCCTTCCGCTGCTGTCATACCTGTCATCCTTGAAAAAGGATCCAGACAAGGCTCATTGGTTGACCCTCGGATTGCAACCCTCAGGCCCCAGCCTTCCCGCCTTCCAACATGCATAATTGCAGTACCTGTAGTGACTGCCCTGCCCACTTGGGATCTGCAATGCCGGCCACAAGGGATCCGCAAGGTACCACTGCCCATATCCATGGTTGTGGTTCATCCAGGGGTGGTGGGATGCACCGGTATAAGCTTGTTCGCCGTTCCCCCAGTTGTCCATGTCTTGGCTGGCTGCCTCATACCGTCTTCCCACACAAACATCTACGCCTCGTAGATCAACATCTTTCGCTTCCTCTCACTCCCTTTCTGGGCCCATTCCCGCTCGTACCTCTCTCCGTAAACCCCCACAAGATCTACCAGAATGAGGTCCGCCGCCCTCGCTTGCCTCGCCCCGCTGGCGGCGGCTACGAAGAACATCGTGGGGTTGTCGTATGCCGATGCCATACCAAAGGAGAACCTGGCGCAAGACTGTGAATACCCTGCGTATTTCACCATTCAGGGCTTCACAACGTTCACGCCGAGTGCGTCGAACAACACAGAAGTCAACTTTGGCTGTACGTCTCGCTCGGAATGCTATGGTGCTTGGTGCCTTGTTCTACTTCGGGAGACTTGGGGACATCACCATGTCAGGTTGTCATTAACAAATGATTAGATGTCGACTCGGACACGGATATCACCACCACCTGCGCCCTGAACTCAACCTCGACCAATGTCGGCGCGGCAGGTGCCGCTGCAAGATACGCATGTGACAACTCTTCGATCAACTTCATCTGGCAGAACAACAAATTGACCATGATTGAGTTGGCCTGTCCCACCAGCTCGTGAGTTTAACGCAGGTTTATCACAGCTCTCCCACTCTAACATGGCTACAGGGTGCAATACGATACTTCAGGCTCATGGATCCCCACGTTGGCGTGTACAGATGTCACCGACGGATCGGGTATGAGGTGTGCGGCGAACCAAACGACCTACCAGGGACAATTTACGAGCATCGAGCCTCTGAAGCCGGGAGGAGGTGGTGGACCAGGGCCGACCCGTCTGATCCGGCGAGCTTGAGGACTTGAAAGGAACTCGTGGTTGGTCTGGCAGTCTTAACAGAAGGGGAAAACGTTGCTAGGACGAGGTATGAGGTATGATATCCAGGACTGTTGGCGAGGAATGTGAGGCGTCAGTCTGGTAATAGGCTTTGCCGGGTTGCACAAAAACCATCTTAATTTGACGAGGTCGAGGCTTTGGAAGTACACGGTTATCGTTGTGTTGCACAGGTTAGAAAAGTTTCCTTCGCGCGATGTAGTATGGCCATATCCATGGCCTCGATGTGCCAGATCTTAATATGCAATTCCGGCCCCTGGCATAAACGGTGATGCATCTCGCATGATGGGTGGGTGGCTTTCTAACCCCTGAGGGTATTGACGCCCTGGCTTTCGACTCATCCCCCATGGCCGCCCTAACCCCCAAACCTTTAACCCCAAGACGGACCAAGCCGCCGCAAGCCGACGTCATGTGGTTGTTTAATGCTTGAAACACCACATCCGTTCTCCTCACGATGACCTTCACGACTTCACTCTCCTATTATAACCATTCTCTCACCTGTCAATTATCACCTTCGTAATACCTTGTATTTCCCTTCAATAATCTGGAGTCCCTGCGAACGCTGTACCCTGAAGATGTAAGGCAAACACACCCGCCAAGTCGAAGACTTCGGTACAGCTCGATCAACCTATACTTGACCCACAACCCCTCGATCACACGACAGGCTTGAGCACATCACAAGATGCGACTCCTTTCTTCTCTAATTGCCCTCCTCGCCCTTGACCCGGCCAGCCTCGCCGGCTCGTCCGCCGAACCCCACCCCGAGCCCCAACAGCGACCAATCTCTTCCCCTTCGAGCGACGACGGGTACGCCCGGGCCAGTAGCGTCTCCACAGGCCTCTTCGCGTCGCTCGAGCGCCTCGCCCGCCTGGTCGACATCACATACTGCGTCGGGACCACGGGCATCTCCCCACCGTTCTCGTGCGCCTCGCGCTGCAAGGAGTTCCCCGACCTGCGGCTCGCGTCGACATGGAACACCGGGCTCCTGATGAGCGACAGCTGCGGGTACGTGGCAGTGGATCATGGCTCCGGCCCCAAGCAGCGCAGCGGGAGCGAAGGAGATGCTGGAGAAGAGGAGGGCGCCATCGTCGTGGCCTTCCGCGGGACGTACAGCATCACGAACACCGTCATCGACCTGAGTACGGTACCGCAGGAATACGTGCCGTACCCGGAGCCAGATGACGGGAAGGGAAATGGGACGGCAAACAGATGCGAAAACTGCACCGTCCACATGGGCTTCCTGCAGTCGTGGACGCAGGCGCGGAAGCTGGTCCTGCCGGTGCTCAAGAACGTCCGCGCTCGGCACCGCGACTATCCCATCTACCTCGTCGGCCACAGCCTTGGTGGCGCGGTCGCGCTCCTGGCGGCGCTGGAGCTGAAGGTCGCGCTGGGCTGGGATGATCTGGTCGTGACGACGTTCGGGGAGCCGCAGGCCGGCAACGCGGGGTTCGTGGACTACGTCGACCGCGTCTTCAGGCTCGGCGAGCTCGATGGCTACGACCCGGACCTGGAGCGGAGGGCGTACCGGCGCGTGACACATGTAGGGGACCCGGTGCCGCTGCTGCCGCTCAGCGAGTGGGGGTACAGGCCGCACGCCGGGGAGGTCTTCGTCACCAAGCCCGAGCTCTCGGCCGTGGTCGAGGACCTGAGACTTTGTCGCGGCGACGAGGACCCGGCTTGCATCGCTGGCGCCGACAGCGCCGTGCTGGCCCAGGTAGCAGAGGCCGCGACTGAGTTACCACGAGCGGAGGGTCGATACGAGGGCTGGCTGGACACGCTGTCCGGCGTCCCGTCGAGGCTGAAGCTCTGGCAGCTTCTTTTTGCCCATCGTGATTATTTCTGGAGGCTTGGCCTTTGTGTCCCAGGCGGCGATCCTTCTGGCTGGGGACGGCCACCGTACAATGTCAGCTCACATCAAGATGAGCTATGACTTGGACTACGGGACTGGAACTGTTGTTCTGGAAAACACTTCGTGCTATTCAGCGGGCTTCACTTGATTTCTATAGCAAGGTCTAGCTTGGGCGTTCTGGTTGAGTATGATTCGGCCATGGGCTGTGGACAGGATCGCAATTGATATGCACATAAGACTAGCTCTGTACGTATCCTGGGTACATTTGAAAAAGGGTTTGGTCCCGGTCTCGCCCTAGAGACGAAGCGAAACGGCTGTTCTTAATTCGTGACTTCGAGAGGGCAAGAATGTTTACATCTATCTATGTTCGCACTATTTCCTGAACGAGTGTGACAATGACCGCATGTGCACAACTAACCTTGAAGAATATGCCAGCCGTCTGCATGCTCAAAGCGATCTTGTTACAAGACCGCCTGTTTCAATTCTGTCTGCCCAGTTTGTGACAGCAAGGATTCTCACACTTGACGTTCATTTGCTCGTCCGCGTGTTTCGTGATGCTCCAAACATGCAGAATTACCGGAAAAGGCTCTGGTATATATGTCGGGATTATGTAGTGTTCAGGCTGCGATGCCTTGAGTTGTTCCACTTATTCATGGGTGGTGAGAGGACTAATTGATGGCTGTGAGTTGCACCTCACTACAAGATTGGAGGCAGGAATAATACGACTTGCTATTCGCCTGGCTTCGAAACGCAGGGCTGTTCACATATTCACGAAAAAGGAGATAGTCTACTTGCCCGGCCGTGTTCATGGTCACCATAGTCCGTCAGCCCGTGGGCCACGGGAGACTGGAGAGCCGCCGAATGCATGTATGTCATGGTCCCATCTTATTTACCATTGGCGATCCGCAGCTGGGCATTCCAAGGTTCGAGGCGAGACCAGGGAAGACCCCAGGGCCACGGGGTCGCGGCTCAGCCCGTCGGGTTCCGGACGCATGACGATGATGAGAGGGAGGAGCCTGACTTTGCTGGTCAAGCCTTTGATGCCAGATGTCTACCAGATCCCGAGAGGGGCAAGCGTGGGAGGGGGCATCTGCCCTTGCTGCTTGAGAAAGTTTGTTCGTTCGGTCACAGTTCGGCACTCGACGCCTGAGGGAGGTAGCACGGATGACTTGGTGGCTTGGATGCCTCATCTCCGTTCACACCAAGGCAGAGAGAGCTTTTGACAGACGGACGGACCGGATGGGTCATGCCCGGTTGCGGTGAAGGCTGGTGAACCAGGCCGAGACGCATGGAAAGAGAAATGGGCTTCGACGGCGCTCAGAAAAGCTGCTTGTGCGACTGTGGTCTGTCGTCATGCTGCAGGTCGCAGGGCAGATGCAGCGTGCGCCCAAGACACGGCCCCTGCCTGACTCCTGACCCCCCTCCCCCTCAGGCCCCTCTATTCCTAGCGATTCTTTTGGGTTCGCCCACATTGCAATGCTGAAGGTTTGAGCGTCCAGTCCAATAAGACTGCCCACGCACACGTGCGGGCAGGCCAGTCTCGGACAGCTTATCTCGGGAAAGGATTACTCAGAAAATAAAAATAAGCCTAGGCGGGCGGAATGTGACGAGGTGCTGGCAAATTATCGTGATTTCAATTTAGGGGCATCCTCAGGGGGACAAATCCGATCGGGGAGGACGAGCCCACAGGATGGATGGACGAGGACGATCACAAGACGGTCAAAGCCAGCTAATAAACTGGGGGGGGGGCAGAACACCTACAACTAATTGCCTAGGTACCAACTGCGGCAAGCTACGGTATATACAAGCACACAGACCACATGTGGTAGGCATTTAGGATGTGACGAAGAAACGAGGGACGAAAAGACGAAGGGACGAATTGCCCACGCGCACAGCTCCCACGCCTCGGTGATCAATGACGGCGCCGGCCAGATGGCACTGTGCAGCAGCAGTACAAGCAGAGAGAGATAGAGGCCGAGAGAGCACGCACACGGCTGTTCAGCACCACAGACCTGCAATGTAATGTAATATAGATAATATACGGGTGGTAGGACGAGGCTCGGCCAAGACGGACGTCCCTCGTCAAGTTTGTTGCCGAGTCAGAAAGCCTTATCCAAGCTTGCCTACTGTGCTGTGCCTAGACAGATACTTGCCGAGGGACATTCTGCATCACTGCCACCTCACCGACCTCACGAGAACTAAGTTTCTGCCACAGTAGAGAGATAGGGCGGTGGTCGACTAGACAGACGGTGGGCCACGGTAGAATATGTGGTGGAACAACGCACACCTTGGGCAGCTAGCCAGCCGGCCAGCAAAGCAAGCAAGCAAGCATCTGCTGGGAAAAGGAGCCCGACACCTGCGTGCGTGCGTGCTGCCAGTTGGCCGGATGCCAGGTTGAGTTGAGCGAGTGACAGAGAGAGCGGGTGAGGGTGAGGGCGTGTGTGCGCGTGTACCCAGACCAGACCAGGTAGCAGTGGAGTGCCTCAATTTTGGGATGTTCCCCGCTATCAATTTTGCGCTGCCTCCCTCCTGGGCTAAGGCTGATTTTGCTGGGTACATTGGCCGGCGAGCCCTGCCATTGGGCATGGCCCTTCCCGCACGCAGCCCTGCCGACCTGACCCAGACCAGACCCAGAGGAGAGAGAGCCAAACTCCAGCGAGCCAGGCCCATTACAGGACAGAGAGGCCAGACGAGCCAGACAGGCCAGACCAGAAGGGGGGGGGGGCACACCCAAGCGTGCCTGCCTGCCTTACCTGCCTACCTAACCTACCTGGGCCTGCTGGCTTGCCGCTTTTTCTTCCCACCTTTCGCCCCCCAACCCCAAGACACCGACTTTGCCCACAACACAACAACATCACCGACCAACGACCACTTGTAAACAGCCTTCTCGACCTGCAAAGCAGCAGACCCAGCCGCCTTCCCTCTCTCTTTCACACCACCGCCAGACTTCCTTTTTGCCCACTCCCTCTCCCTTGCACCTTTCCGTAAACACATCCGACAAGATGGCGAACGAGGTACGTGTAGTATTGCAACCGCAGCAAGCCCACCCCCACTCCTCCCCCCTTTGCTCTCAAAATCGCCTCTTGGGCCAGCTCCTGTGCCTCTGCCCTCCCGCTCCTGATAGCCTCCCATCACCTGTGTCCCCCGCCAACTGCCTTCTGCCACCCCCTTGAGCCTGTCTCCGTGTCCCGTTGCGTCCAGACCATGCAAACCGCTAACTCATTGCTCCCAATCTCTAGCGTGAGAGGTGTGTTTTTCCAACTCCGGTTGATGTCTGCCCAGACCCGCGCCACAAGGCAACTGACCGATTCCCAACAGCAAGACTTTCCTCGCCCGACTGTGCGAGCAGGCCGAGCGTTACGATGAGATGGTCTCCTACATGAAGGAGGTTGCCAAGCTCGGCGGTGAGCTGACCGTCGACGAGCGCAACCTGCTGTCCGTTGCCTACAAGAACGTCGTTGGTACCCGACGTGCCTCCTGGCGCATCATCTCCTCCATCGAGCAGAAGGAGGAGTCCAAGGGCTCCGAGAAGCACGTCCCCACCATCAAGGAGTACCGTTCCAAGATCGAGCTCGAGCTCGAGAAGGTCTGCCAGGATGTCCTCGATGTCCTGGACGACTCGCTCATCCCCAACGCCGCCTCCGGCGAGTCCAAGGTCTTCTACCACAAGATGTAAGCCCTTCCCCTTGGAAACCCCATCCACGATTCCGACCGTATCTGACTCTCGGGCCCCCGCAAACAGGAAGGGTGACTACCACCGTTACCTTGCTGAGTTCGCCTCTGGCGAGAAGCGCAAGACCGCCGCCACTGCTGCCCACGAGGCCTACAAGGTGAGGGAACTCCGTTGCGCGTGACAGACCGACGTGCGCAGTCTACTGACACCCCTGTCTGCAGAACGCCACCGACGTTGCCCAGACCGAGCTGACCCCCACTCACCCCATCCGTTTGGGACTGGCCCTTAACTTCTCTGTGTTCTACTACGAGATCCTGAACTCCCCAGACCGTGCCTGCCACCTCGCCAAGCAGGCCTTCGACGATGCCATTGCCGAGCTCGACTCTTTGTCCGAGGAGTCCTACCGGGACAGCACTCTTATCATGCAGCTTCTCCGGGACAACCTCACCCTGTGGACCTCGTCCGACAACGGCGAGGCCGAGGCCGCAGGTACCGCCGAGGGAGCCAAGGAGGAGAAGCCCACAGAGGAGAAGACCGAGGCAAAGGCCGAGGATCCCGCACCCGAGTCCTAAAGGGGCGCTCACAAGTCCCTTGTGCGCCTGCTGAAAGTCGAAAAGTGATGTTCCCCGCTGAAGCTGAGCGTCCGTGCCAGGAGGATGGTGGAAGGCGCCCTCTGAGCGGAGTCCGGGTGGTGAGAGGATGTGATTTATGGCATTGGTCACGATCGGGGTCACTCTTCCTGGGAGTTGGTTGCGATGGGTAGCGAGAACGCAGGACATGGACTCTGGGTCCTCTGGTTTTGGCTCCCGTGGGGGGAACGAGTTGGCCACTTGGTGGGTTCGGCGTTGTGTCCTAGCAACATGGCTGATCCTCGCTCGCTCTTCCCTTTGGGTGTTTTATCCCTTTTCAGAGAGTCACAACCCAGGATTTTCATGGATTATGTTGATTTCCTTATCTCCGCCTGTATGCGTCATTTGCCTTATTTCATACTGAGAGAGAGAGAGAGAGGTCGTCTCGGAATTACCCCCCAATGTTTATCGGTCCACAGACAGATGTAAAGCCCCCCATTACCCCACCAAAAAATCAAAACAGTCATCAAGTCAACCCAGCCGCTCCAGTCAGTGCCGAATGACGCGACATATTCAACTTTTCCTGCCACTGGATCAGGCCACGGTCAGACGGCGAAGCAGACGACATCAAGGTAGAGAGTAAGGGATTGGGCCGCAGAGATCGAGGTACAGTTACACCTTGCTGGCAACATCTCAATGCTCTCGTCATCTGGATGCACGAGCCTCGAACTTCTGATTCCCCTTCGATATAGGCAGGGCAACAATGGTCAAATTCGACACACCTGAGAAGCGGGACGGGACTTCAAAGCTCTGCCCAACCTCGAGAGGCTGTCAGCCTCGCTGCCATGGGCGCTCAGCTCAGGGTGACCACACGCAGGGCAACAGTCGCTATTCATCAGGGTATGGTGGAGTTGGGAGACGACGACTGCACAACGACCGTGGTAGCTCGGCCGTCCAATCAGGAAAAGTCAGTTCTTTAGAGCAGTATCTCTGTGTGCCGAGTTTTATCACCGCCTGGCTGACTCCTGTCTAGCAACTTCTGCGCCCTCCTTAAGCGCGCCATGCGCTCCTCAAGCTCCTTGTGGTCGCCCCTGCCGAACGAGAAGTTGGAACCAGCGGTTTCGATGGAGCTGCCGTACTCGCTGGCAGCGGCGAGGAACATCTGCGTCGACACCGCGCGGTCCCAGCCCTCCTTCTCTTTGCCCTTCTCCTCGCCCCTGCCGCCGTCCCTGGCCTTTAGGTGGCCCATAGCCGCCCTGATCCCGCGTATCATGTGCTTGCCCTTGCCTGGCTTTGACCCGTCCGGCTGTTGGCCTGTTTCCTCTAGCTGGGCAACGACGGGTTTCTTGTCCTCGAAGGGCCGATCGCAGACCGGACAGATGCAGTCCCCCCCATCCACTACTGGCGGCGCCGGGCGCGGACTCTCGCCGGGCGGGTCCGAACGGTGGCCAAACTTCCTCCCGGAAGCACAGCGCTGGGCTTCCCATCGGCTCACGGTCTCGCCCACCCACACATCTATCTGCGCGCGCCTCCTCGGCTTCAGCAGCTTCTGCGCCAGCTCCTCGTTCCCCTGGTAGTCGTCTCTTGCTGCTGCTTCTTCTTCTCTCGCGGCGGCGACTGCGCGGGCTCCCTCTGACGATGCCATGCCGCGCACTGCTTCTGCCTAGAATTGGGAAGCGGGCGGCAACCGAGAGGCAGGCGGCAATCGAGAGGAAGCTGGCGGCAATCGAAAGAAAGTAGGCGACAATCGAGAGGCAGGCGGCAATGGCCGGGTCCCCTGGCTGGTTTCGTCCGACGTCGCCCCGTAAACCGAAGACGACGGTCGCCCCTCCTCCTCCTCCTCCTCCTGCTGCTGCTGCTTCTGCTGCTGCTTCTGCTTCCCGGAGCTCTTACTGTTCCTGCCGGATCCACTGCTCCTCGTCGTCGTCGAGCCCGGCGCGGGCCCGTTGACACTCCTCCCGCTGCCCTGGGGTGCGGCGGGCGGCGGGCGGTCGGCCTGCGATGACAGATGGTCGCGTGAGCTTCTGAACACATCTAGTTCCCGCGGCGGCCGCGGCGGCGCCCATCGGGGGTTATGGGCTGGGGCCGGCCGCCCCCGCGCGGACGACTGGTGGTGGTGGTGGTGGTGATAGTGCTGGGCGGATGGAGCCCTGCCCGGGGCCGGTGAGGAGTAGACGCTGTGGGATTCTGCACTTGCGGCCCGCGGTTTGCGCCGGCCCTCGGCCTCCATCTTGTCGAGCGCCATGTCGTGTTCTACCTTCCACCTCTGGCGCTCCCTGTACGTGTGGTACGCGAGGAAGATGTAGAGGGCCGGAAGGGTGCAGAGGACCACAACCGAGGCGATGACGACTATGAGCACGGGTGTTTTCATTTTTCTTTTGTGCTTGTGTGTGTGTGGGATGGGTTCCCCAGTGGTCGGGTGAGAATCTTGTAGTTGTGAAGCGTGTGGAGAGGCTTTGTCGAGGTGAAGATGAAGATGACGGGTTTATAATAGACGGAGAGAGGGCCGAAGATAATATGATGTGATGTGATGTGTGTCCGAGCGAGATAGGCGACACGGCGAGAGAAATCGTGTGTGAGAGGGAATGAGGCTCGAACACAAAAATCATAACTTACAGGCACAAACTCGGGTGTGGACTGGCCTCGAAGATGAATAGTACGCCAGCGTCTAGGTCCTCACAAAGTTGCCCTCGTGACTAACTTTCCGTCCCCCAAGCCCGCACGTCGTGCCACCAGCCCAGAGGCCTGGCCGCCAGGAAGAGACTCAGTCAGGACCAAATGACGCTAGTTACAATCGAGTCTCTATTCGCGGGCACAAGGGCATCGATAAAGAGTGCAGATATAATAGAGTCCGGGTTGAAGTGGATGAAGACCTCGGGCGGCTCTGGCCACGGCCAGCCTAGCTTCTATTAGTCTTCGACTTTTTGTTCACCGGCGTCAGGGACTCACACCTCAAGATGCAAAATCTCGGGGGTGATGACGTTTTTCATTGGAAGGAACGCTCGAAGAGGATGGGGATTAAACTGCAGATATGTGTCCGTCTCACCAGTATGTTCAGCTCGTAGGCTTTGTGATGGGGCCACGTTTTCTGACAGCTTCTTCGCGCGGGTCGATTAGAGAAGTGGCATCTCGGGCCAGACCAAGACGATCTGGCGGCGAGCCGTTGACAGCGGGCCCGGAAATAGCCCAGAGCCAGGCTCCGCCCGAGCCGACAAGATTGTCGGCGGGAGAGACCGTGTCAACGACTGGCGCCCGAGATTGTGACCGTCGTCAAGTGAGTTGATCTTGATGCGGGTGCTAGAGACACGCCGAGGTTGGCGTATCGCTCCACCGAATCCTCATTATCGTCTTCGCCAAGCACAAACCACAGTATACAAAACGCAAGATTTAGTGGCATATGAAAACATGTTTTCTTTGTTATTGCAAACGATTGAGTTTTCCAACTTTCTCACCGCCAAGAGATATTTCTCCACGTAGATTTTCAGTATTTTACAAGCATCAGCCATTGCATCAAAACCTGGCCTCTGTTTTATACACCCCAGATTGGCCGTTTGACAACAATATCAGTCAGACAGATCCTGACCATTCAAGGCCAATTTCACTCACGGGACCTAGTTTCACGCAGTGAAACCCCCCCTCCCAAAAAAGAAGCACACATAGAAACAGGTTTCTTGGCTTTCTTCCCTGCTTCTATAAGAACTCAGCGTCCCAGTGTACACGTATGATATCTCCCCTAATTACAGAGAAGCCCGCCCGAGATACCACACCCGAGAATGACAGAACGCAGGGGTAAAAAGCACCCGAGAGTTGATTTTTGATACGCCATCGCTAGCAGTCGAGTCAAAAACACAAAAATAAGAGGTTACCCAGAAATCAGTCTATTGCCGCCTTCCGTGCATGCTGGCAGCGCGCCCCGAACGTGATCGACCCAACTCCCGCTTTGCCGATTACCCAAAAAAAAAGAACAAGGAGTCCAGGTTGTGTTTTGGCCCAATTTGCCAATGGCCTAATTATGTAAGTGTGCCACATCGAGTTTTGGCGTGGCTCGTCTGCTCGCAACGCAATGTGGTAGGTATGTATGTATGTGTGTGATTTGTTGTAGTTCTCAGAACGTGTGTATCTCTGTGCGTGGTTATCACCGATCCACGAACTCCGCCGAACTTCCCTCGATCTTGCCCCCGAGAATCCGATGGGAACCTGTTGATACTACCATGGGCCACGGTGCCCAATCGATTCTCACTCGACAGCCGATGCGTGTCAGACTCTTCCCCGAGCGACGAGATCGAGGGCGTTCTCTTATCCGCCGATACGTTCCGCGACAAAGGCTGGAAGGGGAGGCGCGACGACGTTGCTTGGTTTTGTCCAACGGGTGGCGACGCGTCCATATTAATAGTCAGTCCACTTATTAGGTCGGATTTGCGCCGAGAACTTTTCCGAGGAACATCAGGCGCTGTTCCGTCCGCAACAGTCCTCCTCTGGGAGACGTGGCTAGTCTTCGAGACTGCACGACTGGGTACGTGGAAGCTTCCACCAGCATCCACGTCAGGTAGCACTGGTGCATTTCGAGAAGTGCCCAGGTCTCCTGGCTCGTCAGCAGCGTCTTCATCTATGCTGATGCCATCGTCATTGAGTAACCGCGCCGTTGGCGGAGGCTCATCGACGTGCGCTGCCGGTCCCGGACCCTTGGCGGCGCCTTCGTCAGAATCCGAATCGATGGGTCCCTTCCTCAGCACACCCATTGCCACAGGCGTTCCTTCGGGAGGATCTGTGTCATCGTACGCTTGATCCGAACGCATGGCAGGAGGCATCCGAGAGCTCCGAACGACCTCAAACCCTTTGCCTTTCTCCTTCCTCTTGCCGCTGAACATGTTCTTGAACCAGCCTGTTGCAGTGGCAACTGTCCCAGTGGGATCTGCAGGCCCCGTGCCCAGCTTCCTCTGCGGCGCGTCTGAATTAAGTCTCGAGCCCCGCTGCACGCCGTAATAGAAATCGACTTCGCGAGTGGCGTAGTCTGTTCTCGTGGGGAAAGCATACGTCGCAGGTGTTGCGCGATCACGATCTCGGTCACGGTCGATGGGGTCGGCATCGACTGGGTCGAGCGGGCCCCCGCCACTTTGGCTCGTCCGCCTTTGAGACCACTCGCCACTCGTCCCCCAGGACCCGCGAGCTCTGGAGTGTGAGGATTGGTTTTCAAGTGTCTTGCCCCGCTTCCTTGGTGGCCGGTAGAATGTGTCGCCCGGGCTGTCTGTTATTAAAGCGTTCGGCGGTACCGAGTGCCGGGTCTGCTGCCCTATCACGGGAGATGGGAGGAAGGAGTATGTGCTGGCCTCGCCAGGTGTCGATGGCGCGAAGGACGTTCCACCTTCGAGACGAGACGGCGGCATCGAGTTGTCAAAGCTCATAGCATCAAGGGCGGACGAGCTTCTCTGAGGCCGACCGTTGAGAATCACCCCAACGCTACCCGCTGATTCACTTCGAAGGCGGCCGCTTGGAGCAATATACCCTGCTTGAACTGGATCTTTTGCACTCAACATAGCCGTGCTGGACAGTTGACTTTGTCTGGAGGGACCGCCACGTCGCGAAGTCCGCCTGGAAAGCTGTCGCGCGCCGAAGATCCTCGACAAGGGCCCCTGCGACAAGCCCTTGCTATCGTCCCCTCCTGCGCCCAGTAGCCTTGCAATCACCTCGATGATGGTCTGCAGAGCGTTGAGCAAGAAGCACAACACCAGCACGCCGCTGTGTATCACGAGGATGACGTATCCTATCCACCCCTTTGGACCGTCCGTGACGCCAAGCTGCGGAATGAATGCAGTCATGAGAAGTACTATTGTGAATCGTAGCACCGCAAAGAGGGTGTGGTACGCATTCATCGACGTAGGTGAGGAGAAAGGCTTGAAGGCGTGCAGGGTAATTACCTGCACAACCTCGCAGATAGCCAAGATGATGATCTGTGCAATACCCGCAGGCTGGACGGCGCCGATACCGACACCTCTGATGAACGTCAACAGGACAGGAATCAACGCGAACGCGGCAGCTTCGTCGGAATAGGTGTTGTAGAGAGGTCCGTAAAGGAGCACCGTCGGGAGGTCGTCGAACAGAACCGACCGCGGTTTGGTGGTCGTGATAAGGCGAAGAAGCCACCCGGCAAAGATGAGAAGCAGCACGATGGTTGCGGCCGCGAGGGCTACTGTGTACGCTGGTGACTTGGCGGCAACCACGAGCTGAAACATGGACAATGCGACTAAAGGTAGCAGGAAGAAGTTGAAGACAATCCTGACGACGTTCCCTACGGTGAAGGGAAGGTTCTTGTTGCGGAGATCTTCCTCCTGGACGTTCTTGACAAAGCGGTAGACCCATTGCACGGCAAAGCCCAGTTGAGTGATCACGGCCGCGGCTGCTATGATGGCTAGAAGCCAGACCATCATGCCCGCCCAGATGTCCTCGACATTGCCCATGCCGACCAGCTGGCCGAGATCCTGGAGGCCGTAGCTGCCGTTGGTGAAGTAGATGCCGTCCCTCAGGCTCTGCCATCCTGGCTCGTTGCTCACAAAGCTCTCGTTGAACATCAGCGCAGACCAGGACGCCTGACTGACGATGGGCTGGAAGAAGCCGGGATAGTTCAGGGTGAGGCCGCCAGTCAACGTCACAAACTGTATGTATTGGAGGCAGTCACCGAAGCCTGGCGTCACTAAGCGGAGGAGGTCGTTATGTCTCCCAAAATTGGAACTCCAGTGGAAGATGTCCATTGTCCCCCACGGGCTGTAAATGCTGGCAAACACAGTAGCAAACCCGACCGAGAGGAGGACCATGAGGGGCAGGAACTTCAGCATCCAGGTCAGCTTGCCGAGATCAGGGGTTATTGTCGCGGAAACACAGCCAACGGTTGTCTTCACGGCATCGCCGTATATTATGGAGAACGTGGGCGAGAATGATGTGAAGGCGTAGCTCGAATAGAAGTCCTTCGACATCGTGATGGACGGCAGGGCAGCAAGAGAGGTTCTGCACTAGGTGTTAGCGTTATTCTTGTACTTGAGACGATGTGTTGAAAGAGAGGAAGTAAAAGCAACGGCCAGCACTGGGACAAGCCGGTTCTCGCAACTGTGATCTGGTCGGACAGCAGGCATCTGGCTCGCATTACAGGTTGTGAGCATCCCATTACAAGGATTCACCACCGTATTGTATCTTCACGTCTCGACCGGAAACGATTCAAACCCCAGCATGAACCTGCCGTCCTACCATGAACGCAAAGAGGCGAACAACGTTCAGCACTGCACCGGCCATCATCTTCCACATCTGAAAATCCTTGAGAAGGGGGCGGGCAGGCGCCACAGCGGATACGCACATTTCCGACCTGTTGAAGTAGGGGCCCAACGGGCATGACGCATTCGTCAGGGCGTCCTTGCAAAAGTCGAAATCGGCCGCGTACGGCTCGTAGGTCACAACATCGATCTTGCTGTGGAGTGTGGTGAGGAAGTTCGCAGAGTCCGGGAACGGGTTGGCCACGATCTTGCCGGCTGTGACATTGGGGTTGTTCCAGTCGTCGCTGTCCCAGGGAGGTAGTTCAGGCCCGGCTGTCGGGTTGTAGGCGCCCGTGACGTTCCCCCAAACGGTGACCCTAAGGTTGTGGCTTTTGTTCTTGGTGTCGAAGGTCGCCCCCATGTAAAGCGGAACCCATTGTAATTCACGGGGGTCGCTATCCTTGGTCGATTCCTGAAGGCAGTTGTCGAATTTCTTGAGAAGAACGGCGGCGGCGGGCTGTGACAAGAGCGACAGGCAAACGAGGGAGCGCAACCCGCGATTTGTCCAAGGGCGCGATTGCCGCTTGCTGTGGCGCGCCGCCGTGGTGGTGCCTTTGTCGAAGTGCGTCGGTGCGGATTCGAAACTGGTTCCATGCCTGGGATTTGCCTTCCTCCTCTTGTAGTAGACGGCCCCGTCTACATCCCTCGACCGTGCGACAGGCCGCGGCTGGGAGGATGGTTTCCTTGTGGCGTCATCGTCGAAGGGAGTGTACGTCCGACCAGAATCATTCTCAAAACAGGGTGCATCGAGTATTCGCATGATTGGCGCGGCACGGGTGGAAGAATCGGAGTTCTGGAGTCGCGAGGGGACGAAAGGAAAACGAGCAGCGGTGTCAGATAATGAACATCTTGGGAGACTGGGTCCACTGAGGCTCGTGTCGGATGCGCGAGAGCAGCCCCGGGGCTGAGGTTGAAGTCCAGGACGGATGGAGGCAACTGGCGCACCAAGTTGTCAGGCGGGACGGGTCGGCCTCGGTGTAGCTGGGGAGGCAGTCGACGTTCCGGGTTCAAGCACAAGACACGACGCGACGGGATGGGCGGATGGATGAATTGGCTGTCTGGCGGGTCCGGCGGGCGGGCAATGGATGCTGGCTGGTCGGGTAGGTGGCTGAGGACAAGGCGTGGGATATTTCTTGTCTGAAACGGCGTGTTTCCAGTTAGGAGGAGTTTCCTGTCGAGGGCTGCCTGGGCAATGACGTGGTGAGTTGGCAGGTGGGTTGGTTGGAGATGGTGTCCGCGGTAAGGGGTGGGTGGTGTGTGCCTGGGTGCCTGTGTACGTACGGTGGTGTTGCGCCCGTCGAGAGTTGGGACGATTCCAGATTGCAATCTTGGGTCCGCTGTCTAGGGGACGGGGCGGCGGGGCCTTTTTGCCAGGAGCTTGCCTGCTTCTAGCCACTGTGGATGGCCTGAATGGATCGAATCGAGCTTGGCGTCCCGGATGGGAAACAGGAGCAGCAAGCAGCCTGCTGCTTTGTTGTGCTTGTGCTACGTTAGGCTATGCTGGGTGGATGTGTTGTGGCCCACCCAGGCAGCATGAAACGAGCTGGACCTGAGCTATTACCTTCCTCTCATTCTTCCAATTCCGGGGCGGAGGAGGAAACATCACTGGAAGAGTCACATCCCCATTTCATTCCATCGCAGCGCAGCACAACACGACGCAGCGCAACGCAAGGGCATGGCAGGGCAGCCGCAGCAAGTTCGCTGCACGACGAGGGGAACTGGCCGAAGGAACGGAACAACAAGACGAATGGCATGGCGCCGGGTCAGCAAGCCTGCGTTTCGCTACGCATGCATTTACTCTGTACTATGGTACACACACACGCCGTACCCGGTGTTGCTCGTGCAGAAGCACCACCCGATCCCCGTGATACACCGCATCGCACACAAAGGCAGGTCGTCGTCACGATACGATGCTTGACTGAGTGGTCATACTCCGTACATCCCCAGGCCCAGGTCACTGCCACTATCACTGCCGCCTACCGACCCGGGACCCCCCCCCCTGACTGTTCACAGGGGCCCCGGCCGTCAACCTTATTTGCGCGGGAAATGAGCTTCCCTGGCTGTTCCATCACCCCGTCCAGCACTGCCAGTGACAAGATTGACAGGGCGACCGACAGGGCAGCGCAGTCAAGGGGGGGAGCCCACCCATGCCAACTTCAAAGTTGACCGAGGGTGCTGGCTGCACTGCATCACCACAGTGATCTACTGCTGCGTACAGTACAGTACTTACACTACTATAGGCTGGCCATCTCGGAATTACGCCCGTTGCACTGCTACTACCACGTTGCACTTATTTTTATAGCACCCGTGTCACATATCTGCGGGGCACTCGAGGTAATTGCCGAACAGGGGAAAAGAAAACGAGGAAGCCCGGAGGAATCTTCGATGGCTTCGATCCTCCGCGCTACTCCGTGCGCGTCAGGACCGGCCCCCAAAAGCGTCAGCGACAAGGTCGATCCAGCGCCTCGGGTTGCTCTCACGAGGAGCACACCCGGCGCTACCTGTGCGCACGCCCCGAAAATGACGACCGGCTTTCTCCCAAGAGGAGAGGCATCTCCACGGCCCGTACACTCCCCTCTTCCTTTCTATTTTGAGCAGACAGACGTGAACGAGTCCGCCCTCGCCCTGGATGGTGGCCCCATATTATCCGTGGGGTATCCACCACCGCTCCGGGCGCGCCAAGCGGCTCCTGGTCACGGCTGCACGGCCGCCGCACGACGATCCCCTTCGCTCTCGCGACCAAGGTGTCAGTCAGGGCGGGCAGGTAAGCTGGGCAGTGGGCGGGCGGGCAGGCGGGCCCCGGTCACCACTCGCGGCAGGAAAAATGTGGGAATTCCTGTCATTGGGAGGCGAGGGAAGCTCCCCTCGCTTGCTGCCGATCCCCTTCTTTCGTGAACAAGAAGATTCCCACCACTGGCGCCGCATGGCCCGGGTTGGCCTGGGTGGCCGCTCCTCCCCTCGCCTCGGGTACATTTGAGCTCGCACCCTAGTCCCTCCCGTGCTGTCAGCCATCACAGCTCCCAATACGAGGTCCCTCCTGTCCAATAGCACATTCCCGACGACACAAAAAGACACCAAAATGCACAAAACCTGGCAGTGACGCTGGTCAAGTGGCCTTACATAGAGAAGCGGTATGCACGCACATCCAGATCGAAACGGCCATCATCAGATCGTGCCATTGTAGACGCCATTTGGGCGCACCTGTATCCCGTATGAGTATTAGGGGCATGTATCGGCCGTGTAAGTGAGCCTCTCTTTTTTCGGCGATCCACCGATCCCTGTACGTCACCCGCAAGCAACCCGAAATCAAACAACAATACGCGGGAAGGCCGAAGCTCATTAGATCTTGCGGGAAAGGGTCATAGCTTCCCTCCCATTCTAGCGACGAGATATCAAAAATGTTTGCCCAGCTCAGCAAAACGTCCCATATTGTCCACAATGGCCCGATTCATAACCTCCCAACACCAACAAATGATCCCAGATGTACCTGAGTTCTCTCAAGAGAAATGCCCACATGTCATAGCAGTAAGTGGCTAAGCGGCCACTTGAATTCCCTTGACTGCCTTCCGAAGGTCAATCTCGATGTCCGTCTTCTCCCCAAAGGTCTTCTGTGTCCAGCTAGTGAAGACAGTCTGCAATCTAGTCTGGATATCATCTGCGTCCTCCAAGCTCATCGAAGCGCCGAAGAGCACTCCCTCGCGGTAAGCAGCCAAGGAGGTTGTTCTTCTCGAAGCACTGCAGACCTCGACCGTTTCGTGATCCACGTTCAGCACGAGGTGCTTAGTCCCATCACCAGAAGGAACTGTCTCCAGGGGCAATTTGTCGGTTTTAGTCCTTTTGATGGACTGCCGGCCCTTCCTTCGATGAGCTACCTCTGAACGTTGCCTCCTTATCAGGTACTTCCTCGGATCCTCATCGAAGTTATTGGTCTCGTTGTCGCCACAAATTGGTTGTTGCACAGTCGGCAGATGGTCAACGTGGCTGTCTTCAAAAGCCATAGGGTCAAGCCTTGGTAAGTGAGGTGACTCGAAGTCGTAGTCTCTCATAGAATTATTTGCGATTCTGTTGCCGATTTCAGATTCTACTGAATATTCTTCACGCTCGCTGCTGATGCAAGCATCTCGTGGGACGTAACCTTGGTCCCGTTTCTTGACTCTCTTTGGCTTCCGGAATGTTGGGTTTCCCCGCGTTGGGACATCATTGATGTGAAGTTGGGCCTGGGCTTCTTGATCATGGCGTGGCTCTCTTGGCTTATTAAAAGACAAGGTAGTCTGGACCAGCCCCTCGGGATCGATGTTCTCTTCAAGAATGTTGCGATGGGGCCTGAAATTGGGAAGCTTGCGTCTCCCCATCGAGTGTTCAGTGTGCGAACGTGACTGAGGCAGATCATGAGCTGCTACTCGACTAGTGGTCTGTGGACTGCTGGAAGCCGATGGGTCAGGGTTTCCAACATCAGTAGCCTGAAGATGGCCCATATGTGTATTCGCGAACCTCATCACACGAGGTGTATCAAGATCCCTGGGTGCGCCCCTCTGTGGCCGCAAGATCGGCAAATCCTCCTCGAAAGATTCGGCGGTTATGAGCAGAGCATTTGATTCTTCTGTGCGGACAATACTTGGAGAGGCGCTGCCTGCGGCGGTATCGTCAGTGGCTGTCTGCCGAGCTGGTGCGGTTATCTTTGCGATGATCCAAGGATTCAAGGCTTCTTTCGAAGTGCCGAATGACTCTTCTGGAGGTGCAATTGTTTCTTGCAAGTCGTAGGAACCAGTTTCGCAAGTCTCTGCTTCTTCGTCCGATGATAGGTCTGGGTCCGCTGACATGTTCACGACGAATTTCCGCTTGCGACCTGTACGGTGATAGGGATCTGCTTGGTCTGACACAGCGTCTTCGGCAGCGTGTGAATCGCGAGTTCTCAATGCAGGATAAAGCTGCTGGACGGCGCCATTTTGATCTGGAGTCGGCAACTGCTCCATATTGGCTTCCGGGTCGTGAGTTGCGTTGACTGGCAGCTCGACCAGACGCATTGATCTTGTCGGAAATCTTTCTTCGACCGGTTCATAGCCGGACGAGTCTGTTGATGACTGAGGTGGGTGGAGATGTCCAGTCAGTTGAGGCTCCGGTGCTCGAAAACTATCCACTTGTTGAGACGGGACTGCATTTGTATCTGAGGAGCTTAGCAAAACCGCGTTCGACCTATTGACTTCAGGTGTCCCAGATTGGCGAACGTACGTGTCGTCGCAACCGTGTGACGACTCATCTAGATGAAGTACCGGTGGCTCGGCCAAACCCTGAGGCCCATCACTACTTGGCGGCGGTGTTCGCGTTTGTGTCCGTCTTGTCAGTGGCCTCTTTCCGATCGTTACGAAAGCTTTCACGGTCTGTCGACTCTGGTAGGTCTTTGCGCATAGCTCCTCGAATAGTTCGACCAGCTGAGACTCATCGGCGAAGAGGACCTGATTTTTCGACGGCTCGACATTGGGATCGTAAGTACCCGCAGAGCACTTGACGTTGACGCAGGTGAAGAGATCGCTCAACCTTCTATCTTCAGCATCCACTTCTCGAGAGTTCTTGAAGTGAATCTTGAGATTTGAAAGTAGCTTTTTTATGATGCCGCGCGAAATTGACAAGGGACGAGAGTCGACGGAGAAGAACGAGCCCTTGGACATTTTGGACAAGTCCGCATCTGGCTTGGGCAAGACCGCCTCGATGGTCATCCGTGGGCCACCACGGACGTTTCCGTCTTTCGTGGAGTCTGTATCAGTGGATATAGTATTCAACACACACTCTGACATAACGCCTGCCCCAAAGACCTGAACGACCGCTTCTCTGACACTGGTGTCTGGACGTGGAGAGTAGGACCAGGCCTGCTTGATGTCTTCACCCAAAACCTTGAGAGAAAGTCGGATCATGGGTCTGGTCAGAGCATAGGCTCGGAATAGATGCTTGGCTTTGGCGAGGTTCTTCTGTGCCTCCTTCTCAGCAACTTGTTCACGGACAGGAATAGCCTTGAAGAGCCCTGCCACGGTCACGGTCGTGCCAACTGGTGCAGATATCCGCTGTTGGCTCTCGATACCGCCAACACCAGCGCAGAGAGTCAGTTTCACAGCCGTTGGGTCTCCGATGCACCTGGTGACAACGGTGACGCGTCCCAGGGAGTTTGCGCTGGCCAGTGCCTGCCCCCGGAAACCAAGTGTGCTTCCCCTAAAGGTCTTCAGCTCTTCGTAGGAGGCGAGCTTGCTCGTGTGGCCCATGCGGCCGAGTGAGCCGTAGTCATCAGCTTGGATTCCGTGCCCATTGTCTCTGACCTGGATGCTGCCGATGAGGTTTGCTGAGACAAGAATGTCCACAGAGGTGGCTTCTGCGTCAAGAGCATTGTCTAGAAGCTCCTTGATCACATCAACCGGCGTGGTAATGGCCGCCGCAGAACCAAGAAGACGGACCGTAGTCCCTGGAAGGGCATTGATGGCCATTTTGAGGCTATCAATGTTACATGAAGTGGTTTTCACGGCAATAGAATGTGAGGCATGGAAAAGATAATTCAACCAATCCGGAAGAACAACGAGAAGTAGAAGACATTGCAGGATTTGAAATGCTATGCTGGGGTTATAGAAGGTAGATGAATGCCGGCCTACCTAGGTAGGTCGGTAGGTACCCCGGGCACAGGAAGGCGCGCGACCTACCTGCGGCATGGACCAGTCTGCCATACGTAAGAGGGAGGCACGAGGCGCGCTCCTACCCACCTGGCACGTTGCAACAGTCACCCATAGCAATAAGCAAGGATCAAAGGAACTCTGTGAAACAGCTTGCTCATGAGGGAAGAGGTACAAAGTTCAATAGAGTTTTATTCCCATAGTTGATATGTTATCGTATTTCAACACACATCAGAAGTGATGGTGGTGGGGTGAGTGATTAGGAAGGCAAGGGGACTTTGGAGAAGGCCTGCAGCACTGTCGAATTGTATCAGCTGTTGCTGCAGGAAAGAGTCTCCCACCAAGTGAGTGAATATGATTGCATCCAGGAGACACCCGTGCAGCCCACCACTCGCCCATATCAACAGTAAGTCTCATTCACACCAGCCGCACCCAGATTGTCGCCATTCCTATCCGCATCCGTCGCATCCGTCGCATCCCAAAACCCACCATGACAATCAGTTGGGAAGTTTTTCCACCTTGGTAGTGCGCCAGATGACCTTGGTGCATCCTCGCAAAAGGATTTTGCGATCAGCGACGTCGTGCTTCTTGACATGTTTCTGGTAGGTTTCCTCCCAAGAATCGAAAGCTCTGAGGATACGGGCAGTGTTTCTCTCGCCTTGTTGATAATATGCGTCCCACCACTTGAAAGCCTCCTCGCGTCCCTCTGGAGTGCGGAAATCATGTATCGCGATGCTAACCGAGTCACCTTTGAATGCCGGAGTGGTGAGCTTGTAAGTGTGGCTTGTGCTGAATGTGCTGCCACAACATTTCAACGAACTGGAGCCCAGCCCAGCCTCCCACATCGAACGCCTCTGTTCGGTGGACGTGGTGCCCTGCCAAGAGCGGCACCGTTTGGCCTTGAGCTTTTTACGATCCTTGTTGATTCGCATTCGAATCTCTTCGATTCTCTTCTCATCTCGCTTCTCCTTGTGTTGCCTGAGAATTTGGACGAGTAAGATCCAGGGACAGCGAGATCGCTTGTGGGCGGTTGTAGTCTGGCCCTTCTCGTCAAGGAGCTCAGAATCGCTATCTGCGATGTGAACACCCATTTTCTATGCCTTTCCAGAATCGGTCTTAACAAATATAGGAATATTTTGAAATGCAATGATTTGAATAAGGGGAAAGACCCGGGAACTGAATGCATTTGCGACATAGCGGACCTTTATACCTCGGTATGCGAACATTTATACGAGGCTACCATCCTAGGTAGCTTCGTTTGGTCCTGGTTTTTGCTCAAGGCTTGAGCGAACTCTCAACGGACACTGGCGGCCTGTAGACCAAAGCCCATCGCTGATACTCCAACACGCAACTACTCGACGCATGCATCACAAGACTTGGTTCAATATTGAGCAGGCTCCTTCTAGTCAATCGGACCGGTAGCCCTTCGGTCGACACAACCGTATTGGACTGGCCGTGTGGCCAGCCCTGAAGATACATCCACGATTGATTGTTGTGTACTACTCAGTTCCACTGAGAGGATGTGTAAGCTTGGTCCACACGGAAGCTGCTCTCCACTTACTCTAGGCGCTGGGCGCTGCCTCATCGCGGATTCACAGAATGAGAATGCTTGTCAGAATACGCAGCCGACACCCATGAAATGAGACGGAGCAACCATCTGTCGGCCAACGATGTATGCTATGAAGCGTATTGCTTCCGTCTCGCATGCTCTCGCAGCTCCGTCATCTCGCAGCCATGACCGAAAGAGCCATGTAGAGTCAAAGCTGAAAAGCACGCCGGACTCGACGGCAAGGAAGAAGCGGACATCGTAAGCTCCTGACGGACTACCACCCAGACTCGAGTCCGGCGTTTGTTGACCAGGACCGTCGAACCGAAAGTTTCCCCGTATTTTATTAGACCGTTACAATGCCAGGGAAACAAAAGTGAACAACGAGAACATGTGCCCCACGACAGGTCGCTCAGACGATTCCGTGGCCGGGGGGCAGCAAGTCGGGGTAGCTCTCCATTTCGATTTCCACTTAGGCACACTTGAGGTGCGACTGCTTTGAAAGCTGTGAGAAGGCGGGAGCTGGACAGAGCTATCTGTAATATGTACCTGCAGTTCGAAACACTGATTTCGTTCAGATGCAATAGAACGGTGTAAAACGTGGTGACTGTGAGCCTGTGTGGTGAATAATCCGACGATCATCTACCATAACAGAGCCCGAGTAGGTTTCAATCGAGTCAAGTCCATATCCAGCACGTCCGCTTACATAATAAGCCTGGGTGTTCCAGACTCCCACCCCGCGGCAGTGGCGGGGTGTCCATGGACCCTTCTCTTTGAGCTACCCGACCTACGTATGCAGTCTGCTGAGCCGAGCAAGCAGCTTGACGAACCAAACCAACAGCTCCTTTCTCAGCGTTCAGAACGTCCCCCCGCGAACAATTAACCTACAGCTCTAGCTATCCGTATCACCATGAAGGGCCCAACCCCAGAACAGCACGACGGCTCCGGCCTGCGCATCGGCATCGTCCACGCCCGCTGGAACGCCGAGATCATCGACCCCCTCCTGGAGGGCACCAAGGCGAAGCTGCTCGCGTGCGGCGTCCAGGAGAGCAACATCGCTGTCGAGTCTGTCCCAGGGTCCTGGGAGCTTCCAATCGGCGTCCAGCGGTAAGCCCCCATCCCTAGCTCTTCCAGGCCGCCTCAATGGTTCCCGGCTCCTCCGTCAACCTTCCCCTTCTTCTTCCCTTCACAATCTGGGCTGCCCTGGGGACGCCCTCCTACAGCTACTGCGACGTCCCTACATACTGAACCCACCCGCAAAAAAACAGCATGTTCGCTGCCTCCCAGATCCAGTCGTCCTCCTCGTCCAGCGCCAGCGCCGGCGACCTCCTCGGCGGGTCCACGACGGACCTGACCTCGCTGTCGGCGGGCAAGCCGGCCTCGGGCGCCGGGCTGTCCACCGCCTTCGACGCCCTGATCGCCATCGGCGTGCTCATCAAGGGCGACACCATGCACTTCGAGTACATCGCCGACGCCGTCTCGCACGGCCTCATGCGCGTCCAGCTCGACACCGGCGTCCCCGTCGTCTTCGGCGTGCTGACCGTCCTCAACGAGGACCAGGCGAGGGCCCGCGCGGGCATCACCAGCGGCGGCCACAACCACGGCGAGGACTGGGGGCTCGCCGCCGTCGAGATGGGCGGCAAGCGCAAGGGCTGGGCCGGCGGCAAGTTGTCTTCGTAGCGGCCGAGCGGGGGGTTGAGCGAGTGTATTAAAAGAGGGTGGCTACGGCAGGCCGGTCGGGGGGATGGGGGCTGCAACGCCCACACATACCTACGTCTGCTGTTCATGTTGACGGTTCAGCTACGGACAGGGCGACTGGAAAAATCATCAAAGCCCCTGAAGCCGCCTACCGGCGAGAGCAGGAGGAGGCATGCTTTCCTGGAAATGGCGTTGCCCACTCGGGATCTGGCAAGCCATTGGACATGCTCCGAGAGACGTCAACACGCGTCTGCCATACCTGACAGGATGTAATGATTTGATGCAAACAAATAGACTAAAAAGCTTCGGCTTGGGATTCGCGCAGTTCTTGGTATTGTGGGTAACTTGATAATGTACTTGTATGCTCCTAGATGAGTAGCGTAAACCAACCCTCTCGCTACCTAGGCCTCCTCACCATTCAAGAAACCAGATCCGGACATACCTAGACACACCGGTGGGGAGGGTAGGGACGCCTTAAAGCAAGGGGAACAACACCAATCACAGGGATGCGTACGTGGTAAGCGTATACGGTACAGAGACAAAGGAGAAACATTATCACCACGGAGCACAGGCCCAAGTCGATGCCCACATTAGAATTAATCCCTACCAGAAGGGATGTCTATCATAATCTCGTTCCCGAGTTGCCGCCCTCTCCGCCTTAAATACATCTTAGTTACCCAAATCGCAACGCCTTTGTATGAAGATTGTAAGCCCCCCGTGTACCACAATATACACACACATAGGCACACACACGCAATTTGCCCTCCTCTTTCTGGGGCTTTTGGCCCGAGTGATGGTGAGATGAACGATGAATAAATGACTGTCAAATGCTGTAGGAGATGTTTTGGATGCCGTGAGATGTTATGCTGCCAGAATGCTTCGCCGGTTGAGATTACCCAAATCATGCTCCCCTCCCTCTTTCCACTACCAAGTGACTTGTCTTTTTTCGAAACCCCAATGCTCATATTACGTGATAAGAGAGCCAATGTCAAGACCGCCCGGGCCCATGGTCTTTCTCAGTTTCCAAGAAGACTTCTTCTTGTCTCTCTTGGCCTTCATGGCCGCCCAACCCTCCTCGTCGTCGTCGTCGGCATCTTCGCCTGCTGGTTTGCTAGCTTCCGACTTCTTCGGTGAGCTCTTGTCGTCAGGCCGTAGCGTCTGCGCGTCGCTGTAAGGGCTGAGAGCTGAGCCCATCATGGAGGACTGTCGGCCGTGGTCAGGCGTGCCTGGTCCTGGGGGCATCTGCGAGACGGGACGGTATCGGCCTGGGAGACCAACATTGCTACGCTCGGATGGTGCAATGGATGGTGTGTAACCGTTGCCCTGGTGACGAATCGATCCTGCATAACCAGGCTGAGGGGGCTGAAGCCAAGAAGAAGAGCTTGGCTGGACCAGGCTCATAGTCCGGCCGTGCATGTCACCCATAGACTGGTCCATCATTGGCGTCTCCAGGTATGAACCGCGTGCCCCTGCGTTCATATCCATGCCCATAGGCATCCCCATTCCCATGCCCATGCCCATGCCCGGGCCGCCCATGCCTTGGACAGCACCCATCGAATTGCTGCCCACATGGCCGGCGGATCGAGGTGGTCCATTGCCGACATTGTTATTGTTATTGCCGTTTCCGGCCATCATCTGCATAAACTGCATCTGCATCTGCATGAATTGGGACATCTGCTGATTCAGCTGCAGTTGCGCTTGTTCGTTTGGCGAAAGCATCGGCATGGGTGGTTGCTGAGGGTACATCATCTGTTGAGGGATGCCCTGCACGGGGTCAAACCCGCCAGGGCCTGCTTGCGGCATGCCCTGGTAAGGGTCCATCGGCATCTGAGCAACTTGGGGGCTTCCCCGCCTCATAGCTCGCGACCGCTCCTCGTTGGCAATGACACCGACGAGACCACCGGGTGGCACAGGTGAGTTCTGGCCTGCCGGAACGCCGCCGCCCAGCGCAAAGCTCTCCCGGGGTGGAGCGTTGACCAAGCCGTACGGATCCTGTGGAAGGCCCCTGGCAAAAGGAGGTAGAGACCCACTGGCCGTCGGAGCATGTCCTGCCGCTGAACCTGGCCTCTGGAAGCTGGGTTGAGCTGCTTGTCGCAGATTCGGGTTCGACATCATGTTCGTAAGCCGTGTAGGAGGCCGGTTCTTGTTAGGAAAGCCATGGGCCGCGAGAATAGCCAGTGGGACTTCCTCGTCGTCCTCAGAGACTTCAGACGAGGAGTTCCTTGAGGCCTCCGGAACGACGAGGTTCGGCGTGCTCAGAGACATTTGCATGCTCGGCCGCGAAGGGCCCGCATCAGGAGACTCGCCGGTGACCTTCATCATTTGTTGCCGGTACACGGTCATGTGTGCCTCTTGCTTTCTTCGTTGCTTTGCGAGTTGCTTAGACTTCTCCGCCTCATCCTCGTCGTCGTCATAGTTGATCTCGTCCTCATCCTCTTCGACATCGACCTCTTCTCTAGCCTTGTCCACTTCCGCTCGTCTCTCCTCGACCTCCTTGTCCTTCCGATATTGCTCAAACTCTGAGACCGTCATCGTCTTGTTCTTGGCTGGAGTCTCAACTGGCTTTGGGGCTGGCTTCTGGGCTGGCTGACGTGGAGTGTTGAATCTTTCAGAATTCAAGGGAACGTTGTCGAACATGTTATCGTCGTCTTCTACTGGTTCCAACTTGGAAGGAACCGTTGGCGGAGATACGACTCGGTAACCAGGCCCAGGTGTATCCTCATTCCTTCTGTACCGTCCACCGACGACCTCGACTGGGGTCGCGCTCCTGCTGTTGGCGTCGGACATAAATCGGTTGACAGCCAGGAGGGAAGTGTTTAGGTCGTCTCCCTCGCCCGTTTCCAGGGCATTGTTGATCGACTTTCTCCGCCCGCTGAAGATTGCGCTAGTCCTCTTAAGGAGATTCTCAGAGCTGGAATGACCGGGACCCCTAGGTCGGATTGACTGAGGCTCCCCGTGTGTTGGAACTGGTGGAGGCGTGTTCTCTTTTGTCGGTGATGGGATGCGGGGACTGCCTGCGAGGAGATTATCGTTGGAGTGGTGACTGGCCCAGGAATGCGGAGGGGCCTCGACTTTGGACGTGTGATCGATGTGAATAGGCGAGGGTGCATTTAGACGACCGCCAGTTGCGGCTGGAGGCTGTAAGACCTGGCGCCCGTTCTCGTCCTTTAGTGTCATGACGCTAGATCTCTTGTCAAACCCGAGTAGCATCTTGCTGAAACTGCCACCGAGATCAAAACTGAGGTCCTGATCTACTTTGGGAGGAGTGATAGTGGCGTCTGTCGAGCTGGTTGTCGCCCTAGCCCTACCACTCTTATACTGCTCAGGTACCGCGGGAGTGATCGGCACGTCTTCGTCACCAGCGGGCACAGAGGGTAGTTGTTTCTTGGAAGCACCAAATGACCAAGATCGTCCGGCCGACTTGAGGAAACCCGATGGGCCTGGTTTGGTTAAGGGTGGTTGCTGAGGAGCGTCTGTTAGGGATCTCTTGTTGGGCAATCTCCAATCGTCTTGACCATTCAAGTCTGCAGAAGATGGAGCGGTCGATGCAGCGCTGTGTCGAGAAGAGTTGTCGGTCGAGTTGGTCTTGGTAGTGTTGGACGACCCGCTGCCACTAGTGAAAGAGTCAGCCCCGTATCCACCCAGGACCCATTTCGATTAAATTCTGGACCGGGTATGGACTCAAGTTGATACACCGTATACTTAAATTGGCAGTCCGTGTGGGAAATTGAACGGACAGTGACTGTGGCAAGTCCTGCCGGAGCAGCCGCAAGCCCAGTGGAGTGGAAAATGATAAAAACGTACCGGTTCTTGGGTTTGTAGTCGGCAAAGATGTTGTCCTCGACCGAGATGTCCGACACTGTTGTTTTGGGGAGAGTATGCGTTTTTGCTGACAACCTGACGCCGCCGTCAAATGATTTACCGTTGCCTTCAGCCACCTCGGAACGATCCAGGACGCGGAACGATGGTGGCGCTATGTCATTTTCGCTCTCTGCGGTTGACTTCCGCTTGCCAAACGCGAATCTAGGCATATGCAATCAGAGGCTGGCAGTAGTTGACACGATCAACTACGGCCCATTAATGCTCAATTCCCCGTCAGCAGATGGACCAGTCGGGGGGCGGTGCTAATTGTCGACGCTTGAGGAGAGCGAGGTTATAGGGCGCCGCTGTCTCGGGTGGTGTAGGGAGTTGGGGCAGGATCAGCCCGGAATACGAGGCGGCAGTGGCGCAGATTGGAGCAGTCGAGGGCTCTGAGATATAATATGCAGCGTCAAACAGAGTCGAGCGACGGGAGAAGCCCGAGATCGGTCTTGTCTTTTGACTTCGGCTTCAATTGGGACGCGACTAGCCGGTGGACTGCGTGTTAGGGGATGCGAAGTTAGCCTTTATGCTCTTGGAACCTGATGCCGTTGGCCGCTGCTTTCCAGAAGACGGACGACGTGACATCATTGTACAAGACGAGGGCGGCCAGGATGACCACCTCCACAGGGGCCGTGTGAGGAGGGCTCCGAGACGAGACGACAGTGGTTGCTGAAGAACAGGGCCCGGAGAAGATTGCAGTATCGTCGGCTCCAGTCTTCGGACCCAGCCGGCGACTTGGAGCAGTGTCTGGGCATCCGGATCGTAGACTGCTGCTGTTGCCCGACGGCCGGATCGCCCGCTCAAAGGAGCTTCGCCCAGGTTCCTGGGTACCGGCAGGAGAGGGCTGGGGCCCAAGCTGACTGCGGCAGCAGATGTGAGGGGAGTGAGACTGTCTGCACTACTTACGCGATGAATTCCGTGCACACACACGCGCAAAGTAAACAAGTGGTTCAAGGGTGGTCAGGCTGCGTCTAATGACGGCGCCAAATTAGGGCCTCGGACGGAAGTGAGCGAGCAAGGAAATATGCGAGACGACGAGGAAATATGGAACGAAGGCTGGAGGAAAAAATCGAGTCGAGGCGATCGAAGTGGTGGATATGAGTGACACGGCGATGCAGCAGAATATCGTCGGGTCGAACGAGTGGCGCGGAGCCAGAGGGTTTCGTCGGAGAGGAACGAAAGGACGTAGGCACAGTACGGCACAGTACAAGGACTTGAAGAAAACGATTGACCGGTGCAGAACAGCCCGAGCGCAAGGAAAGCCAATAGAAATTACGGAGTGCTTCTGAAGAAAGAGGGAGAGCGATGCTGCCTGCTTGTTGCTTTGCTGCAGGGAGAAACACCGTTTGGGGAAGGGTAGGGTAGGTTGCAGAGACGAACGTTCCGAGAGAAAGAGGGAGAGAAAAAAAATGCGAGATTGATCGATTGATTGCTTGAGCAATTGATTGACAGATTAACATACAGACAGGCAGGCCTCATTCAGACCAGCCAGTCAGGCAAGTCAGGCAGGCAAGTCACAGTTCAGGCGGCGGCGGCGAGAAGGGGAAAGGCGTGCTCTGGCGGTTGGGTCAGCCGATCCTCTGTGGTCGGACAGGGCTCAGGTTCCTATTGCGTCGATTGCCCCCGTGCGCTAGACCAGCTGGCCGTGGTGCATACGGTATTTCTCCAGCACAACACCACACACACCAGCACACCAGTACCTTTCCACAGCACGGTACCTAACTACCTAGTGCACCAGCAGCGGCACCAGCAGCGGCACCAGCACCAGCACCAACACACTTGCAGCCATCCTGTCATGGTCCCAACGGGGCCCAAGGGCCCATGAACGCCGATCCAGGCATGCTTCCCTGCCACCCAGGTGGAGAAGCGATTAATGCTAGACCCGTCCTGCCATTCCAAGGTCGACTGGCCGAGCCATTGTACACCACAGCGAAAGCTCTCTCGCATGCCCAGGCACCTAGTGCGAGGTAACAGAACTGTACAGCAGTGGCAGGCAGACTAGACTCCTGGGCACAGTGGAGAATGTCCGGTGGGTATACTCGACAGGCAGAGCAGCCCAGTCGGACACCAGAAGCCATATCTGTTACCATGTAATGCAATTATCTATCCAGGTGTCAAGCATCCTTCACTGCGCTCCTACTGCATCGCAAGCCAGGGGTAACTGGCATGGGTTGGCAGTGGTCCTGGGGCTGGTCTTGCCCATGTCCGTCGGATTGGGGCGGTGGGGACGGCTTGTCAACAACAAAAAGCACGTGTACCTAGGTACCACAGGCATTCAGTCCGGTCAAGTTTGCAAGGCCTGGCTGCCCTTTCGTCGTTGGGTCCGTCTGTCTGCCCAGGGCCATCTGGCATCTCGCAGCAACATCCGCCATTCCGGCAAACTATTTCTCTGGACGAGATCTTGGAACCTTCTGGCCTGGGATAGGTAGAGATGAACCGCCCTGCCGGATTCAATCGGTGATTTGGTGCCTTGTGCTTCACACCCACCCACGCAGCCCAGGGTACTGCATAGTACATACGGGTTCCGGGGTTCCTTTTCACACACTCACACACTCACACGCTGGGCGCGGCTGGCAACCTTGTTGATCGTGTACTGCCACACCCTGCCAGGTTCCCTGAGGTAGGCACAGCATCGTACCCAGAAGCTTATTTTAAAATTAGAGCGCCCTGGAGCTCCCATTCCATCATCAACCCACAGCAGCGCAAATGACAGTCATGCTATGCCCTGCCATGCCCTGCCATTCCCTGCTATTCTCTGCCTCAACTGCCCTGCTTGGGCTGGTCTTTGGCCTCGTCGGCCCCGGCTGTGCTGTGCTGATCAATGGGCAACGGCTCACGACGTAATAATGCCCCACGAGATCCCCGCCGGTTTCTTTTTTTGTTTCTCTTGTTTTCTCCGACGCGACGCGGGCGCTGGCCAGCCAGACAAGGGAGCTCCCGCCTCGCCCGCGTCCGGCCTTTGCAGACCTCTCGGAGCTTGTTGCGGCACAGCAAGCCACATCGCCGCCCCCTTTTTTGTAATTGGGTGACATCGCGGTTCAACCTCTACCACGGGTGGCGTCGCTGGCCGTACTGGCCTGACGCCGGCCTTTTACGATGGTGGATGGCTTTATTACCATGTGGCCATTGGCGGAGCGGAAGGCCTGCTCTCCCTCGCTCGCACCCCGAGCAGGTTGTAGTTGAAGTGGACTGGGCGTTGCAAAATTCCCATGTATTGGCAATGCCAAACGACAAGCTTCGGGCAGACTGGCCCAGTACAGCAATGCCCGGGCAATACCTTCCTGCGACCCATGGTCCAGAGACCCGTGCAGGTGCTCACCGCCGCCTGTGGCCCGGCAAGACTCCATTGTAGTAGCAATGGGCGCCTGTTCAATGTCTTGAACAAAGTCTTCCGCTGCACGGGAAACTTGCTGAGGTATGCCCGGGTACTCCCAATAGTCTGCAGATCACCCACGCCAAGGCTTCCTCATTTGCATTTTTAGTGTGCAGCAGCAGGAGCTTCAAAGAAAAGTCCCCGTCTTTCCTGCTCGGTCCGTAATGGGCTTGTCTATATGATACATCCTATACGTCCTGCCCGCTGCTTAGAAGAAAATACCAGAGCACACCCCGCAGGCCGTCCAGGCTCTAGATGGCAACAGCTGGCAGTTGTGCATCGAGACACATCGCAGCCACTCCAGGCGGGGGTGGAGCTCCCGTGGCGCCCTTCCCGTGCATCGTTGCGGCGAGACACAGCATTTCTGCTCCTCCCGAATCTGTCTCGCGATACACAACCTCCCCGGCTAGCCAGTGGGCGTTGAGGCCAGGCCGGAGAACCACGTACCTCGTCACACCTCCGCGGCCCTGTAAGTGCGAAGCCGGACTTGCATTCCAGCCCTATACAGATCGCCGCGTGGGTGGACCGGATGAGCAGTTGCTCTAGATCCAAAACAAACCAGAATCTTGATCAGCCGAGAAAAAGGAGGGCATTGGCCTGAAAATGCGTCTGGCTGGAGTCTGGACACGTCGCAGCGACCAAGTCAGCGGTGGGACCCGAGTTTCTCGCCAACCTTCCCAGCCCTGCCACCCAGCCCGCCAGCCTGCCAGCCCCGTGGATGGTTGCTGGTATATGATATGTCAGTGTCAATCCGCACCAGGCGCTGGCGGTGCAGGCATGCTACCCAGTGCGGCCAAGCTGTCCAGCCGAGGCCGTGCGAAGTGCACAACGAGATTGCCGGATCGCAAAGTCGTCAAGCTCACACTTTGCGATTGTCCTTTCGTCATGGACTCGTGGCCCTTTTTCCAGCTCCCGTCCCGGCCACGCATTTTGCGAGGAGGAGGTTGGTGCAGGAGAGCTGCAGTCCCGCATCATTGTTCGAGGCCGCATGCAACCTCCACAGCTCCTCCACACCAACAATCGAGGCACACCTGCTCGGGATACGGGAGTCGCAGGAGCCCTGAACCCTGTTCCTGCAGATCAGACCCCTGGCCTTGCATCCGGGCCTGGCTGGCCCCTGGCCCCTCGGCCTGACCTCTCGCAACGCACGCAGCGAACATGGCGGTCCGATCGATGTTCATTTGTCCACGACGCGACTCATCAACAGACCCAGATTTTACTGGAAGTGCCGAATGCTTGTGTGTTGTGGGCACCAAAACAGGTAACGAGGAGCATAAACAAGAAAGGAAATGCCCTTGGCAAGGCATATATGTGAACTTCCAAGTTGGACCGCGCCCATCAGAGGAGCTGTTCTATTTTGCCACAGGAGGATTGACATTGTCGAAATGGCCATCTGCAAAATCGACACTTCATTTCCTCCGCATCAGCGTCTGCTCCCTCTGAAGCCACCTCGCACAATATGCAGCAGTACAGACTCGGTGACTGCAACACGAAGACTCCGACTCCGAGAAGTGCAATGGGCTAATCTCGGTGCGATGCACCGCCAACCACGTCCAAGACTCCAAGTCGCCCGGCAGGTAGACCTAGAACGCTTTCTAGCAAGACTAGACCGTTTCCCAGAGGGCCCATCCGGGTGTTGTACAACTCATTCCGGCAGCGAAATGCGGCTCAGCCGGACTGGTGCAATCTCACACCATAGTTATGTAGCCGGACGAGCCTCGGCCGGCTAGCTAGCTGTAAGCTGGCGAGACTTCTCAGGCCCTTCCCGAGCAATGGCCCAAAGCAGTCGTCATCCCCCACGCCCAGATGGCTAGAACACGAGCTGGCAGCATGACATAACTTGAGACCCGAGAGGCAGGCGCTGTCAAAAAAAAAAAAACACAAAAAGCACCTGACGCAAGAGAAAGGGGCCCAATGCCCGCGCACGCTGCCGCGCTGCTCCAACTCTCCAACTCCGACTGCACCCAGGGGATCTGACAGGCGTGCCCCAGAAGCGGCCTCCCTAATAAAACGGCGCAGATACGAGGTCTGATGGGAACGCCGACCGACTTGACTTTAGAGTGAACAGCACGGTATTGATGGGAAGCCCGACGACCCCTCGGGGATCCCAGTGAGCCGTCCTGCCTGTGGGCGCCAGCACATGGGTCGATTCCCCACATTCTTTGGTGGCTCCTCGTCATGTTTCTATTCCCAGCTATCAAACGACGTCTCCATGTTCTCCCTGGGCCCGCGCGTGTGATCGGCAGCCCGGTGCAGGTTATGTGGCAAACCAAACATGTCGCATCCATGAGTGGCTCTGGCCAATCCGCGCTCGACCGCTGGGATCTAGAAGGCGTTGGGAAGCCAGTTTCCTTTGTGGAAAGAGAGTCGTCCGTACTCTACAAGTATCACAACTCACGGGCTTCGAGGAGTGAGCCCAACCAGCGTCGCACACGCCGTCGCGGCTATTCTCCTCTCGCAGTCTCTGCTTGCGCCAAGCCATGCTGCCATTGCTAGTCATGACCGCCTGTGGAGGCGGATTATTAGGTCTGTTTCCAATCGCCTGTTGGGCGAGTTTCGTCTCCGTCTTTTCAAAACCTCACCAAGTCTCATCGGCAACCAAGCCTTGACCAGAAGACGATCCGTGGGCGGCTGCGACTGCGGATCCGAAAAGGATCGTGTCACGGTGCGGCAGGTCGGGGTTGACGGGAAGGAAAAGGCGGGAGGCAGACCGGGAGGCAAGGACGGGAGCAGGACTGGAGGTGGACAGCCTTCGGCCTGCCGATCTCCCCCCCGCTAGGCTGACTGACCCGCAGTCCGGGGGGATTTGCTTTTGTTTCTTCGGTGGGGGAGGGGGGGTCCAGTCAGACTAAAATTTCCAAATCCGCCAGGGAGCGTGGAGGGGTAGCTTTTGCAGCTCTGCCACAGCAATTGACTGTTGGCAGGCTCGCGAAGACACCCAACTAAACATCGATTGCATCCCGCCGCCGCCTACCTAGGTTCTTCTTCGTCACTGCCTAGTGTTTCCAGGCACAAGGGCACCCCATCATCACCATGGCCTCCCCGTGCCGCATCGTGGTCATGGCCAGCGGCAGCGGCAGCAACTTCCAGGCGGTGCTCGACGCCGTTGCCTCCGGCCACATCCCCAACTCGCAGATCGTGAGGCTCTTTGTGAACCGCAAGACCGCCTTTGCCGTGTCGCGCGCAGAGAAGGCCGGCATCCCATCCGAGTACTTCAACATGGTGTCAGGCGGGTTCCAGGCGAAGGGAGAGAAGGACACGGAGAGGCTCGCCGATGCCAGGTCATGCTACGACGCCGTGCTGGCGGACAAGGTGATGCAGCAAAACCCGGACCTGATCGTCCTGGCCGGCTGGATGCACGTCTTCACGCCTTCGTTCTTGAACCCCTTGGCGGCGAAGGGTGTCCCCATCATCAACCTCCACCCTGCCCTACCAGGTGAGTCCTCTCGCTGTGCTCTCCAGACCTTGTCCGCTCTCTACACACCGGCGTCCGTGTCTGCTACGGCTACATTCTCTTACCAGCACGCGGGGTAACTTGTGCTGACACAGCCTCCTCCCAACAGGACAGTTCGACGGAGCCGGCGCGATCGAGCGAGCATACCAGGACTTCCAGGCGGGCAAACTCGAGAACAACCGCACCGGCATCATGATCCACTACGTGATCGCCAAGGTCGACAGGGGCCAGCCCATCATAACCAGGGAGATCGAGTGCCGGGAAGGAGAGACGCTGGAGGAGCTCGAACAGAGGATACACTCCCACGAGCACGAGCTGATCGTGGAGGCGACCGCCAAGGTAGTTGGCGAGTTGCTGGCGAAGAGGGACAGCGCATGAACGCTGTCACTCGTGCGCCAGCCGGTCAGATCCAGCGAGGAGCCCCCTTCAAAGCAGAGGTCGCCCTCGCCGGTCTTCACATTGCGTTCATGGCTGCGCAGATGCTGGCTGACAGCCGCATTTGAGCCTGCTCCATGCACCCAAAAGGCAAAATCGTAAATACCAGTGATACCCATATCATGTCAAACTGTGCCAGTGGTGAAATTGGTGTCAAAGCCATCCCATGGCAGCACTCGTAGAAGCTCGCTGGGTCCATGAGACTGGCTTCGCACGCTTGGAATTGAATCGAGGACCTGCCTGCCTGTCTGCTCTTGCCATCTTCATGCGTCGAACCTTCTTTCTGTTTTCTCTTTTGTCCCTTCTTCTCCTCCACCTCGTACGATATGGCAGTCTCATTAGAAGGCGCCGAGTCAGTCCACACAGCACTGTCGCTATCGGTCTCGGCCTTGACACGCCTGCAGGCGAAATTTCGGGCTTCACAGCTCGGTGGCGTGTACGACCACGTGCTGAGCATCTAGTCCACCAAGACCATAAGCGTGGCGGGTGACCAAAGTAAACAGACTTGGGCAATCACAAGAGGCAATTTCGGCTGAAGGGAGCGGGCAGGACATGTTTTCTGGGTGTCCCTCTACTTCGTTTCATAGCCAGCGCAAAAAGGAGCCGCAGCGTAGCCGCAGCTGGTCTTGGCATGCTTCTCTGCCTCAAGATTTCTTGACCGAGAGATGAGAAATGTATGGACGCGAGATTTGCGAAATTCCCGAGGTCGAGATCGGCTGCACTTGCACTTATTACGCCCCGAGCCCGTTGCAGGAGGCGAGAACATCAGCAGAGGAAAAGGCAATTCCTCTCTCCTTCCCTCATTACTCACGGGCAATACGACGGTAGCATTTCCATTACATTCACATTCGCCCCGGAGGCAGGTTCGGCCAACACGTCCTGAGTCTCGTGCTTGCAGCAAGAGGGAGGGGCGGTGTGGTTCCCATGTCCGGACCTGGGCATGGATCCGAGGACCGTGCACACTGGACCGCCGGCCGAGAGAAGGAGATGGTGCGAGGCGGCTCAGCTACATGCAATTAACTGTATGTAGGACCGGTCTGTGCCTTCGAAACACCCAGTCCACTCAGCTGCGTGGGCTTGCCATGACAGGCTCGAGACAGGATGAGACCCCTCGACAGAGCAGCGGAGACCTGGTGCTGCACCCCGAGCTCTGTGCAAGGCTTCTGCTTGCTGGTGAAAATGCCGGGCTCTTGAAGCTCTCCACCATGGCGCTGATCGGTTTCGGGACCATCAGAGCAACTCCCGATGGCGAGTGTGATACCTGAGACAGCCATCGCAGGCTGAAGGCAACGTCCCCAAATTGATCGACCAAGATGTGTCGTCCCGAACAAGACCCTTCATCCCTTCACGTTGCCCCCGTACAGCAGGCCTGAAACCAGAAGGGGTCCTGAAGTGCCGAGCAGGGGTGCAATCCAGGGTCCTGACGGGTGCATTACTGACATTGACATCTGACATTGTCAATGGCTCACTTCCCATTGGAATTGGCCTTCTCATTGGCATTGGCATTGCCATTGGCGGGCGTAGGCATTGGTGATTCCTGAAGAGCGACCCGCCGTGGCCTCATCTCAGGCGCGAACTGTCGTGGCCCGGCTGCTGGCTGAGTGAGTTTCAAGAAAAGAAGCGGCCGTCTCCTGTGGCCCCCAAGCAAGTGATGTGCTGTGGTTTTTGCCGCATGGAGATAGTACGGGGTTTACTGGGCAGGCATGCTGTATGTACGTAGGGTAGTCACGGCGGTAGAGAGATGCGCGTCACCCCAGCCATCCGTGACTCCGAGAACCCACCCAGCTTCTCTTGTTTCCCATCCTGCAGGACCTGCACGCATGCGGCCCGGCACAAGCTGCCCTGGCCAGCAGGATCACCCAGGGATCGGCGGGGATGACCCCTAGCCCGAGGCAGGGCTTGGGGACGTCCTCAACGTTCGGCTACCCCCCATAGCAGCACGTTAGCACGTAGCATGGAGCATGCAAAAAAAGTATGGGTGCGTAGTGTGTGAGAAGTCCTCGACGTCGCTGGGCTCTTGGCAGGGCATCAATTCTGCCACACCGTTGTCGGATTGGGACCGGGCTCGCGAGGACCCGTTTTGTGACGGATGCGTTGCCACGGTGCAGGCACAATGCACGCACGCGCGGGCGAGGGAAAATCGCAGCTATTGCAGCAGAATGCATAGTGTACACTGTCGAGCTGACGGACCTGGCGTGTGCACTCACTGACTGCACATGTACAACAGTATGGTCCCGCCCGCTAAGGATTGCTATGCGTATTTAAAGCGATGCCCAGCGCCGCTGCTCCTCTTGGCTCGGTTTATGTTGTCTTGTGTTTGTCTTGTCTCGTCCCGACCTCCTCTGTCCTGTCCTGTGCCGACCCTTCCTGTCCCTGCCCAAGTCTCGTCCTGTCTTGTGGGTGGATCTGCAGCCTCTAGTATACACAGCCTACTTATAGACCCCTACTTAAACGACTTGGCCCCCCACTGCTGCGGCTGCAGATGCCAATCTAAAAAGGCTGGGTGCGGCTCGATTTATCTCCTTCGCCTCCAGTTCGCACACTCGCGGAATCACAGATCCCCACGGAAAAGACTCAGGAACGGCTCCTGTCTGTTCAATTGCATTCGCAGCAGCTTCCCACGGCTGCTCTCGAGCTCGAGACCGTCTCCCGCGCACCAGGGCATCTTCTTTGGGCGGCATTGAGCGTTTGTAACGGCCCCGGCCACGCCCAGCACAATTCCCCGAAAATGACGTCCCCTTCACATCGGCGGCCCTCGTCGCTGCTGCTGCAGCAGGACGAGCCGAACATGCTGGCTTCTAAGGGCCACGGCACCCTGACCACGCTCATCAGGAACCGCTCCCAGGCCTCGATTCAAAGCCCGGCCTGGAAAGCATACCATGACGAGGAGGAAGCAATCGCCACCGGGCCGTTCCCAGACTGGACCGCCTTTAGGCAACGGAACAGCATCGACGACGAGGACGACGACCACCGCTCCCTGGCCGAGGAGCGCCGCCTGAACGCCCTCCTCACCGGGCCCCAGATGCGCAGCATGCGTCTTATCGGCAGCACAAACCCTCGCTATAAGTGGGAGAGGTATTGGAAGACCGAGGACCAGCTCAAGGATATGTCCGCCAAGTCGGTGCGAGGCTACTACGAGCGCACAAACTACCTGATCCAGCAGTACCTGTACATCGACAAGCTGCTGGACTCGTCGCTGCCCCACGACCTCCTGAACGAGTACAACCACATGCCCCTCTCGGCCTTCCGCCGCGGCGTCGAGGTCCCGACCACCATCTCCGAGGAGCCCTCCACCCCGAGCAGCTCGTCCAACGGCCAGCCCATATCCAGCTCCGCCAGCGGCTCCGGCTCGACACCAGGCTACGGCACAGTGGTGAAGAAGGTGAAGCGCACGCCCAAGGACATCTACCGCCCGACCAACCTGGAGTCCTCGTCATCAGACATCTCGGTTCAGGAGGCGACGCCGCTCATCATCAAGGCCATCAACCAGGAAAGCGCCCCCAACCTCGACGCTGGGGATGACGACAAAGCCAAGCCCGAGATCCCCTGGGCCGACGACGACGACGTCGACAGCGGCGCCCGTATCGTCACCGTGGCCATCTACGTCAATTTCATCGCGAACCTCACCCTTCTCCTGGGAAAACTCGCCGTCATCATCACCGTCCCCTCCGTCTCCGTGCTCGCGAGTCTGGTAGACGCGGCCCTCGACTTCCTCTCGACCGTCATCGTCTGGATCACCACCACCCTGATCTCCCGGCAGGACCAGTACAGCTACCCCGTGGGGCGGCGGCGCCTGGAGCCGGTCGGCGTGCTGGTCTTCTCCGTCATCATGATCACCTCGTTCGTCCAGGTCGCCCTCGAGGCCATCCAGACGCTGGCCGGCAACGACCACAGCGTCATCCAGCTGCCGGCCTCGGCCATCGGCATCATGGCCAGCACCGTCATCATCAAGGGCCTGTGCTGGTTCTGGTGCCGCCTGATCAAGAACTCGTCCGTGCAGGCGCTCGCCGACGACGCCATGACCGACATCATCTTCAACCTCGGCTCCATCGCCTTCCCCATCGTGGGGTACTACGCGGGCGTCTGGTGGCTGGACGCCCTGGGAGGTCTGCTGCTGTCCATGGTCGTCATTTTCAATTGGAGCCACAGCGCCAGCGAGCACATCAAGAACCTCTGCGGCTTCTCAGCCACCGCCGATCAGCGCAACATCCTGCTCTACCTGACCATGCGCTTCGCAAAGACCATCCGCCAGATCCAGGGCCTGCAGGCCTACCACTCGGGCGATAAGCTGAACGTCGAGGTGGACATCGTGCTGGACGCTAGCACGTCGCTCAAGGACAGTCATGACCTTGCGTAAGTCTTTTCTCTTCTTCTTTTTAAATCCCTACCCTCGCCTTCTTGATCCTCGAGGCTGTAGGATAATCAACTGACCAATTGGCAAATAGTGAGAGTTTACAATACGTCCTGGAGTCCGTCCCTATCGTGGACAGGGCCTTTGTACATTGCGATTATGCTAGTTATAACCTGCCGACTCACATGGAGCAGCAGGCGGCGTAAGCGGGGGAGAGCATTGGCATATGTGTTATCATCAAATCTATGCAGGAGTTTTTCGGGCGGCATTCAAAAAAAGGCGTTTTTGATCTGTGACGGGTCGGTGCGGAAGACTTGGGTATGGTATGCTTTTAGAGAGAAGAGAGAGACAGAGACAGAGGAAGAGGAGTTCAAGAGAAAATTCATCCGCCAAGAGCGCCACTGCGAGCCGGTCGCATGCACTCCGGGGCCATCACTCACAACGTTGTTTTCCCTAAAGGACACCACTGGTGCTCATATTCTGAGATTGCTGTAGGAGTGATGTTCAGGCTACACATTCTCTGTTAGGTAGCATCTGGTGGCTTGCCTGACATGTGACAATCCCAGTGCAGCTACGCCAGTCACCCAATGAGCAACGCATGTTGACAGGGAAGTGAGGCATCAAATGAGCCCGGAGGGGCTATGACGACAGAAGCAATGTGCATATCAACACGGTACGCATAGTACTTGGTAGTAGTTGTCGCCGGAAATATCGATATGTATTAAAAATATTTATACTTGGTGAAATGGCCGTGTTTCCTCAAGTGCCACTCGGAATATCAACATTGCCCCCTCAGGGCCTCACCTCTTCTAGTACGGGATGCCGTTGGTCATCAGCTGGAACTGGTCGTAGATGCCCGTGGAGTAGCTCGAGTAGCTCTTGCGGACGAGCTCCTTCATGAAGTCGGCCGCCTCCCTCTCCGTCTTGTCCAGCACGAAGCGCTGCTTGAAGTGCTCCACGCTCTCGGGCTTGAAGCAGGGCAGCCCGCTGTCCATCATGAGCAGGACGATCTGGCTCAGCTTCTCGACGTGCGTGCGGCTCGCCAGGAACGACTTGACGATGAGCTCCTCGAACCACTTGAACGACTGATGGTTTGTGCTGCCGCCCATGACGGCCACCATCTCCGACGTCAGCTTGAACGGCGCCCGCTCGAACTTGATGCCGCCGGGCGCGATGTCGAAGCAGAAGCCAAAGTCGATGTGCAGGATGTGGCCCGCGTCGTCGATCATGATGTTGCCGTTGTGCCGGTCCTTGAACTGCAGCAGGAACGAGATCATCGAGTACGCCGCCATCGACTTGACAAAGTTGTTGCGCGCCTGCTGGAACCGAAGGGAGTCCTCATTGCCGTACTTGGAGATGAAGTAGTCGTACAGCCCGTTGACAGCCTCACGGCCGAGCATGTCGCGGGACACCGAGTTGGGCAGCACGTCGATGACACCACAGCCCGGCGCCGTGGCGGTCACGCGGTAGGGGAAGACGTACACGTCTAGCCCGACGCTGTGGAAGATACCGCGGAAGGCGGCGATCATCTGGAGGGCGAGGACGTCTTGACGGCAGTCGTCGCCGACCTTGAAGATGGCCGACTGCCAGACCTCGATCGACTGCTCTGTGGGAGGCGGAGCCGCCCCACGTTCCACTGTCTCCTCAATCATGCTGCCCGTTTCCTCCAGGCTTCCCTTGTCCTTCTTGATCCGGAAGGTGGCCATGAACGGTGCTTTCGCGTGACTCTGAAGTGGTTTACCAGACTTCCGGTCAATGCCAATGACAACACCATCTGGGTTGCTGGGGAGATAGACGCCAACTTCAACCTTGATGGCGCGGAGCTCCTCTTCAATCTTCTGTGCCTTCTCCGGCTTCGACTTCTTGATCAGAGGTTTGAGTTTACCAGAAATGCCTGTAACCTCGTCGAAGAATGTGAATTCTCGTTCGTAGAATTCTCGATCAGTAGGGTCGAAGCTGTCAACCATTCTCTCCATCACCTTGTCCAGCGTTGGTTTGATCTCGTCGGGCTGTGTGCATAGTCAGCATGTCTCTAATTTGGGCCAACTTGAAGAGGGTACCACTTACAACTTGGCCGTCATCGTCTTTGTACGAGTTGGCCTTCATGTTCCATATGATCTGGTGGGCAAAAAGTTGGGAGAATTGCGCAGTCTCTATGATGTAGCGCTCAACATAGCCTAGTGCATCATACCGAAGTGTCTGCACGATCTGGGGAACGTAAAAGAAGGTCACGTCAACCGAGTGACTTTCAAGCGCCCGCATAGCATATTGGATCAGGAAAGGATGGTTCTGATACGCTGGTAGGAAATACGTGACCGCGGTGATGGGGTTGACGGGAGCCCAGAACAACAGGAACTGCACAAGTTAGGCAGATTCAGGTAGGCTGGTGCGGAAAAACTCACCCTCAGCTGGTTGCTGATATCACTGGGGAGGGCGCCGCCCAAAAGGATTGGCAGTGCCTCAGGCTCTCCTACAGCCTTTTCAGGGTATGTGAGAAGCAACGTTCGAATCTCCTTGTGGACCCGAGGAGACTGGAATCTTGTACAGAGCTCTACCGCGAGGGAGGGGCTCTCAGCCCATGCAGTACGAATCAAGGGAAGCAAGGCATTCTAGACAGTCATTAGTTTTGGCTCGAACGGTACCGAGGGTTGGAATCTTACTTCGAGGGATCCTTTGCCGGTGTGCACCAGGGTTGATGGCCTTTGTACCGGCTCGCTCAGAGGATAAACCCAAACCGTCAGCCTAGACTGTTCACTCTCCAGCAAGAGTAGCAAGAGCTGTTCTTTAGATTGGAGAGCCTGCAGCGACCTGAAAGTTCCAACAGAGTGGGCTCCAATGAAGCCGACAGCCTTAACAGCGTTAATAACATCTGTAATCAGCCGGATTTCAGTCTTCATCTGTAGCATGTTACTGCCGAAAGACCACTTGGGTGCATGACAGAACCAGCTCAATGCTGCGGACAGCAGTTTGTCTTTGAGACGCCATTGCGACACTGGACCAATCGTCGTTGAAGTCCGCAGGACCTTCAGCCCAAACAGAACAAGCTGAAGCCTCAGTTCTCTCGCCAGAGGGTGAGGCGTGGCCTTCTGCAGCTCCTCCATTGTGACATCAAGCAGCCTGACAAGTACTTTCTGTGTGTCAGGACTCCCCAGTCGGGTCGCATTGAAATGGCTGCCGAGGAACTCCAACAGGCGGGCATGGGGCGAAAGAAGATTGTGAACCAGTTGTTTGCGTTTAGTGAGAGCCTCTTGATCACTGGGCGCGAATTCTTCCCTGAGGAAGAACGGGTCTGGAGATGTGATTGCCGCACTGAACAGGCCAAGCTTCTTGTGGATACTGAGCTCCCACTGCTGCGATATCTCGTTGAGAATCCGAGGCTCCCAGATAGGATTCTCGTTCATCACACCCAACCACAGCGAGATTCCAAGCTTGATGGCCTGCTTCGTAAACATGGCGAATGGTATGCTCACAAGGTGATGCGCCACTGCACATTCCACTCCTGACTCACTGCGACACAACAGAGCAGCGGCCCGACGGAGGATGTCACGGACGTCGACCATGGGCGTATTCCGCTTCTGGAGAATGCGATTTTCGATATGAGCCAAAGCTGTGACTGCATCGGCACTCTCCGTGTCGGCACCTGATAGATAAGACGCCCTCCTCTCGATACGCATAAAGGTCAACCACTCCAGGCTGTGATCCGGTAACGCCTCTGCATAGCGGTATTCCTGGCGTGTGGTATATTGTGCAATGAAGTCCGAGGCAGTATTGATATTGGCCTCTCCCATGCCGTCAATCGAGATCAGTCTCTGGTCTGTCACTGGAATGGCGGAACCAAGTTCCATCGCGAAGGACCTGCCGAGGGAAACATGGCCGTAAGCGCCCTCGTCATCAAATTCTGACAGATGAGTTTGCAGCAGCCCCTTGACGTCCGCTGGTGACAGGTTGATGGCTGTCGAGACCCAGCCTCTGGCGGCCTTGTACAGCCGGTTCAGAGTGAGCTTTCTGAAGGTGTAATCATCGGACAGCTCAACTGTCACATTTCCACGTTCGGAAGTGAAAGTCGACCGCGGCTCATACATCTCTGTCTCTGCCTCCAGACAGCTTGCCCACATGAGAGACAGCAGTTCCAGCAGGGCGAACAACGAGGACCGACGGCACAAGGCGGACGGGACGTCACGAATGATGCGGTCGGCGCAGGCATATGCTGCCTGCTGGACACGCTCGATTCTGTGACAACAATCGCAGAAGATGGTGGCCAGCTGTGACGCCGCATATTGCGCGGAGAATGTGTTGTTGACGCCGCCGAGCGTCTTCCTCAAGTATTTCTCCACAACAACACCTGTGATTCCCTCCATGACACTGCTAACGTCACCCTTCCGCATGCTCGGTTCAAGGAAGTATGACAACACCTTCGTGCAGTCACCAGATTCAGCTCTCAAGCTCTCAACGAGGTAGGCGGTGTGTAAGAAGATAACTTTGCGATAGCTCAAGCCCTTGATGTCGGACGACTTAGACGACACCAGCTCGGCCAGATGTTTCTTCTGCTGCGACTCTCTGTCGGAGCTCATGCCTCTGCGAAGCACTGTGTTGAGCTCGATGTCGCTCTCAACCTGCTCACCGCGCTGTTCCGCAACTAGGGGCGGCGAATGAATGGCTATGACACGCAGATCGTCCGCATATCTTTTTCCGCGCTCAGTGACTGGATTGAAGCCGTGTACTACTATATTGAACCAGGCATCCCGCAACATGGCATGAAACTCGTCATCTGCCCAATTGTTTGCGGCCATGTCGTTTGCGGACATGAAAACAGCCAGGGGTTGAAGGAGCTCAGCAATCTCTTTTGCGGCGAGTTCCATGTCGGACTCCTTGGCGTGGCTGGTCTGAGAAACGTCCCCTTTCGAGACGATGCTATCCAGCATATGGTCCAAGTAGATGTCATAAAGCGGAGAGTCCCGGTGGAGGTTGGCAGAGATGTGGTTTCTAGCCGTAGTCAACTGCGAAAAAGTCAGCAAAGGCTCGATTTGGTCACCTGCAGGGTATAAACTCACCGCATGCAGAATAATAACGCGATTGTCCACTACGGCAGCATGGGCAATGCGTGCAAAACTCTTCAGCAGGGAGCGGAACTCAAGCTGTCCCGCACTCAGAGACAGCACTGCTGCTCCAGTAATGACCCTTGCGTCCACCACATTACTGATCCTGTCATACTTTTGGAGAAGGATGGACTGGGCCAGAGCAGAGATCTTCTCGTCGTTGCAAGCAGACGCTATGCCGCAGATTGCATCAATCACATTGATGTAAACCGTGGACGTCTCTTCCTCCCCAATGAATTGAAGAGATATTGAGCTTCCAGTCGACTGTCTTCCCCGGTAAACCGGCGAGTCACCGTTTTCGGGCCCAAAGTCGGCTTTTTCGTTCTCCTCAGTAGTGGGACTGAGCACATTACCAAGAGTGTACAGCGTGGTGATGACTGCGTCAGTTGATAGCATCCGGAGCACATAGGCCAAGCACTGAGAGGCCGTCACGACAACATGGCTTGGAGCGCGGCCTTGAACAATGAATCGAGGCAGCAGACGGCTGACGTTGGCACCATGTGTTGGAGACATTCTGCAGACAATCGCCATGGCTCGAATAACGACGGATGCTAGATCTTCATCCGCCATCTGGTCGGGATCGATGATTGTATCCTCCAACCAAGCCATTAGCGTATCGGTGTCCGCGGCGTCTTCGTTGAGTCTGGAACAATTCAGGTAGCTGATGAATGCTGCCGCCTTGACCGCACAAGCTATCTTCTGCTGCGATGATGAGCCCATGCGGATGAAATCGGCGCTGGCCTCCAAGTAATTCAGCTGGTCGATGACGATGTTGGAGTAGGTCACCACGGAACTCGTGTCTCCATTTCCACTCCTCCCAGTTCCAGGGCGGAGAAGCCCTTCACTCGTCATCAAGAGGTCAAGGACATGGGTCTTCTTCAAAGCAGACTTTTCCGCAACCAAAAGCGATGTCGAAGACGTAACGAGTAGCATGAACCTCTGCTGAAGAAGCATCGCGCCCAATGGTCGCCGAACCTCCTGGTAGTGGCGCAGGTACCGCCTCCATTCCTTTGGCGCACGGTCGTGCGAGTGGGAATTGCGAATCTTTGAGAATGCAGTCTCGACAGCAATCAGGAATTTCTCGTTCAGCAATCTTTGCAGTCGTTGTATTAGAGCCAGTCGACCTCCCGACCTCCAAAAGTCAGCCTGAGCCGCCGCGGCATCGAGAAAGCCCAGCAGAGACACAGCAATCGAAGCTGTCTGCATAGCATCCGCGAGGTTCACATCACCGCCTCCCTCTCCCTGCGCAGACATCAAGCTCTCGCTAGCACGCGCGCAAGCTTTCAGGAACACTGAAACATTGGCGGAGACGTTCTCGTATATGTCTGCATCGTGATTCCCAAGACACAGCAGAGCCGAGGTCACATGGTAAGAAAGCGACTCGGTCGGAGAGGGTTCGATTTTTCGGTAGAATGGCGAGGGCGCAAACTCCTGAATATGAGCGTCGAGCAGATAGGGCGACAATTGCCGAGTCAGTCTCTGGGCATTCTGGCTATTTTGGACCAGCGGAGCGGCCTTGCAAAGGGACAGGAGGACTTCGAATTCTCGAATTGTCTGCAACAGTCAGTCAGCCGCGCGCAAAGATGGCCTCGGTCACAGAGTGTTCGCTCACCATGGGCACCCGCCCGAGAGACGAGGGCTTCCGGTGTTCGGACCCATTCGTGCCACTCCTCGCCCTCGTATGGTGTTGGTGACTTGGGCAGGCCCTGCAGAGACGATCCAAATCCGACTTCTCGAATGGCGCCGTAGGTTTGGAGGCTGAGAGGGCGGCGATTCGCTCCAGCGCCTTCGAACGAATGTCTCGAGCCATGCTGGCTTCGGCGCAAGTACGGGGTTCGCAGGGTACCTAGGTACCGCAGTGGGGTTGCTTCGATGCAGAAGCTGGCAAGGAACAAGAAGAGAGCAGATCAATTGAAGTTTATTCCATCGTCAAACCATAGGTCCTCAGAAGTAGCAGCGTTATGTGCAAGTGAGTATTTACGCCTGTGGTGGCCCCCAAACTCCTTGTCTTTACATAGAAGCAACTGGCCTCGGGCTGACGGGCATCCCCTAGACGATGGGCCCGGGCCCCCCTTGTCCAAGAGAGATGACAGCTAATAATCAGTCCAATCAAATCCTACAGTGATAACATTGGGTGCTCCAGCCCGCTGCTTAGTCAAAGCTGCAGCTACCCCTGTCGGCCACAGGCAGAGCAAGGCTGACGCGCCCGACCTCACTCGACAGCTTGCAGCCTCAAGCCCACCTTCCAGTAATCGCATACTATCATCACAAACGGCAAACATATCTCATCCTCCTCCACCACAAACCTCCTTCCTCACCAGCGCACCTTTGCCGTCCTCCATATCTTCAGAACCACAAAAATGGCTGCCATGTTCAGCCAGAACCCCCTCATGAACGGGCCCAACTACTCGTTCAACGACGCGCCCACAACCAACAATGGCGAGTTCCGACAACATCGCTTTGACCCGTGAGTGAACGACCCATCTTTCCTTTTGATACTATATGCCTTCACAGGCTTCTGATGACTCTGCAGCTACACCGACAACGGCGGTTCCATCCTTGCCATCGCCGGCGCCGAGTTCGCCATCCTGGCCGGCGACACCCGACACACGGCCGGCTACAGCATCAACACAAGACACTACCCCAAGGTCTTCAAGGTCGGCGGCAGCACGGCCGACCAGCACGACGCGAACCTCGTCCTCTCCGTATGCGGCTTCGCCGCCGACGGCGAGGCCCTGAAGGAGCGCCTCGACACCATCTGCAAGATGTACCGGTACCGCCACGGCAAGCCCATGAGCGTCAACGCCTGTGCGAAGCGGCTGTCCACGATTCTTTACCAGAAGCGCTTCTTCCCCTACTACGCATATGCTATCCTGGGCGGCCTCGACGAGGAGGGCAAGGGCGCCGTCTACAGCTACGACCCCGTGGGCAGCTACGAGCGGGAGATGTGCCGGGCGGGCGGCGCCGCTGCCAGTCTGATCATGCCGTTCCTGGACAACCAGGTCAACTTCAAGAACCAGTTCGTGCCGGGCAGCGGTGTGGGACACGAGCTGCAGGAGCGGGAGAAGCAGCCCCTGTCTCGGAGAGACGTGGAGATCCTGGTCAAGGATGCGTTTGACGGTGCGGTGGAGAGACACATCGAGGTCGGCGACGGACTGCAGATGCTGGTCATCACAAAAGATGGCATTGAGGAGATTCTGCTGCCTCTGAAGAAGGACTAATCGGGTGGAGGAGAGGAGTCTCATGACTTGCTTAACAAGGCAACTTGTATGATACGATCACGGGAGTCACTCGACTTTGAAGACACGCAATGAGATAAAGACTAGATTCACGACACACACTGGCCGTTTCCAGGGCTGGTCTGACTTGACTTTTACCATCAAAGTCCAGTGAATCACATGCTGACCCGTGGGAGCCGCTTGGGCAAGCTGTGTCTTTCTGTAGATTGCAGGGCTATTCACCCGAATGAACGATCAGCATCGCTTTAAAATGCCTATTCAATTGCAAGGTGTCGATAGCATATCCGCATGTCCGCAGTGGGAGATGGTACAAAGCAGGCTCATATGCACCGGGTGATCGTGTCAATACCGGTTAGTGGTTGCGCGTTCTGTTGAGGAGACCAGACGATTCCGAGTTCTACACAGCAAAAGATATTCTGAGCAGGTGCACATAGAATCTCGTCTATATCTCTTCAAGCCCATCCCGATGATTGGGGGCGCAGCGCTTGCCGGTTCCCGATGCAGAAACCGTTCGCAAGTGCCGGGCTTGCCCCAGACAGCTATGCCTGTGGTGTTCAGGATATGTCGCACTAGACACTCTGTAATCTGAAAAGGAGTGTTTCCTTGAAAGGATGCACGAAAAGGATTCAGGCAAAGTCAAGACTGCTCAACTGGTCACTTGCTTGCTCGTAGCTGAAGCTGAAATGGATGGGCTGTGTGCTTTCTGCAGCCTGTTTTCTCAGTAGACCGAACTACGTTCCATATGATTATATCATTTCTCGAGGCAGAATTCGACTCATGCCATGGCACAGTGTTGTTAACATCCAACTCTCTGTACGTGCGTGTTGACTTACCGGGCGAAGGTCGAGAGGAGGACACGAGCAGGCTGGCCGAACCGGATGAGAATGTCAGGCGATACTTAGATTACTCCAAGGGGGAATGGTATCCAAGCTGTGAGATAATTACAGTCTGAACATCCTTGGTTCTAGCACGCCAGCATTCGTTTGCATTGGTTGCTTGACCTTGTGGCCTCCGATGTTGGCCGTGCTCGTGCCGTGATACGTAAGCCAACGCTGTCCGGGGCATTGGGTAGATGTTTCGAATGTTCTGCAGTCCAAATTGGAAGTAAATCTGATCCATCCCCATGCATCTACACGATGGTTTGTGTCTATGCATGGTCATTTGGAAGGAGCTGGAAGCCTTCCCTCCGACGCGAGACGCGAGATTTCCCGCCTCCCAGCCGCTGCTGGCTTTACAGAGAGAATCCAAATTTTGGCACCAAGTCCACTTCCCCTGTATCTAACGTCTTCTCCATGGTGAGCACCTTCGAACTTGACCTTCCCTGGTCCATGAAACCAAAGGCAAGGAGGGAACAGGAGAAGGTTGATTGTCTCTTTATCACAAGGGCCAGTCAAGTTCCGAATTTGAAGACATTTTCCCAGTATGAAAAGCACAATGTACAACTCGTGGCATACTGCCATTTATGTCTCTTCAATTTATACTTGAGGCTATCTCCCGAACGAATATTTTATCCGCCAACCATGAGCTCTCATGCAGATGTCGCCAGCAGAAGTCGCCAGCTTGTAGGCAAAAGGTGTCTCGCGGAAGGCAGGGTAAGTCTATTCAGCACCAGTACTGATATGAATTGTACGTATGCCCACCGGTGTGTACAGCAAGTCCGCTCAGGAATACGATACCCGGACTTTTGGCAAGTATCCGCTTAGTCCACTACCCATGCAAGGAAGGTGAGCCAATGCTGGCCATCTGAATTGGTATCCCCAAGACGAGTACGCCGTGTACTCACATGACATTAATTTTATGAGCAGCACAAGTGCCTCCTAGGCTGAGCGAGCACACCAACCATGGTAACTAATCATGCTCTAGTGGCACATATAATTTCAGCCGAACGAGTCCTCCACGGCTACTGGACACCCAAAGCAGGGCGGACATTAGATGCCGTTGGACCAAGCCGTCAGCAGCTGGACAGCCTCGCCCCAAACTCACACAGGAAATACCGGGGATGCAGGTGGCAAGAACGAGTCGTTCGGCCCTGATTACGGCGGTGGTAGTCGGAATGGAGTTCAGCCATCTCCCGGTGCGCCAAGATGAGAGAAACTACGACGCCTTTGTCGATCGTCGGACGGCATCCCCGGAGCAAGGTGGGCTGGTGCTTGGCTCCCTCCCGGGCTTGCGGAAGAACCAAAGTATCGAGTATGTGCAACAGCTTTCGTAGGGGCATAGTTGTATTCAGTGCCGAGTGCCAGAGCAGGTGGGTGATCGCCCTGTTGCTGGAGTTCGCCACTCCCGTTCTCACATCAGGGGGCGGGCGCATCTTCCGCACCCGAGGCTTGCTAACGGCGATATCCCGGCCACGCTTGCTTAGGCGACGTGATAGGCCTTTAGACGCTTGGGGGCGGGATCCCATCCGTCGCAGCACACCTGTTCCTGGCCCAATACTACCAGCCCCTGCCTCCCATGTCATTCAACTTCCAAACTGTAAAGTCAAATAGGCTCCACGATCCCTTCCCCATGCGGCTGAGATGATCAAAATCCAGGGTCTTGCCAGCATGCCCGGGAACCAGTGGCAACGGACTTGCGCGTATGCTCAATGTTGGACAGCTGGGGGCCAGCAAGGCTTGGACTTTCTGTCACACTATTCTGTCACACCCTATTCCTCAGCGTTGCCCATGATCTCTGATGGCCAATTTCCCATGCCCACAATGTGTTTCTTCTTCTTTCTGCCCATTCCTAGCAGTTTGGCGGGAATGGTTGACAGGCTGTTTCGAGACGGCACACAACGCAATGTGCCCAACGGTCTGAATGGACGTGAAAGCTTCCGATGCATGACGTCAAAAGTGGGGCCTTTGGAGCACGTCCGTCCCTGGGATTGGCTGTTGCACTGGACAGCTTCCCCAGAAAGGCAGGAAGAACTGCATCGCGTGTCCAGGGATTGTAGCTGAGGTGTTTTTTTTCCCCTCTTCTTCGGCGAACCTTCGACCTGGAACATCTATTCCTGGCCGCATATACCTGCCTCAATTGCAGTTCACCGAACGGATTCACATGGGTCCTGTCTCTGCGAATTCTGTAGCAAGGGCCTGCTAGTCTTCATATACTCGGCCAGAGTCCAGACGCCACGCCCGCGGTCCTCGGGTGCAATTGAAACGGGCACGACCACGGCTGGCTAGCGTCCTAGGGCCACCAACCTTGGAAGCTCCGCACAGAGGTACCTGATTGCCCAAAGAGGAAGGACCCTTGGAAAGAAGCTGCCTTGGCCTTGCAGGGACCGATTCAGTCTCGCTCAAGACCAGTGTCTTGGATGATACTCTTCGATTAATGACGTCAGCCAACAACCTCTTACATCAGTAGCCACGCCTTGGATTGGTCAAGCCACTCCAAATTGGCTCACATGCCTGCCGATTAATGTCAGTTGAGCAGTACCCAGCTCAGGTACCTTCGATGTGCGACTTTCTCACACACGCAGCGGTAAATTAGATTATGCTACTTGTCGACAGGCGCACGATTTCGACATTTCGACATCACTCGGCATCCGAAAGGGCCTATTTATGGAAGGGCAATCCACTGAATTTCCACCCGGCGCTACAGTACTTGTACCAGTTTGCGCCAGCAAGGTCGTTTTACATAGTGCAAGCACGGTACTATGTCCACGCCAATGTACAATTGCCAGCCAGGTGTCCCGGCTCGCCTGTCAGCCAGGCCTATTTGCTGCGAATACAGAAGACTCAGAACGCAGACCGGGATCCGTTTGTCGCGCTGGAGCGAGCTATCCACGATGTGAGGACTCTCGGTGCCAGCAGCAATCTCGCCTGCGACCACGATAATTGCAATTCCATGGAATTTCTTTGCAAAGAAATTGTGTGGTGTATCACGACAGTCTTGACAGTTCCAACAGCCACAACACGGCACAGCTGCCTTGGGTTTCCTGGCTGCTGCACAGCTGCTGTGGCACATTGTCCAGTCTAAACTTTCCCACTCTCCCCACCCTCCTCCCCAATCGACGTCATCTCCCAGTCCCGCCCTCCACCACCCGTGACGATCGCTGCCCCGTACAGCACGGCACAGTACGGCCCAATCTTTGTCTGCAGCAATTGGCTACCACAGCACAAACGTGGAGAGTGTTGCGGCTGCTACCGAGCTCTAACACATGCACAATTTGGTCACTGCCTTGGCTGCTTGGGTGCCCGAGGAGTAGCATCCCTGTTGTGATCGTCGGGAGGGTCTTTTCGCCTGCTGCTAGCGCCGAGGAGCCGCGCTTGAGGACTGACTGACGACCTAGTAACTTGGTACCCAGACTCGACTGTGAGTCGTGACGAGACCCCTTCCGACGGCACAAACATTATGGCCTATCGGCAGAATTTTCGTACCGAATCGCAAGGCACGGCCTACGGCTTTGAGGTGAGGCACACTGTCGACCCTGTTCGACCCTGGCGGCCCTGGGCGCACCGTGATCAGCGCCACCGCCATGTCAGCTCGTGCGCGCGATCCCCTCCTCTCAAACCTTTGACCACACCACGGCAGCACGCCCGGCCGAAGGCCCACCGCCCATCGTGGACTTTGCTCCCCTTATCAAGGCGCAACACCCCATCAGGCCCATCCGTTCTGCCGCCACGCCCCGTCAGGCGTCATGTCTGCATACCGTCATCATGTTCATAAAAGTCTCAGGACTTGATGTCATGCCATGGACAGGCCTCTGGTGCTTGCGGTCTCTCTATGTCTACGCACAGTATCAATTGCGAGGTTACCGCCCTCAAATGGCGCTCGCAGGGTTTGGGTAGATGGTTTTCATCACAAGCTACCGATGTGTGGTAGTGGATAGCTACCAAACCAGAGTACCCGCTGCTAGGGTTGTGTCGCCTCGACCTCGAGAGGTTCGTCCGACTCGGTTGGACTGGGCTCGTCTGGGCTGGGCTGGCTGGCTGGGTCGTAAAATCGCCACCCATCGTGCATCCATCCCGCTGACGGGACATCATGCAGTGCCTTGCTCTGGCTATGTAGGTACTGCCATCGAGCCCCAGTGTGGAGAAAGCTTCTACCTGGTACGCAGTACATGCCGGAAGGGGTCGCCGTTGCATGCCAGCAACCAGGGTCAAATTCATGTCAGGTGTGTCCAGACAAACCCTCCATCCCGCCTGCCAGCCTGTCGCGCACCTGTTTTGCCGTGGACGGAATGCATTGCTGATAGGCGGCCCTAGCACCGAGACTAGATTCTGGCTGGGTGCTCCAATCTGAGCTAGGTGGCGCCTCGGTCTCGACTGGGCGCGGTATCAAAGCACGCTTAAGAACGCCTCAATGGGGTTCACAGGGCAAATCCCCACGATCAGGTCGGGTCAGTACCTCATTCTGCGCCTCGACCTGCGAATGACTTTTCTGCCCTTATTTCTTTTTGGTTTTTGATTGGGTTTTTTTTTTCTTACGAGGGAGGGGGAAATTCCTGATGAAAAACCTCTGCTTCGGCACTCTTCACGCAGGACGGATCACACACAGCAGAGGGTCCATATGCTTCATCCTCCTTCCGCCACCTGGGTGGTAGCACCCGCGTGTGGAAGACACCCAAAGTTGGGCGAGCCTAGAACAACTGTGGCTCAGCAACCTCTAGCTGCGACGTCTCTCAACAGGCTGTGGGTGGCGAAAAACTGATGATCAGGGGTGGTCCCCCGTCTCCCTGGCCCAGGACACTGCCGTATTGCCTCCTAGCGGCCCATCGAAAATCGACATTCCCATCTCATTTTACCATCTGTGTGGGATCGATGTTCTAGCGGCTGGGATGGTCCAGCACCCTGTTGGCAGGTATCCTCCCAAGGCGTGTCCTCTCCGCTACCAGCACCCCTCCCCGGCGTTGCTGGATGGAGAACCCCATTGTGCGTCTCCACGCCCCATCAGGGCTTCTGCTTAAAAGGTCTCGAGCCAGGATGCTCCTGCCTGTCCTCAAGTGGACAGGTGCTTGTCAAGACCCTTTCCTGTCTTTTTTTTCGCCCCATCTCCACTGTCCCCGTCCCATGTCATGCCATGCGTCGGACTCTTGAAAAATTGATAGTCACTGAGCTGCCCAAGACCGGACTGGACTGGACCTCACAGACAATTTGGCCACCTACCTAAACCACTACGGTACATATGTATATCGCTAGTCGTCATCCTTCCCTACCTCCTCTTCCCGTAGCTCGTTCAGTGTCCGCACCAACGTCGTCTGACCAGTCCCCTTCACACCATCGATACTTTTAAACAAAATCATCCAGATCGTCACTGGATCATCATTGATGCGTGCTTCATCCCCTCCACGCAACGATCAGCCTTTCCCAAACTTGCTGGTACAATTTCATTTTAACAACTTTCGCGTCGACAGGTGATTACGAAAAATAGAGCGCTACCGAACGGCAAATATTAGGCCCCAGGGGTTCGCCGTTTGTTGTGGCGAGACCTGCTCTGTGTTCTGTCGACCCGGACATACCTCCGAACCACAGTACCAGGCCACCTCCAGACCGTCCAGGGCCTAGCCAGCACACTTGAGGTCCTCGAGTCCGCCGCTCACTCTCATTCAGGCCATTGTTTTCCTTTCCCGGTTCGACTAGGCGAGGCAGCTCACGTACACGGGGCAAACCCACACAATCAGCCTCTCTCGTCTCTTCAGTATTGTGGAGAAGCAAAAGGTATTCGAGGAAGCCGCGTTCTTCTCAGCCACACCTGCCTCCTCCCCAGTCTCAGCTTTATTTGCCCCTGTGGATACAAGGCACCTGGCGGCTCCTCCTTCCTGGTACCCCTGCTACTGGGACATCGTCCAAAGTAGCATTGGCTCACCGTCTTAAAGGTCCGGCCTGTCACAGCGTACCCTCCCCAGCCCCAGGCCACGAGTCTCTGCACTACGACAGGGCTAAAAGCACGCTATAGCACCGCGCTTGAGGTACCGAAACATCAACAACCGTTGTTCGCCTCTGCGAAGCCATTACCTAAAGTCTGGTTAGTTCCGAGCATTCCCTTCTTGTCCTTTCTAAACACGTCCGCGCGACGTTCCGCCTCTACCTCTGACCGGGAAACCTCCCGCCTGCCCCTACACTCGAGCCTTCTGCTTACACTTGCAGATTTCCATTCGTTTTGCTACATACACAGGTACATTGCAGTGCTATTCTGGATCGATCTGTGTGTGGCTCTTGCAGCTGTGGTGGGTCTGTGCTGACTGTCGCAGAGTCTAGGACTTCCGGTGAGAGCTTCAATGGGCGGCGATCCAATGAGTTCCGCGAGTGATCTGCCAGCAAGCGCGTTCCTTCAAGCAGGTCCTTTAGAGACTCAACATAGTCCCAACCAGGGCAGCCAAGGTATCGACTTGCAGCAACCGTATACAGGTCAGCTTTACGGTCAACCACAGGCAGGTTTTACCTCGCTTTCCGAGATGGCACAACCCCAAGTACCCGCCCGACCGGGTCCGTACAACATGGCATCGCTGGCGAATGCTCTACCGCAGCCACCTTACAGACAGGCTCCCGTGAACAACTCGCAAATGCGTTACAACCCTCCCGGAGCTTCGCCAAGCATGCTCGGTCAGGCACAGCCAATGCACCAATACAGCGGGCAGGGAGCCATGGGACAGGTGCCGAATCAGGCGTACTATATGCAGCAGCAGGCGCAGATGTCCCCGTACTACGGTTCCCCCATCTCGCCCTCCCAGCCCCAATCAAGCATGTCACCGAGGACCAACATGCCAAACATGCCTTATTATGGCAATCAGCTCATGGGAAACCAGCAGTCTCACTCCTCAATGGGTTATTACTACCCGCAGATGGCCCCATTTCATTCTCATGGGCAAGGGCCCCATAATCAGCCGATGGTGGGCTCTTTCATGCCCGTCCCAGGCTCCCAGCCTGAAATGAGGGCTGCTCCTACACAACTTGGGGACAGCGGGAACGTAGGGGCTTTTGCTACCACGCAGGAACCGAAGGGTGGTAAGTCGAAAAGCAAGCCCGCCGAGAATTAGAACATATCTAACTGATGGGCAGGTTCAAGCGAAAGCCAGTCGAACGTCGTCCGTGGACCGCCCAGAAAGCCCCGGCAAAGCGGTATGTCTATCCGCCGGTGCCAACAATATTGTTGTCTCACTAAATTTTCGAAGGCCATGCCATCTGGATTGGTAATCTGCCATCTCAGACGGATTTAATGAGCCTTGTCCACCATGTCTGCAAGGAAGCAGAGGGCCTAGAATCCTTGTTCCTGATCTCGAAGTCGAACTGCGCTTTTGCCAACTACAAAGACGAGGCTAGCTGCCTAGCGGCTCAACAGAAACTCCACGAGTCCAAGTTTCAATCCGTGAGACTCGTGAGCAGACTACGGAAGAACACTGTCGAAGGCGTCTCTGGAATTGCGGCACCTACCGGTCCATCAGCTGCGACAGCGCACCATGTTCCCGCGCCAGAACCCAAAGAAAGTTTGCCCGTTACAACGACAGAAGTTGAACCAAACAGCTCCGAGAATGGAACACCGTCGGTTTCGAGCGCTCCAGAGACTAAAGTCTCCCCTGCAGCAGTCGATGGCTCCGCACAGAAGGATAAATTCTTCGTTCTGAAGAGCCTAACAGTTGAGGACCTCGAATTGAGCGTACGGACGGGGATCTGGGCTACTCAGGCCCATAACGAGGAGAGTCTGAACAAGGCTTTCAAGGTATGATACAAGACATTGCGTATTTGAATGAGTGGTCATTAACGAATATGAAACACAGACAGTCGAGAACGTTTACCTGGTCTTCTCTGCCAACAAGTCCGGTGAATATTATGGCTATGCTCGAATGGTTTCCACTATCAACGAAGACCCAGCTGCGGCGATAGAATTTGCCCCCAAGGTTCAGTCCGTGAGCGACGTGGACCTGCCGAAGGAGATCCCAACCGAAGCAACCGACTCTACACCCAAAGGACGCATTATCGATGACTCAGCGCGAGGCACAATCTTCTGGGAAGTCTTGCATGAGGACTCTGCTGCTGATAGTTTGGAAGCAGATGAGGCAGCGACGGCCGCTACAACCAACGCAGAGCTAGACGCTGAGTCGAGCCTGAGCGGCGACCTCGGGCCGGAAAGCAAGACTTGGGGCAAGCCGTTCAAGTTAGAGTGGCTATGCACGACCAGGCTCCCATTCTACCGCTGCAGAGGCCTGCGCAACCCCTGGAACTCAAATAGAGAGGTCAAAATTGCCAGGGACGGCACAGAACTCGAGCCGTCCGTCGGCCGGCGACTCATAGGGCTATTCAACAAGAACCTCAACGCTCCCGCACCCAGAGGCCCTATGGGGATGGGGATGGGCCCCATCCCGATGTCAATGCCGCCGCAGCAGCAGCCTATGCTTATGGGATACCCGCCTACGTTTCCATAGAATGGACTATGGAAGCATCCCCGGGAGGATACGTACTCATCCACGATTTCAAGGTTCTGTTCTCTTGTTCAAAGGACTGGTCTCCAGCAGCGACCCTGGGATTTTCTATGGCCCAAGGCACCGACCTCGATTTTAGACAGCAGAGCTCATTGACACCTTGATGAGGTTTTGAACTTGACTGTTAGCACTTAATCTCCAACTGGATCGGTGGGAAGGAGCTGGAGTGAGCAGGGCTTGGGTTTAATGTGCAGGTTAATGGTAGTGGGGTTGCTGCTGGATTCGCAGTCTTTATTTCGTGTGGATAAGGGGGCATTCAAAAAGGTCGGTGACACTCGATATCTCAGGCGGGTTTCTGGGATGTCATTGTCAAGGAGTATAGTACCGTCACAAGATACTGATAATGTCCATCCTTGAGGCATCAGAAGTCGTTGGAAGCCGCCCACACAGACGCCGCAGCCTGGAAGCTGTGGTCTGGAAACCAATTTGTCGCCACCTGTTGACCCCCATCGCAGTGCTGTGGGGGTCTTCGCCCCTCGTGGGAACCACGACGCATGTCGTCCAACCCTGCCGAAGCTTAACCGTTGGCGGTCGACGGGAGGCGAACTCGGCTAACGAACTCTATTTCCTTGCCGCCCCACCAGCCTTCCCAGTCTTTGAGTATGGATGATACAGTCCGCAGGGATCTGGTCTCGGGAAAGGATTGATGCTCCTCAGGATGGATCAATAGGTGTCATCAGGATTTCTTCTCAATTCTCTTTGTCTTGTGAGACTCTGTAAATAGCCCTAGACTACATAACATATGCGTCCATAGATGTATTCTATTGGAAGTTCTGCACCAAACATTTCTCAAAAAACACTCGTTCATAAGTCATCCCTGGTTGGGAAGCGAAGGATCAGATGGCAAATTTCAATCTCGGCTGGTAAGGCGTTGAATCATAACAGATCCCCGTCCATTCATTGCACTATTATTTTGCGGAGAATGTGCCGAAAGTAGATTGCTTTTGGCATAGACAAGCCGCACAAGGCTGGGGTTTGTATAATATTTCTCCATTGGAACTGCACTTAGCAGTGCATATGCGATCAGTTGGCAGGACACTTGGGTACTTGGTAGTGCACTGCGCCGTTCACCAAATGCTGTGTATAATAGGTTGCCAGTGGGTAGGTAGTCAAATCTTGTGGGTATGGCTAATTGAAAATCTTGTCTTGAGGCTTGTTGACCTGGTGAAGGCAAGCAAATATTTGGTTGGTTAGTACACTCTGTACACGCCATGCAGACGAAACCGGTGAGCCTGCTGCCAAGGGAGCCTGCCTACATACTATCACTATCTTGCGGTCTTCCTGTAATGGTCGCCAATGAGGCCGCCGATATCTTAATGCAGGATATCAGCCGCAAGTTTCCTCCAATAGCAGAGAGGCTTGACCACGCTTCCATGCCAGGTGATGCGCGCGTATATGAGGCAACGACTTCAACAAATCTTGCTGCTTCCCCTGCCCAGATGCAAGTGAAAACGGACTCACAGTTATCATCCTATCAGGGTGGGTTTTCGGGTAGTACAGAGCTGCAAGTACTTGCCCTGAACTTTTTTATCACGAGGATGACTTGATTTGAGTCTTTTCGTGTTATTTCTCGTTGCGGCTCTGCTGGGGAAGGCCTCCCCTGGCTTTATTTAGATCAATCAATTCTGGCTTCCCAGGCTGAGAATGTCAACGGACTCTCAGAGACCGCCAAGTTTCACCACAACGACATACACAAAAAAAATAACCTGATTGCTGGGAGAATGGATTCCGACAGCAGCCTCGAAATTAACTTCGACAGCGACCTCGACAGCGGCCTCGACCGTGGCGAAGGCCTGAGAGATCATCTGGCAAAGCTAGTGGTCAAGAGGTCGTTCGACCAGAAACCATTCTTGCCCTACGGCTGTATTGATGCCGTCATTACCCGTGAAGCAGTACGTCAGGAGCTGGGATCTGGAAGTAGCCGTCTATCCGTCGAGGCTGGAAAAACGGGACAGGAAGACCAGGACAGCCTCGTGGACTTCATGATGCTAGAGAGCAAGCCAATCTTTGCTATATTGATCTGCTGTCATCTTGACAGCCACCAGATACAAGAAGCAATGACTCAGTTCCGTTCCCATGGGCTCAATGACTCCGAGTTGTCTATCATGTTCGAGGTTGGCGGCTCGCCAACCTTCGATATTCTACTCTTCCTTCCAGAAAGCATACAGAAAGCCATGGAACCATTTACCAGTGAAGACCTTCTGTTTTGAGGCTCAATGGATGTTCCTTACACCAAGTTTCCTCCTCCTGGAAAACCAAGTGGGACCGCAGAGCAACACCATTTGTTTCAGCCCCTGAAACCTTCTGTATGATTTCCTGACTCCCCTATGTCCTTGTCCGGCCGGAGAATGCCCAAATGGTGCCACGCATATTAACAAAAACACCTTCCTCAGAAAAGTCCCAACTTCGAGATGCGATCCGCCAGAGACCGTTGAAACCAATAAGACCTGGTCGCGCCGGTCTGATATCTGGTCCTATGGCTGCCTCATGCTTGAATTCATCGTGTGGCTACTCCAAGGATCTAAAGGACTGACCGATTTCGACAAGATGGCAGGCGATATTAAGTATTAAACACAATTCTTTGAGACTGAGATGGGCCAGAATCATCGAAGGAGGAAACGAAAAACGAGACTACTGGCTCAAAATTGAATTCAAGATGCCGGGTACAGAGGATTATCACCAAAAGGCAACAAGCGTCCAAGTATCACCCGGAGATGACACTGTCTTGTCAATGCCATCCGAAGGAGATGCTACTGAGTAGCCCAGCAAAGCACCAGGGCCAACCGATTGGATCTCTACGGAGGTCACTCTAGACTCCGAATCATTGGTCGACCTCAAAAATCAAGAGCTTGAGCGGGGCCTCATCGACATCGCACCAAGTCCACCTTCCAGTCAGGGCGGCTCTCCACACTCCGATTCTGGAATTCCGCCAGCGCCGACAGATGAACCGCATACCACAGAAGAACCCACGGGAGAAAAGCTCGGTGCTGAACACCTTGTATATAAAGTCGTCCCGACCGAGGAAAACTTTTCCTGTCAGTTCTAGTTTTCCAGACTCTGTTCAGGGCACAACACACTCTCACTTCGCCACTTACGACACCGTGGGGCCTGGCTCTTTCTGCTGGCCACAGACTTGACGGTTCAGGAAACACCTTCCAGGACAAGCGTAGCCAATTGCTTACCTTAGAGCCAGTCACTTAAGGACGATTTATCGTCAATCACATAGGGATCGAGTTAGACTGCATTATCTAATAGACTTTACATAATACGAGGAGTAATTATAATAGAAAGTACATTAATCATATGTAATATGTATCCGTTTAATGTCAGCGGGACAGGTCTCTACAATATACCGCTTAACCTACACGAGAAATAAAGCTGCTCCATCCCTTTGCTTGACCAGATCTGTCTCGAAATCCAGCCCAGCCTTCCTCCTCAAGACTCCATACATGGATGAGGAATCCAGAGGGCGACCTTTGGCGTCAGAGGTCTCCTTGGCCTCCTGGAGGTGCTTCTGTACTACCTCGCCCACCGGCAGCTCCGCCCCGGCGGCCTCTGCACAATTGATCCCGTGGCCTACGTCCTTGAGCGCGAGGTTCAGATCCGACCAGGGCCGCTGTCCCTTTGCTGGCATGTATGCCGCTGTGGTCAGCCTCTTGGACATTGACAGCGCCAAGGGGCCGTACTGCTGCTCGATTAGGGATTCTACGGGGCCGTTTCCCAGGCCGGTCTTTTCTGCGAAGACGTGTGTTTCGGCAACGACCTCCATCACTAGGGATTTATGTCAGTGTTGTGAGCCCACATACATATCTATGTGACCATGGGATAGATGGTCAGAAAGGCTGCTCCAGCTCAAGAGAACAACTCATCCAGTCACTTACTGGCGGCGGTCATGAAGTTGCTGGAAAAATAAGTGTGAGCACCCAACTACATACTCGTTGAGGTATAGCAAAAGGTCCGGGGTCATAGACTCACCCTGCAGTCTTCAACAGGCTGGCCTCCTTGACGTCCTCGCCGAGCCGCATCACGCCCCTACCCATTACGCCCACTAGGAACGGGTTGATCACCTGAACAGGATCCTCCGGCCCGGCCAGGACAAACAGGAGCCTCCCCTCGGCGGCGACCGGGCTCGCGCCAAAGACGGGGGCGGCGACCAACACGGCGCCGCTCGCGCGCAGCCTCGCATGTGCCTTCTCCGAGGACCGCGGGTGGACGGTGGACGTGTCCACGACGATCTTGCCCGACAGGTCGTTGCCGGCCCCGGCGCCGATGACCGCGTCGAGGGTTGCCGCCAGGGCCGAGTCGTCGCTGAGGGACAGGAATATCACGCTCGAGTTGGACACGAGGCTCGCCATGCTCTCGCACGGCACACCCCCCAGTGCCTGGAGCGTCTGTCCGCGGCTCATGGTGCGGTTGTGGTAGTGAAGAGCGGGCGCCCCGAGCTGTGACAGGTGGCGCTGGAGGTTGGTGGCCATGCCTAGTCCCATAGAACCGAGTCCTGCGATGCATTAGGCTTATATGGTACTCCTAGTCCCACCCAATCCCTTGATGCTCATATTTCTTTTGGGCAAGGGTAATAGCGTACCGATCCAGCCCAGTCTCACGGTCTCAACTGTCGTGCTCGAGTGCTCCATTGTTGCGAATCTCGGGGTTACCACCACTTAAAATCCGAGTCCTGTTCCTGAACGCCTAGATCGGGAGACCCTACAGTCTGTATATCCAGTTCAATGTTCTTGTTGATGGGGCGGAGTTCCAACTTGATCGGCCCGCTACCCGACAAGTGAGTCAAGCCGTGGTGGGAACCGGAGCCGGAGCCGGCCGGAGTTAAGTGCCGGAGGATGCGGCCCGGCAGCGAATCCACCTCCAATGTCATACTTCGCTATGGTCACCATTTCGTCACGATACTATGTGGCTTGTGAGACTGAGCTGTTCTATATCAGGATCAAAGACAATAGCTCAAGTCCTGACCTCCAACGCTCTCAGCTTACATTCCAGCTCGCGGGAAGAATGGTTGTTGAAAGCCCAATCAACCAGTCTAACAGGTCAAGGCAATTTGCTTAAGGTCTTCACGTCCACAATTGGGAACTCTTCTGTGATTTTTAAGTATTTTGAATTAATACTGTATTGAATGAATGATTCAATCAAAGCACTGTTCCAATTTCCCAAGCTTGTCCACCAAAGTACGCCTGCAATGCTTGGATCAATGCCGTAAAATGCAAAACAAAACCCCGTGCAAAACCATCATTCGATCCATAATCTCGTTTTCGTCGGGACGTAATGCCAGTTGTGTTTCATTAAGGAGTGAAGCATTGTGCTCGGTGATCCGGCGAGAGTAAAGGAGAGAGTGTCGTTTACTGGATGGCGATGCGGCGGCCCTCCTGCTTCTTGACCTTGGGCACGCTGATGCTCAGGACACCATTGTTGAGGTTGGCGGTAACCTGCTCCTGGTCGATTCGGCTGGGGAAGCTGAAGGTCCGGTGGAAGGAGCCGACGGAGCGCTCCGAGACCCAGAACCTCTCAGCGGGCTTGGACACCTCCTGCTGCTTGTTGGTCTTGGTGACTTCGGTGGAGCTTCCGTGCTGCTTGGCCGCCTCGGCCTCCTCATCCTCGACCGTGGCCTTGTGGGAGTTGCTGTGCTCCTTCTCGCCGCCCTCGGTGATGGCGCCGCTCATCTGGACACTGCCATCCTCGTTGGGTGGGGTGCCGGAGGTGTATTGGCGCTCAACTTTGCCCGAAATGACGATTGTTGAGTCATCGGTGAACTCGATGTTGATGTTGTTCTTCTCAATTCCCGGGAGTTCGCCGTGCAGTTCGTAGCTATTCTCTAGCTCCTTGACATCAAACTTAGGGGTGAAGGCGGGGAGAGAGGTGGCCCGGCGACCGGTCTGTCTCTGTCCCTGTCCTTGCTGGGTGGAGACTTCCCGGGAGTAGTTGTCATAGTCGTCCAGGAGACGGAAGAGAGGGGTGAAGGAGGACTCAGGAGCAAAGTAGGATCGAGGGAAGAAAGACATTTTGGCTGTGGTGGTGATAGGTCGAGAGATCTTGAGAGTAGATGATGGTGTGCGAAGTGTTCGAGGAATTTGCTTGTAGACTGCTTTTGAAGAGTGCATGAAGGTCTTTGTTGGACTGTTGTTGTCTTGATGATGATAAGAGCGGATGGGAGTGAGGAGAGATTCACTGCATCTTTATACTTGAGAAGGAGTGATGATGGAGGGCATTGTTGAAGCTTCGCGAATGCCGTGGAACGACGAGGCTGCAACCCGACGTAATCATCACGACACGCCCAGAAGGCTGTGGCATGCCGTAGATGATTCCATGGCCGCTTGCAGAGGTCACAACCGTGACACTTGTCCGGGTTTGGCAAGAGCGAGAAGGCTGGAGAAGGTGCGAGATGAAGCTCTCACCACCGTTGCAGCTTCGTGCGGCCGCTGGAAGCCGCTGGAAGCCGCTGGAATCTTCTAGCCGATTCCACAAGGGAGACCTCACCAACAACACCCAAATTCAGCCTCCACCCTCTGTAACAAGCTGCAATCAAAGCGGTGCTTTGAGAAACGAATGAATTACATGTTGTCTTGTTCCTATCAGGTTCTGAGGCACCTCAACAGATGTTTTCTGTTGATGCAGCATGTGGTGGCTTGTCTGTTTCGATGCTGTTGGGGCAAAGTCATGTAAGAGATGAGATAACTACAGCCATCCAATCAGACCAACTGCAACTCCTAGGGTTAAACCCTGTTCAGCTCAGCGGCCCACCTGCTTGGCCCTTGCCTTTGACCTGGTATTCAAGAAATGGGTTGAGGACAACGCAGGGTCTATATAATACGTTTCAGTGGTAAATTTGACCCTGCCTCAAGTTAATGAAAGGAAAGTCCACGTGCTCTTCATAGGCACGACTCTGCTGCGGACATGATCTTCAGGGAATATATTGAGGTCCCCTCATATTAAGTGGCAGCCTAGCAACTCAAAAGTCTCACAAAGCTGAGACACTTTTCATTCTCCTAGGACCTTTGAATATCATGAAGTCATAATCGTGTTTAAAACTTACTGTTATCGGCATTGTATTATTATTATTTTTGCAAAAAAACCGCTGGGTGTTGAAGCGTTTATCACTGTATGAAGGGACTGGATGCATGCTGTTTAAGAAGCTGTGGGAATAGCGTGCATAGCGGTAGATAGGTCTATTGGGGCTGCACTGCCAGTGGCGTTGCCGGCGGCAACGCTAGCGGCCCCTGGGGTCACATGACACCCTTTGGCAGTGCCTTATAAGTCCAGCGAATAGGCTGCAGCTCTGGCTGCCTCCTATTCCTTCCCCATAGCGAATCAACCACAACGCCCAACTGTACCGTATTGCAATACGTGACCCAGCCGTACCAACAGAAGCATATGTGTACAGATTAAAAACGAGACCACCGACCACTTGGACATATCTCCGGTACGATAGATCCAGAACAGAGACACAGTTGTCTCGCCACTCTCGATAATCCGGGCTATACCAAATGACTGTTCACCTGCACAGTCTCATCAAGGGCAGGTGGCTCCGTCCATGGAGTGCATTGTTCTAAAATATTATGTCACTTCCACAAGTAAGACCTCCTCTGAGTAATTGGGTCAAATTGATTATAAGCAGGCTCCGTCAATGTGTGCTTGCAAGAGAAACCTTCTATAATGAGACCCATAAATTTGATTTCTGGCTTCATTCTTTCCTCGTTGAGTACTTCGATATGTTGAAAAATACTCGTAGGTGTCAGGGCTTGAGCAAAACACTGTGCCGGCATACGTCCAGTGTATCAGCCTCTCCCAGCCGTGTGATGTCGACACCTCTGAACAACATTCATCTTTCAAGACGATTATGTGGTATCCTCGGGGAACCTTGGGCAGGGTATGTCAACAAACAGCGTGTTCATTTTGTTGCTATACGAGTGCACAGCCACAAGACGACCGAGAGTCGTGCATATCAAACGACTACATATTCTGGCCAAAGATGGCGACGCCAGGATATTTACCACGCAGCGAACAATTACACTGAGGATGAAAGCTTCACTAATATATAGCTGCTGGTACAGCCGCTTGACACTAATACTCGATAGTGGTCAAGGTTGTATGCGCCCATAGGTACTTCGAATCATTCGGGAGTTTGTCCCATGGGCATAAATAAGAAGAAGCCTGCGTATGTCCCTCCAGGCCTTTGGAGTCATGCAAGCTACACGTGCTGTTCAAATCTCTTAGCCCGTGATACCCGCCGATTTGACAGTGCTAGGTAACCGATCTCGCCAGGCTTGATCGGATTCGTCTCATATTTCCTATGAGATTCATAAAAGAAATGATACTGTATGACAAGGCAGGTATATAGACTAATGTGGATATTTTTTTTCGTCCCTTTTCACATATTCTTGTGCGCCTATATGTGTGTCTGTGATGCCTGCCGAGTGCAGCTGTAATGGTATGAGGGTGTGCCAGAACACTTTTCATTGATCATTGGTTCGAGACGAGGCTGGCGTGACTCCAGTGACATTCGCCATTCACATCGGCATTGGGATTGGCGCGCCATGCGAAACTTCATCACAATCATGCCGAACTAACCTTAGAGATCACAAGTGAAAGATTCCGGACCAAAAGCTGGCCAGTCTCCATGACTCGACATCTGCAAGCTGACGACAAGTTGACGGTATATTAATGACAGGGTGCCAGTCGGCGTGTTACATCGGTGCATGGGAAGATCTCCACCCGTGGAGTAACTTTGGGGCAGGGAAGTGGCGAGAACCCAAGGCATGGGTTCTGCCCTTCCCTTGGCCTTTACGATCGTGAACCCCTGGGCTGTGTGCCCTTCTTTACCACGCCGCTGGGACACGGGCCTTTTGCAGATCTCAAGAAATGAGGCTTCACTGCGGATCGCAGCGCAACATATGCACCGCCCGACTCGCAGTCCCGGCGGGCGGACGCTCCTGCAAGGGCTTTTGATGGAAGGAGCGTGGGAGCTGAAGCAGGGCTAGTCGTTTTAGGGTAACGTTGAAAAGGACCAAAGACAGGTGCCTGAGTACGGGATTTTCGTTCCCAAATAGGATGCACGAGGCTTCCCCACCGAACGTTACTTGTCCTCGCAAAACAGTATGCTTCCTGGTACAAAGTCTGCAAAGCTTCTCAGTCTTGGATAGTCTTGCGCAGCGCCTCGGTTGTACTCCCTCCCACCGACGCATTGAGTGCCGTTCTCAAGCCCTGATCTTTCCCCTCAAAGGTCGTTCAGCTCGGGCGGAGATTCCTGCTCCTCGTCCTGGGGAGTCAGCATTTCTGCAAGTCTCCGACCAACGGGTTTCAACGTGATGTTCAACACTGGCTGAAACACCGTTGGTCGGCCGCCATAAGCCGACCCTTTTCGGTCTCGGACCTTTGTTCGACGCGGCAATCAGGGTTCAGCAAGCCACCGAGGGCATACCGCCTGTTTGAGAGGAGAGGCACAGTAGTGTTCATCCTTCAACCTTTAGAGGTGAGGTGTCTCGGAGGTTACGGTTGGCATGACTCGGCGGTGGCAAAACATCGGTCCTTCCAAGTGTCAGCGAACATGAGGCTACTTAGCATGCAGCCACATCACTCTCACGTGCGTCGGCCTGTTTCGACGTGCGCGTTCCGAGCCCACAATACTAAGAAACACTACAAAAGTACGCAGTGCGTGGCAGACAAAGGGGTGCACGAGAACCCCTCGCAGGTCCCCGTCGTTCCGCTGGCGCCGTACCTGCATTCCTTCTGCAGGTCATGCGTTAGCGAGACCGAGAATAGCTTCGAGCGAGGGTTGCTGCATAGTAGGCCACCACCACGACATGCCAGACACGTGATGGGCGCTGCCAGGCGTGGCAGCGCATTGGACACGGCGGGAGCTGGTTCTGCACACACCAGCCACGCCAGGCCACACTATTGGCTTGCTAAGACGACCTGAGGTCACATCGACTTTCTCTGTCGGGAAAGCCAATCCCTCAGGGCCTGGGATCGAGAACAGACGAAATCTCGACTCCACCGGGCGGCGGCCCCTGGAGAACGACCGAGGCGACCGAAGCTGTCACAGATGGCCGAGAAGAGCGGTGAGAGTCTTGGACGTCGAGTATCGTCGTGGTAGTTGGCGTCAATGAATCGGCCGAGAGGGAGTTTTTTTGTTTGGAAAAGCCAATCTGGTTTGATGAAGGCTCCAGCGATGGTGCTTGCAGCGAATCTTGTGTAAGCTGCCTAGCTTTGCGAGCGCCTGTTTCGCTCCTGCGTTGGTGTGCATAAGCGTGCATGTGCATATGCGCGTGTGCATGCGAGACTAGGCTGGAAATCGATGTACAGGCTGGAGGCTGCCCACGCAACGAGCGAGACGGTTGCCGATTGGTACAAGGTTTTACGTCAGCTTTGAATTAAGGTAGAGGTCCGGAGGCCTGCACCTGCATTGAGGAGGAGCGACCTGTTGTTTGACCTGTGCACTGCACTGCATCTTGGGAGGGTTGGTCGCCCGACTGACTGGCAGCAGGGACCGCAGGAGCGAGGCCGTGCATGATAATAAGCGCGGATGGGAATGCTGGGCGGCGGCAGCGTGACGGGCATGATCGACCACTATGCGAGGGCTGTGGCACTGTAGCAGTACGATCTTTTACTACCCACACTGCCTCATGCTCGAGGCAATAGTCAGGCGGTTAATGATATTATACAGTCATGTGTTGCCGCGAAGAGTGACGGGGGGTAAAAGACCAGGCCAGACAAGCCAGGAGCGGGAATGCCCGACACGGCTAGGAAAGACCAGACGAAAGTGTATCTCGCATGATATCTCGCTTCAGGATACCCACAGCAGCGTAAGGGGTCGTGGAGTCGAGAGAAAGAGGCGTGCTGCCATTCTGCTGGCCAGGGACCAGGTGCCAAACTGCATGATGGGAGGAGGTAAGCGCGGGTAGTCAGTCACTGTGACCAGAAAGCAGTACGTAGATGTACGTAGATGAGTGCCCCGACGAAAGCTGGGCGAAGGTGCTTCCATGTCCCTGTCGCCGGCGATCAACGCTCGCTCACTCTCCCGTCCCACTCGCCGAAACACGGGCCGCTGTTGGTGGTGTGCCATGAGGCAAGTGACAGTAGTCCGAGAGTCGAGGAAACGCCACCGTCTCAACGACCACACCGCATCTTGACGAGTGCAGATGTTGACACGAGTCGATCGATGATGCCAGGATGAGACGAGACGAAACAAAAGGCAAGATGGGGGCCTCTGCAACGCTGGATGTGTGTATCTGGTCGACGGCGGCGAGACTCGGGACGAAAGAAGGAAATCGATCTTCTAACTGTCAGACCCAGGTCTCCCAGATCTGCTTGGAACCCTCTTTATGGTGCGCGATAAGGGCAACTTTCCAAAAACCCCTTTTTACCTATACCTATACCTTCAGCTTAGGTACCTTTTACCTATTTAGCTATTTCAAACTTATATAAATATATTAACTTATCTTCTTATATTAATTAATTTCTATAATAAGCTTAATAAGAAAAATTATTAAGCTTTTTTATTTTTTTTATTTAAAAAATTATTAATTTAAAATTCCTTTTAAAAAATAAAAAGGAAAAAGTTATAAAAGATATAACCTTAAAAGGTATTTCTTTAATTTTAAAGTAAATATAAAAATATTAAAAATAAAAAACTTAAGTAAGGATTTTAAAAAGAAAAAATAGGGATATTTTATATATTAACCCTTTTTAAATAAAGAAAAAGGTAAATCCCTGCTAAGATTATATTTAATTATAGCTATTTACTCCTATTAGGGTTAATTTTTTTTACTTAATTAAAACCACTTTACCCCCTCTAGGGTTAATTTATTAACAGAAAATAAGCTAACAAGGGGTTTTTGGAAAGTCAGCCCTGTCGCGTACCATACTCTTCCCCATCCACCCCCACCTCCGGCTGCCCATGGAACCCTGCTCAGATCCACAGGGAACGTGGGTCAAGGCAGGTACTGTACTGTGCAGGACGTAGTGCGACGGCTCCACTGCACGGTGCAGTACCGGTGCAGTACGTACTCAGCGGCAGGACTTGGGGGGGGGGGATCTAGCCCGATAAGGGAATTTGAAGTTCCGGCCCAGCAGCTCTGTCCCACGGTTCACAATCCCATGGTGGTTGCCAGCTGTAACCTCTCCCAAGCTTTGCTATCCTGTGTTTCCCGCCCCGTCCAACCGTCCCGACCGAGTTCACTCGCTCCTCTGAGGTTACCGTACAACTGCATCTTTCCGAGTCAAGCGTCAAGCCTCGTCACCAGACAGCCCCAGACATCGGCCGGCCGGCCTGCTTCTGCCGATCGAGGACAACGGAGCAGCTGCCAGGCCATTCCATGACCGTTGGATTGTTGCACCTGTCCCCATCTACTGTACGGTCTCACAGTACAGATGCTGCTCCAGGTCTGCATGCTGCCGTGACTGAGATTGCCACACACGCGCTAATGCTCGATGTGCGGCGCACCCACCCCGTCACCACGTTGCACCCAGATGCTCAGGTGATGACAGCCTCCTCCTCCTTCGCAGGTCCGTCCGGCGCACCTGAGTGGCTCCCTCTCCTGGTACCTGGATTACCACTCCATCTTCTCCCATGCACGTCTGCGGCCTTCGGCCTCGGGGCTCCATCTCGCTGGACCTGGACCACGAGCCTGGACCACGAGCCTGGACCACAAGCCTGGCCCTCCACTCCCACCACCTTGCCGTTCTGAGTGCCCAACCATCCCACCAGCATACCACGGTCGGCCGACACCAACACCACCACCAACATCTCAGCTTCCTGCTCTGGGCCACGGCGCTCATGCGCCGACGGCTTTGGCGGCAGCCCAATCGCCGGCCTCCACGATAGAGGGCCTGCCACCAGCCCCCAAAGACTGTAGGATTTTGTCTTTCGACATGTATCCCGTCCTGCCCTCTTGTTGGCCGGCCCTCCTCCGCCTAAAACACGCTATCCCCGCAGCCGATGCGGAGAAGCCCAAGTGTGTGGTTCGGGTTATTTTGACATCCCTGGCCGTGAACACCGTCCCTCGTCTGCGGCCGGCAGCGTTGGCGCAACTAGATAATCCCCGATGGGGCCGGCACCACAGCGCCCACCCCATGTCAGCTTGCTCGCGAGCCTGCCTACACTTGAGTTGGTTCGGCCTGCTTCCGTGCCGATGTCTGCCCGTGCTGTGAAGCTTCTACCTGGCGATGGGTTGCCCTGTCTTGCCACGACCACCACACATCCAAAAATGTTGTGGATTGAGAGCCTCGCGAGCACGGTCACCGCCACTGTCAGTGCTCACTCCGTCACTCGCGACTTACCGTCATAGAGGCGGGAGTAAGCGCGCCCTTGAGACGTTGAGACGGTGGCTTGACCATGTCAAGGACTGCCGTTTCTCCCGACATGCGGCTGATGTCCAGGCATTGAAAATAGCCCAAGGATCACCCACGGCTCAGGTCGACCTGGCGCCCGCTGGGTTGTGTCTTCCGACAGAATGGCAGGTTGTATGGCCCGGACTGCCGAGCCCACATCTGCCGTGAGGCTTTCAACAACTTTACAGCTCGACGTCCGACGCCATTCACCTTGCTGACGGGCCATTCCATAGACGTGTTATGCCTGTTCGCCGCAGCACGAGCTTACACAGAAACCGGATGGACAGGCGGTGGTCTGGAAGCCTCAGAGCAGATTGGTCAGATCTCATTCGCTAGTGTCTGCCCGCCCTCCTTCGCCATGACCTACCTGTTCTTGTCAGATAGCCTTTGGGAGGAAACACCCAGTGCGGCTCTCAGGGCTCCCATTGGCGAATCCTATCTGCAGCACATCTGCAAGCACTTCACAAGTTGGTGCGCCTGCCAACCAGAACCGGTGCCAATTGGCAATGTGGACTGTGCCTGGCAAATCAGCCTATGTGCACTTGGCTGCGGCCCGCATAGTCAAGGATCCAAACTGTCAGCAGCGACTATAGCTTGGGCCTCAATTGAAGCCCTGGTCGTGAGGCTGCTATGCAAAATGCCCCGAATGCAGACGTCAACGCACAAGATCGAGATACCCATGTGCCACGACTTGACAGGCCGTGGAAACCCGCTTATCGATGTTGTGCCATCATCTCGCGGCATCCAGGTGTCACTGCTTCGAGATCTCAAGGCGACCCAGCGGCCGACAGGGGCCAGGCAAGCTGGCAAAGCCCGCCCATGTCGCCATGCCGCTCTCGCAGGCCACCAGGATGGCCTCCCGCTAACGATGCCTGTTCCTGGCCTACGTCGTGGACGAGGGGAGGGGTGTCTGAGCGCCCTGCCACGCCCAGCACAGACAGCACACCCGCCATCGATGTCCATCCCAATGTCCAAGGTCGAACCTTTTGCACCCTCTTGCGACCTGCAATCACGGCAATTGTGTTGTGATTGGTCACCTGCGAGTATTAACCAGGCAGAGTGCTGGAGTGGTAGGCACTATGTAGGTACCGCGGGATATGCTCCACCTGACCAGGCCATCCCGGCAAGGAGAATTTCCTCTGCGTGGCGTTCCCACTTACACGGCTAGCTACAAGTACATGCTATGGTACTTGTACACCGACATACCGCAAGCCCCACCACCATCACCCAAAAGCTCTCGAGTTTCCATCTATTGAAACAGCTAATAAATCTCTGGCTGGCCCGCCAGCCCCTCCCTCTCACCTACAAGTACCCCTCGCATCATCTCATGATAAGCAACGCAGACTTGCTTCACACCATCGTCGTGTTGCTGCCGCATCCGTCCCCGAGCAAGTTTTCTTCGCGGGGCAACCTTGTCCGTCACGGTCAGCACCAGACCGGCTGCCCTGTATTATACCGTCTGGGCCGCATTTTCAGATGTTCTGGGTTTGCCGTGGCAGACTGACTGCCTCTGCCAGTGCCTCCCGCAGCTGATCCTGAAGATTTATGATCTTGCAGCGACGAGGCCCACATTCTCCCCTTCAACCACATTCTTTGTGAAATACTGTCTCCTTTTCTTCTCACTCTACGTGGTGCCGACATCTTCAGTCGGCAAGTTCATTCTCTCACACCTGCTCTCAAAGCTGGGTTGTATGTATGTTGTCCCGGTTCCCTTGCAGTTGAACTGTCGAGCCCTCGCCCCACCTCAAGGTCGCTTTTCCCCTCTCCAGTAATTTGCATCTTCGTCCCGCAACGATATGTCTCATTCCAATTTTCATCCCTTGAGGTCAACTATGAAAAGGCCTTATCTTGGCCATGCTGTCTGGTGCACCCCAATCATCCTGTCAAGCACATAAGGCTACGTCTATCATTGAGTTTTGACTGCATGCAGAGTTGGAGTTGTAAGATCAGTGGGAACCCCAGAACTGACTCTTGTGTTGCAGTATCTTTCCAGCAAGAAGATAAGCTACACATATGCTCATGAGGTTCTTCCCGATCAGTCACAGCTGCTGTGGGAAGTAATCGAGGGATCACACCCAAGGGCTTTGATCAAGTCAGCACTCATTACCCGACCATTAAGGTCCTTCTTTGAGGCACAGCGCTTGAACAGCCTCCCATGTCGGCCTTCGATTTTCAGCCTCTGTCGCAAGGAGGAGAGGACTCGTCGTCGAGTCAAAATCTGCTGCCTTCTGGCAACTTCGGCGTCCAGCAGAGTGCAACAGTCACCGTCACGTCAATAGCAATACAGTCCAGCAGCTCGCCCGCTGCAACCGGCGGGAACACACCTGGCCCCAACTCAGGCGGCGTCTCAGGCAATTCGGCAAATGCTACCGCGTCGCCCAGCAGTACACCCACTCCTGACAATCGCAATGGCTCTGGCTCATCAGACGGGAACCGGACAACTGTTATTGTACTCAGTACAGTCTTGTCGGTCGTCGGTGTCATATTGGTCATAGGAGCTGCCCTCGTATGTCTACGATGCCGCCGGAGACGGTCGAAGCTATTCAGACGTGGAATCACCCCCATTGATGACGACGAGATCGAAACGTGGAAGAGCAAACGGAACGAGAAAGAACTGGGCGACAATGCAGGCCTCACAGGCTATGGTGACAACAACGGGCATGTCAAGCACGAGTCAGTCAGCTCTACCAGGAAGTCGACCAGCGTGATTGTCTATTCCAACGCTCGCCGGTCTGAGGAGCGTTCGCCTAGGTCGCCGCGCACACAGTTTCATTATGGGAAGAGAAGCCTCGATGGACGGAAGGTCAGCCTCGACAAGGAGTTACCGCAAACGCCAATACAAGCGAGGGCACCGAATGCTCGCGAGGGCCTTACAGACGACGCAGTCCCCGGGGACGATCCTTTTGTTCAAGGTCCTAAGCGACAAGCCTCTCGTCTTTCTAAGATGCCACCCAACCATCCCCAACAACCTAGACACGCACACACACGGACGCGATCGAGCTTTAGCCTGCGCAGCCTCGGCGATCACATCAGGGGCTATGACTCTGATGTGGAGCTGACACCGCGGACCTCCCATGACTACCATGAGTACCAGGGGAGACGTTCTAACGACCGGCACTCGCGCGTGTTTTCGTCGTCGTCGATACCGCCAAGGTCATCACTTTCGAACGATTGGCCTGGGTCACCCCAACTCCGCCAGGATATGATCGGACGAGCCATCGGTTGAAGGCAACGCGCTACTGGACACGACCCCCGGCCAGACCACGTGCGTCGGCACAGGGGTTGAGTTCTGAGTCGCCCAAATCCAGAATCAAATCTCGATGCATTTTGCAATGCGCACATATCGAGAAATAAAGTCGGACCGACATCGAAAAACACGGCATTTGCTTTGTGGTGTTGTGTCCTGTATCTCAAAAATACAACCTCGGTTCGTCATTTACAGTCCGAAAAAAGTGACGTTAAGCGGCTGTCCAAGCTGTTTCAGGAACTGGGACGAAAGTCCGCGCTGCCCTGTCAAGACCCCAGCGCCGACGATCCTTGGCGGGGTTCATTTTCGGCCGGCAGTGACAGCTCGTCACATCTCGTCGAGTTTCAACCTGCCATCCCGCTGCCACACTCTGCCATGTGCCGTGGACGCGAACATTGGTCGGCCATCCATTATGTGGTCAGACCTAGTTCCTCCCAGGCAATCTATCGGATTCATGCCCCACTGTCGCAACACAGACGGTGGGCAGAGAGCGCTAGACGAGACGTCGTCTAGTATTGAACCTCCCACCCATGCCACCTATACCCATCTTTTTATGTACCTTTTCATTTTTCTCATATACGATGTCATGACAAATGCAACGGAGGATATACCCCAAATCTGAAGCCGATGCGAGGCGCAAGAGAAGAAGAGCTCGGTACCTGTCTACCGTTGTTTGGCAGGCCTCCAGACAAACAGGTCCTGTTTTCCAAAAAAAATTTAATTTTTTTTTTTTTTAACTACGATGTTATTTATTACCTCTCCTCACTCCAGGCAGTGTAACCTTTGTGTATATCATCATCTATATCGAACAACACTCGTTTCAGCGCATTCCTTCCGCATCACGAGAAACCTGTCATAGCAATACTACAATAACAAGATTGGCGATTTCACCAGAAAACAAGACATCGGTACCCAGTTCACGCTCGCGAGCCAAACCCTATCTAGACGTCACCCGAAGCACCGCCAGTGGTATTACGGCAACGACCGGTCGACCTCTGGCGATCCGGAGCGTTTAAGCTTTCCTCGTCATAGATTGACGGCCGTGCTTTGTCACCGTGCTGGTCAAGCCGTGGCCACGAGCTGCTCTCCATTCCAGTATTCTAAATCACGAAGTGCCGGGACTATCCGCCCGAGTGGTTCTCGTATTTGCCGTATTCATCACGGTGTCTGCAGCTCTGAACTAGTCTGACCGAGGGAACCCATAGGTGACCACAGCCACGGCTAGAGCAACGATGCGCGTCGTAATCGGGCCAACCAGCCAGGCCGGCCGTCGTGGTCCCTGGGCGGAGGCCGTGAGCCCTGATTATCATGATAATTGTAAGCCTGGTTGGGTCCCGCCTGTCGTCACCCTCCCGTGGCCAGAGCCCCATATGCCATGCGACGTAATGGGCACGGGCACGGGGCACGGGCGCCTATGTGATGATGGGGCAGCCGGAGGTCTGTGGGCTCAGGGTACACGCCATGGCGGAGGAACCTTTGCTTCTGGACCGGGTTGGCTGGTTGGTCCTGCCTATCAAGGGGCATGGTTGTTGTTTTCTATTGCTGTTCGACCGAACAAGACAGGGGATGGTGGTGAAGTCTACCCGGAGCTATTTTTCTTTTCTTTTCTTGGGCTCCCGACCCCCTCCCCCACGACTGACAGGTAGCCATCAATCAGCCTCATGACGAGGCACACTCTGGGCACTGTATATCACGAGTTGGATGCATGTGACTGGTGGGTAGTGGGCAGGCAAAATCTCAAGGACTTGCTCCACGCGGCATTGTTCACGATGCGTAGCTGCAGCTGCCGAGTCAGCCGTCTACTTGTTGTGTCCGGTCAATCACGCGTGGGCAGCCGAGTCAGCTTTCCATCTTATTGCGTCGGCGTGGATTCCATCGGCAGTCAGATTTAGCAGTCACGTCGCACGAGATTAATTGATTTTATCAGGTCGATATGAGCAAAGTGACAAGTATTTGTCAGTCTGTGTAGATACCTGATATTGCATAGGGAAAATGTTAATTTTGATTGCAATTCTAGGTAGTTGGACGGTCGGTAAATATCCACCACAGGATGGAAGATAGTGCTTGGATTACCTAGGGTGTGGGTCCAAAGAGGAACCTGGTACTTCTGAATTGCTCTAGATGGGTAGGTGCCCAGGTGGGTAGATACTGTGTAGTCTGCTGTGGGGTGCAAGAGCCTGTAGCCGACCCGTGCTTTGGGCACTCTACGCGTGGGAAGTCGCGTCGCAAAATTCCCCTACTCGGCACCGTTACCCACAAATAATGTAGACGACCACGACGACAACAATTCGCCCCGGGCTGCCCAACACCGCGCACAATCGCAGCCAACCACTCCAAGTGATGTGCAAGCAGATCGTATCCATATTGCGACTTGAGAGAATAGCCACTACCAAGATATCACATACCGGATTGGCACATCAAGCACTACTGTTGCGCCCCACCTCCTCCTGCACCTCCAAGGCCCGCGAGACCACGCCCGCCTGACACGCACCATGTCGTCGCGCAAGAGCGACTCGGCCCGCAAGAGCGACGCCTCAGCCTCATCCGCGAGATTCGCCCCCATAGACGGCTCCCCAGCCGCCTCGGCCGTCCCAACGCCCTCGCCGGGGCTCGCGAAGCCGTCCATGGACACCTCGATGCCGCCCCCGAGCCTGCCCCCTCCCGGCCTCGCGCAGACCCCCGAGGCCGTGCACCCCCTGAGGCCGACGTCGTCTTTGGCGGCGGCAGGGCACGCGTCGGGCATGGACCACTCACAGTCCACGCCCTCCGAGAAGAGCAAGGACGACGACAAGAAGACGGGCGGCGGCGGGCATCCTAAGGAGGCAGTCACTATCCCCATTGAGGTACGGCGATGCGCCCAGGCAGTGAGGTCTTGCTCATGAGTATGAGGCGCCCGTGTGCTGATATTGAAACCTTTGCTCAGGAGCTTCAACTACCCAAGTCAATAATAACCCGTCTAGCCAAGGGCGTCCTGCCCCCAAACACCCAGATCCAAGCCAATGCAATCCTGGCCATGACCAAAAGTGCAACCGTGTTTATCAACCACCTAGCAAATGCGTACGTCCCCTTGCTCACCCAGCCAGGAACCCACAGGGGGAACTAACACAACTCTGTTTCTGCGCTACAGGGCCAACGAGGTTACGACACTCCAAAACAAGAAGACAGTTATGCCCGCCGATGTTTTCAGGGCGTTGGATGACATAGAGTTTGGGTTCATGCGCGAGCGCGTAGAAGCCGAGTTTGCAAGTGCGCAGCAGCCCCCTCGCCCGCCTCCCAACAACAGCAACAACGAAAGCCCCCTACACACTCCTACCACATTCAAGCTGCCCGGCACCCACTGACGCTTTACCCCGTGCTGCAGAATTCAACGAGGTCCAGACCAGCAAGCGGTCAACCTACCGCAAGAAGGTCGCGGCGGCCAAGAAGGCCACCAAGGGGCCCGGCGAGGACGTCGCAGATGCGTCGACGGCAGGCGCCGACGGGGACACGACCATGGGCGGCGCCGACACGACCGTGAACTCGGTCGCGGACTCAAGTGCGGCGGGAGGGGGCCAGCCGCGTGCGAAGAAAGCCAGGACGGAAGGCAACAACGGCGACCAGATGGACGTCGACGACGAGGTCGCCGACGCCAGCGACCCGGAGAGCGTCCCTGACGAGGAAGCGGACGAGGAGGAGGAGGAGGCTGAGGAGGAGGAAGAAGAAGAGGAGGGAGGCGACGATGCCGAGGACGACGACGAGCTGGAAGACAGGCAGGGCAGGCCGGACGAGGACGAAGCCCTGGACGATGGGAACAACAGTGACTAGCCGATAATCTCACCAGCCACGGAGGCACCCCCGATGTTTGCCCATGCAGCAAACCTCGTGCTCGAGTAGAAGAATGTGTGAGGGATCGCTGCCCAAAGACCCGAACGCGACGAGCGATGCGCTGAGCTCCCCACCTGGTGCTCGCATCAGGCGATGAGGACGGCGTCCTGGGTCAACCTGGAGACGCGAATCTACTCCCCACACGCGCGAGAATTAGAACTACGGGCAGCCGACCCAGTATCACCGCGCCCGTTCCCGCCGGGAGAGCCAGCCACCCTCCGTTCCAACAACAACTCTTGGTCTACCTAGCTGGCTAGCCACTGAATCCCGGCCCCTCTTGGTGAAGCTGTCTGGGGTTCAGCTCGCCATGGATCAATCACATCAAATCTGACACATGACATGAGGCTTATTAGTGGCTTCCTCGTCCGTGTTACATTGGTTCATGAGGGTCGGTTGGTTCCTGCTTGGGGCCCGGGGAGGCCCGCAGGGTGTGTGTGTGTGTGTGTGTGTGTGTGTGGCTGGAAGGGGGGAGGGGCGAGGGGCAAGGGGCAATGGGCCGGCGGCCGCCCCCTCCCCGTCGATTGCAGGTTGGCAAAGACTACTTGGCTTTTCTTGGGGGTTCATGGCTTGGCGCCTTGTCAGGCCACCCAAAGCGCGTGTGTCTTCACGGGAGACCGGGTCCAATGCCAGGGGCCCTGGCGCTAGATTTCGAATAGGGACAGAGGTATATTCAATCTCGATTTGTGAGCTGCCTGGTGCCTTGTCTGGTGTTTGGGGTGGAGTCCGTCTGGGTTCGATACCATAGGACCTTGTCATCGCCACTCCTGCGTCTGTCCACCACACTTCACTTCAAACTTCTGCATCTGCTGCTTCTCCATCACGGCCATGGCTCCGACTTGACCAGGAAAGAAAGTTTTCCGCAAACGGCACCGAGTCTATTACCCGCCGTGTCGTAGCTTGATGACTCGGGTTAGTAGCAAACAACGCACATTGTGGAGAATTGCCGGGACGATGATTGTTGGTAGCGCAGGTGAAGGGAAGCAAAGATTGGGCAAAGTATATTAAAGCAAGACTGCCGTCCTCCTCGCGGCGCCTGACGCGCATTCGCCCTTGAGAGATCGACGCAAGGACAGTGGCAGAATAGAAGAGCCTTTCCACCGCTGTGCCCAACATCCGAGGTGACATGGGCAGAAAGAAGTGACTCAACTCGGAAAGCCAAACTCGAATAAGAAGAGCAATGCCCAGCCACTCCCACCCAGTGAGATTGCGCAAGGCAATATTGCCAGACAACAAAAAAACCACGTGTACTAACACAATAAGTTCAAGAGAATCGGCAGGAAAGAACTGCGTGACAAATGAACTCCTCCAATGCTTAGAATGTAGCCGTCCAAGATCTGCGATCTCGACATGTAAACACAAAGCCTGATGGGCCGGGTATCAACACATCGAGGAAAAAAACGATGGTAGAAAAGTTCGAATGGAAGTGGAGCATCCCACAATGCCGCCGCGTTGTATGCGAAATCAGGGGGAGTAACCGCATGGCCCAAGGATATCCGACTGCCCAAGCCTGAACAAGAACTAAGAGAAACAGAAGAAAAAACAGAAAGGTGTCCATCTGACCACTGAAAAAACCCAGGTATACCGCCGACCGCACAAGCCTGACCACACCACAGGAGAGTAGGGTATCAGCACAACCAGCACACCAGACCCGAGTCTGCGTATAATCCACACCATTGAACAACCCCTCCAAATGTAAGCAACTTCCACAAATCAATCATGTATATCTTCAACGTAAGCGAGTCCAAATGCACGCTGTATGGTTCGCTCAAACTGTACGTAAACCAAGGAGCTGGACCATGAGGTTGTCAGTGAGTTGGGCCCATGGAGATTTAACGCGCCCCTGCCCACAGTGGTGACAAGACCAGACCATATGTACACTCAAAAAGTAGTCATTCGTGAAAGATTATTGTCGAATGCGTATCTCGTTCAAACATCTCAGGCGTTTTAAGATCAAGTTAGGCCGTAGCTTCGTTTGCGGTTCGGACTCGCGTTGGTGGTTCAGATGTGCAGAGTTGTCCAGTGATCCCGAAGACACAAAGTCTCGTCCCAAACTTCCTCTGCCGCTTGGGCGTCTCAAGGTAGGCGAGGTGATGGCAACAACTGAGAGCTTCCGTGGCGCGGGCTACACTGTGTCTGCGTCTTCGCCTATCTTTTCGGGCCCCGCAGCTTCACACAGTAAGCGCTTGGTCGCCCTGACAGGGTACCCGAGAACTCTTTCCCACTACTGAGGTTGCTGTGTCCACCACTGCTGTGGCTGCTGCTGCTGCTGCCCTGACCATGCCTGTGTGACAGCCGGTGAAGGTGTCGAGCCTTGATGCATGTATTGACGTGGCGTTTGATGGTCGTACGGCGATGGGGCAGGGTATCCTTGTGCCATTCCCGGCATGCCGGAGTAGGGCATTCCACCTTGCTGCACCGAGCCAGAGGTGCTCGAGTGTCGCATCTGTGACGTGGAGCTCTGTGGCGGGTGGGGGGACTGCTGCGCCTGCTGATTGTGGGTATATCCGTATTGAGGTGTCTGCGGCGTCGGTGGCCACATCTGGCTTGAAGGCTGATACCCATAGCCCTGAGCCGTCTGCGGCATGCTGGCGGTAGACCCTGAAGACAAGCTTGTTGGCTTTGGTTGCGGCTGGCTTGGAACTTGGGCCATACCTCTCATCGTCGATGACTGACTTATGGGGTTTTGGGCCTGAATCGGGGTCGAGTACGGCGGCGCAGTCATCATTAGCTGAGGACTCTGGCTTGGGACCAGACCGGAGTGCTGCTGCGGCATCCCTGCCGACGTCGCGTGCGGCGACTGTGTGGCACGGGACGTTGGGATGCTTGCGTCAGCGGTACCGACACTGACAGGCTGGGTCAGGGCCGCGGATACTGGCTGCTCATGAGGCCTTCGCCACATGTTGTTCATGTAATCGGTCCGCATCTCACGCTGTTGGTTGACCGATCGGTTGTACTCGGCAGCATGGTGAGCTTGCGCGTGGATCTCAGGCATCGCGGTTGGCTGAGATCTGTCCTGGTAAGGAGGACCTGTGATCTCCTGCCGGGGCCCAGTCTTGAGTATGGACGAGTAGTCGGTCCGTCGGGAGTCAGGATATTCTGACGGTGTTAGCTTGTGCACTCCCGCCCAATGTGGGCCCAACTGGGTCACTTCCAAACGTACCTTGTTGTATGAGCTGGGGATGCGGAGCGCCACCAAATTGTGCTGGGTTGTTGCTGTAGACTATCTCTCCCTGAGGACCACCCAGCAGGGACGCATTCTGCTCCGCCGCCGCCGCCGCCTCTCGGGCCTTGGACGCGCCAGGCCTCTTCTCCCCAGCCAGATCGGCCTCGGTGAAGCCTTGTTTCCTGGCCTTCGTTTCCCAGTAGTCGTCTCGGACTCTCCGGCCATTCACGATGACTCGGCTGCCGAACTGACGGAACATACTGCGTGCCGTGACAATTGCTATTTGTCTCGACCTGTACGAGAATGGCAGAATCTCCTGGCTGACGAGGTCGTCTTTCTCCGTTTGGTTGGCGATGATTTTGAACAAAGATCGGTTCTTGTTAAAAAGTAGGTATGAGTCGCGGTATCCGAGAACCCTCGCACACTCGGTCGCCAGCATGAAGAGCTTGTCTCCTCGGTTCGGGACGAGGAATGTTCGACAGCGGTACTCCCGGCCCCCTAGTAGTTGCCCGTTGGGCATGACTTTCTTCTCTCCGCTCTCGTCGATTTCGCGGGGCAAGTACTCGTCGCCCCCTGGCCCGAGCTGATCCGTGGTGTGGTCCCGCACCGTGGGCAGTGCCTTCAAGGTCGACTTGGTCGGGGTAGGCTTGGGCGGCGAGGAAGCTGACGCCTGGGAAGGCGTATAGCTGGGTTGCGGTCCCGGGAGAGGTGCATTTTGAGATTGAGGGGTCTGGGGTGGGATTGATTGTTGCATCGGAACTGGCGCCTGGGTAGGACTTTCTGAGATAGATCCGGGAGGATTGGATTTCATGGGTTTTCCGCGTTTCCTGGGGTTTCGATCTGCTTGCGCGACAACGCCATCAGCCCGAGGTCCTCACGCCCGTGTCGCACTGCCCTGATCATGTAACATGAGACATGTCGATGGCGACCTGACACAGCTACACAAAATTGACCACGACATACCTTCATCCCCAGTCAGACCAGGGGACGGCGCTTCGTACGTGCCCGGCGACCGGCTCCTCTTGACGCCTCTTGGGTTCTGATCTGACAGATCTGCGAGGCTGCGCATCAGCATCGTTGAGCCATGGTCAATAGCGAACACACAAAGAAAGGGCCATGCAGCGCGACGCGAGACTAAAAAGCTGGAGGCGGCGCATCGATCTACAGTCAGGGTTGACAGCAGGTCTTTGCAAGATTGATGCGGTGGGCAGCGGAGCGCTGCGATGCATTGCGATGCGATGCATTGCGATGGTCGCGTTGCGGTGGCCGGCGATGCTGGGACAGGGCAGCACCGCGCAGCGCAGCGCAGCGCAGCGAAGCGCGGGCCAGGGCGCGCCCCGGCTCAGCGGGAGGGGTCGCGATGGTTCATGTATGACATTTGGGAGGGTGGCGGCCGACTTACCGGACGATGCGAGAGCAGCAGGATTGATTGTCGCACTGTCAGCAGCGTTAGGCTGTGCGGAGTACATTGAGCGCAGCAGCGACAGTATCGGCACCCAAGTCCACGGGTCGGCGAAACGACGTGTCTTGATATAGTTGGAGGGTTGATGTGAAGTGGATGCAAAGACTGCGAAGCTTGACTTGGGGAGTGTGCACAGCGATTTGATGCAGGCAGGGGAAGGGGCAGGGCAGGGCAAGGGCAGGCCGGACTGTGCGTGTGCGTGGTGTGCGTACCTAATGATTGGCACGAACCCCAGTGCCTTGACTCTTGACTATTGAGGAATAATGAGAAGGAAAAAAGGTATTCGCTGCCTTCTGGCGCCGCTGAACGGGGATTTGGTCAGTCCGTCCTGGGCGCCTGGGGGACCGTGGGTGCGTGGGAAGAAGAAGGGGGACCGTTCGCTTCGCTTCCCGGACAGTGGTACCTCGATGCCGGGTCACGGTACTGGACCACTGGATGCTGCACGACGAATGCTACCAGGAGAGTACAGTGGTAGTGACGAAGAAGAAATGGGCCGATCCCGTTTTGGCCTGGTTGGTGGCAAGCAAGGACTGCGGGAGGGGGGAGAAGGGGGGGGGGTGTGGTTTTGTAGAGGTGGCCGGTTGACAAGGGCCACCACGCGAAGAGCGGGAAAGCTGGTGGGGCGGGCTGCAGGGCGGAACAAACGAAAGTGGCTTCCTTTCCCGTTGTGGTGGTGGCGGTGGTGGTGGAGGTCGGCTTGATCCAGTGAAGTGAAGACTCAAGTCAGTATCGAGCGTGGACTATAGATCTGTATAATAAAAGTATGCATGTGCGCCTGTCTTGCTTGTCTGCCAACTGTGTATGAGAGCACTTTGGCCAGGTGTTGGAGGAGTGGTTGAGGATACAGGGTCGAAGCTGGTAGGAAAAAAGGTAGATCAATCGGAGCCTTTTGAAACAGCCCTGACGAATGACGATGGGACTGGCGGCAATCAAAAATATCGGGGCCGGTAAGTCAGCAGTCGCATCTGTTACTAATGGGATCGGAGGGGCTTTTTTGGCACAGGCGGATTGCTTGCGCCCAGGGCCCGTATTGGAATCGAGTCGTGCTTTTTCTCGGGCTGCCCTGTCGTCGACACCGGTCCGATGGGCGCGATGGCGTCTCTCCCGCCCACGCCTCTGGCCCGAACGCGCTGGTGGATGGCAGACGCGTGGAGCAAGAAGTTCACTCAAGACGTCAGGTCTTTCGATATGCGCGTGCGCGTGCGCGTGCGTGTGCACTCTTGGGTCGTGGAGGCTGCAGGCGCTGTGTAGCCGAGATTTCGGCGGTGGCACAGGGGGTTTGGTTGGCAGTCCAGGTCGCTGCGAACCCTGACAGGCAGTGGTGAATGCTCTGCTCTGCGCTGCGGTGCTCTGGCTCTGGATATCGGAGGGGGTCAGACACGGGGCAGTGAGGCTTTTTGGGGTGGTGGAGGCTTCTCGGGCCTGCTCAGAGCATTTGCGGCGTTGAAAGTGCTTTGATGTACTGGCAATATCCTTGCTGTGGCGCAGAGATTGGCAGAGGGTGTGAGCCCGAGGTGTGTGAGTGTGAGGGTACCAAGTCGATGCGTGTGAGCGGATGGCGATGGATGGAGTGGAGCATCCGGGTCGCGACGACAGGTAGGCAGGCTTTCGCCGTGTAGGAGAGGAAGATAGGTTGGGTTCGAGATCCCAATCTGCGAGATACGGCGAGATACGGCGCGATGGTCTGGCTCGCCTGGCTCGACGAGACCCAGCAGAGAGATGACAAATGGAGGACGCGATCGTTGTCGGACTGCAAATATGTCAAGACTATGACGGGGCAGCTGGAGACGAAGCACCGCGGCAAAATACATGCGCGAATCCAGGCAGACTAGACGAACAGACAGGAAGACGGACGGATCGACGGACAGACTAACAAGAGCAGTCGGCCCTGTCAATTATTCACTACTGTGTATCCCGATCTTTCTTTGTGTCTTTCTTTCCTTCCTTCCTTCCTTCCTTCCTCGGATTGAGCAGCGATGCCCCTACCCAGCATCCTGGGAGGGGGGTGTGAGAGCGTGCGCGTGTGTGTGCAGAGCAGGAGCAGGCCTGGCAGGTACATGTACAGTACGGGGCACCCCATGGCACCCCATGGTAAGACGGGATGGGAAAGGAGCCCCTGTCTACGCCAACCTGAAGTGAAAGCTGATGCATGATGCTGCAGCAGGGACTGCATGGTACAGAAGGTACGGCGTGAAAGGTATCAGAGTACCCAGATATCTACATGGCGCTACTGTACGCGCTCCGTCCGTGACACCCCACAGAGCTTGGGATCACCCCGGTAGAGCTGAAGCTTGCGGAGGCTCAGACGGCGTTGTCGTTGTCGCGCGAGAGCGAAAGGCACCATCTCTTTTCCTTTGCTGGTCAGACAATCGAAAGCCCGCGGGGACTTTATTAGAGAGTAGATGCAGCCCGGTCATGGGAAGCCAGACTCTCGGTGCTCGCGGCGTCCGGGGTTGGTGGCGAACGTCATGCTCTGCAGCCTCTTCCTCATCACCTCTGGCAGGAGCCTGCAAGGCCGTGGGCGTGGCGAACCCTGGAACGAGGCAGCGACTGCAATGTCCCGATAGCCATCCCATGAGCTACCCAGCCAGCCATTTGATGGCGCCGCCGCTGCAGAGCAATCCAGAAACAGCCAGTGGTTCCGCCCAGCTTCCAATTTACTTCCCCTTCAGGTTTAGCCGGGCATAGTGCTTCCGACTCAAGCCAAGACCCCGGCTGGACCAGCTACCTGGTACTGTACTGTACGACGACCATCGTCGGGTCTATACAAGCGTGCATTACTGTAGTTGCTCCGGCTTGACGCCGGGCAGGAAACAGAAACTCTGTAACTGCGATGCTGGTTGTTCCGCGTGCTATCACAGTGAAGGCGCAAGGCAGACAGGAGCTGAAGCTCCTTGCCCATCGAGCGCTCGAGGCTTGCGGCGGCTACAGCAGCGGATACCTGCTTGACGTTTGTGTATTTTGCATGGCCTGAATTATTATCCATCATTTATTTGTCTTTTCCGGGGAGATGTTTGTCCACAGCAATGAGATATCGAATATGCTTGCTGACCTGCAGATACTACACAGTGCTCAGTCAGCGAGGCAGGAGCAGGCTGGCGGGCAGGCTGGCAGGCAGGCATTGGGAATCGTGCAGGGATCCCTCATGCCTGGATGCACGCGAACAGTCAGAAGGAACAGAAGCAGGAAAGCAAAACAGGACGAGGCAGCTGACACTAGCAAAAATGAGGCGAATATCCCACCTCGTTTTCCCGCCTGGACGTGAATGAGCTTTTACTACACAATACCTAACTTAATAGTTTACACGCCGGCAGGAGGGACACGACGATACAGGCACGCCTCATCCGTCGATTTTGGCTTCCATTCCGGGACAACTTATACAGTAGATTGGGTGCGCATACATACATACGTAACACATCACGACCGAAACAAAGCACGATGTAGAACCCATTGCATACATGCGTTTACATGCTGTGCCCTCTTTGTCTCTGCAGATATCTGCGCATATAATTGTCCGTGTAATGTGCCGCTGTAGCTTTCCGAGCAAGGGCAAGGACCCGTGGATGGCGAGCAGACAGCAGGCGGGCAGGGGAGGAGAGCCTCGGGCCCCCAGCCAAGCAGCGCCCGATCGAGACGAGCTTCCTGCCCATCCCATCCCGTCACCAGGACAGAAGAGCCAGGGAGGGAGCAGGCAACTTTTCCGAGATGTGACGGCTCTGCTGCCCAGGCTCCAGTGTCCGTCTTGGTCGCGGCCTACAGCACCTGGAACCCACGACCCAATCTTCAACCCCTGCATTGCCTGGAGAAGTCCAGCCGGAGCCTTGGAGCCCAAGCTCCCTCGGCTTTTATCACCTTGGTTCGCTCCTTCGATCCCTCCATCCATTCCTCCATCCAGCCTGCCAACCAGGCCAGCATCGTCACTCCCCGACGGATTGGGACGGGCCAAACAGAGCGTGACAGGGCACGGTGGTCTGGACCTTGTCCAGTGTCGGATCACGCACCGGTGAGGAAAAGATGAGACGGTTGGCTGGCTGTTCAGCAGAGCCCACGCGAGGCTGCACTTTGACGGGTTGAAGCACAGTCCTTGGCAGATGCGCCGTACGGTACGGTACCCCCGTCGTCGACTGCTCTGGCTACTACTCTGCTTAAGTCCATGCCACATGGGACTGCGTATCGTGAGCGTGTATTCACCACGGTACGTGCCCTCTCCAGCCAGTCTCGATGACGCCCAGGCAAGCTACATAAGGTAGCTACGGCTGTCTGTATCTACCTCAGTCACTATTCGGAAGCCACTATGTCTGCAGGTCAGCAGCTAGTAGCTGCTATGGCAGGGACCTAGGGGCCTAGAGTACCTCTCTTCCCGCGCACCCGCCGGTCCTGCCGATGTTGCTGCTGATGATTATCGATACTGCACGGCAGCGCGTGCCTTCCTCATCCAGAAGCCACCCCTTGTCTGTATTTCCATTCCAATCACATCCCGCGCACTGCGTTTCAAGACTTCAGCCGACATGATGCGCCGATGCACCGCTGTTGTCGAGCTCCTGAGCTGACGTCGAGTGCTACCGACCGAGCGACCCATCATCAGTCAGTCACAGACTCCCCTGCTCGCCAATCATCATCTCATCAATCACTATTGCGCAGGGTACAGCACGGTACAGCATGGCGCAGTACTGTGCTGCAGCACGCTGCGTCGCCTGTTAGTCCCGTCGATGGGACTAATGCGCTCCCTCCGCCTCGGATCGTTTCGAGCTACAGGCCCACACCTGGCCACCTGCAACTGCACATGTTGCGCGGTACAGCACATCCCAGCCCATTTGGGCTCCTTCCTACCTACCTCGCCGGAATTCACAGCACGTTCCCTGGCTCCCAGAGCCCGCGAGGCTGAGGCTCGGTGGTTTAACGTTTGGGACGGTACGCTATACCGTGGCACCAGGTAGCTATAGTACACGGACTTTACAAGGAAAGTTGCCTCGCACAGACGCCGTTCACCTTCGACTGGCGTACTCAACGACGGCGCATTGTCCTCACTAGGGTATCGCTGCGAGAACAGGTCACAGGCCTGGAGCTTCGCAGTTTTGGCGTCTGGCGAACTCTCGCTTCCAGAGGGCCGTTGCGACGGCGCTGCCGTCCTTGTCACTCGCTGCCGCTGCTCCCGAAACTCTCCAGCGCCCTGGCAGCCTCGACCTACTTGCCACCGCACACAGAGCACAATCCAAGATCCACGGGACACACCTACGATCTGTGTGGAGTCGTGCCGCCTGCTGTGGTTTGCGGGAATCATCACTCGGGGTATGACACCAACCTGGCCAACTTCGTTCACCTCAATCGCCATTGCATGCAAGCAAGTTGCAGACAATGATGAGCTGTGACTTGTTTGGCCCCCCAAGCTTCTTAGAGACGGAGATAACCACCACCAAAGGCGCCCGGTTCGGAATCTTCCAGTCGCGAAATCACGACTTCCCCACTACCGTTGACACATGACGCGAGACTCGACTTCTCCAAATTCATGCCTTAGATGGGCCCTGGCTCAAAGCCCCAGGAAGATACAGCGGACAGCTGGAAGCTTTACTCAGGGAATTCCCGGGCAGCTCAGGTTTGAGACATCAGTGAGATCAGGCCTGCAGCTTTTCTTCAGAATTACCCGCGACTTGCACGATGTTTGACGCCACAGCACATTGACTATACATGCCGCAGCTCAACTGGTCACAAGCTACCTCACTAGCTGCTCGTTAGTACGCATGGCAAAGACAGCTTGCTCTAGCCCATGTCGGCAGGATATTACCTGGTAATAATACTTGTCAGTCTCTCTCGAAATCCTGTCTGTCCAAGGAACGGTGACTTCGATACGTGAAGCAAGGCCCACATGCCTGCCGCGTATTCGCTTTCTACAGCATGGTATGACCCGTCCATCTGCGTGCTGCCTCTGCTCACCACAGCGGCACATTGATGACAACGAGTCCGAGGTCTCGGCATGCCGATAAAAGATTCGATACATCGTTTCCGCCTCTAGCCCAAAGGGGTAGTATGGACAGAGCTCCAGGACAGTCACTTCCCCCAGAATGCACGCGGGCTGCATGTACGTCCAGAGCCAAGCCGCAGCTGCATCCATCGCTGACGACGCAGGAAGGGCGTGCTCCAAAGGGGGCTCGTTAACCCGCGGTCAATAAGTGTCGCCGTCCGTCACGAGTACTTTGTTCGTTTTTGTGTCGAGTGGGGGGGCTGGCATGTTTTCGCATCTGATGACGAACAAGGTGATATTGTACGGCCGTCATCATGACTGTTGGTTAGGAATGCGAGTGGTGGATATGATGCCCGAGACACTTCAGATTGATGCGACAAAGTCAAACATGGACGGACCGCGCCTGTGGTCACAGGGCCCGGGTTTTCAGACGTGCCGTATTCATGACCGCCTGATCGAGGGCATATTGTGGGAGCACAAGTGGTCCAGTTGCGAAGACAACAAGAGAGATGGGCGATAAAATGCTCTCGTCATTCCCAACGGCTTGAGCATAGGTTTGCTTGTCCCGTGGTCACGTACGGCATCAACAATATGACACGCAGCGATCGCCCACCAATGTCGAAATACACATCAGTGAGCGACTTTTCGGAGGACTGCCACTGCCACTACCACGTCGATGGATGACCAGCTAAAGCAAAATTCAGAGCAGCTTTTTATCAAGCCTGCCGGGGACCTGTACAGATGACCAGCGAGAGCAGCTTATGCTCTGCGCTGCCCAGGGCAATGCTCGGTAGAGAAAGACGCCTTCGGCTTTCTCCCAGCCATTCTCGTATGTAACATTAGACCCCTCAGAGCGGAGATTCCTTGCAGTCAGAACTCGGTTACTGAAGCATTCCACAGCATGATGACTCGAGAGCTGTTTTGCTCTGGAAGCCGTTCTGGAAGCTGTTCGAGAATATCCCATATGACAAAGTGTATGTGACCTATTCGCATATTCGGAAATCGTAAGTGCTGTCAAGTGGCTGCGATGGTCCAGGGTCGCGGGACCAAGGCGCGGGAGCACGACAAACGGAGCAGCACTCCAGCACCGCTACGGGACATGAAGAGGGTGTGGATGGAGAGCTTGAGTCAAGGCATGCACGAGATGAGGGTGTGAAGGACCAGGATTGAGCCTGGCGCGTAGCAGGCCAAGTCCAGACGGGCGCTACAGGGGTTAACTCTGTGAATGGGTTTGTTCAGAAGTAGAACACCTGATTGGCCTCCACAGCGTCGCAACGACCCGTCCAGCTGACACCTAGGAAGCCCTTGGAGTTTGGCTGGCCAGGTTCGATGTGAATCGTCGAATCATCGACCGATCGCAAACTGGGTCTCCCATCAGACGGGTTTGATAGACGAGCCTGATTCGAAAACGCCACGGCTCGAGGACCGTCGGGCTTCTCACATTCCTCCGGGGCCTGACTGAGCCTGATGACCTCGGGGTACCGGGAACACTCGCATGGACGTTGAGACAATTTCAGACCAGCGAAAATGGAATTTCCGCCATCAAAATCTGTCAAGACGGCCCAGAGCGGGCCCACCAACCAACACGGCCGAGGATGTGCCGCCGCAGCCACGACCACACCAACTTTCGCCTTGGGCGGTCGATCAGGACATGGGGACCTGTTCGTGTCGCATTGGGCGAATGCAGGACACTGAACGGACAGTCCCTTGTTCCCGCTTTGCAGGCTGGATAAGGAGGTGTCTCCATCTGCACACAGCTGGTTCCGTGTCGTTGTTTTCTTAAACAAGATCCAGATGTTGTTGGGCCACACCGACCGGACGCAGCAGCCCAGATGCTCAGAACTCGACTCCCGGGATCATGATTAACTACGGCTAAGAGTACACCCCCAGGCTCTCTCAATGGCCCTCGGAAAGATTACACGATCCAGAAAACGCCAACTCGTGGCGCTAGTCCTGACTGTGCGACCTCCAAAAGTCCCTTCACCAGCGACTTCGGTCGCGGGTACCAGTACCGAAAACCCCCCATTTCTCCATGTGGCCGGCGATTTGCCTCGATTGCGATTAGCTGGCTGGCTGGTCCCTCACGTAAGACAGGTAGTTGAGTCACACAAGAAGCGGAACCCTATCTAGGCACTGTCCGTGTTCCCGTCCGCCGTGCGCCAGGACACGACAGAAAGGGGGCTGGCTGTACGGCTGTGCTAGTTCAACAACCTACTTGATGAACTATGGATTGACGGATCCGGGAGGCGACCGTTAAGAACCAGAGCTCTGGAATCATTGCCCGTCGACAGAGCAGCCATCCTGGGAGGTGAGTTACCGTAGCCCATGCGGGCATGGACGTGTCGTTGCTGTCGCTGACCTCGTGGGTGTTCGCATTGGGAGTACTATGTAGATGCATTGCAACCCCGACGGATCCGTGAGCGACGGGCTTTCTGGAAGGGTGTGTGGCCCGGCAGAGGCAAGGACGTCGGGACCCAGGACCCAGGACCCAGGACCCAGGACCCAGGACCCAGGGCTTCTGGGGCAGGGAGGGAGGGAGGGGACCCCAAAGGGATCGACGCCGCCGCACGCTGCTCACGCAAGAGACGCAGCCTGAGGATTGTTGTACCAAGCTGCGCAGATGCAAGCGAGCAGAAGAGGACCCCTCTGTGGGCCGCCTGCTGGTGAGTGCATTCCATTCTGGGACAGCCATCGGCCGCCCATGCACTGCACCGTCGCCCGCCCACATACAGAATGACCCTGATGATATCAGTCATGCAGATGCAGGTGTAGATGCAGATGCATTCCCACTGATCATGCTGGCACGTCAGCAGCCATGAGGTGAGGTCTGGATCGCCTTGCAGAGGTGAGGTCTGGATCGCCTTGCAGAGGGCGGACAGGCAAGCAAGCACAGGCCAGCGCGGGCCACGGTGGATCCATGATGCTCGCAGGCCTTCCCAGTTCCCACCGTCCAGTTGATGGATGGGCGGATGGACGCACGCTCCATCCTCGGCAACTTATCTTATCTATCTCTGTGTCATCTCGCACCGTACCGTCATACCGTACGCAGCTAGACTGTGTTACTGTGGACGTGCTGCGCCGCGTGTAACAAGGTTGCCCGTGCTAAAAGTAGAAGTCTAAAACGGAGCACGAGGATTGCAACATGACACGGCGCTCAGGGCGGCCTCAGCACCTTTGTCCTGGTCACTCGGGGTGCCGTCATGGCATGGTATAGCTCGTCCATCTGCTCCATCCCTTGCTTGGACCAAGCCTTGTCAAGGTTTCAACAGGTGGATCAACGGGGCGGGACCTTGGAAGGGCCCCCACCGGCCTCGGTGCTCCATTGGCGTACCTACGCTGAGAGCAAGTACCGCAGCGAGGCATCTGTCGACGAGGACGGGCCCGAAGCTTTGATCACAACCAAGTCCATGTTCTGATTTAGCTCGGCGCCGACGATCAGAGCAAGGGGGACACGCCGAAAGCTGCGGGTCAGGCTGGGGGGCTTTCGAGGATATGCCTGCGGTTTGCGATGCTGCGGGTGAGCAATATACATATACATATCATGTACCATATAGCTGTCGGGAGGCATTTTGCGGTCGACCCATGGACCACCATTCCAGCGTGCGAATCACGGCAGCTGCCCTGCCCGTCTACCCCGTACACAGATGCCTATGACTCGACATGCACTTGCTTTTTCTACCCCTTGGGCAGAACCTGTGAGAGCCTACACACAGTGGTGCATTGAAGGTTGTTTAGTGCCCGCCAGCTCGTTCGAGTTACACAGCCTAGTCCTTGAAAACCCGCATGTTTGAAAAGGCAAAAGACGGAATAGCGGTAAGATCAGAAACACTACAAACTGGGGCGGGGCCTCCCTATACTTCGTACTTCGTACTGCCAGGCGTCGAGACGCGATGGGAGTGGGAGGCATCTGCGCGCAGCACCATGCAGACCACCTGCCTCCTAACTAGTACTTTGTTCCACCTCGTCTATCCGACAGCACAGACGGATGCAATGCGTTGATCGACTCGGTCGCGATTCGATCAGGCGGCTACTCTAGCTCCGTGATACCTTTAGGCATCTCTCCGATCGCCTGGGCAATCTACTCGATGCTGTGTTGCCCAATTAGCTGGACCAGTAGGGCAGGCGATGGTTTACACAGCATTCCATGTTCCGCATCGTCACCAACGCCGGCCAGCTTAGTAAGCCCGGCACGTGATGTGGTTCTCACGATGCCTCCTGGGTCCGTCTTTTGTTGCTGCGAGCCTGCTGTCGATGGGAGAACAATCGAGACGTGAGAGTGTCAAGCGAGGGGCTTAGTAATTCTCTGAGCGTTTGCTGCACTGTTTGCTGAGAACAAGGACATCCCATCCAAAACCTTCGGATCATCCAAGCACCACGTCTAGTCTTATCGATAAACAGGACCCAGTGAAATTTCCACAGACTACATCACATCGACAGCAGCTGTTGAGAGCGGCAGACGTACCACATCAAATGCCCAGACAGCGGACCCTGCGAAGATGACCAGTCTCAAGAGGAGCCTGGGCTCTGACCCCTTAGCTTCAAGCATCGCCAGCAAGGTCTACATCCGCTCTACAAAAGCTGGCAAGCTGCAGAAGATTGTGAAGGAGGTGTACCTGCGGCAAGACATACCCTGCTCATCCAATCTGTGTTCGAGCTGCCTTAAGACTGCCCCTCGAGATGCAGCAGGGAAAGGTGAGAGACACATAGCCCGTCTACCTCTGTTCTCGACCACATGCTCACACGTATCATAGTTGCGCCATTCGTGCTCTCCCAGGAGCCTGCTGGCACCAAGGCCTTCCCCAAGGGCCACTACATCGTCCCCGACACCAACGCGTTCCTCAACGCCATGGACCTTTTTGAGCAGAGCTCGGCCTTCTACGACGTCATTGTGCTGCAGATTGTCCTTGAGGAGTTGCGCAACCGCTCGCTCCCCCTGTACAACCGCCTCATCGGCCTGACCAAGAGCGACGAGAAGCGCTTCTACGTTTTCTTCAATGAGTTCCGCCTCGAGACCCATGTGGCCCGTGAGCCTGGCGAGACCGTCAATGACCGCAACGACCGCGCCGTGCGCAAGGCCGTCGCATGGTACGGCGAGCACCTGGCCAAGACCAAGGCCAAGAAGGTGCCCACGGTGGTCATGCTCAGCAACGACCGCGACAACCTGCGGAAGGCCAAGGCCGAAGGCATTGCATCGTGTTCCCTGGGCGAGTATGTCAAGGGCCTGGATAACGCGGACGAGCTTATGGATATGATTCCCGAGTCACAGGCCGAGGTCGACAAGTCGCGGGGCCCGGGCGGGCACATTTACCCGGACTATTACTCGATGTCCAAGATGATGACGGGAGTCAAGAATGGACTGCTCCACCAGGGCATATTCAACATGTCGCCTTACAACTATCTGGAGGGCTCAGTTCGAGTACCTGCTTTCCCCAAAGCATTGATTGTCATGGGAAGAGAGAGCATAAACCGGGCTGTTGATGGTGATGTTGTGGCGGTGGAGGTCTTGCCCAAAGATCAATGGAAGGAGCCTTCCACACAGATCATCGAGGAAGAAGCCCTGACGAAGAACGAAAACGCCGAGGGTGACGACGGGGATGAACTCGTCTCAGTAAAGGAGAAGAAGGCGCTTCAGGATGAAGTGAAGAGGACACAGGGCAAGACAGGAGAAGGCCACGCCCAGCCGACTGCAAAGGTTGTGGGCGTGATCAAGCGGAATTGGCGTCAATATGTCGGGCATATCGATCAGTCATCAGTCAGCCAATCCTCAACGCAAGGGAGGAGGCAAGATACGGTGTTTCTCGTTCCCATGGACAAGAAGATCCCCAAGATTCGGCTCCGCACAAGACAGGTGGCCGATTTACTTGGAAAGAGGATATTGGTCACTATGGACGCCTGGGACCGAGACTCGAGACACCCTGTAGGGCATCTTGTGCGGACCCTTGGCGAGATGGAGACCAAGGCTGCTGAGACTGAGGCGCTCCTTCTCGAGTACGACGTACAATATCGACCTTTCCCAAAGACCGTGCTGGACTGCTTGCCAAAGGAGGGACATGACTGGAAGGTTCCAGCCAGCACGGATGACCCAGGATGGAGAGACAGGGAGGATCTCCGAGGGCTTCTCATCTGCAGTATTGACCCCATCGGCTGTCAAGACATCGACGATGCGTTGCACGCAACGCCGTTACCAAACGGTAATTTTGAAGTCGGGGTGCATATCGCTGATGTGTCACATTTCGTCAAGCCAAACAATGCGATGGACACGGAGGCTAGCATCCGCGGCACGACAGTATATCTGGTTGACAAGCGAATCGACATGCTTCCCATGCTCCTGGGCACAGACCTGTGCTCCCTCAAGCCATACGTTGAGCGATACGCGTTTTCGGTGTTGTGGGAGATGAACTCCAATGCTGACATTGTCAACGTGCGCTTCACGAAGTCGGTCATCAAGTCAAGAGAAGCTTTTAGCTACGAGGAGGCGCAGCTCAGGATCGACGATGTGTCCCAGCAGGACGACCTCACCAAGGGCATACGGACACTACTCATGCTGTCTAAGAAGTTGAAGCAGAAGCGCATGGACGCCGGCGCCCTGAGCCTTTCCTCGCCTGAGGTCAAGGTGCAGATGGAGTCGGAGACGTCAGATCCTATCGATGTCAAGACGAAACAGCTCCTCGACACCAACTCCCTCGTCGAGGAGTTCATGCTTCTCGCCAACATTAGCGTTGCAGGCAAGATTTACGAGGCCTTCCCTCAGACCGCCATCCTCCGACGCCACGGCGCGCCGCCCAAATCCAACTTTGACGAGCTCTCGAACCAGCTCAAGGTCAAGAGGGGCCTGGAGCTACATGTTGACTCATCACGCGCCCTGGCCGACAGCCTAGACGCGTGCGTCGACCCCAACGAGCCCTTCTTCAACACACTGGTCCGCGTCATGGCCACCCGGTGCATGATGAGCGCCGAGTACTTCTGCTCGGGCACGCAGTCGTACCCGGAGTTCCGCCACTACGGCCTCGCGTCCGAGATCTACACGCACTTCACGTCGCCGATCCGGCGGTACGCAGACCTGGTCGCGCACCGGCAGCTCGCGGCGGCGATCGAGTACGAGCCGGTGGCGCCCTCGGTGCGCAGCAGGGGCCGGCTTGAGGCGGTGTGCAAGAACATCAACGTGCGGCACCGCAACGCGCAACTGGCCGGGCGCGCCTCGATCGCCTACTACGTCGGGCAGGCGGTCCGCGGCAGGGTCACGGAGGAGGACGGGTTCGTCATGAAGATCTTCAGCAACGGCTTCGTCGTCCTGGTGCCCCGCTTCGGCATCGAGAGCGTCATCCGGCTGCGGGACCTCGCTGAACCGGAGCCCCAGGCCACGTACGACGCCGAGGACTACATCCTGAGGACGTCCGGGAGCAGGGAGGTCAGCGTGGAGCTTTTCCAGAAGGTCAGGGTTAGAATCAGCGACCAGAAGGAGGAGTCGACGGGCAAGAGGACTGCTAAGATGGAGCTGGTTTCTGTATCTTAAGAAAAGGGGCTTTCTAGACTACACGGGTATGAGATGGGTCGATCTGGCTCAGTCTACGGCTAAATCGGGTCGACCAATTCGCGTCCAACCTCACAAGAAACTTGAGGTCACACGGTGAATACCATGCGGTGCATTCTGCTGACCCACTAGTATACTTCAGGTCACAGGTCCAAATGTTATCACTGTCTTAGTGAACATTTCAAAAAGCACTACGTAGCTGACGGACCATTATGCTGAACATGAAAGGGTATGAATACCCCATGATCGAGACTCGGGTCCAGTTCACGCCAAGGCCACCTACAATGCAATTTGGCCCTGGAACAGCTCTGAAATCAGTTCCCTCCTCAGAAGCCCACTTGGTCTCGATCCACCCATCTGGTTCAGAAACCAGGACACCCTACGCCTGGGAAGTTAGTTCCGTCGTGCTGCTGAAGACTCAGAGATCTACGTCCCGTTTGTGTGAGGTACGGGAAGATTCACGACCCCAGTGAAAGAACAGTACTATGCTCTTATATCATTTCTGATTGTAGAATTAACGTTTGAGTATCACGTATCTGACTCCGAACGCCCAACGCACATGATGTGCCACAAAACCCTTCAAACGACGAAGAGGGGCCGATTCACCATCCACTCCCCACGCAGCCTTCTTTTTAGCCCTCCATCTCAACCTCCTTGACCGCAGACGCATCATCGTCACCCCAGAGCCCATCGAGCTTGAACTCGGCCGCCCACTCGGTGACGATCTGCTTCTGGTCCGCAGCCGCATCCGCATGCGGTGCAGGAGCGGGCAGCTTGATCCCGGCGACAGCGGGGGCGCCGTCTGCTGCCGGGGCTGCCGCAGCGACGGCCGGCGCGTCCACCCAGCCCTGGATGCGGCCGTCCCGCCAGTCGGTGACGACGGTCATCGCCGCCGCCTGGATGTTGGGGACGCCTCCCCGGCCGAGACGGCCGCGCTTGCGCGCGACCTGCACGAGGAAGTCCATGGTCGCGTCCCCCGTGTCCGAGTTGGACAGCAGGGGAGGGAGGTCGTACGCGCCCATCAGCCTCTCCATCAGGGCGGGGGACGTGGACAGCCGCTTGAGCAGGAGCGTGACGGCCGGTACGGGGTCCTCGATGGCCTTTGGCGGGACAACGTTCAGGAGCACCAGGTGCGCGTGCGCCTCGGTCGGGTTCTTGGGCACGAATCCAGTCGGGGACACCTCGGACGTCGAGGGGAAGACGATACCGGGGGAGTCGAGCAGGGTCAGTTTGCTGTCAATCTTGACGGAGCGGATCGAGGTCGTCACGCCGGCCTCGGCGCCTGCCGGGCAGGCTGATCGCTGGCCCCGGCTGCCGCCTAGTCTTGAGAGCAGCGCGTTGATGACCGAGGACTTTCCGACGTTCGGGTAGCCAATGACACCGACCGAGATGGAGCGCTTGAGGTTGCGGCCTGCGGCGAAGGCCTTGAGAGAGCGGAACAGGGTCGCGCTGGTGCTCTGAACCGTCAAATCGCGGTGGTTGAAGGTGTGGGCGTTCGGCGCGGCGTTGGATGCGCGGATGGGAAGGGTGGGGAAGTATGTGCGCAAGTGTGCGAGCCAGGCCTTCAGAACGGGCGGTGGGATCAGATCGATCTTGTTGAGGACCAGTATCAGCCGCTTTCCGCCCGATGCTGCCAGCATGACAGCCTTCTCGACGTCCCTTGACCGTGTTCCCTCGGGGTCTCTTGCGTCGAGAACGTAGAGGATAACGTCGGCCTGTTCCACAACCTGCTTGAAAACCTTGTCGTAGGCTTTCCGAGAAGTCGGGTCACCTGCCACTCGGGTAGCTCCAGGGTACTCGTCTTCTGAGTCGTCAGAATCGTCATCGGAGTCGTCGTCCATGTCATCGTCGCCACTCTGCAGCTCCCGCTCGTAGTCCTCGGCGGCCCGCCTCGCGCTCGCCAACAGCGCCGCCATAGGATTTGACTCGTCGACGTCGCCTTCCTCCATTACGTCGTCGCCCACTTCAGTATCTTCATCCTCGACGTCTTCCTCCATCACTTGCTCGCCATCATTAGCCTGTGCCGCCTGACCAGTCTTGGCGGCCTTGATGGCCTCCTTGCGCTTTCGGGCCTCCTCCTCCTTCCGAGCCTTCTTCTCCTCAATCTCCTGCAGTAGCCTCTCCTTGTAAGGGAACAGGTTCGGGATACCTGGGTCCTTCTTCAGTTTGGAGCGCCATTCCGGGTTCTTCTTGGCTTGCTTCCTCTCTTTTCGTTGTTTGGCGAGGGACTTCTTCTCGATCTTTGCCCGTAACCTTGTGGTGCCCCGCTTGGACTTGGGCTCTGCAGAATGAGAGGTCAGCTTCATTGTCTTCATGATCGAAAGGACTTGACAGGTAATCTCACTCTTGGGCTTATTGATTGAGCCAGCCATTTTGAGTTGAAGGCTGGTCAGGACTGAATTAGAAGGTTATGGTCGCGGAGACTGGCTGGGTGTGGTGGGTTGCGACGAACTCGAGCAAAAGGCGATGAAAAGCGGCAGAATGCAGAAAATTCTCACCGCCCGATGTAATGGATTAGAACCCTGGCCCTCCTTCGTAAGGGGTCTCGCCAGACCAGCAGCAAAACCGCCAGGTTTTTGAGGAGCCACTACTTCCCACCCATCCACCAAGCACACTCCTAGCGTCGAACATTCGGGGTTGATCTAGCCTGATAAGAAGTGGAGTTGATCAGGTAAGAAACCCAGGAAACATGCAACGCTAGAAGAGGACAGTGGAACATCTCTCACGCAAGGGAAGCCTCTGCCAGACCACGGTGCCGGAAATCCAATGGGGCGCTTAACTCGATCTGGTAGTTCCGATGGAGCCGCCGGCCACGCTCCGTCTGTCATCACGACAGCGCCCGAACACTTTGCTGGCCGCTGGCGTGTTTTATTCTTCAATTTTCGAAAATAGATTCAAAGCAACTCTTGCGGTTCCTAGTTTCTTGCGGGCTATATATATTTGGAACCCTATCACTGTCGTTTCCCACCTCGCTACATCGTTGCAATTACGCCCTCAATCTCATTTCCCAACTCTACAATGGCCTTCTCAGCTCCGCCCGTGCGGGCGACTTTCCGTGGCTTCCTATTCGACATGGATGTAGGTGATATCATGCTATCCTCGTTGCGTGCTCTTAGGCGTCTTTCAGGGAAATGTTCTGTGCATGAGGAATACTGGGACCTGACCTCTGCTACCACCTCGGCGGCCACTTCTTGCAGAGATTTGCAAGACAGTTACTGACAAGATCATAGGGCACAATTATAGACTCAACAAATGCAGTTGTAAAGCACTGGCACACGTAAGTTTGGCCCTAACGCGGTTTTGATGTTCTGGACTATTTGGCAGCCCGCTGACAGTCTGTCTGAAGTGTGGGAAAAGAAATCGGGGTTGCGCCAGAGGTAATCCTCGAGACGTCCCACGGACGGAGAAGTATAGACATCCTCAAGATCTTGGCGCCTGAGAAGGCGAACTGGGAGTGTAAGTCTGACCATCCGAGGGACCTGTTCCCCTTTCCCACCGCAACGGCTGTCCTTGGCATGCAATCGGAGAAGCAAATCAGGTGGCTGTCAGGTCCAGTTCGGGATTTGAGAGTCCTCAGGGTGGTTGGGAGTGGCCGGAGCTCCCCGGCTTTCGACCACTAGCCAGCTGTCTTTGTCGGTACTCGCTCGGCAGGAATCTGCATATCAGGGGTTTGCAGACACCTGGAGGGGAAGAGCTCGGATTCCAATGAACGTATGAATCGTTGCTCTCGGGTGAGACTTGTCAAACCACGAGACGACGTGTTCTTTGCAGAAAGCTTTCCCTTTCCCGGGCATCCCATGGGACATGATCCGATTTGCCAGGCAAGGACAGCCAGGACGGGCCGCCCATCCCCTCGTTACATGGCACTGACCCTCTCGCCAGATGTCAAGCACATGGAGGGTCTCCTCCCACAATACCACGGCGAGGACGCATACGAGATCCCTGGCGCTCGTGCGCTGCTCAAAGAAATCGGCGATCATCACATCCCTTGGGCAATCGTCACATCGGGGACAGTCCCTCTCGTTACCGGATGGCTCAAGGTGCTGGGTCTGCCCAACCCAGAGCACCTGGTGACTGCAGAGAGCGTCCAGAATGGGTAATGGTCCCATTCCCTATCCTTCCCTTCCAACTTCTGGACTACCTCGAACCCTTTCGACGGCCGTCAAGAGGAGTCGCGTTTCTAACATGAGAATCTAGGAAACCTGACCCATCCTGCTATATATTCGGCCTGGAGCGGATCGGCCTGGCCGGTGCTAACGAGAATGCAAACGTGCTCGTGCTGGAGGACTCCCCCGCGGGCATCAAGGCCGGCAAGGCGGCCGGGTGCAAGGTCTTGGGACTCGTAACAAGGTAGACTTCTCGTTACCTCGTGTTGAATGGAAGCTGGGAATCGATTTGCATACTGACAAACGGCCCAGTCATACCGCGGAACAGGTCAAGGCCGCTGAGCCAGACTGGATCGCCAAGGACTTGGACTCGGTCAGGATCGTCGGGGTCGAGGACGGACTGGTCACATTGGAGTTCTCGAACGGGCTGGCGGAGCTGCCCACGGAGAACGGCGAGGGCACGGGGCCTCAGTGATCATCGGGACCTTTGCAGATATTATTCGCACGGGGCCAGTCCGGTGCACTGGTATGAACTCACTATGATAGAACAGACATTTAGAGAAGCATTTTAGTTGCCAACTTGAGAGAGGAAACAGGCATGTCTTGCGGAGGGGGAACCTGTAGCGAGATACCGCAATCTAACCTGCAGGATTGTGCATATCCCACTGGCCCATCCAGCAACTCGTGATGTCCAAGCTATCTCGCATGAGCTTCTGAACTGTGTTTTCTGTGCGCTGCTGCATGGCTGGCCGTCTTTGCTTTTGTGACGCAGTCAACACTCCGAGGTGGTTCCGGTGAGAGACATACCACCAGTGATCCGGGAAGCGTATCGTGGCTGGACCATGAATCATCATCCACGAGCTGGTTCGGACCGTTGCCAGCGTGACAAATCGCTAGAGACAGGCGTCAAATTCTCCGTGTAAGTATCTCTGGGTGAAGAAAAAACCCGCAAAGATCCACAATTACAAACAAGTATCGAACAAGTCAGGATATAGTGGATATTTGCGGGATGCGCTGCCGGTTGATTGGCTCTTTGTCGGGCTCAGACACACAACCTGGATGGTAAGGGCTCACCAACATTACGACAAGCGACATCATGCTGCCGAAGGCAATATCTTCCTAAAAACAACATCCTTGAGGGTTGTTTTGGCCCACATTGTGTAACGTCCCTCGGTGCGGACCGAGCAAGCACACACCGATATTGCAAACAATGGCCCACGCACGGCACGCAGCATCCTGAAAAGAGATGGCTGCCAAGCCGATTCGAGAGCGGGTACAGCATCCAGGAAGAACATGAGAGTCTCCGGCCATCACCGAAACCTACGCGGGAACTATTCCACCGCGGCCTGCGAGGCGGTTCTTGTTCGACGAGACGGATACCGAGTCAACGGTACGGGGGCGAGTACAGGACCGGTCACGGGAGACTACTTCCCGATGCTAGATGATCGAATTGCCATCCTCGAAGTCTCAGACAAATATTTCCACCGCCGAGCAGAGATGGGCAATAACAAAGCTCATCCAAGCACCAACCCGGACGCCGATGACAGGGGGGTGGGGAAGGATACAATAGGAGATTTTCTTCTCGAACCATTTCAAGCCCTATCCTTTACCGACCCACTGGAATGTGGCTGCGGGGGCCTACAAGAGACTGCTTTCTCGCCAGGAGGGGGAGACCTCACCACCATCCACCGTATAGATGGTTGCCTGTCTCAGCCACCAACTGCAAGGTCCCGACGGTTCGCGCAAGAATGGCAGAGATGTTTTGTGGAAGCCCAGAGAAGTCGCCTCCCCGGGGAATCCTCCGAGACAGCACAAGGCTTGGGACAGGGGAGCTCGGTGTCGTCGTGGATGCCTGCTTACCCTCGCCCTGTGCCTCGTTACTGTCTGCCAGATGAGGCCGAACGGCGGCGGTTGTACGGTACGACGCAGTGAAAGCGACATAGTGACACCTGGGGCCGACACAATCGTCCACTGTCGGGGTGGTCGCCGATTTGCGTAACCTATCATGATATTTTAGGTCCCCGATGTGCGTTGACACGAGGTGACGGGCTTCGGATGCGACAAGAGTTTCGTGCACCTTGATATCCATCCGGACGGGTCTGATGGGCTCGACATCACTGAACTGTTTTCCTGGTTTGGTTGGCGCTGCAAAAACGATCGCCGCAAGGATGATCTGCTGATCCTTTTGCGGCAAGCTGAGGTCCCGGTCGGCCTGGAGCCAATCGCTTCCGAGTCAGAGGTGTCAATCTGCAGGAGAACGCCCCTAATCGGATGTGTTGGACCAGTGGCGAGCTGGTGGCGTATGCAAGAAGCAAGGTAGGAAAGCACTTCGCTATCCCGGGGCGCCCCTGCGAAGGCAATACTGTGCACCGAGGGAAGGGCTGAAAGATAATCCCAAGCGCCTGACCGCATGCTGTCTTGGTGGGCGACAACGCGCTGCAAAGCAGTTCTTAGAGCATTAGGAGCCCCGGCAGCACAGCGGAAATTCGCTCGCAACGTCAACCACACAAGGCGTGGCGCGTGGCAGAGATGGGCGGTAGAGGAGATGCGGTTGGCTGATCTGCGCCGAGGGTGACAGTGTCTGGTTGCAATGGCGATTTCCCGCCATTGCGCCTGGGATCGTGGACGGGAAATCGCTGGCCCGCCGCCCCTGCTAACAACGTCTGTGATCGATCAGCTGTTGACTGTGCGGCCGTTGGCGTGGATTCCTGTATGCCATGCGCGTCAGGGGCCAGTCAGCTGGAAGTCGTGACGGTGTCAGGGTGTGTCTCTTGAGAGCCGCGCTGTGCAGCCCAACAAAGATAGGCCCGCGGGGGATAGGAACGAAATGGGCAGAGGTTAAAATGAGCGAGTGCCCGTGCACTCAGGGACGACTGTCCTGGCACTGCCCTAGCCAGGGAGCCCATGGCCTCCCCACACCGATCCCTGTTTGATGATCGAGGTATCCCTGGTACCGCTCTGGGCTGTGCTTGTCTCGAAAGGGTGGTGCAGTACGGGCTCGGTACATGTGCTCCTGGAGTCGGCGGCGGGCCAGCACGGCGCTGCCCGCAGCGCGCACTAGACACACGTGGCATGCCCGGTCATCAGGGACAGATTAATTTTCAATCTCCTGGGACCCCCTGGTTTCGTCCGAACTCCATCTTCATCGTGCACGTGAATGACGACAGATCCTGGATGGGTGGAGACTCCAATCTTACCCCTGGTCAGTTGACTTTTCGTCATTGCCCTCGGCCAGATCGGCCAAACAAAGATCTTCGCGCACCGCAACTGTCGCATCGCACAAGGGAGAGACCTAAGGCGGCTGCTCGTCCCGATGAGCTCCTTGGAAGATCCGCAGTAGCGTGAAGAGCTGCCGGTGCGGAGCCCATCCTCTCGACCACTGCCCTGACACATAGTAGACAGAGGCGTACTGTGCACGGTGGATGGTCGGCCACCGCGAGTCCTCGCTAGTCCTAGTTTGCAGCAACACCACCGTCTCGGCGGCAAGAACATGGCGTCGTCGTCGTCGTTGGGCAAAGCCTAGGAGGTAAGCCTTAATCCAGGCTCTCGGAGACATGCTAGGACGCGAGTCCGGCTGTAGCCGAAGAAACAAGCTAAAACCCAACTGGGTTGTGCCTAGATTCGTCAGACGAGGTCTCCATCTCTGACTGTGTTGGTTGTCGGCCGCTGGTCTCTCTGCGGCGGAGGCCTGCATTCATTGGTCCACAATTGAGCAAGTCTGACAGAAGATAAACTCGTTGCGAAATCTGACATCCATCACCGTTCGTTTGGTGTTACCCTGCAGCATGTGCGCCGATGCAACTGCGAGGGATCATTCGGCATCTCGAACCATCAAGGCACTTCAGACCGTGTGAGATTCTTAAAATGAACTGCACCGTTCACCACACCCTGCCTGCAGGACTGTGCATTCTGGCAAGGTACAAAAGGACGTTTTTGCTGCTCGCGACAGAACTGTTGACACGACGGACCATCAAACAGTCACCCAGAGAAGCCCACAGGTGCCCAATCAGGCTGGTCATGTGTCACAGCATGCAGAAGCCTGCATAGACTGCCCTGCAGGTTTTGAATCGGTTGGTGGAAAATATATGGTAACACCGCTTGCCGCTCGCAAGCAAGTCTCGACGGTCATCTTGCGTTTGGTACATAAGACTCGAGATAGCCATCAATTTTGCTCAATCAGTCTCAAGAGTTTTGTGCAACGTGGTTGTCAGTGCCAGGCCTTTGATTCCGAATAGAGATACAATGGTAGAGCTGTAATGTCGGGCGGTGCTTGCCATCGTGGTTCCAGCCCAATACACCAAGCCGTGTAAAAAGCCGAAGGCTGTAGAAACAAGCCGCAGTGTAGAGTCGCACCGCAGGTCTGCTTGCATGCAACCAGGGACAGCACGCTGGCCAAAAGTCTCCACATTCTTGTCCAAAGGTTCGAATTCTTAGTTTGCCCCTCGATGCCGGTAGGGAAGACAACGCCGAATAACCGGACAGACGTGAATGGCTGCCGCACATGAGGGCAAGCATGCCACTGACGTTGTCGGAGTCGATGTGGAATTCGGGTTTTTGGAGCTTCTGGACAATGTCAGTAGAGCCTTATCAGACCTTACCCGGGAGCTAGCCTTCAATGCCGGCCACTCCCCGGGGTTGGTCACAATGGTACGGTGACAACGAACAGCGGGTGCACCGGAGAAGGTGGGACAAGCAGCGGCTGTGCTGTCCTCGGCGCTATGCAAGCCTAGTGGTCTTAGTAATTAGGTGGATGGTGCAAATCTGGTGCGCTGAGCACTGTAAGTTTGAGGCTGAAAAGATTGGAACGGAACGTTTTGGTGTCTACCACACGCCTTCCCGCTTGCCCAAGCCATACTACAGATGGCGAGAAGATGCCGTCAGTGGACCCCACCAGCAAGAATCTTGCCCACCGAGTCGGGCTATCTGTGAGGGCGGCAGGAAGGGAAGATATCTGCTCTAGGGGGACGGTCGATTTCGCAGAAATTCATCATCCGTTTGGTGGTCTGTCGGTCGCCCCTTCATGCCTGACCTGCTCGGTGCTCGCTGATGCGCACTGAGCAGCTCTGGATCCCAATTCGAGATTTGAGGTCCGTACAAAACCACAGAAGGCTGCACGCCCCCACAGACCACCGCCGCGACTGCGGTGGGTACAAGGCATGCATGCTGTACGGATACTGCGGTGGGTAGGCACTGGCCGTGTCACGGCCCCCAGAGCTTGCAGATTGAAATTAGAGTTGACCCATAAATAGATCAGTCTTTCATGCAGAAGCAGTGCAACCCTGCGGCAGGGACTGCACAGGCCAGCGCACCACTCCGACTCCCCACAGGCTCCGAGTCGTCCAGAGTTGCGATGGATGTGGCCGACAGCCCCACCAGTCCGTCAACAGGATTGAGGTGTCTGGTTGCGTACACATATCCGCAAGGGACAATGACACATGCCGCGGGCGAAGGTGTGGTCCGTCGAGGGCCATGAAGGGGGGCAGGTACCGTTTTTTAGTAGCCACTGGGCGTGCAAGAGTGGCAGTGGCCCTGCCCAAGGCTGATTGCGTTCGTCAGGAGCCTGGAGCAGGTGTGCAGGATGCAGGATGCGTCGTGTGTGTGTCCACCGGACTGCCTACCGTATGTATACAGTACTGAGCAGAAGTGCTCTGCGACGAGATGATAGGGCAGACAGGCCGCGCTGGAGTTCATGCCGCTCAGACGCTGTGGTTGGTCATGATGAGAACTGTGGGTAAGTGCTATCCGGTGTGGTGCGTGACCGCGCATGGGCTACCTCGGAGCACTGTACGGCGACTCGGTGGCAGACTACATACTCACGTAGGCGACATTCTGGGAGGATGGCGCGGGAGGCCATCTTCTCCCGACGCTGCCCTTTCTTGGGAGGCGAGCGGCTGGACCTAGACTACTGCTGCAGGCGCCGCGGGGGGCGAGGGGCGGGTGAGGGGGCGGATCGCAAGGTGCCGAGGCGGTGACATCGAAGGAGACAAGACCGAAAAATTGATATGAGGGCCTGTTTGTGTCGTCTTGCGTGTGAGTGCCCCTGTGCTGCCCGTGGCTTCGACATGGCGCGTTAGGAAGATGAAAGATGGGTGAGGTCAGCGCTGAGCAGGAAAGATGGACAGTGGCGGAGGGAAAGTCTGCAAAAAGAAATGTGCCCGCGGATGGGTGATGAGCGATGGGTGAGGTGAGGTGGGCCGTGGACAGGGACCTGAACCAGGACCTGAGCCAGGACCTGGGCCAGGGCCTGAACCAGAGGGCAGGCGGGGCCAGCACATTTCAATTGCCATCTTGGGATTCTGGGACTCAGGCACAAGGAGACGCCTACCATATCGGTAGAGCTCCCCCTGGCGACTCGTCTGCTTTCGGTACTTGTCTGTGCACAGTCGTATTCTTCCAACTCCCGACCTGGCCGCCAACAAAAACACGTCGACGGCGACCCCACCATCATCACTCTACACGTATACCATCCATGCATCGACGTGGACCGACCTGCCATCGATGCCACTGACACTGCCGTTGACCAAGGCGCCTGCCCGCTGCCAGCCTCCCACTCTCGAGTCTCGAGGCTACTGCGTAGTCGCTTCGGCCGGACGCCATGCAACGCCCCCCCCCTCAGCGGCATGAGAGAATGCTTGATCAGCTCTCACATCCCGTCCCATCCGTCCCATCACATCCCAGCTCACCCACCCACTCACCCGCTCGCATTTCACTGCACCCACCACACATGCCGGCTGGTACGGATGCCATGACCAACATCACAAAAGAAAGAGAGTGAGATTAGGATGGAAGGAAGGGGGAAAAATTACACGTGCCCGAGCCTTTGGGACGCGCCGAGTCGTTCCTGGCTCGATCGGACGCTTGCATCCTGGGTCCCTGGCAGGTCTGGCAGGCCTGGCTCTCGCTTATTTTACGGGCTACTTCCGCGCAGCTCGCTGGGCCGTCCCCAGCCCTCCTGTTCCAGATGCAGGCCCTCCTGGCGAGGTCCCTGGAAGATGACGACGGCCGAACACAGGTGCAGATTGCACAGTGGCTCATGGGCAGCAACCTCGTGAAGCCGTGAGCTTGCACCCAGCTCTTCTTAGCCATGCTATCATGCCGTGCCGCGCCATGCCACGCCATGCCAGCAGCCAGCGGGCGGCCAGCGGGCGGCGGCCAGCAGCCAGCTCAGCTCTCGTCACACAACGAGATCCCGAGAACTGGGGCCCACTATCTTGGCGTGCCCACTAGTCAAGATCCAGGAACGAGCGCTCCAGGGCAAAGCACAAGTTGGGATGCCATGGCATGGGAATGCCCGTGCCCCTGACAAGCTGCTCCGAGTCCTGCGTACCCCGTCCGTACCGCCTGGTACGCTGGACAGGTACCGTACCTGCTCCCCCTCCCCACCTGCGCACCACTGCCAGTGGAAAGCGCCGTGCCGCTGATCAAGCACCAGCCCAGAATGTCCTCCCTGCCGACCATCATCTATCTCATCTCGGCCGGGGCCACGGGGATGATGATGTGAACGAGATGGCGGATGCAACTAGCTGCACACCCACCCGCACGCACGCACGCACTCACTCACACACAGCGCACACACACACACACACCACCCACCCACCCACCACAGCCCACCGGCCACCAGCTTTACTTTGTCCTTCAGCTCCCACCCGCCGCTGCAGCCAGGCACCCACAGCCCGCCCATACTGCAGCACGCCGACACCAGCGCCAGCGCCAACGCCAGCGCCTTTTTGACGGGCACCTGGACTTGGACCAGGACCTGGACCTCGACCTCGCCCTCATCATCACTCACCCTACGCTTTCCTCCACCCTTGCCTGCGCCCTCGCTGCGCTTTGAACCCACGCCCAGCTCCATCCCTCGACGCCCTTTAATCAAAAATGCATCTCGCGCGGTGTCTCCGTCATCATTCTATCTCTGGACTCGGGGGCAGAGAGCGTCGAGCGTTGGCTGTGTTGATTGCCGCCCAAGTCAACGTGTTCATCCCATACCGTCTTGCTGTGGCGGCAGCCGCAAAGAATTAGCTGGTGATTGTATATGTGCACTCCAAGGTTCAGGTCCAAAACTCTATTACACAGACCAGACCAGACGTGCGAGGACAGCGCAGCGGGTTGCATACGCAGTGCAACATCGAGCCGCCAAGTACAAGTTATGTACTGCACAGTACTGCACAGGTCAAGATGACTGGGATGACTTGGATGGGGACGACATCCTCGCTCCGAGACTTGGGGGGTCCACCGCCCAGTGGCCCCCCCTCCTCCTCCTCCTCCTTGCACCGGCTGTCTTACCCCTGTCCGGCCGACTGGACCCCAGCCAGACCGAACCCACTGAGATTGCCCGCTTCCACAGCCTCAGGGACCCCAGCTTGAGACCCAGCGCCACGCCCAATCACAATCACGCCCGGGCACACAGCATCTCCGTAAAGTACTTCTCTCCCGCACCCTCCTCCTGCCTCCTTCACGTCCCTGTCTTGTCATCCCGCTTGGACGACTTCGGCTGGCCTTGTCTTACCCGTCGTCCTCGACCCTCACACCCTGAGCTTCTGGTTATCTCGCGCCGCCTCCGTCTCTTCCCTCGATCCCTCTTCACCCGCCGACAGACCTCCTTTTCCTCATCCTCCTGTCCTGTCCCTCCTCCTCCTCCAAATCAACACCGGGACTTTCATCTCAATGCCGTGCTAGGCTGCCGGCGACTGTTGAATCACGCTCTTTTTGCGAATATTGAAACTTCACGCAGTGTATTTGTGAGGTCGAACATTCAGCGGACTAAGATATCTCCTCCTTCGGTTTCGAATAATTCGCCAGCTGCCACTCCTTCTTGATTGCTGGGTGCTCGTTCTCTCGTTCCATGCGCGTTCTTTTTAACAGCCACTGAAAATTTGGGATTGCCTCTGTCTTTCAATCCTCATCCGCAGGACTCGTGTGTCCACACTTTCGCGCCAAGCACTCCGTGTTCATTGACCTTCCGGCCCGCCAGGATGGGGGACAGCAACTTCCAGCAATTGTTCCAGGAACAATCGAGTCATGACTACAACAGACGTGCTTCATCGATGATGGACCCCAGGCAACAACACTGTATGGAATCCATGGCTGCCATGCAGCGTTACCAGACTCCTGTGGCGATGTGGCAACAGGCGCAGTCTCAGCAACCCAATCTGGAAACCATGTCGATGTTGCAGCAGGTCCAGAGCCACCCACACAACCCTGGGTTCCCCATGATGTTGCAATCCAACGGACAGCGATTCTACCAGCCCTCCATGAAAATGTTCCAGGCACTGCAACAGACTCAAGGCTCCCAACTCTACCATGCCACTATTGCATGTAGCAAGCGCTTCTCCGAGGAGGAAAAGCAGAAGCTCGAGAAGGTCTTTACAGACGAGACCCAGAAGCCAAGCACTAGCCGAAAACGCCAACTGGCGGAGGAACTGGGCTGTCCTGTCCCAAAAGTTAATGTATGTAGCAGCACACTCCCTGTCCACGCCATACACTAACACCAGATGCCCCAGAACTGGTTCCAAAATCGGAGAGCCAGAGAGAAACAGGTGCACAGGGTTCAAGCGTACGAAGCCAGCCAGGCGGCCGATTCAGCGTTGTCGGAGACCGACGTGGTTGACCATCAAGAGGATGAGAGCGAGCATGCTACCAGCAGCGAATTTTACAGCTTGAGCAACCGGAGTCAGCCCCTACAGCCCTCGTCGGCCCCGTTTTCTGACACCGATGGCCTCCCGGAGCAGCATATCCCATCTCCTAACTCCGCGAGGGGTCAGGAAAGCGAGGATTGCGCCACCGACTCATCCGCTGCGAGTCCCGTCGCGGATTACAGTGCATCACGAGAGGACGATGCCAGCAGAGATTTAGCCGGCGACAGCCACACCACCACCTCCCAGCCCTTGCCGCCAAATCAGATAGACACCTTCTCTAACACTAGTGTCCCCCTGATCGCAGCGAGTTTTGAGAACCCTACTGGTGACTTCTCATCCTCCCCTGATGATGCATACACGGATGCGCAGGATCAGTTGTCTTTCCAGTCGCTTAATGGACAATTCGCACCGGATTTCTCTTCTGCCGAAATGCATGGCTTGCCAATCTTCTCATCAGGCATCGAGCGATCGGACTCCTTCGCCTCATCAGTATCGATCTTGACCCCGAGCACTGCGACATTCAGCACTGGCATGACGAGCCACGACCACTCTGGAGACCAATCGGGCACAGGGGAGTCGGACTTCTCCAGCGTGGAGACATTGTCCCCAGACATGACCTCTGGAACCTCGCCAGCTCTCGAACAATCGGACTCGGCCGCTGATACCACGTTCACGCATCCAAGCATTGCGTCGCGGAGGAAGACACGGCCGCCGCAGCGGTTGAACCAAACGGCCCTGCGCAACTATCCCAACGGACCAAAGACAGGAGTCGAGGGCTCTAAGCGATCTGACATGTACGGATCGATGAGGAGAGCTGCATCAGCCAACGGGCCATTGTCTGGCAAGATTTTCAAATCCGGTCCTCCTGTCTCACCTCTATCCCCTCGATCTTTCGACCCGAATTTCCTGGAGCAATTCGCCAGGAATTCGTCATTGACTGTCGCATCGAACACTTTCAAGGACGTATCTGACGGGTCCCCCGTCGGGTCGGCTTTTGAGACGCAGTATCTTTCAGCAGATGCTCATCGTTTCAATTTCCAGAGATCTTCGGTTTCGATGAATGGCCTCAGGGAAAACGCAGCAGTCTCACCGAGCACGCCTGACTTCATGCGGGATGTGGCGTATTCTGGTGTCCAAAAGCAGGGTTTCCAGTCCTTCCACCACCCCACCTTCACGCTGGACACTGGCTATGGGAATACTTCCTCATCGGACGAGGCACTGGCCACTCCCAGTCTGTCCCAATTCGGGTCCGAGGTTGAATTTCCTACCTCGCTCTGTGCGCCGAGATACGTCGAAAGCGAACCGGCAACTCCTGCTGCCGTACAATCACAGGCATTCCCAGCCTTCAAATTCGATTCGCCGCCACGAGGAGACATCTACCCTTGGTCAAGGTCGCCTGACCAGGTCCCGATGTGGAAGGGATCCATCGCGCAGCTCAGCGAGCCTCAGTCACACAACTTCCAATTCCAGCCAAACATCACTCCGCAAAACTTCCAATCCCCCGGGCAGGGTTGAGAGCGATATAACAAGCTCGCCTCTGGAAATACTGTATTTTTATAATGATCTAATGAATGGTCTGGCATTACCTGGAATGCTCCTGTGGATTTGGATAGCCTCTTTCATTATATATCATCTTGTATCAACATCACACCGGGTCTCGCTCTTTTTTATTATTGTTGTTTCGCATTGGATGGAAGCAGACAGCCACAGCGTCCTGGACGATACCCTCAAAAATTGCCTTAATAGCACACACTCCCTCGATATAATCTGACTGTGATAATATGAGCCGTGGGCTCAGCTGGGCCTATGGATCACGAGGAATAGGGCCTGGACAAGGGAATGGCGCTAGGGTAGGGACAACCGAAACCACCGGACATGGACAAAAGGCGTAGGAAGGAAGCGACAGCGAAACTTTGAACGGTCGAGGCACTTCATGGCAGACGTAGCCAAATGAATAGACACGAGGCTTCTTGTAGTCTTTTGCTTTCGTGATGCCAGCACTGAATTGACTGACTATGAGCGAAGTCAGCAATAAGAGGTTGGTTTTGGCCTGGTTAATCAATTAGACTATGAGCCGCATTCCATCCACCGGATAAATGTGGCACGCGCCGTGCCGTTGAGTCTCACCCAACCGCATGCCATAGCAGTTCCCCGGTTCCGAGCCGATCCCTTGGTAGTCGATCACTTCAGCCTCGATTTCGTTTTTACAGTATTGCGGCTTGGTAACACGATGGGGCCGGCCTCGCGGAGTTCTGTGTGGCCGATGGCCAGACCGTACCTTTGGCAGCAGATTGTAGCGGAAGAGGGGTGTTATGACTACACTGTCACGAGGTATAGGTTGCAATGACATATAGATGTACATTTTGGCCCGAAATTATCGTACTTCAAGTAACCACCGCGGGAGATCCGGGGGGGGGGGGGACTTTCTGCTCAGATTTAGCCGCGGATCTGCCGACCGCTTCTCATGCAACCCCAGAGTCTTGCACGTGTGTCCCATCCTACAACCAAGGAGATGTTCCCTGCAGCAATGATGCCTAGTGGTTCATCCGACGGGCCCCATCCCCACATCTACCACCATTCGGTCCGGCATGTTCCTGGATGGCCAAGGGGACTGGAGATGGGAGAAATCTCTGAGCGCATCACACGACAATGTGCCCTTGCTGGGTAGGGTGCCTGGGTGCCTGGGTGACACCATGTCGGCGCGACTGCCAGCGGTGTGACCTCGTTTGTCTCCTGAGCCTGGTCAGGACTGACTCGACCGCCCACGGAGGCCTGTCGAGCTCTGCCCATCGCCGAAAACGCTCTCAGGCTCTCAGGCTCTCAAGGTGGGCTCTTCGGAAAATGGTGCTGATCTGGAGCAGCTCTTCCCTTGGCACAGGTCCCGCGCCGAGGGATTGCCGGCAAGGTTCACCCCGGGCTCTAGCCCCAGATGGTAACTAGATCGTTCAGACGAACCGCCTGGTCTGGAGGGGCAGAGGGGTTGCCAGTCCTCACGAGGAAACACACTACTTCTGCGAACCGAGGGATCCCCACGTTTTGCCTTGCTCGCCCCAACAACCGACCGGGGGTTGCCTTCTACCGTACCAGAGTCTGGGGAAATGCACTCGGCGGTGCGGAGAAGGGCCACGCGTGTGGATCGGAGAACGGGGCGGCCATGTTAGACGGGCCGATTCTAGCAGGCCTGGGAGGGTTACCGGCTGGTGCTATGGAGGAGAACGAAGGCTGTGGCAGGCGTCATTCATCGTTCTTGCCCTCAAAGAGGCAGCATCCCGGCAGATCCCACGGTAGTTGCCAGGGAGCAGGCGGGCAGCCAAGCCTGCTACCCAGGGACGGGTGGAGATGTTCCCCTTTGACATCTGGGGACAGTGGTGCGAAACCCGGGATCAGTCGCCTCGATGATGCCCTCGGTGATATCATAATAAAGGAGAAGCCCGACCCAGGCCGCCGCGGCGCCCTGCCACCACCGCCACCAGCAGGCCCCCCCTTATCACGAAACAAGAAAGCCGCTTCCTCGACTATTGTCGTCAAGATGGCTTCCCTCGTGAAAACCTTCCTGGCTGGCTCGCTGTTCGCCTTTGCCTCGGTCCACGCCGGCGTCGCCTCGCACAGGGGCAGCTCCGGGGGCTCTCTGCTCCGCGCCCGGTCGAGCCCGGTCGTCACCGTCAAGAATGGGTCCTACGAGGGCGTTCACAGCTCCGAGTATGACCAGGACTTCTTCCTCGGCATGCGATACTCCCAGGTACGTGCGGGCACCTGTGACCCGCAGCTACGAAGTCTTGTTCCTTTTCGCTGACGGGCATCGTTCCGAGGCCCACAGCCAGCAGAGCGCTTCTCCCTCGCACAGCCCTTGAACTCGACATGGAACGGGACCAGACCTGCGACGACCTACCCGGTGTCCTGCGTGGGCTATGGTGGCGACAACATCGGCTACGAAATGTCCGAGGACTGCTTGTTCTTGAACGTCATCCGGCCAGCGGGCATCCATGAGACGGCAGAGCTGCCGGTTGCAGTTTGGATTCACGGAGGTGGTCTGGTACTAAGTCCCACCCTCTACAACTAGTGTACCGACTTTGGATGGCCGTGCTAACTTTCCTATCAGTACATGTCAGTAGCTTTCCCAGCTCGGTGCCCCTTGTGCTTATGACATGTTCTCGGCATGCCTCAGGAGGCACCAGTGCAAACTTCTTCTGACCTATCTCTGGGGCATCACTTTTTTGGCTTGTCGCCATCGAGGACGTTCCGTGCTGACCAGACAATAGGGGCGGGAGCCAAGACAGGCGGTACAACCTGTCCTTCATCGTCCAGAACTCGGTCGACCTCGGCACTCCCATGATCGGGGTGAGCATCAACTACCGAGTGTCCGCGTTCGGGTTCCTGGCGGGCAGCGACGCCCTCGAGGCGGGAATCGCCAACAACGGCTTCCGGGACCAGCGCCTCGCGCTGCAGTGGATCAACGAGAACGTGGCCAGCTTCGGCGGCGACCCGACAAAGGTGACCATCTGGGGCGAGAGCTCGGGCGCCGAGTCGGTGAGCGCGCAGGTCCTGGCTTACAATGGTGAGTTTTCCTTCCCGCGCGGATATTTCTCTTCCAGGCCAAGCTGTGAGAGTACCTGTTTTGCTGATGGACCGTTCCGTGCACAGGCCGTGATGACGGGCTCTTCCGGGCTGCCATCGGCGAGTCTGGCTTCGGGGGTGTCCTGTCCAGGTTCCCGGGCGGTGCCAACAACACCGAGGCCATGGATGCGCTCTACAACCTGCTCGTGTCCAACACGTCTTGCGCGTCTACGGCGAACACTTCGGCCTCCCTCGACTGTCTGCGGTCACTGCCCTTCGAGGACATCAACGCCGCGCTGAACGGGACCGAGGCTGCGCCGTGGCCTCCGATGCTTGATGGGGATTTCAGTAAGTATTTCCAAGCAGGCGCATTTCCCAGACTGGGAGGAGTCACTAACCAGGCCTTTAGTCGCCGACTTCCCAGTAAACCAGCTCAGCGACGGGCGATTCCCCAAGATCCCGATCCTGATCGGCACCAACACCGACGAAGGCTCTGCCTTCGGCCAGGGCAAGGGCCCCAACGGCACGGGCGTCAACACCGACGACGAGATGCGGTCGGCCGTCGAGGCCATCTTGGGCCCCGACGCCCCCACCCAGACGGGCAAGTCCCTGGACGAGCTGGCGGATGAGCTATTGGCACTGTACCCGAACATCCAGGCCGTCGGCGTCCCATCGCTCGAGAAGTTCCCTGTCATCGAGGAGGGCGACTCGATTGCCACGGCACTGGGCCTTCAGTTCCGGAGGACGGGCGCCTTCTTTGGGGATTTGTAAGTCTTGGGCTCCTCACAGGCCATCTCAGTCGGCTGCGCTGGTTACTGACTTCATGGAATAGCCAGTTCCAGTATCTCCGGCGCCGGGCGAACATCGCCTGGTCCAAGGCGGGCCTGCCCTCCTACAGCTACGAGTTCAACGTCGTCAGCACCGGCGTGCCGAGTAAGCAAACTCCTTTCTTCGCAAACAGCTCGAATCCCCGACTAACAAAGACCGAAAACAAAGATTACATCGGGGCAACCCACTTCGCAGAGGTAATGTTCGTCTTCGACAACGTCCTCGCGACGGGCTACGACAGCAGCACCACCGTTCCCATCGCCGACGAGGCCCCCGTCTACGCGGCGCTCGCCAAGGGGATATCAAACGCGTGGGTCAACTTCGTCACGGGCCTGGACCCCAACGGCGCCGGGCTCGAGATCGACGGCGTGGCCGCGTGGCCCGTCTACAACGCGACCCTGGGCGGCGGCGTCGGCCAGAACGTCTTCCTCGACACCAACGGGAGCTCCGTCGCCTGGGACTCGTACAGGGCCGAAGGGATCAACTGGATGATCGAGAACTCGCTGGCTGTGTTTGGGAACTGATGTGGGGTCGAGAGAACGAGAGAGAGAAAGAGAGGAAGAGGGAGGGAGGGAGAGATGTATATATACATACATGCACATACGTGTGACGTGCACATATCTTCTTTTCTGCTTATGTAATTCTGTATATATACAGGCTCTACGAGCATGGATATTCATCGAACGAGGTAGACTGGTCCAGTGACATGAAACACCGTTGTCGAGTGAGCTATCACGTTGTGAGTCCGCGGTACCGCAGGTATTGGGCGAGTGAGGGCCTTCTCCTCTGTGACTGTTTGTACAGCAGTGTGAATAATCTGCACGCCAACCCGATGACATGACAACGATGCTGGCTCATGCACTATGTTGGTCAGCCCGGGCTTGCAAACAAGGAGTGATTATCGCTGGAGATGTCTGTCATTATTTGATAGGACCGCTTGCAACCATACTCGGACAGACGCACGAAGTCGCATCTTATGTTCCGAGGGTAATGAAACAGATAGTGAGGCCGGCCGGAATCAATGGCTTATTGCCTTTCCCGCGGGACACCTAGCCAAGGGCGCGCATGCACCAACGCTCCCAGGAAATGGGGATCAACAGACCTGATTCTTGGGAACCTACTTTGGGAAGCAGGGAAGCATGTGTTCAGTTAGATATTATGATTTATTCATTCCCCAGCAAAGGACCCGATAATAGTGCGACTAACGTTCCTCCGCCACGCCGTGTCTACGGACCCGTCCACCCACCCCCCCTTCCGCTAGCTGTGTATTTATGTATGAATGCGGCCGCAGATTTACTCCCAATAAAAGCCAAAAAAAATCCCATGCCGCCCGTATGCGAGGCACCTCCTTATTGTTGCCTATGATGATGGTCATTCGTGTCGTCGTGATGGCCGTCAGTGATGAAGAAAACAAATCAAAAAGATAAGGTCCCAACGGAAGCGCGGAGCCTTTCGCCACCTCAATAGAAACCCTAAGAGCTCTTGCGAAAAATCGAAGCTCTAATAGTAAGAAGACAGAACGTGCTGGCATGCAAGGAAAAAGTCAAGGCTGCGCTCATGAGAGACTCCAAAAACTCGCTGCTCAATGCTGCCCTTTGGTAAGTCGATTAGAAACACAACGCTCAGACGCGCTAGATCAGCCTGGCTCGGCAGCCGTGGGGTTTTGCGGAGTCATCTGTGAAGAGTATATGTACAGCCAATAACAGAGTGAAGATGAGTGCGGACGAAAATTGGTGGTACAGAGGAATCGTAGCGGGCAGGGCCAAGCGAGACCTATCTGCACGGTGTTCAGTAGAATCCATCCGCGCCAACGCTTGTCCTCCCGCTGGACCCAGACGTCGCAGTCGGCGTGGTCTGCGCCGAGGCGCTCGAGTCGCTAGGTGTCGAAGGCTCAACGACCCGGTTCCGGATGGTCATGATCCAGTCATGCTGCAGCAGTTCCATGGCAGTAGCCCTCTTCTTGGAGTCGCGTAAAAAGCAGCGCTTGAGGAAGTCAATGCCTTCTGGGCTGAGCTGATCTGGCGTCGGGAGCTGTGGCGGGTTGCCCTGGGCGATGTTGTACATGATCGCCCACTCGTTGTCTAGGTTCGCCCAAGGACGTCGTCCTGTGGCCATCTCGAGAATGACGCAGCCGAGAGACCATACATCGACTGCTCCAAAATGCCCTGGGTTTTCACCCTTGATGACCTCAGGAGACATGTACATCGGGGTGCCAGTCATGGACTTGTTGGGTTTCGTAGCAGAAAGGTCTTGCACGAGTGTCCGTCCCTGGCGAGCGATTACTTTGGCTGCGCCAAAGTCGACATATTTGATGATGCCATTATGATCGAGGAGTACGTCTGTAAGGTCGATTAGATTTGATTCGCATACGGAACTGATAGTGCACAAACTCACTTTCTGGTTTAATGTCACGATGTGCGATCTTGATCTCATGAAGGTAAGCAAGGCCTTCGAGAAGCTGTAGCGCATAAACCATGATAACTTGTTCATCCTCGATGCGACCATGCTCGAGCAAGTTGGCAAGTGAGCCTCCAGAACAGAACTCCATGAAGATATAGACCCTGTCTCTGTGGACCTCGATGCCGTAGTATGACACGACGTTAGGGTGGTCGACAGACTCAAGCACACGCATCTCGTCTTTGATCTGCGTAGCAATGGTAGGTATCAACTTCGGATCCTGCAACCTGATTTCCTTGACAGCCATCAAGTGCCCGGTGTCCAGGTTCATCGCCGCATAGACGTTGCCGAATGTTCCTCCGCCGACAAAGTGTCCTTGCTGCCATCTCATCGTGAAGTTAGTAGCAGTCGACGACAGGTACGCAAGAGACCGGTCCACCTCGTTCGAGGCCTCGAGTACGCGACCTAGGGCGGATCTTTCGGCTAGGATTTGTTTCCTCCCCTCATCGATCTTGGAGAGTTCTTGAAGACGGTGGTCTAGCACAAACTTGGAAGCAGTCCGATCATCGAGATTCTTGCCCTGGTCCAGCCTTCTGAATTGGCCCACGAGGGCCTCAAGGCGCTGTTTCTCCGCCTGAGCGGCAACGCTCGACCTCGCGCCCATGATGTCAAAGTGCGAGATAAGCAGAGACATGCAACCAGCGACCTTTTCACGCAGTTTTGCATATTCCTCGTCTCCAAGTGCTAGAATATGCCTTCCACGGGTCATGCCCATGCCGAACTCGAGAGCCAGGACGGCCCACCGGAAGGTTTTCCGGTCAGAAGACACACAATCGTCGCAGATGAAGCTCACCCAGTCCAAAGCGAGTTTGGTCAACTTGATGTTGTTCATCTGCCGGCGATTGCTGTCCATGAACAGCAGGGATCGCTGACCAAATTCTGTCGCGAAGATGAAACAGGTCTGGATGAGATCCTGCACCTCCATCCCCTTTGTCTGTGAGCGGATAGTCTCGACGCTGTCCATGAAGGTGTTGGAGAGCTTGTATGCCACCTTTTTGATGTCCCCCAGTTTTTGGTTGACTCGCTTGAGGTTCGAGCGTTGCTCGACAACGAGGTCCAGGTGCATGTCGATGAGCTCCAAGAAAGCCTTCCTCGCGTTCGTGAGTCGGTTCTGAGATCCCCCGGCAATGATCCGCAGATGGCCGACCTTCAGATCCAGGGGCTCTTCCCGTACCGTCATGGATACCTTGGGCCCGTACCAGTGGGGTGCATTCTCAGCTCGAATCATTAGAATATATGGGTCCGTAGGATCTTCAGAGACATGCTCGTACGATGCTGTGCCAATGATAGACTGTATCTCCTCGTGACGGCCGTGTAACGAAGGCGAAGCAACTAACATGACACCCTCATGTTCGATGCTTGCGGTGTAGATTTGGAAGTGGCCAGACTCTATCAGTCTTGCGAACAGAGTGTGAAGTCGATCCGGTCCAAACGCGATGCTAAAGTCCGCGGCGTTCTCATAATTGCCGCTCAGCATTCTGGAGAAACGCTGCAGCATTCTTTGGCGAACTCGAACCGAGTCAAGGATCTGCTTGTACCTCTTGCTCATCTCGGCGGGGCTTTCTTTGGGCTTCCGTTGCAGCTCTCTTTCGAAGGTGTCGCTCAAGCGCCTGATTGCTTTGAAAGTCAGATTGCTGAACTGCTCAGCAACCTCGACGTCACCGTGGTCCAGGTGACTCCCGATCTCATTGATAAATTCCCATTCCTGAAACAGAAGCTCAGCTTCCTTGAAGGTGTTCTTGTTGCCGCTCAGTTTCCAGTTCAGCATCTTGAAGTAATATTTCAAGGCGTCCAGGACAGCCTGGTCAAAAGCCTCGTCGATGCAAGGAGGCAGCTCCCAACCAGGCTCAGGCTGTGATATCCCCAGGTATTCAAGCTTGATGCCAATAGCCAGATTCAAGAGGACCTGGAATTGGGAAATCATCTGGTCCTGCAGCATTGGATTTTGCTGTGCTGATTCCTTCATCTTCTTCGCGTAGGCCAATCGGACCTTGATGATTTCCTCAATCAGGCGGGAGGGAAAGCTGATCAAGGTGAGGAGATCCTCAATGTAAGGGGGCAGGTGCCGTTTTCTGAACGCCTCTGCGTTGTGAATAAGGGTTTCCTTGGCCTTGAGGATTACACTGGAGATGCCTCTCAGCATGCTGTTCCGCTTGCTTTTGAAACCACCAACGTCCTCCTCAATGTGGTCATGTAGTGACTTGAGGCCGTCCTCCTTCAACAACTTATCGAGGAAAGAGGACTCGTCGCCAATAGCGTTGCCAATCGGAGATCGTTCTCTTGTTCGCAGGAAGTCCAGCTCGTCGTTACCCACCCATCTTCTCAGGACAGTGAGCTCTGTGTTGATGAGTTCATTGACATTGTACCAGGAGGTGATGGCGTCGCAAGCCTCTGTGAATAGGGCAGATCTTGCCGAGGTGTGTGCCCCCAGCATGGCCTCACGCGACGGATACAGGCCTTCCAGCCTCTCGATCTTCTCGACCATATCTCGGACCTGATCAGCCGGGGGCTTGCCCGCCTCGCTCTCCCCGGCTATCTGGAAGTTGATAATTTCCTCGATTGTTCGATCCATGGTGCCCCGAGCGTCTTCCACCATTCTGCGCTGAACGGGCAGATGCCTACCGCATATGCGGGCTCGTATACCGAGCCACAGCTCGGCCTTCTGCGCGGTCTTTCCAACCTCCTGCTCGGACGAGCCGATTAAACGCTTCTTCTCCTGTCGCACGACATCTCCGGTGAGGACAGCCGCGAGCATTCCATGCCATTCCAGTCTCTCCCTGTTATCTGGGTCTCTGATGTCTTCCTCGGTCGGTTCCAGCTCCTCGTCGTCGTCTCCCTCGAAAAGCCTCCTCGCGTCGTCGTCCTGCTCGGTGCTATATGGCGCTTCTGATCCAGGGGTCTCGCCCTCGGAATCACTGTCCGGGTCGCCCTGGGTGCCAAAGCTTATGGGGTCGAACTCGGAGGGGAACGGATAGTCTTGCTTCCTGGCGTTGTTAAGTCGCTGGACATAAGCCCTTTCCTGGCGTGCGAAGGTCGAGTTGGAGGGCAAGTTCCGTGACCTGGAGGCGGAACGAGGATCAGGGTACCCCACGGGAGTGGGCTGCGGTCGGCGCACGGGTCTGTAGGTATTGGAAGGCTGCCTTGCCGGGCCGGTAGGTCGTTGGGGTCTTGTAGATGTGCCATTGGAGTGGATGGATCCCCCGTCTGTAGCTGAGCGATGGCGGCCAGCCGTGCCATTAGCCAATGAATCGGGAGCGACGGATGACATGGAGCCTGCAAGACCGGCCTGGTCGATGTAGTGGTGGAGGGTACCTATTTCATCCTGGAGTTCGTAGTCGACGAAGCCATTGGGCTCTGGCCGTGACTCGCCTGAGGAGCCCGAGTCGCCGGAGTCGTTGGTGACGGCAAGTGGACGATAGCCCTTGGACTTGGACGGGTCGACGTCGCCGTCGGAGAAGCGGACAGCCCTGGGCGAGGTCTCTGCCGACATTGTCGTGGCGATGAGCTGGTAGGCGTGTTGGGGACGTGCCGAGCTTGATCGTGGGATGCGCGCCCAGAGATAAGGGCACAGGTGAGGCCGGGGCAGGGCCTTCCTTGTGGCAGTGCCTCAGACCTGGGGAGCAGGTGGTCCAAGGGGCAGACACGGCCGATGGCGACGATGCTCAACGGGACCCAGATGTGTCCATGAGGATGGGATGGGACGGGTGGGATCGTATTCAAATTGGCACGGGCGCAGTCTCTGTGATAGACCTCGGTCGCTATAGGTGGTATGGCGTTCTAGACCGTGGGAGGGAATCCGTACCGAGCACGTAACATGGATTGACTGATGTCCGATCCCTGGCTGAGGCTTGAAAGCCGATGTTGCAAGGCTGAGGCGTACAAATTGTGGCGAGGGACTGAGTCGAGCAGACGGCCTGGACAGTGGCAACTTGGTAGGTAGCGTATTGTGGCCCCCCAGGGCGGCGCTGCTAACTGATCTGCAGGCCTGGCGGATCCGAGCGGGTGGTGTGGTGTGGCTTGTCCCCCCAAAAGGTCGTGCTGTAACTTGTGACAGTCCTTGCTGTAATCTGAACCGTTCTCTCCCAGTTTTCCCAGTTTTCTGGCTCGGGGTCACGAAGCCAAGGAAGGATATCGCGCAATGGGGCCAAAACAGGTCGAGAGTGAGAGACAGAGAGGATCAGAGAAAACAGTCCGATAGAGGAAAAAGAAGAAAAAAAGAAAGGAGAGGCGCCAACACGATAGCGGGTGCAGGCGATGGGCTAGATTGGACCAAGTTGCACAATTTGATGCAAAGCACGCAGACGCAGACCAAATCAGCCGGGAAGAAGCGCTCAACTACGGGCGGGCGATGCTTGGATCTGATATTGGCAGAGCGATCGACCTCTGCAGTGCACGCATCTGCAATCCGCATCTGCTGGGGACTCCGGGGCTAATAACAGCACCCCAACACAACAGCAGTGACCCCTACCATGGAAGACCTTGGACCACGCGCGAGGACGGGCCATTTCCCTGCACGCACTCACCTGCTCTTGACCCATTTTACATTTGTTTGAGGTTACTGTGTAGTTGGATCCAGAACTGTCGACTGCAGCCAGTAGAGGGTTTTTTCTGCATGCCGAGACGCCCATGCCCGTCCAGCCCGCCCGTGGTCATGCCATTCTGAGCATGCGGCGGCGCCTGAAGCCTCACGACACACAGGACATACACGATACAGACCACATGCCAACTGCTGCATAGATCGGTCCATTCTCCCGATAGTAGCCTATTAGAATGCCCGCCTAGCCATTATGCATAGGTAGTCTACTGTGTTGGTGTTTTCATACGTGTGCAGTCTCGTAGGCAAGCAGCTGAGCAACCACGCTGAGGTCTCACCAGTGTCTCGATGGCATCTGAGGGATGACATGACGCTTCGCTGGCCGCAACCAAAGACAGGAGGCAGTGTCCCGTGATACTGTTGCTGCTGTGGTCTATCTCCGTGTACAGGACATAGTGCAAAGCTGGCGGTACCGGCGAATGGCTGGCATTGATGAGCGAGTGAGTGTTCAGACACAGAGGCTGAACGAACTTTCCGATTGCTGGCGACAGACAACCTCTAACCCCTGACCCTGGTGCTTCGGCCTAGCACCCCATGCAGCAAGCATGCGTGCAGTCGTAGTACCCATGTAACCTCGGCAGCTAGCCCAGCCTGTCTGGCCTGTCTCGTCGTCCCTGGTCTTCATAGGCCCGTAAAGCTCCGGCTGGCACACCGCGTCAGACCCGCCGACGCGTTCCCTGCTCAAGCCCGCCGTCAGCAGTGCAGGTGCCAAAGTGCATATGCCATGAGTGAGTGAGCGAACAAGCGATGAGCGTGCGGCTGCCTGTCATCAAGCGACGGCCGGCTGCTACCCGTCACTGCCCTTTCCTCTTTCTCGAAATCAATTCCATGGCCAGCCTCCAGCTGTCGCCAAAATGTCCACAAGAGGTTCGGACGCGTCGCGTCCCCCTTCCAGATCCAAGTCTGCAGCCCTCTCGTCTTCCGCAGCCGGCTCACGTATCAGGTCCCAAGATGACGCCCTGCCGTCCAACTCACACAAGAGGAAGCGTGATTCTCCTGCCTTTCCCTTGGAGGAGCTGCTCAAACCAGCCATTGCACTCAAGGTCTGTACCGCTCACCCAGCCGCTACCTCTGCGTGCGATCTAGACCAATGCTGACCTGACCACCAGCCCCAATTCTCCCTGGGCTCCGAGTCCGCGAGACCTCCCGTGTTGAAGCCACTCATGTTGTTGTCCCGCGAGCATCTCTCTTTGTCCGCCCTGGACTTGTCCGCCCCCAATGGAGAGTTCCCAATTGGCCCCGGCCGTTTCTTCGAATCTCACATCCGGGTCTTGGATCTCGAGGGTCGCTTGCGCCAGGCACCAAGCGTGCTCATCGCACGCTCAGACGCCACCCGCAATGTCTATGCCATCGAACGCCACCAGACCGGCCTCTATGTTGTTTGTAAGCTCGGCGCCTGGGTTGCCATCGAAAAGCTCAGCCACCTTGCCGAGGCCTGTTATGAGCAACGCTGCCGTCCAGCCCAGGCCGCACACGCCAATGTGGCCGAGGCTCCTTCAATCACGCCCCAGTTGCACCACGAGAGCAAGAAGAAGAGGCTTGCAATAGAACAGATCCAATCCATGGTGCGAAAACGCCCGAGGACCGTCTCAACAACGCCGTGCGAGTCGCAAGACCAGAGCCAGCCCCACATCCAGGCAGTGGCACCTGCTGTTGCACATTTCCTGGAGGACCCTTTCCAGGCACAGCCTCCCGGAGTTGGTGTGAGCGAGCCACCACCTAAAAGTTCCCAAGCCGGTGTGGTAGATTCAAATGCCGACATGCAGACTTCCGCCGAAGACATATTTCAGAACATCAGATCCCAGTATCTCGAGGCTCTTTATCATTCGAAGGTATGGGTTTTCGAGGTCTCTTGCTATCTATTCGTTACTTACTGCCTCGTAGGGATCATTAGCGTATTTTGCAAAGGGGCCACTATCTCGAGCACGCGCAGCCTTCCACCTGGACTGTGACGCAAATCTTGAAATGAATGACCTCGTCGAATTTTTGAAGAGCCTTACCATGTCGACAGTGCAGGTCGATAAGAAATTCCGCGAGACCCTGCCGGAGCTTGTTAAGGACATTAGACTCCTGGCCGAGAGCTGTGCCGAGGACGAACCAAAGAAAAAACACAGAAAGTCGAAGAAGATGAAAATAGGCAAAGACGGACTCTACCCTGGGGAGATCGATCATGTGAAGAGATGGTGGAGAACACATCGGTCTCTCATACGCGATGGCGACGAAGCCACAATTAACCCCCAGGAGGTCAAATACCACATAACTTGTCTTCGGACTCGGGAAACGCAGCTGCAAATGATCCTGATCCTGGAGATACTTGCGTTGGAAGCTGTGCGTCCGGCCGAAGACGCGCGAGACAGTCAGTTACCAGGGCTGCCCATCGGGGATACTCCGAAGAAGACGGTCGAAACTGCCCCAAAGAAGCGCCACAAGCACAACCATTCAACATTGGTCGACATCCACGCCGATAGGCTGTGCATCTGGCAGTCCACAACGCTAGACGAGATGGAAATGATAGCTGTCGATTCACAAGTCAAGGACGGGTCGGAAACACAGAAGTCGGGGAGGGCGAATTCGGACTCGCTAAAGGACTTTTGTGTAGACATCTTGCTGCCATTGTAAGTCAAAGCTACTTTATACTTGCTGTTGACGGAGGGCTGACTTTTGCAGCTTCGCTGGCCGACTCCCTGAACTGTGCGAGTCCTTGAATCACAAACTCGGAGGCCCGGTCGTCGTATCCCCACCAAAGCCAAAGAAGCGTGCAGTTACAGCTGCTGCGAAGGCACCGGCAACTCCCGGATCTGTCGCCAAGAGACCGATCTCAACCAATGCGACCAAGTCACTGGACAAGATTTTCTCGCATGACCAACTGAGACGGAAAGCATCTCGTAGGCCAACTGACGTCTTGGCAAGAATGAGATCGGCGACGCCCGCCACGATCCCCGGGCTGAAGCGTGAGGCAAGCGAGCCCGCTTCCTTGAGTACGATACCAAGCGGAGATAGGCCTCTGAAAGAAAGATCGAGAAACGTCTTGTCCAGAAGTGTTTCGAATCTCACTGCCGACGAATCGAAGGCTCAGAAGAAAGCGAAGGTGGAAGCAGACCTGAAGGATGCTATCTTAGCCCTGAAGAAGCCTAATAGACAACTTGCGGGTAAAGCTATTGTTGAGGAAGCCGAGAAGCGGATAGGGTCATCGAGTTCGCCTCGTCCACGAAGTGAGCACTTCCGTAAGCTGTGTGCAAGCTATGAAAATGCTGACTTTGGCCCAGAACCGAAAAATCCCACACGCTTCAATGCCAAACCACAGACTCAGATTCAGGTCAAGGCTACCCCGGCCAATTACCGCTTCAAAGACGCTGTGTCAACATCAGATCAGCGCAGTTATGGTAGCTTCCACATTCCTGCACCAAGGATGGAGCTGCCAGCGATTCCGTCAAGCTCCGTCATCCCTTCCACAGCACCTAGGAATGGCCTGCGAGATGGCTTCGAGGCATTCCATATTGCCAGCACACCTATTGCGAACAAGTTGCAGGCAAATACCGTGGCAGACTCGGCGGCACCTTTGAAACCGACATTGAACGATCCATTCACACAACCTTCTTCACCCCTGATGGCCAGAAGGGGTGCACCAAACACCCAAACACATCTTGAAATACCGAGTATTGATATCTTTCCATCATCTCCTACACTCCCTCGCCTGTTCGCGACACCTATTAAGCAGAAATATTCGGCCAAAATTGCCTTAGTTAACGAACTCGTTACCTCTACCCCTCCTGGACCTCGACAGACAGCTACTCTGTTTGTCACTCCCGCCAAGAAAGCTCCCACTTCTGCACCTCCCGCGGCAGAACAACCCAACGAACCCAGCAACAAGCCGGCGCTGACTATCTACCAGCAGCTGGGCTGGGATGATTACGACGTTGATGACCTTGCATGATGAACCAAAATAGAAACATAGCGCACACATTCTCCAGCGTCTCGGCGTGCTTGGCTGCGAACACCCTTGAAAAATTGATGTCTCGAAAAGTACTGGAAGAAATCAAAGGAGGCCCTCCGTTGCCCGCCTCAGAGTTACCAGTCACCGCAGCATCCGGATCATATTGCTTGCTTTTTTGGACCACAATTAGAGAGCGTGCAATGACGACGAAATACCTCGGACCGTCGAGCATACGTCCGGCGCGAACGATTGCCATTGATTCCCAACAAGGCTCAAAGCGACCGGCGCGACATATTCGGAGAGTGGAGCATGATTTGAGTATAGCACTGTATGGAGCTTGGACACGATACTAAAGAGAGGGGGAGGGTAAATCCCCTGCTTTCAGGACCGAATCCTATGCTGGCCGGCCTTTGGAGGACCTCACATCTATCTGTCGTTGGCAGACCCTGGCCGCAAGCATAGATAGCGGTCCTGTGGCGGGAGTTTTTGGGACAATCCAGCATCTTGCATTGCATTGGGTGGTTAGTGGTCATACTTTCATGACCCTTCGCTTTGTCGAGTAACGGCAGCACGGCACAACTTTGCTGCCCCTGGTGGCCCACAGCACACATAGAGTACATTGCATCAAATAGATACCCATGGCATCAATATCGGAGTTTGAGACAGGGGCCCAGGGGTGGTAACAAAATACACCATCACAATTTCAGGCTGCTTGCAGTTGGAATTCTATGTGACGTAGAACATATCTATGATATGATCTGAATGTGCCTAAACTATTCGTCCTTTGCAACGAGGCATTGTGCCTTCACGCAGCTCTATCAGTCTTTCCGCCTCTCAACAACCATAACCGGTAGATCTCTAATGTCAACATGCTCCTGGTTTCCCAGGTCTACCACCCGGATGCACTCTACACCCACGATCCCCTCCTTCAGCGCCAGGAAGCGTAGCTCGACGACGTGGCACGCGTTCGGTGCCAAGGGGCCCACACGCACGTCTGCGGAGAGGCAGACGACCTCGGTGCTGTCAACCAGGCTGCTCCGCTGCATCGCGTGCACGATGTTCTCGTCCAGCACCGCATCCGCGATCTCCACCTCTGGGCCCTCGCCGATCGCAGCGGCGATGGCGGACTTGCGCCGCGCCAGGAGGTGGTCTCGCCCGGCTGTCGACGGCGGCCGTATCACGCGCATATCGTTCCTGCGCCGTCTGGGGATGGCGAGGAGAGCCAGTTTGCGCGCTGCTGGGATGGCTTCTGACGGAGGTTTGGCAGGGTTGAGGGCGGCAGAGTTGCGGTTGACGACGAAGACGTTCCAGACGAACTCGTCGCCCGGGTATATTGGCCCGTCGGGCGCGGTAAAGGTCATGGTTATTCCAAATTCTGGGATGTTGGCCTCAATTGAGCGCTCTGCGAGAGCTTCGAGACCGGGCAGAGAATCAGGTCTGGACACCGAGGGCGAGACGAAGCTTGTGCCGTCGCTGATGGAGAGTTGGGCGGGCTTGTGGGACCGCTGAAAAGGCTTGTTGACGCCCGAGCCGAAGCCAGGATTGACAGGAAGGGTGAAGTCCAGAATTGTAGACCATGCCATGCACAGCTTGGGAGTGCAAACTCCAGCGCGAACGAGAGCGGTACACTCTATGGAGATGTGGAGTTCGCGCGTCGGGGTTCTGGATGGTACATCGCTTTCCTGGGGCGCGAGCCGATACATGAGGGTGATGTGATCGTGTGCAACACAGTTGAGAGGGAGTGACAGGCCAGAAATACTGTTGAGATCTTCGATTTGACCCTCGGGCATGGAGAGTTCGACCTTGTCCACGGCTACCTCGCAGTCGAAGTAAGGGGTGAAGTCAATCTCCAGTAGGGCTATGATGGCGGGACTGGGTGGTATGGTGTTGGGCCGCGCAAAGCGCACGCGAGTATGTGCAGCTGGATAAATCTGCTGAGAGATCCTGGGCTGGCCCTTGAGGATTGGGAATGAGTCCTTGGACTGAGTGACTGGCGCGACACGAGAGACTCGCACAGCAGACAACTGAGGCTTGACGCCACCCAAGAGAGGGTCTCCGGCAAATGACCCGAGCAAGTTAAGCCCGGAGGGTACGCCACTCTCCAGGTAGCCGTCCTGCTGCCCACCAGACTGCTCTGGGCTGGGCTTCAAGCTCGCAGTGGCGGAGAAGACGACAGATGGCCCGTACAGCCGCATTCGCGGTCGCGTCAGGAAAGCTGATGCCTTCCACACGATATGTTTGGTTCCCGTCGCCGTGCCATCATCGCCATCGCCTGCTGGTGCAGTGTCCACGATAGTCAAGGGATTTGTAACATCTTCGACGTCTCCATTGTATACCACCTCCGAGGCAGGCGCAAGTTCGGCGCGGTCTGTCGCAGGACTATTTACTATTTGCGCCTGTAGAGACAGCACAAGTCTCTTCAGGTATGACTGTAATAAAGCGTCGGTCAGGTTGTGGGTGCGAAGTATCAAGAAGACCTCGGCAGTTTCATCTGACATCTACGAATGAGTATTGTGAGACAGAGGAACTTCGGGGGGAGGATCGGCTGGGAGAGGTCCTCACCGAAGAAGAGCCATGGCCGATTCTCCAGATCCTCCAATGGCTGTCCCTTAGAAATGGCGGCCCTGACCTCCTCCTCGATGTTGATATCTGTCCTGAAAGGGACCGTGTAGGTCAAGAACGATTGCTCGAGGAAAGCAGTGTCTTCTTCTCCTGAAGCAGTGTCTCCGTCGCTGGAGTGGGTAGGGACTGCCATCTTGCAGTACACCAGGTAGGTTCAAGCGCTTACAGCATCATCCAAGAAGCCGACTTGCTGGTAGAGAAGGGCGAAGAGCGTTAGTCGACCAAGTACGTTTCCGCTCGACTGTTGTGACTTTGTCTGATGTTCCAGGTCGAGAAGGCGCACCGAACACGGTCCAGGGTCCATCCAGCATTGATGAGGTAACGCTGGAGCTTCCCAGAGGTGAGCGGCGGGGCCTAGATCGAGCAAAGCTAGGTACCTAGGAACCTGATGGGTGGATCTGGGAACGGAAGCTCCTTCCACATGGCCCGTGCACCCCCAGCCTTTCCTTGGATGAATTTGCCTGCGACTTTGATTTTGCATCGCGACTCGTCCTCCTCCAACCTCTTTGATCCCAGAGGTGTCGGCTTATCCTGGCTGTCACTTTGTCTGTCCTTTCTGCATCCTGTCCTCCTTGAACTGGAGGTAAATGCTTATTTGTTTTCTGGCTGGTTTCACTTGCCCGATAACCCTTTTCAGGGGCGTACGCGATACGCGCTGCTGAGCATGAACGGCCTGAACGGGCAGTTTGCCCAGCCGGGGGCTGCCATCTGGCAAGAACATCGCACGCCCGATGGTCGCGCGTATTATTACAATGCAGCTACCAAGGTGACGCAATGGACCAAGCCAGAGGATATGATGAGTCCGGCAGAGGTAGGTCTATTCCGACGATGGCCCAGGAACTTCTTGCCTTTGCTAACTTCAGTGCAGCGTGCGCTCGCGAACCAGCCGTGGAAGGAATATACCGCCGAGGGTGGTAGGAAGTATTGGTACAACACCGATACCAAGACGAGCTCATGGGAGATGCCGGATGTCTACAAACGCGCCCTTGGGGCCACATCCGCCGGCACGCCGACGACTCCTGCCACCCCGAGCGGTTTCCCGACACCTGGCCCTACAGGCGGCCAGAGCTTCGATCAGTCTCGAGACTCTCGCGAGCCAATCGGTGAATCGCGACAGCTGACCTTTGGCAACGACATGCGAGCCCAACAATTCGTCCCCGCGAGCAACGACCCGGAATACGCCACGGCTGAAGAAGCCGAAGCCGCTTTTGTGAAACTTCTGAAGCGCAGCAATGTTCAGCCTGACTGGACATGGGAGCAGACTCTTCGGGCAATAGTGAAGGACCCTCAGTACCGTGCGATTAGGGATCCCAGGGACAGGAAGGTCGCCTTCGAGAAATACTGTCAAGACGTTATATCGCAAGACAAGGAGCGAGCTAAAGAAAGATTGACAAAGCTCCGTGCTGACTTTGCTACCATGCTCAAGAGTCACCCTGAGATCAAACACTACACTAGGTGGAAGACAGCTCGGCCGATGATCGAGGGCGAGACGATCTTTCGCTCTACCAGCAATGAGCAAGAACGTCGCCATCTTTTTGAAGACTACATCATTGAGCTTAAGAAGCGGCACAGGGATGAGCAGACAGCTCTGCGCAAAAGCGCCATGGACGGGCTGATCGATCTCCTCCCTAAGCTCAATTTGGAACCCTACACTCGATGGTCCGAGGCCCAAGAAATCATCACCGGCACCCAACCGTTTCAGAGTGACGAGAAGTATCAATCCCTGAGCAAGTTCGATATCTTGAGCGTTTTCCAGAACCATATGAAGGCAGTGGAACGCACTTTCAACGACAACAGACAGGCACAAAAGTCGAAGAAATTCCGCAAAGAGCGCCAGAACCGGGATGCCTTTTTGAGTCTGCTAAGCGAGCTGAAGAACGATGGCAAAATCAAGGCTGGTACGAAATGGAAACAAATTTTCCCATTGGTCGAGAACGATGCACGTTATACAGCCATGATCGGCCAGAATGGATCTACTCCGCAGGAACTATTCTGGGATGTGGTAGAGGAAGAGGAGCGAGGGCTTCGAGGCACTCGCAACGATGTGATGGATGCGCTTCATGTGAGTTGCCTGAAATCTCGTGTGCAGCCCAAATACTAACAGCTCCACAGGACAAGCGGTTCGAGGTCACCCCCAAGACAGACTTCCAAGATTTCCTTGCGGTGTTGAAAGAAGACCGTCGTACTGCTAACATTGACCGAGACATACTGAAGTTCATCTTTGAACGGGTAAGGTCCCTTGTCTCTAGTACTATCGGCCCCAGCCCGCTAACAAAAACCTTGCAGCTTCAGGAACGAAGAGCGAAGCCGCCGGAGGAGGACCGACACTCCGAACGCCAACAGCGCCGAGCCGTCGATGACTTGCGCTCGTACATGAAGCGTTTGGACCCCCCAATCACACTGAGTGACACTTACGAGAAAGTCAAGTTGCGTCTCCAGAAGACGCCTGAATTCCAGGCAGTGACTACCGAGGAGGGACACCGCAGCGCATTTGATAAGCATATGCGGCGCCTACGAGAGAAGGAAGAAGATCTCGAAAAGGATAGACGCCGTCGTGATCGATCGCGCGATCGCTATCGGGAGCGAGAGAGAGAGCGAAGCAGAGACAGAGGTGAGAGATCTCATCGCGGTGGGCGAACGCCCCGCAGGTCCAGCCGTAGCCCAGAGCCAGACCTCTACGAAGCCGACCGCCGCAAGGCCATTGCCGAGAGGGAGCGTAACTATCGCAAGTCGAGCATGGCCGAGACCTTGTTGTCAGATCGTAGGTCGTCAGACGGACATGATCTTCATCGGGACAGGGACAGAGACAGGGACAGAGACAGGGACAGAGACAGGGACAGAGATCGCGATCGCGATCGAGAACGAGACCGCTATAGAGATCGCGAGCGAGACCGGGATCGGGAACGGGAACGTTACCGCGACGAGGATCGTCCGCCTCGCTCTCGCCGTGACGACCCGCTTGACCGATACGAGCGCGAGCGCCGCGACCGCGAAGAGGAGCGTGAGCGCTCCTATCGCCGCCGCGTCGTCGAAAAGGATGTCGATGACCTGAACTACGACGAGAAGCCATCGAGTGTGAGGAGGCGCCGTGCCGACGACGACGACGAGCGTCGTCCAGACTCCAGGGACTCGAAGGTACGTGTCACCGGAAAACCCATGTCCTCGCTATGACTAACCGCGACCGCAGAGACTGAAGAGAGAGATTTCACCTCGTGAGCGTACCCCCCGTCGTGATGGTCGTCTGAAGACTAGGTCTCCGCAACCGCCCGCGATACCCAAGGAAGAGCCTGCGGGCGTGCGTTCCGGCAGCGAAGAAGGCGAGATCGAGGAGGATTAAAACCTCCCGAACGAGCGTCGCCGACTCGAAGTGCCTTCGACAGGGAGGGGCCGGGCAAATCCTTCAGGGGCTAGATGGATACTTGCCACCTGAGAGGGACAGACACCATGTCGCCACCAGTACGTACGGCAATCATTTCCGACTCACTACTGTGGTGGGCAAGATGACCGCTCCGGACCAGCAGACAATTGCTCAGCCTCGCCCCTGGCAGGCGAGAGCCTCACGCGCGCCCCCCTGCTCCTCTTGTAAGCTGGCTGGGTCCACTCTGGATCGAGACACTCTAAAGTCGAGATACAGGCGCTCGGTTTTCATTTTACAGTTCTCATTAGTTTGCGCCCATGAACTCGAGCAATGACAACCGAGGCAATTGTTGCCTGGCCGTGTACGTTACCTACTCCCAGCACACCTCACCGACTTCAGAAATCCTCCACCACATGTGCCAAACATAGACAAGCTCTGACTCTGGCGGTTGGTTGTTTTTCCTACTGTATTGTGGTAGACTAGTCACTTCAATATTAATCATGCAGCTCAAATCATTGTTTCTCTTCAATTGACATGTTTGTATCTTGTCAAACTGGCATATTCTGTATGTGGGATTCTCATCCACAGTTGTCACGCATGCTACATTGGTGTGAATGTAGCCTCTGACGGCAGTCACCCTCTTGACCCACTGCCCCTCTATCCACGACGGGTGATAGTGGCTGGTATCGCTCTTTCCATACCACCTCGCACGGGTCAGGATGGACACATGCGAGAGGAAAGAATAGAGGAATCGGACCTCGAGCTGGGCCGAGCCGTAACCATGCACCCATCGTGGGACCAGGCAACAGGGGATAGACTGCCGTCGCCATCGTCAGATGTCAGGATCGTCATTCTCATCCGAGCCGCCCTCCTCTAAGCCCAATTCGCCAGCGGAGCCGTCCGCCCGGCCCGCGCCTTTCTTTTGGACGCCTATAACGCCTGAACCCGATGCATGCTTGTGATTATGTGGTGGTGGGAACGTGTCCTCGTTCTTGTTTGGAGTGAACTTTTCAGGCATTCGTCTTCTCCGGATCCTCGAGGAAGAAATAGTTCCCGTTCATCTTCTGCTCCTGGTCGAGTTGAGAGCCACCCTTGTTGATACGAGGGCGGTAGTTGACGGGGTCACGGCGGAACGTGACATCCAGGTTCTTGAGGAAAGAGTTGCAACCTGTGAGCAGGGACTCGGGCGTGTTGGCATGAGCATTAATACCAGGTTGGCCGTCAAAGACAATGACACGATCGGCGAGGTAGGTGGCCATGATGAAATCGTGCTCCACAATGAAAGCAGTCTTCTTGGCGTGCATGATGAATCGCTTGATGACGCGTGACGCGATGATACGTTGCTCCGAGTCGAGGTAGGCAGACGGCTCGTCGATCACATAGATGTCGGCGGGGAGACCCAGGGCGAGAACAATGGCGACTCTCTGCAATTCACCACCGGACAAGTTCTTGACTTCCTGATCGATAAAATCGTCACTGTGCCTTGGTCAGTTCTCATATTCCCGGGGGTGGAGCTCAGGGAATACTCACAGCTTGAGAGGCTTCACAACATCAGTCTGGAATTGTGGGGACAGGACTGTCACCGTTGATTAGCAAAACCCACCAACAGAATCGATTTTGTTATACTTACATGATGCACGGATCTTCTTGAAGAACAGCTGTCGCACAGTTCCCTCGAACTTGGGAGTGATGGTCTGAGGCTTCATGCTGATTCTCATGTCCGGTACCTTTTGCGTTCCGTCGGGCTTCAGGGCACCGGCTAGCATTCGACAGAAGGTGGTCTTGCCAGTACCATTCTCGCCCATCATGACAAGAATCTCGGAGTCAGTGAAGGAGCCGCCTTCAATCTTCAGCTTGAAGTTGCCCAAGGTCTTCTCCATCGCTGGATAGTTGAAGGCACGTGTCTGATCATTATCGAAGATATCTTGAGCTTCTGCGACCCGGAAGGTGAGGGACTCTTCGCGGAAACGCAAGTTCTCTGTTGGAATGTGACCATCCAGGAAGATGTTGATGCCTTCTCGGACACTGTGAGGAAGAGTGACGACACCGTAGATGGCGGGTTGACCATAAAGGACGCAGACATAATCCGAAAGATAATCCAGCACACTCAGATCATGCTCGACAACTGCACCGTGTCAGTGAAATGAAAGAGTAGTATAGCCAATCCGAAAACTGTCAAGCTCTGGACGCATGTATAGTGCAGAAGAGACGAACCGATGATGTAGTTGTCGTGCTTTGACAGCGACCTGATCATCCTGGCAGCAGCCAGACGCTGCTTGACGTCGAGATATGAAGATGGCTCGTCAAACATGTAGACATCCTTGTTTTGCACCTGTTCCAAGACCACATTTAGTAAGATGCTGGGAGCACCGGCGAGCGACTGTCACTTACACAGGTAACACCGATGGCAAATCGCTGGAGCTCTCCACCAGACAGCAGGGGAACGTCGCGGTCGTAGATGTGGCGCAGCTCAAGGACGTCCAGGATCTCGTCGAGGTTGTCAAGCTGCTTCGCCTTGTTGAGGAGGAACTTGACGGACTTCTCCGGGCCGCGAATGGCTTTGGGGAGCTGGTCAACATATTGCGGCTTCACCACGGAGGTCAGGTCGTCCTCCAGAAGCTTCGTGAAGTAGTTCTGGAGCTCAGAGCCCCTGAAATACTTGATGACGTCCTCCCAGTCCGGCGGGTTGTCGAACCTGCCCAAGTTTGGCTTCAATTTTCCACTGAGGATCTTCAGCGCAGTACTCTTTCCGATACCGTTTGTTCCAACGAGACCCAACACGTTTCCCGGCCGCGGCATAGGCAGTCTGTGCAGCTTGAAGCTGTTGGCGGAGTATCGGTGGGTCACCTGGCTCTCAAGGTTCGTGGGCAGGTTGATGATAGTGATGGCGCTGAAGGGGCACTTCTTGGGGCAAATACCACATCCGATGCAGAGGGACTCGGAAATGAAGGCCAGTCGGGAGTCGGGAGCCACTTCAATGCCTGGAGTAGAGACGCCTGTCAGCACATGGCACACTCTTCCTTAGAAGCCCAGGACGGCATGGCAACTGACAGAGCTTTCCGCTTCGTACGACGGGACATGCCTTCTTGCATTCTTGTCGGCATTTCTAGTGATCTAAGTTAGCCAACCATGACTCCCTCACGTCCTGGTCCTAGGCTGTGTAGGCACATAGGGGCACACCTTTGGCTTGCACTATTGGGCAGGAAGATCTGTCGTCAGTCCAACAACCTCACATGGATTACTAGCGGGGTAGCGGGGCAGTCGGGCGGACCTTGTCGCTATTGACGATGGCGATACTGGAGGCAGCATAATGTCAGTCTTGTCTCCTTGAAGCCAAGGGGCGCATCCAGCCGCGCTGTGGCTGCCTCTGCTGGTCTGCTCAGGAGTCGCCATACCGGGTGAGTTTGTCCGACATGTTGTTGGGTTGATGCGACCGCAGTCGTCAAGCTCGCTGAAAAGTTCTTGCTCCCAAAGGGTCACGGTGCCGGTGATTTGTGGGATCGTTTGCGGCGTCGAGTACTCGGGAGAAAAGGAGGCGATATCTGTGCGGACCTTCCTGGAAACAAGAGGAGCGGGAATGGGGATGGGAAAGGCAACAAAGACAGCAAGGAGGTGGGTGCATGTGGTGGAATGGGGCGCGGTGAGAGACAGCAATCAACCCAGTGTACGAAAATCTGGCCAAGGTCTTTTTGCCAGCCAGATGGCTCACTGCCTGCGAATTTGTGGGCAGCGGGGTAAAAATGGCAGAAATGGTCATAAACAGGAGAGACTTGATAGGCTGACCTGGGCCGGAGGGGGCCAGCATGTACTTTGGTACCTGGATTGACACCACAGATCAAGATCAGCATGGGGCCTGCCTGCCTGGGATTCACAGCCTTGTGAGCGGCTCTGGTCGGAAGTGCTCCGTGGTCTATAATCAGCCGTCTACATGCCGGCAGGCAGGCAAAGCCCAAGCTGACGTGGGCTGATGAGGTGTGAATAGTAGTCCCATCTCTGAGTGACTCAGATCGGGATTTGCTTGTTAGCATGCAATGACCACTACTGGAGGCAAATGCAAGTATATATATATGTGCATATATTTGTATATCTACCTAGGTACCTATGGGTAGTCAGGGTGGGCTGTGGGTGACAGCTGTGAAGATATTGCTCCAACGAAGCTTAGGTTGTATGGTCTCTCCAAATCCGGTGCCGCCCCAACTTCTGCTCCCTCCTCCATTTCACATGGCACGACAATGCTACCTGACCGATTATGACCGAGTGTTCATAAAGCTGGCAAGGCTTGTAGTCTTGCTAAAACATTTGCAGACTATGGTTTCATGTGTCTAGTCTGGCCTGCATGGAATTTGAGTTGGCTGTGCCGCATTGCAATGATTAGGGGAGCATGCACGTTGTTCTGAAATTAGAAAGGGTCAAAGCAAGATGCAACCTAATGGCTTTGCAGATGTGCGGCCCGCTGCCTCACCTCTCCAGGTGATCCACCTGTTGAGACCAAATATTGGTTGTTACAGGCCTTATATTGACTGTATAGCTCAACACTAGATATGAGGGGAAGAATATCAACAAAGACAGTTGTTCATCTACCTCTCCTTATTATCCCTACGCATTCAGTACTCAGCAGTGGCCACAGTGGTGCCGTTGGCCAGTCTCTCCATCGGTCTGTTGGCTTAAACAGCGACAGCAGTCCCTCATTCCTTGTTGTATCTTTGAGCATGAACCCATGGTGCATATCTCTCTCTCTCTCTCACACACAGACATCCTTAGATTCTCAACTGTATTATAAAATAGAGGCAACATATGCTGCTCGTTTATATGCATATTTTCTATGAGCTCATTTCCAGTAGAGAGAAGGCAAGACCAGTGGGTCAATCTTATGACAGTTTAGACATACCAACAGCCTATACACCTACTACAGCTCCTAGGGAGGCACCATCTGCTAAAGCACCTAAACCGGCTTGCAACGATAACTACTAGGGAGACACACATGATGTTTGGTTCACAGAGCAGAGACCACAATACTTACTGAACTAGTCCACATAGTATCTTGTCAATTGACACCGGATCCCAAGTGCTTGTGCACGTACCTGCCTAAGTGCGCAGTGCCTGCTTGTGAGAACCAACAACCACTGGGAAAGCAGCAGGAACTAGAGTATAGGTGGGTGGCAGTGAGTACTACCATCAAGCCACTAAGGCGCTGGTGTAAACTGTTAGCACACGAGCTCTGACCATCCCGGCAATGCAGCCGCAGGCTGTCCAGGTGGCCTGGAAGGCCATTGGGAACCCGGCTCGGGTTTTTGCCCACTGCTCTGCACTCTCTCAAAATTGCCTGACCCGACCGACTCCTTCAGTTGCCCATCTTCTCACATCCACCCGTGACATTGGGACTCGCACCCACGAGAGAGCTCCCCCAGTCCACAACACCGTCCCATCCACTCTTCCGGACTCCAACACGCTCGTTCTGCTCTCGGCTCTCCTGCTGCCTGGGAGTCATCGGTTCATGACTTGTAAGTTCCTCCGTGCCTGTGCCGGTGGCTCTTTGCTGCGTTGTCCGCGTTTCGTTGCCTCGTGCCTCGCCATCCAAATCCGTATCGGCTCTGGGTGCGTGACCCCTGATAGTCGCCCATATGTTGCTGTCTGAGGTCTCTGGCGCTCTGGCAATTGATGGATTCGCTTCTTGCTGATGATGCCGATGCGTCTATTGCCTCGGAACGCCTGCCCTGCTTGCGAGGCGGCCTCAATTGCCCGCCATCAACCATCAGCCTCGTCTCCATCGCCTACCCCCCGGCGGATGCGACAAGCTCAACAGACGCATCGCACTCTGCTCTTCTCTCGCGGGAACGCTCGCATCGCGGTCGCCTGTACTATCTCTGACGTGTCCTCTGGCCACGTCGTGCTCTCCTGCCCAGAAAACCCTGACTGACATCGTCGTCTTACAGCAGGCAGCCTCGCCAGCCTCGGTGACCATGTCTGCTTCACCAGAATCTAGTCCGGCGAATGGACATGTGTCGCCCGTCGCAACATCCGTCGCCGTTCAGCTACTCGACCCAGAGCCCAGCGACAGCGATCTGTCCGACGTTCAGGCCCCCGACATCGCTTCTCCCTCCTCCGATTCTGTGAACAACTTCGACTCGACTGCCCGTGATGGTCGGGCTGATGATTTTGATGGGGCGTCAAGTCCTAGTGACAATGGGGCCTCCGATGATGCCGACTTTGATGAAGTGGCCGACAGTCCGGCTTCTCCTCGCAGCAATGGCCCGGCTGAGGGTGCCGCCTCGGCTTCTGACGATTCCCGGACAGCCTCCAAGCGCAAAGCTGGCGGAAGCCTCGAAGAAGACTACATGAGGGAGAATCCTGAACTCTATGGCCTGAGACGAAGTGTAAGTCCATCAACAGAAACAGACCCATCACAGGTTGCCGTGCTGACCACACATCATAGTCCCGTCCACAACAGCGCAAGATGATCGTGAGTTGCCCCCCGAAATTGTTCGGATGTCGCTCCAGCTAATGCGTCCTGTCATAGGTCGGTGTAGATGACGACGACTCAGAATTCGACTCCGTTGTCGTTCATCGGAGAGCTACAAAGAAGCGACGGACAGAAAGATCGTTACCTTGTAAGCTTGTTGCGACAAACACGTACGCGTCCTTCCATGTCTAACATTTCTCCACTAGCCTCGAAGCGAGATACCCCCCTGCGGCATATGTCCGTCGATGATTCCGACTCCGACACGTATGGCGGTGCTCGAGCCCGAGCGATGCAAAAGAAGGCTCGTCGGCAGGCTGTGGCGCAACCCGCATTGGCTTTCGCCGAAAAGAGGTGGAACAGCCGGAGGGCTGCTCAGGTCACCGCAGGCGCTTACCAAGAGAGCGAAGCCGAGCAAGATGACGACTCGGATGTCACTCCAGCTCACTGGGCAGGTGCCGAGGACGAGGACAACTCGCCTTACATCGAAAAGATCATTCGACACGAGTTGAAAGAAGGTGCCGAATGGAGTCCGGACCTGACCCGGCATGATTTCAAGTATTACATCAAATGGCAAGGCATGTCCCATTTGCATGACACATGGGAAACCACCGCGAGTGTCGCCGGCTTCCGAGGCTATCGCCGGCTGGAGAACTACTACAGGAAGTTTGTCGAGTTCGAACTAAGCATGCGATACGACGAAGACGAGATCACCCCGGAACAAAGGGAGCAATACATCCTCGACCGTGAGCGCGAGAACGAGGCCCTCGAGGACTACACCAACGTCGAGCGCGTCGTAGCTGTGCGTGAGGGTGAAGAGGATACCGAGTATCTGATCAAATGGAAGGGCCTGCAATACGACGAGTGCACCTGGGAAACGTCTGCCGATGTGAGCGAGCGGGCGCAGGACAAGATCGACCAATTCATCGACCGAACACAACGGAGCTGGGTGTCAGATCGAAAGGAGTCGAACCCCGACACGAGAGGCCGCATGACCAAGCTGGAACAACAGCCTTCCTACATCACGAACGGGGAATTGCGGGAGTTCCAGATGAAGGGCCTGAACTTCCTTGCACTCAACTGGACCCGTGGCAACAACGTCATCCTTGCCGATGAAATGGGCCTCGGAAAGACTGTCCAGAGCGTATCCTTCCTCAGCTGGCTGCGCAATGACCGCGACCAAGAAGGCCCATTCTTGGTGGTGGCCCCGCTCAGTGTCATTCCGGCCTGGTGCGATACCTTCAACCACTGGGCCCCCGACCTGAATTATGTCGTCTATCTCGGCCCCGAAGCCGCGCGCTCAACCATCCGTGAGCATGAGCTCATGGTCAACAACAATCCGAAGAAGACGAAGTTCAATGTCCTTGTCACCTCTTACGATTACATCCTTCTTGACTCGGATTTCTTGAAAACCATCAAATGGCAAGTGCTCGCTGTCGATGAGGCTCATCGGTTGAAGAATAGGGAGTCCCAGCTTTACGCTAAGCTCGTGAGCTTCAACATTCCCTGCAAGGTCCTGATCACTGGCACGCCTATCCAGAACAATCTGGCCGAGCTGTCGGCTTTGCTAGACTTCCTCAATCCCGGAAAGGTCCTCATTGATGAGGAGCTAGAACTCCTCGGACAGTCGGAGAAACCGGAAGAAATCGTCGACGAGCAGAAGGACGAGGAGCAGCGCCGACAGACCCAGGAGAAGCTTGGTCAATTGCACAAGGCCATCGCTCCTTTCATCCTCCGTCGAACCAAAGAGACTGTCGAGTCCGACCTGCCGCCAAAGACAGAAAAGATCATCCGCGTGGAGCTCTCTGACGTCCAGTTGGATTACTACAAGAACATCCTGACACGCAACTATGCGGCCCTCAGGGATGCCAGTGGCCAAAAGCAGTCTCTGCTGAACATCATGATGGAGTTGAAGAAGATCAGCAACCACCCATACATGTTTCAAGGCGCCGAGGAACGGGTGTTGAATGGCAGTACGCGCCGCGAGGACCACATCAAGGGCCTCATCACGAGCAGTGGCAAAATGATGCTTCTTGACCAGCTCTTGACCAAACTCAAAAAGGACAACCACAGAGTACTGATTTTCAGTCAAATGGTCAAAATGCTGGATATACTTGGAGATTATCTGCGCATACGTGGCTACCCTTTCCAAAGACTCGATGGAACCATTCCTGCCGGACCCCGGCGCTTGGCCATCAACCACTTTAACGCTGAGGGCAGCGATGACTTCTGCTTCCTTCTCTCGACGCGAGCTGGTGGTCTTGGAATCAATTTGATGACTGCGGACACTGTGATCATCTACGACTCCGATTGGAATCCCCAAGCCGACCTTCAAGCCATGGCTCGAGCCCATCGTATCGGCCAGAAGAGACCTGTCAGTGTGTACCGGCTCGTCGCGAAGCAGACGATTGAAGAAGAAGTCGTCAAGAGGGCCCGCAACAAGCTTTTCTTGGAATATCTCACAATACAGGCAGGCGTCACCGACGAGGGTAAGGCCCTGCGTGAACGATTCCAGGAACGAGGGGTCATGGTGGACGAGGCCAAGACGTCCGAAGACATTCAGATGATCTTGAAGATGCGCTCCCAGAACCTGTTCGAACAGTCCGGCAACCAAGAGAAGCTCGAGAAGCTCGACATCGACGCCATTCTGGAGCAGGCAGAAGAGACCAAGACTGCCGTCGATGACAAGCTCAATCTTAGCACTGGAGGTATTGACTGGGACAACTGGATGCAGGTTACTGATGTCAAAGTCGACGAAATGGCGCTCGACTGGGATCAGATCATTCCTGCCGACCAGCTTGCTGTCATCAAGGCCGACGAGGAGAAGAAACAGAATGATGCGTATCTCGCCAAGGCGATGGAGGAGAACGCCCCTCGAAAGGCTACCTTAAAGGGCGTCAAGAAGGGGTCGGACGCTGACAGGGCCGACCGGCTGGCGAAGAAACGAGAGCGCGAGAGGCAAGAGCTCGAAGAACTCGAGGAACAGCGTGCTCTTCTGTCGGACCCAAGGCGGCCTCTGAACGAGAAGGAAACCCGCAATTTGATCCGGGCTTTCTTCCGATATGGCTCAATGGACGATCGCGGCGACGAAGTGGTCCACGAGGCTCGCTTGTCTGACCGTGACCGTGATTTCCTTCACGAGATCATTGGCGACCTCGTTAGAGACAGCCAGGTTGCTGTCGACATCAGTAACGAGAAAGTACGCGAAGAAGAAGAAAGGACGGGCAAGTCACTGGCCAAGAAGGACAAGAAGGCCGTGCTTGTTGATTTCGGGGAAGTTAGGAAGGTGAACGCCGAGACGGTTGTCGAGCGGCCTCCCCAACTCAAACTTCTCCGCAATGTGCTAGGCGAGCACGCCAATCCTCTCACTTTCCGCCTGCCAGAAGCTGCGAAGGCCGCACATTACACCTGCGAGTGGGGGGCTCGCGAAGATGGTATGCTCTTGATCGGCATCGACAAATATGGCTTCGGAGCGTGGACCCAAATCAGGGATGACGCCGAGCTACAGATGCAGGACAAGTTTTTCTTGGAGGAGCATCGTGTGGACAAGAAAGAGGAGCGCAAGAAGGGTGACGACAAGAGCATACAGTCACCAGGTGCCGTTCACCTGGTCCGCCGTTCCGAATACCTTCTCTCGGTCCTGATGGCAAAGTACTCCGACGATGCCGCGGCCAAGAAAGCTGTCGAGAATCACCATCGCAGCAAGAAGAACCTCGTCTTGAATGGGCATCGCCGCAGCGACGTCCATTCTGCTTCTGGATCTCCCGCTCCTCAACTCATCAAGAAATCCGGACACAACAGAGATCGTAACAGAGAGCGTCTACACAGCGATCATCATAGGTCTCGTAGCATCGCCGACGAACGTGGGACTCCCCGCCCCGAGCACAAGAGGAAGCATACAGATGACTACGACGACCGCCACAGCAAGCATCGGCGTACAGACCACGCCCACGGCGACAACAGGCACAGTTCTCTTGAGAAGCATGCCAAAGACGACAAGGCTCGTACGAAGCTGGATTCCGAGGCGCTCGATCGTCTCAACAAGAGACGTGAGGAGGCTGTCCAGCGGTTTAATCGCCTGATGGAGCTCGACGACAACAAGCTTGATGTTCAGGACAACGAACAATTGATCTGGTCCTTGTTGAAGCCTGTACGTGGGAACTTCAAGCGTATTATGTATACGACACAGGATCATATTGCATCGGCCAAGGAGCGTGCCAAGATCATGGGTACCGAGCTCCGTCACATTGGTAATCACCTCACGGGTCTGAAGGATGCTGGACTCCCCGCTGAACAGCTCGACGGACTGATGCCCCAGTTCTGGTAGAAAACCCCGACCCCCCCCCCCCCAAAGAAAGGAATTGTGTAGGAGGCTAACCGTGGTACAGGGATTTCCTCTCTACCGTCTGGCCCATTGGCGAAATTGAAGTGACGGGTGACAAGCTCGCCAAGATGTATCGCACACTCACAGATAAGGACAAGGGAAAGGACAAGAAAGAAGGCGGAGACAAAAAGTCGGCTAAGAAGCGCGACGATCTTGAAGACGGTGAGATCGACGATGAGGATGAAGCACATCGTCAAGCGCGCAGGGAGGCGCGTCGCGACCCCAGCGAAGACAGCCGCCGCGATTACCGGCGGGACGACTACAGACACCGCGCTTATGAGAACGGAGACCGTCTGAGCTTTAGGAAAGATCGGGATCGACCTCTGAGCGATCGAGGTCTCGCCGACCGTGGCAGGCCATCGTGGTCACCCCCGAACAATCAACACCGGCCCAGCCCGTACTAGAGTCGCGGGCACTGCGAACCGCGAGAGGGCCTGCACCAAGATTAAACTGGTATTATGCTGGCACTCGAGGATGTTTGGACGAAGTTCGCCCATGTCATGTCAGGACGCAAGCCCGGGTCAAACCACCTCCGAGGCTATCAAGTCACTCTGATCTTGCGCACAGAACACGAACATCTCGCATATTGTCGGCTTTTGAGCCTGTGGGCTAATGAACCAGAAGCATTATTTAGGCGTACTGAGATAATGTCCTTTTTGGCGTTTTCGGCTGTGAGGAGTTTATATAAACCAAGTCATACCCAGAGTCGCATGGATTAGGCATATGGTCTTTTACAAGCATGGCTTTTCTTTTCACAGACACATGGCCCATCCTAGGAGGGGACAATCTCCCCCCCCCCCTGTTTGTCACCGGTGGCCGAGAAAACATTTTGGTGGGTTCAGTCTGTATTGGTCCGTAAAACATTAGATTCGGCTACAGGACTATGAAGTTTGCTCATAAACGTGGGGCGAATGAGGCCGGGGTTTGTCGCCTGCGTGTTCTCCCTGCTGGACTGGACGTCTGGAACAGGTGCTACGTCTATCACACGATGGACAAGACAAGCCTGGTTGTAGTTATCGGGGTGGTGGTGGGAGGAGGTTGCTATCAATAAGTAGCCCTGACCAGGTTTAACTCTGGACCGGGGGCATCGAATCAAAGACAAGCTTGAGAGCAAATAGGAGCTTTCATTCTGGGACCTGCGGAACACGTGACATGTATGTGTGTGTAGGATGTGACCGGACAGGCGCAAGGCACTTGCGCATGTGGAGTCTGGCTGTATGCAAGGCAGGGGGCCATGGCTAGGCGCCTCGGATACTGTACGGTGGAAGGCAGTCCTCGAGGCGCAGTAGGCAACGCCCTGGGTTCACTGTACCTGTAGAGGCTGGTTCGCTGCAGGAGCCGAGTACTCTGCTCTGACCTCGACGTCAGATCCGCGAGCGCCCTAAATCTCACGCAAACGCTGACACGCGGGCACGATGCACGATGGAAGAGCACAAAAGCCATTACTCGATTTGGATCTCATTTTACGAACACTGCGACAGCAAGTGTCCGTCCCGCTCGGATCTATAGGCATACCATCAAAACTCCTAATGTGCTCGTGTATATTTTCCCCGTAGGCGGGACAGATCCGCCCGATCAACAAACGCAATGCCTCGCTGGTAAGGCAAACCTCTCATTTCCCAACGTGTTTCGTGCCCCCTTCCCGGGCACGATCCCTGATATGTTGGCGTCCTATGAACAGTAGCGATGTGTGTCTGGGGGGGGGAGGAATGTGTACAATCCAAGACTGCTTGGTGTTTGGCAGCGCAAACGCTGCCCGGCTACAACTGGGTCTCGCCCGTCAAATAGCCCGAATCGCAGGGGTCAACCCGTCGGTCGAGTATTTAGGTTTTTTCCGTCAGATCTTGAGGAAGGAGGCTTATTTGGCCGTACGGAGGCCCACGGAAACCACTGCTCTTCGATAAGGTCTGCGGATGTCTGGCTGCTGAAGCTAAGCGACAGGCCGAGGGGTGGGACTCTTGTGTCCTGGGCCAGATCGTGAACACCAGCCTCGCTGGACACCTGAGGGGCTGTGAGGGTACGGGCTGCGGTATGGTTCACAAGGCCGGCGTCCAGCGCCCCTCTGTCTGGTCGGAGCAAAGGCTGGAAAGATTTCTAATCCAACAGGTTCTCCATTCCACGCGGCTTCGAGTTCGAGATGGCCGGGTTCTTGCCCTCCAGGTCGCTTATGGCACTGACAAAACTCAGCTCACTCGACGAGGCCCCGACATTGAGGTAGGGGAGCTTTCCTAGGTCCTGACCCTCTGGCCGCAGGGATGGGAGAGCATTAGGCAGGTTTCCCTTGTTTCCCAGTGGTGATGACATCCTTGGGGAAGGCGACTCGCTCTTGATTTGCTTTGTGAGCGCCTTGCTTGGCCTGCCAACCTTTGTGGTAGTCTTGGTCGCCTTGAATGATTGGGTGATTCCATTACTCGACTTCGAATCTTTGGCCTTCTTGGGTTGTCGAGGCTTCCTTGGCTTCGTGGCTTTCGATGGCTTGCCTTCGTTCTCAGCAGCGATAGTTTGGCCACCAAAGCTGAGTGTACTCTGCTTGACCTTGCCCTTTGGTAGCGGTTTGCGAGGTTGTGGCGTACCCTGCCTGGGACTTGCACTCGGTGTTGGCAGTGCATCTTGAATCTTATCCACGAGTATGGACTTGATACCGGGTACGTCGCCTGGTCTGGATTCCGTATCACTTGACTGATCAAAAGAGCGTTTCTTGTTGGCCAACAGCACGTCGATCCTATCGCGGCCGCACCGTTCTTCGTACTCGACCTCTTTTTCAGCTGATCCGGAGACCATGTACTCTTCCTTCTTGCCGATATCTTCCGCGTCGCAATCCCAATGGGGTAGGTTTAGGAGACCGGCGATGTCGTCACATTTCCCGCGGACCACGAGATCCCACAGGCCCTTCATGTCCGGAGCTTGGGGCACTGGGTCCAGGTTGATCCAGGCCGTGAACCCATCTCGCTTTGAGCGGGTCGCCAGGCACATCTCCCTGACGATCCTTCTGACGCCAGGTACCTTGAGAGATGTGCCCACAACAATCACGGCGTCGGGGACCCGTCGGAGGTCAGCTTGGGAGACTTTGCCAATAGCATCCTCATCTGGGTTGTACTCGTTGTAGAGGACCATTCGTGGTCTGAGACGCCCGATTCCGTGGCTCCGCTTCCCTCCAAACTCGGTTCGCACAAAGTCGGCCTCCTTACACTCGTCACACAGAGGCGGCTCAGGCCCCTGAAAGAGTGAGCCATCGAAGCTATTCACGTGACTGCACTTGGTGCACTGCATCTTCTCCAGTCCGCCATGGAGTTGTATCGTGACCGGCCACGGAGCCTTGGTGTTTAGGGGTATGTTGGTTGCCAGAGGTTTTAGGGATGTGTCGAGACAGTCGACATTTTGAGAGTACAGTCGCATCAGGCGGCCCTCTTGGGCGATTGTTGCTAGCATATGGTGGAACGGGGTGGATTTAGCCTCCTTTGTCAGGCTTGACAGCTCGCGAACCATCTTATGAAATTCTTCCGTAGACTTGTCGTCCTTGTAGACAGAGGCGTCGAAGAGGGATTTGCCGCCGCCCTTGATCTTGTGCTTGTCACCGAGGGTCTTGAAAAGGCCCTCCCTGGAACGGAAGTCGGGTACTAAGCAGGCAATTAGTTAGCTCGGATGTTTGAGGAGGGCCCCAGGCCAGGGCGTGCTGAGAGGAGACCTACTCCCGGCTGAGACGGAGATGCCGGCTCCGGCAATGACCACGATCTTCTTCTTGCGCCGCAGGGTGTTGAGCAAGCGCTCAAGATGAGCCTCGGCCGCGTCGTCGCGGTTGTCGAGGTCTAGCTGCTCGGTGGTCCGGGGCTTGGGGGATGCGAGCCTGCGCCTCTTTGGGGGAGGTGGTGCGCCGTCGGTGCGGACCTGAATCTCGTGGTTGTCTGGAAGCTTGAGTGGCGAGGCGCTGCCTGACTGGGTTGCGGTAGAGCTAGGGGACGGGTATCGAGTGGTGACGTCCATGTTGGCGTTCGCAGTCGCCGTCGCGGATGCGGCGGGAGACAGCGAGGGCGACTTGGACAGTATGGAGAGAGGTGAGGAGGGCGTCGAAGGCGAGGGCGTGTGGGAGAGGTCGGAGAGAGGCGATGTAGGAGGAGAGGTCTGGTGGCGGGCTGAAGAGGCCATTGCGCGCGAGTGGTTGCCTGTCTGGCAGGCAATTGACGCGCTGCGAGACTTTGTGCGGTGATACAAAGTCAGGACAGGTTGGGAAGGAGGAAAGGGGACAAGAAAGGGTTGCCGCGTGAACGAGTGGGCCGCAGGGTGGTCGCTCTGTCTTTAAACCATGGCGGCGCTAGTATTGTACATCGGATGTGCCTATTGTGTGAGGTGCGGTGGGTATCTTTGTTGGAACAGAACAATAGGGCCTGGAAAAGTTTGGAACGGTTGAGGTGAGGTGCGGTCGGTCGGTCGGTGGCAGGGTGGAGTCGGTCGGCGCTGACGGTGATGGCGAGGGCGACGGGGGCGTGGTTCATGTCCATGGGAGAGCGAAGGGCGGCTGGAGGTGACCTCGAACAAGGCCTGGGGACCGGCAGAGGTACCCCAACACTGGAAGGCTGCATTGCGCGTGCCAGGATTGTACAGGGAGGGCTGGCCCACCCGACCTTGGGTCCCCACGGCCGGGAGAAGGTACGTGTGTAATGTGCGGCATTGCCCAACCTCGCCTTAGCACCCAGCTAGTGGCTGATGTAAGTCTCCAGAAAATGAGCAAAGCACAGCAGAGTAGGCCAAGTCGGGCTACACTAGACCAGAGCGACGGCGATCGGTAGGCTTGTAATAATTTATACTGTGTTGGCCTTGTTTGTTAGCTCGTCGAAAGGCTCTCCCTATGTGCCTTGTGTCTGTGCTTCCTGGTTGACTGACATACGAATGAATACCCGCAGTGCGTATGGTGCTGCAGTCAAGGGAATCTTGTCAGGCAACCAATTTAGACGATCGAGCAGATCCATCCTGCTTGGGACATGATTTGGTGCAGGCTGTCGATGCACATAGCAGTCTAGACTTGCCCAACGGTATTAGCATGTAAGGGCTGGAACAGCCAGTTCCCGACCGGCGATAAATCAAGACCGGCCTAGCTTGAAACGGTAACATGACTGAATGGCTGGCATATGTGCCTATCTGGGCAGTAGATTCAAGACCACTCCGGCCGACTGTAGCGGGGGTTTGGAACCAGTTGTGAGAACGACATTAATGTCAACGAGTAGACTACTGCAGCCATGTGTTAACAAGATCAAATGATTCTGGATAGCACCGTTCGTACTCGGTGTGTTCCTGGTTGCCGGGAAACGGTGCCCACCCTCTTTTTTTTCAGCCTCTGTTTACTTTGGCAGTCAAAAATGCAGGGATTGGGTGCAGATCCACCAACGCATGTCGGGCGTCGGCAGGGGTAGGGGCTATTCCAGTACGCAGTAGTCCACAGCATAACCAGTGGACCTCGACGCAAGGCTGGAGAAGCTGGGACCACCCGCAAGGCTTGCCGAGCAGGCACCGTGCTAGGACACAACGTGCGCGTCCTTAGTCAGCATCTCAACCACGCACCATGCACGGCGACTGTGGGTGGTCTACTGCCGTAGTCTGTACTGCGCAAACCTGCCTTCTGTACCGCGCCAACCTCCACGGCAATTGGGAGGTGCGGTTCTCAGCAGTCAAAACGATAATCCACCCACGCTGTCTCTGTCAGACCAAACAATTCCCCGCTCTTAGATGGTGTCTTGCCACTTGTTTAAAAAGAGACACAGTCTTGTTGTGCCGGGTCCATGATGCTTTCCCCATAGCTCCTACTCTGCCCTGCCCAGAAGCACTCCGTCCGACTGCCCGGGGTGTAGCAGCATCTACACAGTAGCTTAATTTAGTCCCATGCACTCCATACCAGCAGCCATCAGCCGCTCGCAGCACGTCGTCCAGGCCCGGCCCAGAGCCTGCACTCGCAAATGACCTCTTCCAAGATGCCCATGATGCTGGATGACCACATGGGGCCGCTGGGTGCTGCCATGCCCAACATGGACGACGACCTGTTTGGAGACGAGGTGCTCCCCATGGCCACGCGACCTCCCACCAAGCAGCTGCAGCAGCGTGTCGACGAGATGCGGAGCCGGGGGTGTTGCCGGTAAGTCAGCCTCGCCCCTCGCTTCACTCCCGCTCAGCCAAGCCAGCCAAATCTTCTGACGCCCATCACAGGAGTATTGCATGCTCAAAGCTCGGCACCATTGCATCCATCTCTCCAGACGGCACCCATATCAACCTGCAGTGTTCTCGCGCCCACCCTTCGGATGCGTCTTGGGAGCTGAGCGAGCCCACTCAGTGCTCCATCTTCTCGCCCACCCTTCCTGGAGGGCCCATTGTCCATCTGGCGTGGTCGCCGGCCATGAACCCGGAGCTGGCCGTCATCGACGCCTATGGGAGGGTCTGTCTCCTGTTATTCAACAATAGCCTGAACAAGGCCTCTTTCGTCACCAGGAAATGGGACGCGGACACCCCCGACGATCTCTTGTCTGTAGTCGGTTGTTACTGGCTGCCCTTGTTCGTACCACCAAACAGACAGGTAAGCCCTTCCTCCAGACCAATACCGCACCGCTTCGAAGCCCTGACCAGGCCCAGTTTAATGTCACATACGGCCCAGCCGTTCGTGAGAGCGGAAAGTACCAGTTCAACAGCAGCATAATACAGGCTAGTGGTCCCTGGCATCCCAACCCATCCAAGAGCGCCTTAGTTTCCGTCACTGCCAATGGGCTCCTCAAGCTGTTCTACCCCCAGAACTCCAGTCAGCTGCAGGAGACGCAGCTGGAATTGGAGAGCATCACTTCATCTGACGACCTGATCACCCATGCTGCCATGTGCCCGGATCGAGGTAAGACTTGCCTCCACTCACCCATCCCTTGAGGAAGAGGAGGAGGAGCAAGATTTTTTCGGTGGCTAACATCCAGCCAGGTAAATTGGTCGTTGTTCTCGCCACGGCAGCGAAACACTTGAAGGTTCTCCATGCGGAGATCAATTGGGGCATCTCGCAGCCCCAAGATAAGCAGTTACCACCGGGGAGTCTGCCTCTCAAACCCTCGCTCAAGGTGGAGCACGTCACCGGGACGAGTTGGCTGCAACAAGGCCTCGTCGAGTCGCACCTGGATGCGTCGATGGATCAGATATCGATATTAGAGATCTATTCGCCTGTCGTGGATGTCAAAGCAAAGTCTTCCTTGCCGGCCACGATCCTGATTGTCAGGTCACACGTGCCTCCGGCACAGACGCCTTACAACGTCGAATATCAAAGTATCATCGATCGCTGGGACATCCTTACGGACCAGGCTCAACAACTCCATCCCGCTTTCGAGCAACGCGGCACCAAGGCTGGATCGGCATCGGCCCTCCATTCCATGACACGGCTCCGGAAGCGAGAGTCCATTGTCATCAACAAGATAATTGTCTCTATCGAATCTACCCAGTTGGGGAGGATCATCTGCATTGGCTTCAGCGATGGGACTATTCAGTTCCGGGACCGCTCGACGATGGCTGAACTGGCCAATGAGGATCACCACAACCTAATCATGGTACCCCAGCAGGCCGGCTTCCATTTTGACGACGAAAAGCCCTGTGTACAGATGGCCATTTCCCCGAACAATTGCTCTTTTACACAGGTTTGTGAAAATGGCAAGCTCAAGTGGAGCAGTTTGAAATACCCAGTAGACCAGATCGGATCCACAAAGCAGGATCCTCAGTACGACGCTGTACTGATCGCCCTGACATTGGCTGCCGCCAACGCGGCGCATCAAGGCTCGAACTATGACGACGTTTTGGCTGTCGCGAGGCCTTTCGTCGAAAAAAACCCTCGATTTCTACATGACTTGGTGTCGACGTTGGTGTACATGTTGAATATCAACGTCGACTACTCCGAGGACTCTCATCACGACGCTTTGATAAGGAACTTGCAGATGCAGACCGTCCTCGGTCTTTTGAACCACCTTGGCTTCCGAGGCGAATTCAAGTCGAGGTCATTCATCAGCAAGTTTGCCATGCTCGGTCTTAGCATCAGACACATCGTCATTCTCATAACCCTGGCAAGCAACTCGTCCATAAACCCAGCTAAAGAGAAGTGGACACCACTTGATGAACCTGGTGAGTCTTATCCGTTTTTACGAAATTAAGAGATGTCTTTCTCAGGCTGACGTTGTTTTCAGAGGTCGTCGACGCACTGACCGGGTGCGCGAAGTGGGCATTGGACCTGCTGTGCTGGTTGACAGATAGTCTTTTCGTCTTGCGCGATGACCCGAAGTTCATGGAGCTTCTCAACCCCGGGCGCTTCTCAGAGATGACGGCCTATCTCAAATCCAAGAACGACGTTTCATTGCACTTGATGCTTTGTTCGTCGACAAGAGGATTCCTCGTCGCCGCTTGCAAACGTCTTGTTCACCTCCAAGTAATGAGCACTCAGGCTACCCAGTACTGGGACAAGAATGCCGCCATGCACAACTCAACAGACTCACATGCAAGCCAGGGGATTATTGCTGTCCAGCAGGCGTATCTCAAGATGCAGAGATGCATTACGACGACACTCATCAAGGTCAACGATATAGACAAGATTCTGAACACTCTAGGTGGCGAAATCAAGCGGACGTACCAAGTCTCCGCGGCTGCCCTAGCACAGAAGCAGCAGCAGCAGTCGGGCAAGCCCAACCAGCCTGGCGCAGATGCCAACATCAAGAAGGCCCAGGCACACTGCGAGATGAATATTCTCCTCGCCGAGAACCCTCCGCCCCAATTCTTACCACTGATCAAAAAGCTTTTTGAAGTGGATCTCAAGAATCTGGCAGCCTCCACCGACCGATCGGGGCTGTTCTTCGCCGACTTCCAGCTGCTAGAAGTAGAGGAGGACCCGAGAAGGCTGGCCGCCAGGAAGGCACAGGGCAAGTACGTGGATACGTTCAAGCGCGTGGAGCTGACGGCGCGCAACTCGGCCAAGGCCACTGGAGGAGACAACGTGCACCGGCCACAGGAGCAGCAGCAACAAGCGGACGCCGCGACTGGTCTGGCATGGAGGAGATGTGTGAGGTGCTGTGCTGTCATGGAGGATGCGCTGGCGTCGAAACCTGGCATGAACTTTGTGTTGTCACAGCAGAGGAGGTGTGCTTGTGGAGGGGGATGGGGCCTTCTTGCACCTGGCGAGCTGGTGGTGTAAAGGAACATGCTGCCGGCGAAATGGGGTCAAGACGAACTTGAGTGGCTTCTTTTTGGACATGGATATTAGTATTGGGCGCAAACTGCATAGTTTCCAATGCTAAGATCCATTTGATTTTTCCTAGGCGTCGCATAACACACCAGTCAGCCCATACTATCCAAATTGAAGCAATACACGATGGCAGGGTGGTAGCGGCTCAAGCTGTCAAGGCAGAAAATCCCAATACTGTAGGGTCGTTGACCAGGAAGCCGTGACCCTGAGGCGTCCTTTTCTGGCCGCGGACAAGTCCCCTCCGCAGTACAGGCCTACTAGTCATGGGTGCCCTCCACTTCAAATCTCCCCACACTCTTGTCTATGATGCAGGCGGCCCGTAGATCTGGGGATACTGCATGCAAATTGCACGTTCGTCTTGCCACTACTTCCCGCGCCAGGCTGCCGGGAATTCTCCGGGTGGTCCTGCACGCATACTTGACCTCGTCTAGCGGCAAACTTGGGTGTTGAACTCGGCGCCTCTACACCCGCGTACCCAGGAAGATGGTTCGTGGGCATCAGCACATCGTGGGCGGGTGGAGGCGAGGTCGCTGAAAAGGTATAAAAACCCACGCCCTCGTCCCTCGCCCAAAACTGCACTGCTGCCAGTGTTACCTCAACCACGACCCCCGTCCGTGGAGTCCCTACACCAGAGCGCTATACCTAGCCCTCACACATCACCGCCGCCATGAGGCTAACGTGCCCCATTCTCCTCGCCATCGCGGCAATAGTTGCTGCGCAGAGGCCAAGGTCAAGGCCAAGGCCCAGGGCGGACACAAGCGATTTGCCCATCACGCGCGACGGCTCGACCCTGCTGCTCAACGGGGAGCCGTGGAAGGCGGTGGGGCCGAACGTGTACTGGCTAGGCCTGGACGAGAATGTGATCCCGCCCGTGGGGGAGCCCTTCTACAGCCCGTCGAACGCGAGCTACCCAACCAATGGGCGCGTCACTGAGGTCATGGCCATCGTCAAGGCCCTGGGCGGGACCGCGATCCGAGCGCACACCTTGGGTGTGAGCACGGGGAACCCGCTGAGCGTGTGGCCCGAGGAGGGCGTGGTCAACGAGCAGGCGTTCGAGAGCATCGACTGGGCCGTGTCCCAGGCGCGGGCGTACGGCCTGCGGCTGATGGTCCCGTTGACTGATAATTATGATTACTACCATGGGGGCAAGTACAACTTCCTGCGCTGGGCCGGGTTCAACCTCACGCAGTCCGCGGACGCGAACAACCCGCTCATCCAGCAGTTCTACACCAACGCCACCATCGTGGACACTTTCAAGGAGTATATCCACACCCTGCTAACGCACGTCAACCCGCATACCAACTTGACGTACGCCGAGGACCCCACAATCTTCGCGATCGAAAGTGGCAACGAGCTTGCGGGCCCCGTCTGGGGGGACATGGATGTGCCCACCGAATGGGTTGAAGAGATCGCCGGCTACGTGAAGAGCCTGGCGCCAGGGAAACTGTTTCTCGATGGGACGTACGGTGTAAACCAAACGCACCTGGGACTCGAGGACGTGGACATATTCTCGGACCATTTCTATCCAATTGATATCGCGAAGCTGCAGAAGGGTTTGGACCTGGGTGAGTTTCTCACGTGCAATTTACGACAACCTCAAACGTCTTAAAGGTGTTAGATACTGACTTCTCGTGCCAAGTGGCTTCGGTGAACAAGAGCTACTTTGCCGGCGAGTATGACTGGGTCGGGTCCGCGGACGACGGGGCTACACCCAGGGGCGACTCCCTGACCGACTGGTTCAACGTGATTGAACAGAGCCCGGTGGCTGTTGGGGACGCGTTCTGGAGCCTGTTTGGCCACAACGTGCCTGATTGCAACGTAAGTGTTCCCACTCTGCCACCTTATCACACGAGGATGTAAAATGACAGAGTCTGCGGCGCCCCAGGCCTTTGTGAACCACACCGATGGCTTCACGCTGCAGTATGGCAACCCTGCGGATGCGGACTACACAGAAAGCCGTATTCAACTTATTCGTCAGCATTTCCTCAAAGTAAGCCAGGGGCAGAACATCAGCGCGGACGCTGACCTGCCCGTCGTGCCGTGCCCGGCTTCACCGGATGGAGGGAGTCGTCGCCTCAAAGGATAGCTGCTTTAGACGCTAAAACCGAGTAGAAGAATGAATTGAGCGATTTTCTCACAAAATCTTGGAAGGTCACAGTTACTGGCAACTTATTCACTTTGGAAGGCCAATAATGGCGAAGATCCAGCCTATTCACTCCGACCTTTAGAGCCCCGCCGAGACCCGATGATACAAAAGCAGAAGGAAACAGTATAACCAAATCCCGCCGAACTGGTGTCAGGAAGATGATGGTCGCGCATTGCCATGGTGAACAATTTCCGGACTCTTTGTCTGGATCCATTCGATAAGAGCCCACCGCCATGCCATCCCACCAACGACTTCTTTGCTCGGCTCTACTTTTGTCCTCGCTTCTTTTCGTCTCTGTTTGCAACGCCTTGGAGTCGGGGCTGGACTCTGTTTATCTGTAATACTAGACTGAACAATAGACATGGGGTTTGATGCTTACATGAGCAGCCGAATTCAGAGGGCCAAAGGCTAGAGCGTGGGAACTGCTATAGACATCAACGGTCTACATCAAGCGGGACTGAAGAGGTAAACCGTTGCTAACTAGAAATCGATCCAGATCTAGTGAGAGGACGTAGTTCAAATGGTGCGACTCAGACGGGAAAAACAATATTTATATATAGATCATACACCTTGTGTTGGAGAATGCAGCCCGAAAGCCAAAGTCTCGGGCAAAATCTTTTTTAACGCTGGCTCATACATGCATATGGGATTCCCCATAACTCACACCAGACAAAAGTGTAGAGACAGTCTCGCTAGAAGGTGACTCAAATTAAGTACTTCAACGGTTGGTAGCTTAGCGTCAATCTTAAGGCCCATCTAATATGCCTGCCTTAGCAAGACCCGGTCTAAGTGCGCTCCACATGAGGATTTTAATCCTCAAGAATTGGATTTTTAATAACCCAAGTCTCAGGGCTTAAACCAAGCACACGAGCAGTGGCAGATGAACAAGACTTTCCTCCAAACCTGCCAAAAGCGCAGAAAGATAACTTCCAATCTGACTATCCACCCTAATTCCACAAACACAAACAAAGCACAAACATGGTCAACAAAAAGAACAAATCTCTAGCGGCGCAAATCGCCACCCAGGGCCCAACCAAGGGCCAGCAGCGCATTGCCCGTCGGGTCCAGCTACATGACGAGCTCATGAGGAAGCAACAGCCCCTGACCAAGAAAGACGCTGAGAGCGTGAGAAAGGTACCGCCGACCAAGCGAGAGAGAAAGATCACCCGCGCATTGCAGCGTCAGGCCAGGCTGGTCCGAAAAGAGGTTCGGCAGACCGACCGAAGCAACAGAGCAGCTCTCCTAGATGTAACCAGGAGCAGCAGACCAACACTCGCGGAAAATGGCCATGTACAATTCTGTGGCAAAATCATCATTCAAAGCGAATACGAGGCTGTCCAAAACGCTACACAGGCTTCTGCCACTCCTTTCGACCCGTACCACCGCATCCTGTTCGCCAGCGCCAAAGTGGGCAAATGCAACCAGGTCAAAATGAGGTCGGCTCACGCCGGCGTTGTGTGCAAAATGTTTTCTGGAAACAAGAACGACAATAGCAATTTGGACCACATCTGGGAAGAGACATTGTTCAGTCTAGGCCGGTCACAAAACAATCCTACAAAGCCTGAGGTCCGTCGCTGAGGCGCTGACACTTGTCGCCACCCAGCTGGCGTGCGCGAGCGATCGCGGGATGCCGCGCACCGACAAGTTGTCCATACAGCCTAAGGTGACTATTTTTACTGACAGCCAGGCTGTCATGAACTGTTACAAGGGCTAGTGTGTGTGGAGGGCTTGTGGTATTCAACGATAATCTCTAAGGGGGTCTAAGGGATCCTTAAGGTTCAAGGATCCTCCCTGGATACAAGTGCTAGGTTCGCGCCATATATAGGCTATCGAACCTAGATGCCTGAGGCTGCCATTCCCCTTGCTGGCCCACCAGGCCCGCTGGTTGCCTAAACGCGCTCCACCTGGGCGCGTATTTCCTTCCGTGTGACATGAACAAAGTCGGCAACATCAAGCTCACGGCACAGCAGCTGGAAAGCACGCCTTCCATGGAGAAGCTAATAACAAGATCAGGGTACATCGGAACAGACGTAAGAACCGCAGAAGGAGGAGAAGGCAGACAGCACTGCCAGTTGCCAGTCTATCGCACGGCCTCCTTCCTTCCCTCCTTGCAGCTCCCACAAGCTCATGATAGCAAGACTAGGAAGGCGCAGCTACTCGACTGCAGCCTGTACATTGAACCTTCTTAACCGCAATGACTTCATTTTTTCTGATACCAAATGCCACACTGGACCGTGACCTCGTAGGGAGCAATTTCTGGTCTTCTTGAGATGTAAATTGTGGTTGAGCTTGGTCGGAGGGCAGGAGCGACCACCCAAGGTACCAAGGTATCATCAATAGCAAGCGGCCTTTTGTTCGCTTCGGCCCTGCGTGCGTATCCAAATTTCGAGGCCTGATTCCTCAGTCAATGACCTGAATAAGTCGTTGAATCAACCATTGATGGTGCACACTGCGTTGCAGCTTGTCTCGTCCAGGGAGTTAGAGCGGACTCGAACATCATATTTACCCAAGGCCTATCTTCTGGTCTAAGATTTTCTGTGCTACAGGATGCCAAATCTCAACAGAAAGCCCACGCTTGAAGCGCCTAGCAAAAAGGGGGGTCCTCCAGTGGCTGTGGCCACTATGTGTAAGGGTTTAGAATACAAGCAGAGTGAATAGGGACACGCAGCGGCAGCGCAGCGTGTTCGTAGCGCAGAAGCAATCTATTCCAAGACTAAGAATACAACTGAACTTGACCTCCCTCCTCCCTTCTCTTCAACCCAAGAGTCTTCCCCTTTTTATAGACGAATCCCTCGCGCCTTCGGGGCTTCTTAGAAGCGCGAGAGCAGCGCTCGCTATAATCGGGTGGCAATTGAAGTCATAATACTGGGTAGGTGACGTTGTGGTATGGCGATCTCTGACACTATGGCTCTAAAGACAGAAAAATTTGAATTCCTCTCGTAGGTGACCCGGAGGGGTCATGACCTTCCCATTCGTCATCCCTGAGCTCTACCCTTGCCTCTTCAGCCAGTCCTCGTGCAGCTTCTTCTGCCTCTCCCAGTCCTTCTGCAGCTTCTTCTTCCTACTCTTGGTGACCTCCTCGCCCTTGGCATCCTTGGTCGGTATGCCGTTCTCATCCCACTCCGCGTACTCCTCCGTCTTGTACATCTCGAGGTGGCTGAGTTTTGCCTTTTCATCCTGCTGCCTCTTCTTCTCTGCCTCCTCTGCGTCCCTCCTCGCCTTTTGGGCAGCCTTGGCAGCGGCCGCTTTCTCGCGCTCCTCCCTGGCCTGCTTGATGGTCTTGTCGATAGGCCGGACCAAGGCGGGCAGTGGCGGGTCACGGTCTTCAAGGTAGATGTCCAGGTCCCATAAGCGAGTGTCGCGCAGCTGGTCGCAAAGGGCGAGGATGTCGCTGGCTGGTGCCTTCTCGCTAGCCAGTTTCTGAACATTAGCTTGGAACTGTGCGAACACCTGTTCGTATTTCTTCGCAGGCTCGCTGGCGGCCGATCCAGTAGGCTTGACCTTCTCAGCTATTTGCACAAGAGCAGCGTGGTCCAGGTCTTCTGTCCGAGCGGCTTGTCGCACTTGGTCGCGCAGTTGCGAGACAGGGTAGACAAATGCTTCGGCTTCTGTAGGGATATCGACGCCGGACCAGGCTACTCGGGACGCGTCATTCAAGTCGCCCTTTGCGTCCAGACCCAAAATCGTCAGGATTCTTGTTATCCATCGCGCAAGGGCCAGCGTCGTCTCATCCAAAACAGTCGCCGCTGAATTAAATTCCGACACAAGCTCGGAAAGAGACCTCATCGCCGCAGGAGTGTTGAACGAGTCAGAGAAAGCAGCATCAACCTCTTGCTTAGCCTTTTCCAAAGCCGCGAGCACTTTCTGATCGTGTTCTGATTGTTCGGAACCGTTGCTAGCCGCGACGGCGCTACCATTCTGCCGATTCCTCGCAATGTCTGAACTCTTGTAGAAAAAGTTGTTCATCTTGTCCTCAAAGGAGGCAGTCGTACGAAGGATTTCGTCCGTCACCTCAATGCCACTCTCCCATGCCCCGAGCAAGAATGCAATACGGAGACTTCGGTAAGTCCACTCCTCTTTGGCAAGTGCCGACCTGATCGTGGTGAAGTTCTTGAGTGACTTGCTCATTTTAGACCCTGCAATCGACAAGTGTCCCATGTGCAGGACTTGGACATGCTATGTTAGCAACTTTTTCATCGGACAACGCACAAGCAACAGGATTGCTATACAGATCGTTCAGCTCTGGCTGAATCAACTTACAGAAGTTCGACCACTGCTCTTTGCTGTTCCAATATGCCTCAGATTGCGCCAGCTCGTTATCGTGGTGAGGGAACCGAAGATCGACACCTCCAGAGTGGACATCCAGCTTTTCGCCCAAAACCTCAGAAGCCATAACCGAGCACTCAATGTGCCAGCCCGGCCGTCCATCACCCCAGGGACTGGCCCATGAGAACTCTCCAGCTTTGCTTGCCTTCCACAAGGCGAAATCAGCATCATTGCGTTTCACCGTCGTCTTGGATGCGAGTGACCCTTCGCCATCTGCTTGCAATGCAGTATCTCCCCTGCTCCAAGGTTCGAGGCGGGCGTAAGCATGGCCTGACTTCTCGAACGCAGCGATGTCGAAATACACTGAGCCGTCGGCGGTCGCGTATGCAAATCCATTGGATATGATCTTCTCAATAAAAGACACAATCTCAGGCACATACTCGGTGACTCGGGTCAGCACCTCGGGGTCCAGAACGTTCAGGGCATGCATGTCCTCGAAGAAGCGTTCCTCGAACTTCTTGGTCAGCTTCGTGAAGATGGCGTAGTCCTTCGAGTCGACCGTGGAGCCGTGCAAAGAGTCCAAGTACGGCAGTAGCACATCCTCGGCGCCGTCGTAGAATTGGTCAGCCCCAAGCGAGGAAGCTTTCTGGAGGGTTGTGGCGGCCGACTTGGCGGTGTTGATGTGCATCTTCAACTTGGCCTCGTTGTCACCGGGCGTCTCGTTGTCGCCTGCCAGTGCCTTGCCCTCCAGAACCCTTGCATACACTTTCTCTGTCCCCGATATATACGAGTCGGGAGTCGTCTCGGCAGATAGGAGAGGTAGATTCTTCTTCAGGTAGAATGCGAAAGCCGCCTTGGCTGTAGATACGGCGGTCTCGTCGACAGTTGGGTGCTCCGACCGGAAGTTCGCTAGCAGGTGCTGTTGGCGCGCACGCAAGATGATTTTGTCGTCGATATCGGTAATGTTCATGACAAACTTGACATTGAAGCCAAAATAGTCCCTCACAATGCGCCTGACGACGTCCGTAGAGACATAGTTGCGCGCATGTCCCAAATGCGCGTCATCGTAGACTGTCGGACCGCAAGTGTACCAAAGTACAGTCTTTCCTTCCGGGTCGATGGGGACAAACTTGTCCTTCTTGCGCGTCAGGGAGTTGTAGACGGTCAGATCGGGCAGCTTGACGGAGTCGGCGAGGGGCTTGGGAGGCGTCCAGGTGGGCTGTTTTGCCGACATCGTGGCGAAGGACAGCCTGGCTGTAGGAAAGCCAGATATCAGCTTATTCCTCCCGTCTGGTACGCTCTTCGACAGTGGGCTTCCTCGCGCGTGACGAGGAGTTGCGAGGGCGTGCAACGACTGGGTCTTGGACGAGCTGAAAGAATGGAGAAATAAAGAAGGAAAGGGGCCAAGAGAAGGGAAGGATGGATGGCGCAATATATTAAGCCTATTGCTCGACCTCGAACATCTGGAAACGTGGCTCATCCGGGTCGCCTTTTTTGAGTCACAATAGCAGAGTCACAGTATGACAGGTGAGAGAGGGTCGCCAATTGAGGTGGGGTGGGGTGTTTTCTGAAGAGCTCCAACACACAGACACAGCGAGGGGTCCTGCTAGCGGGCCGTAGGCCCCAGGCCGTTCCCGCCATCCATTGGTGTTCCTGGCGAAAGCCTCTAGCTATGCTAAATTTATACACTACGATGTAGGTGCTCTGTCAGTACACATCGTATGCTTGAGTCACGGCGAGGCAGATTCCATCTGATCACCTCTGTGGCCACAAGTTGAGCAAGCCATCTTGTTCTGGCCGCCTGTGATGAAAGCGACAAGCATTCCGGCGAATACTTCGTGAAGTCCTCGTCAAGGCATTCTGTAGTCAAGCTGCCATTTTGAGCGTTATGACCAGACAAGCACCATAGTCAGATTGTGGTGACTGACATGTCTTGCCGCCCAGCTAATGGGCCATGAATTGATAGTATGAGCCTACCGTCTGGGCAGCAGACAAGGGCAATGAAAGAGAGTATACCCCACCAGTACCTACTATCTGTGGCCACATCTCTGTACTTTTTGTAGTGCCGACCACGGCTCCGACAGCTCGGTCCGGGCCCTGGAAGTCCAGCGATCGAGCCCCGCCAGGGAGACCCCGCGGTTCCGGAGGCCGCGCTCACAAGGGAATCTTCAAGTCGATGATGACGATGGGCTGAAGCGAAAACGTCTCCCGTCACCCCCTTCTCCAATTGCAGCCGCAGCTAGACCAAATCTGCTCTGTCTCCATTACCCCCCGGCCACGGGAAGAACTGCACTATCAAAAGGAGGCTGAAAGCTCTACTGCTACGATGTTCACCGGCATCGTCGAGGAGATAGGCGGTAAGCCTTGCTGCAGTCCAGCTCACCTGAATCTCACCCTCCACCTAACCTTTCACCTCACCCGGCCTCACGACAGCCTAGCATGGACAGCTTGCTAACCAACTCCTCTCGCAGTCATCGCCGCGCTCAACCCTCATGACGCGACAGGCGGCACCTCCCTGACCATCAACCTACCCGAGGGCTCCGCCCTGCTGTCAGACTGCCACGAGGGCGACTCCATCGCCGTCAACGGCGTGTGCCTGACGGTGGTGACCTTCACGCCCAAGGACCCCACCCCCTCCTTCACCGTGGGTGTGGCCCCGGAGACCCTGCGCGTCACCAACCTGGGCACGCTGGACACGGGGTCGCGCTGCAACCTGGAGCGGGCGGTGCGGGCCGACACGCGCATGGGCGGCCACTTCGTGCAGGGCCACGTCGACACCACGGCCGAGATCGCCGAGCTGCGGCCCGACGGCAACGCCGTGACCATCCGCTTCCGGCCGGCGAAGCGCGACGTGCTGCGCTACGTCGTCTACAAGGGCTACGTCGCCCTGGACGGCACCAGCCTGACCGTCACCAAGGTCGACGACGTCGAGGGCTGGTGGGAGGTCATGCTCATCGCCTACACCCAGGAGAAGGTCGTCATCGCCCAGAAAAAGGTCGGCGACACCGTCAACGTCGAGGTCGACATGATGGCCAAATACGCTGAGAAGTCGATCCTGTTCTCGGGCGAAGGTGGCTCGTTCCCCTTCATCAAGGAGGTGGAGAAGACGGTGGAGAAGATTGTTGCGCAGGGGCTGGGAGGGCACGCGACTTAAATGTGATGTTGACCGTTGGTTCAGCCAGTCAGTTCAGTTGCGCACTGTAAGATGATGATGATGTACCTTTGAGTCTATAGACATGCCTTGAACCACCTGCGGGACAGTAAACCCACACTATCATCATACGTCAAGTCTGATCAGCCTCAAATATCGGCCCAGACCTCGGCGAGTTTGGTGCTCAAGGCCTTGCCAATCTGCTTGCTCCTCACCGCATGGTTTCCCAGCCTGCTTGAGACGAGCTCCTGCTTCCTCTTCTTCCCGGCATCCCCAGTACCGCATTGCTCAAAGGCCTTTACAAGGTCGTTCGGTGTCTTCCAGATCTTCTGTATCTGTATAGCCTTCTCCCCAGTGATCCCTCGTGTACACATAAGCATCTTGAGGAAGAGGTCCCGCAGGGTCAACAGGTCAGATTTGGACACCAACGAGGCAAAAGCAGGGTAGCTGATGTAGTGGCTTGCCCCGGGCTGTGTTTCCCGGAGGTGTTTCAGGAGAGGCAGGTAGTTCTGTGCTGTGATGACCTTTGTGGGAATTACCCTTAGAGGCTGGCTCTCATATCGCTTCTTCAGCATCTCCGTCATCCTAGCGAGGTACCGGATGGTGTCGTCCATCTTTTGCGTCTTCTTCACGGTGAAGCCATTAACCACCTGTGTTGACGCAATTGCGGACTGCACGCTCTCCTCGTACTTGGAAAAGTGCTCCCGATCCAGCGAGATCTCCTCCACAAGGTAGGTGACGTGTCGGACGCCAGACCTCTTCAGGCGAAACTTCTGCTCGTGGAACCGGCCATCCTTGATGCTCCCGATCAGGTCGTCCAGGCGCTTCCGCTCCACAATGTAGTCGAGCACAACCTCGTCGCCTTCGGCGCCACCTCGGCGCAGCATCTGCGGATCGTGGCATTTGGCTACCCACTGGGCGTCACCGAGCTCCAGGCTACGCATGATGGGCTTGATGCCCTTCTTTGTCAGTTCTTCTTGCATATAGTCTCGATCTGTCTTGGCGCGGATCTCTCGCACATCTAGCACGAGGTGGACCGTAAAAGAGCCAGGATTTAGCCTGATTGTGGTGAAGTTCGGCAATGAGGAGTTGTCAGAAAAGACAGGGCCGTCAGTAACCACATTGCCAAAATCTGGCTTCTCCTCCTCCAGGAGCAGATCGTTAGGGTCATCGTCGAGACCGCCTGCAAAAGATAGCGATGGCACTTGGGACCGAAGCCCAGTCGAACTGGGCGCAGAATCATTCGTCCTTGCCTCTGTGTTGCTGTTGCCGGTTTCATTTGCCTCCTGGATCCGTCTCGCGACATCCCGACCCTCTTCAGTCAGCGCATATCTTTTGGTCGGCCTCCCGCGTTCGTAAACAAGCTCTTTTGTGAGCAAGGTCTTGATGGAGCTCCACGCCGTGTAGAAGCTCCCCGGCTCAGTGGCCGTGAATGAAGAGTTGCAGTGTGGTTGAGCCTTGTCGATGAGATCGAGCTTTGCCATGCCCTCCGGACCATGCTCTGGCATATTCGATAAGGCGACAATCAGGGCATATGCGCCAGACCGAAATGCAGGCACGTACTGTTTAGTCTTTCGTGGCTTCTTTGGAGCTGGGGCGGGCTCATCCTCTTGATCGTCGTCGTCATCTTCTCCTCCTGCCCCTGACGCTGTGCCGGTTCCTTTGCGCTTTCTGGATTTCGAAGGACGTTCCGGCATTGGCAGGCCGTTTTCTCTGCAATAGATTTCGAGCTTGTCCGTGAGTCTCTTGGTGAGGGTCTGTCCAAAGAATTGCAGCTCGGTCAGCTCCGAGGGATGTTGAAAGATCTTTGGACATTTCTTCAACGAGTTGTAAGCTTTTCTGTATGTATTGACACCCTTGGTATTTTTCTCCCTGGCGTCGTCGTACCATTCCTTGACCCACGAGAGAAGCAGTGGATTGGGGCTATCCTCGTCGGGCGGCATGATGATTCATCGAACAGGGCAGCCCAGAGAAGCAAGCAGAGCCAGACAGAAGGATTGAAAGGAATGAAAACTCTTGAAATCAGAGACGAGTGCGATGGATGTGCCGGTCAGCACAGATCCAAAAGAAGCCAAGCAGGCGATGGAGGTGAGCTGGTGCTAATGGGTTGCAGGAGCGATTTGATGCGATTGCATTCGGGAGACGCGTTTACGCGTTCGAGATGGCTAGGAGCGTTGGAATTCCAGGGACCTGGGGCCTAATGCACCACAAGCTTTAAGCTCGAGGCAATCCCGTCGCCTCGGGTGGGGGTTCTGGAACCCGGGCAGCTAGGTCTGTACCTACAAGTAGACTAGGAAGCATGCAGTAAGTCATGTCTCGGTTGGACTGACGGAAACAGCCTGCCAACTTAATTTGGTTGCTGAACTCTCAGCAAGAACGTGATGGTCTCACCTTGGAGTGGATTCGTGGGTTATACGGGCAGGTGGCAGGGTTTACTCGCAAACAGGGACTCTTCAGTCTCGTCTTGCAGGCGATCAGCAGTCGAAGCACAGCGTCATGGTACAAAGCTATTCCCGTTGCTCCGAGGCCTGCATCGAACAAGGCTCAGGGACAGGCTGGGGAACGATGAGCTGCATGGCCCGTCTGCATACGTATAATACACGGTAGATACATACACGTAAGTGGCAACGGGAACAAAGAAGGCGGGGTAGCTTTGATCACCGCTGCTCTGCTCTAATAATAAAGTGGGGGCCCAGGGGTTGGACATTCCAGCATGCAGGCCTAAGCAGGGGGCATGTCTGTCTGTTCGTCGTATAGCTGGGCCATTAGCGGACTGCCTTGCCAGCTATGACAGCTCACCCGGCCGGCTTTAAAATGCCTCCCCTTCCACTTCGGAATTTCCCCCCATCTAGACTACATATCCCTATCTTTGTCTTTGTCTGGCTTGTTCCCCGTAGTTGCTTCACCTCCATCCCCTTCAACCACCTGTAACAACTCCTGGGGTCCTGTGAGCAAGATACACACCATCATGGCCTCACATGACGACAAGATCCGGGCTGCCTCAGCCAAGCACCCCATTGTTCCCCTCCCAGCTGGCAGCCTCTACAAGTATGGCACCGCCGGCTTCCGCATGTCCTCGGATCTCCTTGAGGGAGTCTCCTTCAGGGTTGGCCTGCTGGCTGCTCTGAGAAGCCGCAAGTTGAGCAGCCAGGCCATTGGTGTCATGATAACTGCCAGCCACAACCCGGCCAAGGACAACGGTGTCAAGGTCGTTGATCCCATGGGCGAGATGCTCGAACAGGAGTGGGAGAGCTACGCCACCAAGCTGGTCAACTGCAAGACTGACGAGGAACTCGTCGAGGTCTACAAGGGTCTGGCTGCCCAGCTCAAGATCGACCTTAAGGCACCTGCCAAGGTCGTCTATGGCCGTGATACCAGACCCTCCGGCCACACTCTTGTCACCGCTCTGGCCGCCGCTCTCGAGGCCACGGGCACCGAATACATCGACTACAAGATTCTGACCACACCTCAGCTCCACTACCTGACCAGAGCCATCAACACCGAGGACACCCCTCAGGCCTATGGCGAGGTCAGCGAGGCTGGCTACTACAAGAAGTTCTCCACAGCCTTCATTGGAGCTCTCAAGGGACACAGGATCAATGGCACCCTGACCGTGGACTGTGCCAATGGCGTCGGTGGCCCCAAGTTGACCGAGCTGCTGAAGTATCTTCCAAAGGACAAGGTCCCGTTCAATGTCAACGTCGTCAATGATGACGTTCTCCGACCCGAAGTGCTGAACTTGGATGTAAGTGACCATGCCTCCTCTCGCTCAGTTGGTTGGTATGCTAAGCCTTCTCTTGTTGTAGAGCGGTGCCGACTTCGTCAAGACCAAGCAGCGAGCCCCTCCTCAACCCAAGCCTGAGCTCGGTGCCCGATACTGCTCCCTCGACGGTGACGCCGACCGTCTGATATACTACTGGACCGACGCCGAGACGGGCTTCTTCATGCTCGATGGCGACCGTATTTCCACCCTGGCTGCGTCCTTCATTGCCGACTTGGTGCGCTCCGCAGGGCTCGAGGAGGATCTGCGCATCGGTGTGGTGCAGACCGCATATGCGAATGGCGCCAGCACGAAGTACATCACGGATCATCTTCGCCTTCCTGTCGTCTGCACACCCACCGGTGTCAAGCACCTGCACCACGCGGCGTGCAAGTTTGATGTGGGTGTCTACTTTGAGGCCAACGGTCACGGCACAGTCGTCTTCTCCAACGACGCCTTGCGCACCTTCAAGGAGAAGGAGCCTCAGTCTCCTGCCCAGAAGGACGCACTTGAGACACTCGCCGCTGTTGGCGACCTCATCAACCAGACCGTCGGTGACGCCCTCTCGGACATGCTGCTGGTGGAGGTGATCCTCGCGCACAAGGGCTGGACGCTGAAGGACTGGGCCATGACCTACACGGACCTGCCCAACAGGCTGGTCCGTGTCGAGGTCGGGGACAAGGATCTCTTCCAGACCACGGATGCCGAGCGCAAGCTGTCGCACCCCGCTGGCGCGCAGGACGAGATCGACGGGCTGGTCAAGAAGTACACCAGCGCGCGCAGTTTCGCGCGTGCCTCGGGCACCGAGAACGCGTGCCGCGTCTACGCAGAGGCCGCGACCAGAGTGGAGGCGGACGAGCTGGCCAAGAAGGTTGCCGCCGTGGTGGAGAAGTACGGAAGAACCGGCGCGGCTCCGTCGCAGTAGAGCAGCGATACCACGCTAACACCCGAGGGGCTTCTCGAGCCACAGCGGCTTACTCCCATTACCCCAACGCCGCCGTTGCTCTCCGGTAACGCCAGTGGCATCGGGGACTACTTCAAAGCAGTCGCCCCTCCACCCTACGAGATCGATGTTGTAGGCCAGGTATTCTCCGACATGATGAAGGTGGGAATGCGGGGCAAGAATGGGACGCCGGTGGCATCCCAAAAGGATGTCCAGCCCAAAAAGACCGACGATGACGACGCTGATCTTGTGTTCAAGATGGACTTGGATGGATGATTATTCGCAGGAGAGAAAAAGGGTTGAGACACCGTGGCTGCGGTGGGTGGTGACAACGGCGAAAATTCGACATCAACTCCAAAAGTGTTTGTGGCGTTTTGAATCTTGCTGCTCTGCTTGTCAAGAGCATCCTGCGTTGAGGGCAAAGAATGTTATATGTCAGTCAATTCAACGAATAAAAGAACGCCGGTCGATACAGGCAAATAGAGTCACCTAAATGAGCCGATGGATAAAAAAGAATAGACAAAATATCCCTGATGGTGCAAGATACAGTTCTGTGTAGGAGCGAGATTGACGGTTCGGGACGAGGGACTGTCTGCCATCCCAAAAACCAATTGGCAGCTCTGGGACCAGAGCGACTATGTCAGCTGCACGTATTGCCCATCACTTTGATGTATCAACGACCCCTCAGCAAGATACCCGGGGTTGGTACGGGATGTGTTGTATTGCATGCTTTTCAGGCCATCAAACTCTCCCATGCTGTGTCTAGCCAAAGATCCAGCCTGCGAACCTGCACCTTGTAGTGCCTTATCTGAAATCGCACGTATGCGCGGCGTGCCTCTTTTTGTTTGCACCACCAGCCGATCACATGTATGCAAATAAATCAAGCCTTCCCATGGTCGGTGAGAACGCTTGGAATGGAGAATAGACTCCTACCCGCCCAGCCCTTTTCCTCCCACCCCTTGCCGGCCCTTCTGCCACCACTACTAGAGCCCCGAGCCATGGGCACGGCCATCTGAGAGGGAAGCACCTGATAGCCTTGTCTGCTCTCCACAGTGACCCAAGGGCCTCTCCCCGCCGTTTTGCAGTTAAGATGAGTCTGTTTCACCTACAGGCGCGCGATACGCAGCGTCCTGCTTGCAGCTATTTACCACCGTGACTGACCATGCCCGCGTAATCTAGCCAACCCCACTGATGCGACCAACAGGTGTAGAGTGGGGGGCAGCAGTCTCAGAAGATTACCAGTCTGTGTCAAGATGGGCACTTGCCGCACTTCCTGCACCGAGACGAGCACACACGAGGGTGCGTCACCGCCTCACGGCTTAGCACATTTTGTACGTGCAGCTGCCCTCGGCCGCCCGCGTGGCGTCGGTCGTCTCGAGCTTGTAGCTGAGCTTGATGTCGAGGTCCCTCCTGTTCTTGTCGTTGGGCTTGCAGGTCATGGAGGCGTGGACGGTCTCGCCCTGCTGGACGGTCAGGACGTCCTTGAGGTAGAGGACGGTCTGCTTCCAGTGCGTGTACTTGGTGTGGGGGCCGGTGGAGAAGGCGACCGTCTTGTGGCACGCCGTGAACTCGATGTCGAACCACGCGACGAGCGCGTGCACGAAGTCGTCGCGCCGGGCGCTGAGGTCGAAGGGCACGCTGTAGGCCAAGTCGGCTGTCGTGCACTTGTACAGGTCGAGCGTGAGCACGCTGGCCGGGTCCGTCACCACGGCCTTCATCTCGACCGTGTCGACGAGGGGCTCCGTCAGGGCGGTGGCCTTCAGCGGGCTGTAGTCGAATCCGTAGACGTTGTCCCAGACTAAACGGCAGTTGTTTAGTATCTTCCCAATCTCCAGTGCACGCGATCCCTCGCGGGACGGTCTCTTTTTTCTGTTGTTTTGCTTTCTTTCACTCACAGCCAATCTTCTCATCCTTGTAGTCTCCGTCCTCGATACCAGCAACGAAAATAGTTGCCTTGTCGGGGAAGATGAGGCCGTTCGGGTTCAGGTACTTGTCTCGGGCGTACAGCACGGTGTCGAGCATGGACTCGTAGAGGAGGAAATAGCCCATCCACTCAGAGATGATGATGTCGACCTTCTTGAAAGGCATCTGGTCGTGGATCTCCTCCATTTTACCCTGGAGGAGCGTAATCTTGTCGGACATGCCGTTGACCTCGACGATCTCACGAGCCTTGAAGATGATGGTGGACATGTCGACACCAATGACATGTTTTGCGCCGGCCTTAACAGCGAACCTGGGGAGAAGGTCAGCATCCCGGGAATGAGAGTCGGAGAGCCGGCTCTGCGCTCTCTCGCGTCCCGAGCATGTATTAAGCCCTGGTCTCGCAATAGACAAAGGTGTCTTACATGGACAGAATACCGGTGCCACATCCGACATCGAGCACAACCTTGTCCTTGAAGAGGTGCTTGTTCTGCACGATCGCATTCATATAGGAGCGGGTCCGCACTTCATCTTTCTGTGCGCAAGCAAAGTCAGCACCAATAGTCTTGGATCCCTATCGGCCATATGTTTCTGTGGGGCTTTGCACGTACCAGCATCTCCTCGTGAATGCCTTTGTTGTTATAAAGCTTGTCAGCGATTTGAGGTTCATTACAGGGTGACGCAGTTTCTTTCTGTTCGGCATACCATGGTGGTTGTAACTGCACAAGTCAGTATTAGCAACTATATTCTGTGCACGCGCGTGGAGCGCCACGTCGCAAGACCACTCGCGATCGGTCCTCACCTGTTGAAGTAGTGCTGCTCAGAATGTGCCATGCCCTTGAGCTGCAGCTCAGCCTTCTCGATGTCCATCTTTTCTCCGGAGGCCATGATGTTGATAACTGTATCGAGGGATTATGTTCAAGTGGCTGGGGGGGAAGGATGTATGTTGGGGTTTCTGGGTTAGGCCGTCGTGGAAGGGAATGTAGTGTTGACACTCAAAAATGTATGTACGTCCTTGGGCCTCGAAGTTAATAGCAGCGGGGCACCTTCAATCCAGGGACGTTCTGATTTTTGCAAAGGTTTTTGGCTGGCAGAATAAATAGCCGCTAGCCGGTTTGGGGCAACTGGCTGTCCGGCTACTACACCGACTTCCCTGGTGGTTTGGCAAGCCTGCAAGGGTGCTTCAACCCGGGTCCCTGCAGCGAGTTGTGATCTACAGGGGCCTAGGCCATCTTGCAAGCCAGGGCTAGAGCCTCAACTCCAAAGGCCTGACCTTCTGGATGCCGCGGTGTTGACCATCAAGAATACTTTTTATCCAATATTCGTTGAGAGCACTGACAGTATTTATTATCAATTCATGTTTCAAGAAAGCTTACCACGCACTGCTGATCAAAGTAAGCCCCGGACATTCCTCTTGAAACACAATATCAATATTTCCGACGTCACCCGACGACTGCTAGGTCTACTCAAGTGAATCCCCTATTGGCACTTGCTTTCCAATGCTGAATTGTCTCATGTATTGCCCTATAACAGTGATACGCTGGTGGCAGAAAATTGTTCATCCAGTCGTCCTACATTGAGGACCATGAAGACCAATGAGTAGACACCTGCGTTGAGACTAGATCCCACCCCATGTATCAACCCCCTCTTGTAAGTCCGTTCTGACTCTACTCGTCCAACCGACAAAAAAGTCCGATGCCGAAACGCCGTATTCCTTCCCTGGGTATCAAATGCGTCAACCGCAATCCCGAACTTTCTAGGGCTGCCCGCCCTAGCACCACCGCTCGTGCGGTTCTCTCCACTGGACCCCAAGAATCTCAAAGATCCTCTTCTCACTCTTGCCTTCGACCAGCTCTCCCTCGGTCAGCTTCTCCCTCTTGGAGCCCCTGATCACGTCCTTGTAAAGTCCGCGCTGATTCAGCCTCATACTCTTCCTCGACGCCAGCAGCCGGATGCTTCGGTTGAAGATGTCGTTGCCCGTAAAGTAGATCAATGCGGCACCATACTCGGTCTCAGGCCTGTGATGCGTTAATCTTATGTTACGAAGCCTCACATGGTGGTTCCCAAGAGGGTATTAAATGGTAAAGATGGGGCCTCGTGACAGGAGGAAGGTGAAACGTACACTAGCAGGAGATCGATACGTCTCCACGGCCTATACCCATCGTTGTCTCCCTCCAAGCCGGCGACGGGTGGGAGAACACAGCAGCCATGCCACTTGGAACCATCTCCGTCCTTCTGACGGTTGGAGCCTCTTGAGTTGTGTGAGGCAAGCTCGGCCGTAAGGAAGCCTTTCTTCGTCAGATTGTATACCAGCAGATCCAGGAACGGAATGAGCTCCTCGCTCGACTTCGTGCCCGCCTTGGTGATTATGAAGTCGATGTCCCCGCTGGTGTCCGCCCCCCTGCGATAGCTGCCGCCGATGAGGGGCTCGACGTCCTTGTCGATCCGGGCCGCTTCGTCCTTGACGTAGTCTCCGAGCGCCTTGACCTCGGCGCGCGGGATGCGCGTGTTGAGGTCCTGGTAGTGCTCGATGCCAACTCGCTGGTTCGGGGTGAGCGGGGCATGTTGCCGCAAGTCGTTGAGGGTCCGGAAACCCTTCGCCACCCACTGATTAGCTATAGAGCGGCCGACACCATAGATGCCCAGAAAAAGCCGGAGGATTTTGCTCGTTGGGTCGTTTTGTAGGTGATCCAGGCGTTGAAGGCGGTCGGTGTTGACAATTTCCTCGATCTTACTGCTGAGTCTTCCCCCAATGAAAGGAAGCAGTATTGCTTCTTCGGCAGTTGTTACTTTCTCGGGTTGCATGGACAGGGTATTGATGCCTCTGCGATAAGCTATAATACGGAAATGGTCGTTCGTATCGATGTAATAGTCGAGCAATTGCTGCAAGACCTCGATTGTCCTGGCGTTTGGCCCCCCGGACTTGTCAATCGTACCACCTCTGCTACAAAGAAAGTTGTCTTCAACTTTGGGCTTTGATGCCTTCGACTTCTTGGGACGTTTGGCTGGTTTCTTTCCTTCCGACTCGCTCTGCGAGGTGTCGTCGCTGTTCTTGTCGTCTGACTCCTTGTCATCGTCGCCTTCGATTGAGGGAAGGTCCTTGTAGTTCTTCTGCACAACCTCAATCAGTACTGATAGCTCGTCTCCATAGTCGTGACTAGCTGGACGGTTGCTATTGTGGCCAGCACGAGACGCTCCATCCCCAGAAGAGGGCTGTGAGGATGGAATAGTAACATGTGCCGCGTTCGTCCCCGTTCCGACCTCAGAGTGGCTGCCGTACTGCGGTGCTGAGGATTTCTCACTTTGCGAAGGGGTACGATGTGGATCATGGTCCTGTCTGTTGGGATCATTGCGGGCGGCCTTGACCTCCAATGACTCTCTGGCAGGTTCATCAGTAGTAGACGCGGCGGGGGTGGACAAGTCTGTGGTCTTCGGGGGTGGGACGACGCGATACCACGATGATGTTGTCGGAAGGAGCCGTTTCTCCTCAATGCTATGAAGTGGCCAGTGTTCTCGAACTATCAAGGGCTGGTTGTGATTGATGACGGGAGCCACCATGTCGTTGATGTGCTCGAAGGTTAGGTTGTCATCAACAATGACATGTGTGGCATCTGTGAGTACTGAGATGACTACGGCACCGTACTTCTCGGCGTGCTCCATACGACGTCTCCGTACGGGGTTTTTTCGATCTCCTGGAATGTAGAAGAATCGCAACCCTCCAAGGATCTGATCACTCAGAGGGATCCCCGCTTCATGCTTACGCTTGCGGGAACCCATAGTGGAGCCTGGAATGGGCTCAGAGAACGAAGTGTTTGATGATAGAGATGATGGATTTGTCGCGCTTCGCCTCAGCTTAGCGACGGCTGATGAAAGAGGCTCTTGGCGGGGTGTATCTTCGACAAACGAAGTGCTGACTGTGAGGTGCTGTCTGTTGGCTTGCTTGCTGCTGCTGTCTAAACCACCAGGCGTACCCTTGATGATGGTACCGGTGGAGCGAGCAGAAAGCGGCTTCGGCGCCGTGTTGGACCGCCTCGAGACTCTTGTCTGGCTCTCGTCGGCCGTCGAGACTGGGTCGGTGGTTGGCTTACGGCTGGTGGTGGTGGTCTTGTCCTTGGACAGTGCCTGTTGGAAGAACTTTCGGTTTTTGTCACGCAACTTGCGATCCTCTAGAGATGCTTCATCCTCGCTGCCTGATGTCGCATCAAGCCATCCAAGCTGAGAATAAAAGGCCTCTTTGTCCGTCAGGGGCACGTCCGCAGACATGGTGTAATGGCAGTGCTTGCTGTGTGGCGGGTTGTTTGTTTAGTAGGACGGAGGCGTTGTGTCGTAGGCGGCGACCGTTCCCAACCAGGTGGCTACATGCTGGTAGAGAAATGTTGCAGATGGTGCAGCTTACCGTGCATCATTCACTTCCGTTCGTGAAGCTGGATACGTGATAGCTGCCTGTCCCCGTCCGAATTGGGAAGTGAAGTAGTAGGGTACGTGGGTACACTGACATTTCGGCTAGCTCGCCCAGCTCGGCCTGCATCCAGCAGCAGGTACCTACATGTAGGTACTTGGCTATAGCACCCTAGGTACCGGTTGACATGTCTTTGGACGGGCCGCAAGCTAGCGGGTCAGGCCATCCATCCCTCGGCCCCACTTGTCGGGGCCGCAAAAGAAATCCCTCACATCTCGGGGAAGAACCAGAGCAGAGTTTTTCAACTCAACCAAGCCAAAAAGTCCGTCAAAAAATGATGCAATTTCTTCTCTCTCGCCGGGAATTGAACCCGGGTCTCAAGCGTTGCTGCTTCCTGGATGGGCGATGACAAGCTTGCATACTAACCACTATACTACGAAAGAAGTATCTCGGTGTGAGCCGAGGTAGCTGGTGGATCGATGGGAAGCCGGCTGGTTTACTTGGTTATATACCTATGTTGTCTTAACCACTGCACTACGAAAGACTCGATATGTGTTGCTGATAATTTGCCAGTCATGACTTGTATACCAAAAGGTGTTACTGTTAGCACCGGCGTTCCCGCTTCGGCGTTGTGAACGTTTAACTCTTGTCCCGCCGCCGTTTCTACAATCGGCCACGTACCAACAGCACCTGGCTCCTTTTTTACGCGCCCTGATGCGCCCACACCCACACATTCTCCCACCGTTGCATCTCCAACACCCTGGATTGCACGTTGCACGTTGTGGCTCAAGTTGCATTGTCGGATTGGGCGGTTTAAAAGCTAAAAGTAACAGTCTCAAGTACTGTATGATCTTGCACAACATCAGAAACTTCAGAAGAATACCCACACCCCTCTCAGCCATCTCACTCAACGCCAGCTACAAGCCCGTCATCGCCATCCAAGCCTCGCGGCGCAGCGGCAGAACCTGTCGCCGTTGACAGCGAAGCTGCCCAACCTTCAAACGCACTTGGTCTCCCACCGCCGAGTACCAAGGGCATGAGCAAGGAAATAGAGGAATGCTGGACATCGATGATCAAGGGCCTCGAGATCTCCATCGAAGGAGAGCCGGAGGGACCCCTCCGTGAGAATAAGATTACATGCCTTCAGTTTGTGCGGGAGCATGGCTATCCAGACGGCCCGTACTGTCTATGGGCCGTCGATGGCGTCGCGAGATGCATGGATGCTTTGGAGTTTATCGAGATTTCAGTTCGCAACCAGGAGCATATGCGGCATGCTTTTTCCTGTGTAAGCTGCGGCATCTATGTCTACCTACTTCCAACGAAGCTCCATGCTAACCTCTTCCAGGTCAGCAGTCGCAGGTGGCTGAATTGAAACTTGTCCTTCCCTTCTTCTCCCCTCTTGAAGTATCCCTTTGTCTGTCACTACCTCGGATTGTTCAGACCACTGCCCATGAAACACGCTCTGCGGGATCCTGCTGCAAAGGTTTGCCGGCAGCACTAGTTCAGGTCTCTTTTCAAGTAATGGGTAGCACTGGCAGGATGACGACAGTACGTTAGAGATGTCAACAAAATTTCTGCTTGCTGTGCCGCTTTTTATTTTTGGCTGAGGCGATCAGTTGGTGATGCTGGCTGCGCCACCGGCCCGCCACCCGCTGGGTAGAAACAAAACGGTTCCCTAACCCACACCCAACACGCCCACCACGCTCGAGCTCTTGTCATCATCTGGACCTCGACCACTTCGTGCCAGGTGTGTATGCTGTCACGCAGATTCGAAGATAATGGGCGAGCACTCAGGCGGAGCCGAAAATCCAACCTCGTCCAGCCTTGGGCTGTAGGACGCGGAGCACGTCGATGTGGTCCGTCATGCCTTGCAAAAGATATTGGCTGCCGAGATTGTGGAAACCACATTTTCCGAAATAATATATGGGCTTCCGACAAGGGCTTCCTGGCTGAAATTCGACCTCTGGAAAGAGAAGCACCCTGTGAATGTGCTAAAACACACAAAACATTGTGTGACGGCGCGCGCGAGAAGGCCAGAAGGTTCCGCGATGAATTCGATATTTACATATTGACTTTCCCACCATCGGTATGTATTGCCTTGATAGCCGCTTTGCCAGTTTCATATGTTCTATGAGGTGCAATACATCTGCTCTCGCCTCTCCGCCACACTCGCACGATGAAAATTCAAGCTAACATGCCAATTTTCACTAGATCTTACAGGACTTTCAAAAGGCAGGGCCGGAGACTAAAGAATACTTTTTGAGTCTCATTGAACTACTTGCTCGGTCATGCCACTAAATTGCCGCCCGACTGTTCCAGCTTGATGACGGGTTCCACAAACACAGTATCTACGAGGCATGGCGTGATGCACCAATAGACCCCCAATCCAATCCATGGCGCGTAGCCCCATTGCCTTCCGCGTTTTGTCATGGATCTTATGTCTTCCATGAGCAATACCCTCATGGTATCGCCGATGTGGTGGGATATTGGGCAGAGGCTAGGATATTTGGGGGTGTTGTGGTGTTCGATCGCGGACCTTCTGGTGCCGAGGTAAGCACAGCCCGGCTCTGGCCAGTGTCCCTTACCCATCGAAGCGTCCCGTCTCAATGGGTATCGTTACCACCCGGACGACGCTATCTCTCGTTTCAACATCTTTCGTGATCGATACGAGAGGAAGGAGCCACCGATCCGAAGTACGCACCACAGCTGGAATAATTCGAGGAATTGGCCTGAGATAGAGTATCTCTTTGAGTTCATTGCGCTCCAAGAAAAACGTGCTCAGGGAATAGAGATAGATGAGGCAGAACTGAATGCAAAACATAATTCATTACTCTAAGTGTGTAGAGCTATTAAATGCTAATTGACTAACTATAAAAACATCACGATAACTATAAAATTAAGCAAATGAGTGTAATCCAAATGTCCTCACTTTGTGTAGTGAGGGTATGCCCAGAGGTGGGTCTGCCCGAAGCTGGGTGGGACACGGTACCCAAACCTACGCAGAAATTCATGGATATCGTGGCACAAACGCGGTGGCGTCTATCCTGCCATTTAACGGTACAGGGGTATCGTCGGAAGTATATATCTACTACGAAAGACTTCGATCAAATGCCTAAAGAGAAAACACAATCGTCTTATTGATGTACAATGTGCTACTGCTTGGTCTTCTACCCGCTTCTTTTACCCTTTACCAAGAAATTAAGCTAGCCAGGCACGTTGGCGGTCCTGATCAGTTCAAGCACAGGAGTCATCCTGGCTGAGCCATCTCAACCGAGACGGTCAACGTCTGATCCGCAAGTTACCTCTGTCGTAGGGGCAGGACTTTTGGCATGGCCACCAGCCGTTTCTGTTCAATATCTGATCCGGGTGTATTGCAGCTTGGAGGATCCCACGGAACTAGACGACGCACTCAGAGAGCTTCCACAGGCCTGCCTTGGAAGGATTCAAATCTATTTCCCACTGAGTAGGCGCTCATGTGCCTCTTTTTTGCCGTTTATACCAACACGCCCTCATTCAGTGCTGGACATGATGTCAACTATGACTACTAGCGCCTCTGGCACTACTACTCCACGGGAACACCTGGCCATCAGTTGGGAGTAGCATTGCTGACTTAGGCTAATAGATTTGCAGTCAGAAGCGGATGGCTATCACGCGGGGCGTCAAGGGGACCCAAATTGGTGATCTGGGTGATAAAGCAAAGACAGGCTGAGTTGATGGCAACTGAAGCCGGAAAATGATCTCCGACTCAGAGTCAGGGCCTACACTGATGCTTCGCACAGACTCGAAATCCCGCGAGAGCTTGATGGAAACCAGTACACTTCTACAATCAATTTCGTGCCTGTGTGCCACACAGACTTAGTGCCCTTCTCAGCTAGAACTTATACGGGAAGGTACACAGGCTGCACTGCATTGTCAACTGGTCCAGAGCGTTCTGGATAATTCTGACATTTTTGGCAAACTTCGCTATACCCGAGGGCCGAACAAGACTTCAAGTTCTCAATATTAAACGATGGTCCTGGGAGGCTGGGTCTACGGCCACGGATTACTGCTTCCTTGCTCGCGTCTCGTGCTGCTCTTCTTCCCGGCGCCTTTCATTGACGTGCAGTTGAGCGCGGGCTCGACTTCGACTCATTCCCTGTGCCGGCGCAGTGAAGTATCACTTCATGTCTTCTGTCCGCCACAAGCCGTTTTAGTGCCAGAAATATCCGGATGGGCCGTCGCGCATTTTCTTTTCTTTTCTTTTCTTTTCTATTCTTTTCTTTTTTTTTGGTCATCATTACTAACTTGGTTCAAAATTATTTCAATGCCACAAACCATGGTAAATCGACATGCAAGAGGCCTACCGACAAGTGTCTCGCAGCAAACCTGGCCAATGACCTAGGTATGCAACGGCCGCCTCATTTCGCTGTGGCACAGCATGTTGGGAGCCTATCCCACCACCCACCCATCATGACTTTCTTGCAAAACTACTCGCCCGATTTCGCGGAGCCTGCTTGATACCTGCTTTCCATTTTGTAGCGTTGCGCCAAGACGAACCAATTGGCAGCTGTCCGGCATGACCTGTATCCCTTGCATCCTGCCCTCCCGTCCGGCAGTCACTGATTTTGAGCACAAATCTAGCCAAGCTTGCATATGCAGCAATGGCCATCCTCTCTACATATATCGAAACAGACTTGAGACCCCCCCCCCCCCGCTGATGTTGCGCCTGCATATCAAGCGCTGCCACGTTACGAACTGACATTGGATATTGCATTGCGGCCATTGACGATCGAGCTGTAGAAAGCAGTGAATAATTCGGTGCATTGGATGTAAAAGAACTCTGTGTCCTCATGGAAGCCCGTGTTCTCGACATCTGGGAGCAGTCATCCAGACAGCCTGTCTTCGAACGCCCATAGTTGTGTCAGACTTTCCCACGTTCTGAAACCCTCTTCCTCATCACGAGGTATCACGTCGGCATGGCTTCGTCTTCTTCTCCCGCAGAGCCTGCAACGAGCGCACAAGGGCAGGCAGCCGCTCAACAGCGGCTGACAGAGACCTGGGTCAGACTTGTCCAACAGTTGTCCAGCAGCAAGGACTACCAAGATATCGCCGGCTTGGTCGCTAAGACGGACGTTTTGACACTGCAAAATGAGAAGCTGGAACGAGAACTGCAGGCCGCGCTCACTGCTGAGACGCGGAACTTGGATGCGATCCAGAAGGTCAAGAACGAAAACACTGCCATGAAGGACGCCTGTCTCCAGAAAGCGTCCGAGGTGAAGACGGCACAGGCAAAGGAGTCCCAAGCTCAGTTGCAGCTGGAAAAGTCTCAGAAGGAGGTCGCGGCCTTAAAGCAGGAGCTTGACGCCAACGCAAGCAAGATATCCGATACCCTAAAAAGCAAGCTCGACAAGGAAGCCCAGATCAGAACACTCGCGGACAAACTCGAGAAGATGGCAGAAAGTTTCAGGCAGACTGAAGCAGATCTGAAAAAGACCAATCAGATGAATATGGGGCAATTGAAGAAGGTACTTGACGCAACAACCGAAGAATTGATTAACTTGAAGGCGCTGGCAATGCCTTTAAAAGTGCAAACAGACAAACGGATTCCGTTAGTATTACGCCCTTATGATCTCCTCGATTCTCATCTCATGCACGATTATACTGACCATGCCCATCCTGTACCAGCTCGAAGCAGCTGAGCACAATCTTTGATGATGCATACAAGTTGGTGGCTCACTTCTTCGGCCAGCTGGAGCTTTCGGACTACACCTTCTCCACAGTCTTGTGGCATAGGCTGACAGAGCTGGAATGCCTCGAAGAAATTCCCTTGCCTCCTACCAATTCAGTCGCTGCAAAAAAAATGCGTGTGGCCGGCGTGCTTCGACTACTAGCCGAAGCTGCTTCCTCTCACATCTGCCAGCCGATACACATCCCACACAGGGGCACCGCTGTTGCTGATCTTCTGGGCACCATCGACCAGCTAGATCCGCGGCGTGCCAGGTACGTGCGGAGTGTGCTCCTCGGCATTGATCCAGGACAACAGGAAGAGTTTGGCAAAAAGCGGGCAACGACAGCATGCAAGGACGTTTACGACTCCGTCAGCTTCATGTTGGACGACAGGAAGACGTTCGGCCGCGCCTTGCTTGAGTGGTTCGACAAGGTCTGCAACACTTGGCGATCATTTCAACAGCTCGAGGTCAGATACCAAGCCCTATTCGAATCTAAAAATGAGGATCTCGTTCCCGAGGAATGGGAGCCCTTGCCGGAGCCATTTGTGCTGCCAACACAGACTCAAGGCCAGGCTGTCAATGGAGCCACACCTGATGGGATCTACATGAAGCCCAACCCGAAGGTCAAACTGGAGCTGGCTAATATTGCAGCCCAGATCTGGCCTGCATTCCTAGTCATAACCACGGCTGGCAAGTTGGAGCCCTTGAGGGCCGGATATGTCCTCCTCAAGACTCAAACAGCCGCGGCTGACCAAGAGTTGAGCTCGCATGCGAGTCCGGAGACGAATCTGGATATGCACCGTATGGGAAGAGGTCAGCGATGGGAGATCATCCCCGCGAATGGAGCCAACAATACCAGGGAGAGACTAGACACTTTTTTATGTTGAGGAAAATGGCGCGGCTAAGATTGTGGTTTGCCCGCCGAGGGAGGACGGATGAGTGCAGAAGAGGTTTGCCTAACAGATTGCGAAAATGGATCAGGGGCTGATATTGCAGAGACATGGGAGGCATCGCTGTCTGGTGCCAAGTGGAACGTTTGAAGGGTATGGAAGCAAGACACTGGGCAATTTTCACACCCACTTATTTCCAGGAACAGCTGGCTTTATTTTGGTGTTTAAGGTGGGCAGATTGTTCCAGAATATTCGTTGAACACAAATATGAAACTCCCGACTTTCAGAGTTCCAGCTTATTGTGTGCAGAACACCTCTTGAGCGATGCCCAGGTACCTAGGTACCCAGGTTGAAGAATGTGGAAAAGGCGCTGTATGTAACTTCGAAAGAATAATAATAAGAAAAGAGTAGAATTTAGAGATGGGTTCTGGAAGGAGGAGGATTGTTTATCATTTGAAAGTTGCTGATCCGCAATTTCGTCTGGGAGCACCCGGCTTCAAGATGAATTAGGTTCCTTACAACTGGTATGTCAAATCAGCGCTCCGCCGCCAGAGACGAGACATCCATGGTCGCGGCTGATGACCAAACAAGGCTCCGCCAGAAACATGACGTCGCCGAACTACCGGTTTGGTACGGTCCTTCCGTAGAGCTGAGGGTAAAACACGCCTAGCCGCAACACACGGTGGCTTCACGAGAAGCGCTCGTCTGGTTGCCACTAGAGCGATGAAGGCATTAGACACGACTACCAAATAGACACAGTTTGATCTCTCGGGACTTTTCTCCGCTGGACTTACTCTGAGCCCATCCACTCGTAGTGAAAGATAAAGGAGCCTAGGAATGCCCCAATGAATATGCAGATGATGATGTATCCGTTGTAATACATGGCCAACCTGTAAACGGGGAAACATGTCAACTATTCACTCAACCCCATTTAGGAGGGCCAACCCGCGCGCCTTGTCTGAGCGACTGGAGTGTTTTCACAAAATAGGACAAGTAAGGGTTGTATGGTCAGGAGAGAGGGTTCAAGATGGCGTACAGCATAACAAAGTAGGCCACAGCAAACTGGCACATGTGCAGCAGGGCACGCACAGCCTGCTCCAGCACGGTCGGCCGGAAGCGACCAGAAGGGACGGCGCTGACGGGCTGCACGTTCACGCGGTGGTCCTTGCTCTCCCCGCTCTCCGAGGCCGCCTGCTGCTGGGCAGCGCCGGCGGCAGCACCGACATATGTGCCGTTGCTGCCGTCGCTGTTGGTGGAATGCTTACGGACGAGCAGGGCGTCATACTCCTTGACCATCCTGCGCAGCAACTCGAGGAGCATGACGAGGAGCAGCACGCCGATGCACGACCCTGCGAACATGCCGCGGCTCGTGACGTGCCACGAGCTCGAGAGGAAGCATGAGTCGATCGTGTTCCAGTTCCAGAGCATCTGTGGGTCGGGAAAGTCAGCCGGTGTTCCTCTCCATAGTATCGTATTCAAATAGGAGAGACGAAGCGGGTACAGTACGTACAGAGATCTTGCACGAGTTGCCTCCGCCCATGCTCATCGACATCGCGCTGGTGGTCGCTGCGGCGGCGGATGAAGCGGTGCCAGTGGCGGCCATGTCCATTGTGGTGGATGTTCCCATGCCCATGTGTGACATGTCCATGTTTGTGAATACCGGTAAGGCCTTGCGAAAAGGAGAAGAAGCTGGAATGGTCCAAGATTGGGAGGCTTGCGGTCAGGGATGGATTTCGGCGGGGTGCTTCAATCGAGGGAAGGGATGTCAACACCAGCAAGAGTGTCTCACAGCCGGGGGAAACAAAATATACGGTCAGTCAGATCATTATAAACAGCAAGGACCAACCCAACCCCAGGACCCAAACTCACATTGGCTTGAGGCTCCCACCGGCACAGCACACGGTCCAAGCTCGCTCACCAACGGCGCCTCGAGCAAAACCATTGGCTGATTGTCCGAATAAGCTGGGGGGTCCACAAAGATAGGATGGGATGAGGTACTGGGGTGCTTTGCGCAAGTTTGAGCACGTTTCCTGCAGTTCGTGTACGACTTGTGCCTCCGCCAAGAGGCTCGGGTGGACTGACCGGCGGTAGCGCAGCAGACGACGCCTTGCAGGAACGACGCGCAGCTAGAGTTCCTTCGGGGGTGAATTGGGCATGGGGCCACAAAAATATCGACATCTCGGGACCAAACGAACGAGGCTCGGGAAGTGGATGTCATCCCCCGATGAGGCTGTCTCGTGGGGGACCAAAGGTGTGGGTACACACACATAGATATACCCTCTCCACGGTCTCACACCTACTCCTACTCCTATACTCATACCGAGACTCAAGCCCAGATCCAAATCCACCCATATATACATATACACACAGACGCGAGTCTAGACGGGGGTCCGTGGGAGTGGCAGGTATCAACGGATCCATTTAGTCTAACAAGTCTAGCGGGTATGTATATTTTCATCTATCCATCCATCCATCCACCCATCCATCCACCCATCCATCCACCCTGATCAAATCTGCTCACCTTAAACTCCAACGCTTCGAACTGGGAAATAATTTGCCACATGCTGCCACGTGCTGTCAGATCCTCATCCTCTTGCCCAGGAACAGCCCGGCATACGCCAACAGCCGATACGCAACACCGATAGCGACCAGGACACCGATATTGCGCCACGTCGCATCCAGCTTATACCCCATCGCGGCTGCCGCCATGTCCGTCTGGTAAAGGTAGCCAAACGGCCTGACGAGCTCGCCAAAGTACAGCTCGCTGAGCCACACTCCTGGAGACATGCGCCAGAGCCACACCATGTTCCACTTCGACACCTGTGCCAGCGTCGGGGCCGCCCCGCATAGTATGCCGAGGATCAGCGAGGCCATGGTCGCCAGGAGGGGCGCATCCTCCCTCTTGGCCACCATGGAGATAACACCCGACATGCCATACACGCACCAGAAGTAGGCCAGGTTTCCGATGAAAGCGATGCACCACGGGATGACGGGCTTGGCCAGCACGAGTGTGATCGTCGTGAAGTGCATGCACGCCACCAGCATCCGCGGGAGGAGACACAGCACCTTGGCCAAAAAATACGCCAGCCGTGAGTGCCCGGCCTCGGCTTCCCTGCGGTGCAGGAGCATCTCCTCGCTGAACACGCGGACCCCCGGGGCCGCCGAGATGAGGCCGATGGCGACGCCCATGAGCAGCGCCAGCTGCGGCACGGACGTCAAGTCGACCGCGTTGGAGAGGATCGCAAACTCGCCCTGGTATATGCCGCGGAAGAGCACCCCGTTCCTGCTGTTCTGCGCCAGGCCCAGGAGGCCCGCCGCCACCGACGCGAGGGCCATCTCGAACCAGAACGACGTCTTGTCGCGCCACTGCTGGACCATGGCCCGGCGCAGACAGAGCCACGTCTGCTTGAGCCGTGGCGCCCCACGCTTCTTGAGCGCTGCGAGCATGGCTGCGTCGCGGAGGGACTGGTGGTCGAGCGGGAGGCTGTTCCTGCTCAGGCTCATGAGCGTTGACGGCGTGACGGATCGCCGGCGCCCATGGGCTGACGAGATGGAGCTCACGACTGACGCGTGCCGCTCTTTTATCTGGGCGTGTTGCCGGGAGCCGATCCAGTTGGAAATTAGCCAGTCCTTGCTGATTTCGCCCTTGGCCTTGTAGGCACGTCCGTTGCCCGTAATAATGTCGGTCACGACATCACCCGAGTTTGCATGCGGCGGGAATGTGAAGCCACAGTTCTCAAAGTACTGCTGGACATAGTCTTCCGGGCCCTCGTAGATGATTTGGCCGTTCGCGAGCAGGATCAGCTGATCCAGCATCTCAAATATCTCCATACGCGGCTGGTGGATGATCACGATCACTGATATGCCAATCCGGGCAATTGCCTTGAGGGTGCGCATGATGGATGACGCGGCGGTTGCGTCCAGGCCGGAAGTCGGCTCGTCGAGGAATATCGCCATTGGGGCCGCGGCAAGTTCCATCCCGATACTCACACGCTTCCGTTGGCCTCCACTGATCAGTGGTTTTCCGACGGTTCCTACCCTTGAGTCGCGGACGTGCGATAGCTCGAGACAGTCGATCACGCTGTCAACGTGTGCCCGGATGTCCTTGTCTTCCCAAGTGCGTGGGAGACGGACTCGGGCACCATGCAGGATATTCTCATAGACGGTGAGTTCTGGCAGGACGATGTCATCCTGTGGTACAAACCCCACCTGCTTCCTGAATCTCTTCATTTTATTCGGTGCGTCGTTGACCATCACAACACCTCCAGTGTTGGTAGTCTTGCCCATGAGCACGTTCACAAACGTCGACTTGCCCGCACCAGAGCCACCCATGACCGCAGTCAGAGAGCCCCTGTCGATGGATCCCGTGACGTTCTGCAGGATGGGTCTGGCCATTCCTTTGGGCTGGAAGCTCAGGTCCGCGTACTGGAATGACAGGCCCAGGCGAGCAGCGTCAGTGGCCTTCTGCATCGACTGGACGAAAGATCTCAGCTCCGGGGACAGGTCCGCCATGTCCTGGATCTGTTGGCCCTGCTCCATCGCCAAAGCGGACTCGAACCCCGTCAGCGCACGCCTGGGCGTACTCGGCTCCGAAACGGGTGATGACTCCGGGTCCCAGGGCGCATTATCATCCGCGCGGACGCTCTTGTACCCTACAACTCGGTCGGTCACAATTCTCCGCAGGCCGGCGCCCGGCTTGCCGCTTCCGGCTGTGGCGACGTGGACACCCGAGTTCTTCTTGACACGATTGCGAAGTCTGAGAAGAAGCATCCCAACGATCAGGCACACGTCGAAGATAATCAGTGTCGCGAGCGGGATGTAGAAGCGCTGGGACAGGGAGCCTGCAGGACAGGCACTCCCAACCGCACACGGCGTTGGCTGTGCCGTACCAGGGGGGCAGTAATGGCCAGTCGGGCACTGCACCTTCTCTTTGGCACCTTTGGCACAGAAGTACCCGCCTTGGCAGATTACCGGCTCGAACGGCCCCATGCCGGTGTTGGAATGCCCGATCTGGCATGTCATACCTGCGGCTCTTGCCACTTGGCACACGTCAGGAGGTGGGCAGTATTGTGGTAGTGAGTTGACTGTATTGTTCTGACCTAGAACGCAGGCTTTGTCAGATTTATCACTCGGGAGGGAGACTTGGGCGTATACACTTACATAAGAAACCCTCTTTGCAACCGTTCTGCTGCCACTGCTCCAGGCCCATGATCTGCATAGGCACAGCATATGGGCCCCGATAACAGGGTGCAGCATCCACCATGGTCTCGTTGTTTGCCCTCTGGTCGACCGCCCGATAAAAGGTCTCGGAAAATCTTGTATGGTTCAAGCCGGTACAAGCGGCATCATACGGGCTAAGTCTCGACTCGTCAACCGTGACGAGATCGTCTTGCTCAGCGTCGAAGACCAATGGCGTGCTGACGTCGGGTCCATTGGAGGCGTCCCATATTGGACCAAGGCTCTCTTCATCTTCGTCGGAAATGCTCGCACTGCGTGTCGGTCTGAACCATTTCCCGCCTGTATATACGTCGACACCATTCGTCTGGTTCCCTGTACACTCCCATGCCGCGGCGTTGCTGTCTGAGATAGGGGTTTGCCTGTAGGCGCAGAGACAGGCTTGTGTATCGAGAAAGGCTGGGCCGTTAAGAAGCCCCTGTGGGAGGAAGGGATCTTGTGGGATGTCTGCCAGCGAGAATGTGAAGTCATCGGGCGACGTGGAGGCCGGTGAGACAGCCATGATTGGTCCGAAGGGGGAGCAGAAGGAGGCTGCAGAGGAGAGCCAGGTGTACGACAACCAGAAACACACCTTAGTCGTGTGTCCTCGCCTGGAGTCTGGAAGGCCTGATCTCCTTTCCTTGGTGATCGCAGCGTATTCTGTGCCAGAGAAAGTCGACAGAAATGGCCCATTGGGCCTGGGCCTCGTGAGCGCACCCCTTCCATCCTTATGAACGGCCTCGAAACCTCTGCGTAGGCAACCACAGGTGACCAAGAATTATCCAGATCAGCGACCGTAATCCTTTGGCATGTTATCCCCACAACTGCAGCCAAGTTGAGGCTCCACAACTGGACGATCACTCGGATTTTGGGTATGTGGATGGATCTCTGGGACTGCTGGCAGCGAGGAGCGGCGCAGCCACAGATCAAACCCAGCGCATGGCTGGCGAGGATCAGACGGCAACTTCGCCCAGGCCGTGCCTTGGAGAGATGAGATCACCGCTCATCTTGTCGGGTCGCACATGGCCATTGGCAGTTCTTGGTGGACGGGCGGCGCTGACCAAGATCCGCGGCCGCAGCTGAGCCTTGGTGGAGGATTTGGGTGAAGGATTCAGACGCTGTCGTGGTAGAATGAAGCGAGCAGAAGTTGTGGGCCATGCTCAGCATTAAATGGGGCGTCGGGGACTGACCGGGGTGGACTGCTCTAGGGCTGAGGCTGTGGCAGCGGTTAATTCAGGTGCCTAAAATTCCCCGTTCTCCGAGCGGCCCGCGTTGCTACCCCCTGAACCTTGGGGGCAAGACGGGCACCCTTCCTTAGTTCTTGAGCTACCGTAAACTCAAGCGCAGGGATCTCAAACATTCTAGCACGATTTCACTGCTCGACAAACCAGTACATAGAATTTATTCCTGTGGAATAGTCTCATGCGCGATGAGGTCACACGTGGGCGATTTACTGTAGAGTAATCTGCTTATGGGACGACCTGCTATGTGTGAGCACCTGTGGGATAACCTCCCATGGGATAACCTTCTATAAGACAGCTACTACGCAACCCCCTCAATGGTAATGCAATGCAGGAAAGACAACGCTGTGTGAGAGACATAATTGACTCGCTGTAGAGCCTTTTCGAGCTGCGTTAGTGTTCGCACTGAGAATTCCAGACAGTAGGAGCAGTGACGTCTGGAGGATTCCGGCAGATTGCAAATAACACCTTGTTACGTGACGAACAAGGATCCAGATTAGTTTCGAAACCTTCTTACAGAGGACGGATATTCGCACAAAGAGAAAAAGACGGTAGTATACAGATCCATTACACACCCAAAACACCCACACCCAGAACACCCACACCCAACACTCCTACACCCAACGCACCCACAACCAACACGCCCAGACCCAATTCACATATCCATTATAATTTACATACCAGACTTACACACCCATTACACACCTAATCTGCACCCTTATACGTTCATATAATGTATAAATCAAGCGTGTACATGAAGCATGCAAATTGGTGCTGGTGTGTGAGTTGGGTGTAGGTTTGCAAACTGGGTGTGGGTTTGAGAATTCTAAGTTGGGCGTGGGTGTCATGCTCTATAGCTACGGGAATATCATTCAAGAGGTATCTGTATAACATCCGTTTTCTTCTGTGCGAATGTCACTTCTCTTCTTTTACTGCACTATCCCAATTTTGTGTTTGCGTGACAACGATCAGCGTTCAGTTGTGATACTGGATGAGAAGTCAACAGCGGAACATCCATACTAGTACTCGGGTTGTGTTACTGTCAGTAATGGCAACGGCGGTCCGTACCTAGTGCGTTCCTGTGGTTATTGGTGGTCAGCATGAGGTTCTTGGGCCGTTGTTCGTCTTGGGTAGTGGAGCATTCGGCGGCACTGTGGTCTTGCATGGTCAAGGTACGCACCTTGGATGATTTTTCACGTACACGATGTTGCACGATGCCCGTATGGGGGGGGGGGGGAAGCGGCAGCAATGGTCAAGAGACGAATGCGGTGCGGCGGGTCTGAGGGTGTATGTGTGATCAGTACGCGTTGCTTCCGTTCCAAGCTGCTGCGAACTCACCGTGGATTGACGTGAGCACCCGTGCCTGCCTTTCAGGCAATGCTCTTCATAGGTTAATCACGACCTTTTCTCTGTTCAAAACTGTTCGACGCTACCTTTTGTCCCGCCGGTGCCCCCTGGTGTGCCCCCTGGCCTGTATTTCACTGTGGCAGTCCGAGATCCAATCCAATCCAGGGTCTTGATTGAAATTAGTGCTGTTCCTCACAGATATCAGATGAAATATTCCAGGTTCTGGGCATATATGTACCTGATGCAAGTTATTGACTGTTGCTTGAGTGAGTCTCTTCTAGCTGGCTTGACCTTGACCTGATAATCTCCATCATCCATCTTCATGCGCACCAGTGCAGACTTGAAATTTCAGCCGCACCCTTTACTATCCCGAAGTCGCACGTGTCACCCTCACATTTTCGTGGTATGTTTTCCACACAATTACCTCGCTGTTGCTGCTGGGTTGTAAGACCCCCTAGAAGCCAGAAGCCCCTAGGAGGCTCGCCCCGTGCTACTAGCTTTTAATCTACAATGTCTCAACTAATCAGCTCTCGGCGGTGACAAAAAGGACAACTGTTTTGTTTCTTCTTGCTGTCCAGTTCTTGCGCCTTCGACGCCGGCATTTTGTAAGCTTGTGCCCAATGTCTGTGTTCTTCCCCCTCCTTGCCGCAGTATCTCCACGACTGGTCTTCTTTCACGGCGCTGCAGTCCTTCCGCCATCTTTGAGCCGTGATTCGTCTCCATTGTCTAAATGAAGCTGTAGTATATCGATATCGTCCATGCTATCCGTGACCGCGTTTTGTTTTTGTGGCCAGAATAGGAGTCCCCCCAGCAGGCGAGGTTGTGCATCTTTAGGAAGGTCACCATTCAGTGACGCGGAGTGCAATGCGTTCAGGTCATGGCCCGCGATGATGGCCTGTTATTCCCAGGTCATGCAAATTTCGATCAGGTCGTGCTTCCATGCGATGTGGTGGAACGGAAAAGCTCTATTACAGTCGAAGTGATACCCCTATGACTTCTTGAAGTAACGGAAGAACAAAGTCCCAGCCCATGTGTATCTGGCGGGCATCAACAATCTGTAAATTTTAGGCGATGGCTGAGTGGAATGGACCAGGGATCAGACTGGGCATTTGCTTAAAGCATGCTGCAATGACTTCTGGAGTGCGTGGCCGTAGATTTCAGCAAAATGTCGAAACAGACGATCTAGGTCTACGCAGCAGCAAAATTTTGGCTGCTTTGCTCGGCTCAGGCCTCGTCGCAATCAAATGGGAGTCAGCAGTGGCCTCAATCTCCGCAACTAAAAAGCTGCATGTTTTGTATGGCTTGCTTCATGAGTTGTGCGAAGCACAACAGCGTCTTCTGCCACCAGTAACACATAGTTGCTCGTTTTCCCCCAACTAAACATGCTCTCCACCTAAGAAAATGAATGATTGTTGCTGTTAGAGGTCAAGTTATGTAGGTATGTTGGTAATTAAGTCGTGATTTGACATGTTACACCGCGGCTAGTAAAAACAAACCACGTCCACCTGAATTCGCATTACTGGTCCAAAGAACTTTTTTAACTGCCATTGATCCCCCAACATTCACATTTATCTTTCCCTTTCCTGCTCATCCCCGACTCTCCGGCTTCTCACCGGGCGTTTTCAACCGCGAGCCTGCAGTCTCGTCGAGGACCTGTCCCACCGACCCGAAACGGGTCGTTGCATCACTGGCGAAACTCGAGGGCTGACGGTCACTCGTACACGTCGTCGTGGTGTAAGCTGACTGTGTTGTCGAGCTGTGCCAGCTCTTGTCGACAGGCGCTGCCCCGGCGCCTTGAGAGCCGACAGCAGTCGCCGACTCGACCGAGTCGTCCCGTCGAGCACGCGGCTGCCTCCAGTACAGCCGCCCTGTTCTCTCTATAGAGGCAAGGGGTCGCGCGGGGCGCATGAGCTTCCGCGTGGCCTCGCGGAAGAGTTGCCGCGTGTGCGGCATGCATGCTACTACCACGCCCACGCAAACCTCTATACAGGACCAAATGACGCCTTCAAGCACATCGTCTGGAAGTTGAAATGCTCGGTCAGCTCAGATCGTGAAATGTAAAGTAGGAGGGGCCTCATACTGGTGATGTTTTGGGACGTGGCGAATGTCGACAAGTTATGGACTCTGATTGCACCCACAATAGTGAGGAAAATGCCGACACTGAACATAGCGAAGATGCCGAGCTTTTTGCGGAGCGGGTGGTTCAGCCTGTACAACTGCGTGAACGGTAGAACGAGCATCCACGCATCCAGCACCACGTTCATCCCGCCGTGAGCCAGGCCTAGGTTGTTCAGGTCTAGGACAACACCGAGCGGCTCCTTAGACTTCCAGCCCTCCCAGATCAGCCAAGTGGGCACCCTCTGTACAATACCAAGAAGGAAGCACAAGAAGCCCAATAATAGGTCGACGACGAGCGTACACCAGATTACTCGCTTGAATCTTTGATCTGGGAAGATTCTCAGAAAGAAAGCCAGGATCGATGCTTTGATAATCGCTATGATGAGGATGTAGTGCTCCTGGACAGCTAAGAGGAGCTGCTGTATGTCAGATAAGTTCTCTTGAGGTTGTTATTGGGTATACAAGACATCGGACTAAACGACGAACCTTGAGGAAAGTGGTGATCTGATCTTCATGGAGCACCCATATTTCCAGGCCAAGACCTTGTGGGATCACTTGGATAATACGAATTAGCCAACCATTTTCTCTTGCGAGGTTATCGTTACAGCTTACTGAATTGGATGAGACATATCAAGGGGATCATAAGAGTCTGTGACAGAGTCAAATTCCATAATCATTACGGGCTTCGCAAGTCTGCACGGAACCTATTTCAGACGTACAAATCCGATTGCCAACCAAGTATCGTCGGCGCCCCACGGGGTAAATCTCAGGTACTTGACAATCATCCGTATTATGAAGAAGATAGTGGCGAGGGCAAACATGGTGAGGGTCACCACGCGGACCTCTTGACGGTGGTCCTCTGCCGGCAGCCCGCACGTTGTTCTCGTGAAGTTGAGAAAAGCTCGACGGCATGTTAACATTCGTCTTTCACGCAACGGTGAGGCTTTATTTGTAATGTGAAATTGACTCACATAGAGATTCTACCACGGAACACTGCTGGCTTACACAGCCGCCGACAAGCTCGCCGTGCGCCTTATCCATACAAAGCTCTGGTTGAGTTTTGTTGGAGTATGCTGGCTGCTGTGACGCCTGAGTTGCACATATTATCTACAGCCATAGTTAGCATGTCTGACAGTTAAAGCGGGACCCCAAGGCCCTTATACAGGGCCGATTAAAATTACTAACACCGCATTGTGGAGGCACTTGTGCCACACTGAGGCCCAGCAGACACGACACACCGAGAACAACTAGGAGCCGGAAGGCAAGCATTGCGAGGTTCGTATCAGTGGCTAAGGAATAGATGGCAAATCGAGGAACTGGGCACGTACTGGTTCTTATTTAGTCTAAGACCGAGTGCGAACTCCCGGGCCGGCCCAGCTTTGCGATGATCTGCAAGACGAATATGGTTAAGCAATGTAATTAGGCATGGCAGAGATATCTATGACTACATAGTTCAGAGCTAGCTTGAAATCGGACACATGTTGCAATTAGTCCAGTTCAAAATAAGGTAGTGCTAGCAACAGGAATCTCATGACCAACCACTTGACACATCCTTTAGCGGACGATCGGCACCTGAATAACGACGGCCAGAGGATTTTATCCATGTCTGGAATGTTGGGCAATCGCCATGCAAACGGACATTTAACCACTCGGATGGATCCAGGGACTAGGATGAAATCTATTCAAACCCATTTGGCAAATGCAACGAATCAGCCTGCCAGTCTGCTCCTCGTAACGCCAAACAACAGCCCACCACGCCAGGTTGTCACTTGATGAAGACGGTGCAAATATCAAAGATGATGATGCAGTCACTGAGTTTGTGCGTCTCGTAAGACGTACGAGATTCCTTTGTTTGTGCTGCCATTGTGTCTGGGAATGATCAGCTGTCAAAGTGCTACCAATCCCATGCCTGCCGTGGCAACGGAGCTCAGCCGCTGCGCATGTGATAGCAGCAGCTCTAAACCACAGACAGCCAAGCGATCTCCCAATCCCCGGTGGCCATTCAGCCAAGGGGACAGTGCATCAAGGTACAAATCATCTCAAACTTCAGAACATGATGAGCCCAATTGAGGTATTTTCACAGTCCCATTATCCATCTGGTATCGTAGGTAGGATCAGTGCTCTCACAGGATTGCTCATCCCCAGTGACATGTAAGACAGACTGAGAAGATTTGGTAGCTTTTCTTCATCTATAGTCATCAATTACTTTGGCGACAGCCGCATATCTGGGTACAGACTTGGGTGTGGTCATACCACGGCCTTGTTGGCATCTGCTTGGCTCCAGGCTGTGCCCTTCTGCTAGATCTGCCTCGTTGCTTTAAGTAGCTCTGGAATACCATTGTATTCTGCCATCAAATCAGGCTGGCAGTTGCCTGACTATTGTTAGCAGCGCAGATTGCGGCAATCAGTAAACATGACAGAATTGCTACACAGGTCTTATAGCTGAATGAATAGCTAGAAGACTTGAAAGAAACAGATGTATACCAGCCTAATAAGAAACTTAAATCATAAGCCCTCACCTTAAATAACAAAAACAATAATATAATGTCCAGGATAGTCCTCATTTAAGTTCAGATGATGGGCCCGTGTCCCCACGAAACAGATGAATTGCAATATAACTGTGATGCGCCCCTCTCGACACGGAGCCATGATTCACCATGTATCCCCACGAAATGAGTGGATTGCAAAATAACTTTCACGCGTCCGTCTCGACGCTGAGCAATGATTCACCAGACCAGCTCCCAGCCCAGCTCCCAGCCCAAGTAGCGAACTCAACCTGCCGTGCATGGTCTCGCAACGCCCGACTCTTGAGGCTTCTATTGAATCTCCCATGTGTGTGGTGTGTCTGACTGTGTGATGATCTAAATTATAGTTTTCTCTGTTGATGCATTATGTCTCTGCAGCCCTGAGTATTTATAACGTATATTTTTAACCCTATTATGAGTGCAACACAGTTGATATGGAGAAGGTAAGGGAGTATGCAAGCAATCACTTGTAAAACTTTAATGGCAAAATGATAAAGTACTGTGGCTTAGGGTATTAGGCACCACAATCATCAACGTGAATACCAGGACTCGGCATCTAGAATTGCCGTTCCATACCCAGACACGTTTATATGAATCTCAGCCACAACCACCGTTACTGAGATAAGTTCCGCTTCCTTTACTTCTGCCTTTTAAAAGGGTATTTTAAACTGAAGCTCTCTACTTCCAGCCACCTGTGGTCGTCAGCCTGTGATCTACAGCTCTGGCCTCTTCTATTATATACTCTCCACCTTGCAGTGGATGAAATGCATTAACTCTTTGCCGTAGTATCGCATACTATTAGGCAAAGGCTCCAACCGTCTTAATAAGTTTAAGAACCCAAGGATGGCATATAAATTGAGTATTCTCTGAATCATGACTACGATATACACTTGGACAGGATTGCCATACTCCCTTGCCTCCCGCCTCTGGCCTGCAGCCTCCGGTTTCCGGTTTCCAGTCGCCACCGACTCAGGTACACTCCTCGACCCGTGCTACAACCTTCTCCTATGGTCTTCCCTGATCAAGTCGCGGAGGCTTGAAGACATCAATACTCAATCCATTGTCATCGACACTCTCATTCATAGAATTACCGCCTTCTACGACATTCGCACTTGAATACCATTAGTTATCTTGCCAATTCAGGGCACACAGTCTAAGTCCTTAATCGATACGGAACACGCTTCAGATGTCTTGGCAGGAACTTCAATTTGATGCTCGAAACATCTACGAGGTGATTCTTCTGCTGTAGGGCCACAGCAGCTGTGGGAAGGTCTTTAGAACCTCGATGTTATAACACAGTCATGGGCTGAAAAGAATTATAAGGGAGCTCCAAAAACTATACCTGCAGCCCCGAATCCTCCCTGAGACCTGAGCGTGCACATCTATCTCTAGTACCTGGACACGCGCATCTTTCTCTGACCACTCTCACTCAACCCCCTCTTCCTCCTCACCTACCACCCAAACTAATGCTTAGCATCGCTGGGCACATGTACCTTTCAGTAACAGTAGGACGTACATCGTTTATGTCTGCGAATACGTCTTTTTCTGCACCCTTTTATAAAAGGGCAAGCTCTCATTAAGGGGCGGACCGCCCTTCTGGGCACCTATATATATCCCTAATACATACTTAAACAAGCACATAGATTTATGTCTACATTAGTGCCCGATATATAGGCATATGCATCTGTCTCTCATACCTGCTCAACTGTGGATATAATGTTATATATCTCTTTTTATGCTTTGTCTATTAATATCTAGGTACACATATCTCTCTAAGTCTGCCTCTTCTTATACACCACAGCCCTGCCTATCTGTCCTTAATAAGTACACGCATCCTCCGCTATCACTATTCACCCAGCATCTTGACTGCTGCTTGATATTTCTCAGTTTCTAATTTACTACATCCAGTTTGTACTCTGCTCCCAAACCCCTCAGCTCACCCAGACTGCTGCCCAATGTTTTGCAGTACCAACTTTGAAACCCGTTGTATCCAACTTGCAACTCCCTTCCTCTTATGCCGCATCAACTCGCTCATTTCCAGCCCAATGCATCCACCTTACACCTCAACTCCGTCCCTCTTGCTACGTTCCATCTCGACTGCTGCTTGATATTGCTCTTCCCAACCCAATACATCCAGCTCACGGCTTCCTCACTCAATCACTCACTCACTCACAATCAACCGTCCCGAACCCCGGAGCTGCTACTAAACAGTGCACACTGCGCCCAGCACATAACCCAATACCAGTTGACCTTATACTTCTAAATCTTGCAACTTGAACATTGCGCAGTGTTCAACCGACTACGTCTAGCTCAGAGCTTCATCAATTACTCACAACGCCAATTTCCTCCCACCTAGCCCCAAGCCGCAACTTGACATTGCTCAGTATCCAGCCCACCACAAGCATCGACCACGGTCTCTGGACCAATTGTCATACCACTCAGTACTCTCCAAGCAGCTGAGATCACTTAATAAGACGGCGACTTCCCTCACCTCCCCGTGTACGGAGCATCGGGTGCCGGCAAGAAAACTCGCATTGTCGCGACACCAAAGCGGTCATCGGGCCGGGCTCATAACCTGTTGAACTACAAACATGTCCTGTTATGTAGTTCAACAGTAGCTCACAGCTTCCTACCCAAGGACACTTGCAACCCCCTTCCACCCAGGCCCCAAGCACCCGTGACTTACATCGCTCAGTATCCCATCTATTTTATCTAGCTCAGAGCTTCCTCACTCACAACGCCATCCTCTTCCCACTCTTAGTCCCAAGCCACAACTTGACATTACATTATCCAGCCCATGACATTACATTATCCAGCCTACAGTTTCCGAAGAACACTTACTTACAAGCCCATCCCCTTCTCACCCTAGTCCCGAGCTGCAACTTGTATTGCTCATTACCTAGGTATTGAACCCACGACATTTAGCTCAGAGCTTCCTCACTTACAACTCATCCCCTAGCTTTAAGCTGCAACTTGACATTGCTTAATATCTAACCCAACCCACTACATCTACCTCATAGATTTCTCACTTGCTCACAACCCCATTCTCTTCTAACTTAGCTTTACACTGCAACTAGAAACTGCTTAATGTTTAAACCAACCAACTATATCGACCTTAGAGCTTCCTTGCTTACAGTCCCCTATCCATCCCATCCTAGCCTCCCACTCTAGCCCCAAGCTGCAGCTTAACATTGCACTGTCCAATTGACCGCATCTTTTGTGCAATTCAATTCCTTGTAATTCTAAATATTAGACATTATTTAACTGTCTATATCTTTCTCGCAATCCACTGCAATTCTAAACACGGAGCACTGTTTGACGGTTTACATCTTTCTTGCAACTTAATCCCTTGCAATTCCTAAGATTGTATAGTGTCCAACCATCTGCATCTTGCAACCCAGTCCTCTACAGTTTTAAAACTTATATCCTTATATATCCCGCCTAAAGCTTAACCTTGCACCGTACCTAACTGACTATACCCATCTCGCATTTCAGTCCTCTGAGCTTCTAAAACTTACCCCCTTACACATCCTACCTACAGCTTAACATTGCACACTGTCCAACTGTCTGCAGCTTCCTCACACCTCAGTCCTCTACACTTCTAAAACTTGCACCTTTACATATCCCACCTACAGCTTGACATTGCACACTGTTCAACCATCTGCATCTTCCGACTTACACCTTTACATATCCTACCTACAGCTTAACATTACACGCTATCCAACTGTCTGGAGCTTCCTCGCAAATCAATCCCCTGCAATTCCAAACCTTACATTCTTACAGATCCCACCTACAGTATCAAACTAAGTACACCCATCTTCAAACCAATCCTCTGCACTTCTCAGACTGGCACGCTTACACCCTTACACAACCTACCTACAGCTTAACCAACCCACCTACAGCTGACATTGCACACTGTCCAACCATCTGCATCTTCCTTGCAAATTGATTTCTGCAATTCCAGAACTTGCACTCTCACACATCTCACCTACGATCTGAGGTATCCTTACAATCGGGATGGAAAAGCAAACACCCAACATGTCACTTGACAAGGGACCTGAGGATCAGCCCCAGGGGAGGGCTGACTTGCACCTTCCAAACTTCAATGAGGCAACGAACGTTCCTTCCTTAGACCAATCGTTCCCGATCAACCTCAAGTACCCTCCTGGTTCTTTCATTCCTGGCAAACTCAACCTCCCCTTCCCCATCCTACCTGCTCAGATGCAGCAATACCTCGACTACGACTCCCAGCCTCTTTGGGCTGGCAACGGCGTCCCGAATCTCGACTCGTTCCTTCCTATGCCTCACTTCCCTGGCCAGATCGTGATTCCCTCAGCTGGTGGCGGCTTTGGATTCCACCCGGCAGGCGCGACCGTCAACCCCTTCGCAAGTGACCCATACGCATACGCGCAGGTCCCAGCTGCGCCGTTCGTCGACTTTGGCTCGAACCAATTCAATGTGAGTTCCTCCTCCACCACGACTGCGGATTCCAAACCCCGTCACCAGCGTTTCGTCCTCACAATCCCATCATCTCAGGGTCGTGCCCTGCTGCCACTCCTTCAGCCACCCCTCTTTGCTTCCTTGCTTTTGCTTCTGCCAATCGTTCCTTGCATCACAATTGTCCTCGTCTCCTAGAGTCCTGTACACCCACCCTGTCGTCGCTGGCTGCACTGGGTTCTACGTGGTTGGTGGCTCCCATCCTCCACCCTTTCTTCCGTCCGATGTCTTCCGTCTCATGTCCCCTGCTTCTTTTCAAGCAATGGATCCTCCCCGTGAATAACATGAAGATGCAAAAGTTGACTGACAAGAAATCTGCAGTTTGCCATGGACCCCATGCAAATGCCCGCAGAGCCTTTGGAGAAGGGCGAGGACAAGACTTCTTCGATCCCTTTGATCTGCCTCCTGTGTCCAAACAAGCCCACATTCTCCGACCAGTCTCACCTCCTGACACATGTCTCCTCCAAATCCCACCTGGCAGCTCAATTCAAGCTTCAGCACTCGGGAAAGATCGAAGACAAGTGTACCCTTGACCGATACAAGCTCTGGAGTGACAACAATGGGGTTGACAAATTGGTCGCCAACCGCATTGCCGCCAAAGAGCTGAAGAAGCCCGCCAAGAAGCAGCGACTCGCTACTGTTGAGGTCAGTGTCGAGTGCTGCCTCCTGCAAGTCTGGATCAGCTGCTAATAAATACCACAGAAGAAGACTGGGAAGAACATCAAAATCGAGGCTAACGACAGCCCTGGTGCCTACTTGGATAATGGTCCTCCACGCCCTAATCCCAACCTCTGGCACCTTCATGCCCCACGCGACAATCTCTTCGAGACGCTTTACGGCACTCCTTCCTACAACGACCACAGCGCCTACCCGTTGCCTGATTCGCCTCAGAGCTCTGCGTGTATCAAGAAAGAGACTTCGCAGTCAGGCACAGAGACCGCCAACACAAGCTTCCTTGCTGAGGCCGCTGACGTTGAGGATGGCGGTGGCGGTGACGCGTCGAAGCTCAAGGGCACGATTTATCCTGGCATGGGCCTGTTCGATGCTGCTACTCCACTCCAGAAGCGTAAGCGGAACCAGAAGAAGCACGCATCTGTTGTTCGGAACATGGAGATAACGTCTGCTTCGATCGGCCCAGAAGAGGAAGTCTGGGATATCACCATGTCTGAAGTCACCAGGACTAGAAATGTCTATGACAGCCCATCCATCGATGGTAGCCCTGTAAGTCTTCTGCCCCTTCCTATAACCACATTTCTTTGCAAAAGCTAAGCGGATGCCTACTCAGGATTCCAAGGACGAGCTTCCTTCTACCACAAAGAAGCGCCGTAGCCGTCGGCCTGCTCTCGCAAGCACTGGGCCCCGACGACAGACTAGAGCGACCACGCGGGCTGCTAATACTGCGAAGGTTGGCAAACGCAGATCAGCCCGTCAAGCCAAGAAGCTCATCAAGGTCGAAGACGAGCTGGACTCTGAGGATGACTCCAGTCATCATCTTGATGATGAGGCAGCAGAGAACAATGCTGTTGCAGGAGATGATGTCTTCCAAGAACACCGTCAGATCAGGCAGGGTGGGTCTAGATCCCTCAAGATACCTCTGGTTTACTTTATTTTCTTCAAGACTAACGAGAAAATCGCAGATGCCCCTGGACCCTCTCCCGGCAGCCGTTTCGATCTCTCCTTTCGGAATGCCATGAATACTCTTCCTTCGAACACGCCCTTGATGACATCGTCCTCGCTCTTTCCCCGGACGGGCCAGGGCTTCTTCCCAGGCTTTGGCATGAAAGAGAACGACGGCATGGCTTTTCCCATGCACCAGCCAGGTACTATGCATGGATACTTCCCTCAGAATCGTCAGAACATGCAGGCGAGCACCAGCGGTTTCAATCCCCTTTACCTGCAGCGCCAGGACAATTACCCTTTCCTCTACGGTGGTGGTAACTCCTTTGAGGCATCTAAGCCTCCCACTCCGGCTTTCCAAACCATGAACGGCGCTGATTTCGCCCGCATGGATTCCACTCCTTTCCAGCCTGGCCAGGCCCAGCGAGACGACTTTGACGTGTGATCATCCGGCCCAGCCAGTCACTTCACGTTAGATCCTAGCTCGGCATACCGAGTCTTGCTCACGACAGCAGCTCCTTTATTAGTCGTCCACACGACTTTGATATCCCACGAGGATTGTGAATTGATTTTGAGAGGCTCATAGCGACTTTCGAAGCACCACAGCATCACACCATGGGTTAAATCAGAGCTTTGGTGCTCATCCAAGATACTTTGATCAAGGATTGCATCCAGTTTGCTCTTTTGTTTCATCTAGCGGCAGCCCACACAGGGCGAACTTTTTGGAGTCAAAAAGGGTTCCGTCTTCGGAACTGGCGTTTTAGGCTTGGGCACTGCGTGAGGACAATGCCATGGCGACCGATTCGGCGCCTTTCATTCGGCATTTTCACACGCGGTCTGGGCCAGTACTTTGCGCTGGCACATTATGGGCAATGATGCTTAGATTCGGCGGTTGGTGGGTGTATTTTCTGGCGGTTGGTGGGTTGTAGAATAGCGCTTGCTTGAAAAATAGAAATTTGCGTTGCTTTTACCCTCCGCGGCTTCGATGCTTGCTTGTGGAAAATATTTGAAGTGACAACATTTTGCACTCTTGCGCAATTTTGGCTATTTCGAGACTCTACAGCTGTTCTACGCCAGAGACCAGTTGGTCGAGGACCTGGTCGTTCCCGTTCCCACCCAAAACATCACTCATTAGAGACACAGCACCTCGCAACCTTCTCATCTTGATCTCGTCCTCCAAGTCCCTCGATTTCTTGGCCGCCACCTCCAGCACTTTCCGCGGGATCCTGGCCAGCCTCGCGACGTTCAGCCCGTAGGACCGATGCGCAACACCCTCGGCAACCTCATACAGGAACGTGATATCCTCGTCAGCATCAGGGCCAGCGTCAGCCCCGCTGTCGGATCCGTCAGCGGCCCCGTCGTTCCCTTCTGTGGGTTTTGTGGCGGTGAAGCGCATGTGGACGTTCTTGACCAGGCCGCCCATGCCCTGGGAGACCTTGGCGAGGTTCTGGTAGTGCGTAATGAAGAGGGTCAGGCAGCGGGTCTCGCGGACGACGTGGTCGAGCACGGCGTGGGCGATGGCGGCGCCGTCGTGGGTGCTCGTGCCGCGGCCGAGCTCGTCGAGCACGGCGAGGCTGCGGGGAGTGGCGGACCGCAGGATCGCGGCCGTCTCGGAGACCTCGACCATGAAGGTGCTCTCGCCCGCGAACAGGTTGTCCCGGGCGCCCATGCGCGTGTGGATGCTGTCCATCAGGGTCAGGGACATGGCGTCCGCGGGCACGAAGCTGCCGACCTGGGCGAGGAGCACCATCAGGGCGACGGCGCGGACGAATGAGGACTTGCCGCCCATGTTGGGGCCTGTGATGAGGTGGGCAAGAGGTTCGGGGCTGGACAGGGAGGTGGTGAAGGGGATGTATCCGTTGGGGAGGGTGTACTCGGCGATTGGGTGCCGGCCTTCTGTGATGGAGACAGTCGGAGGGGTAGAGGATGGTAGGAAGGTCGGCTTGGTATAGCCTGGAAGAGATGCTACTTTGGAGAGCGAGAAGAGGCAATCGAGTGTGGCTAGGGCGGAAACGGCATCGCGTAAGGGCTGGTACTGCGCGCCGATGGAGGAGAGGAGCGACTTGAAGGCCTCGTCGCATGCGGCTGCCAGCGACTCCTTGTGCTGATCCCGTTCACTGATCATGCGCACAACATCAGGGGTGTGGAAGCGGGATACCTTCTTCGTGCCACTGATCTTCATCCACGAGGCGGGAACCTTCTTCAGATCAGTGTTGGCAACTTCAATCAGGTAGTCGATTCCAGCGACCGTGGCATAAGACACCGGAGTCTTCTTCCCAAGCTTGGTGGTTGCCTCTGACCGGTGCGCATCTAGCTCCTGCTCTACGGCGGCGATGCCGAGCTTGTGTTCCGTGATGGCATCCGTCTCTTCGGCCTCTAGGAAGAAGTTGTACTTGTCGTCCGCCCGAGCTGCTGCTGTGTTGATCTTTTCCAAGAATGAGACCACCACTCCGCCAATCTGTGGTATTGAAGAGACCGCTTCTCTGAGCAGGCTGGACTTGAAGCCGGTATCCTCTGGAGTCTTGATTTTGGTCTTTGGGTATTCCATGGATATCTTCTGCAGTATCTGCAAAGTATTCAAGAGCTCTGGCCGGGAGCACTTGTTGTAGTAGACGCGAATGAGACTTCTCTCAAGGTCCGTCTTGATGTTCGTCAGTAGGCCCTCGAGCTTGTCAACCCTCCAATCTGACTGGTTCTCATGCAACTCCTCGACAGCTGCGACTCTCTCCTCGAGCTGCCCCTTGTCAAGTAGGGGCCGACCAATCCACTTTCGCAGTAGTCTTTGCCCGAATCTTGTATGCGTTTTATCAATGGCCCACAAAAGACTGCCTTTGTCCGAATGATCGGTCTGATTCCTGTAGACTTCCAAGCTTTCCAGCGTTGTGCCATTGATGAGCATGTGCGTCCTTGTTGAAAAGGACGTGAAATATTTCGTCAAGTCAAAAATATGCTCCAGACCGTACTCCGTCAGATGATTGATCATTGCCGATAGGCAGATGGTGACTGCTTCAGGCAGCTTCAAGACCTTCTCTAGTAGGGCCGAAGCCCGCTCGTCGCTGTCCTTCAGCTTACCAGCATAGAACTGTGTCACATGCGAATATGCTTCGGCGGCCATGGTCTTGCCCTTTGGGACCCTCTCGACGCGGCTTCGATCTCCGAACACGTTGGTACTGCTGCCAGAAAGATGCTGAAGGAGTTTGTCGCTGGCCTTCGTCAGGTCCCCGACAATGAGGAACTCGCAAGGGGAGATGTGTAAAAGTCGAGTCTCAATCTCGCGGCGCATGAAACCATCTTCAAAGGTGTCGTAAATAATATCCCCGGTGGCTGGTTGGACGGCCAATATCCCCACATCTACCTTCTCGTCGGTCCCAGAGCCTTTGGCCTTGGACTCTGTGATACAGAGCAAGTAGCCGCCTGCTGGAGCGCCACTGCCCTCTTTGTCCCGCGACTGATCGAGCTCCCCAAGCTCATCGACATAGGTGCCCTTTGTGTAGACGTTTGTAAGCTTGCGGACGAAAGGCGCGTTGCGATTGTCTCCCGCCTTCTTGAGGGCTGCTGTCTCGATCTGGCGAACGACTCCGACCTTGTGTCCAGCTGCTACTAGCCGCTTCGCATGGACTGGCAGCCGATGTACTGGAATGCTCGCAGAGGCGAATCGGTCCAGGTGGGCTTCTGAGGGGTCTGACAGCTAGTCAGTCAATTATGCCGGCAAGAACAGTATTGGGCGAACACTTACGCTCGTCGTACCGATACTTGCCGGGGATGCAGACTATGCTCAGCTCCTTGGCAGCGATACGAGCATCTTCGCCGAAGAATCTGAACTTGTAGCCGACCTCTACAATGAGTACCGTGTCCATGTGCTTCCTCTTGATGTCCAGAAACTGGATCTCCATGGGCGTAAGCTTGCCCGAATTGGCGCCCTTCTTCTTGGATGATTTGGCAGGGCGGGCTGCCTCCTCTTCTTCGGCATCGTCACCACCTTCCGCATCTTCATCAAGAGCAGCCGTGTCATCATCAATTTGGAAGTTCCGACGCTTGATCATGGCCATACTGTCCGGGTGACCGAGCTTCTTGACGAATTTCTTGTGTAACTCGTCCTTCCGCCGCTGAGAAGCGGCGTCTTGCTTCGCATCATCATCTTGCGTGCCGTCTCCGCCATTGCTTGGACGCGACTCGTCATAAATGTAGCGTCCCGTTCGGGCAGTAGCTTTGACCGCGGCAGAGGGTGCTTCGACTCGAGGGGGAGAGGACTTGCGAAAGAAAGTGCTCTGATCCGGAGCCTGGTCTTTCGACTTCGCACGTTTCAATGAGGGCTCTTCGGGTGCGTCGTTGCCATTGTCCGTGTCTTCCTGGAGAGGGCGTTTGCGAGAAGGTGGGCTGCTGTCGGCTATGTCGCGCCCAGGTGGCGTCCCTTGCTGCTCCTCGGACTGGCGTCTCCTCTGGAGAGACTGCGAGAGGCCATTGACGGTCTTTGGGGTGAAAAAACTGGTCAGAGATGCCTGGCGCTTCTCAGAATTCTTGGATGGGCCCGCCATGATTGTCAGATCCTGCGCGTCACTGGGTCGTGACGCTGATTCTCGCGTGCGAAGTGCTTAACGCGTGCAGTAGCTCCGGTAGACGCGTCTCGTTATCTCAGGCGGGGCCGAGACCTCCTCTGAAGCTGGGATAGGGATCGTGGACATGGTCCGTGCAGCTACCCCAGGAAACGAGACGGGCTGCGGTGGGACGAACTCCGCTCATTCGTGAGATCGGCAGCACTTTATTTTGACTTCGCCCAGTTGGTCGACTGCACCGAAACCTTCTCCAAGCAAATTGACAGACAAATCACTGCTTCAACGCCTGTCTCTCAACTTTTTGATGCTCTCCATGCCGCTGAATCGGTGCCTGAATCCCAACACGCTAGCGTACCAACATCGTGGCCTGTGCCCTAATGGGTTCCCTGATGGGTTCCCCCTGAGAGGTCAAAGGAAGCTGGTGAGGTGGCAGCAGCGGGAAGACTGTGGTTATGTGTCAAGTCGCCGTGACTGGTCTGATGAGCTTGTCGGTAAGGCCACTCGTAACTTCTCACAATCCCGGCGGACTCTCTTCTAACTGTATGCACGACTCGGACCATGGTCCCGTCTGTGTAACGGCACCCTTTTCGGCTACTCTTCTGCTCTGCCACTGCTCACATGCCCGTGGCGGACTGGGGGCTGTTGGCTGACCTTTTTGTCGGCCGCGGACACCCTGCCCGGCAGCTTCGCCCGAGTCTTCGGTGGAGCTACAGTATTCCTGAGAAGCTTTTTGCTGTCACATGGGCGAATCTGATGTCCTCCCGCCCACCGTTCTCCCGTGCTGGTGCCCGTCCTGCCCCGTAACAGGAGCACGCCAAGAACTAAGACGGCTTCGAGCCCCCCTGGCCCCCTAGCACTACATGGCATCCCTGGAACAAGGGGCCGGGGCCGCATTCAGGCTAAATGGCCCGGCGGAAGAATTGCAGTAATGCCTCTTGGCCGAGCTACAGCACTGCTGTACCTTGGGATCCTGATTCAAACCTCAACTTCGCCGCAAGCGCGCGCCTTTGCCCGGCCTTTGCCCTTCACTAGCAGGCGCCAGCTGCTTTCTTCCGGGAGCCCAGAGCAAGCCTCGAATCCTGGCATATCTAGGCACGAACTCCTCACCCGTCAACGAGTTCGAGTTTTTGGAATCGTGACCTCTTTCGATTCAGCTATGTCGGGCACATCTCGTAACTCTGCGGGGCGAACGAGTGGCTCCCTCTGCTCAGGCGAGCCGACTTCCCGGTAGGAATCTGGACAGGCGGCAACAGGATCGACAGAATCCTCGGAGCTTCATCAAATCCCACATTCTGAGCCTTGCCTTGTCGAAAGATTTCCATGTGGATCGGCCGGAATTCAACGCGCGACCTGCAGAATATGTCGGCCACGCACCATCAAGTTGAAACATCTCACATAGTACGGCGTCCTCATCTCTTCCGGCTGGACAAATTCGGCCGAGTGCAGGTCCGTCCAAAACACGTGTCGAGTATCTCTTGTCGAGCCTCCTCGTAGATTTGGCATCTTTCCATAGGGGACGGCAATAATAATGCACGTCGTCTCTGGCTGCACACCAAGCAGTCCTTTCCCAAACCAGGGCGTTTTGGGGCGACGTTCCTCCATTGAATCGTTTGATCTCAGCTGCAAGGTCATGCGCGTTCATGTGGGGACCTGTTCTTAACGGCCCTGACGGCCAGGTCAAGCTGTCGAAGTCCACAGGTTCCCCATGGGCAACAAATGGGCAACCCCGGATTCCCCTTACCCTTGGTAGGGACAATGCCTGTCGATCGCCTCCCCCTAGCTGGATGCAGCCGAGTATCCTGGTCTTCGAAGCCCTTCGAGCAAGCAGGCCCACATTTCCATTTATCCATCTTCTGCCGGTGTACTACGATCCCAGTACATCGGGCAGCCGACCCCATGTTCCATAGGTCGCTGGGCCAGCCTGCCCAGTGGTCACATTGTCTCGGCCCTACTTGTACAGGTGCCACCTTCTGGGCCATCTCGCCTAGGCTGGCAGATCCAATTTATGCAGAGTATCCGGTCCGCTTGCCCGTACGTGCCTCCAGTGTGGACAAGGGTTTGAGCTTCCTGGTAGGATATACTGTAGTTATATATTCCCGACCCACTCCCCTTTTCGTCTTGCAACAGGCCGTCGTCCATCAGTCAACTTCACTTGGCCATACGAAACTGGGCACACCACGCAGTGGCTGCTCGGAAGTTCTATCCCACCAAGTCTTTGAGAGCCTCGATTTATCCATTGCCTCGATTTTCTGATCCGTCAGCATGGGCATCTTCAAGAGATCAGCGCCGAACAAGGAGGCGACGGTTGTTGCCCAGCAGGAGGCTCCCAAGTTCGAGCATGTGAACTGGACGAAGGACCCTGGCTTGAGGAAGCTCTACTGGCACGCCTTCGTCTTGTGTATTGCTTCGGCCACCACGGGTTACGATGGCATGTTTTTCAACAGTGTCCAGAACTTCGAAACATGGAAAGATGTAAGCTGGTGTTCTTGTAAACGTAGTCTTCTGCGCGCCCTCGCTAATCAAGAAATGTATAGCATTTCGGTGATCCGCAAGGCTCCATGCTTGGCTTGCTCGGAGCAATCTACCAGATCGGCAGTGTCGCTTCTATTGCTATAGTACCATGGTTCGCCGACCACCTCGGCCGAAAGGTGCCTATCGTTATTGGCTGTGTGATCATGATCGTGGGAGCTGTCATGCAAGGTGCCGGTAACACTCTTGGGGTCTTCATCGGAGGCCGTTTCCTCATGGGTTTTGGCAACTCCTTCTCGCAGCTGGCTTCTCCCACGCTCCTCACAGAGATCTGCCACCCTCAGCACAGAGCCCGTCTGACAACGGTTTACAATTGTCTCTGGAACGTCGGCGCCCTCTTTGTCTCGTGGCTCTCCTTCGGCACAAACTACCTTGGCAACGAGTGGTCATGGAGGGTCCCGGCTTTGCTTCAGGCTTTCCCCTCGTTGATCCAGCTCACCTTCATCTGGTGGGTTCCGGAGTCGCCTCGTTACCTGGTTGCCAAGGACAAGCATGACCAAGCCCTCGAGATTCTGGGGAGATACCACGCCAACGGCAACGTCAACCACCCAACTGTTCAATTTGAGTACCGTGAGATCAGGGAGACCCTCGCCCTGGAGCTGGAGGCCAAGAAGCAGAGCAGCTACGCCGATTTCGTCAAGACCAAGGGCAACCGCTACAGGTTGGCCGTGCTCATCTCTCTTGGTATCTTCTCGCAGTGGTCCGGCAACGCCATCATCTCCAATTACTCGAGCAAGCTCTACGACTCCGCCGGCGTTACGGACTCGACTTCCAAGCTCGGTCTTTCCGCCGGCCAGACCACCCTCGCCCTCATCGTCTCCATCACCATGGCCATGTTTGTCGACAAGCTCGGCCGTCGCCCGACTTTCCTGGCCTCCACCGGCGGCATGCTGGTCACCTTTGTATTCTGGACGCTGAGCACCGGCCTGTACGAGGACAAGGGCGCCGAGGGCGGCAGGTACGCCATGATCGTGTTCATCTGGATCTTCGGCATCTTCTACTCCCTCGCCTGGTCCGGCCTGCTCGTCGGCTACGCCATCGAGGTCCTGCCATACAACCTGCGCGCCAAGGGTCTCATGATCATGAACCTGTCGGTCCAGGTCGCCCTGACCCTCAACACGTACGCCAACCCCGTCGGCTTCGAGGCCTTCGAGCCCCACACCTGGAAGCTGTACCTCATCTACACCGTAAGTCCACTTCGCATCAGAGCGCACCTAGCTAATCAAAGATAAAAAAACAACAACCCTGAGAAGATCACAGCCGCTAATTCTTTTTCTTTTTCTTCACAGTGCTGGATCGCCCTCGAGTTCGTCTTCGTCTACGTCATGTACGTCGAGACCAAGGGGCCCACCCTCGAGGAGCTCGCCAAGGTCATCGACGGCGACAACGCCGCCGTCGCGAAGCTGGACCTCCACCAGGTCGAGAAGGAGGCCCAGATCGAGTCCCACGAGGAGCACTTCACAGGGAAGTCCTAGGTGTGACTGGCTTTGTATCTGCATATACCTATGTAATGATGTTTCCGTACGGACTCGGAGGAAAAGGGGTGCACAACCCTTTTTCGGTTTTGTTTATCAAAATGGCAATCTTAACCATAGGGTATATAGATGGTCCTAGATGCTTTTTCTTTGGCTCCCACCAACCACGGGGTTGGGCTGGGCTGTTAAAGAGCCCCTTGAGGTTCTATAGATTTTTATCCCATCCAGCGCATTATACCCCTAAGCATTCGTGGTCCTCCAGTCTCCAGTCAATCGTGATCTGTCCGATGCTGTGTCAGGTAAACCAAAAACCAAAAACCAAAAAGCCTAAGGACCCCGACCGGGCCGTGTTTCCGTCCCAACAGGTCACGGCCCCCAAAGATTCCTCGAATGTACAGCTAGGAAGGCTCTCCAAGGGTCTGGAAGGCTAGAGTAAAGAAGTCACAAGGGCAGCACCGATTTCTCGGAAAAACAAAGATCTCTCTGATCCAACATCAGCCAAAAAGGCCGAGAGATTATGGTGGCGACGGTGAGTAATCGCCACAGCACTTTTGCTGGCTCGGGGATGCGCTCACTACATGCAGTGGGGATCTACGGCTTACACTCCGGGTGGATCATCGAATAGTCGAAAAGGTCGCGTTTCCTTCAAACTGGACTTATTGTCCCGTTGCCAAAGAGCTACCAGACTGCACTGCGAGGATTTAATAGTTTCCATTTCATTAAATGAAGGACACAGAAACCAAACAACAAGGTAGTAATATTACCATTATGAATGGCGCCCAGCGGTGTGGAAAGAGGAATACACAATGCAAAACCACAGCCTTATGCAACAGCATCGGCTATATACAAAGCAGCTCCCGTCCTACAATCGTCCAAACTCAATAGACCTAGTCCAGGTTGTTCAGCACAGCCCAGACCTAACTATCCTCCCCAAAGCAACGCCCCTTCCACGCCTTCGACTTGATGCTCTGTCTCCTGCGCTCCCGCTCGGCATTCAGTCGCCGCGTCTCGTTGCGCGTCCTGCGGGCCTGGTGGCGCGGAGCTTGCGACGCAGATGGGTTGTGGTCTTTGGAGACGGCGTCGAAAGCCTTCAGGTCCGCAAGGAATCTACGCAGTCGGAGACCGGTCCTGTCGCGGATCCATGCGTCCAAGTCATCGTCGCAGGCGGCGCAGATGGCCATCTTCAGGCCCAGCAGGATGTCCCTGTCATCAATATCCCTGTCGAGGTAGGCGGCCGACTCGTTCGTGTCCGAAACTGGGACTTCTGTGGGTGATTCGAGTTTATCCTCTGTCTGGCGCCTTGAGCGCGACCCACTGGGCGAACTGAAGCTAGACACCAGTTGCTGGGAAGCCTCTATCTTTACGGCGGCTTGTTTGGCTGCCTCGAGGTCCATTTTCCTCTCGTATTGCCTCCTTTCGTCCATGTCATCCAGCTTCTGTATCACTGCATCGAGAGCTTTCTCAAAGGAAGAGGACCTCCCTACGGCACAACTCCAAGTGGCAGGCAGTTGCGGCACAGTGTTAGCGTCCTGCAAATTGTGAGTACTTGAGGGCTTTCCCAGCTGTTCCGTGGTGGCCTCCGATTCTTCTTTGATGGTTGCAGGCACGGGCGGAAGTTTTGCATGTGATTTCCGCCGCAGGACTGTCACTCTGGACCATGGCTTGCATAGTGACTGGCCAGAGTGGTGACGACTAACCGCTTGGGACTGAGACTGCGTTTGTGGAAGGTCTTTGGGCGGTGTCGCTGGCTTCTTTTCGAGGTCTTTAGTAAAGCCAACAATGGAACGCTCGGAGTGTGACACTTTCGGAGGAACTGGTGGCCCGTTTCCAGATTCCGCAGATTTCCTGACTTTTTCGGTCGTCGCGGAAGGCTGGGAGCGATCAGGGGTTGGATCCTTTGCTGGCACCGGAGGTCTTTCCTCCATTCCTGCCGAGATGTCTGCACTTTCATTTTCATGGTCTTCTGGAGACGGAGAGTTATTATGTATCAAGACTCCTGCTGTTGGCCATTGTGATGTGTCTTCCATGTGCCGACGAAGGCTTCTCCGCGGTACAGGCTGACGCTCGATTGGCGGCTCCTTCCGAGGAGTCCTGTCAACCAATGAGGTTGCACGATGGAGTGATGAAGATGATAATGATGTGTTGTGTGATTCCGGCTGCTTATTCTGCGATGTGGCCGGACTGGGGGAATTGAAGTACGCATCGATGATACCCAAGTTGTCCGAAGGCGTTAAATATGGGTCAGCCGCCGTGGCTCGAGAAGGATGGATGTGATCGATGGAAAACTTTCTGTTGCTGTGAGACTTAACAGCAGTGGGCACATTCTTTTTGCGGAACCAAGGAAGCAAGTTTTTGTTGACGGGTGTTGCTGTCCTATTCGAAGCCTCCTGTTGGGTTTGCGGGCCGGAGGGATCAGCTTCACCCTCATGTTCGTGCGGAGCCGTTGACTCCTCAGGAACCGACTCCTGCTCTGATGGAGTAACAGTGCTCCCGTCCACCTGTACAGGAGCCATGGGCGCATGTCTTGCGTTTCTATTATTGGCAGCTAGTCGTCGCTGGTGAGTCGACTCCAGGATTCTTGGCATCTGCTCACGCGAAGTCACTGCCAGTCCGGCAGCTTTGAACTGTCTATGGTATGGCAAAAGCTCCGTCACTGTATCCAGAGTTGTCGGGGAGTCCGAGACCGTGGGCGTAGATCGAGGTAGTTCTGGCTTTCCATCGGAGTTGACTGCCGCGGAGTACTTCTCAAGTTGCTTTGTAAATCGAGCCAACGTTCTTGACTGGTCTCGAGTCTGGGGAGGCTCCGGAGCTGGATTGGGAAGTGGTTTGTTCTTGGTAGGCGACATCAGACACGAAAGGCAATCCTGCTGCGATAGTCCCATACTGAGAGACTCTTCGGCTAGGGGACCAAGAGGTGCAAGTCGGTTGTCTGCCATCGCCCTCGAAGATGCACTTCTGCATTGTTGACCAGGGTTCCCAATCGGTCTGGCACTCCGAGAGGTAGGGGGAGCGCGAGCGACGTAGCTAGCGTGCCTCTTTGCGTTATTTCTAGGGAACTTGGTTAGTTCCATGCTGCTGCTACCGTCGAGGGACCCGACGTGAGCATATTCGGGCTTTCTCTCAGAAGGGGGTACTGGGCGGGATAAGTCAGCCCATGCGGTGGTCATTCTGGACGTGGAGAACGGACCATAATGACCAGGATCTTCCGGCACTTGCATGAGGGAGAACTCCGCTTCGTCTTGACCTCGCCTATAGTTCAGCGCATGGGCTGCGGATGCGGTCTTGGGTTTGTCCTGAGAGTGAACGACGTTGTGAGGAACTGGCGTGACCCGTGGGCGAGAATTCACAGGTGGGTTTGGGTCTGCGTCACGTCGCCGAGGTGTATCCAAGCCGGCGATCCATTGCGTAGAGCCAACCCGTGGGGTGGCTTTGGAGTTTCTTTTCTGGATAGAAATACGTGTACCTGATGGGCGCAGGCCCGACGAGGATGTTGAGTGGGCGAAGGACACTCTGACCCTACTATTCCTGTTGCTGACAACGCGGCGCCGGCTCCGACCGACCAGTGCTTGCTGTGCACGTCGCAAACGAGACAGAGGCGGGCTGAGAGGCCTCTTGAGGACATCCTCAGCAGCTTTCGTGGATGGGTTCGCAGGTTGAGAGGAGGATGAGGCGGGTTTGATGGTGGGCCGGCCATGCGGACTTCCTTTCTAAGATAAGTTGAATGCAGGCATCGTCCATATTCCAAAAAAGGCCTCGTTGTGAAATGCGATCCCGAGGAATACTACCGATGTTGGCGAGGACTATGGCGAGTAGAACATGGCAGACGGACTGAGAGGCGCCGGGTAGATTCACAATGTCAGTAGGAGAGAAATAACGAGCACAGGACCAGGACGAGCCTTTCACAGCAAGTTAGTATCAGCCTAGACCTGACCAGAAGGAAGGAGTGTGATCATGGCTACCGGCAAGTGGGTAGCGGAGGAGCACAGGTGAGTGAGTGCTCCTGCCGTGCAGTCTGCCGCATCCTCATTTGATGTCCTTGATGCCAGGGCCCGAGTAGCTTTCGAGCTGCCTCCGCCCCTTCCTCAGCAGAAACTCGATGGCGGCGAAATCACGTTTCTCAATGGACAGGTTCTTGTGGAACTCGGACCTGGCAAAAGCCTCAAAGTGTTTCCGAGCGACCTAGAAGCCCAGTGTAAGTAATTGCCAGATCCTTCGGTTGTGCAACGGATGGATGATTACATCTGGTTTCTTGCGCGTCTCTCTCAAGCACTGACGATACAAATTCAGTACCTCCTTCTGTAGACCTGACAGGCGAGCCATAGCGAGCCTCTGTTGTGGTAATTGTTTTTTTTCCCCCTCGGGAGATGTGGTCAAGCTGGCCTCGGGAGTGCGAAAAACCCATCAAGTTGAGTTGTGTTGATCGAGAAGTTTTTGGATGGGCCGGGTGATGGTGGACGTCATTACTAGACCCACCCCTACACTGACAGCTGCAGCACGGAATAGGGGGCCTGGGCCCAGATGTAAACCCCTGTCGATTCATGGCGTCACGATGCTCAGCAATCGCACTCTGCCCATCCGCCTGCAAATAATCTACAATCCACGAATATGTCTCAGGTCTTGTTTATAGACTATTTGTATTCTTTGAATTCCTCGACTAAGCTGGAACGATAATGATTGTCCTCATGGGACAGGAGACGGAATATTCTGGAGACAAATTACAGTCACTTTCGCTGTGCAGGGCTCGAGACAGTTACTATTCAGTCCACTTTCTGCTTCAGAGTCTCATTTATCCTGGTATGCATAGGAATACATGCCACTAGAAATTTTATCGTGTGGGTCCCTGCAACCTGGGGAAAAGAAGCGACATCCGTTTCCAGGAGTGCGTCTCTGCCCATAGACCTGACTCTGTGGCATTGGGTTGGAGGTTATCACACGCGAGGTTTCTCATAACAAGTTTTCCCACTGTAGCCCATCCATCCTATGGAAGGTAGGGTTTCACAATAGAGAAGGTGCCACAGCAGGTCATCCCATAGCGCCTACTACGGCAATGTAGTCCTCCCAGTGTAATTCGCTTAGGATATTTTTGGCAAGCACAATGTGGCCGGCGAGGTCGCTGCTTGGCTCACTATATGTCCCATTCTCGTGGTAAGCTGCACCTCCATGCCACAGCTGGACTCACCGTGGCCATTATCACCTACTTACCTACTTATCACGATGGCACGCCTATACCACACCACCGCCAACTTGTCAGACGTCAAAAACTTTCTCAAGAGAGCAAAAGACAAGGCAAAGGACAAGACCAGGCAGGCCTTCCACGGAAGCCGAGAACCCATGTCAGTGTCCTTGGCCATCGTGTCAACTCCCCCCCCCCCAATGCTGACCCGTGCCGCAGCCCTTGCACATGCTGTTACGACGACCATCATCCTAGAGACCTTGTCAGATTGCCCTGCCAGCACAACTATTGCAAGCAGTGCTTCCACCAGCTCGTCCGGAATGCGCTCCAGGCAGAAGCCTACTGGCCACCTAGGTGCTGCGACCTCTCCCCAATCAACCACAACACCTGCCTCAAGAACATCCCAAGGGCCCTCGCCGGCGAGTACAAGCAGAAGCGACACGAGTACTCGGTGCAAATCAACCAGAGATACTACTGCCCGGCCCCGGACTGCGGCCTCTTCGTTCCCGCGGACAACATCAACACGCCGTTCCGCCGGGCGCTGTGCAGGGCGAAACACGCCACCTGCACGGATTGCGGGCAGGCGGCGCACGCGGACGCGGTGCAGTGCCCCAGGAACGCGGACATGGAGCTCGTGCAGGGGATCGCGCGTCAGCAGGGCTGGCGGCGGTGCTACCGCTGCCTCACCATGATCGAGCACACCAAGGCCTGCCGCCACATCCGTTGTCGGTGCGGCGCCCAGTTCTGCTACGTCTGCGGAGCCGTCTAGTGGACCTGCGGATGCACGGAGGGCCAGCTCACGGCTATCAAGAAGCAGGCGAAGCGCAATGAGGAGAGGCGGTGGGAAGAGGAGGTACAAGCATTCTGGAGGGCACATGCATTCGGCGGCTTACAGTAGTTTACCAGTCATCCATTAACCTCTTCAGATTGAAGTTAATAATATGATGATACGCTGCCAGGATACGCACCAGGAGCCTGCCGACTGGGCACAACCGTTTCCTCGTCCGAGCTGTTCTCGTCCCCAAAGTCGTCGCTGCGGTGCGGTGGGGCGCGCATGGCATTCAATGTGAGGTTGTCCAGCACCGGGACGTCGAAGGGCTTCAGGGTGTGGATCTCACGCGCCGAGGGCATCTGGGCGAGCAGGATGCCCGCGGGAGTGATGGCCTGGGTAAATATCTGGGACATGTTTAATCAGTAAAGGTCGTCCAAGAGTAACTTCAGCTTAGATTGAGTCCATGATGGAGTATGGAGCGTATGTCCTCACCGTGTCATTTTGCTTGGACCATTTGGCCTCCAGCATCTCGATCACGCGCGTCTCCTCCAGCTTCCCGGCGTCCGCACCCCATGTCGTGCCCTTCTCCACCCGGCGGTCCTCTCGCTTCTCCGACCACTCCTTTTTGAGCCTGCCGAGTCCCGATGACTTCTTTGACGGGTCCCTGACCTCGACGCCCAGCTCCTGGTACGCCGCGTGCAGCCACCCGATCGCGTTGCCCGTCTGCCCGCCCAGTTCGGCGTCAATACCGAAGAAGCGACATGCCTTTGCCCTGCTCGTCCGCCGCAGGTCTTCGAGGTACTTGATGAAGCCCTCGTTCAACCTTCCAGAGCTGACGGCTCCGCCACCGCCACCACCTGAGTCTTCACCCTCCTCCTTGCTCTTCTTGCTGCCGAATCGAATGCTGCCGCCACCAATGGGTCCTACTCCTCCTCCTTGTGACGCGCAGAGAGAGTGCGCCTTGGCTGCATGCTCCGCTGCGGCGACACACAACCTAGCAAACAGATGCGCCCGCACCTTCGGTATGTCTGGCGCCTTGTACATCCACTCCTTGTCGTTTTGGTTCCTGTCCTGCGCCACCACCGCCGGGTACGGGTCATCCTTGAGCACGGCGAGCAGGGTTGCCTCGGCGAGTGCCAGCTCGCACTGTGCCCGTGCGGTGGCGGCTGATACGTCTGCGCATGGGGGTGAGGACAGGTGGGAGCCGTGAGGGCGCTCGGCACGGCGCGCGAGGTGGTCGTACACGCTGGCGGCGTCGAGGAGGTGCTTGGTCGCCGTCGATATGGAGGCCTGGCGCGGCTGCGAACCGATGGCGTACAGGTCCTCTGTGGTGGTGGTGGAGAAGAGCGGATGGAGGGCTGTGCGTGCCAGGAGCGTGTAGGTGTAGCCCAGGGTGGCCAGCACGAAAGCGACCTCGTGCTCCAGGCTGTGGATCTTGACCCTCGCGTTCTCCCGCTTGCCTGGGATGAAGACGTCTGCCAGCGTGGGCCGCCACTCGATATTCAGGGGAACGTTGGACCGCTGGATGATACTGAAGATCTCGAGGCCATTGCCAATGGTGCGGTGGTTCAGGCCCGAGTCGACGGCGAGGAGGTACGGAAGATAGCCCGTTATGGCCGAGATGATGGTCGGCAGATTGGAGCTTTGTGACTGTGGAGAGGATCGTTTGTGTTTCTTGAGGACATCTCGGACGACACCGCGTTGGGTGCTCGCCGAGAGAGGGAGGGAGGGGTGCGATTCGCAGGTGAAGCTCGAGGAGTAGGAGAAGGCCGAGGTCGTGGGGAGCACGAACGGATAGGGCATCTTGAGGAGACAGTCTGTAGCGAGTGTGTAAGTTCAGGCATCTGCAAAGGTCAGGCTGCGTCTTTGAGACAGTATTTATGTTTCGAGACGTACCTAATCACAAACGAAGGCCACCACCACAAGCTGTTGCGCTGAGGGGCTCAAGCTCTTGGCATTGGTGTTGGCATTGGGTATCGTGGAATGTGCCATCTGCTGGTCGAGCTACAGGGTCCCCTAACAGACTGATGTCATGGCAGCCACAGCAGGTGCCTGTCGTCCCTGGGGACAGCCCCACCAGCAACCGGAGAAGTGTTAGATGCCGATCCCGGGGCTACAAGGTTGTGGGAGCTGGAGCTTGCTTCTGGACAGCTTCCAGAAACTTCAATTGGACTACCGTAATAAAAGTTCCCCGGACGATCCACCCGCCCAACAGCAATTCGGCACTACGACCACGACCACGGACCACCGCAACCAGCACCACCCTCTGCAGCCAATTCTTGAGATTCCACGAGGTCCCCGTCGTCCCCAGCTGCGCAATGGCTGGAACACCCTCAGGTCGTCACCACAAGCCTCGACGCAAGGTCAAGCAGAACGGCGATGGAAAAGGGTTCCAGCTCTCCAAGGCCGAGACCCTCGTCAGGGCGCCCTCCTTCCCACTGTCAGCCTTTCTCTGGCCAGCACGAGGCTCGGTATCGCAATGGGAGGTTCTGCCACTCATTCTTATGGTAGTCGGTCTGTTCAGGTGGGCAGCTGGTCTCTGGGGATACTCAGGTGAGCATTAACCACAATGCTGCGGGCGAGCGTGACGAGCTTGTCGGCCTTGGCTCAAGGGGCGTCCGGCTGACATTCATCCGTGTGTTTGCAGGATTCGAGAAGCCCCCGATGTTCGGTGATTACGAGGCCCAGAGGCACTGGATGGAGATCACAACGCAGCTCCCCATATCGTCATGGTACTTCTACGACCTGGAATGGTGGGGGCTCGACTACCCGCCCCTGACGGCATACCACAGCTGGTTGTGCGGCAAGATTGGCACCCTCATCGACCCCTCTTGGTTCGCGCTCTACACGTCGCGGGGCAACCATGATGCCAATCTGAAGATATTTATGCGGGCGACTGTCATCGTGTCCGAATACCTCATCTTCGTTCCGGCGGTGGTCATGTTTGTGAGGAGGTACGGCAGGCTCCTCGGCGTGTCCAATTGGACAATTTCGGTCGCCCTTGTTGCCGTGCTCATGCAGCCCGGCACGATACTCATCGACCACATTCACTTCCAATACAACACGGTGATGCTAGGTTTCGTCATAGCGAGCATGTCCTCTATGCTTGCCGGGCGCTTCTTCTGGGCATCAGTCTTCTTCGTCGCCGCACTCGGCTTCAAGCAGATGGCCCTCTACTACGCACTACCCGTCTTCTTCTTCCTACTGGGAAGCTGCCTTTTCCCCCAGATCAGGATCACTCGTCTGTTGGCCATCGCACTCGGCACCGTCGTCTCGTTCGCCGTCCTGCTCCTCCCACTGGTCGCCGGTGCACTGTATGATAAGAGCCAGGGCGCCTCTCCCAGAGCTGAGCTGCAAGGAGCCGATGCTCGCCTGCCAATATTCCAATGGATCGAGGATTATGTCGATACGAACGTCTTCTACTGGCCTGTGATCGAACAGCTTGTCCAGGTGATCCACCGTGTCTTCCCCTTCGCGAGGGGTCTCTTTGAGGACAAGGTCGCAAATTTCTGGTGCGCCCTCAACGTGGTCGTCAAACTACGACAGTGCCCCTCGGAGCTTTTGCAAAAGGCGTCCTTGGCTGCGACCCTTGCATTCAGTCTGGTCCCCAGCCTGATTCTGTTCTTCAAGCCCAAGAAGGAGCTCTTGCCCTTGGGTTTCGCCACTACGGCCTGGGCATTCTTCTTGTTCAGCTTCCAGGTCCACGAGAAAAGCGTGCTGCTCCCCCTGATGCCCATGACTTTGCTCTTGGCCGGCAACAACGGTCTCGGGAAGGACACTCGGGCATGGGTCGGATTTGCGAATATCCTGGGCTCGTGGACAATGTTCCCTCTCCTGCAGCGGGTCGACTTACGTGTTCCATACGCGGTGATCACCGGGCTATGGGCTTATCTCCTCGGTCTGCCACCCACGTCTCTTGGTGCTTACTTTGAGAACAGCAGCAGCGCGTTGACACAGTGGGCCACTTTCCTCCTGCATGGCGGCTTCTATCTAGCCATGGCAGCTTGGCATGTTCTCGAAGGCTTCGTCGCACCGCCAGTGGACAAGCCGGATCTGTGGACCGTAGTCAACGTTGGTATCGGCGCAACAGGTTTCGGAATCTGTTATCTGTGGTGTCTCTACCGGTTGGTAGTGGAAGCCCAGATTCTACCCAGGAAATCCGTTTCCACGCAAAAGAAAACGCAATAGCGTTCGCAGGCTCATGCAACCTAAATTGAGTGTCCGATATACCAGGAGGAACTTGCTCTATTTTCAAATTTGGTACAATGTGGGTGGCAGGGTGTTCTGTGGACTTAAAAGCATAGCAGGTGGCATTATACCGGTCTTGTCTTCATTTTCTTCTCATCTTACTAGATATTCCTGCTGTACTCTATGCATTTGGACTATGGATTTCAACCATGGAAGTTGAAGTCCAGAAAAGGCAATACCCAGCTACAAACATACAGGTGGCAACAATTTCGATGGATTGACGGGACAAAGGTTCCCCGCTCAGCAGGATCTCATGGTGATTTTGGCACGACAGCCTTGTCTACATTACATGCCGCATGCCGCACGCGAGCGGTCGGGGATCGAAATGATGGTGTACAACGTTGCTTACGCCACGCCGCGCCACACACCCTCAGGACTAGCTGGACTGCGAGGACAGCATGCAACATACACCACATGAGCAAGCCCTTGCGTGCATACCTCTTCCACGAGTTGAATCCTGCGCGGGGCAAGGCCGTCGCCCGGCCGCTCGATCGGGCCCAGCCTGCTGGCAAGCAGGCAGGCTCCCGGCGATGAACTCTTAAGGTGGCATGGGTGGCTGCAGGGCCTGCACCCTGTTTGGAAGAAGCCTCCGCGATCTATTTAATGATTGTGCATCCGCTCTGGGTGTTCATGGTTAGCTGAGGGTTCTGGAAGGGCTTAGGCACCTTCGTCAGTTTCCTTCCTCTTTCCTGCGGGGATGTATTTTGCCCACCGCTCTGACAGATCTCCTCCTGTGGATGTAACTCAGTGGGAAAAGCTCATTGATTCAGTCCAGGACGAAGTGGAGGGGAATGACCAAGTAACACGTGAAGAGTTTGGGCGTCGATCAGCGCGGCCGTCGATTCGGCCGCTTCTCATCTACGGAGCATTCCCGGCACTGGGGTTCTGTGGCGGAGGCAAGCGAATGCAGGCCGCCTTTCTGGAAGCCCCAGTCAGCGCAGAGCCCTGGTCAGCAGCCCTGAGTTGGCATACAGCCATCCTCTTCTCCCAGCCCGCTTCCACCCAGATGATGATTTCAGAGAGGTGGAGGTGCAACTGGATGCAACAGGTGAATGTCGAATCGCATAATATTCGTTTGAACGATCTGGACCTAAGTTGGGTGATTTCATGCTCTGCTGGGTTCGTATTGTGTCGCAAGACTTGAGTGCTGCGCCGTGGACTAGCAAACGGTGCCTCTTTCTATGTAATATCGCCCCGAGGAGGATGGGCGAAGGACGGGCCGCGGGATGCCAAGCCTAGCGGACTGCGGCTGACAGACCTCTCACCTCTCGCTCTCCCCCTGCCCCTCTCTCTTTCTCATTCTTGGGGGCCTGGAATCCTCACCCCCAGCCTTCCCAGACCACGGATCTCGCAGGCTCGCGTTCCATCACTCATTTTGGGAGTGGGCTCGGTATTTCATTTTCAAGGGAAATCGAGCAGGGGATCAGGGGATGCCTGGGAAATAAAAGAGTTCCATCGTAGGGCAGGGCTGACTTAGCCTTGGAGCTAATCCTGTCCGGTCCACCCCCACAATAAGCCGCTTATGTACCGCGCCGCAATCTATTTCGACATCAAACCTACCCATTGGGCTGAGGTAGACACTACGCGACCACAGGTATGCCAGCAACGACTGACTGTCCTGCGCTCGTTCGGCCGCTGGATGACGAGCGTCGATGAGGGCGTTTGCAAAGTCATTTCCTGGGCTGCATGTCGCCCTTCAGTGCTGGCCTGCCATCGTCATTCGACCCTTTGGGACCTGTCTCCACCTCTCAGTCACTCTACAACACGGAGTGGGATGCCCTCACAATCAAGGCATTCTGACAGGTCAACCAGCTGGTCTTGCGACCTTCTGTACATGCAACCACTGGGTCTGGGCAAAGAACACACCAGTTCACGGGCTGCTAGTGCCCTGTGTCGGTTTTATCCGAGGACACCCATCAATATCTCTGCCAAGGACCAACTTGCCAGTCCGAGGTTCAGCCACCACGTCGACCTCACACCTCATTACGGTCCATCAAGCTCTGCACATGATGGCTCATTGGCTCGATTATTAGATGCTGGGTGGACGCATCGCCCACCGGCTGGATGCGGCGTCGCTGCTGCACTGTAACCCAAAGTGCGTCTTGATACCGGACCCCATTGGAAACCCAACATTCCCCTCCCTCAAGCTCGAGTCGAGGCGAAGCCGTCTTCCTCGCGGGCCGTTCAAAGGCTCCAAGATTCCATCTCGTATGCTAGTGGAGTTGGTTGCAGAAGGGCTGGCATGTTGGACGATGCCAACATTTCCATTATGCCCCCAAAGTGATGGGCAAGAGGGTGGCTTTTGGTTTGTCACTAGAAACCCCAACCTCCCACCCTTCAAGGTCTCCTACGCGATGTTGGTAGCCCGAAAGGGCAAGTCCGTCTTGGGAAGGTTGGACAACATGGTCTTGGTCCTTTGAAAGCACCAACATGCGGCAGGAGACGTGGAGAACTGCTGTGGCTAGCAAGCTCGCCGGAAGCTAGTGCTGTCCGCAAAAGCTGAGCGTGGTGGGACAGCTTGGCCAAGGGTCATGTTGCTATTTTCCACACCCGGCTGGCATGTTCGCACTGCAGTCAGCAACAAGTGAGGTCGATAGGATTCCTCTTTCGTCTTATTCTTGGACTGGCGGGCCCTGCTCACTGCTCATACCCACGCCTCTGCTACCCTTCTGCTGACCCACCGTAATTATCTCATTTTCCTTGACCCTCCCAGCTCAACTCTGTTTCTTCTGTCCATTTTGTCATCTTGCCTCACTCAAATCCACTCACGAGGTTGTATCGACACAATCCGCGATATGCAACATATGGGCTTCGAAAGTTCGAGTTGAATAGCTAGAGACCAAAATGATGTTCTCGAAGATATTCGCAGGCCTGACGACCTTCGCTACTGTCGTCAGCGCTCAGAGCACGGAAGACTCCGACTCGGCTACGTCCAGCACACCGGCAAGTAGGACTGCCTCGGCTACGTCCTCATCGACCTCCGCAGCAAATACAATCGACGTCTCTGTGGGCGCAGTATGGATCCCGTCCTGATTTATGAGGATGCTTGGATATTGACCAGGTGTTTAGGAAGGTTACAAGTTCACCCCACAAGTGACGAACGCTTCCGTTGGGGATATCATCCGTAAGAATCGACGCATGTACACTCCCGCCTACGGCCTCTCACTGACACGATGCCTGCGCACAGGGTTCAGATTTTATCCAACAGGACATTCAGTCGTCCGGGCGGAATATAAGTACCCATGGTTAGTAGCTCCCCGTCGCCAGGGAGCCCAGGCAATCCTAACATCAACTTAGTATACCCTATGAATATACCGGTGCGAACAAGATCGGCTTCTTCTCTGGCTTCGAGAATGTTGCCACAATCACCAATGATGTGAGTCGGCACGTTTACATGCGCATCGAGCATCACCGCTGACAACACGTCACGACAGGGCCCTACTTTCGAAGTCAGGGTGAACGACACTGCTCCCATCTGGTTTTACTGCGCAGCTCCAGGATCATGCATTGATAACTGGATGATCGGGGTCATTAACCCTAATGATACACAGACTCTGGACGTCCAGCTTGCGTACACGAGGAACACAACCACGCAAATGGTACCAGGCGATCCGCTGCCTTCTGAAACTGCTGCTGGCACCTCGGGTGCAACACCAACATCAAGCTCATCGTCCGGGTCCGGCAATCATTCTCATTCCAGCCCGCCACTCAGCGCCGGAGCTATCGCCGGTATCTCCATCGGTGGAGCGGTAGTGCTCCTCATAGCAGCGACACTCCTCTATTTGTGCGGCCGTAGAGGTGGACTGGACAAGGCATACAACCGACAAAGCAGGCATGCTATGGCTCCACCGCCCATGAGCGAAGTGAAATATAACCCCGGCGCAAAGAGCCCCGGCGAGGAGACATTCGCAACAACAGCTTACTCAGTCACTCCTTCGAACGATCCATATCAACAACACCAAGGGCACAACATGTCCCAAAGTGTACCACCATACTCCGTACACAACGGGAGCCCACCGCCGATGAGTGTCCACTCCCAGAACTCGTATCAGCATTTCGCCGGTCCACAAGGTATGGGAACTCCGCACACGCAGGGCTCAGACAACGGAGGTGGATTATTGTGAGTTGCACCCTGATTCAGCCGTCGCATGCTGAGAACAAGATTGACTGACAAGCCTTAGCAGCAATGTGCCACAGCGTCATGGCACGCCGGGACCTCAGCAGCAGCAGCAGAACCCACAGACTCCCCTGGTCGAGCTGCCGACGTCGCCCTCGGCCACGCAGGGCTACGCAGCAACGCGGACATTTAGTTGGGCAACGGGTGGCGAGGGGACGAACCGATCGAGCAGGCCTTCATGATGATCACGACATCACACTTTCTTTTCCACTAAATTTCAGCACAAAGATATTATTTATGCCTTCATCGTAAGGCGCGGGGGCTTACATACCTTGGTACGGCGTTGGAGGAGTCTCGTGGCACCCGTGAAGGAGGCCTGTGTTCCTGTGGACTGGGATGGGTAGAGCGAGCGGGTCATGGCTGACACCGTCACTGAACATTCATTTACTGGGATGGACGGTTACCTTTCTCGCATTCGCATAGACTAAGCAGGTCTCATGTGGCCTTATATCGCCTTTCAGGGCTGTCATTACATGACACATCTGTGGCGGCGGTTTCTTTGTCCAAGCCGTATTCACCATCGACAGGATGGTGATGAGATGTGCCGAGGACATAATAAAGCCGTGTCCAAGCAAACTTCGTTGGTCCAACCGTTCACGTGTCACCATTTTGAACGTGCTCTCCGTGTTTGTCGCGTGACACATTTTGCTTCTTTGTGCTACTAGTAGCCGTTAGTATTGATGCTCTGTGTTCACTATCCCGGCTATTTAAATACGGGCAGCTACAGAACGACTTGTAGATATATTACGGTTTGCCCGGTGCGAGAATCAGAGCAACCGCCCTACGCTCTGCAGGGTTTCCAAGGAAGAAGGGTCACTCGAGCCAGCTATGGAGGTCACCCAGATGTTTCTTGTCATACAATACTTCTGATGGCACTGAAAGAAGCAGTATTATCTTAGTAGACAGCATTAGACGATCATTAGTACTTGTATAGCTACTTTCACATGCTCACTTTAAGGCCTCATTGGCAGGCCTTGAACCTAACGAACTGTACCGAATCATCCTTGTACAGCTCGAAATAGTTCTCATGTGCGGTCCCGTTGGATCCTCCGGCGCACGCAGGATCGTCCAAGTTGCAATAATCGCGAAGTTTGTCAGACCAAAGATTCAGTGCTTGGAGCTGCTCGCCTTCCCTTGGCCAGGCCTGATGATGCTGGTCAGCATGTATTATCACTCACAAGACAACCTCTACTTCCAAGGCACTCACAGAGGTTGCTCTCGCTCCAACCAGGAGATTGTATGACTGGTTGGCATTGTGCCGCGGAGACCCAAACATCAACGCTACGATGACTGCCACGCGGTTTCTGATCTCAGCGTGTGGTCTCACGGTATATACGGGCAAGTTTTGTAAATTGACTTGGGATTTCCTTATTGTGATCCGCCGGGAACGTCCCAGGGGAAATCCCCTCGCTCGTCTCCTGCACACACGAGCTGGCATTCCCCCCACCCCCGCCGAGGTAATCGCCCACGACCTGGCCGCCCTGACTATGGCCCGAGAGGACGACCTTGGGCGTCCAGGCAGCGCGTCGCGTAGTCGGTGACGGCCTTGCCGAGGTTGGCGATCCTGGTCTCGGCGGACTCGCAGTAGTCGTTGAACACGGCCGGGTACTCAATGTTGGACCACGAACAGTCCCAGTCCTTGCATATCGCCTCTGCGGTTGGCAGCTGCCGGCCCGGGTAGGGCTCGCTGGTTCCGCGGACGAGGAAGACGTGGACCGCGGAACAGGCAAGGGGCGTGCAGAGCGCCGAGAAGGCGCCCGGTATCACCGCCGGGAGCAGCAAGAATCTTGTGCCGCGCATGGTGCCTGGTCTCCAGTCCGGATCCGTGTTTGTGGAAAAGGAGGCACTCTTGTGTGCGAAATTATCGCCAATTGCGCGGGACAAACGACAATTAGCATTGTTGTAAGAGACTGGAGGCAACACGCGTATAATATATACAAATCCTCATATTCAATGTTAGCTGCCTTGTCTCTATATCCCCTCTCGTGACATTACTTATAATTTATTAAAACATTTAAATTAAAAAAAAGATATCATTAAAAGATAAAATAAAGGATTTTATTTTAATTAATTGTTATTTTTTTTTTAAAAAAAACTAACTTTTTAAAAGAAAATACTGTTTTTAACCTTGAAATTATTCTTTTTTAATGATTAATTTCAGCCTTTAAAAACTATTCTGAATTACTAGGAATTTATATAAAACTAATAATTTAAAGTAAATTGACGGTCTGATAAGGAGTATATTTATAATGACTATTTTGAGCCAGAGGAGAAGGCTTTAGAGTAACAAGATAAGCCAAACTGTATTGAAGAGCCATAGTGACCATCTCTGCGGCTCACCAAAGCACGGTATGGGAGCTTTTCAACCCCAGAGTATCTCCTCTCCCCCGTAAAATCAACATGATCGAGTACAACATCAGTTGGACACGGGCCGAACAGAGACTGACAGATCGGAAAATGACGCACTTGCTTCTGGTGAAGTGAACATCCGTCCGTGTAAGAACACAGAATGAAGTTGTATAATTCCGAGGCGTCGTGTCACCTTGTTATATCAACAGCTTCAAATATCGTCTTCGTGGACGAGTGGATTAAGGCCGGGGAAGAAAGCTCTGCTGTCCACGTGCTTTCCCAAAAGCAGTGGATTTCGGCCCATAACGGAGTGTTTCTCTGAGAGGCATACGAGCATGACAGGCGGATGCAATAACTCGGGGATACGGATGGCGCCGACTGTATCCATATTGGGAGACTTGGGTGACACAAGAGCATCCTTATGCCAACAGAAGCAACATTGAACCCACCCTTCCCACAGAGCTTTAGCTAAGTTACACCCACTAGCTTGTGACAAGAACGGACAAGGCATAGAGGATAAATACATGGTAACCCAGAGCTCAGCAGCAAAGCCGTGATAAAAAGAACACGCCCATAAACAATGAGTAAGCCGGCTGGGATTAGTTGACGGGCCAGTATCACTTTCGGTCGTCGGCAGAGTACGAGGAGACACTTCACCTGACATCCTGATATTGATGAATCTTGAGAAAATGCATGCGTATATTTTCTTCATGTGTGAAGAGTTTGGGTATATGAGATTGGAGTTGCCCTTGGGAGCAGAGATAGCCGAGCCTTCTGAACGCCCACCCACTCACAAGTGTTCCATATTTTGACACTTAGGCCGGCCGAAATTCTATAATATACATCACTCATCGATCGAGAGCTTGACTCTGACACTAGAACGCGGGGTACTGTTAGTAAGGTCAGGATCTCAAAGGCAGCCGTAAACACATACCATCGTATAGTACACCCCCTTCTGTTTCAACAAGTCAGCATGGTTGCCGACTTCTAACACCTTTCCTTCGCCGAGGACATAGATCACGTCTGCGTGCTGAATTGTGGACAGTCGATGTGCCACTGCGACCGTTGTTCGCCCTTTGGCTACCTTCTGGAGCGCAGCGGATATCTGCCTCTCGCTCTCCGAGTCCAATGATGACGTTGCCTCGTCAAGTAGCAGCACCTTTGGGTCACGGATAATGGCCCTCTGTAAACAACATCAGTACACAGGAGCTAACTTCCAACTTTAATCCTGCAACCAAACTACTCACCGCGATGCTAACCCGTTGTTTCTGTCCGCCGGACAGCGCAACGCCGCGGGAGCCAACGCCGGTATTGTCTGCGAAGAATTAGCCAATCGTGATAAATATGCACCTCGCGAATCAAGAACAAAAGTGTAAAAGCAGAATACTTATACGTACAGCCCTCAGGTAATGAGATGATGAAGTCGTGGATTGCAGCGTCTTGGCACGCTTGGTGAAGTTGAGTGTCAGTCACCGTCGAAGAATCGGGTATTCCGAGGAGAATGTTTTCCCTAATGGTGCCTGGGAAAAAAGTCAATATCAGTATCATGAATCGAAGAGAGGAAAGCAAAAGACGCCAAAGGAAGAGAAAGATACCTTGGAACAGCGACGCCTCTTGGGCCACCAGCGAGAATATTTTCCTGTACTCGTGCACATCCACCGATGTGATGTCCCTCCCGTTGCACATTATGCTTCCCTGCTGGGCATCGTAGAACCGTTCGAGCAGCGCCACCGTGCTCGACTTCCCAGCACCAGAGGCACCCACGAGGGCCGCGAACTGGCCCTTCTCGACCGTGATGTTGAGGTGCTTGAAGACTTGGACCTGGCGGGTGGGGTACCGGAAGCCGACGTCTTTCAGCTCGATCTTGATACCATTCTCGCTGTCCGGGATCGTTTGCGTCTCCTTGATAGCGCCAGTGGTCTCGTCTCTCAAACTTTCTCGCTCCCCCCGGCTCTCCCTGATACTCAGTATGCGGTTTGCCGCAGCGTTCGCCTGAGCCGCGTTGGGACCGAAGGAGAACCCCACGCCGGCTTGTTCAGCTCCTTGCGTAACAGCCATGAAACACACGAAGAAGTTGAGGACCTTGTACTCGCCGCTGGCCAGCAGTCGCCCGCCATACCAGAAGATCAAGGCCTGGCATGCGAGGGCGAGCGAGTCGGAGAGGGCGAATATAAGCGTCGTCCAACGAGCTTTTCGGTAGGCCGACATTACGTGGCCATCGAGCAGCTGCCTGTACCTCTCGATGATGACATCTTCCAGCGTTAGGGATGAGACACATCGAAAGGCGCCGATGGCTTCAGCTGCCCATTTGCTTGACTCCGAGAAGACCTGATAGACGTCAGTACTTTTCCCCGGGACAGCATGAATATGGAAAGTGGTGGAGGGATCGAGGCTGCCCGGTCTGACACCGGTATAATGAAAGTGAGGCATTGTCTCTTTGGAGAAGGGAAATGGTTCCGCTGAGATATTGTCCGCAGAAGTGTTGGCCATGCTGGAGCGAACGGAACAGTATCACTGGGCCCCTATATCATCATGACTGCCTTCGAGCAGGTTCACGGCAGGAGATTGACGGGGGACATGAGTGGGAAGAGCAACTTACTTCAGCCGACAACTTCTCGAATTCCATCTCATACTTGAATCGGTACCAGGCGCAAGCCAGGCCGATCGGAACCGTCACGCATGTGGCCACAAGAGCCAGTTTCCACCCAAAGACGAACGCGATGGTCAAAGAGCCGCAGAGCTGGAGCACAGAGCTGACCACCATGCCCATGTTCATGCCGAGCAGCTCCTCGAGCTGTTTCGGGTCGCCCTGGACCCTCGAGGCGAGCGTGCCCACGGAGTGGTTCTCGTCGTCGAAGAAAAGCATCTTCTGCCGTATGATCGCCGAGAAGTACTGCTGGCGGTATGCGGCACAGATAAAGTGCTGCAGGTTCACGGCGACGATGCCCAGCACGAGATAGCAGAAGCCCAGCCCGATGGCCACGACAAACCACATTAGTGACCAGAACTCGGCTTCGCGAAGAAACCGGGATGGCGAGAGGATGAACGTGAAGATCTGCAGCACTTGGCCGAAAAGCCTTTGAAAACAAAAGTCAGCCTGTCTTTGTGAGAAGAGTGGCATCAAGAGGGACTCACCACGCCTGGAGAGGTGTTCCAGAAGCAATTCCAGAAGCTGCAAGGAGTATAAGCACGTAGAACGGGAAGCGGCTACGCTGTTCGTAGAGGAGCCGACCAAAGCTACCCGCGAGGCCACGATTTACCCACGCGGTCTCGAGCTCTGTCTCGCTCCCGCCGGCGAGGGCCTTGGCGGCGGATTTCTCCCGGCTCAGGATGGCCTGGATCTCTTCTGCCTCCTTATCCTCCAGGGCATCACTGTCTTCTTCGTCCTCCTCCCTGCCCAGGGTCAGCCTCTGTGCGCGGACGAGCCCGGAGTAGACGCCCGCGTCATTACTCAAAAGGCCCTCGTGCGTGCCCTGCTCCATGAGCTTTCCTTTCTGCAGCACGACGATCTTGTCGGCCTTCGCGATGGTCGAGAGCCGGTGGGCTATCGTGATGGTGGTGCGGCCCTTGGACACCCTGTCGAGGGCGGCCTGGATGATCTTCTCGCTGCGGACGTCGATGGCCGACGTCGCCTCGTCCAAGACGAGGATCTTGGGCTTCTTCACTATGCTGCGTGCGATCGCAAGCCGTTGTCGTTGCCCACCAGAGAGCTTTAGCCCGGAGTCGCCTACTTGGGTCTCATAGCCATCAGGCAGTCTGTCGATGAACTCGTCTGCAAAGGCCTCCTTGCATGCGTCTCTGACGAGCTCCTGCTTGGATTCCAACGGCTCGTTCTCCCACTTTGTCCCAACCAGCCCGTGCATCACGTTGGCGTAGATAGTGTCGTTGAAGAGAAAGGGCTCCTGTTGGACGAGGCCAATCTGCGAGCGCCACCACTTGACATCGATCTCGTCCAGATTGTGTCCTGCGGTAACGACTCTTCCGCTTAGAGGTACCGGCTCGCCAGAACCCTGCTCATCCGGGGTAGGCGTCACCGCTGTGTCTTTGGCCGCATCCTGTTCTTGCTCATCCCCAGCTTTAGTTTGGTCACCTTTTGCTTTCGACCGAGACCAGAAGGGTTTCTTGTCTTTTGGCTTCTCGTCCGATACTTTTGGTTCTTTCTTCTCGACCTTCTTGTCGATCGCCTTGCTGATAGCTGCCTGTGAATGTAGAGTGTACCAGCGCTCCACCAAAGCAACGACGGTGCTTTTCCCGCTTCCTGAGGGTCCAACAATCGCCGTGACCTTTCCGGCGTCGATGGTGAGGTTGAGGTTGTCCAGGACCTTGGTGTTCGGCCTGCCGGGATAGGCAAACGTGACTCCTTCAAAGACAATTTCCCCGTCAGCGGTCACATCCGGTTCCCTCAAGGTGCCCTTCTCCGGCTGCGGTGCGTCGATGACGGCGAAGAAGCTTGCGGCGGCTACAGTAGCCTTGCTTGCTGCAATCAACGGACCCGACATTCTCTCAAGCGAGATTGCCATGAGGAAGACGGAGAATAAGACGATCACGATGGAGCCTATACCGTCTACGATGCCTTGCGTGAAAGCCCTAGTCCCGTACCAAAAGCCTACCGCCGTTGTGTTAGTGACCTCGGAACGTGGCGAGGGCGTGGGACGGGTGTACACTTACAAAGAGCAAACGCGCTATAGAGCCCGAAGAACACCAAAGCGAAGTTCAGGCCCATGAAGGGTGACGTATACATGCCATGCTTCTTGGCCTCGACAACCCAGGAGCTGTATTTGTCTCCCATCTTCTTTTGAGCGCCGCAGGCATAAACCATCCTTATGCCCGAGAATGCCTCAGTCGCCACGGCCCCGGCTTTTGTCTCGGCTGCGGTCGAGCGGCTGGTCCCTTTGATTATGAACGGCAGGAGGATGCCAACACACAGGCCGATGAAGAGGACCACGCTGGACGTCACAAGCGTAACCTGCCATGAGTAGGTAAAGGCTACAACAATCGCAGCAACTATTCGACGACAAGCTGGGTTAGTAGTTGTCTAAATGGGATACCCAAGCGGTCAGGAAGCAGGTCGAGCCTGTGCCGGAACGCAAACGCACGCAAAGGGAACGCGAACCCGCTGCCTGGGGTTACCTACCAATGCAAGCCGCAAATTCCAGGAATGTACCCAGCTTCTCCGATATCCCGATCTGAAGGACATTGGCCTCGCTAGTAATGGTACCCGCTGCAGCGCCGGGTGGCATCGAGTCGAGGACATGGACGGTCTGAGACAGCAGACGGGAAAGGTAGTGGAGGCGGATGGCCGCAGAGAGCCGGATACCGATCAGGCGGAAACAGAACTTGGACACGTAGTTGCAGGTGAAGCGCACGATGAACAGGACAAACATCAGCAGACATTGGAAGTTGAGTGTCCGCTCGAAGTCGGCCTTGATACGATGCCATTAGGCCCACGAAATAGGGGGGACAGATTGCAAGGCTGAGAGACTCACCCGAGTGGTGCTTGATCCCGGTGTGCCAAATGAGGTGAAGTTACCAACCAGGCGGCCGAATATCACATTCATGAGAGGCGTGGTCTGCCGTTGAAGTCAGTTTCAGAGTAAGGAGTCTTTATGTCCGTTGGCCTTGTTGAACTCACAACACCAGCCGCTAACGAAGCCACCGCAGCGCCAAACATCAGGACAAAGTCCCATTTCTTCGCGTATGTGAAGACGCGGAAGTAGTCACCCCATACTGCTTGCCTCTCATTCTGGGTCGCCTGCTTGGGGGTTCCATCTTCAGAAGGTTGCTGCTGGCCGGTCTTGTTGTCGACTGACACGTCGACGTCTCCTTTGGAGGCCATGTCTCCTGCCTCGAGACCGCTTGCCGCTCGATGCTCCGTGAGCACCAGATCAAGTGTGGTCGTGTCAACTTGAAATTTTGTGGGCCACTATTCCGTGAGATAATCTTCCTATGGGATATCCTCCTGGAGGATGATCTTGTTGGTCCAAGAGGTTGCGTGTGCTTCGTCCAAGTCAGTCCAGCAGACCCAGTGCGAGGCGCTGGCCACATGGGAGAAGTTAAATGATGCCCAAGCTGACAACTACAGCCTTCGGAAACTTATGAACAGAGAAGTGATGACAGATTTCGATTTAATCAAGCCAGACCAAGCTGTATCTTGACATGTGGCATATAGACCAACGAGGATCGCCTGTAGCCCTGCAGGCCCCACTGAAAGAGCCGAAAAAGGCCAACAGCTGCAAGGATTACGATATGAAATGGGCAATAAGCCCAACAAGAGGAAGGAAGGGCTTATTACAGAGTCATTATACGTGAGGTCTTGTGCAAAGGCGGCCGGGGCAGTTGCCTTTGTGGCAGCTGTGGCAAGAGGGAGTCAGAGTGCGTGAGGCCGTCATTGCCAAGAACACTGATGTGCCCATCGCAGGGTCCGTGGCCCAACGCCAGAGGGGCGGGAGGGAGGTGTGCACGGCGACCCGATACGAGCAATACGGGCAAAAAACCGAGACGCAGCGCAGCGGCTCCTCGCTTGTTTTGTGGCGGTCAGCCGGACATTGGGACCCCCCGATGCCCGAGGCCAGCCAATTAGTATACCACCTTTATTGACCTGACCCCGGAGCGTTGGATGCGGATGCGGACGCGGGTAGACCCGACATCTTCTCCAAGAGGTAAGACAGCGAATGAGACACCACGAGTAATAACTGTGGAAGGACCTGGGGAGCTGGGCCCGCGGAGGCTTACCCGAACGAGGCTGGGCCCGAGTACCAATCTCAGGCTGTCGGGGTGCAAGCCATGCGAGGTCATGGATCATCTGCTGGTATGCACATGATCGACATAATCTTGGGTGGGTGCCTGGCGAATAATAAGCGTTACTTTGACTTGAAGCGGTGTAACATGTTCATCCATGTAAACAATGAACATGGACTGCTGGAGAATATATTACTGGTGACGAGAATTACACTCACCTTCCTCAGTGTTCACGTCTACCCCTATTGGCCCTAATTGGTCCAGTATTCAGTGCTATTGGGACGCTACATCTAGATGCCAGGATCCTTGGAACCTCTCGGAGCCTTTTTACTCTGGTTAAGAATCCCATTGATTGGAAATGGGCAGGTTGATTTCAAGGCTATGGCATTGTCAGGCTACCTGCTCTCCGGCTTGCTTACGCCAAGTGAATCCTGCTGTCCGTTCAGCCTTTCCAAGAAGCATTCAGGGCGACGGCATTTTAGACCTTACCCTGGACAGAACGTCTCGTCTTGTTGACCGTCACCAACAGATATGGTTGGTTTTCAAATCCGATAACTCGTCCTGACAGCCTCGCCGAACCTGCGGATGGCCTGCCTCATGTTCTCTGGCGAGGCACTCGCAAAGGTCGCCCTGAAGAAGAGGTCCTTAGGCGGCTTGTCGTGCTCCGCGGTGAACCAGCTGCCTCTCGCGACCAGCACGCCCTTGTCGATGCACGAGTTGAAGATCTCCTCCTCTAGCTCGGGTATGCTGCGCTTCCCAGCGTCCGGGTGGAGCTTGTAGTCGACACGGAACCATTGCTTTGGGAGGAATCAATCGTCAGCAACTATGCTTGTGGAAATGAAGGCAGGAAAACATCGACTCACGAACATGCCGGCAGCCGGTGGGCTGAAGCTGACCACCTCAGCCGGAAGGTGCTCCTCGCAAGCCCGGAGGAGAGCATCCCTCCTCTTCGCATACTCGATCCGCAAATTCATTAACCACCGGAAGTACCCCTCGTGGCCCCAATGCTCGTCCAGTAGCTTGTGGAGGACGACCTGCGAGAGGCCGGCGGGCCCCTGGCTGGCCACCTCCGAGTGCCGGATATACCTCTCGATGATCTGTTCGGACCCGGTCACCCAGCCCAGCCGCGAGCCGGGGATCACGACCTTGGAGAACGAGTCCATGCGCAGGACGCGCCCGTCCGTGTCCATGCTGAGTAGGGAGGGAATCAGCGAGTCGAGGAAGCCCTCGACCGACTCAGGGGCGGCGGCCGCTGCGGACTTGCCCCCACGGTTGTACGGCTCCATCTGAAGGTAGTAGTACGGCTCGTCCTCGAGGATGAAGACGTCGTGCTTCTGGCACACAGCGTAGATGTCCCTCCTCCTCTGCGCCCCCATGGTCGCGCCAGTAGGGTTCCCGCCTGAGGGAACCGTGTATACGACATGCGGCTTCCTGACGCCACCCCTCTCCTTCGGGTCCCAGTTCGACAGCATCTCGTCCATCCATTCGGGGATCATGCCCTCGTCGTCGATCGCGACCCCGACCACCTTGATTCCCAGCGGCTCAGCGGTCTCCAGCGCGGTGGAGAAGGCGAACTCGTCCATCATGATTGAGTCGCCCCTTTCTCTATCGCAGAACATCCGCAACGACTGCTCCAGGGCCCCCGTGCTCCCCACTGTCAAGCACGAGCGCCAGTCCGCGTAGGGCGGGTTGAAGACCAGCTCCGTGTGCTCCGTCACCCAGCGGACCATCTGCGCAGACCCCGTCGACTGGCCGTAGTTCAGCCCGATGCTGAGGTCGTACTCTGAGTGCGGGATATCTCTGACGTCGTGTTTGCCTATGGTCAGGGTGGCGCCTGACGCCTTTGTGGCTTCTTCGTCGAAGCCCGGCGGCGTTGGCACTTTCATGCTCAGAGACTCAAATGGGAAGTACTCAGGGCTGGGGAGGCCGCCGCCGAGCGAGATCAGGCCGGGCTTCTTGAGGAATTTGGCCGCCTGCTTGAGCATGCAGGGCCGGCGTGAAAGTGATTCTTTTGTTAGGTGATCTGTTCAATGTCAGTACAGTGCCGACGCGTTTCCAAGGAAGGGGTATGGTCAAAACGTACGATCCCATTTTCTGGCCATTGGCTTCCCGACTGACTGTAATTATTCTTTAGTGCTGATCGTGGTAATATGAATGTTTACAAGAGGACTTACAGGTGCCTTGAACATGTCACTATCGCAGTATGCCGCGACGCCCGCTACCAGCTTGCCAGCCTTGGCCCTTCGCTCCTTGATATCATTGACGGTCACCCTGTCGTTTGGTCTCTGGACGGGAAGCGGCTCAGCCTCTGGCTGCCTGGCTGCAGTGCCCAGGACCTCGTGAGGCCTCTTGGGAGAGCCATGCATCAAACGGTTTGTGATATACACATGACGGGCACGGAAGTGACAGCCTTGAGAAGAAACCGATCTCGGAGTCAGAAGTCTCCGGAGGGTGGTTCCTCTGTTCATAACTCGACGCGATTTATGGGGGCTGGCTGAGGTGAGTAGGTTTGTACTGAAGTGGTGGCTGCCCAATGCCAATCCACATATGACCAAGATGAATTGGTGTGTATGTGTTATGTTGTGATGTGTCTTGCCTTGGGAATTAAAGAATGAAGGCAAGCCACGCCTGCGGTGTAAGTCGGCCTGATAAGGATGCCCCGGCACGATAAGGGTGGATTCGCCTGTGTACAAGTACTCCATGCGCAGGGCGCCCGCTGCTCCACAGCCGTGGGTAGCCGCGGGGCGGCAAGCACTGGGGAAGCCCGTTGGTAGCCAATCCTCCGAGTCTCTGTTACAAATTTGGGCAGGTGACAACAGTTCCTGTACGTAATGAATCTCGGACGTGACACCGAAGCATCTATACCTCTCTCCCTCTGCGTGCCTGTCAATGTAAGACGAAAGAGCTCGTGATCCGCCATCGAGCCCTTCCAGCAGCAAGGATGCTGGTTCTTTCGCAACCACCCCCCCCCCATCTAATTCCATGCTGTTTATGGAAACCTTCATGTTGAGCTGAAGACTGAGTGAGGAAATCGAAAATCAAGTACAGAGGAAAGAGAATGCGAATCCTCTCAAAAATCAACAGGTCCCAGAAAGAAAAAAATCAAAGGCCAGCCCCAAACGCCATGCAGCGCTCCGAATGACCCAGAGTCTAGACAGGGCAAGCAGAGAGGATTGACCAGCTCCGCGAATCCCAGAAAGCCTTCCGCACGGGCACTGCGCCCTCTCTTCACGCTTCTCACCCTTCAACTTCCACGCATGAGTGTCAACCCCGGTTGACAGCTCCCTTGACCAGACCTGCTCACGGAATAGCGTGCTGGTGTACCGGACACCTGCCCGGGTTTTTGGCAAACCATCGCGATATGCAGTCCTTGTGAAACCGGCAGAAGCATTCCAGTCTTGCCATGGGATCACCAACTTCAAACTCCTCTAGGCAGATCGTGCACTCCGCACTGTCTACACAGTCCTTCTCTGTAGCGACATATGGGAACATGCCTGTCCTCCTGGGTGCCATGCTAGAGCCCTCACCACTTGGGGTCCCGTAAGCGCTGTGCGACGAGATGCATATATTGATATGTGCCTCTCTTAGAGCCTCGAAATTCGCCAACTCGCGTGATGGGAGCTCGCGGTGGCAGACTGGACATTCGTCCTCCTCCGCTACTTGGGGCGGGTCGGGCGGCAATGGCCTCCTGCTGGCCGCTGCCATGGAGGACGAAGACGGTCCAGCATCAAGCATCGAGCGGTGTCTCAACGCCCGGTACGAAGAGCTTGATGAGGGCACGGCATAGGGATAGTGAGAGGGCGGAGTCCCACTCAGAATCCTACTCTGAGTGGACTGGTATTGGTAAGGTCGACTGCCCGAAGCTTGTCGAGAGCCGTCTGGCAACTAGATTCGACAAGTTAGCACAAATTACCCCGTATTTGGTGATGGCACGAACCATGGTGACGCTCCTATTCCTCCCATATGGATCATCAGCTCGGGTCGCGAAGTAAGTGGGACGACCTTGCGGCGCCAGGCCTGACCCGTGTGCAGTCGCTCCTGAGGCACCGCTCTGGGACCTGCTATGGACCCTCCTGGAGCCCGGGGACTCCTGAGACTGTGGTGGATTTGTGTTTGGGTCAGGCACACACGGGTTGCAAAGCCTGACCTTCTCACCACCGCCGAGGCTACTAAAATCGGCGTACCCGCCTTCACCGCTGAGGAAAGAGGAAGAATGTCTCTGTGCTCCTGGGCGTGGCGTCCCAGGAGGGTGGACGATATATTGATAAGGAATAGTGATGCGGTGTGGTGAGCAAGAGGCGCAAACTACCCTCCCACATTTTCTGGTTACGCAAAGGTCAGCGTGGTTGCAATCAAGTTCCGAATGTTGCAGTTGACTTACCTGCAATGGTGTTTCCTAATGAAGATGCTAAATTGGGTGTGGCAGATGGGGCAGAGGGTAACCTCGGCATCGGGCTGCCAACGTGGAAGGACTAGGTCTGAAGGTCTTCTAGACTCTGGTAGTCTTTGCTGCTGGTGACTAGCCCTAGTGGCGGCAAAAGCGTTTGAGGATGTTCGCCTGCGGGAGGCAGGCGGAGGTGACGGTGGCGTGGCTGGTCGCCTTTGAAATGCCGGAGACCCGGCGCCCGCGGATCGGTGAGACGAAATGCTCGAGCCGGATGCAGACGGTGGGAGTGTAGGCAGGGCACGTTCGACATTCTGGTTTAGGATCGACGGCCCTGGCTGAGCCGGCTCCTCGGACGAGTCCCCAGTGAGATCAATCACCTCAGGCTCTAGCTGGCTTCTCCCTTGCCCAAATGGTTCAGTTACACCCCTTTCAACACCTGAAACTTGTGACACACCCGAGACAATTTCTGGAGAGCTCGGCTGATTGTTCTCTGGTGACGAGGCAGTGAGGTCAATCACATCATGCCCCGAGTTGTCGGCCTCAGGTTCGGCTTCTAAGTCAACGCCCGCAGCAGGAGCATCGTCTCTGTCCTGACCACCAGGCTCATCCTCGCTTATTGGGGATACTTCGTTGGAAGAGATTCCTCCCTCTTCGTCCACATCTTCTTGATCTTCTTCATTGTGTTGGTTGTCGGACGCTGCGGCCTCCGATGTCGCCCTCTCCAACAGGTGGCTCGGACAGTCGAAGTATCTGGAGCATTCCTGGTCGTGGAAACGGGCATTACGATGGGGGCATACTCGAGCTGGACTGCTGCGGTCACTCGAGGCCCCCGAGGACGAGTCGGAGGAATAGTCGGGGGATGACATTTGTGCTTTCTTGAACCCTCGGGAGGGCAGTCACAGTTGAGGACGGTCTCGTGGGCGGGTGACAGCTGTGCTAGATGAAATGGCATCACAAGCATGAGCTATGCATGTGACACAGGGGTGAAGCCGTCGTATAGGCGAAGTATGGCTTCTGGGATGAAGTGTGGCTCATGGGAGTCGAGATCTATACGACCCATCATTAGAAATGACCTCGAGGTGTTTCCAAGGGGTCGGGGAGGGGGACTCACCCTCCTGACGTTGCCACCTGAGCACTGGGGGGAATCATGGAAACACGAACAAGCCTTCCGGAGAGGCGAGGCTGCGGCGTATCATTTCTATCGCGAGAAAGGCCAGTATGACATGATGTGCTTGCCAGGGAGGGGCCCGCGGGCACTCAGACAAGCGGTGGTGGACCTGTACTTTGCCTCACGAGACCATGCCAAGCACCGTCGTTCTTATCGACGGACCTGCCCAGGCTTATCTCTAGCTCCCGCGACTAAGTGGAGCTGCCCGCCTGCACGCGAGTAGACAGGCCTCTACCGCACGGTACCTAGTGCAGTGCCAGAGTGCCTAGGTACCTGGTAGCCTCTGATGTGCTTGGTCACCCTCAATCAGTCTAACGTCACAGCGAGCTTCGACTTCATCCGAGTTTCAGTCTTGCGTCGACATGGCCATGCATTGGGGGCGAACACAGCAGGAAAACGTCTTGGGAGATCGCGCGGCATCAAAATTGTTGAATCAGCCTTCTTCCATTCCAACCTGAAGTTGTACAGCTAATTGTCGGGTAATGCCCGTCTTTCGCCTCCCCCTCCCTCCCAACAGCTGGCTCTATCTCTCTCAGCCCAGCCGACTGCCTCAGTTCCCAGACGGCTTGACGCCAGCCATGCCGCTACCATAGTCCTCGCCCAGCTTCTCGCCCCCGATCAGGATGGGCTTCGCCTCCTGGAGGACGTAGAGCATCCTGGCCCACTCGGTCTTGCTCCTGTTCTTCCACAGGTGGTTGGTGCCCCTCTGGATGCTCACGTCCCCGCGCTTCATGACCCTCACCTCGCCCGAGTCCAGCACCAGCTCGATCTCGCCCTCCAGCACCACCCCGTAGTCGATGCTCACCGTCCGGTGCATCGGGCTCTCGCCGCCGGGCCGGAGGTCCACCATCCTGAGCACGGAGCCGCCGGGGACCACGATCCCTGGGGGGTCCGCCAGGTGCTTCGCATAGGCGTCCACGTCGGCGTTCTTGGTGAAGTCGGCCGGCGTGCTTGAGGTCGTATAGCCCAGGTAGAAGGCGTCGCCGTTGTCGATGACCTGAGCCGGGATGGGCTCGGGGATCGACGTGTTAAAGATGGCAAGCCCCTCGTCGTTGTGGTCGGTGATGAACCGGTTGGGCTGCCGTAGGTTGGAGGTCTTGCTACTCGATTCTGTCATCTTGAGAAAGTGCAGGACAGTGGTATAGTCTTGATGGAAATGTAGGTGCAAAGCCGGGCGTCTATGTCAGGTTGCTCTTGGTCTTTATTACACTTGCCGGCGGTGGTTTCGCAGTTTGGGTCCTCGAGACGGGCTCCCTCCTTCTCTGACTGGCTTTTGAGTATCTAGCAGTATCTACCAAGGAAAGTAATCGTAGGTTTTGGTAGGCACCAAATAAAATGAGGTTCGGCTTTATTATGTTGGGTGAGTGGTTTGATCAAGACGGACTTCTCGGCCAGCTCGGTCCTGATGCTTCGGAGACGAGCAACCTAAACCCTTTCTTTCGGCTGGAAAATAGAAAGCCCATGGTCTCCGAGGGAGAGACGGCCTGCCCCTCACACGATCTCGGTCCCATCATCTCGTCCAGGGCGACAGAACTAGCCCCCTTTCCACCCAACTTCCCGATCACTCGCGTTTGTCAGTGCCCGGCGGTCACCAGCGGGCGGGAAACCACCGTCGGTAAGGTGGAGGCGGGGAAAGTCTGGGTGCAGCGCGGGGCCGACGCAAGGTCAGGGATGGACCCAGGACTCACAAACCTCCTCCTCCTCGGGACCGAGCGCCCCGTTTTATTCCTGGAAGCTAGATCCACTCAGGGTCGAGATGTCTGGAGATATTGTTGACTCTTGTCATGCCTCTGGTATCATCTACTGTCCCGTTGACAGATGTAGCATGCATGTTGTGTAAACTCTGTATTTACCGTGAGTAAGCGGCGTAACATCAGGCTTGCTCACCAGAATGACTTTAAAAGTATGGAGGATAAGGATAATCAACCTGTTATACAGAAATGTTTCGCTCGAGAATGTCCATTTTTTAGCTGATACTGGTATCTTCATGCTCAACACAGGCCACTAAAATTGGCTTGACATCCCTCCCATCAGACAAATGCCATTTGGAGCACGAAACAAACTCCATGCAAACAAAGCCATTACTAGTTCAGGTCATCACTCGATCCTCCTGGCAGCACTCACATCCGGCACACCAGTCCCCTCGACCACCTTTGCGCCCACAATCTCGTAGATGGGGACCTGGGCCAGCGCGCCCGCCACGTGGTGAAGCGTCGGCAGCGCCTCCCAGTCCAAACCATCGATCTCGATCTTTGCGCCGGCCTTCTTGCCCTGACCGGCCAGGGGCGCCCGCCTGACCTTTGTCACCGTCGCCTTGGGCTCCTCCTCGGCGTGCGGCACCACGACCGCGTACTCGGCGTCGGACACTCCCGGCCTGCCCACGGCGGGGATGTAGCGCCACACCAGGATGCCGTGGTCCGCCTCGCCGCCGATGGTGCCCGCCTCCGAGGCCGGGTCGTCCTCGACGAGGTCCGTGACGGCCAGGTCGATGAACTTTGCGCCGCGCCAGCTGGCGGCCACGCGCACCGACCCGCTGCGCCGGTGCACGTCGACGTCGCAGAACAGCTTGGGCATCCCCAGCTCCTCGCGGCCCGACACGATCGGGTCCGTCAGCGACTCGAACAGCACCGGCATGTACGTCCCCGCGATCGTGCTGCCGTCCTTCTTGACGTACTCGACCCCGTGGATGTACAGCCCGATGTGCCGGTACCCGTTGCCGCCCAGCCACGCCATCTTGTCGAGCTCCGTCATCGAGATGGACGCCTGGCACACGGACGCGGGGCTCTTGAAGCGGAACGACGAGTTGGGGAACAGTGTCTCCAGGTACGTCCGCGACGTCTTGAACTTGACCGAGACGGTGCTGAAGGTCCGCTGGAGGCCCTCCTGGAGCGAGCGGCCGTACGCGTCCTGTCTCGGTCCTGGGAACGGCCCGAAAGCAGTCGGCATCCGCCAGTACATGTTGGGCTTCAGGCTCCACTTCCAACGCTTGAAGATGTTTTCGGAGTTGTCGAACTCGTCGTGGCCGAAGTTGTAGGCGGTATATGCCATCACTGGAGTACCTTGTCAGCATTCACCGTCGATCAGAGGGAAAGGGCTCTTCTCTTACTGTCGATCTGCGCCTTCCCATCTATCCAGTCCTTGCCGGCTTGGCGAGAGTATTCCTGGATCTGGTGGGCGCGGTCGTATCTGATCTTTTCATACAGCTTCAGTCTGTCCGAGACTGCTTCGGGAGATGTGCCCCTCGGCAGCACGACAGAGATGGTGGCAGCGTCCTCAATGGCCTGGCCAGCGCCTTGACCCTGGTCTACAGTTTGGTCACGTTAGGACAACTGTATCTCTCAAAATATGTCTGTGATGCACTTACGAGGGGTGAAGGGGTGAGCAGCATCTCCAAGCAGCGCAAGCTTTCCCTGCGTCCATGTCGGCAGCTTCTCCATATCCATCAGCTGCCACACCTTTATGCTCGTCGGGTCCACCTTCTTGGCTAGGGCAAGGAGCGCCGGGTCGAAGTTCTCGTATACTTTGAGGAATTGGCTGAAATCGGCCTCCTTGTTCCATTCTGCAATTTGTCAGTCTCGTCCATGACTGAATGTTACTAGTCGGTTTACACTCACCGTCGCTGGCATTCGCGTGAGATTCATTTTCAGGGTGTATGCAGTTGAAGTTGAGCAGTTTGTTGTCGTTGCATGGATACATGACGATTCTGCGGTCTGCGCCATACCAGATCACCAGGTTGTTCCCCTTCTCCACGATGGGCCTTGTGACTGGGTCGTCAAGGCCGGCCTGTCGTGGGATCAAGAAGCGGAAAGCGGCCTTGCCGGAGCCAAACAACTTGGTTTCCTTGATGACAGACCTCGACTTCGACTGGAAGGGGGGGGGCTGGTCAGCGGCGAGGCACCGGGAATGCGGACCAGCATCACTTACGTATATACCGTCTGCTCCCAGGATTACATCACCGGTGACAGTCGTACCGTCCGCAAGGCTCACCTGCCCTTTCTCGGCATCCACACTCACGATCTTGCTAGAGGTGTGTAGTCTTGCAGGGGTGCCAACGCCCTCCTCGGCCGTGGCGACCTTCTTGAGTTTCTCGTGCAGGTTGATCCGGTGGCTCAGATGCCACGGGTGCTGCCATTGTGCGTTCATCCCCCTCAGATCCATGTCCTTGAGCTTGTCGCCTTGCTCGTTGCGCTCCTCCATGTATTGCATCAGCGTCGCGCCAAAGTCCTCGGCAAAGATGCCCCATTTCCTCAGCAAGCCGTTTGCATTTGGTGCCAGGTGCACTGCGGCGCCTGTCTCATTGGCGAATCTTGACTGTTCATAAAGCTGGGAAGAGAGTCAGTGTCTCTTCAGAGGGATCACGAGCTCGGATCTGGGGCTCACATCGACTTGGTGGCCGTTTTTGCGCAGGCCGACAGCGGCTGACAAGCCTCCTATGCCAGCGCCGATAATTATGACCTTGAGAGGCGTGGGGTGGTCATCGACGAGAGGACTCGTGGGTCCGACTTTGTTGGGACTCGACGAAGGCTGGGCTCCGGTGCCATTGACGACACTCTCGCCGTGGCCGGTCCCGTTGAGACTGCTGGCCAAGTTCTTGATCTCCTCCATGGTGTAGTGTGGCTTGTAGTACTGTTCAATAAATCAAGAGGTGCGAGGCGGAGAGTAATAGACAAGTTGAATTCGGCAGATACGAGGCTCTCGTGGCAGATGTACAGCGAATAGTACGCCGGCGACGACCAGACAAGCGACTGTTCTTTCTGGGAGGGAAAAGACAGCTAGCAATGGACGAGAAATAGGCTTCAAGATCCGCGGAGGTTTTCCGAAGCTCTCCTGAGTATGTGAGAGAGATGTTACAAGTCAGACACGCGAGTTGACGGGTGGGCGCGAAGGTGTGGGGACCATATCAAGGCGGTGCACCGGCGGCTGGGCAAGAAGCAAGACCGAGGCAGGGAAGGTCAGAGAGCATGTTCCCGTACAAGGCATCGGGTAAACATATTGGGAAGCGGTGGAACTCTACCCAGGCAGGTAGGTCAGTTGTTGGTCATCAGACGTGCGACAATATCAAATCCCGTCAGAGTTACCTGGTAGTTCCCGGGGGCGCCCACCGGAACCGTACGGGGGGCCCTTGGGCCGTCCCGGGCGGCATGAAAGTGACATAGGTACCTCAGTCTCTCTCTGGTTCGCTGGTGCGGATAGTCGCACAGGTTCCAGCATGCTCTTAGCCCGGTCCCTGTCGGCCGCTGTGGGAGGTGGCCTCGCCTGTCTGCCAGAAGGGGAGTAGTGGCTACACATGGCAGGAGCTCTGCGGGGGCGGGGCACTTGCGACCACACGGTGGGGCCATTGACCCTGGGTACGAATACGTTTAGATGAATATGGTACGGAAGGCCAGTGGAGGAGGAGACAGTCGTAATGTCATTGACGATCGCAGTGGCATGTCTGGGGCAGACATGCGGAACACGATAGTACAGGTCCCAAGGTGGAGACTAGTTCCGAAATAGGCAGGCCTTCGGGAAGTGGGCAGGTGGGGGGCGGAGCCGGATACGTGTATAGATGAGACCCCCGTATTGTCAGTCGCAACCTTGGAACAGAGCTCTGTTTCCGTCCCACCCAGCTGCACCAAGGAGCTCCTGTCCTTGTCATGGGCCATGTGTTGCGTACCATGTACGGTACAGAAATAAACTGCCGCCGAGGGCAACATGCGGCAGTGACAAGAGTCAGGCCGGGCCAGGCCAGCCTAGACTCCAGCATCATGTGCATACACCTCCATGTCTGTCTGTCTGTCTGCCTGCTCTAGCATACGGTGTCAACCACCAACTCACAACGGTGTAGTGTAGGTAGACCTGGGCACCACGTACACGGCACACAGTATTTGCCTCTGTGTAAGCATTTACAGTTAGACTTCGCGTGCGGCAGGCACCCCATGTAAGTCGGCCTGGGTCGATGGATCCGTGAACGGAGCCCCCACCCGACCCCGGCCGAACTCACGGTGGGACTCGTGCCTCCCGACTCCGTTCTCGCGTGATGAACTTGCGATTCATTAAGCAACAAGAGAAACTCGTGGGGAAAAAACGAGATTAGGCTCGAGAACCACGATCCCCCAAAGACAGGACAGACAGACCAGCGAATCACTGTGCGCCTCTCGTCCGAAAAGGGAAAGAGAAGAGTGAAGGCCTCCCCCCGGCTGTGGATACACGTGGATACCCTCAACCATATCTTGACCACACCTCGCAAACCTGCCGGGTAGCCTCTGACCGTCCTCAAAAACACTTACAATGTCTTCGCCATCCCCGCCCATCGCCCTCGTCACCGCCGGGTCCGCCGGCCTCGGCGCCTGCGTGGCAGAGCTCTTCGCCCGCAACGGCATGCGCGTGGTCATCAACTACGCCAGCAACGTCCAGCGCGCCGACGAGCTGGTCGCCAAGCTCGAGTCCATCAGCACCCTGGCCCCCGCCGAGGGGAGGGTCGACTACCACGCCATCAAGGCGGACCTGGCCTCGCGCGCGGACGTGGAGCGGCTGGTCGAGGAGGCGGTGGACGCCATGTGCCCCGCCCGAGGGGCCGAGGGCAGCGGCAACGGCAAGCGCCGCCTGGACGTCGTCTTCAGCAACGGCGGCTGGACGCACATGCGCAACCTGTACGACCTCGAGGACAACATGGTCGACGAGGACTGGGACAGGTGCTTCACCGTCAACGTCAAGAGCCACCTGTGGCTCATGCACGCCGCCAAGCCCTACCTCTCGGCCGGCTGGGACGACGAGGAGGGCGGCGCAAAGGAGAGCGGGTGCTTCGTCACCACGGCGAGCCTGGCGGGGGTCAAGGTCAGCGGGAGCTCCCTCGCCTACGCCGTCACCAAGGCCGCCCACCTGCACCTCGCCAAGGCGCTGGCCATGCTCGCCGCCCCCAAGGTCAGGGTGAACAGCGTGAGCCCTGGTTTGTTGCTGACGGTGAGTCAAATCCTCTCGGCTATGCTTACAGTGTTGTGAGGACAGATTTCCCCTTCTAACGTGCTTGATCAACCAGGAATGGGGACTGAGGTTCCCCCCGGAGAGGATACAGGCCATGACCGAGGCGTCCAAGCTGAAGAGATTGGCCGCAGTCGAGGATGTCGCGGAACAGGTCCTGACTTTCGTGAAGAACAAGACTGTCACGGGACAGAACATGGTCTTGGACGGTGGGTTGTCACTGTAAGTTGAAAGTTGTATTAGGACTGTATATGTTATAGAACATCAGTGCCCATACATAAGTCTCATTTGTAAATGAACGATGATGAACGTTCACAATAATGGGCTTCTGGATCTGAATCTCTTGACTCTGGGGGATTTGCTTGATTTGGGGGAGGCACAGCTCTATTCACGCAGATTGTTCTTGTCAGGGTTTCACAAGCGGATTCATATTCGAGCCAATAAGTACAGCATCATTATGACTATGCAAGTCGGCACCATCAAGCCACGCACAGCTGTGCTTTTCGACATCGCAAAACTCATTTACACGCATTTCGCACCGTGGGAAGTTCAGCAGAGACACTCGCCGAGAAAGACAGATGAAATCATCGAACACATAATGGATGGAATGACCAAGCGGCTGTCCTCACTCGCCAACCTCACGATCCTCGTTCCAATGCACATAGGAAATCACAGGCCACGACCAAGTGACGTGGCGGATGTGTCGACCCCACACGTACAACGGCGCCCAGAGGACGAGGATTGCAGCAGAGATGCCGGCCATCGCGCCGTAGGCATTGAGGTATCCAGACTGGTCGACCCACGGGTTCGTGTAGAATGAGAGCAGGAAGCCGAAGAGGGCTGCGTGTACAACGGTTAGTCTTTGAGCAAATGAGATGCTCGAAAAGATCACTCACACTTGAAACCCATGACAGCCAATGTGACCTCACCAGCAACAGGGCGGTAAGCATCGATAACGTAGACTAGTACGATATTTGTGGCCTGCACAATTGAGAAGTTCACTGGTGGCTTCAGGTTAGATCCGCGTTTCTTTTATGCACATACATCACCAGGCTCTATACTCACATAGTCCCAGTCCGATGGTCGGGCAGATCCAATGCAGCTGCTTCTGAATGCCCACGCCGTACAGCACCAGGGCCAAGGGAGTCGTGATCAAGCTTGGGAGAATGGCAGGCAGTCTCATCTCGGGCTCACGGATGCCGCCGTTCTTGTTGGTGAAATAGTCCGCTACCACGTCGCCTAACTTTCCACCGGCGGGGATTCCGATCGCGGAGCCGAGACACGCAGAAATAAAACACAGACCGACCTGCCAGGCCTCGAAGTTGTACGTGGCCAGGAAGGCAGGGTCAACGTTTGAAGTGACGGCGACGAGGAAGCCGATGGTCACAGACTCGACGAGGGCCGCCCAGAGCACAGGGGGCAGGAGGATGAGCCCGAAGGGACGCACAAAGATCTTGTAGAGCGGCTCTGAGGTGAACGTGCCGTTGTAAAGGCTGAGGCTCTGCAGGTATGTCTTCTTCTTCTTGGTGGGGGCTTGCTGAGATTGAGGCGCAACCTCGATGTCCGAGACGCAGTCTGCCGTCTGGTGAGTCTTCTCGGAGGCCCGACCGCTTGACAGCCGCTGTAGAGGCTGGGCATCAATGACATCTACCTCGTCACGATTAAAGGCAGTCTCTGGGAAGGCAAAGAACGCGAAGAGGAGGATGAACCCGATGATGGCTGCCGCCACCTCATAAATGACACGCCAGTCGTTGTTGATAGTGATGAGACTATAAACGCGTTAGAGCAAGTACATCTGGATTCGAATTTCAAAGTCCACCTACCCAGCAATGATCATGCCGAAGCCCACACCAACGGATAGGAACGACGTGTAGAGGGCCATAATAGAGCCACGCTCGTGGAGGAAGAACAGGTCTGAGATGGTCACGGGTGCAATGGTCTCCGCTGCCCCAGAGGCAAAGCCCATGAGGATGCGCGCAGCCAGGAATCCAGAGTAGGAATGATCGAGTATCGCCCAGATGGCAGTCGCGAGGTACAAAGTCTTCAGAGAAATAGTCAGCGCTTTGAGCCCAGGAAGCCATGAAGATGCGAATTGGGTAGAAGGATATACACCCATCACACTTTGAAAGGCTGGGTTTGAAATCATCTGCTTCCCATAAATGGATCATGGACATGAACGATTGTTGTTCAGCCACCGCGGCCTTGTTGGTAACGGTTTTCACCGCTGCGCTCTCTCTGATCACAGTACATAACGGCTTCAAGACATTACTCATGAAAATCTTGTGAGACTTACATAACTAGCCACATAAACAGGACGGCGGCCGTATTTGTTCGCAAGAGGGACCCATATGAAGTTGCCGGTTCCCTGGAGCAGCGCGGTCGTGCTGAAGAAGTATGCGACCTTGGACACGTTGGCGCTGAAGCCCGCAGGGTCGACGGTGGGAGGCGAGGCTGGGTAGAAGTCCAAGGTCGTTTTGACGATGGCAACTGTCGGTCCTGCTGCCAGGAAATTGCACATGAGGATCGCCACGCAGACGAGGACCGCGATGCACTTCTTGTACCATTGTGGCCTACGCCCGGTCAGATCTCTTGAGGCATACCAAGTGGCTGGGCTGGGTGCCAATTCGACTCACCAGTTCAGGGGGTCATTGGGATCGTTGGATGGTGTTGGGATGAGGATGATCTCGTTGGTCTCGTGATGGCGGAGGCGCACGTTGCCCAGGGTTCGCTGCCTGACGTGTTCGACCTTTGGATCCTCGTAGTCGTCGGGTCGAAGGGTCGGTGCGATATGGTCGCCTGCCATTTTGCCCGGCCGACTTGTTGTTGTATGAAAAGAAATGTCTTAGGTTGTTCTCCTGAGAGTCGCTAGAGAAAAGGGGGGTTATAGAGTAGAGACGGCAGGAGGTTGGAGCGAGGCTCTTGTGGTCCTGTGTCCGAACCGGGGAGGAGTGGACAGTAAATAAGATCCTTGTTGCACGCCAGCTGCCTTTGATTTGAGAATGGACACTGAACGGACATAGACCCGGTAGAGGCAGCTGCAAGGCAGGGTCCTGAGGGGGTTGTCGGCACACAGTCGACCGCAAGAGTAGCAGTGTATGCTCCTCTGGAAGACTACCCAAACTCCGGCCCAGTAGCAATGGCTTCCGCCCTCATCCAAGGTTCCCCAGACCCCACAGGACTCGCAAGATGCGAGAGGGGCCAGTGGCTGATGCCGAGACGAGACAAGCGAGGATACCAAGCTCTTGAGACTCTGGGAGAAAAGCCGGCTCCCGCTTGATCGCTGTCAAAAATCTGGGGAACAGTGTCCACTCCCCGTAGACTTCCCGTGGGTCTCGGCGTACAGAAGGTGTCGAGACAAGGCAAGTTCTCGGCTAGAGTCGAGCTCACAGAGCTGCGTGACTCCTTTGCACGAACGGGATGTGGCCCACTTTCCGAAGACGGGCTGCTCAAGTGACGAGACCCCTACTCGGGAGGTGGCCAAGGAGTCGCTATAGGTTGTCAGTGCTGCAGGACAGCGTTAAGGCGTAGCACTATCTAGCATTTACACCAGAGGTCGGGGTTTTAGGTTCTGACCGCTACCAGGTTACCCCACGCATTGGTTCAGCCTTGCCGTGGCAGGGATCGGGAGGTGGAGGTGACTGCTCTGGCTGCTTGCAAAGGCACAAATGGCAGCTAGGGTTGAGGAATAGAGAGTGACCAGAAACGGCAATGGACAATTGCTGGCAGGAGTTGTTGATATCCGGGGCTATAACGTAATCTTGCCGCAGAACCACCTACTTACGTCAAACTCAAGATGAGCATCGGAGGAATAACGACACTTCGAAACCCTGAATTATGGAACAAGCTCGAGACAATGAGAGCGCTGTTAGGGAAGGTTTCAATTACCCACCTGGCAGCCCTGAGAAAACCCAACTCACGTGCATGTTAAGCATCGCGGACTTAGGAAAGTCCAAAGGCATCTGGCCCGTCGAGGCTATGACTTCCTGCACTCGCATAGACAGTCGGGGCCTGTCGTCTTCAGCCCCAACAAACAGGTTAGCCCGCGACGCCTGAAATGGGTTCGTCCTAGGAAGCTCATAGACAACGTCTGTGCAACTGGCCGGCCATAGGCTGCTATGGCCAGCGAGGAATCTTCCCCGCCTATCGGCACAAATGGCCACTGAAACCAGTAGTAGGATCCCGAAAGGGTCGCGCCATGATACTTCTAGCAGGATCTATTCCCTAGAAAGGTTCGTGACATTACACACTCGCGCAGGAGTCATTTCTTTCCATCGGGTCTTCGGCGTCAGTATGGAGGCGCCCTGCGCGGGTGACCTGTCACAGCAATGTGTGAAACCAAGCCCACAGCTCCGCTATTGACGGCTAGCAGCTGATTCCTGGTCCGAGTAGTCGGCGCCAGAGGTACATCCGCTGCCGCCACCGTGATGCCATTCTACTGGCGCCATGAGTACTGCACGGCTTAATGAGCCTGCTGGCCCACGAGCCCAAACATGCCGGCGCCTGGGCCTAGTCGGGGAGGACAGTCAACCCGCTTTGGCGCAATCTTGGTGCGGCTAGCCAGCCCACCTCGACTCAGCTGGAATGGAATGGCATGGCCTGTCCACGATCCAAATCTATGATCGGCGTTGGACAACAGCCGCAGGTCCGATATCATCGTGTCCTGGGGCCTCCTGAATCCGCGGAAAATCCAGAGACGTTCGCTTTACGCGGATTGATTGCATGCTATCCGCAGGCCACGCGTTGGCAGATCCTCTTATTTCCGAGTTGGGTTCTGTAATGCAGTCAGCCACTAGCTGAGGAACAGATGGCTGATCGGCTTCTGGATTTCCAATTGGGTTTGGTAGGGTGTGTTGGGTCCTGCGGGTGCGTGTCCTGTTGCGCAGTCCGGCGTGCAGCGGGACGCCTATGCCAAGATATTGAGGTGGGTGCAGGATGCCAAGTCTTAATTACATAGCCCTCATGTAGCCTACCGCGTAATAGCGGACCGTGGGTACCCATATCGTGTCTTGCCTCTCCGCCGTTCGGGGACCTTGCCGTGGTTCGGCGGTTTTGAGTTTATGCTTCAACCGCTGCGTTTGGTGAATGGAAACATGCAAGCGCTGGAAAACGCGACAAGGCTTTCGGACCTTTTGCCCTTTCGAAAGGCCAGCAGCGTCACCGGCAGCTCACCTTCCCTCAGCGGCTGGCGTTGCAAAGAAGGGAGTGGGTTGGAAATTGAGGACGCGTCATTGGTGATGATGTGACGTTGAAAGGGTCGCCCGCGGTGGTCTCGATGGGATTCAGGGGGCGTTTTGGGTAGCAACCGGTTCAACCTAGTCCTCGACTCGGTTTGGTCTCCACCATACACGCGTACTACGGGGTTGCTGCTGAATTTGCAATCGGCCTTGCCCCGGAGGTGGGAACAACAAGGGGATGAAAAAACAAAAATATGCTTAACGGCAATCCAGGAGTGTGCGGCCGTTGAAACTGTTGACGGTTGAGGGTGAGGGTGGATCAAACAAACAAGCATAAGCGATGTCGGTGAGCCAAATATGGCTTTTCGGAAGATAGCCTATGCTTGTATGTTCTCGGCCCACCCGACTTTATCTGGAGGCTTGATTCATGCCTGCAGCCATTTGGTGGCCCAGCCAGCGCTTCCCTCAGGTGCCTGCCACCCAGCTCCGGCTTCCCCAGGTTTGCCAGAGCTGAATTGCGTGACTGCGAAAACAAAGTAGCCGGCCTAAGGAAAGTTAGAGCTACGGCACTTGGGTGGATCATGGGGGTTTGTGGGCCGACCATGGATCATGGATCATAGGCCACGGATCACGGGTGCTCGGAGCGTCCGCCACAGGAACAGAGAATTGGCAGGGACGGTCCCAGCCACATTGCTGGCCTTGATGTCTTGATGGTTACATAGTAAGACGGTCCCAAACTATCCAGACGACAAGAGCGGCGGGCAGGTCTGAATAGTCTGGTTGATTACCGAGGATCGACTCGATTCCGATCTGTACTGCAGGGGCGGACAGAGTTGACAGGAGCACAAAGACCAGGATACCACTGCTGTTGGTACGCACTGTCGATCAGGGACGGGCGTAGACCCTGACAGCCACGCCATGCCCAAAGAGAATGGCTCAGTTGAGCTTGTCGTAGGCAAAGGCGCAGGCGCGGGTTGGAGGCGCGAATCCAAGTGGCTGGCGTGTCGGTAATCGACGACGGCACGGCGCTCGAGTAGGATGGCGCGAAGTTAGGCGTGGTAGAGGAAGAGGGGGAGGTCGTGATGGTGGTTGTGATTGATGGTGGAAGAAATGGAGTGACATGCGAGAGAAGACTCTGACTTGCATGCACAAGTGTGTGCGTGTCGTGCCGGTGGGGTTTGGGGCCAGGGCCAGCAGGGCAGCCCGCAGGGCAGCCCGCATTAGAGCATACAGTACATAATAATTAAGGTATTGAATTTAGAATTGTTTGATGTCGGCACGAGGGCCCCGATCTTGGGATCACCAGCCGTATCTTGTGGATTATACAGTACCTGCCTAGTTTGTACAACAGTTGGAAGTACAGTACCAAGTAGTTCGTTCGTTCGCCTGTCGGTCTGCCTGGTGGCGGACGTGTCTGACTCGTGGAACGAACCGACGACTTGAGACGGACGGCAGGGCCTCGCCCGAGCACCCAGAGATCAGACCAAGCGAGCTCCTGCCAGTCTGCCACTGCAAGGCCGATGCAGTGAACCCCAGCCCACCTGCCAGTCCTGTCGACAGCATTCGCATCACGTTGCATGCACCGCATCCGTCGCATCCACCTGGCTCCATCTTCCACCCCGATCCAGCCCAGCAGCCTGTCGACCACTTCGATCTCGTTGTCCATCCCATCTACAGTACAGCATCCACTCATCCAAGCACGACAACAGGCACAGGCACAGGCACAGGCACAGGCACAGGCACTGGCGCATGCGCATGCAAAAAGCACATGCTCGCTCCTCGACCGAATACGCACGCCCCTACAAGCTGGCCCCCGGGTGAGAGGTGAGAGGTGAGACAGACACCGGCATAGTCAAACCAGGCATCGGGAGCAAGCATCAATCTTGGTTCCTGCGACTATTCTTGGGCTCCTGGCCCACGCCTTCCCGTCTTGTCATTCGCCAGAGGCTGGGCTGTCAGGAGAAATAGCTGCATAGTTCCCTAGTTCCCTTACACATGCACCTTTATCTGGGTAGCAGTCGATCATCTAAGTGCGCCCCACGACGCTCGACGACTCGAATCGACACGACGCACAGTGCTGAAATCCTCTCCCTTATTACCGCCCGCCCGCCCTCGCTCCCGCCCTCCCGGCCGCTGTCTCCCACATCCCCGACGAAGCTTGCTCCCAATTGATCCTGAGATCCATTCTCCAGTTGCATCATCCATCGCCGAGCACTCTCGGATTTCCGCGCGCCCACCACGCCATACCGGCCCAGAAGGGACCCATCCAGCCTCAGAGAGCCAATCCCAGGCCCGGGCCCGTCTGCCGATCAGGCCTGTGGTCCATTGGCTTCAGCCCTATCCTGTGCTGTGCTGCCCCATCCGCTCCATCGTCTGGCCGTCTTTCCGTCTCCGTCTGTGTGCCCACCCGGGAAGTCAGCAGGCGCCAGGTCTCGGTACCGTGCCGGAGCCCGACTCGGGACTGAGGGCAGCAGGTACGACGAGGTACGACCGCCGCCGTATCCACTCACGCCAGCACCGCACCGCACCGCACCGCACCGCACCGCATCTGCTTCCGGACGGCCACAATGGCCAGCCCTTCGCTCTCACATCTCCTGCACGCCGACCCTTCCCTGTCCCATCAGCAATCCCCATCTCAGCGCCATGTCTCTCACGGCAGCGCAGCGCATTCTGTGCCCACCTCATCACCTGGGAACTATACATATCCAGCCCCTCCCGGTGTCTCGCCCGCAGCATCTGGCACCTCCCATCCGACGCCCATAGCCACCCCTGCCACCTCTCCCAGTGCTCCTTCGACCACAGGGGGGAGCTCCATTGCCGGCGCCGCTTCCAACACGCCGGCCAGCGGCCATGCCGCCAACACCAGCCTTTACCAGTGTGCCGACTGCCTGAAGAGATACTCCCGCCCGGAGCACCTCCAGCGACACATAGCCACCCACACGCTGGGGAAGCGCTTTATATGTGACGTACGTCTTCGCATCCTGCCGTGCGTGCGGTCAGGTCCAGTCCAGGGACCGCACGTTGCTTGAAATCCCCCATCCCGTCGCTAATGTCACGAATTAGGTCTGCGGCAAGGCCTTTGGACGTGCGGATCTGCTTAAGAGACACCGTGCCAACCACGACGATGACGGCAATGGCACCAAGAGGCGGCGCATTAACTCGTCCCCCGGCGCCGGCCGTGTCGCGCACGCCTGCCAGGCCTGCGCAAAGGCCCGCGTCAAGTGTGAGGAGTCCAAGCCCTGCACCAGGTGCCGCAACCGCAACTTGACCTGTGAGTATGCCTCGTCCGAGGCAGGCTCCGCTGCTGCGATGCATCTCTTGCACCTCTCAGCGAACGCGCACTCCTCCGGCGCAACCACGCCCACTTCCTCAGCGCCCATGGCCCCAGCCGGCCACGGCGCAGTTCCCACCGCGCATCATTTGGGATCGAGGTCGCTGCGCTCCAACGCGGCTGAGGCTATGCATACACATGGGCTCCACAACCCTGCCGCGCCTGCGATGACGAATCTTGTCCACGCCCAGTCGACCGGTACCAGCCCTTCCATCCTGGCCAACAATCCACCAATCAACGGCGAGGCCGCCCAACTACCCACCCCTGAGAACATGATGGACCAAAGTGAGTAGTCTCTGTTCTTCTTGTCTATGTCTCATACTGGAAGCTTTGTTGTCTTGGCAAGGCTTCTTCATCTTAAGGTATTCGCGTCGCGTCTATCAGTGGCCCCTGCTTGCACCGTACTCCATGCTATGATGCCGTCCCTTATATCAGCAATGACTTTCATGCCTACTCTATCATGTCACTCTCCTTCAAACACCTTGCCAGACTAGGCTATATCCCACGAGATTTACTTACTGGCTTCTTTCTGGATCTCACCCTCCCCCTTACTGGCAATCGCCATATTTCTTTGTCAAGCACGAGCAGTAAATGTCAGAGGATTTCTGGACAGATTCACTAATCATGGATGACGAAGACAACCCGGATGGCTACCAGGCGTCGTATCATCAGAATCAGAACATGGTGGACATGAACAGGCTGCCCTTCTCGGACTTCTTGCGAGATGTTCTCTACGACCAGCACCACCAGCAGCAGCAGCAGCAGCAGCAGCAAATGGATAACCAGAAAATAGCCGAGGCGCAAGGTCTTGCTGTATTAGACTTTTGCGACGATGCCAACCTGGAGATGAACGATCTTGACTTTGGTATGCTCGACAACTGGAACATCGGGAACGTTCACGGCATGCTTGCCACGGATCCGAACTTGGCCAACTATGTTTCCAGCCAGCCAGAGGACACCGCAGATATGTCTAGGATGCGCCAACGTCTAGTCAAGATATGGACAAATTCGCCCTGGCGGTGGATGCCTGATGGGCACAAAGACAACATCCACAACCAGAAGAGCGGTCTTCCGTTGGCTGACATACATTCTACACAACTAAAGCCTGACAGGATTATACATGACAAGCTTGACTCATCCGGGCGCGACAAGATCCTTGCTATCGTCCTTAGTACTTGTCAGAACAACGTTATGTTGAGCCGCGTCGCATCGTCGTTCCCTTCGACTGATGTGATGGACTCTTTGGTTCACATGTTCTTAGCGTGGCACTTGTGTCAGGTCTCGGAGTTCATTCATTTCGGGACGTTTGCCTTGAATGCGCAATGCCCCGAATGGACGGCAGTTGCTGCGTCAGCCGGTGGAATCTTGACATCTGTGCAATCGCTTCGAAAGTTTGGGTTTGCTCTGCAAGAGGCAGTCCGTAAGGAGATACACGTTGCCCCACGTGTTTGAATATCGAGTGCTAATGAGCTTACTAGGTGTTACTATCCCTAACAGATTCGAGGATAACAACTCCAAAGTTCAGGATCAGAGTTTAGTTCAAGCTCTTGTCTTGGGTCATGATATCGGACTATGGAGTGGCAACAGGAGGCGCATGGAAATAGCCGAATGCCGTAAGTAAAGTGACTTTTTTTGGCCTGGATTCCGATATGTACTAATCCGACCCCAAAAGATTTGAACATCCCTATTGCGATGATCAGGGGCAGAGGCAGTTTCCAAAGGTCTTCGTATCCGCCTATCCAAGTCGATCCTGCGGATGACGGGGCCGTCCTGGAAGAAAAGTGGAAGACGTGGTGCCACCGAGAGTCCTGGAAAAGGTAAGCATCCTGGTCAAGTGATTTGTGGGAAGTTTGCTGATGGAGACGTACAGACTCATCTTTCACTTATACCTTCGAGACGCACAGACGTCCATGACGTCCATGAACAACCCCCACATATCTTACGCAGAACTGACATTGCCGCTCCCCGAGGCCCGGGAGCTCTGGTTTGCAAAAACCGCCCGGGAATGGAAGATGCATTATCTGGAGAGAAATGCCGGCCAAGATAGACGGCCACCGTCGCTCGGCGATCTCTTCCGCGACATCAACCTCCTGGCGACCGAGCATCATCGCCTGGATGTTCAGTACGCCGTTTCCATCTACCTTCACGGCTTCTGGTCTCTCATCCGGGAGTACCGGCAAATGAATACCATCTACCGGTGGTCGGCATTCTCCCCGTCCACAGCAGGCAACCCGAATGTCCTGCTCCAGTCCCGCCACCAGGAGCTTGTTAAGGCTCTGGAGCAGTTCCAAGCCACTGCCATGCAGAACTGGCCGCACATGCTCAGTGCCCAAGAGAAAGTCGTGCTCAATCTTCTTTTCGTGAACCTGCATGTAAGCCTGGAGGACCTGCAGCTATTCTCCGGCAAGGAGGGCGACGAGCAGGCCAAGAGGATCTACCCCTCTCTACAACGATGGGCCCAGGACTCCGAGTCCCGCCGTGCTTTATGGCACGCGGGGCAGATCCTCAGGTGGGCAAAGGAGTTCCCTCCCGGCCACCTGAAGGACTTCTACGCGGTTGCGGTGCACCATGCCGCGTTGGCGATATGGACATGGGGCGTGCTGACCCGCGCAATCCGTCGCACGGCCGGGCTGCAGCCGGGGTACAACCACAGCGAGCCGCTCATCTACCTCGACGGCCCCGACATGAGCGAAACCGCCCAATTCACGTCGTACGGTACTGGCAGGCCCGCCATCCGCGGACCTGTGAAAAAGGGGCAAGGCAGTGGCCGAGACAGCGCTGGGGGCGGCAGTGGTGTGGTGGAGAGCCTCGTCGAAGAGCCCAAGCCCACAATGGCGATTGTTGAGGAGGTGTTCCGGGCAAACTACCTCAATGGCCCTGTTGCGCCTATTGTCGAGAACCTGTGTCATCTGATCAAGCAGCTTGGGAATGCTGCCTGGGCTGTTGGCTTGGGCTGAGGGGTCCTCAGAGATGTGGAACCACCAGCGACTTCAAATCCGCAATACTCCTAGAGTTGTGGTTCATCCTGATGGAATACCCCTTTGAACGATTACTCAAAACTCTGGCTAGATACCGCGGACCAAAGTTAGAGTCTCTACCTTCCCTCAGAGGCTAAGAGTATCGAGCGGAAGCACTCCGAACTGCTTCCCAGATACGCGTACATGTACGCGTACATGTCCGCGTATCTGCGCAAACCTTGTTCTGCGCGGCGCCGTTTATGCAGCCCGGCAACAAACCCATGGTTCGCAGACAAAGGATATATGGACACCGAGACATCACTCAGCTGACGCTCGAGTGGAAGAGTATATGCTCTGGATATTGTAGAGAGGAGAGTACCTGTACACGGTCATAGACAAAAGAATACCATCGATAGAAGTCTCCCAATTATCAAGTGAAGTGTCAATTGACCTGCAAAAACTAAAGCGCGAAAACGTTTACCATCTGGGTCTTCGTAACTACTAGTAGTCTTCCTTGTGTCCTACATTCACAGCAATAGCATTTGAGAAAACAGGGCGCAAGTTGTTCATTCTATGACCATCTTGAACACTACGGTCGATCAAAGCGCCGTACGGACCAAAGTCAATACGCGATGAAAGAGTCGTCCATTTGGATCCCAAGAAGCTCCAATCTGCACCCAACGTTCCAAACCTTGAAACCTAATCATTGGTTGCCACTTGCAGCTGACAGAGCAGAAGGAATCGACATGAAGCTGCCCAGAGCCTCCCTCCCCTCACCCAATTCACGTTGATCCCAATGCACTGCCACATCTACCACAGAACTCATACCACGCCGGCTTGTGGCATTCCTTCCAAAGGCTCCTTGCTGGACCTGAGTTTCTTCGATAATTCATTAGATGGTCAGAGCCAGGGTTTTACGGCGTGAAGAGGAGAAGAAGGCAAAAGGTACGAGTGACAAGATGGAGGAGCCAGGCTCGAAGGTTGCTCAGGACAGCAACTGCAACGTCCGAGTGAGAATGTCAAACCATGCTTGGGCGGCTTAATACCCAAATCATTTACAAGTGAACGCACATGTCAGCAGGCCTCTTCTGTGCGGATCCGTTGGCCGTCTTGAACCAACAGGCACTCTGGGAGTAGTTTAAAGCCCAGATATGGACGGGGCACTTGATGGCAGAGTAGTGAGCGACAACCCATCCAGGTGGGTTATTCAGCGGGAAACGCGAGTAAAGCGAAACAGTCTATTCCAACGGAGGGTATCCTATAGGAGATCATCCCGTAGGAGGTCATCCTTGGAGATGCTGTCCCACTGGGAACTGTCAGAAGGGTATCCTACAGGAGGATATCCCACAGGAGGACATCCCACAGGAGGGGATTCCACAGGAAGGTGTCTTACAGAAGGTTGTTCCGCAGGAGATTAGACCACCCCGCAAGTCATCCCATGTGAGGTTAACCTAGAAGAATGGGCGTACTTGTTAAGCAGTCGCCATGAATTAGGTGCTAGGGCAAGAAGCAACCACGTGGCGGCACACATCGGGGCCGGGGCACCCGCCGGAGGAGGTCGAAGGTCATTCGCTCCTCTTGAGGCTCGGCTCTGGTGGTTCCATCTTTACGAGACGCGCTTGGGCATAGGAGGCAGCACCGGGGATGTCTACGAGCATAGTAGACTTGCTAGCAGTGAACATGGGCCATACTAAGATCACAAGGACAAAACTGAACGGGAGCAAAGCAGGAGCGGTCCATTTCTTCAGCGACACCAAGGCCTTTGCTACCATAACCAAGATCTCAGCCTTTTGAAGACTCGGGGAGGAAGAATGCCACGTTGACCCCATCACCAGGCTGCAATACTATCTCAGCCTTGAGCGTCGGGTTCCCGCCGTCCACCTGGTCCATGTAGCTCTCAACCCTCTCAAACCGTTGGAACAGCCTTGTCAGCACGTAGCCCATCTCCGTCAGCGCGAATTGCTGCCCGATACAGATTCTTGGCCCGCCATTGAAGGGGACTTATTTCACACAGGTTAGCATTGGGATGTTCGCGTACTGGCAGGGTGGAGAAGGAGGAACTCACTGTAGTTCCAGGGCTTGGGCTGCCAGTTTTGCCAGCGCTCGGGTGAGAACTCGCCCACGGGCTTGAAGTCTTTCGACACGGGTGGGTATAGATCCTCACGGCGTTGCATCAGGAGGGTCGAGTACCCAACGGGCGTGCCCTTGAGCACGGCGAGCGGCTGCGTGCCGTCCGGGCCGCCGCCCCGGGGCAGCAGGGTATCCTTAAGTGCAGAGCGCACATTGAAGGGGACCACGGGGTACAAGCGCAGGATCTCGTTCATGACGTTCTGGAGGTATTTCATGCCCTTGAGGTCTGCGTACGTCGGGGTCCTGTGCGGGCCGACGGTTGACAGGATCTCGGCGCGCAGCCTGGCGACCGCCTCCGGGTGCCGGCCCAGCTCGTAGATGGTCCATGAAAGTGTCGCGGCCGTGGTGTCGCGGCCGGCGAGGAGGACGGCCACGAGCTGGTCGCGGAGGACCTTGGGGTCCCGCGTGTACGAGGCCAGCTCGTGGAGGAAGGTGTATGACATATCCGACTTGGAGTTCCTCGACGCGAGTTCCTCAGGAGACAGGAGGAGGGCCTTTTGTACGTACGTGTTGACGAAGGCGTTCATGATGGCCAGGCATTTCCGGAAATTCTTCTTTGGCACAAACATGCTGATTCCCGGGCCGGCGCGTGTGATGATGTTTTGAATGCGCTGCACCTCGTTGAAGGCGTCCGCGAACTCTTGCCGCGGATTGCTTTATATTTTGTTAGGTCTCAAAAATGGCCTCTTCAGTCGGAAGAATGGGCTCTCACCTGAGAGACTTCACATCCTTTCCCAGGAGGAAGTCAGTTGCAACATCCAGGGTGTACCTGAAGAAGAGGTCACTGATATCCATGGCCCGCCCATGCACAGCATCCAGGTCGACTCGCTGGTCCTCTCCGTTCAATGCGCCTCCGTTGGCCATGGCCCTGAAGAGAACCTCGAGGTGCGATTCGAAGCAGTGCAGGTCACTGATCCTGTCCCTGATAAATTGTGGCCTCAGCAGCTGCCTGCTGGTATGCCACAACTGGCCGTCCGTTCCGAATATGCTGTCGCCTAGGAATTCCTCCCATTCCTCGTGGAATTGTTCACCTTTTCCGAAGTCCCCGAATTGAGTCGCCAGAATGGCCTTGATGTTTTCGGGGTCTGCCGTGAAGACAACTCGTCTATCGAAGGCACGAACCTCGAGAGTGTAGGCGCCGTTGCCATCGCTGTCCACGCCGGTTTTGGTGAAGAAAGCTTGCCAATTCTCAAGGTTCTTATGGTGTATTGTTGCTTGAACGGCGGAGTAGATAAAATCAAGGCCATAGGGCAGCTTGTAAGGGACGCTCACAGCCCTGCGGCCAAGTTTACTTATACGGTAGCTCTCGTATAGGCGTTGGAAACATGCGTAGACAACGTAGACGCCAACGAGGGCAGCAAGGAGTGTCTTGGGAGACACCAGCTCCCATACATACTCCAGCAGACCCATTTCGGATGGCTTGTGACTTTGTTGACTTGATGAGGGGACGATGGAATGGCGATGTTAAGGTACTTGGTCCGCCGTGTTTGGGATGATTAGACTACAAATTTGCTTTTCAAGGGCAGGAAGTCAAACCGAGCATGAAGCCCTGGAATCGAATCGCCGAGCGCAGCTCTTGGGTTATTATTTCAGAGTGTCAACTGGAGAAACACATCCAGAGTCATAATATAATTCGGCGCGAAGCAAGACCTGCCAGTTGACTGCAAGAGTCAAAGAAACCGAGGGGTCAGTGGTCAGACCAGCTAGTAGGTGTTTGACGTTTGAAACGGGGCAAATGTATGTGTTTGTCAACCACGGAAGCGACGACTTATTTGAAGACTGTCGAGAGGTGGACCGGAGGAGTGTCTGAGAGGCCGGGCAGATTCAAAGGTCCGACTCCTGTGCGCACCGGATTGGAGGTGTGAGGAAGGCGGAGTCCTGTCGTCAAGTAGCCAAGACCATAAGTGACTGCCGGGACCACGCGAGTGTGCTGGATGTGGTAAGTCTGTCGCAAGCCGGAAGACGATCCCTGGATGCAGCAGCATTTGGAAAGGCACAACGTGGATTGGACCGCATGGCTCGCAGTACGAGAATCCGCAGTCACTGCGGGTCCGGGTCGATCCCGGGCATGTTGCTGCATTGCTCTGGATGTCACACAGTGTTTTTGGGCCAGGCCGACCCGGAGGGAATGAGGACCACGCCCAGCTCCGAAGTCAGAGCCCAGGGGCGCTTGCACGCAACCGGATACCAGTTCGCAGCTCCCCGCATCATGAGGGTCACGGCTCACAGGCACTACACTTGGTGTAACAGAGGTCCTGACCGCAGTCCCTATGTTGTGGCTGAGGCAGAGACGAACATTGTGAAAGAGCAGCCACGAGAATATTTACCAGGCAAGTGGATGGTACCCTGAAGACGGTGCTCGTATCCAGCGCTTTGCTTCGGCCGAGCTCTCGAGTCTCGACTGAACTGGCAGGGGCTTCAGACCGTGCCTTGTGCGCGTACCACACAGTACCGAGAGAAGGGTAATCTGCACTGCGAAGAGAGAGGTGTTGGCGAACTGAACCGCAGCCGAGGCAAGGGATTTCTCACAGGCACCTGAACGTGGGGAAGCTTGATGAGTGGCGCCCACCTTCCGAGATTGACGAGGTTATTGGCCTACTACAACGGTGTGCTTGTAGTCGCGAGAGAGTGGGGAGTGCGGGGCAACGGGAAACGGGGCAGTTGCGGCTCTGTCCTCCTCGGCTTCCAGGGATCCAAGCATGTTCTGTCTGGCTGCTGAGCCTGTCGAAGGGTAAAACCGCTGAGGCTGAAACGCCAAAAAAAGCATGGTAACGCACGGGTCCCGCGCCGCACCCGCACTCGCATTTGCGCCCCGTACTACGTACCTACATCTGGGTCTGCAGCACTGCATCGACACACGTGCCTGCGAGCCCAGCAGGCCGGGGTCCAGGAAAACTGACCTCGTGGAGTTGATGTACACAGGCTTGATGATTTTCACCCTTACGACACGCTACATGTGCAAATGTAAATAATATTGTTGAAATGGGTTTAGCCATGGACAGGTTTAACAATATTCCCGGTCAGGTCTCAGGTGCACGGGACAGTACAGCACTGGCCAAACAATCAGGCATAACTTGACCCCTCTGTTTGTGTACAGGCAGACCGAAAAGCCCCGCGAATGCGAACACAGCAGGCATCCACATTCAACATCGACATCAACATCAACACCCCTGCTGGCTAAACATACTGTACCGTACACTCTCAGCATCTCTTTCCAACAAAGAATCGCAACCCTTGTTTCTTCACAACCACAATCAACATGGCTCCCCCAACGCCCCTCGCCGTTGCTACCTCATCCGTCCAGCGCCTCGTTAAGGAGGAGGCCTACTACCACAAGGACCTCGCCAGCCAGCAGGCCCGCATCGCCAAGCTCGAGAAGGACATCGCCGAGAAGAGCGCCGACCTAGACGAGAACGCCGACTACGTCCTCAAGCAGGAGGTCTGCAACCCCCCCCCCCCCCAAAATCTCCCTTTTCACTTCCTTCTCAAACATTATCCGCCACCACCAACACCTCCCACACCGGCCGTGGCATTTGACTCACCTTGCACCCATCCCACAGAAACAAGCCGCAGAGGAGACCAAGAACGTCTTCGGCCCCTTGCGCAGCCGCATCGCGGACGCCGTCTCCAAGCTCGAGGAGCAGATCGCCATCGGCGAGAGCGGCGACGGCGCCGAGGCCGAGCTGGCCAAGGCGAGGGAGGTGCTCAAGCAGGGACAGGACGCCCTCAAGGCGGAGGCGTAGCGCCCCCTTCTGACGACCCCGCTCGGCCTCGTCATCGTGTATCTGGGCCTCGCCTGGGCGGAAGATGCCCTGGGCTCGCTCGAATCGTGACATGGCCGGGCGTTATCTCTAGAGCCGGGCGGGATGGGCTGCGATGCCAAATGTCATGGTGATGGGTTACTACGTTGTGACTGATAGACAGAGCAAGGGCAAGTGGTTGGCTCGCCCCTGGAGGGGAGAGCGAGCGGGTGGTGCAAAGAACATTCGGTCCTCGAGGTATCTAAAAGCCGAAGGCACAAGGCAACTTTAGACTAGACGATCCCAGGAGGAAAAGTACGGACGAACCGTTGGAGGGAAGAAATGCTTCCGATACTGCCCTGAAACCCGTCACATGGAAGTGCTTTGAACGCCCTATGAGAGAGACTGCAGGACTTAACAGTGCGGTTACCGTGGTCATAGTTGTGAATACAGATTCGTAGTCTGGCAGCTCACAAAGAAGGGGCAATAAAGGAAGCTGAACCCCTGCCAGAGTCTCACGATTTGAGCGGCTACTATATGGGCCTTTTCCGGACTATAATACTTTCCTGCTAGGTATTGTCCTACGAGATGCATCGACTTGACTTCGTCAAGGGCCAGCAATATGATTTATAAAAGCTAAACCTGTCATCAGCTTCGCAACTCGCCAGTCTTCAATTTTCCCACGGGGTATCTTGCACGTTATCTAAACAGTCAAGCGGACGTGCCAGGCCGCTTCCGCACCGTCCCTGTCCTTTGGTGTCCCACTCAAGTTATGAGTATCATCACGAAGACGTATCCATCTTGTCCTCGACATTCTGGCCCTCAACGGTAATCTGCGGGGTCGCTGCGGGATCGTCGCGAGGAGTTTCGCCCATTTCGACATCCTCACCCTCTGGTTGGCGGCCATCAGGCTCGGCGCTCCTAGCAGGTGACGCTTCCCTGCTCCCCGACCGGCTTCCAGCTTGTGACAGGTTCCCAGACATCTCAGGCCTCGGCTTGAGCCCATCCATGGTGCTCGGGGCGGGACTGTCCCGCATCGGTGTCCGCGCGCCCACCGACATCGGCCGCGGTGTCGAGTCGCCGTTCTCCCCGAGCCCCTTCGGTACGGCCGAGGCCACCCCGGCGCCGTCTGGCCGGGGCGTCGCGTTCCCGCTCGCGCTACCCGGCCGCGGGGTGTGCCCATCCGCGGCGCCGTCGCCCTCCCCGCTGCCGTCCTCGTCCATGCCCTCCCGCCGCTCGACCTCCTCCTTCTCGTCGCGGATGAGCCGGCGCAGCCTCATGCTCTCGTCCATGATCCTGCTGAACTGCTCCCTCCTCTCCCTCCACGTGGCGGCGTACGTCTCGCTCTCCGCTTCGAGCTGCCTGCACTCCTCCTCCAGCTTCTCCAGCGTCGCCTTCGCCTTGGGTCTCTCCTGGAGCGCCTTGTTGTCGTTGATCTTGCGCGCCAGGGCGTCCCACTGCAGCCTCTGCGCCCGGGTGGCCTGCGCGTCGGCGAGCTGGACCCTCAGCTGCGCCGTGTTGTCCTTGACCCTGGTGCAGGTGTCGAGGATGGTGCCGCGCTCGACGGTGTACTTCTCGCGCTGCTGGGCGTTGGCGGTCTGGAGGAACTGCAGGCGGCCAATAGTGTAGTCGAAGGCCGCGAAGTCGAACGTGATGTCCTCCTTCAGCTGTGCGAAGTCGACCGCCTCGGCGGCGCTGCTGTCGTCGCCGTTGCTTGCGTTTGTGGTGTCGGGGGGAGGGGTGACGGTCTGTCGGATTTTGGAGTTGGCGAGGCCATTGATTGTGGAGAGGCGCTTCGTGATGCGCTTGAAGGGCCGCTCTTCGACACTGAACAGGCGCGACTTGTGGATCTCGTTCTCCTCCTCCGGGTCGAGGAGCTGCCAGGACGACATGGCTGCGGCTTTGCGGGAGCTGTCGTCGAGTGCGAAGGTAGGCCGCGCGGGAAGGTAAATTGTCTCTTCGAGGCTCTGCCAACAGTATTCTCTAGCCTCGAAACTAGGTGCGTGTCCGTTCCTGCTAGAAACAACCAAGGTCCTGCAGTAAAAGCACTGTTTGTGATGGGGAGGCGTGAGTGACGAATGGGTGAAATTGAAGTCAAATGTTTGGGCAGGCGCAAAGGTGGCAGGGTTCAGACAACGCTAGGTCCCCTACCACCCAGGTACCTGTGTACCTAGGTACCCAGGTACAACACATATGAATCCAGATTCAACGGTAACCCACCCAAACCACCGGGTACCTATTGCAGCTGTTTGAAAAACAAATGGTTCGGCTTCTGGGACAGCAAACTAGCAGGCATCGGTCAAGACTTGACTGTCGAGCGCAGAGCCAGGAGCATAGCACTATGGGCTCCTGTGGGAGGCACTACAGATAAAAACGAAGTCACTGCCTCCAGGTGTTATCGGGTAGCTAAGTGCCAAACGGGGCTCAAGCCGATGGATTGAGCTCGGAGAATAGCTACTGTGCCGTCTTCGAATAGAAACTCGGCAAGGCTGGAGCTGGGGAGAAGAACCCACCACTCCTTGTTCCTCACAAGGAGAGAGCTAGGGGTGTGACATGTGCCACGAGGCTCTTACTTCGACCTCGTTTTCCCACCTCACCTCATTTCATCTCATCTCACTTCCACACAATTGAATACCAACGTTTGCACAATAAGCACACAGCCATGAGTTCTGGCATCATTTTCTCACCCCGCAATTATCACCAAGCCTCCCTCGCCCTAGGGCGGCGAAGAATGGGCCGAGTCCAATCTACCCATGTCCTATTCGCCGTCTCTGCACCCTCCATTGTTCTCCTTTAATACTTCTACCGAAGGCCCATTCCCACTTTCTCATCAGCTACATAAAGTCGCCCAACTACATAAACTTGACATCGTACATAAAGTCACCACAACGCCCCGACCGGACTTGACTTTACAAAAGTTCCTCAAAGTCTCTTCTCAAATCCTTTCCAAGCGCAAGATCATCAATCACTACTGGACACCAGGTTCAACTTCAATACTTGTCTGCCTTCACTTCTCTGTGTTGAATTGCAAGGCCAGACCATACATCCAAGATGCCCGTCCCCAGTCTGGCAGGGCTCTGTCGGAGGGTCATCTGGGACAACATCGACGAGCTCTCATATGTCTCGACCCTACCATACTTCAAGGTCCGCGACATCCTCAAACAGGTCAAGACCGCCTCTCAGCTGGCTGTCATTGAGGAGTACTCACCACAAATTGTTGGCGAGGATGCAGAGCTCTGGGAGGCATTCTGCAGGAGGGACTTTCGGGTGCCCATGAAGCGCGATCCTCACGAGCCTGAGAACCCGCGGGCATGGCGCGGCGTGTACGAGTTCTACGCCGACCTGGAGCGCAAAAGAGAGGCGGAGGCATTGGAGAAGCTCGGCGCTACTTATGCCGACCTGAACAAGATGAAGATGGAGAACAAGACCGCCATTGGTGACCCGAGAAAGCTGCCCAAGGCTCCCTCCGGCGGTGGCTTTGGTAAAAGCCGCGGAAAAGGCCCCGGCCCCGGCTCTGCGACTCTGACCTTTGGAGGTGGCGCGAGAACGACTAATGCGGTCCGGAAAGCAAAGAAGGAGGCGATGGAGGCAGCGGCAAGGAAGAAGCTCTCGGTCCCGAAAACGATGAGACCAACTGCGCATCTTGCCAAGGTCACGAAGGCCCCCGAGTCCATGAAGGCTGACTTCCGCATTCGGGCGCAGCCCAAGTTCATCCCTCCTCCTACTGCGCCGGCTGTTGCCAAGCGACCGCACGAGGAGGACGACGAGCGTGCCCAGATGGAAGCCAGGCTTCTCGCTGCCAAGAGACCAAAGGTCATGCCAAAAAGTATGAGCGACGAGGAGCTCAGGTTAGGCTCGTCCAAGTCGGGTCAGGTAACTAAGCTGGCCGTCAAACCCGGATCCGAGTTACCCCGGTCTGCCAGTCCGAACAAGCCCAGAAGTCTCTTCTCGCGCCCACAGAGCGCCTCGGTCGCGCAGAGCAAACTCACAGTCAAGACTGTCGGCAAGCCTGGCGCGAATGCTGCACCCGAGAAGACCGCAGGCGCCCTGAAGATGAAGGCCGGCCACCCAGGATCGGCGGCGACGAGCAAACCATCTTCATCTGCCGCGAAATCCGCTTCGCCACCAAAGCAGCAGCCCTCTCGCCCTGGAGTTTTGAAGAGCAGTGCCGTGGCTCGTCACGGAAACGATTTGTCGCGCGCCGCACGGGTCGCATCACCCGTGTGCGAGGACTACAAGCCTAGTAGGATTGCGCCTCCCAAGCGAGTATCTCGTTCCCCTTCTGTCGCCACGGACATGTTCAGCTCCCCGGAGCCTGAGGCCCCGGGACCCAGTGGACGGAGGTCATCCCTCAAGTCCAACAGCAGCAGGTCGGCGTCACCGGCTGCTCCGGCGCAGGCAAGACAGCGAGCGAACACCCCACCTACGACCGCGACGACGCACCACGAGCCCAAGTCGGGCTCCCCTCCCAAACGCAAGCCCGACGAGGCCCCGGCTGCTACTAGCGGAGGAGCAGCAGCGCACCCGCCCGCCAAGAAGAAGAAAGTGGACATCTTCATGCGCCGCAAGCGCTGAAGAGTCGGGACACATGGACAGATGTGAAAGCACCCAGTTCCCTCAGGCGAAGAGCATCAAATTTGGAATGCAATGTCTGCATTCAACGTCTTTCTGAGAATGAAGCACTCAGAAATCGAAGCGCTACAAAAGGCGTCGGCGTTTGTGAGATAAAGGATATCATCATGAAGGCATTTCGAGTCAAAGGGGCATCATTGGCACGGAGTTCGCGGACAGATTCAAGGAGTAAAATGGACGCTGGATTAGTTAGTGAATGTCTCTGCTGTTAGGCGACATTTTGCCCGTGCAAGGGCCATATCGAACGCATGCAAGATCATCGCTTGGCGTTCGCTTCGATAATAAAAACACCAATTATGCATACTTAGAAATCGAAGGCTCGAAAAGATGCGAATGCAAGTGACCTTGCTGAGGATCGACCACACATGTCAACGCACTTTCGTATGGCTTCAAAATTATATTCAGTGCCGCTGCCTGGATAATACGCTTCAAGGCGGGCGGTCTCTAATGTCTGACCACCTGCTGTGCTCTCCCGATTTCCACAAAGACCAGACTCAGATTTCTCCCCAAAGGTTTCGACCGATCGCCCGGCCGTGCCTCACCCTGTATAAGAGAAAGCCGCGGAACATGAGAGTCGTGCCGCCCGTGCCGTCACTATCCATACGCCAGGGGAGCCGGTAGCCTCCTTCTCTCGTGTTTTCCAGGCTGTCGGTATCGCAACCAAGCCGCGGCGTCCGTCGTCTGCCTGTGACCTCCCAGGTTCCCTCGTCGCCGTCTATGGCGAGGGGGTTCCGAGGGGGTACGGCCTATTGCTTTCCACCTCTCAGCGCGAGGACCAGATGGAGCGTTGCGCCTCCGGTGAGGCTGTAATCGTCGGCGGTCTTATCATCGGCCCTATGGTTGTCATAAAGACTCTGGTCAGCCCTCTTGTCCTTTCTCTCCCCTTTGTTTACTTCCTCGGCCCCTGAACCTGCTTGTTGTCTGCTCCTCGAGATGCATCTTGGTGTGCCCGGTGTGCCCGCTGCGCCGGCTCGCTGCACAGCTCGCGTGTTGTAGGGAGTGTAGGAAGGATAGAGGGCAGGCTGGTGGTCGCCTGGGCGGACTCACATTTGCTTTCCTCCAAAAATCAAACGTTGCTGCACGGGTGGGATGCCCTCCTTCTCCTCGACCTTCTCCTTGATCGTAGAGACCTGGTGGAAGCCACGATGATTAGAGTTTGCCCACAGAAAGAGCGCGGGGGCGAGAGTTGTCGAGGGAGAGGCACGAACCTTGTAGTCCCTCTCGATGTCGAGTTCGATCTCCTTGCCTGTCAGTGTTCGGACCCTGGCGGTGGAACAGTCAGTCAGTCAGTCATTCCACGGCCACCGGCGTTTTGGGGGGCAAGACGGACTTGATCTGCATCTTGACGGTGGGAAGAGGTGACTCTTGGGTGTTCTTTTTGTACTCCTGGCTAGAGGGTGTCTGCTAAGAAAGGGGCTTTGTGTTTGGGAGCTGAGGCGCGTTGTGATGGGCCAGATGTCGGCGATCACAGCGATTTATTGTCAAAAGGTGCTGGAGCCGTTCGTTGATGGGTCACGGAAGGCGGGTTCAGACGTGAGCACAGAGCAGGGGTGTGTCATCGAGGGGCACGTTCCGGCTCAACCTTGGCTTTGAAAGCAGGCACCAATGGATGGCGGGGCAGCCTGGCTTAGGCGGTCGCGCCTTCACTGAGGTGCTCAACCTATCTAGGTTGTATTGACACTCAACCCCAACGATGAGTCTCTCTACAGTTGTAGACTTGCAATGGACATCATGAAGGGCTCGGATTGAGCACTCCGAGCTGTTGAGTCATCAAATAGATTTCTTCAACAAAAGCAAGGCCTGAATTTACACCTGGGCAAAGTTGAGTCGTATTAATCTTACACAAGAGCTTCTGACCTCAAGGACAAATTGCCCGCGAGGTGAAGGCCCACGTATTGTCATCCCAGCCTATTTCTTGTTATCCCCGTCAATCTTCTCAAACACGTTGAGCCCTAGTCCCTCTGCGTCCAGGAGCAGCCTGTTCTTCCCGCCGTTGTCCTGCATGATCTGGGCAATGGCCCTCGCGTTCTCCAGCTTCTTCAACTCCACGTAGGCCTTGTTCTTCCTGATGGCCTCACCGATCAGCTCTGCAGAGCGTGCCTCACCCTGGGCCTTGACGACCATTGCCTGCTTCTCCTGGCGAGCCTTGTCCACGACGAAGGCGGCGCGCTGGGCATCCTGCTGTGCCACCTGCTTCGCCTCCACAGCAGCCGTGAACTCCGGTGAGAATGCGAGGTGCTATGTCTCTGTTAGCAACGTGAACTATGCCAGTCTGTTGGGAAAGGGATGGCATGGGAGGAGGTGATGCCATACGGTCAGCGAGACATCGTCCAGCAGAATGTTGAACCGTTGCGCTCTCCTGGAAAGGTTGTCGCGGACCAGTCTCGCGACCATTTCTCTCTGGGTGATGAGCTGGCTCGCGTTGAACTGGGCCACCACGCTCTTGAGCACCTCGTTGACGATGGAAGGAAGGACTCGCTCGTCATAGTCCTGGCCGAGTGTTCGGTAGATCTGAGGCAGGGACTTGATTTCTGGTCTGGACAGGACACGGCAGGTGATGTTCACCATCTGCAGGTCCTTGGTGCCGGTGAGCGACGAGACATTGCGTGGCTTCGCTCGGATGTCGTAGGTGATGGGTGTCTCGAACCAGGGGACCATGAAATGTGTTCCTATTCGCAACGCCATTAGCTATGTCTCCTGCGCCAGTGCCGGAGCAGCCGGACTCACCTTCGTTGTAGATCTCCTTGCTGACACCACTTATGCGCTTGTACTTGATCGCTCTGTGACCACCGTCGACGTTGAAGAGGGCGTTGCTGAGGAACCAGCCGCCAGCCACGAGGGCGACAGCGCCTGTGAGGGCAAAGCTGGCGCCTGGCGGGAGCTTGCCACCAGGGAAACCACCTCCCCTCGACTTGGCCATGGCTTGCAGCCGCTGCATGTACTGGTCCATGGGATTCCTGTTGGACATGGTGGGCGGTTTTGGGCAGCCTTCTTGCGCTGTCGAGCAACCAAGGCTTGGAGGATGGATGTGGATGTTGGCGAGTGGAGGCTCGGCCGTGTGTCTGGGTGTGGCTGCTAGACTACAATCTGCATCTCAAACTAGAGCTCCCAGCTCTGGGGTGATCATTGAGTTCCATCTGACAGGGATCAGGACCTTGCGGAGCTCACCACTGGGCAGGCACGCCGGCAAGCTGCCAAAATCCTGGGGAAGCTTGGACCAGAAAAGTTTCTCGGGGCTTGCAGGGGCTACCTGGACTTGGTCTCGTCCGCAGATCCTGCTGGATACAGACATACAGTACCTATACAAGCGACTTCTTTAAGGGATATTCTGGCATGAACTACCTAACAACCATGTAGAAGGTCCTATCAGAAGATACTATCTCACATGGATTTCCTCAGAGGTCTCATGCGCTACAGAAATATTGCATAAGACTATGTGACATGAAAGTGAATGGCGAACAAGTCGATCCAGAATGGATGTCTGAGATCCCTGCCGGCCGTAGGTACAGTAGCTCTTGCTGTTCCGGACAAGGGGCCTGGCCGGTCCACTTACGGCATGTGGCTCTCCCAAAGAACCTTGGACATCGGAAACCACCTCCCACCTGTGCACTTGCTGTTCTCTTAGCACCGACGAAGAAGTCAATCTGAGTTCTTCCTCGCAATGTCTACCAAGACCCCGTCGAGGGTCGTCTTCGTGGGCAACATACCCTATGGTGAGACCCCCGGCCCATTCATCACCCCCGGGCGGTGCACCACTGACCGCATCGTCGCCCAGGACTGTCCGAGGAGCAGATCAGCGAGCTGTTCAGCAGCGCCGGCCAGGTTCTGAACTTTCGCCTTGTCTATGACAGAGATACAGGCAGGCCAAAGGGGTTTGGTTTCGCAGAGTACCCCGATGCAGGTAAGCGACAACACCTACCCACCTGCGCGCCTACCTATCCAACCTATCCACCCAGTCTCTTTCGCACTTCCGTTGGCCTCCTCGTCTAACGGGACTTCTTCAATCCCTCAGATTCCGCAGCATCAGCAGTACGGAACCTGAACGACCACGAGATCATGGGTCGCAAGCTCCGCGTCGACTTCAGCAACGAGGGGGGAGCAGGGAACGACGACTCGGGCCGCAACGACCGCGGCGACACCAACAACTACACCAACAGCAACAATAACAACAACTACAACCCGCCCCCTCCCAATGGCAACGACAACCCCTCCGCCGGCGGCGCCCTCCCGCCCCTGCCCCCAGGCCGCGACCTGCCCCCGGGCGTGACCTGCACCGACGCCATCTCGCGCACCCTCAACACCCTGCCCCCGGCCCAGCTGCTCGACATCCTCTCCTCCATGAAGCAGCTCGCCTCCACCGACCCGGCCCGCGCCACCGAGCTGCTCAACCAGGCCCCGCAGCTCTCCTACGCCGTCTTCCAGGCCCTGCTGCTCATGGGCCTCGTCTCCCCGGAGGCCATCAACGCCGTCCTCGAGCCCGGCTCCAACCCCGCCGCCGCACCAGGTGGCTACCCTCCCCCGGCGCCACCGCAGCAGCCGCCACCCGGCTTCCCCGGCGCGACAAACACCCCGCCCGTGGTTGCCCCGACGCCGTACGCGCCGCCCCCCGCTCCCGCACCGCCAGTTGCGGTCCCGGCGGCTGGCCCCGCCCCAGCGGCTGCTGGTGCCTTTGGTGCTGCGCCCGGCCAGAACCCTGACGACCTGATCCAGCAGGTGCTGTCTCTCCCCGAGGAGGTTATAGCGCAGCTCCCTGAGGCCGAGAAGCAGGCTATCCTCCAGCTTCGGGCTCAGTACAGCGGCCAGCGGGTGTGAGACGGGAGATAAGGAAGGGGGGAACGGGCATGGGCAGATACCACGATCAATGAGGGGGCAAAAATAGGACGGAGAGACGGTGAGCCTGGAAAGAGCTCCTACACACTCGCGCGCTGGGCAGCGGTCCATCTGATACCAGGCTTTCGACGTAGAGGCAGGGGGTGGGATGGTAACGCGACTGGGTTGGCAAGTATGATCAATCTTATCTTTTGGGACAGGAGAGGGCATGCCCGGAGGCCAGCTTGGGCCGGGAAAGGCGTTACGGCGTGCGCGGATGATCTCGAAAAGATTATGGAAGGATAGACTACCCGACGAGATCCGTCCTCGGCGGGCGAATCACCCACATCAATGCAATGCTTGTATTCGAAACGGCTCAAAGTACATCGACTGATTATGAGCTGCCCATGTTTCTATTTACTTTTGGGCTATTTCCGCTATGACTCCTTTCCGTATACTCCGCTTGATGTTACGTATTTTGGTATGGGTACCGTTTATAACCCCATCATCCAAAATCGACCCGACCCAGGCTTACGCTGAGTCTATGATGACCAATTTTCCTGCCATGCTAGTCCGGCTCACACATATGCTTCAACGGCTAGGAAGGGCATTCCTCCAACATGCAATTCTGCAAGAGACCCATATTATCACAACCTAATAGACCGCACCTACACAATCCTGTAGACTCTCTTGGCGATTAGGTAGCAGGCCAGTCCAAAACAGACGAGCCCAGCGGTGATACACCAGAACCATGTAAGGTCGTCCTCGTAGTCCTGCCCGGGCACCCACACGTTCATGCCCCACAGACCCGTGATAATGTTCATGGGCAGGACGATGGTGCCGAGCACCGTGAGCTTCCCAAGGACGTCGGCGGTCTGCTCCGCCCGCTCGTTCATCCGGATGTTAATCTGGGCGAGGTAGTTTTGGTGTGACCTGGCGAGAATCCTGCAGTGGTGTTAGCATAAGTTGTTGTTAGTCAATATGGTGCGTCGTGGTTTGCCTACATCTCATAATGGCTCAAGTTGCCGGTCATGGTCACAATATGATCCTGAATGTCGCCCAGGAACAGTCCGATCTCCGAGCGGGGCGCTACTTCCCAGTGCTCGTTGCACCGTTTGGCAAAGCCCTTGATAACGTCCGCCTTATTGCCAAGTAGCCTGTACAGGCCCATGACCTTCTTGCGACACTCTCCAACCCTGCGATACATGTCTCCGCCGGAGTCGAAGGTTGTAGCTCCAGCCTCGGACTTTGACGCATCGTGGTGAGACTTCTCACCCTTGTGCTTATCTTTGCTCGTTGGGTCCTCCTCGGAATGAAGCCTTACGATAGCGGCGTCGATCTCATCGACTTCTTCTTCGATATTCTGGATGAGGGGCCCATAAACATCGGTGATATCGTCGATAATAGCATATGAGATCCAGTCCGACGAGAGGACCATAAAGTCTCGCAGCATTCGGATCCGTCGCCGAACATTTGCTGAATGTGGGGTTGGAGAGAAATGAAAGCTCAGAACGCCTTCCCTAAAGACGATAACATAAAAGTTGACAGGCTCCAGATGATCCTCGCTTGTCGCATCTTGGTTGAAGGTACGATAATTGATGAAGTAGTAGTTGTGGAATAGTTCAACCTTCTCCCGCGCCTCTTGTAGCATGATATCTTCGACCGTGAGCGGATGGATGCCAAAGGCCCTTCGGAGAACTAGCATCTCTGCATCCGTTGGGCACATTATGTCAAGCCACCACACCGGTCGCTCCCCGTACCGAACAGGCTTCGCCTCATTCACTGGCGGGGCAGACGTCACGGATCTCGGCTGCGAAGGAGTGGCTTCACCAGATGTTTGCCTCGGGTGCCGTTGTCCCTCTTGGGTAGCCTTCGGGGACAGCGTCTCGTCTCGGGCCACATCTGAGCTTCCTCGCACGCTTGCGGCCACAGAGGCCTGGCGCGTGGGTCCCTTTGACTCGCCGTTCTGGCCGCTCAGTGCCCTCCGCATGATGGTCGCTTGCTGTTGGGCATCATCGTCATCACTCTCTGATTCTGACGAGTCTTCCAAGATGGGTCTATCGGGCACGAAGAGCTCCCGGAAGTTAGCCCCTTGTCCCTCAGCCTGCACGAGCTCGGAGATGGTGGAGCTATGAATGGTGCTATTGAACTCTTCGTTGAAGTACGTGAAGCGGTAAGGGGCGTCCTCTTCGGGCTGGAACCAGCCTTTGTGGACAGGGCGCAGTCTGCCGTTGACCAACTGAGGCTCCGTGATCATCTTGGTTCTTCGTTCTTCGTTACGACCTTCCTTTTCGAGCCGGCTCCATTCGTCGAGAACGGACAGAACAGGCCATCTCTTCTTCCGCCGCCTGGTACGTGCACGTTGCTCGCGCATCTCGCGCACCTCGTCATCTGCCAGCTCCGACATGCCCTCCTGAGGGAAGCAAACGTCTCCCTCGGCCTGGAAGGAGAAAGTGTTCCGCCGCTCGTACGGGGTCGATGGGTTCTGCGGGCTGGATGGCGAGCGTAGTAGGTCATCCATGAAGCTACCTTCGTGATGAGGCGAGCTGAGCTCATCCATCAGCATGGCATCCTCGAACCTCAGGTCTCTCTCCATACCACCAAGCCTCGGAGACCCGGGCATTGATGGTGGGTAGTTGACATCGTAGCGCTCGTTGCCAAGAGGAGTGAAGGGGATGTTCCTGAAGTCCTTCCTCCCGCTGGCCCTGCTTGGTTCCCGCCGGCTTGACGGCCGATCCTTCCTGGTATCAGTCGAGCCGAACCCTGGAAAGTTCATGGCCGGCTCGGAGCGCATACGGGTCGAGGCGGACAGAAGGGGCGCCCTCTCATCCCCGTCGGCCTCGTCGTCCTCGTCGCCTGCAGGACTTCCATCGCGGACGGTACGGAGCCTGCTGCTGCTTGGCAATGGTTGTTGGATGTTGTGCATCTGAGTTACGGTTGAGCTTCGCCGAGGTCGCATGAAACGCGGCTGGTCTCTGTGATTTCGGAAACAGAATTAGCCTGGTGGCCCATGGCAGGAATTCACTGAAGTGCAGAGGCAGACGGTAGACTCACCTGTGGTCGAGCAGGGCCTCGCTGTCCAGACTCGTGTTACTGAGGTTGCGGTCTTGGGCATAGAAGCTGCTGGGATGGGGGCCGGTGGTGGCGGGCTCGTCTTGGTTCATGTCGTCGTTATGAACGGCAAAGGACTTTCTTCTGTCCTTCTTCCTCTTCCCCTTGGTGCCGCGGTGCGTCTTCTTCTTCTTAGTGGGTGCCGCATTGCTGGAACCGGGCTCTGCTGTGCCTGGTCGGCCGGGGACGTGGCCGGGGACGTCTGCCATGATGCCACTCCACGGTGATAAGCCGGGCTTTGCTGCAGCGTGGAGGACAATGTGGATCTCGCAGACACAGCACCACGGCGAGTTGAAGCTGCTCAATGAACGATTGATAAGAGTAGAGGCTTGGTATCCGTCGAGAAAAGGAAAGAATTTTGCAGGGGCAAATAGAGGATGGGCAGGCTAGGTATGCTGGGATCAAGGCTAAACAAGCGGCTCGAAGTAAGGTGTGAGAGTAAGCTCGGGAGGGAGTGACATCAGCATAGCCTGCATAGCCAGGTGGACCGCGACAATTCGATTCATTAGCCCGGGGGCCTGGTTCCTGATTGGCATAGAGTATTTCCCGATCGATCAGAAAACCCGCCAATGCATGCACACCATGTTGACTTTAGCAGCAGACCAATAACGAAACCCAATTTCCCGCCATGTTTGCTGAACATCCGATTTGATCTGACTGACCTCACTGCGGGGTTCCAGCTGTCTGCTTGGGCTAGTCGACTTCGTCAAACTCCCCCGCATGCCTGGCCACCTCCTAGAAGTACTTCAATTACACGCCAATGACCAGCACCCGGCAGAATGAGTAGCTTCACGAAGCTCTGATAGACCACAAGACAAGACACACTGGCACAGTAGCACTGTTCAGGGGTCTGGTCTGAGTGTCCTCCATGTGCATGTAGTAGGGGCATCCCTTCTCCACCACCTCAGGAGAGCTCACTCTAGACTACGTACATGCCGATCCAGGAAGGCCTCGGTGACACCTTCGCTTGGAGACGCTCGACATACTCTGCCAATCACGGAAGCATGACAAACCCCGCCTGATCCTTCTCCCTAGTATACTGTGGAGTTGAAGGTGTTATGTAGTGTATAATCAATCACCAACGACATACATAAGGAGGTGCACACCCTGCGCCGGTTGCCGTGATCTCCGTCTTTTCTCCGAATACACTTCCCACAGCGAAGAATCGACGTACACAGATATCGTCACTGCGATAGCAATCATCATGGCCGGCTTCGCAAAACTCACACCAGCCTTCACAGCCAAAGTGCGTGCGTCGCCATGGATCGCCCTCCCCTGACCGCAACCCCTCCGTCATACCCACAGCTTATCCACATGGCCACTCACTAACGTCTCTTCCCCAAGATCCCAATCGACCCACCCAACGGAGTGGGCGTCCTATCCACCGGGACAAATTTGACTCACGTATCTTTCATAGCCGGCGAGGAAGCCATCTCCTCCGAGGCGGGCTACCCCACCTCCCTGAAGGGGACCTGGATCCACGGCTCCGACTACATCAAGACCGATGCGGACGGCGGAAAGTCGCGCCTGGAGGTGGACAGCCTCGTCAAGGACACGGCGACGGGCGGCCTGGTCCGCTACAGGTACACGGGTGTTGTTGACATGTCGGGCCCCGCCGGCAAGGTCCTGAGGGGCGATGCGGATGCGGCTACCACGGAGTTTGGTGACATTTGTGAGTACACACCCGTGTCAAGGAGGCAATCGCTATGTGGTGTATTCCTCTGGTCTCTAACGTGTGCGTGTGTGTGCGTGCGTGCTCCCAGTCACTCACGTCAAGTTCGAGACGGGCCATCCCGAGCTCAAGGTCCTGGAGAACAAGGTCTTTGTCGGCTCTGGGCGCTTCATCCTGGAGGCAGGGAAGCCTGTGACTGTCGAATACAAGATCAGTGAGGTGTCGCTCTGATGCGCACAATTCGTGGTTGACAGGGTAGCCAAGGGTACGCTCTCTGTAAGCGACACTCGATGGGATACCATCAACCGCTTAGCTCGAAGAAATCCGGTTCCTGTCTTGTGAGAAAATGATTCTATGTGGCTAGAAGTACAATGGCATATGACTACCAAGTTGTCAATGCCTTGCCCCAAATGGCTTGCCTGATAGCTTTCCTCATCTGATGCACTTGATGTCATCCCTTTTCCCCAACCCGCACGCCCTCTATCCCAACACATTTTCCCAGCAACGCCTCCGATGGCCCATCCAACTCTTATGACATGGTATCACCCTGGCCTCCTATGCTAAGCAATGCGATTCAACAATCGACAGAATGCCGCCCATAGCCCTAAAGCCCCTGCCAACTTGCCTTGCCATGCCATGCCCAACCAATCCTTGAACTAAATATCGCAGGGCCTTATGAAGTCCAAGCCAACTCCGAATGTGCAATGTCTGATTCCCGCTCATCTATAAGCACCTTCGCTCATATAGCACGATAGCACGCTATTGTGTGCTGTCCTCGAATCATGCTCAGGCAGCTTCCGACCCCGTCCCACCCGACCCAATACCTCCTGCGCCTTGAGACCCAAATCTTTCAGCGTCAGGACGTGGAGGCATTGCCGAGTTGAAGCAGCTTCTGGCCTGAACTCAGGTTGGCGTATTCATAGGCCTTGGACTCGGGAGGGAATGTGCCGCTCGCAGCCCATAGGTCAATCAGCGGCTGCATGGGCTCAAGCTCATGTGGCTTGAGCATATCCAGCGCGGTGGCGGTCAGGATGAAGTGGCTGAAACAGCTGTTGAGCTGTTTCTCCAGGTTCAAATGATAGAACGGCTCGACAAAATGGGCCCAGTACAGGTGTGAATAGACGCGGAACATCTGGCGGAAGATGGTCTGGCAGACCTCCACGAAATTCTGGGGGAACCCAGATCGTTTGCCGACCCAGTCAGGTTCCCCTGGATTCGTCAATTGGGACAACGGGGTGGTGGTGATGTTTGAGTTGTGTGCGTAGGAGACTCCAGAAGCCTCAGTGGGGAAGATTCTCGTGTCGTCGATCTTGCCCGATATCCATCGTTGCATAAGCGTGATGTACTCATAAGCAGGAAGCTCCACGGGCTCTCTACGACTGTTGAGCCAAGTGAACGAGTGGCTCCTGCGAATACAGCGTCAGCGGCCAAGAACACGGTGGAGGAAGCATGCTGAATGTACGTACTGGCCTGCGGACATGCGAGGGCAACTGTTCGGGTTGCATATGGATGAGCCATCTTCTTCCTTCTCATGAATGACACGAACGAAGTTCCACAGATTACGGTAGTGCTCAATAACTTGGGGAGAGTCAGCCTCATTTTCCTCTTCTTCAGCTGACGGATATTCGCAGGGCAGAAAGGCTAGCACTTGACAAGCACAGAAAGTTTCGGAAGGCCACCGAGAGCGGCGGGTTATCGCCCGGCCCTCAGCTGGAGTTTCCTCAGTCATGGCAGAGATTCTCCCTCAGAAGTATGTCCCAGAGAGGAGCATATTCCAATGGACATGTCCCCGACCAGGATTCCGCAGGAAGGCCATGACGTTGATGAATTCAACCCATGGCTATGCACTGCAACTGCTCTCGCCCTTTTCCATGCCCTGCGAAAATTTGGTTTCCCATCGGGGCCTGGGTATCACAAACCTTGGTGAGCGATCCACTCTCCTTGCTCCACGGTCTTCGGCCTGGCACTCAGGGTCATGAAGTTGCCCTTGACGATATGCTTGGCATAGTTTGGGTTAAGCCACAGAGGCATAGGCCGTGGGAGATGATACGGTTCGAGGGCATCATAACCACCTGCCATCAAGCCGCTCTGCTCGTCCATGGCAATCGTTTGCGCCAGAGAGGGAGACTTGGGCAGAGGTGGAAGGTTGGCAGAGAGGCCTGCTGAGGCGGAGGACTGGCTACTATGAGACCTATCCAGGCTCAATGGAGAGACTGGTGGCTGGCCAGAACTGCTGGTCGGACTCTTGCCTGGGCCGGGAGACTTGGAGCCCCGAAAACGGGCGTTGCTATAGAGACAGATAATCAGTGCCCGTTATAAGTGAGGCGGCGAGGCATCAAGCGGAAAAGTGGAACTAAACTAAAAGACTTGTGCTCAACACACGCGAGACTAGAGATAAGGGGACAGATGAAGATGAAGAATGGATGGACTATGTTGTGGTCAGGAACAATGGTGACTTGGGGCTCCTGCACCGAGCCTCGCTACATAGTTGGTCAAGGATGAGGCTCGCGGGAGACTTAGGCCGTTGGGGACCACTGTTTTGATGGCACGGACTGGAATCTCTCTTGGGCTTTTCGTGCTGTTGAGAAGGACCAGTCGGTCTCGAGGAGAAACAAAGGCAGCACTGGGGAGGGAGAGGCCTCAAGGCGCAGAGCACCCGAGGACTGGTGGCGCAGGCACGTGCTCTCCCTGTGATTGCGGCGAATTCCGTTGCTGTCTATGGCACAGCGCGAAGTTCCATGGCTCAGGCTTGAAAGCGGGCTGTTGATATGCTCGAGGACGGTAGAGCGGAGCAGACGATGGCGGCGGGTTGAAGCAAGGGCAGCAAACGAATCAGAGATACTGGTACTCACATGCCAGAGAAGAGGTTGGACATGGTGGGGGAGGGGCTGCTGTTGCGGCGATGCGACAACTGGAAGACTGGTCTTGTGTGTGTTGACGTGGGAAGAATTGCGCGTCGTCGCCCTCTGGAAGCCACTAGGGTGCGGCACGTACGTATCGACTCGATCTCTGTTCCGTTGACGGTCCGTGGTTCTTCGGGAATCTTAGTCGAGAGGCAGTCAACCCGGTTGAAATTGGCATTGACGGTTCCAAAGTTCCTTGGGACTGAACCCCTATTCTTGGGCTGCAGGGGAAGCGCAACACCTGCGGGCTGGTCCGTGCGATGAAACGGCCCAGCCTCTGTCTGCGTGCCTGTGTGCCTAACTCTGTGACTACTACACAGACATGCAAGTTCCAACTTGCGCCTAAACAATAATCCCCAACGAACCCAGGTATCTACCACTTCTCTTCAAGTGTTTATCATCTACTGTAAAGATGCCGTGGCATTTCCACGCAGCAGAGGAACTACAATTAGAGTCCCAGCAGAATGCAAGGCATGCGCCACACACCTTACTGCACAGTAGAGGTGCTCGCTCCTATTGTCTAGCAATCCGTTTGTACAGCAATCTGTTTGTCTAGCATTTCATTCGTAAAAGGAATTCGTTTGTACAGCAATGCGCTTGCATATCATACTGTACCTAGGTGGGTACGTACCTGCGGAAGGGACTCCCAGGTACCAGCTGAACCAGCTTGGATTTGCGGTCTCCTCGAGTACCAGCTTACAAGGTGGTTCCGGCAGCAAGACCCCTGTTAAGCATACCTGTCTAGCCAAAAATCCATGAGCTCGGCCTGCACAGCATAGCAACCTTGCTATCCATGTGCCAGCAGCATACTCACTGTCAGTCAAGAGACCACTGATCTCGTCTTCAACTGCAATACCTTTTCCCACTGTCTCTACACCCATCAAAGTACGATCCAACTCAAAGAAATTCCGCAACAAGACCGCTTCGACCGCATTGATCGCATATCACCCACAGGCCGACCGATCGACACATTGCCATCCAGAGCAAGTCGCACGTCGCACGTCGCATTGCCATCGAAGCTATCATGTCAGACGTCGAAGACCGAGTTGACGGCTCAGACGGTGGAGGCGACGACCTCTTTGGAGACGATGGTAGCGATGCGTCGCTGATCGCTGACAACCCGCCACTCCCCAGTGACGACGAGCTCGCCTCAGAGCCCGATCGCCAACCCAGCCAACGCAGCGAGACGCGAGACGCGGCCAGCGGCGATGGCGACGGCGAGCGACGAGAGAAGACCGTCGCAGAGGAGATCATCTACCGCCATGGGCTCCCAAAGACAAACGATGGAAACGTGAGTTGGCCCTCTCCCGCTCCCGCCCCCGCCCTTATGCTCGAGTCCATCTAACCATTCCACAGATGCAAGCTGCAAAAGTCCCCAACTTCCTACGATTCTTGCCAACAGAGTACAAGTCGGAAGAGTTCCACCCTTCTGACTGGGCGATTGAGAACTCGCTGCGGAAAATACCCACCAACCTCGTTCGATACCGGCGGAACCCCGACACCGGCAAGCTGGTGAGCAACACGAACATCTACAGATGGAGCGATGGCTCCTTGACCTTGCAAGTAGGCGAGGAGCACTTCGACATACAGGTCAAGGAGCAGGTGCCTCCAGCCAACAAACCGTACATCCCCGATCGTGATGCGCATCGATATATCGCAGCCGCGCACATGGGTCACTCACATCTGCTTACCGTCGCGCACATCAACGAGGAGTGGACCATCCGCCCGGACAAGAAGCGTGTAGACGAGGACACGGAGACTCTCAGGGAGAAGATGGGCCAGGCAAAGGGCGGGATGAAGGAAGGCGAGATGATCATCACCGCCACAGAAGATCCCGAGCTGCAGAAGAAGCAGGCCGAGCAAGCCGAGAGGGAGCGCATCCGCGCGGCGCGAAGACGAGAGAACGCGGCGGCGAGGATGGACGGCGGCGTCGGTGGGGGCGGTGGATTCCGAAGGGGAAACCTGACCATCGACGGACTGGAAGGCCGGCGCGCGCCAGGTGGACGAAAGCGTGGCCCGGGAGGGTCATCGAAGCGAAGCGGTGGCGGTCGCCGCCACAACGACGAGTACGACTCAGACGACGATCTCCCTGCCGGAGCACACGGAAACGCCAACGAGTACGACCGCGAGGACGACTTCATCGCGTCGTCCGGCGAGGACGCGGAGAGTGGTGAGGATGGTGGGGAAGAGGATGACGACATTCTCGACGCCGTGGACCGAGAGGATCGCGACAGGCCCCGAGCCAAGCGCCAGAGGACAGCCGAACCCTCTGATGACGACGATGCTGATGGAGAGCCAGAGGATTCGGCTCCTGCAGGCACGTCTGGTGGAGAGCATGCTCGACGGAGGATGCGACGGATTGTGGCCGACGATGACAGTGAATGATCTTTCTATGAGGGAGCAGGAGCTGGGTCATCAGGTTGAAACAAGTAGGCAGCCAAAACTTTCCAATGGTAATTTATCAAGTCTCAATTGGCCGCAATAGTCCGTATCGGATTGCCCCATAGCCCACGTCTCTCTGCACTGCTTATTTCGAGTCAAGGCAGACAAGCCTTGAATGTCTTACATACACAATCTATTCGACGAACGCACGAACTCGGGCATCTCTTGTGCTCTTTGTGCCGTTCTCTAGAAACGTTGATTAAGCAGCTTCGCTCGTGGGAGCTTGGCTACTTCCACCTAATCAGGAGAGCAGCTAAGTCATCGTGTGTGGCTTTCAGTACATCAATGTTGTTGTACTCTTGTAATAGGATGGCAATGGAATTCTAGTGCTATCTGTTTGTAATATCCAATCCGAAATCACTGCCACAGTTGTTACATTTCGACGTTGGTGTCGCTGTAGTTCATAATTCTGCGCGTGATAGGCTGCCAGGCAATTTTGTTGTGAAAACTCGAGAGAGCCTAAAAGCACTATGTAGACCACGCGGAGACCTCAATACTGATCTTTCCCTCTATAATCCGTACCGGCACATTACACGCGGGCCTTTGTGGTCACTGGAACCTGCCCTTGTGTCAGCGCCAATTTAGGAAGATTCCGGCCGAGTCGGTTGGCGTCGGCCGGTGCCTGGGCCGGCATTTGGAGTTGTCTCCACAGCTCATCACGTTCACATGTCAGCTGTCATTACGCTGCGGGACAAGATACTTTCTGTTGCTCGGGCAGCACATGTACGCTCGGGCACTTGTCGTGCAATGTTGCTCGCGCGGCGAATGACGCACTCCTGGACTCGGTATTAAACGCCCTCCCAACGCTGACCAGTCTGTCTGTCCCAACGTGAACCATAATGCAATTTCTACCCATTGCCCTGACTGCCAGCTACGACCATTAGCTCGAAACCTGGACCAACGCAGTCCTATCGGCGCCAGCTCAGATGTCCCGAAGCGGGGGCGGCGACCAGCAGATATGGGGTCGGTGATGTCGGTGTTCATAGGCATCTGGGGCGTGATAGTTGAGATCATTGACTTCTGGCGCAGGGTATGTATACACGACGGACCCACGAACAAGCAACAGTGAGGCTGACCAGGACCTCGGTGCCCAGCGATTCCTAGAATGGTACCGCCGCAAAGCCCCGGCCGAGCTGTGGCTCGACGTTCTCCGCCATGCCGAGATGTACGAGGAGTGGGAGGAGGCCGCCCTCCACCTCGACAACCTGCTGGGGCTCGACCTCTGGCGCTACAACCAGGTCTCGCGGTACTATGACTACCGCCTCATCAACGAGCGCCTCGACAGCCTCGCCCTGGCTCGGGAGGACCAGGACATCCACGCCCTGGTGAACCTCCTCCGCTCCGGTCTGGTGCGCAACCTCGGCAACATCACCGCCACAAAGCTCTACAACCGCAGCTTCGCCGGCTCCAAGTTCCTCATCGAGGAGTACATCACCCAGGTCGCCGAGGCCATAGAGTTCATCAGCACACTGCCTGCCGTCCCGCCAAGCGGCGTCGGCCTCCTCGGCAGCAACTCCTCCGGCAACGTCGCGGGCCAGGGACCTTTGGCACCTTCCCAGCCTCCGACCCAGGCCCAGCCGCCACAGACGCCCGCCGTCCACTTCAGCGACAACAGCTCCACGACGCCCGGCAGCAACGCCAGCAACGCCAGCAATGCTGCCGTCGCGAACATCAAGACACCCATGACCATGTCAAACCAGATGAAGCTGGACTTTGTGCACGACACGAGGCAGGCATTCGGGCGGAGCACGCTTGTCTTGCAGGGCGGCGCCATCTTTGGCCTCTGCCACCTGGGCGTCGTCAAGGCCCTCTTCCTACGCGGGCTGCTCCCCCGCATCATCACCGGCACTGCGACGGGGGCCCTGATCGCGGCGCTGGTGGCCATCCACAAGGAGGAGGAGCTGCCCGCGGTCCTCAAGGGCGAAGGGGTCGACCTGAGTGCCTTCGCGGCGAAGAACAAGCCCAAGGGCGACGATGCTGCGGGAGGAGCACAGTCGGGCTCGACTAGGTGGGAGACGCTGCTCCGCCGGGTGAAGAGGTTCTACCGAGAGGGCTACTTCCTCGATGTGAAGGTGCTGGAGGAGTGTGTGCGTGCCAACGTTGGTGACCTCACGTTCGAAGAGGCTTATATCAGGAGCAAGAGGGTGTTGAACATCACCGTCGCCGCGACTGGTCAGGGCGGCATTCCGACGCTGCTGAACTACTTGACGGCGCCGAATGTGGTAAGTGGCCCTGCCCATGTGTTCCGTCTAAATACCTCGCTAACTGTATTGTGTAGTTAATCTGGACGGCTGCAGTGGCCTCCAACGCTTCTACACCAACCTTCTATGGTCACCGCGAGACCACAATACTCTGCAAGGACCAGGACGGGAAGATCGTGCCCTGGGCCCCTGCAAATACCATCGACTTCCGCCACTGGACACACGTATCATATTCAGACCGGGACTCTCCCTTGATGCGGATAGCAGAGTTGTTCAATGTAAACCACTTCATCGTCTCACAAGCGCGCCCCTACCTCATCCCCTTCTTACAATCAGACATGCACGGGCCCTCACAACACGAAACCCGCAACAAAACGACATCTATTACCGCGTTCCTGGTCAGGATGGTCGGCCTGGAGGTCAGGCATAGGCTCCGACAGCTCGACACGCTGGGGCTCCTGCCGACCGGCATCCGGCGGTTCCTAGTCGACGAGCGGATCCCGGGCGCCAGCGTGATGCTTGTGCCGGAGGTGACGGCGGGGGACTTCATCAGGCTCCTGGAGACCCCGACGAGAGAGACTCTAGACTACTGGATATTGAGGGGCGAGAGGAGCGTCTGGCCGGCGGTCGCGGCGCTCAAGATCCGGTGTGCCATCGAGACGGAGCTCGACCGAGCATACCAAGTGGCGAGGAGGCTGAAGGCCGGGGGGCTGAGGCGGAAGTCCAGCATCTCCGTGAACATATCGGGCAGTGGCAAGGAGAAGAGGCATCGGGCTAACAGTGTGGGTTCGAGAAATTGAGTCGCGATTAACTCGAATGGACACCGCTGCACCACAACCACAGCTGCTAGCGTTGCGCTGGCGTTCTTTATCTGGGAACTGGGAACCAAAATGGCACTGTAGCGTTGCATAGGGTAAAGAAACATCGTAAGCAAGCATTCTCATGAAATAGGACTTACAGTCGTTCAGCACGCCTTTGAGCCCAACCTGTTGATAGCACTGCGATTCGTCGTATCCGCTATATGGCTACTTCGGTCAACTCAAGATCATTCTGGTACGCTTGCTAAACGAGAACACACATTGACACCCAAAGACCAAGTTGCAGACTAACAAAATGCCTGCCCGGGGCCTTCCTCGTCTATACCAAGCGCAGTCTTACCAATCCCCGAGCCAGCTTCATTCTCGCGGTGCGCCTCTTTTAGCCCCCCAAGGTTGAGCTTCAGCCTCCTCATGAGGTGGCACTTGACAGTGCCGTCATCCAGCATCCGGGCCAACTCCTCGAACCAACGATGGTGCTTCTCCTCGTCGTCATTCACATATCCATGGTACGCGCCGGAGCACAGCCAGCACCACGAGAAAGTGAGCGACTTGCTCATGAACTGCGACCCGTACATGTCGAACCTGGCCTGTACGATACTGCACACCTTGCCAAAGGTGGCGAGCACGTCCGCGATGGGGTGAATATATTGCTCGGTGCGGGAGGTGATGAACGCGTATCGCAGTGGCACATCTCCCGGCAGGCCCAAGCCGCGGATCTGCTCCACAATGTTCTCCCTATGGTTGACCACGTGCGTCGCGCCCATCTTCCTGGAGAACTCGGTCGTCTCGGGCCGCGAGGCCGTGGTGATGACGACCGGGAGGCCCAGGACGTTGCGGGCGATCTGGCTCGCGATGCTGCCCACGCCGCCGCCGCCGTTGATGATCAGGATCCCGGACCTCTCGCCCTTCTTGATCTCCAGCCTGTCCACGAGCGCCTCGTACGCCGTGCCGTATGTCAATGGCATCGCGGCGGCCTGGACGAAATCGAGACTCTTGGGTTTGTGGCCCGCACTGTGATACCTGTCAGTGATAATCTACAGGATAACCTCAAGAAGCTTCAAAATCGCCTGAGAGGAGGAGCACCGGGGATCAAGCACGTACTGCCGTTCATCGACCAGCATTTCCTCCTCATAGCAGCCCTGGCCAAGCGGGTTGCCCAAGTAGTATATTTCATCCCCTTCTTTAAAGTGCTTCACGTCCGGTCCGACGCGCAGGACAACACCAGCACCGTCGTAGCCCATGACATGGAAGTGTGGCTCGTCCTGCGTCAGGGGCTTCACACGGTCATAGTAGTCTGGCGCATCATCGTATACTCCCCCGCGGACCTTGATGTCGATCGGGTTGACGGCCGCCCCTTTAACGCGGACGAGCATCTGCCGCCCGGCAGGCGGCGACGGCTTGGGGAGGCGTCTGGAATCGAGGTTCTCGAGGGGCCCATACTTGGAGACCCCAACGGCGCGGATGGTGTCGATGGTTATAGTTGCGGGCGTCATGGTCAAGCCTCTTCTAAACAATGGGAGTCTTGTTGCCTCGAGAGAATCGATTGTACCGTTGGGCCGAACGCGAGGAGGGCGGAGACGCCCATGAATTTATACGGCATTCTTTCCATGTCGCTGCGACTGTATGACGTTGGCTTGACGGGATATTCGGGTCCACATACATCAATGATGATATGTGCTGCTCTCCAAACGAGCAAATCATATGTGGCATGGTGGATGAATGCCAAAATTCTGGATCGTTGACGTGAAGGACGATTGTCTTTCAAGAGTCGGATGTCCCGTCGCTCCCCGTCGGCCAGTGTTGTGCATCGATAGGATCGCCAGATATGGGGAATCCCTGGTCAAAGCTACGTCATTCATAAATCGTTCTCTCGACGGCATTTCTCGGTCTTTGAGGTGGCATCCAACAGCTCAGGAAGTGCTACAAGCTTCGAGTCACCAGAGAAGGCTTCGATGCTGAGACTCAAGGCCAAGTTCTCCCGTAGCCGGGCAGAGAGGTGCTGGGCGCGAGGAACATCACCCAAGATGGGGCCATATGTCCCTATAGTGGCGGCCTCCGATTTACGATTGAGAGACATGCAATGAGCTCAACATGTCCGGGCCCTCCAAGTTGATCCAAACCCAGGGCTCGAGCCGGGGAGGGGGTCGAGTTGTTCATGGGGTCAATGATCAACCGGAGTGAGGTGTCACGCACGGCTGGACGGATCCACGGGTTTGTAACTCGATTTGCGCAATAAGTGTTGTGACAGACAAACAATAGCATGGGCCCAATTGGTTGAGCAAACTCGGACACCGCCAATCTTGGAGTATACAACAACGGAGAGGGGCACAAGTGTGCGGAAACGAGGAGACGCGAAAAGGTGGAAAGCGACGGCAAAGACCAGGGCTTCACAAGACCAATGAAGAGCAAAGGGGGGGAACATTGCGGCAGGCGATGTGAGCAAGAATTCCAGAGTCCTTCCGAACGCTCAGACTGACGAAGGAGGGAAGAAACAAACGACGAGGCAGGGGCGGAAGTCGACGTGGATGCTGTATGGAAGCGAGCGAGTCACAATACGCAGACTGTGAAGCCGATCAGCAAGCAGAAAGAGCCCGAATCGTGATTAAATTGGTATATAGCCCACTACCTCGAGACTGTTTCTCGAACCCCAACTGTATTCGATGGGGCGTAGAAGAGGTTGCACCATTCCAGGACCGCTCCTGATCTGACGTGCCGAAGTAGAGATGAACGCGCTCGGTAAATCTATCGGGAAATTTTCCTTTTAATCGCACCTTTTGCTTCCATTCCTTTACCACGACTGTCCCTGACTTTGACCGTGTTGCTTTCCCTGTCTTCCATTTGGTATCTTACTGTTCTTGGGCTGCGCTGGAGGGCACGCCGCCGCGATGCGGCGAATCGCTCCTAGTGAAACCTGGTTGATCCACAAAGTTGCGCAGATTGGCTGGATGCTCAGCAGGTGAGTTTACTGTACTGGGGCCGCTGAATGACCGGCATCACAACCCTCCTAATAGCCCTCGCCCGCTCCGGTTCCATTGTGTCCTGGTTGATACATGTAGTTGGGTTCTGCCCCGTCGGTGCCCTGGCCAGGCAGGTCACCGGTTTGGAAAGTCGAAGACCCCGAGTTTGACGGTCCTGCCGCGCCGCCCTGGGCACCGTAGCCGCCTTGACTACCTGGTCGGCCTTGCTGATTTTCGCTTCTGTTCGACTGAGACTGCTGCAAGTAGTCATTAGCCCGCCTGCGCGGTCTGTCTGATTCTCACTTGGTCAAATGACAAGGCGAACCTACCTCGCGGTACTTGGCCAAATAGATTTTCAATGCCTCCGAGTAGTTCTCGAATCCCAGAGAAGTCATGGCAAAGAGGATGTCCTCGCCATTTACCGTCTTGCGCTTTTCCTGGTGGCACTTCTCAGAGGCTGTGTCTGGTCAGTCATCTGCACGCTCAGGTGACCTGTCACTCTTTCCCTGATGCACACACTCCCTCTCTTTCGGGGGATGTGGTGAGGAATTCGGCCTTACCTTCACTGGTGATGAAGCTGATGAATTCGCTAACACATTCCTGCATGCACTCCTTGGCTTCTTTGGCGATCTTGGCGTTCTCTGGGAGAGCATTCTTCATGATACGGGCCACTGGCGCAAAGTTGCGTATGTTAGCATCGTAGAGATCGTATTTGTCGGCCTTGGATGAAGCGCGAGGCGCTTCAGGCGACTTTGGAGACGAGTCGTGGGACATGGACGAATGGATATGCGCGGTGCTTTCTTAGAGGCAGAGCAGGAGCATGCCACTCAAGCGAGAGCCAGTAGCCATGCAGCGCAAACCAGAGATGGACAAAGCAACGCACGCCCTCACGAATCACGATGAAGCAGAAGGGGGAGTCAGACGCACCATTCGCTATCGGCAGCCACCGGTCCTGCTCCTTCACTTCGAACTCATAGGCGAGGCCGCTTGCCTGTGGGTCTTGAGGATCATTCATTTGTGCTTCCTCGTCTGGTGACTGTACACCTTGTTCGACCTCCTTGGGAGGGGATTGGGGGGAATCCGACATATTTGGCTACCTGCAGCGGGTGCAGACTTCTTGAAAATTCCTTGGCCTGAGTGCCTCGCACAAATGCTGGGGGAGATGATGTGTCCCTGACACCCTGACACGTTGCAGGGTAGTGAGGCGTGCAACTTTTTTTGGGTCTGCTTAAGCTGCAGAGATGCGTCAATCGTGCCTTGTCCGCGCGTGGCAGGATTACTTTTACTTGTTCCCTTCCCGGCAAGTAGTGGTAGGGCTAGCGATGGCAGCCCTCTTAACACTTGGTACAGCGGATGGTGGGCTCAGCCTCGGTCCGGATGCTGAGAGTGACAGTGGTCGTTGGGTTGGAGCTGTTATTGTGCACTTGTCGTCCACCAGGCCGGGTCGAGGATTCAGGCTGTAACGGAGATTCAAGGCGGGACGCGCGAGAGGGGTGGGATGGGTTAATGCGGGACCCACAGTAGTCACTGGTTCCCTAGTGCTGGATAGTACAGTGCTGTAGCTCGCTGGCCCGTCTGCTGCTGGATCGCGTGGCTGCAGGATGTCGTCTCGGCCCTGTCCTGGAAAGAAGAGCCAGACACGGTTTGGGACTGGGGCACCGAAAAATAGAGTTTTGGCTTCCTGTGCTGGTCCCCGGTGGCAGTTGCTCAATATCCCGTCCCGATGTGTCGTGTTCAGACAGACAAGGCTTGTTGTCTTGCCTTCTGCGGGTTACACTGACGGGGATTTTAGGCGGCGCTGGTTGGCTATAAGCCGCGGGCTGGGACACGGATATAATCAATAGACACAGCAAGTGTGTTGCCTGAGTAGATGAATATAGTGTGTATGTATGTGAAGGGGGCGCGACAGGAACCAGGTGACAATAGGTGGGCGGCGCCGGCGAGAGGCGACTGGAGAGGATTGGCTGAGGGTGCTGGGAACCTGCGTGCCTTGTAGACAGTCTGCAAAATCGCGTCAGAAAGCGGTCCTCTGCCGGGCTTTGGCAGGTGGAGGAGGTTTCAAGTCGCGCGCAACGACATAGCGGAACGGGCAAGGCACGAAGGAGCCCCAGATCTTCAGCGCACCAGCCACGTTCAAAATCCCCATGCCTGATCCACAACCGCGCTCCATCTGCACGTACATCCACCCACGCTCTCGCCCGCATGCTCTGCTCGTGCTCATGCTGTTGCTATCGGCGAACATGCACACCGGGCACGGGGCACACCAAGTGACGTTTCCGCACACGCGCCAGATACATACCTGGGGGGGCACCTAGTACGTTACGGGTAGGCGCAAGCAGACAGCGACTGGACTGCTTGCCTTGCCTTGACTCCAGAGTTGATGCAGAGCATGCGAAGGTCTAGGCTGTCCGTGGCTAGGTGCGGTCGGACCAATCACCTTGGGCTTGGAACGGGGCGCGTCCACGCGGAAAAGGTTCAAGGACAGGACTCCTTGGTCTGTGAAAAAGCTGCGAGGCAGGTGATTCGATGACAGCTGGGCTGCAATGAAAGACGCGGGGGGTTTTGGAGCCGGTTGGAAGGATTGGAAAGTTGGAAAAGGCGGAGAGAGATGCGAGAGATCGGTCCCAACCTTGGGTGAGCGAGCTTGAGACGCGTCTCGGTACGGAGTCCAGAGCTGTGAGGTACCGCACCCAAACACGCAAACCAGGCGGGCAGGCAGGTACCCTGGGAGGTAGGCCAGAGCAGCCCTGGAGGCCCACCAACAGACAGACAACCATTTCATCCCATCTCGACCAGCTCTCACCAGCTCAGCTTTTATCGATAAAGCAGGGATCGCATGGTCCTTGCCCCGCCCCCCGTTACTTCGTCCAGGGCCGGATGGACACCTCCACCCTCTCCCATCGCCAAGTCTTGCCCGTCCACTGCAAAGCCTACTGCAGACTCCGGCAGATCACATTTCTGACACGACGCCTCGAGGCGCATGGGAGATATGCCTGCGATACTCGTGCCGGGAAACCATCGTATGAGCCTGATCCCGATCTTTCCCGGTACTCCAGGCCCTGGGCACGAGGTAAGCACGCTACGAACCGTGGCTGGTTGCCCACGAAGGGGTCCGTTGTATGGGATGGAACCCCATCGGGCCCCAACCAACCGAGTGCTGACTGCAGGCGCATGCAATCCACAGCTGAGAACGCGGGGTTGCGCAGACAGGGCAGGCGAACCTCATTGACAACGAAATGCGACAGTGCCGTCGGTGGAAGCACCGGAGACCCCCAAATACCTCCCTGGGCAAGAAAAGATGTCTGCTGAGCTTCGATCAGCTCGATCCCTCAAGCCTGGCCTTGCCATACCGCTACTTGTGCCCCAGCTGCCCAACCCTTGAAGCTTGCATATTTTCAAGGTTGCTGTCTCCGGAATGATCCCCTAGGGAAGCCAAGCCCAACGATTCTCGCCTTGACAGCCGCACACAACGGCGTTGCAGAGCGTGAGGGAGGCATCCGTTCCCGCCGCATCAAGGGTTGTACTGTATCTTGGCGGTGAAGGCCGCGCCAAGTACCCTCGCGTCGTCATGCCATCTCGATGAAGTAGACGAGGGACGGTGGAACTGCTACCAACCACTTTGTCGCCCTGCCCTTGTTGCTTATACGTTGGGCAAACCGACCAGGCCTTCTCTACTCCAGAGGGGTCGTATTTTTGGGGGGCCTGACGTTCTTGTCACCCACGCCTTGATTCCAACAGTGGGAATGGGTTTATTAATGGATTTGTGCGTCACGAACGCGGGACGACGAGAAGGCTGAGCCGTGGACGGCGCCTCCCTGTCTCACAAAGCTAGGATCTTTGGCGCAGAGCCATCATCAACGTGGAAATAAGCTCGCCCCGCCAAACACTGCAGCGGACAAGGCTGGGAGACATTGCGCCAGTTCCACCGGCCAGTCGGCCAATGAGGCATATTTGCTACCCTCGAGGTCTCGATGAAAGCATGCAAGTTATCGTTCCGCGGCCCGGGATGGGCAGGCCGGACGTTTCGGACGCAACCACGGTCATGTACATGAAGATAATAGGTCGTGCTTCTGTGCGATGTGATCCTGGCGGAGGCTATGTGGCACCCGCGATCAACTTTGCCATGCATGCATCAGGCTGACTGTCTTCCTTTTTCTGCTTCCTCTGCCAACTCACACGCATCCATCAGAGGCATCGCCTGGCAGCCTGGCAGGGCACACTGGGCCTCGATGCGATCAAGATAGTTTGCAGTAGGGTTCCCACGCCCTATAAACTAGTCGACGAGCCCGCCGACGTGCATCAATTGCCCCCCCTTGTCGTCGCAATGGCTGCATTAACACACCAGAAGAGATCGATGCGGTGGCAGTCCTCGCACAGATCCTTTGGGCGAAGAAACCGACACAATGTTATATTCGTCAAGCATGCATCAATGTGGCTTAGCTCTCCACCCAGCGCTCCCTGACTGCACGGTTGAATGCGATCAGAAATCGGCAGTCACATCTCGGGAACTCGGTGGGGCCATGTGGTGATTTCACTCGAGGAGACAAGTTGGGGTACAAGCGTTCATGACTGCGGTCCGTCCCATTGCTCGCGACGGGTGTTTCCAGGCACGAACTCCAACCGAGGAGTCCATTGAAACCCAATCTACGAACGTGACGTTCGAGGGGATGCGATCGTGCCTGGGCAGGAAAAGTGCCCGGCGAGCCGTGAGCACGTGCAACCTAGGCACCCTGAAGCAGGTGCCTTAGCCTGCGGCCGTATGCGAGGCCATGGAATGCATTGGTAACCTATCAGCGCCCGACAGCCTCAAAAACGTATCGGACTGCCGCTTGGGTAGAAAGGCGCCCTTGCCGCCTGCCCTCTCTGGACATTGAGACTTGACTTTGTACAACTCAGTACACACCATCTTTCGAGGACTCATGACATGGCCATCGGTCCTGTTCTAGTTCGAGGGACTCCAGGCCCCCCTCTGCCGTGCCAGGGTCTCTTGCAAGTAGGGTAGAAACCTCATTCTCGGCCGATATCTGCTTCGATGGGCCCTCGTTGTCCATCGAAGACATACGTCACCCGTCATCATGACATAGTTTCTAATACGGGACAGACAGGTATTGAACCTGCTGCAAATAATGCATGCCTTTGAAGCCCCAGAAAGTCTATCGCGGCGTCGTGCTCGGCTCGTGGCGTGCACATGCGGTGTTCGTCCACTCAGTCCTACTGCACCACCTGGACATTGTTCTTCTTCTATAGTTCGGGTTAGACATACAGAAAATCTAAGGGATGTGAGTCGAACAAAGACAAGACTTACCTTCCATTTCTCCATCTCGGTGGTCTTTGTGTTGTATTGCTCAGTGAGCTCGGTCAAAACCTTCTCCAGTCCCTCGAGGTTCGTCTTCAGTGCCGGAACAACATCTTTGACAGTCCTCTCGGCAAGAACACCGTTTATCATTCGGAAGCACTTGCGGTCTCCCGAGAGCGGCTCCAATGTCTCCAGGACAGCTCTGAAACCCTGCGGTTAGCGTGTGGGCGGTGAAGAGGAGACGATAACCACGGAGCGGTGTAGCAGAGTGAAAGCCTCGAGCTCATCTGGACTCGTGCGGCGGGCGTTTGGCTGTGGAGATAGCAGAGAAAACAGGGCCGGCGGAGTGACAACGCACTTATGCTCTTCCTTCTCCTGGTCAACGTCGCCGATTTTCTGGGCGAGTTGTTGCAAGGTGTTCTTGTAGGTGCTGTATTGCATCTGAAGATCTGTGCGTTTTCGTCAGTCCTAGAATTCAGCCCTAGTTGGAAACATCCTCACCTTGCTGCTTCTTTGAAGCTGCCGCCGACTGGGTCGCCATGGTGGCTTTCTATTTGATTATCCAGGGGTCCGAAAGCAGTCCGCGACGTTGTCTCAAATGAAACACTGTGAGCTGGACCCGTATGGTTCTGAGGGCGAAAATTTAGGAAATTTAAGCGTTGTTACTTGTAATCAGACGCCACGCTGAGAGGAGGTGTGGTTTGAAGAGGTATTCACAGTCACTCACACCTGTTGGCACAGATACTGGAGCTGGGACATGGAGCTGTGAGATGATTACCTACCAAGTCCCAGTTGGATCTGGCTAAAATTGTCACCGTTACTCCACTGCTAGCCGGGTGTCAAAGTGGTCATAGCTTCTGCTAGCGAGATCGCCGGGCTGCAACGGCAAGGATCGCAGAAAACTTGTCGAACCACCAGAACGCTCCGTCATCAACGCGAACAAAGCCACCAAATTCTCGAGTAATCAATATTCAACGATTGGAACCTCTTGACATCCCGCTTTCTGCACATTCAACGCAGCGCAAGACTCGCTGATCCAAGCCAAAATGCATCCTCACCTACACACAAAGGACAACACCGGTATGCGACAAGATCCCTTGCGTTTGCGCCTCGACTGACGGCCGTGCCACACAGCTTGCGAGGACCTCATGACGGCTCTCGAAGAGTGTCACGAACGTGGCTTCTTGTGGAAGTCAATTGGAATGTGCAACGGCGCAAAGGATGCCCTCAGCGCATGTCTACGAGCAGAGAGGAGGAAGCGCCAGGACACCAACCGCAGCAAGACACAGGAGAAGAGGGATGTCATTCGGCAGAAGTGGAAGGACATTGACGAGAACTCCTAAATACCCAATCGCCAACTACAAATATCGACGACAACGAATCTGCAAACGACAGCCGGAATCCTATGCAGCACAGACTGGATCAGGTTGAAGCGAACAATACTCCAGTGTCTGAACCGGCGCTCGCAAAGCACGGCTCGGGCGTGATGGGCCAACTTCTGTGGAAGGACCAGTCCCAATACAACTCTCGTCATTGTACGAGATAGCCTTATAATCTGTGTGTTGCCCTCCGGGCGGCTGACGGGCATCATGTCTTCGACGGGTTTCTCCCATCGCCATCGACGGCCAACAATGATGGTGGGGGGACGTGCTCTGCTGCTCGTTGCCTGTATTGGCGGGCTCGCTTTCAACTATCTAACTACTCTGCTGGTACAGCCCATTGCCAAATATCAGCGCCCCGATGGTGGCCAGTATGCTGAGAGCCATGGGGACGGGCTTTCGCAACCGGACGGCCCTTGGAATTGACGAGGCGCCCAGGATAATGGAAGCGAGAAGGCTCAATTCGACACCGTACGGCTCGTGGTTCTGTGTGCGATATCCACCAAGTGCGTCTGCCATCAATGGTCAATCTTCGCTCTGCTCTCCACAGAAAAGGTTGGTTTCGACTTACACAGCAAGCCAACGGTGCACCCGGCGATTATTGACGGCAGACTCTTCGTCCTTGCATAGCCAACGATACCGCCTGACGCCTAGTACCGCGGACATAGATTAGCAACTACATCATCGCATCTTGACATGATTGTGTTAAACACCCATACGCAAGCTGCTTGAAAGGCCCATGTCGCGACGAAGCTTGATAAGATCTTCTTCTGTGCGGATGGACGGTCCAGCTACCTCCGCAACTTCCAGCCTCCACTCACAGTCAGCGCTCCTAGGATATACGACGGAAGCTCGAGACCCTGATCGAAATTAGCCTAGGAACGACCAGATCTATTCAATCAACTACTCGCCATTATGAATTCGTTGTGAGATTTCCTGATGATGTTGACAAATCCAGTGGCTTGTGGTGTCGCGGGAGATTGTCCTCGTAAATGGGCGACTAGTGATGGAGCTCACGAGCACCTGGCACTAAGCTCGTCGGCCTCGGCCTCGGCCATCTCGGGAAATGACATCTACGGAGATGATGAGTCAGCAAGCTCCAACGGAGCCTGTCTACGGATACATATCCACCCACCTCACTGGCTTTCCCCCTTGCCGCCGTCGCTCTGCTGCATCGTGCCAGTTCCGTGGTATACGCCCGTCAGCAGGCCGGGAGCCTGATACCAGGCTCGGGGATCTCACCAATGATCAAGGGTGTCATGTCTTCCATCACCCGGGCGCGCATGAGAGCATCTGCGGACTTTGTATACATCGCCCACACTGCCCCGCGGCGGTGCAGTGCAGGGCGGAGCTCCCGCATCGCCAAGACACTTCATTGAAAGGCTGACCATCTGGGATCGGACGGAGTGGCTTAATGACTTATGTAGATCATGATCTCTCTCCTAGAGCCTTGTGCACTTTCAAGTCGATTGGAATGTCGTCAGTGCCATTGAGCCGCGACTCGACTCGACTGGACTCGACTCGAATACACAGTAGTGGTCAATTTTGCAGAGCAGGTCCCAAGCGCCATTTCATACTGCCTGGTCGCTTATCGCGTCCTGGCGTCTAACGAGCGGCCTGTCAACCAACGGTCGCAGCACCCTGGCCAAGCTTGTATAATAAAGCTTGATTGTGCCATGGAGTTGGGGAGTGTAGTGCAAGAATGCGGTACACGACCATCCAATTGTCAACTTTTGCCGTCGTCTGAAGGAGCGTCCTGGAAACATTGAACGGGGCTGCGTTGGGCTGTTTCGTGGGGGGATCTCCGCCAGTGCGCCCAGCGGAAAGCCTCGTCCTTTCTCATGCTCCATTTGGTGATTGAGCCGCAGGTCTCGGATTCTGCCTGTTCAACCTGCGCCATCGCACGAGACGCAGCGCGCGACCTCGTTCCCTTGCTCCAATCGTCGCTAGGCGGCCCTTTTGCTGACACCAATACCCAAGCTGACCTCGAAGATCGGTACATGCTGGATCTGGCCGGGCTATGTACCACACGTATGGGTTTCCCACGGCATGATACGCGGTGGAGTAGGTAGCTGTGACCTGCATTAGCCCGCCCTTCTCACGAGCGGTTTGCCTTTCTTCCATTTCGTTCTCTGCACCGCCGCAGTGGAATGACACCCTTCATTTCCAAAGTGATCATTGCCAGACACACGCGAAATCGACACCCACATACCAGAGGGCGTCGAGAACGGGTACCAAAGTCTAAAACTGCTCTGGAAAGCTCCCCCATCACGGGCAGTTTGATCTTCACCTCTGCCTCGAACCCTGCCCCTGTTCCGCACCCGCGCTTTTCTTGATTGGTACGTTGTACACCAACATCTGGGAATAAGCGCTGTGCCGGATTGGTCTCGCGGGTACAGGAACAGCGCCTCGCCCCCAAGATCAGACTGCATCTCTTCCTCTCGAAATATTTCCCACTTCGTCTTCAAACGAAACAACTCAGTCAAAGTCTGGACGGCACTCGAGCGCGACTATCAAAAGACTGTCTCCGCACCTGCAAAACACCGGCAAGATCCCGAAGCCTCGAGCCTACTCACCACGCAGTGGTGGTCATTGCGACGTGTGCAAGGCCCGGTTGTCGAGCCGAAAGTGACGGATACTCCCACATGCTTGCCTTGTCACTTTACATCATCCTTCTGATTCAACACATACGCCTGCGCCCCAATACCTACCCACCTTCCTCGCCCTTGCACTTAAACACCAATGTCTTCTTCCACCTACAGCATACAACCATCTCTGCTTGACAGCAGCAACGGGAGTGACAGGACATGGCCCGCTGTCAACCGCGAAACAGCTGACCACGCCCATCCACCTCCTTCTACCGCCTCCTTCGTCTCCAACCACCTGTCGCCCTACTCACAGCTCCCCAAAAGCTCTGCCTCGCCTGTGCTGCAGGACGCGAGCACGCCGGCAGACTCTCTATCCGCCTTCAGCGACCACTACCAGTCGAGCGACTTGAGCGAGCTCGAGGTCGACGTTGACCCATTCTTTGGCGTCGACTTCAACAACGACGGGGGTACGCCATCGTTCTTGGAAGACCAAAACTCCAGTGAACACAGCGACTCGTCCTTCCCTCGGGCATTGCCGTCGAGGCCCCAACATGCGGCCGATCTGCAAAATTACCCCATGAGCCCTGACCCTACAACACCTTCCATTCATACGACGTCCCCCAGCAGTGAGAACAAAAGCCCTAAATCCTTTGGCGAAGCGCTTCTTGAACCAGTCTCGCTCCAAGGGCTCTCGAACGCGCCAAGATCAGTCCCCTCCCACACAACTCTGAGTCGAATCGCCACGAAGACCAGCCCGGAAACTCGCTTCGCTTCGCGTTCTGCCGAAGACAGCATAGCAATGGCCAGCCCGAGCCCCCGTGTCACTGTTTCCATGTGGAGTAAGGACCAGGAGGGTCTCTATCCCGAGAATTTCGAGAGTCCAACGACCGTCCGGCCTGCCGGGCTTAGTGCCGATGACAACTTTGTTGAAGCATCGTACCAGACCTCGTCTGTCGCCCGTGACGAGCAAGGGGCGTGGATTGCGGACCCACGAGCTGGACACAGGGGTTGGGGCCCTGAGGACCGCTCTGCTGGTGAAGCTGTTAGCGTTAATGAGCAGCATGCCCGCCGCAAAGTCGCAGAGCGCAACGAAGAAGTCGGGAACTGGATCGTCTCATCCGACGATGGTTTGCCTCCTGATGCCACGACGGCGTTCCCGGACTTCTATGACTTTGGCGACGACACAATCAGCTCCAGAGAGATAGCAATGGGCAACCAAACTGAGAACAAACCATTGCCCGGGCAGACATATTATACAGGGGACGGTGGAGCCTTGACGCAAGAAGATCTCGACCTGATGCGGCAGCATCGGGTCTGGGCAGACGCACCCGCGGTGTTCCATATCAGCCGGGACGACTCAGCTCGCCAACAACCCGAGTCATCAAAGGCTGCAATGGAGAAGTTTGAGCAGATGTGCCAGGACAACTCGTCCATCCTTTCAAGAGCAGCGACCTGGGGCACTCGTCGCCGAAGCTTGCCGAGCATCACAGACATAGATGGCATCACCAGCGGAAGCTTCTTGAAAAAGCTCTCAATAAGCCGAGAGAGGAAGCCCAGCGTGCTTTTCAAAGAGATACGTGGCTTTGTCCGAAAATCTAGCACAACCAATTTGTTGAAGCGTAATCGCAGCATTCAGGAAGGCGTCGGTTCGGGTGATAGCGAGGCTCTTGACCGGCGAGAGAGTCAGAACAGCCTGGCGCCCCCTGGCCGCACTGGCAGCTGGGGCAAGAAGCAGCAGATGCCTTCCCTCAACACAGCCCTTGTCTCTATGGCCGCGGGTGCTGCGACAATTGGCACCAGTCATGCCCGCACCAGCTCTGTTAGCAACGCGACTTCGCCAAAGAGCCCCTTCAACCTCCAGGTTATGAATACTCTCAGGCGGCCAAGGAGCAAGTCAGAACTCCCAAAAGGGGCCAAGGATGAGTCTCATCCCAACCTTGTTGGCATGTGGAAGAAAAATGGTGGTCCACCAGTCGCTCAGCTAGCAAAGCCGGCACCAGCAGCGGATCTGGACGATGACGAGGAAGACGATGATGACACTTACGAGGAGACTGGCCTCAACACTCAAGCCAACAATGCCATTGACGATATCACGCCTAACTACGCCGGATTCAGGCAGTATGCGCTGTTGATGAACCCACGCTTAGCGGAACACAATACCTACCTCGCTGACCGGATCGCACATCAGCAGGTCATCCGATATAAGGCCCTGCTGAATCATAAAGTCAAACACCTTCAGCATATCTCATCCAACAGCTGCCCGTGCGGTACTATGTGCATCGCCCTCGGAGGATCGGCCAACCTACTCGACACAAAAGGTGACGGTCGCGGATTGGACCCTCTGTCCAATGTCTACGACGGGTCTGAAGGAGATGTAACTCCACTCGAGGGCGTGGTCACAGCAGAAAGCTTCCCCCCAGATATCCCGATGCCACCGGCCAGCACACTACCAGCTGAGTTTGAGTGCCAGCTCTGCTACCAGGCCAAAAAGTTTACCAAACCCTCCGACTGGACGAAACATGTCCACGAAGATGTACAGCCGTTCTGTTGCACATGGGATAGATGCAGGGAACCCAAGATCTTCAAGAGAAAGGCGGATTGGGTGCGACATGAAAATGAGGGCCACCGGTAAGCACCCACTGGACCACCTCGACGCTCTATACCGTCTTGAATATCCAGCTCGATTATGGACATGGCTGACTGGGGTTGTAGGCACTTGGAGTGGTGGACATGCGATGTCGATGATTGTCGACATACCTGCTACAGGCGAGACAACTTCCTCCAGCATCTCGTTCGGGAGCATAAATTCCAGGAGCCAAAGATGAAGACCAAGGCGGCAATTAAGCGGGCTGGAGCTCAGGACCCCACGTGGCAGAAGGTCGAAAGGTGCCATGAAGAGACGAAAAGCAGACCACAAGATGAACCTTGCCGGTTCTGCGGCAAGTCGCTTCCTACCTGGAAGAAGCTGACTGTCCACCTGGCAAAGCACATGGAAAACATGACACTGCCGGTCCTCCGCCTGGTAGCTCGCAAGGAGCTCGAGCCTGATTCCATCATCAGTCCAGTTCAAGAGCCTCCACCTAGGAACTTCCCTCCTGCTCCTTCAGTGAAGACCGAGGCTCAGCTCTTCAACCCCTCTCCGCATGCCAGCCACTCACCCATGCAGCAGCAACCGGGCGGGCTGGCCTATCCGAACAACCAACACTCGCCTTATGGCTACCAGACGCAGCCGGCCTTCCCCAACACCTTCTATGGGTCTTCGATGCATGGTCTGCACCAGCCCAGCGCCGCCAATCTTGGGCTTCAGCAGCACGCGATGGGCGGCAGCTTCCAGAGCCAAGCGGGCTATCAGAATCTGCCTGCGACGACCGGCCCGTTCATGGCACCGGGTGGGCAATTCATCTCGATCCCGCAACACGTCGAGCCCTTCCCGGCCTTTATGAACCCACTAGGCTTGCAGGATGCCTCTGGGAACCAGATCTATGACACAACGCTTGACCCTGCCAACGCCGGAGGGCAGCACTACACTCCGCAGGGGTCAGCATCGCCGTACTCACGGTCACCCCTTCAGGGCCAGGGTGGTTTCTACTCCCACCAATGACGTAACGACCATTTCTTCAACTTTCATTTTGTGATCATGAATTCCTTAGATACCCCTACCTCGATGTTGGTGTGTGATCCAATTCATGGTGGACCATCACCTTGTACCGCGGCCGAGGAGCCTTCAGTGGGCTTTTAGTGCAAGGAAACGGAGGTTACTTTTCACAATATTCATACGTGGGTCTTTGGTGGACAACACGAGCGTTATACACACCGGAGACATTTGTGTTATCTCGAAATTCGGCGTTATGTTATAGACCTTTATTTTTTCTTCACCTTTGCCGAGGTCTTCACTTGGCTCATTGGAACATCTGGACTGGAATGACGATAGCAGTCGGCAACGTCAAGGACCATGTACAAGAATATATCGAGCGAATTGAAACCAATTACGTGTGGCATCGTCCAGCCCAAAAAGGGGGCGTGTGTGAGCCCAGAGCAAGTAGCCACACTGAAACCGATGGCACCTGATGAGACCAGCCCGGTCCGTAGACACAGCACGAAGCGACGCCAGGCTTGCCTTGATGCCCCCGGCTTTTTGATCTTGGATCCCCGGCATGGGCCAAGCAAGACGAACCGCATTTTGCAGACCGACAGGCCATTGAATATCCCGCAAACAAGGCTGGAGGACTAGTGTGCCCTAATATTTCGTCCGTTGATAATGCCGTGCTGATGCCCCATCTTTCATCCCCAGTTCCAGGTCAGCTCAATCCATGCAGTCTAACTGGCCGCGACCTAATCGTGCCGACGGGATGGATTTGGCCCCGGGGCCGGGACGAAATTGCCGGCTGTGCCAACGGGGCGATCACAGTTCAAGTCCAAGTCCCGAAGCCGCGCCATCGCAGGGGTCTTGGAAGATTAGATGATGCCAGGTGTGATAGTGATAACTGGATGGGACTCCTGGCCTTTTTTGGGGTTCGGGGATTGGGTGGGCGGGCCCCAGGGTTCACATCTCCATGTTATCTACTGGCCGGACGAAGAAGGCCAAAACCCCATCCGCATAAACACTCAAATTTGGGTTCTCCTCAATCATCGGGGGGGCTTTGTTGGTGGCCCGCCTTTGCCCCAGGCCACCCCCAAAGCCTCGGGTCTATGCATCTCAGCAACTAGTTGCCGTGGCCTTGCTTGCGGCACAGCCTTTCCCCTTTCCTCTCCGCGGCTGAGAGAGTGAACCCGAGCTCCTGTCTCAGACAAAACCCTGCGTGAGGAGGCTTCTCGAAGGTCTGCTAGAACGAAACGGGACCCAGGCGTTTTTTTGGGGAACACCCCTCGCAGGGTGGCGTAGCTCTCAATGCAGAAAGCAAAAGCTGCGAGGCTTGGAGGTCGTTCAAGGTTTGCTGTGACGTGCCGAGCCTTTCCAATTTTTGTTCTCCGTGGTGGGCAGTGCAGTGCCATGGGCACGGATTGGCCTTGATTGATGTCTTGTCCAGCTTGTTGAAAGCTGTGTGTGCAGTGCGTAGTGTGCAGCAAGAGTACGTATGTGCACTGCGTGGTCTCCTACGTCTTGGTCCCCACGACGTTGATCAGCCCAGGGTCTGTTGCTATGTGCTACACTGGGTCGCGAAAGGGGGTGGCTCCGAGGAGGATCAGCTACCAGCAAAGAGCCAAAGAGCAAAATCAGACAGACAGACGCCCACCCGGGTAGCAGGATGTGATGCGGCAAGGTAAATTACTCCGTAGCGACGCCTTGACTTGACGACGAGTCCTGGACCCCAAGCCTTCGGGACCAAGAATCTTGCACTCCCCTGCAAGACTGAGGTCTCGCTGCGATGCTTTTGATTTAGCGGCTCCGCTCAGCTCCACTTCTCTCAGCGATATCTCAGAAGTACATTTTCTATCCAAAACATAAAACTTCTCCCTTCCCTGGCTAATAATTGAATTAAGAAAGGGCTGGATAGGACGAGGACAGATGGTGCCGGTAGGCACCGCTGAGCACCACTTGAGGCTCAACCCGGTACTTTTTGTGTTTCTGAAAATTAAGAAGATGTGTTGTATTATCAGTGTGTAAGTCCAGCGGAGCGCTAAACCAAAAGCATCACAGCGAGACCTCAGTCTTGCAGGGGAGTGCAAGATTCTTGGTCCCGCCAAGCCTTGGTCCGATCAGCTCGTATTTTTATCGAGTGCCCAGGCGAGCATGCATGCAGGGCCGCCTGCTATAATGCAGATGGGGAAGCGTATATGTACATGCTCTCGGCACATCAACAGATCGAGCCAGCCCGGCCGTCCATCACACGCAGGCAAGCAGGAAAGCAGGGCACGAGGGCAAGCCATGGCCAGGGCGCGTGGAGCTTCGTCAAAAGAGCCCGTTTCAAAATAGCAGCTAGAGTGGGGCGGGATCAACGCAACGGCGCCCAGGTCCAAGCTGGCACTGGCTGGATTTGGCTGGCTCTGGCTAGCTACTGGATGGCAGGATGGCTCCTGCTGGCTGTCGCTGGTGCTCGTGAAGACGGAAGGAAGGGGTCAGCCAGCAAGTGTGCCAGTGCCCAGGGCCAATGGCGGCCCGTCTGCTGGGCTCGGCTGGGCTCGATCAATCCCAAGGGTGGAGCTACTGCAGGGGACGGAATGGCTCAGCCCCCCTAGCCGCGGACGTTTCATTTCGTGTGGGGGCTCTCGGGATGGCCCCTGCTTGGCGAATAATTACTGGCCATGGAGGTCAGGGGCCAGACCTCGCGTTGTCTGGTTCTCCCAATCTCGACTCCACCAGCGAGAGAAAAAGCCTGTCCACCGGGCGCCTCCTCCTCCTCGTGTCCGTCGCGCCCGTGGGTGCCGTCCAGCTGCCGTCCAGCCCGCCAGCCCGCCAGGCCTGCCAGGTCCGCCACTGGGCGCCAGGTCTGCAGGTCCTGTTCTGGTCCTGTTCTGGCTCTGCAGGGTGGGTCGTCCTCATCTTGCCCGGGCCAGGGCCTGCCTGGTCTCCCGCCTGGTCGACAAAGAAGGGCGGGCCTGGTTGGTCGTCGACATCGCCGTCCGACCCGCAGCCAGATCGAGGTCAGACCCTGGCCATCACACCCTGGCGATGAGCTCGAGCCAGCACATCCAGGAGGTGTCCAGGCGAGCCAGATGGTCCCATCTCGCCAATGAGCGCTCAATTTCGACGTCCAAGGGGCCTCCGCCGGCACCAGCCAAGGCCCGTCTCGACGCTATGCTGCTCCTTGGACCTTGCCTTTTTCCCTCTCCTCCTCCGTGCTCTCACCCGTTCTCTCTAACCACTAACTGCTGATCCATCGTGGTCTTTTCGCTCTTTCGTTGCCTCTGGCGTCCGTGATCCAACCATCTCTGCTCCAATTGGCACTCTCGTCCCATCCAGTCTTTGATATTCACCTCACCCGCGGGGCCTTCTTCCTTGGGAGTTCGGAGACTTGTCAGACAATTCCTTGGCTTCATCGTCTCGACGCCGTCGCCAGGAACCGTCACCACACCTCCTTACCCCGTACGCTCGTTTCACATACCCGCCCGCGCATCTCTCGCTCTGCTCAACTCACTCCTTGATCACCTATCACCCCCTCGGACCTGACGCTAGCCTATGCCTCTTCCTGCTCTCCCTCGATTCTGCCCACCAAGACAATCCTAGAGACAAGACGACCGAGCCTGTACCTCTGGCGTCTTTGCCACAGACCATCCAGCTAAACATAACACCGCCCTCTTCGTCATCACACGAGAGGGCCGTCCTTCCTCTTTCTCCTTCTCCTCCAGGTTGACCCTCGGCCTTTCTTCCGAAAAGGACCCTGCTTTGTGGTGCCATTGTTTCTTTGTTACTCCATTTGCTGTTCCTTCTCGCCGACCGGTATCGAGTACTCTTTGAATCGTCCCTGCCAGCCAGCTCAGACGACCTATCCACCTTTAATCCTAAGCTCAATCGACGAATTTCCTACATCGAAACGATATCTAGATCTGATACCACATAGAGAAGGGAACGCTTCATTTTCGAAAAGGGCAACATAACCAGGCGGATTGGAAAAGAGTACGCAACCGACAGTCTAAACAGTGGAGGACGCACGACGCGATAACAGGCACAAATCCTTTTCTACTCGAAGAAGGGTACACCCACCCGGGAAGTCCAACTGATACGGGGAACCAACACAACCGTCAGATATGGCGAGATCACTATTATGGGGGGCGGCACTAGCCGCCACAGCATTGACGAGAGGGGCATTGGCGGTAGACGTGCTCAAGACTTCAGGCTTTACCAACTGTCAGACAGACTCGGCGATCCAGGTCAACAAGGTCGACATTGAGTACAACAAGGCCGCCGGGACCGTCACATTCGACGTGGCCGGCTCCAGCAGCAAGGAGCAGAAGGTCATGGCCAAGCTGAACGTGACAGCCTATGGCATCGATGTCTACTCGAACCAGTTCAACCCATGCGAAAATGCAACCTATGTGGAACAGCTATGCCCAGGTAAGCAACAGCCACCTCGAGCTGTGAATGACTGGCTAACATGATTCAGTACCATCGGGCACGTTCTCGGCCTCAGGATCACAGGAGATTTCCTCCGATTACGCCAGCCAGATCCCAGCCATCGCTTTCCAGGTCCCCGATATTGCGGCCGTAGCTACGCTCGAATTGATTGCTATCGACTCGAACGAGGATGTCGCATGTATCACTTCCGAAATCTCGAACGGCAAGACCACCGATGTCCCGGCAGTCACGTACGTCGCGGCCGCTGTCGCTGGTATGGCTCTGTTGATGGGAGGAGCCACGGCCGCAAGTTCGGCAATTGCTGGTGGCGCCGGAGCCGGAAGTGTGGCCCCGAGCCCCAGTTTCGTCGAGGTTTTTGGCTGGTTCCAAGGCATGGCCATGAACGGCATGTCGGCTGTCTCGCTGCCGCAGGTCTACCGAAGCTACTCGAAGAACTTTGCGTTCTCGGTCGGCCTCATCCCGTGGACCAAGTTGCAGATGTCAATCGACGACTTCCGGGCTGCCACCGGTGGAAACCTGACAGAGGACAGCGTGCAGTTCCTGCAGAATGCTACGCTTGTGTTCAACGATGGCTCAACCGAGTCTCTAGCCGAAGACTCGTCCTCGAAGTTCAAGCGTGCTATGTATGCTTTCGGCAAGCTTGCGGCTCGGGAAATCAACACCAGCGTCAACGAGACCGATTCTGCCGGCTCCGATGACAGCGGCGTCGAGACTCAGGTGCGGGTGGCCGTCAGTGGTATCAAGGCCTACGTTGAGGAGCTGAGCATTCCGTCCTCAAACACGTTCATGACCGTCCTCCTGATTGTCGCCATTGTCATCGCTTCTATCGCCGTCATCATTCTTCTCGTCAAGGTCATCCTGGAGACTTGGGCTCTCTTCGGCAGCTTCCCCAAGGGCTTGACCGGTTTCCGAAAGCACTACTGGCTGACTATGGGACGTACAATTACGCAGCTTATCCTGCTCTTGTACGGCACATGGGTTCTGTACTGTATATTCCAGTTCACCACTGGCGACTCCTGGGCTGCCAAGACCTTGGCTGGTGTGACACTTGCTCTCTTCACCGGCGTCCTGGCCTTCCTCGGATACAAGATCTTCACCACCGCCAAGAAGCTTAAGGAGGTGAACGGCGATGCCAGTCAGTTGTACGAGAACAAGGACATCTGGATCAAGTACAGCCTGTTCTACGAGAACTACAAGAAGGACTACTGGTGGATCTTCGTTCCCACCATCCTCTACATGTTGGCAAAGGGAATTATCTTGGCCGCTGGTGACAACCACGGAATGGCGCAGAGCGTTGCCCAGCTCATAGTCGAGGCTCTGATGCTCTGCCTTCTTATCTGGAATCGACCCTACGAGCGCAAATCCGGCAACGTTATCAACATCACCATCGCCGTGGTTCGCGTTCTTTCCGTTGCCTGCATTCTGATCTTCGTCGACGAGTTTGCCGTTTCCGAGACAACATCTACCGTGACTGGCGTGGTTCTCATCGCTATCCAGGCCGCTCTGACTGGTGTTCTGGCTATTCTGATCGCATGGAACGCTATAATTGCCATTTGCAAGGAGAACCCTCACCGCAAGCGCAGAAAGGAGATGGGTAAGTCGAGAATCTACATCATGGGACAAATTGACAAGCTACTAACACATCCTCACAGAGAAAATGCGCGACCTCGACAACCTCACTCCTCTCGACGCCCGCAACTCCCTGTTGCTGGACCGCAAGGTCTCCCATTCCGACTCGGACAACTTTTCCGTGGCTAAGACAAAGTTCGACACCAAGGAGAGCTACCGGCCTCTGAGCCCGTCGGGCGACGACCAGAGCCACGCCAACCTGGTCTCGCATGCCGCACCACCAGGTGGCTACGAAGACCACTCGGCAGCGCCAGCACCGTATGCCGACAATTCGTATGGGCATGGGCCTTACAGCCAACCAAGTGGCTATAGCCAACAAACCGGCTACGGTCAGCAAACGGGCTATGGCGGTGGGTACAACAATGGGTACAACCGGGGTTACTAAGATAGTACACACTGGCCTCCCCTCGACACAGTGTCGGCGGAACTACTTTGTTGATTAAAAAGCCTGGCGTCATGATCAGCACCGGCACGTGGATCCCGTTCGATCCCGGGCAAGCAATGTGTTCTCTTTGTCATTTAACACTTTTTCGCCAACACCACCTTTTAACCACGATTGCAATGATTCCTTTTTCCTTTGAGATTCGTGGCAAATCCATCCGCTACCTCGTCTTCGACTTGAAATCAGATACCATGGAAGGGAAGATGCGGGTGGGGTTCGGCCGGAGAAAGCTGGTGTAAGGATACTTATGGGAGGGAGATCTGAAGCGGTAGCGAAAGAGAGATCAAACTACATGTACCAATTCCTCTACAGGAAAGCGAGCTTTTCGTAGTATATAACTGCACATAATCTTGGGCTAGCATTCAATACATTCTACCTACAAGTCCACGTGCGGTATCTTGACCAAGCTGGGCTCGAGCCATCAATTACCTGCATCTATGTCTGTGAAGATGTGCGCCTGTGGGCGTCGTGCTTGTCAACGTCCTCGCCGTTCGATCAGCCGACACGAGAGGGCCTAAGAAGAATGAGACCAAGAGACAGCCCTTCAAACTGAGTGGGAAGCGCTGGCCGAGGACCACACCACCGCCCCCGTTTCACTCATGCAGTGTCAGGACATTCGTCCCAAGTCTTGATAGATCGATCATGTTTCTACAAATACCCCGCAAGCCGCGCCGTTGACCGCTGGGCTTGATATTCGGACGCGGTTAAGACAGGGAGGGTAGGGGCAGCCGGGGACCGTTTTTGGTTCAGCCACTAATCATCTGATGGCAGAAACAATCAGGCAATCCCGCCGTGGTTGGGTGGGCTACGTCGAACCATGCAATCCCAAAACAAAGGTTAGACACGGAGGGCGTACGGAACCGCCGAATTTTCACACTATAATCGGAAGGCAAAAGGATCAGAATGGGTACACGTTTGTTGCTGATGTCTCTGCGACTAAGCTATTGGTCGTGATTCTTTCCCTCGCTCGGGTGCTAGTATAGATTGCAAATGCTTTGCTTATACGACTCTCAACCAAGAACAAGCACCCACCAGCCCAACCTGGCCGTAACCCCTGGGACACGCCCGTGGCCGATCACGTAATGGTGTACCGGCCGCTGGCCGGCGCGCGGTTCTCCGCGTCCGCCGCGGCGATGGTGCCCTCCCGCAGCAGCCTCGTCAGCTCTGTCAGGGCGTTGCTGACGACGACCTCGGTGTCGCCCTCGATGAGGATGTACAGCTTCGGCTCGGCGCCCGCAGGCGGCTCCTTGCCGGCCGCGTAGAAGTTGCCCTTTGTCGTGATGGACGTGCCCGTCGCCTCGAGGATCTTGGCGACGTTGGTGCGGTTGGTGACGGCCCACCTTGCCTTCTGCGGGAAGTCGTTGATCTCCAGCGTCGCATGGAACGCGCCGGCGTCCGGGCCCTTGTTGTCGATGGGCTGCCCCGGCCGGAGCTGTCCGGCGCGGGCGAGGCGCGCGTTGATGTCGTTGACCGCCTGGGCGGCCTTGTCGAGCGCGCCTCCCTTGGCGGCGGCATCTGGCTGGCCTGCGTCTGTCGCGCCGGGCTTGCCTTCTTCGGCGGCCTTGGCGGCGTCGCGAGAAACGACGGCAGAAGTGGCCTGTTGGATTGCTGACGCAGCCTTGTTCTTCTTCTCGTCGTCGGCTGGCGCCTCCTCTTTTTCATCTTCTTCGTCGCCTTCGGCCTTGTGGGTCTTGCGCTCTCGCATGCGCGCTACCTCTCGTTCCTTGTCGAGACGCTCCAGGCCCTTTCCGCCGAACCCAGACTGGTCCTTTGCTTTACCGGCCTTGACCTTCTCTCTCCACGCCTTGCGCATCTGTTCGAGCCGGTCCGGGACAGGCTGGCCACTCTGCTCCAGAGCTTTTGCAATGCCTGGCGCGCAATTTTCTTGCTCTTCGGTGATGAACGTTACTGCCGTACCGGTGTTTCCGGCTCGGCCTGTACGGCCGGCACGATGAACATAGTCTTCCAAGTGATTCGGTGCATCGTAGTTGACCACAAGCTTGAGCTGCTTAACGTCAAGACCACGAGCGGCGACCGAGGTCGCAACCAAGACCGGGCAGACTCCGCTCTTGAAGTCGGAAATGGTCGAATCACGATCCACCTGGTCTTTGCCTCCATGGAGGGACATGCACCCGTAACCTTTCCGCAGCAGCTCCCGAAGTAGATCATCCGCCTTTTCTTGTCGCTCAACGAAGATTAGCGCACGAACGTCATCATCATCGGCGTACAGGTTGCCTAGTAGCTCGAGGAGACGCAAGAACTTGTCCTTCTCTTCTCTGACCTCCACGATCTGTGTAATTTCAGGAGCAACTACGCTCTTGCCACCGACCGTAATCTCGACGGGATTCTTTAGGACCTTCTTCACCAACGCATCGATGATGCGAGGCATGGTAGCGGAAAACAGTACGGTCTGCCGGTCTGGCCGGACGTTGGCGAATATCTTCATTACCTGAGGCTCAAAGCCCATATCGAACATTCGATCAGCCTCGTCCAACACAATAAAGGTTGTGCGCTTGAGATTGACAACACGACCTTGGTTGGCCGCTAGGAGATCAATGAATCTTCCGGTAGTCGCGACGATGATTTCGGCACCAGCTTTGAGTTGAGCGATCTGGTCCTTGATTGGTGGGCCACCATAGGCGCAGACAGCACGCAGGTTTAGTGCTGAAAGGAAAGGTTTACAGTCACGGAAGATCTGAGTAGCAAGTTCTCGCGTCGGTGTCAGGATGAGACCGATTGGGCCGTCATCTCTAACGGGGTCCTGATCTTTGATGTGACGGAACATAGGAAGCAGGAAAGCCATCGTCTTGCCAGACCCAGTCTTAGCGACGCCAATGACATCGCGGCCAGACATGATGACCGGCAACGCCTGCATCTGAATTGGCGTGGGCTTCTCGTATCCCAGTTCACGAATCACATTTGACATGGGCTGAGTGAGGCCACAATGTGACCACTTTTGGACAGGCTTTGGGACATCTTTTCCGGAGACCTTGATCCCATCCAAGTCCATACGTAGCTCAACAACCTCTGCCTCGGTCAACTGACTGAGTTCATATGGTTCGAACCAGAAGTTCTTCCGTATGGGATTGAGCTCAATCTTGCTGTAGTCGATCTTGGGGATGTCCTTCTTCTTCTTCTTGGCTGTGATGGCCAATATCGATTCAGGGTTCGCCTCTGCCTTGTCCATGTAGTCATACTCGTCGTCTGAGAAGTAGACCTCTGGCTCCTGTTCCTGGGGTTTGGTGGTTTGTTTGCTGCGAGGTTTGGCAGCTCTCGTGGTCGTGTCATCTGCAAGATCTCCCATGAACGCATCCAATGGATCGATATCGTCGTCGACTTCCATGGCCTCGGGTACGGCTTCTGGCTGGGTCGTAGCCACAGGGGCTTCTTCATTCGCTTCTGGGGCAGGCACGGCCTCTGTTTCGGCCTCCTTTTCGGTGTCGTCTGTCTGCATGGCCATGCTTTGTTGTAGAATTCTCTCCTCCCGTCGTTCGTGTGCCGCTCGAGCAGCAGCAGCAGCTTCCTCTTCAGTGCCAGCGAAATTGTCGCCATCGGAGTCCGACTCATCTTCTTGATTAGCAAACGGGGTAGCATCTGCATCCTCCAACGATATGTCGGGAAGCTTTGCTAACTTGCGGTTCGACGTCTCTTCATCATCAAGAAGCAACTTCCGCTTGGCAGATGGCTTTTCACCATCCCCATTGGCTTTCTGAAAACCAAAGCCGCTGATGTTCTTACCAGTTGGCAAGGCGGAAGCTGCACACAGTATGTTAGCGGAAGTCATTCCTCTCAGGGGTAGACGCAGACCTGACTGCAAAAAGGACTGACCTGTAGACGACGCATTTGTGGTCACATTCCCGGATGTTGCTGCTGGTGCTCCTGGTATGTCGCCCAAGGGGACAGGCGAGTGATGGCGGGCCGCTGACTTCTTCGCAATCGCTTTGGGGTCAAACTTGCCCGCATAAGGCACAGTAGGAGACGCATCCTGAGCCGGTTGCGGAGTGCTGGGGGATGCAGCTCCAGGCGTGCCGTTCGAAGGTGAGGCTATGGCGGTTGGAGTGCCACTGGCCCTGCCATCCATCTCGGCAAGGAGCTTCCGCGTGCTCGTGGCATCTGTCTCCTTGGTCGCCTGCTTGGTCAGGGTCTTCTTTTTCCAAGCCTCAAGTTTAGCAAGTCGTTCCGCCTGTTTATCACTTTGAGCCTGAGCTTGGGTTTGTGTAGACTTAGCGGCCTGTCCACACTGGTTAGCACGCCGAACACAAGGAGATGGCAAGCGAGTACGCACTTCAGCATCCTTGGGGCCAGGTCTTGCTGCGGAGGTAGGACCTCGCTGACGACCGTCGTCAGTCTTGCTTCGTGACGCATTCGAGTCCGCGGTGCCCTCTCGCCGAGTGCGAAGCAGGGAGTCATCGCGTCTCCCACGAGTGTCCCTCTCCCTGTCCCTGCTTCTGTCTCGACGGCGTGGTGGAGACCTTTCCCGGGAGCGGTGCCTATCGCCGTCCCTGTGAGAGCCTCCACCTCTTCGTCCGCCACGATAGTAGTAGTCGTCTCGATCTCTCCGGTCTATGGAGCGGTCCCGGCGACGGTATGAATCTCGGTCCCTGTCGAAGTGGTCTCGGTAGCGACCAGGGCTACGGCTGCGTCGACGGTCCCTCGGGGCATCTCGCCGGCCGCGGTTACGATCACGATCCCGTCTGTCGTCATGGCGGCTTCCTCGACTTCCTGCAGGAGATGGTGAGCGCGATGTTCTGTGGCGAGCCATCATCGAATCTTCGGCTCAGCGCGGTGAGTAGTACTTTTTGGTCAGAACCTGGACGAGTCAAGGGTCCCGCGATGGTGGCCACGTCTCGATCAAGGCTCAAGGCCAGTCACTCGTGGATACGGCTGTCTGCCTGGGGTCAGAGGGTCCTCTAGGAAGGCAATAGAACTGTCCGACAGGGCTGTTTGCCAGTTGACGGTCAAATTTGCGCGTTGAGGTGCGCACGTCTACTCGTCCACGAAATGGGTGGGTGATCAGACCTAGGCTGCAACACTCGAATCCGATGCGGCGGCCGGCTTCTGGGGTATATGGCTAAAGCGGCGGTGTCGAGCCTAACGTATACAGTTGGCAAGCTGGTGGGCCTACGTTAGTGGCCCTAGCAATTTCGGGCCATCACACATAGATCCAGACCAGAAGCTGCCAGTCAGTCTCAGCCCACATGTGTTGGTGCACGAGGTGATGATTGCAAGTACCTTGGCACCAGTGTTCAAGTTACAGTCATGTAGACCGCAACAATATGGAGGACAAGTCGTTCCTTACACCTCTGCCGCTTTATTTTTATTGACTAGCAGTATCGTGCCTACCTGGGTATATAGATAGCCTTTTTGTATTACTGCTTGCTGGGCCTGCTGCTCAGACCGTCGGGTAAGACACACAAGGTGTATCTCGACAAAGGAGCAGGCCGCTTCAGCCAAGCACCAGGCATTACAGTAAAGGGACTGGAAACGGGGACACTCCAAACTGGGATCGATGAGGACTACTTGTGTAACAGCCCGTGTCTGCTTCTGTTTACGACCCACTTATCGCAGGGCAGACCACCAATGATGGAGCTCCATCGCGGTAGCATTGGTAGGCGCACTAGAGGCGCGCTAGCCATACCAAGGTCCTTAAAACACGGGGGCTGGAAGTCGCAGACGAGGGAGGGCCAGGACCTTCGACCTCGCCCTCTTACCTGGACCTGTTCCTAGACCTCGACGTCACTTTCGGCACTTCAATCGACCCCACAGCGAAAGCCACAAAAAACACCAAAGTCGCCGCACACCACCCGCCAAAATGCTGTCGGCGACAATGCGATCTGCCGCGACCCAGGCGCTGCGCCCCTGCGCCCGCGGCCTGCCGGCCAAGTCGCTGCCCTCACGTGGCGCCATCGTCCGCCGAAGCTTCCTGGTCGCGCCTAGCTACAAGTCGAGGGTCGCCGTGCGTGGCTTTGCAACGGCCACCGCCAGCAAGACCACGGGCCGTACCGCCGCGAAACCCGCGACAAAGACCAAGGCCGCGCCCAAGGCGAAGGGCACAGCGACAAAGGCCAAGAAGACCGCGAAGGTGCCGGCCAAGAAGAAGAAGGCTGTGGCGAAGCCGAAGCGACCGGTCGTCAAGAAGAAGAAGGAATTGACTGCCGAGCAGAAACAAGTCGTGCTGAAGCGTGAGCTCAAGAGGAAGTCCTTGACGGGTCAAGAGCCCAAGAACCTGCCTGCGACCAAATGGCTGGTTTTCATGAGCAGCGCGCTGAAGGGAAAGCCGTCCAACGGGATCAGCGACACTAGCAAGAGGATGACAGTCATTTCCGCCGAATTCAAGAGCCTTCCACCTGCTGAACTCGAGGTATGTCTTCCCATTCCACCACACGTCATGTCAAACAGCGTTTTTAACCGAAACCCTTCGTTAGCGTCTGGAAGACATCGCAACACAGAACAAGGCGATCAATGCTGGCAACTGGAAGACCTGGGTAGAGAGCCATTCCGTAACCGAGATCCGGGAGGCGAACGTGGCCCGCAGGCGCCTCAAGCGTGATTTCAAGATAACGCCTTTCCCCATCAGGCTCGTTGACGAGCGTGTGCCCAAGCGTCCTGCGGGCCCGTACGCCTACTTCGTCAAGGCAAAGCGAACCGACACGGCTGTCGAACCCGGAATGATCTTCGGGAAAGAGCTGAGCGAGCAGTGGCATGCTCTGTCGCCGACTGAGAAGAAGCCATACCAGGACTTAGCAACAGCTGATTATGCGAGGTTCCACAAGGAAATGGAGAAGCTCTCGATTTGAGAGAAGAGACAGTCGGCAGCAGTCCCACGGAATCGGCGTATGTGTGAGGAACTCGGTGGGGAAAGGAACGGTTCTTTTGGGTGCGGTATTCCCGGTAACTGTACGTTAGTGTTATCCTTTGATTCCGCAAGGCCTTTCGGTGCGTCCTTCGTACGGTACACGACTGTTGGCGAGATTGGCGAGAGTATTTTAGGACTGTCTGTAGCTTCGTCATGTCAATTGCTTCCCTTGCCACCAAGGCCAGCTCTCAGAGAACCACGGTTTGTATCTGCTGAGGCTGCTAATCCAACAGCCGGTCGCCGTGCAGCCCTATAGACGCCGAGGCAACCCATCTCTATCATCGCAAACGATCAAGTGACGGGATAAAGCCTCGGCGATCACAGCAATTATTGCACAGAAACGGGTTGTAAAGATTAGAGAAATTTCATTCACTCCTCAGTCAGTAACTCCAACCTTCCATGCGATGCTGGGTATCATGAGACCTGAACGATGCGCCGATGTGAGTGCGTTTGTCCAAACAAAGACAACTAACTCCAAAAACTCCATCCAACCTCAACCGGACTTTGGTTGAGTGCCCCTGGGCCCGACCACAATCAGGACGTCCCCCGCCGCGTCGTAGTACTTGACCTCCATGTACTTGAGCTTCCTATAGCTGGCCACGTACAGGAGTGCATACAGCTCCCCGGCGATGTGCTCCCAGCCGTAGAGCCTTATCCAGTCCCACGACTCGTCACGACACGCCCTGGTGCCCCATCCCGCCTTGTCATCCCGGCGGATGTAATTCCCGAGGAAGCCCCATGCCTTGACCTTCTCCTCGAACTCCCATCCGTCCAGCCACATCAGCCAGTATCCTCTCTCAAACGGCCGCATGTCTCTGGCCTGATACTTCGGCCTGTACTTCCTGCCCATCTGCATGCTCTCTGCCAGCTTCTCCAGGTGCTGGGGTGCTCTAGGGCCCAGGCGGTGGTTGGCTACAGCTGGTTCAGTCGACATCAGCTGCGTTTCGTGTGCCCAATCACTGTTGTCGACAACACAGGCAGATTTATTCTCTGGCACTGTGTTCGGAATCGTTGTCTGGTGACCCACCGTCCCCGCGGCTGAACCAGAGCCCGAGGGCGCTTTTTCTGCACGGCAGTCCTCCGTCACGTCGGCGACACTGCCCTCAGTCTCGATGGGATCTGGGATCTGAGGCGCGTGGCCGTGGGGTCTACGGGTAGATGGGCTTGTGTCGAGACCTGTCGCGCGACCAAGCAGGCCGTCTAATGCAGCTGCGTGGGGGAGATTCTCACGTCCGACGTTCCTATCGCCCTCGGATACCTCCCCAGAAGCTCCTCCTAACGAGGGAGATGGTTGCTCTATGGATTGGAGGAAGTAGTTCAGCACCCTCGTCGGCGTGTTGAAAGCAGGCGCCCTGATGTCATTGTCAGGCATCGAATCCGGAACCTCACTTGGTGGGGCAATCCATGAGAGTTGGGTGTCATCCTTGAGCTGAGAAGACGCTGGAGGTACGGAAGGCTGTATTCCGTTTAACGGTGCCAGCTGCTGGTTGACTCCTGCCAGACGTGGTGACCCAACATTATCCCAGACACTCACAAATGATGCTTGCGGGGATATGAATTTGTCGGGAGGGACAGCGCTGGGTTTCGAAGATGGATCTTGGGGGAGATCGACGAATCCCTGTGGCTCGAAATCCAGGTATGCCTGGGCCAGTGCTCGATATCTGGCATCGTCTGCTGCAGCGCTCGGTGCAGTGATGTGCACCAGGATCTCAGTGCTGTCTTCATTCCTCCCCATTGCCGATGACTGAGCTGGGTGATGATCGCAAGAGCTCCATTGGGTGTGATGTTGGGTACTTCTTTCAGCTCAAGCCTGGACGATACCAATTGTGAGTCTTACTGGAATGATGCGGGGCAGAGTCTTTGATCACGAGGGGCACTACTACTGGAAGTTAACGAATGTCATCTGAGTTCAAAGCGTGAATATCTTCTAGATTAGGCACACTGCAGCCTCACGGCAGGCAGGCCCAAGGCCCTGGAAAATGGCCGATGCAGGGGTCTAAGCAATTGACTGTTGGATGCACGGGCTTTGCGGGGGGGGCACTAGGCTGGGCTGGCAGGTAGACTTTAGGATGATCATGGCCAGATGCAGGGGAGGCCTATCCTTGCCCCGAAGAAACCTAGAACCTCTGTGGCCGAATCATTTGAATTCGGTTCTGAAGGTCGACTTGACATTGACCACTTGGCCAGCCAATTGACCCAATTCTCTCCAAACAACACCACATGCTTCTCCAGCAATAGAGGCGTATAAGCAGCAAACATGGCTTCAGAAAAGGAGGGTAGGGTTGACGTCGGCAAGGTCATGGTCATCGGCGGCTGTGGATTCCTGGGCCACCACATCGTCAACATGCTCCTGCGCGACTACACGTGCTCAGTATCCGTCATCGACCTGCGCTGCACACACAACCGGCGGCCCGACTCCGACGGTGTCAAGTATGTCGAGGCTGACATCACCGACGCCTCCAAGGTCGCATCCATCTTCGACGAAATCCGCCCCGACGCGGTCATCCACACCGCGTCCCCCGCGCCCCAGTCGGACGGCAAGGTCAACGATGCGTTGTACAAGAAGGTCAACATAGACGGGACGCAGGTCATTGTCGACGCGTGCAAGAAAGCCGACGTGAAGGCACTGGTTTACACGAGCTCCGCCAGCGTGGCGAGCGACAACGTCAATGACCTGATCAACGCGGATGAGCGGTGGCCTGTCCCCAGGGGCAAGGACCAGTCAGAGTACTATTCCGAGACCAAGGTACGTCACACAGCTTTCTGACATACGCAAGGGTGGGATTGGCAACTTCATTGATACTGACTGTCTCACAGGCCGCAGCCGAGGAGATCGCCATCAAGGCCAACCGCGCCGACGGCTCCAAGCTCCTGACCACTGCAATCCGGCCCGCGGGCATAGTCGGCGAGGGCGACACCATGGCGCTGCACCAGATCATCAAGGTTTACAAGACGGGCAAGACGGCGGCGCAGCTGGGCGACAACAACAACCTCTTCGACTTCACCTACGTCGAGAATGTCGCATACGGCCACATCCTGGCGCTGCGGGCGCTGCTCGTCACCTACGCCAGCAAGACGCAGCCCCTCGACCACGAGAAGGTCGACGGCGAGGTCTTCATCATCACCAACGACAGCCCCACCTACTTCTGGGACTTCTGCCGCGTCATCTGGAACGCCGCCGGGTCCCCCCACGGCAAGGAGCACGTCTGGGTCATCCCCAAGGAGCTGGGCCTCGTCATCGGCTGGCTGAGCGAGACCTTCTTCGCCATCATCAGGAAGCCGCCGACCTTCACCCGCCAGAGGTGCGTCTACTCGTGCATGACGAGGTACTTCTGCATCGACAAGGCGAAGAGGAGGCTGGGCTACAAGCCACTTGTCCCACTCGAGGAAGGGCTGAGGAGGTCTGTCAAGTGGACCTTGGAGCAAGAGGCACTTGGCAACATCAAGAAATGATCAAAATAGGGATCCAACCGAAGGCCCCCACCTTCTAAGGCGGCCTCGCGGACCTCGTCGAATATATATATGAACTTTGTAATCATCTTCTTGTACATAGCGTGCACAACCTACGCTTCATGCATGGAACACAAAAAGGACAATTGCAATTGCAAAAACAGCATCACCAGGATCTCAGAGAAGCTGTGATTTGTTTGTTTCATGTGGCAAAAGCCGAAATACTGACTTTGGGTGCTAGAGTTGCATATGAACCTTCGTCACAGGCGTATGCAACTCGCTAATTAGAGGCCTGCCGCGAGTTAGCTATGTTATTGGCTTCCACCGAAGACGAGACTTTCGTACCGAGCGCCTGTGCAAGAGCCCTTCCGACAGCAGCAGCCGAAGCCGGGTTCTGACCAGTGATCAACTGGTCGTCGACAACAACCTGCTCGGACCAGGGCTTTTCAGCCTTGACGTAGGTGCCACCGCTCTCCTTAATTTCAACTTCAAGCAACTGGGGCATGGCAGAGGTGAGGCCAATGATTTCCTCCTCCTCGTTGCTAAAGCCAGTGACCTGGCGATCTTGAAGCAGAGGCTTGGCGTCAACCTTGACGTTGACAAGGACAATAGGGCCGTGGCACACGGCAGCCACGGTCTTCCCGGCGCTGTAGAACTCGACAATGAGTTGCTGCGAGTCCTCGTCGTCAACCAAATCAAACATTGGGCCGTGGCCCCCGGGGTAGAAGATGGCGTCAAACTCGGAAGCCCGGCCCCTGAAGTTCTGCAGGGGCTGAGTCTCAGCCCAGAGCTTTTTTTTCGGTCTCGTAGAACTGGACTAAGTCGGCATCCTTAAAGTTCTCGACGGACTTTTGGTCGATAGGGGCCTCGCCGCCCTTGGGGGAGGCGATGGTGACCTCTGCCCTGGGAGGGTTGAGCTTCTTGCCATCGGCGTCCTTCCCGGTGAGCGCATAGAAGGGGTGGGCGAACTCGGGCTTCAGGGCTGATCAGTGTCCTGAAGTATAAGTGCCATGAGTGGAGAGAAAGGGATATCCGATCGACTCACAAGGTACCACCCAGTGGGCTGAGCCTGCTTCTTCTCGGCCTCGCTCAGCTGGCTGGTGGGTTTCTTGCTCATTGCGTCCTTGCTGGTGAGGACGACGAGAACTTTGGGTGCCATGATGAATGTGTTAGTAGAAAAGACGCGGGTTGAATGGACGCGGAATAATCTGCTATTGATTCGATGTGTCGAGCTGAGACGATGGAGGAATGTCAACGTGAGCATCAGCGGTGCTGGGAGTAGCGTGTCCAGAAGAGAAGAGAGGCACAAGTAGAAGCTGTCTATACATTCTTCTGGGGCATTCACGACACAGCGTGAAGTTGGGCATGAAGTGCCCGTGAAGCGTCCCCCTTCTCTCTCCTTGGATTACCCATCACTTCATTATTAAGCCTCCGGCCTCAAGGGACTTTGCATCTCCGTCAGGAAGGACGCCGTGTCTAAATCAAACCACTTTACCCACTCTGCCAAGGAAGATACATTTCCCTGGTCAATGGATTTCGTACTTTTAAATGTTGGCGATCTGCGACAAGGCTCAGTCCGTTCTTGTTGGTTGCCAAGTTGGGATCTGGAGTAAGACGGAATACCCGTTCCAGAGCTTACGGCAACACGACTATTCCGCACGCACTTCGGCCATGTCCCCCTTCCTTTCCACAACACAGGCCGGCATCAGCCCGGGAAGACACCAATTCCTCATCGGAAAGCCTCCGTTTCGCAGCTCGTGTCAGCCCATAGCAGGATGGACGGAGACGGCCACGTTCCCGCGCCTACACCGCCAGGCCGACGGCCCCAACGACCTCAAAAGACCCGGCCTCGCGTTGGAGCCGCTTGTGCTCGATGCCAGAAGGGGAAGATCCGTGTAAGCAAGCTGTCCCCTCTCTGATCTCAGAACATCCTCCTGAACTGACTATGTCTACGAGCCAAAGTGCGATGCTCTGGTTCCAGCCTGCAGCCCATACCAGAAAGCGAGTGTGGAATGCATCGGCGCAGGCACATCTCGTGAAATCCCACGCGGGTAAGGCCGACGACCGAACCGAAGCCTATGAACCTTGCCACAGCATGCTGATCCACATTACCATGAGCAGCTATGTCAACGGCCTGGAAACCCGGGTGAAGTGGCTCGAGTCTCTACTGCGGGAAAAGGTGCCCGGCATCACCCTAGACAGCCCCAACGATGGGACTGCGGGTCTCCCATCGCCGGACCAAGGTAGCTCGGAGACTCAGGGCTCACTCCGCAACATCTCGGAGCAAATAGGACTTTTGTCCATCGCCTCGGGCACAGATCTGCGTTATGTTGGCCCGTCGAGCGGCTTGTTCTTCACCAGATACGTCCTGGCAGGGCTCGCGAAGCAAGTTCGGATCGAGAAACCCATCGCAGATGCGTCGGATCGGCGCGCAGAGGTACCTGCTGACCTGCTCGTGGTCCAACCGAAGGACTTGCCTTCGGACCAACGACAAGCACGGTGAGTGTCACAGGCATATTTTGATATCGTCCATCCACAATACCCCTTCCTGCACGAACCAACTCACCTGGAAACCATCCAGAAGATATACGATGGCGAAGAGGTAGGCCCCATGCAAGAGTTCCAAACATTCTTGGTCCTTGCCATAGGTGCCACAATCCATTCTCGTCGGGCCAAGTTGACGCTCGGCGCTGAAGGATACTACGCTTCCGCTATGAGCCGAATGGACACCGTTGCTCAATCTACGTCACTTGGGACAGCTCAATGCATACTACTCCTAGAAATGTATACTCTCAACAACCCATCTTCTGGCCTGAACCTGTGGCCCCTGCACTACCAATCCCTGGCCATCACGATCGAGCTCGGGCTCCACCGGACCTTTCCCGTCAAGGTTCATTCCACCTATGAAGAACAGTTACGAACCAGAGTCTTCTGGTGTGTCTATGCCATTGACCGTTTGTTGAGCACTTTGATGGGAAGGCCCATGGGTGTAGTCGACGAGCAATGCGATCTACGGGTAGGCGACACTCATGGCTATTACAGTGACTTGCTTCAGTGGCTCTTAGTCAAATTATTATTTTGATTATTATTGTCATCAATATTGCTTATCTGATCTTCCTTGTCTAGTTTCCGCTGGACATAAACGACCGTGATTTGTCACCGGCCCGAAATGATTGCACGGCACGCCAGCCGACTAGCCCACCCACCGGGATGAGCAGTGCTATCCATCTGTTCAATGTCACGAGGTTCAAGTCCGAAGTCAAATGCGTCTTGTATTGTGTCGACCGTAACTTCCCTCCATACACACGTCTGGCCGTTACCGACGCTGTCGGCTGGAAGGCTGATATCCTCAACCGACTAGGGGAATGGAGACGCGAGATTCCCAAGCACCCCGAAGGAAGCCCGCACCACCATATGAACCTCCTCTGTGACATCAAATATCACGAGCTCGTCATGTTGGTTCTGCGGCCAAACCCTCGGCTTCAACAGCCCGACCGCCAGTCACTCAGCCAGTGCTTTTCCAGCGCAATGGACTGTTGCAAGCTCTATCACCAGCTGTATGTGACCAAGGCACTGCACTATGGCTGGATAAGCGTCCACTCGCTCTTCCTCTGCGTCATGGTCATGTTCTACTGCGTGTGGACGCCACAGGGAGTCGCAGACGACGCAAACGTCGACTGCCTCATGCGTGCCCTGAAGGCTTCGTCTGACGTCTTGAGCGCAATGGGCGAGTACTGGCCCGAGGCGACGAGGAGCCGTGACATCCTCGACCGTGTCTCGGCTGCGACTATCCGCCGTTTCGTCACAAAATCCAAGCAAGGACATCGCGACTCCGCGGCTATCGATCCTCATTCGTCTTCGGATCCTGTCCAGAATGGGAACCCGGGGACGTCCTCCTCCGACTGGGCTGGAATCAGTCAGGCCTCAGAATCCCTAGCCCCAACGGTCTTTGATAACAGGGCGGGTATGAGTGACCCATTTCTTAACAACTATGGCGTCCCTGATGATGCATTCATGCCTGCTGATGTACTTCATTTCTTCTTGGGAAATGGTATGGACATTGAAACCGGAGACGGATCGTTTGGGGACCAGAATCATGACGAAATTGACGACATTATGTACGGCCTGTTTGGTGACAGTATAGGAGGTGGGCAAGCGGCGTAGGCAGCATATGAAGGTGAAAGTAGACATGTTGAAGTAAAGATTGATTTCGGCGCGATTTGTCCATATTAGTTAGTCTGGGCGTTCCCTGTCTGGGCGTTCCCTGTCGTGTGCGTTGTAAGCCAGGACATGAAAAGCCGCTGGACATTATTTCAAGAGTTTGTCGATGGCGTACAAATTCCAGTCCCGGCTTCACAAATTCAGCGATCGAAGACGATGTACCAGTTGTGCTTCTTGACATCCAAGAAGTACTCTCCGTCGCCAGCCTCTCGATTCGCCCCAAGAGCGAACTTCCACCTCCGAATCCAATATAGACTGAGGCCACCGATTTTATTTCAATTGCTTGCAACTCTCAGAGTCTTTCCTCAACCCCCCTCCCAGCACTTGTGGGTCATTGCACTGGATATCATGTTCCTCATACTCTTGAACTTGTATCCAACGGGCAGTTTTTGCAAAGTCTCTATTGGATGAGACATTGCCAAGATTAACATCAAACGTCGAATTCAAGGTGCTCACATGTGCAGCCGGGCGACGGAGTTTTTGAGCCCCTAAATGAAAAGACACCGGACGCCGTGATCTTCACCAACACGCGATCACCTTCCAGCTGGTCTGGATGCACAACGGTACTCTTCTTAGGCAAGCCATCTGCTGACCCCTTGAATACGGTGAAAGTAGGCATGGTTAGGGTGAAAGAATCCGCGATAGGGAACTTCGTCGAGCAGAATCAAAGAAAGAAAAGCAGAGTTTCTGGATAAAGACTTGTTGGGCGAATTGTTCGAATGGACAGTATCAGTCTGACAGCTTGAGACGCCGGATGCCAACCCATCTTATACCTATCCACCTATGCTGACGAATTTCCGTCTTCATCCCCTCTCTCTAGCATTGCGCTGCTGCTTTATTTGGAGTCGTGGAACTGGAATAGGTTGTTACAAATTGGATCGTCTTTCTCTGAGGTTCTCCCGGTGCTATGAGATTATTCTATCTCTTGACAAATGCCGCCGGGGCTTTCCGTGTGGGCTTGGATCCTGCCCAACGGCTATTCCGCCTCCCTTGAAGGAGCACGACGGGATACCCGTCTCGTCATCTAGCACGATCTAGTCTGCCATTGAAGATTTCCTTTCGCACATGTCACCGAAACAAGTCAAATAAACAACTTGACCGAAAAAAGCGGTGCGATAGAAACATCGATAGAATCTCGGACCCTGGTCATCTTTGACTAATAAAGATGCATCTGAAGCTTTTCTCGGTGTAGTTAGCTGGCCCACACCACAGTTGACCCATCCAAGGTCTTCAGACTCAACCTTCAATTCTTTTCGTCTCCAAAAAAATGTCCAATTTCCCTAGAGACCCCACAAAAGCATATCCCCTTGGAGCACACAATGACGAATCTCTTGGTTAGAAATGATGCTTGCAGTTATCCACAGTCGACCTGACCGTTGATACTGACCAGCGCCCTGAAAGGGGGAAATAGCGCGGAAAGAAGTCAGAGTCTATATGATATGCCGACTTGTATATTTGATTCGCAATGCTGGTCATAATAAGAGAAATAATACCATTTTCTTCCAACGCTTAAGATCGTTCTTAGTCTCGTCCACGCCATCTTTATCTGTGTGAATGACAGTGATACTAACGTGCTACAGTGAGAACAAGAATGCCATTCTCCCCTCACCCATTCCTCAAGGTTGTCTTTGTCAAACAAGCGGATTCCTCCTCCCCGGTCTCTGTGAGGCCCCAAGCGGGCGAGGACTGTCCTGCCCAAGACCGCTTCCAGAGTCGTCCCGTAGGCGGGTATGTGTGATGGACTCAAGCCTAAGGCTCAGGGCTGTCGCGCCTCAGGACGAATCTTTTCCCTTTGACTCTCGAGCCTGCTTCTCACGCGAGAGGTCGACGCGGAGCCTTTCCACTTTTGCGCGCCATTTTGCGTCGTACTCGTCGTCACGGGCAGGACGACGCTCAGGCCGAACGCCCCCGGCCGCCTCGGCTTCCTGTTCGAGTTTTTTGGCCGAATATCTCCTTCGGTCTTCCTTGTCCCGCACATACCCCCACTGCTTCGAGTTGAGACATTTCTTCCATTCAACGCCGTACACGTCCTGCATGGCCCTCTCAAAGGCGGTCAAGTAGATGAGGTCAGGGTTGTAATTGTTCCCCGTGGACTTTGGGCGGGCTGCGGTCGTCCTAAAAGCATATCGGGCAAAGACGGAGGTTGAACACCGCCAGCGGCAGGTCAGATTGAGAGCACGAGGAGACACCATGGTTGTGGCTCCCAGAGACTTGGCTAGGTGAGCCTGCAGGAGGGGCCAGCTGGCGGGACGGTCTCGACGGCTCTGAGCTGCTCAACGGCCGAGGTGGAGACAAGGAGGAACCCAGAATGATGAAATGAGCGAAATGACAGAGCTTATCCGATCAGTCTCGTATATATGAAGGCGGCATAGCCGTTATTGGTCACTGTCTGATGGAATACGATGAGGGTGTGGAAAAAGGAGGGGACATTAACAGATCTGCCGCTGAGATGTAGCTAAGAGAAAACGTGCTGATTTTGGTGATATGCTGTTAATGATCTAGAGCCTGACATTTAACTCTACTTAAGTGACCTTAGTCAGCTCACCCAAATCCACCACCCCCGCGTCTGCAGCTCCAACAACAACACAACAAGCACCGTTTGATCTCGTATGGGCGAACATGGACGGCGGCACGTTACGAAAATGCAAGGATATCTCGGCCTCAACCACGCGACAAGCTTATGTGGAACCTTGGCTTATACATATACCCACGCAGATCCACCTACATCTGTCACTCAGGCTGTCAGGTCACCGTGTCGACGGCCTGACTGCTGCTCCTCAGCCTTGCCCGCTAATTCTGTCTCGTCGGCTGCTGTTGACTGGGTGGTGGTTGGTGAAAATGTGCTGCGTTCCGATGTTTCGTTTCATCCGCCGGCCATTCAATGGCCCCTTGAAGCAAGGTACAAAGGCATGGTATAGTGCCAATGCATCTATTTCAACAGCCTTCAAACTCTACCTAGAGTTTGTGGCTGCGTGAGGGAGGCACAGCGATAGAACTCCACTAGCATGTCATTCTTGAATGGAGCACCACATGCATCGGAAGTGGATCGGACAGTGCCTGTTGGTTCAATCACTGCATCGGTAGATGATGACTAACGCATAGCCGCCAACACATCACAACAGCTTTCTCTCACCTCTCCCCTCACGTGGCAGAGATGCGATTCTGCACCGCTTCGGACTCTTGGGGCGCCGACCTATTTCCAAGTTTCCTAGCACCATGTCAGATCCCCCAAGTCCTGGGAGCAGCTTCCAACTCAGGGCGCCTGCGAACTACGAGTATGGGCCTCTGCCAGGTACCGGCTACATCCGACGCGTCAAGCTACATCCCGGGACATTTGAAGAAGCGGTGGTCATCAGCCTAGACGTCGTACCTTTCTCCGAAGACCAGCATTTCGAGTACGAGGCGCTATCGTATGTCTGGGAGTCGCCAGAGCAACATGAAGTTATTCAGGTTGATGAAAATAATGGGCCTATTATTTTGATTACGCCTAATTTCGCAATCGCCCTAACACACCTGCGGCGCAGAGATAAGCCGCGGATTCTTTGTATCGATGCTCTTTGTATCAACCAAACAGATGACGTTGAAAAAGGCCCCCAGGTTGCAATGATGGGAGATATATATCGATACGCCACCCGCGTGGTGGTGTGGCTTGGCCCCGAAGCTAACAACAGTGCTTCAGCTATGTCAGCAATAGAGTATCTCGGCTCTCAGATTCAACTAGTCGTCAATGGGATGGCGGCGATCAGTTCAGCTGACGGAGCCACGGATTTGGAATTGTCAAACTCGAATGTGCCCTTACATCTCTGGAGCCACGATGCCGATGCCATCACTCGCCTGCTATCAAGGCCATGGTTCGGCAGGCTGTGGGTACGGCAGGAGGTATATATTGCATCGCCAGCCGCTGTCATTACATGCGGGTACTGCGAAATGCCATGGGCTGTCTTTCTACGAGCGCTTGCCTTGATGTTAGTCAAACCGCACCTGCGTCCCAACACCGCCTGGCCGAGAAATTAACGTCTCTGGGAGGCTTCACGCCTTCTTTCTTTCGGCTCCCAGCATTGAGATCCTTGAGGACCACTTTTCAATCAGCCGACTGCTTTGATCCAAGAGACAGAATCTATGCAGTTTTGTCCATGCTCCCTGATTGGCTGCGGGAAGGGATTGAACCTGACCACACCAAGCCATTCGGAGACGTCTACAGAGACGTTGTTCTGCATTGCCTGCATATTTCTCTGGACTTTTCTATCCTTGGCGCTTGCGAATTCAGCAAACAAAGAAACATGCCAAACTGGGTTCTAGATTGGTCACAAAAGTCTAGTATTGGTATTCTCGCAGAGGGCCTGGATCAACTCGCATCTTCCCAGATCACATCTAGCTATGCGTTGCTTGAAAATGATGTGCTTCGAGTCGCTGGGGTATCGGTTGGCACAATTCAGCATTTGGAGGAAACGAGCTTTCAGCACCCCTGGCTCCTGAAGTCGTCGTATAAGGAACTCTGCCGGTTGATTCTCGACATGATTTACCCGAATAAGGAGGTTGTCGATGATGATACCTTGGTCGAGCGTGTCGCGCGGACTTTCACATTTGGCAAATCATCCGACACCACTCTTCCACATAATGAATGGGCGCCCAGCATTGAAGGAGCCAAACAAATGGTTCGAACGATGCTGTCTGATCCTGACCTACCAAGCAACCTCTCTCAGGATGAAGTCAAATTTCTGTCCGTGGCCGGGGCGTGCCTTATCCGCGTGCAAATATTTAGAACTGCAGATGATCAATTTGGAGCTGCGCCGCCACAAGCACAGCTAGGCGATCACATTTGTGTCTTGCTTGGATGCAGTTGCCCTATAATTCTTCGCGAAACTCCAAGTGGCGCATACCTCGTCGTCGGCCCCTGTTACATGCACACGGTGAATCAAGGAGAGGCTCTGCTTGGCCCACTTCCAGGTCATGTACGGAGGCTGCTAGTCTCAGAGGATGGTCCGGCTGTCTATAGGTGGAAAGACAGCCGCTCAGGAGCTCTGTTCCGCGATGACCCGAGACTCGAGTCGTTGGGTGTTGACCCCGAAAACTTTGGGAAACGCGGAGAAGGTTCCAAGCTGAGGGTAGATCCGGAGCTCTTGAGAAGACGAGGTGTGGACGTCAAATACTTTGATCTTGTATGACAGCATTGAGGGGAGGGAGGTGTCGATATCATCATTTGATTTCAATTCACATAACTAGTCTGGTTGCACTGCTTGCATCTTGTGGAGAAATATAAGACCCTAGAAGCCTGTGGCGACTGGGGGTGATCACCCTTTTGTACGCATAGTCTAGCGGTACATTTTCTCAACACATCTTCACGGGGTTATGTCTTGATCATCTTAAGATTGAAATTACCAACAATTACCACGAAGTGTTGACATTTCAGGTTGTGAGGTATGTGCAAGGGCATCCCGTCTTCTGGCATCTCCTGCACGATGGAAGAACCCCGAGACCTTGAGCTTCGGAGACCACTCAGACTATGCAAGAAGCGCCATGTCCGCCCGAACCAGCCGGCCGCTATCCCAACGGCACACAAACAATGCCCCCCCCCCCAGTATCATCGTAGATAATAATAAAGCGGACTATAAGAAGTAGAAAAGTAAGGGCTATTTTAGAGCAGTTAAGAATTGGGTTTTTCTTTATATTACTTAGGGGAGTGAGGATCTAGCAATATAAGTTATGGTTCTCTCGTTCGTCTGGCTTAGCTGGTCTAATGGTAAGATTTCTGTGGGCGAGGCTGAAAAACGACACAGAGATTCAGGTTCGAGTCCTGAGCTGAGCAAAGCCTTCTTAAGGGGAATTGAGTGCAAGACTTCCTACAGTGGCATCGTACTGCACTGAAGCAAGAATTGAATGGCAGTATTTTTCTGCTGTTCAAAAAGCCGAAATTAAATTCGTCTAGGCCGTGCACACAAATCATAATGCGCTGTCGAGTTCTATTTCGGTCAAGGTTGCATATAAGGGAGCAAAGACACGGCTTTTCCATTGGAGGGAGACGGGGTTTCTCCGTCTCTAGTCCGGATGGCTTCGGTACAGAGTAAGGTGGAAGCTGAATTAAGCTTCTGTCTATAACCTTCTCTGGAAAGCTCCTGTGTAATTCAAAGGGTTTATTTGACATCTAGGCTTACTTGATCAAGAGATGACATCTCTCTTAGTTCAGCCAAATGTTGGTTGCTTGTGGATTGACTGCAAGCCAGAGCCCGAGTTCGAGTAAGCAGGATAAAGGGATAACCAGCTAGTGGTTGGTCAGGCGCCTTTTCTATACTGTCCTTCCTACGGGTCAGTGCATTGCTACTGGATGCCATCGCACGTACCTTAGAGGGGCAACTGTAGACAAATCAGAACTGAAGCAGTAGGTACCACAAATGGCCCAGATGCGAATATCAGATTTCTATTTAAATTTCAAGGACTATATCTAAAAACGGCTATTTCAACAACTCTTCACCTCTAAACTTGATTGTGTGGGTGCCGGTCTAGGATAAGGTACTCCAGCTTACACATGAGTCCCCAAGTGTGCATATACCAGCTCAAGGACAAGGAGCCTCCGGATTGAAAGAGCACGGCAAGTCTTTCGGGACCGCATCTATAATTTCGCCAACCAGATCGGCCAGGTTGGAACTGTTGACATCCTTTTGCGGCTGGAATCCCTCTTTGTAAGGAATTCGTTCCTCAACTTGAGTTCAAAACGCATCGTTAGCACGGTGCTCTCCGAATAAACAATCAAAATCTTTGTGTATTTGGATCATACCGAAGAAGGCCCACAGCCAGTCCTTTCTCACAGCCTTCGTCATCCCACCAAGCACTATCGTGTACAAGGCTGTCGTCCCCGCGCTCTTTGTGAGTGTATCCGGGGTGAAGAGGAACTCCTCGTTGCCTTGGCTCTTGATCAGCACATGCCTCGCACGCGCCCTCGCGGCGACCCCCAGATCGTAAAAACCCCCAGTGTTGTTAGACGCCTCCTGCTCCTCCCTCATCAGGCGCCACTGCGTATCCCACGTGGGACGGTCGAAGACCACAGGGTTGCCGAAGAAGTCGTCCTAGCGGGAAATGCTGCCGTCCATTTCAATGGGCCCGTTGTGCGTGTTGATTGTGTCCATATCGAAAGTCAATTTCTCCGGGTGCACGGCTATGTTGGCAGGGTCACTGATCGCGGCGTGGAAAGTATTGTTGGCGAAGCCTGGTATCGAGGGCGGCAAGTCGAAGGCGAATCCGCCGCGCACGGCTTCGACGAGCATGTCATAGGTAATGTTGCGGCCGTTGTGTGGGAGCCAGCCGTGGTTCGCAAGAGCATTTATGCCGGGGCAGGCGGAGCGGGCTGAGAGGGAATCAGTAGTACTTCTGCGAGATAGAACAACGGCCGAATACGGTATAATGGGCATCAATAAGAGGATGGTATCAAAGACATACCGTCGCCATGACTAGGACGCTTATAAGGTGGGAAACTATTTGCCAGTGGTGTTGCGTAGACCTGCCTTGCACAGGAGGCAATGCTGAAAGCAAGCGCGGAAGCTGAAAGGAGGATCATGTTTGCCAGACCTTTCCAATTTGATACGCAAATTGTTCAAAGTTCTTATTACCGGATGAGATGGTAGATAGGCTTGACCAGAGAGCGCCTATTCCGCGTCTTTATAGAAGAACCACGACCCAGATGAAAATTCCACATCATGCTGCTTTGCAAGGAAGCGGTGCAAAATGGCGTATCTTGAACTGCTCTGTCTTTCAATCCAGCCGTATATGAGGCAGCAAAAGTAAGCATCAATACGCTCCACGTTATTCGACAGACGTGGTATGTGCATAGCCACGGCGTATTGGCGTATTCACGTATTGGCGTGTCAGCGCTTACTCTGTCCGCTGTGTCTCTCAAGGAAAGTGAGGCGCACCCCTGTCAGATTTCATTCCCGAGTACACACTTTCAACAAAACCCAAAATTTTAAAAGGGCAAAATTCAACGTACTGTGTGAGCAAGTGAACTCGCTGACACGGGGGCTTTCACTTTGCTTGAGAGCGACAGCGGACCCGACGGTGCTGATCATATGAGACAGACTTGTTGACTTGCAGACATTGAATGCTAAGCCGAGCTCAAATCGAGAATACTGTAGCTGTCTCAAGGATCGTCATCACTGGGAAAATTACTCTGGAGCACGGTCACCTACAGGCCAACCGCCGATATAAACATAGTCTGACCGATGACGGACTTCTCTAAACACCAATTGTCATTGCTTGACTTTTATGAAAATTCAAACGTTATTCGATATGTTCTTCTTCCTCTAACGCCTTTCCCTATCTCAACTACGTATCTAGGTAGTTCTTTGATTTCTCTAATTTCCGGATTGTCCGCTCCGGGTTGTCCGTTCCGGGTTGGTGCCGTTTGCTCAACTGTGTGACGGACCCCTGCACATCCCAACCCCCCAGAAGCCACCCCCAGATCATAACTAGCAATCCTTCAACATACATTTCCCATACACCGACTATCTGCTGAGTGTTGTTGTGATTTTGATTGGAATCATTTTGAGCCACTTCGTTTCTGGGTGCCATCGCAGCAATCTCAAGCCCCAGTCAACAGAATGGAGCCAAGAGTGGTCAGGCAATGTGGTACGATGTAGGCAGTGCCGGTCTTCCCGCGCTTCTCGGTAGCTGACGACCTCTAGCGAGCATTGGTCAACGTCGAGGCACGCGATCGGCATTTACACGGGGATTGCAAATTCATGCCGATACGTGGTCGCGGAGCACCGCCTGCACGGCCGCCCAGTGCAGGCCGTCGTCGAAGACGCATTGGCCCGTTTGATGCTGCGCCTGGGCGGGCTGAGGGTCGGCATCATCAACGAGGACACCAACCATGCCAGCTTCGTCAGCGTGGCGTCAGTGAACCTGAGGGATTTCATCGGGTGGGAGACAGTGGCGGAGTCTAGCCAGGCACAATTTGATGCGCGGGTCTTGGGGTCGACCAAGAACAGGCTGGAGCAGCTGTGGCCGGACGTCGCGAGCCGCCCGCCGTGGAAGCTCCTCGTCATCCAGAATGGTGCCTCGGCTCCGGGGGAGGTGGTCCTCGATATGATCTTCGCGACGCATCACGCCCTTGCCGACGGGAAGAGTACGATGGTTTTCCACAATGGATTGTTGCGTGAGCTCAACAGCAACTCCGCCTCGTTGGGAGAGCTGCAGAGTCACATCCTCAGCTTCGACCGGACCCCAGTCCTTGCACCACCGCAGCAGCAGCTCATACAGTTCAGAATCGGTTGGTTATTTTTTCTACAAACTCTGTGGAAAGAGTTCGGTCCCTCCTGGCTTAAACCAAGACCTCCTGTTGAGCCATGGGTGGGGAAGGTGATTACCCTCGAGTCGCACAGGCTTAACCTCCGTCTCATCTCAATCGAACCCGAGGTTGTCACAAGCCTCGTCACCGCTTGCAGGACTCATGGTGCCACACTCACTGCAATTCTTCACGTTCTGGTCCTGGCCTCTGTAGCCAAACGCGTCCCCGCTGAGGTTGCACCTGCCTTCTCAAGCGAGACACCCATCGGCCTCATCCCCTGGGCGAAGGCGCCACCTGGTGTTGATGTGAACCTCAACAACCTCCTCTCGGTCCTCAACACCAGCTCCAACAAAGTATGGGATGCAGACACGGTCGCAGACCTGCGGCGCAGACTTGGCGAGGCAGACGACGGCCTCGAGGAGAATCTAATCTGGCCCTTAGCGGCGATATGGCGGGCCGAGATGAAGACGAAGCTCGCATCGCTGCCAAATGACGACGTCTGCGGCCTGATGGACTACGTGACGGACTGGCAAAAGAGGTGGGAGGGCAAATTTGGGAAACGACGCGATGCCACCTGGGAGGTCTCTAATATCGGCCTCATTAAAGGCAGCCCCGACGAGGGCCACGGTGGCTGGACTATCCAGCGCTCATTCTTCACACAGCCAGCGTTTCTCGCTGGTCCCGCCTTTGCGGTCAATGTCACGGGCGTGGAAGGGGGCGAGGTTACTCTGACGCTCAACTGGCAAGGCGGTGTCATTGACGATACCATTGTCGACGGGGTAGTCGAGGATTTATCTGCTTGGTTGGAGGAGTTCAGGGTGAACGGCAGCTTTGATGTAGTCCAGAGTAAGAGATGAAAACCCCGGCACCACACTGGTGGGTGCTTGCATCTCATCACGCAAGAGACAGCTCGGGAGAAGCCATGTTTGGCTGGCAGGATTTAGATAATGGGTAATGAGTCTCTAGGGCATAGATTCATGAGTGCTTGGATGCTGCTTTACTTGCGCATCCGATCAACTCAAAGTCCCGTACAATAGTTCGACCGTAAATTGTATTGGGGAAGATGATCCACGTCAATGTCCATAGTCAAAGACGGAATGGTATGCGTCGGTCTTTCCAAGTCCCTGGTAGTCGACGTCAAAGTGCGGCTCAGGGATTAGCGTTCTGGTGTGGAGTCCTCGGCAGGCGACCCGATTCGCTCAATTGAGGCTGTCGGGAGCTCGACTCCAAAATATCTGTCGCGCGGCTTGCGAATGACTATTTCGGCGGATCGCCAATTGGACTGATTGCTGGCAGAGACACGCCCGCGTCTCGTCCACCACTCCGTCATGGCCTCGCCTTTATTAACCAGGGCACCATGCCTGGTGTGCCTCAGGAGGATAACACAGGTCAGCAGCGCGTCCGTAACGCCATTCTTCAGGCAGATGCGGAAGAAGAGCGGGCGGCCAAAGGATGCCGGCGTCATCGTGCGACTGCTGGTCGACATGAAGGGATTCGGCAAGGAAGGTCAGTAGGCATCCCGTCGCACCTGCAGAGCCAGAGCTTATACTGAACATTGTCTTACACAGGCGCCATCTTCCGGACCGAACGAGGCAGGATGCGCAACCTGTGGTACCCCACGAAGAAGGCCGAGTTCATGACGGACGCTCGCTTCAAGGAGCTCGGCCTGACCAAGAACGACGTTGGCGAGCGCGACCCCATGTTTGGAATGCAGATCGAGATGGAAGAGGAGCTCGTTAACGATGCGGTCGAGGCGGTCGCCGGCCTCACTACGGGCGCCGCCGCCCTCGGCACCGCCGCCGGGCAACCGGCTCTCGAGCCACTAAGCCATACACCTGCTGTGGAAATCGAACACATTGCTGTTAGTTCTCTACGGATATTGCAGAACGGACCTCGGCTATTGCGCCTGAGATGACACATTGCTAACGGGATGACCCTCTTCCTACAGCCCAACCGCGCCCTCGAACTCCTCACCACCATGATTCCCGAAGTCATCACCTTCGAACGCTTCCTGAAACACCTCCCGCCAATCGTCAGCGCCGGCAGTAACCCCAAGCCAGCTCTAAGCGAGGAGCCAGAGGAGCCCAAGGTCCTCTCGCCCCTCGAGAGGCGCCGAGCCAAGATGCTCGAGGCCCAGAAGCCCCCGGAGCCGGAGAAGACACCCGAGGCGGCCGAGGCAGAGCAAAAGGCCAAGGATGAGGAGCTGGAGAGGGAGCGCAAGCGCGCCGAGCAGGAGGCCGAGAAGTTCAAGGAGATCCACGGGTCGGTGTCGCTGCGCGACGTGGCGACCTTCATCAAGGACAAGATGCTGCTGGACCCGGAGGCGTCGAGGGTCCACGTCCAGCCCGAGGAGATCAGGTTCCTGGGGCTCGCCGAGGGGGTGGACAAGGTCGAGAAGGTGGGCAGGTTCGACATCGAGATCCGGACGCACGTCGGCAGGGACAAGGTCGAGCCGGTCAGGAAGTCGGTCGAGGTCGTCGCCGGCTAGGCGTGCAGGCAAGTACGCGGTACCGCTGTAAAATTACGGTGCGAGGTACGCACGTGGGCCATGTCTTTGGACACATCTGGGTAGCTCAATGTAGACAAATGCAGGCTGTGTTGAAAATTGTCACTTGGCAGAATGGGCAGGCAGGTTGCAGGTTGGGATCAGGTGGCCATCCACTTTCTCGCCACCCTCATCATTGTCCTGATGTGTCTACACTGACAGCGCTGTGGAATCATTCACGTTACGCCTGCCAATTCCCGCGCAACTTGTCTGATGTATCATATGCAAGAGAAGGAATGGTCCCTCGGGAGGCCTCTAGGGCTCCGAGGCCTCATCAATATGATATCGACATGTTTGAGAACATTTTCGGCAACCCTTGCTCAAGTTGGTAACAGCCAGGAGCAAACATATTTTTTGTTAAACCATGACGCTCAAGACATATCCCGAGTTGCCGGTGCCCCCCTCGCCTTCCCCGGCTCTGGGTGGCGAGATGGCCTGAAAGTTCTCGTCGGCCATTAGCGGGCTCTGCACACAGCGCACAAAACGAGTTTGGTCCCCGAATGAGGCTGATTTCGGCCGAGTGATGCTCTCCTCGTCATGGTCTGACCGTGTGCTGGAGGAACGTACGACTTGCGAGTGTAGAGAGAGTTGGTCGAGTGTTTTCCCTGTGCAAGACGTACGACACGATCAGGCAGCGCGGTCCACATCCGTTTACTGAGACTCGACGTGTGGCGGTGACGAACTAGTGATACCCAGCTTCTTATGTGTGTTTCCCAGTCACAGCCGTCGTGCTGCCGGCCGGAGAAGGCGAACGATGGTGTAGCTATGAGCGACTTGAAGTTGGGAGCAAATGGGAGCTGTGGACCTGACTTGCGTGCGTATGTGAGTTGCCGGTGTTCTATAACACGGGATTGGTCATATCCGGCGGTTCACTGTCACAGAGCCCCTTTCCTGAGAGAGCCGAGAACTTTCCACATCACATATCATTGAGCTCAAGGCTGTCACACACGTCGACTGTCGACTGTTCGAGGTCAGCTGTCCTTCGTATCCAATGGGGACAGAGCGGCCAATGTTGGGTAGTCCTGTCGGACATGACATAGCATGAAGTAACCAGTTATCCAGGCATGGAATGCTTTTGAAGTCCACCATAAAACTTCTGGCAGTTGTATTGGCTGAGCATATCGGATCCAGTCATGCCAGCCTGAACACGATGGTACAGGTGTCATGAGCTTTTTGACGCTCTATGGTGTATTTATATCCCTAGATCGGCTGAATATCTCGGCCAAGGAAGTATATAAAGGACGAAAACTGAACCAACTCCTCGAGTTTGGACTGACCGATTTCAAAATTGTCGCTGCTCATCCTCGGACAAACAACTTCATGACATATTATTTATAAGTTCTTGTCACATTGTGCCCATATACAACATGAAAGTCTGCAAGCTTTTCCTCGGTGGCGTCCTCGCAATCACCACGAATGCCGCTTTTGACCCACCTAGTTCGAACCCTCCCATCGCCTATTTCGTCTCATATGGACAGCCAGGTTGCCTCAAGAAGGATCAAAGCGCCTACATAACCCTCGTACAAACCCAGGATAGCGTCTGCTATGATTTCTCCCCTCCTCCTCCGACGATTGTCCAGTCAGCCTATGTCACCTCCATCATCTCTGGCTGCGTTGGTGAGTTTCCTACAGCATCAGGCCAACTTCTCGTCTCGTCCGCAGCATACTGACCATTGAGAATAAGTGTACGTGTACAACGATGCAAATTGTACCACAAACGAGCAGACTCTCGAAGTAGGCTTCAAGAACTGCTACGACGACACCACGGGTTTCGGCTCCTACAAGGTCATCTGTGGAGGCAGGTACCCAATTCCTCACACCACCAAAACCAGCGCCAGCCCCTCAGCATCAGCGTCATTGAAGTGAGGTTGGATAGTATGTACTGCAATGCTTCATTCTGCTTCTTTTGGCCAGGTGTACGGAGTATGCGCGAGAAATTTTCCACTCGCTTGAAATGGACATTGGGGGCAGGTGCGCCGATGGGGAATATCTCGGGCTCATCTATTTGCTTGTAGGAATGGCCATTCTCTCACAAAACAGTTTAATTTCATTGGTGTGAAACAGATGTACTTTGCATGAGAAATCTTCGAAAATGTGGAAAAAGAACGCAACTCGAGATCAAGGATATGCAGAGGTAGTCAAATATGAGTGGTTAGTCAGTCCTGGCACTCAGTACAATCCGTAGCGAGAATTGAGTTTCAACTAAGAGAATATGGATTGGCAGTACAAAGGAGCCAAGCTGGAAGCTTAAGTGGTTCCACACGTGTTAAAACCAAACCAAGAACCTGTTCGGAAACTCGAGGCACAAGTAGGAAGCTTACTGTTGTGTCTCTAAGGCCATGCTCCCAACGTTTTCACTTATATAATAGTTCTATTAATCAACAACGTCTGTCTGTATCTGTATTACTTCCCCTCCAGCTTGCCTTCGACCTCTTCAAACCACCACTTGGCCCAGTCTACGACCTTCTTGCCCCTCTTGGCCTCCTCTGCGCAGAAGACCATTGCATGGCTTCTGATCACCTCATCCAGGGTACATCTGATGACCTCCTGCTGGGCTTTCTCACACGTCCAGCCCTCCTCCCTGTTGTTCTTGACCAGATCTATGGCCTGCACGAATTTCCTCGTCAGCCCAAGGTCGCCGCCCCCGTGGCCCATGCTCTCCATGCGCGGCGTGTGCGTGGTGGTCTTCCCCGTGTTGAAGTCCTCGACCGCAATGGAGTACGAGTCTGCGTATATCTCTCCCTGGGTGCCGTAGATCTTGGTGAAACGTTCACACTGCCGCTTGGTCTGGGCAACCATGTGGAAGGTTGCCTGCTTCGAGCCCCGGCCGCCCAGCTGGTCCGCCATTGAGCCGATATCGTCCTGTGGCGAGGGAGGGTCGTCGTCCCAGGTGATGGTTACAACCTGCTCGTCGGCAACGTCGTTGTCGCTCTCGTACACGCATCTTCCGAACCAATTGCGCTTCGCAGTCTCAGAGTCCTGCATGTCTGGGCCGTAATCTTCAGCCAATCTCGCCATGAGTGCCCCACGCACCTTATCGCTATCTCCCATGTCCTCTATCTCGGGCAGCACAACGTTCACCGGCCAGCTGATGTTTCCCGTGTCCAGGCCCATGAAGGGTTTATCGCTCGTGTAGATGCGCTTCGCAGAGTACTTGCAGGTTTCCTCGATGGGACACTTGATACAGTTTGTTGCATCGCCGGCACCGACTGGCTTGCGGTTCTTCCGGAAATATTGTAACCTCCCACTGCTTGTCACTGTCGACGGCAAGTGCGGCAGCGCCTTCTCACCCCCGTCCTCATACTTCACCGGTGAGCAAAGCAGCCAGAGCAGCACATCGATGTCGTGGCAGCTCTTGGTGAGGAGGCTCGGGGCCGAGGTGTCCTCCCTCCTCCAATTGCCCCTCACGTAGCTGTGCGTAAAGTGCCACCAGCCGATCGGCTCAGTATGCACCGCCGAGAGCACATCTCCAATTACCCTGTCCTCGAGCAGCAGCTTCCGCAGGACCATGTTGTGAGGGCTATATCGCAGAACGTGGCCGATGGAAAAGATGCGGCGCTCGCCGTTCTCGTCCACGTTGGCCCTCAGCGCCCGGTACATCTCGACGCAGTCGTCCAGCCTCGTGGCCAGGGGCTTCTCGCACATGATATGCAGCCCTTTCAACTCGGCCAGCGCGATGACCACCTCCCTGTGCATCTCGTCCAGGACACACACATAGACGCCGTCGACGCCAGGGGGCACGCCAGCCTCGCCTGCTGCCGCCCGGCGCCGCCTCTCCTTCTCGTAGGCGATGAAGTCGGTCCACGACTCGAACTCCTCGCCCTCGGCCGGGCCGCGGTGGCGTCCCCAGATGTACTTCTGGCCGAACTGGGCGCGCTTGAAGGCGTGGGGCTCTGCGACGGCTGCGACGAGGCCGCTGGTTGCGAGCTGGGTGAAGTGGGCGTAGACCTGGCCCCGAGACCCTCCGCCGATGACCAGCAGCCGGGGTGGGGAAACAGAGGGAGGCGGGCGGGTCGGGGACTGTATGGCTATATCCTTGTCTGTTGCGACGACCGGGCCGGGCTCAGCGAGCACTGGCCGCATGGGCGGTGAGTCCTCCTGCTTGCCCATGGTGAAGAGGGGACGGCGGTGGTGGCGTGAGTCTCAAGACGAAGGGAAGGGATGCGATGGAGGGGGCAGGAGCGGAGGTGAGGCTTCTCACTCTCTAGGAGGCATGTGTGAAGGGAAAGAAAAGAAAAATGGAGTCACTTCAGCAGAGTTATATAAGGGGAGTTGGCATGCGAGGAGTGAGAGGAAGCCATCCTTCTTATTTGAAAGGAAGTGCCGACCTATTCCCAGAGGGTGGTAGCAGCCCGTCCGTCCGCGTGGGTTAGTCGAACACGTTCCAACGGTCACCCACGCAGCCGGGAGACATCAGTACCTACAACAGGCAAGCCAGTGCCAGCAGGCCTAAATTAGAGAGCTGGTCGGCAGGTGTTTTATCCTCCCGGCCCGCTTTTCCCTCCCTGGGCCCTTCTTGTTCCTGGGCGTAGGATGGATGAGAAGTTGGACGGTGCATGGTTCATGACCTACTTAGTCCCAGTTCCATCCAGTCCACATGGCCGAGCCCGGTCGCTAATCATATTTTAAGCAGTATGGTACGCGATAGGGCTGACTTTCCAAAAACCCCTTGCACCCCTAAATTCTCTCTATAGATATATACCCCTAAATATATCTAAATATTTAAAATCCAAGCTAATTATATAATATATAATTATATATCTCCTTATATTTATTTATTATTTTTTAAATTTAAAATTTTTTTATTAATTAATTTTATATAATCTTATTTTCCCTTCTTATATCCTTTTTTATAATTATATAGCCTTATATAATATTATATATAATTTATTATTATAAAATAATATTATTTATATTACCCTTTAAGCTTATAATTAAATATTTAATTATATATATATTTTATATTAAAATTAAATTTATAAATTTATATTAATATTATTATTTAAATTATAACCTTCCTTTTTTAAATATTATTAATTTAATTATATCTTCTTAATCTTTATAAATAACCTTTATATAAGATTATTTAATATTTTTTAATAATATATAAAATTAAATTATATTTATATTTATAATTCTTAGCTTAAATTTAATTAAATTATTTATCTTTAATATAAAAATTATAATTTAAGATTAATATTAAAATAAAAAAAATATATAAATTTAAATAATAATTATTAATTTAAATTAATATTATCTTTTATTTTAAAGAATATATAATTAAATTAATTAAAGAATTAAATATTTATAATTATATTTAAATTATTAAATATAATAAATATTAAATATTATTATTTAAACTTATTTATTAATATTTATTATATAAGGATTTAATTTATAAACTTCTTTAATATCTTTATATTAAGTTTAATCTTTTATTTAAGGATTAATATATTATTTAATTAATTATATTTAATAATAATATTAATATAATTAAATTAATTATAAATATAAAGTTTATTATTAATTTTTATATATTTATAATTATATTTTAAATTAAAAAGATTAAAAAGAATAATAAAGATAAATATAATCTTATATTTCTTTAAGATTAATAAATTATATTTAAGGATAAATTAATATTAAATAAAAAAGGAAAAAAGGGTATAGCTAAGATTTAACTTATATAATAATAAGATAATAAAAAGTTAAAAGAATAAATTACTTTTATTATAATTAAATAAGAGAATTAAAAAGATTCCTTAATTAAATAAAAGAATTATAATAATTAATAATTTAATAATTTAAATATTATTAAATAAGAAAAAGGCTTAAATATATTAAGCTTATTTTAAGCTAAAATTTTAATATATTTAAATAATTATAAATAATTAAATATAAAGGAAAAAGTTATTATAAGTTATATTTCCTTATAATATTAATAATTAATTAATAATAATATATAAAAAGGAGTTAAGAAATATAAATATATATAATCTTTATTATTTAAATAAATACCCTTGTAAAGGGTTAGGCTTATATAAGCCTTGGTTTAGAATAGGAATTTCTAGGGAGCCATCCGGCTATAAATAAGCTTCAGCGCATACTAAGGAGGGAGCAGATTCTCTCCTCTATAATTTAAATCATAACTTTATTTAGATACCTCTTTAATAGCGACTTAAAATTAGCTTATAATATTAATTTAAACTCCTTTTATATTATCTAGCCTATAATATAACTATATAAGATTTAATAAATGATAAATAAGGAATAATAATGATAATATAATAAGCCTTTCTTTATTTTAAAGAGTTAATATCTTAGGATTTTTTAATAATTTAATTAATAATAATAAAAGTTAAATTTATTATAAATAAGAATATAATTAAAGGGAAAGGAGTTTAATTCTTTTATATTTTTAATTACTTAGAAACTTTCTATAATTAATTTTTATTATATATTAATTTAATTATATTATATAAGGGGTAATTAAAAAGCTTTTTAAATAGGGTTTATATTATATTTAAAGACCCTTTTAAGCAGCGGTATATTAAGTTAAGCTTATTAATACTATAATAATATTATAAAAAAGGCATTATAAAATTTCTTACTTACTTTAATTAAATATTTTATTTAGCTAAAATATATATTTAATTAAATGATTATTAAATATTATTATTAATTAATAGCTTATCTGCCTTAATAAGGTTTTAATTAGATTATAAAGAGTAGTTAAATAAGTTTAATAATTTTTATATATCCTTATAATAATTTAAAGGTATTTTTAATATTATAATAAAAGGCTCCTTAGCTTTAAGCGACCCTATAAAGGTTAATATATAAGTTATTTTCTTTATAAATATAAAATGTTATAATTATAAGTAGCTTAGGTATTATAAATAATAATATTTATAGTGGAAAAGGGAGTAACTTAATATATAAATAGCTTTAATTAGGGTTAAAGCTAAGGAGGAGGGAATTAAGCCTTGATTTTAAAGGCTTTTTAGTTTATAAAATTATATATATATATCTTAATAAGGCTTAGGCTAATATTAAGTTAATATTAGGTTAATAATAGCTAATAAATAAAGCTAAGGTATATATAAAAAATATATAAAGGCCTATTTATATTTAATTTAAAGATATAAGAAGTAATTATTATTTTATAATTAGCTTATAATTAATAATGCTTTTAAATTATATAAGAAGTAATGCTTTAAAGGAGCTAGCAGCATTAAATCTTAGATTATAATTAATATTTATTATTAATAAAGATAAAGATAAGCTTTTTTACTCCTTTATATATTATAGCTTAGCTTTTAAATTATATATTTTAAAGTATAGGGTTATTAATGCAGCGATTTAAAAATATAACTTTATATTCTTAAAAAGGCTTAAGTTTAATTTAAGTTAAGATTATAATAACTTTTTATTATTCAGGGATTAATATAATGATTATACCAAACCTTTATAAAGTTTAATAGGTAACTTATAAGGTTTATATTAACAGTTTAGCGTAGAGGTAATACTTAATTATTCCAGTATATAAAGATATTATTTTAATATTTAATATTTAATAATATAATCATTAGCTATAAAGCTATTTAATTATTAAGCTGAATATTTAAATTAATGATTAAAGAGTTTATTTTATAAAAGCTATTTATTATAATAATAACTATATCCTTATATATTCCGATTCTTTAATAGGATATATTAGATATCTTATATTTAATATATTTATTATAAGTTAGATATATTAAATATCTTATATTTAATATATCTATCTTTAAAGGGGTAATAGGTTTTAAATCTTAACCTTAGATTTTATATTATCTTATAATTCCATTATTTAATATTATTATTTCTTTATTAAGGTATCCTTTTCTAAACCCTTAAGCCGCTAAAATTAAATATCTAGGTATTAATTATATTAATTTATAATATTATCTCCCTTTTTATATCTTTTATCTTTAAAAGTTAGTTTATATATTTCTATTTATTATTTATATTTCTATTTATATTTTCTTAATTTATTATATCTTATAAAGTTAAGAAATCTTATATATTAAAATTATTTAATTATATTAAGAAAATTAAGGCGAGGGATTCTCTATTATTCGCTATTCTTTAAAACATTATTATTATACCTTCCTATTCTTATTATAAAAGGCATAAATTCCCCTTTTATTAAGTATTTAAGAAGGACTTAAGTTATTATATTAAGTATATCCACTAAAGATAGTTATATTATAATATATAGGGTATTAGTCTTATAAAGCTATATAACCTCACGGCTTAATATTAAAAGTTAAAAGATAAATTTTAAATTATAAAGGAAAAGATGCTTTAATTATAAAAGTAAAAAAAGATATAGTTTAAAAAGATAATATATATTATATATTAAAGAATTAATAATTTAAAGGAATTGAAATATATAGAAAATAAGGAGGCTAAAGCTAAATATAAATGCATTATTAAGTAATCCGCTAAAGTTATTCATAACGGCTTACTTAATTTTAATAAAATAAAGCTTTAAAAGTTATAGCTTTATATTAATAATAAGGTTGGTATATTTAATTAAAGTTTTATAATAAATAAGGGTATTAATTAATTTAAATTTAAAATTATAAATCCGCTTATTAATATTAATAATGAAAATATTAATAGTGGATTATTTAATAAATGATTTAATTAATAAATTAAATATATTAATAAATTTATTTAATTGGTTAAGTTATATTAATTAATAGAGTTAATTGATTAATAAGATGGTTGATTAATAGGATAGGTTGTTTAATAAGATTGAGTTAATTAGTTATATTATTATATTAATTAATTAGCTAATTAATAGAGGGTTTTTTAAGTTGGTTAAGGCCTTTCTTTAATTAATTTATTTTTTAATTAATAGATTTTATTACCTAGTTAAGGATTTGGTTATTTATTAAGTTATTATAAGGTTTTATCTTAATTAATCTTGTTGGTTAATTGATTTTATCTTTATTTCATCTCTAGTTATATCTTAGGCTTAATATTGTTTAAGGAGTTTAATATAATAAGTTAGATTCTTTATTAATTCTTATATATTTTTATTTAAATTATATTTTTTTTATTTAATGAAGTACTTTGTTATATCTTAGTGTTATTATAAATTTAAAACTTGCTTTACTTTATATTCTTTATTATATTTATTAATAGTTTTAATTTATATTTTAATTTTTATATTTTATAATGCTAGTTTTAAAAGTAAAATATAAAAGTTATTATGTTATTTTATTTTATAAAGTAATAAAAGTTTATAGTTAATATTTAAAAGTTTTTATAAAATTTTAAATAATTTAATTTTCTTATGATTAAATTTATTGCTAAGTTATTTAGTTTTAATATTTTAGTGGAAAAGGTAAACTTTATCTCCCTTTTTAAGAATTAATCTCTTAATTCTTTTTTAATTTATATATTTTATTATTTATTCTTATATAAAAGAAAGTTTATCTTAAATATCCTTTTAAATTTATTTAATTTTAATTATTTTTTATTTTATTAATTTTATAATTATTATATTTAATAATGATTTATAATATGCCTAAGGTTTATATTTATAAATTATAAAAAAGGTGATTATTTAATTATATTGGTTATTGTATTATTATAAGTAAACTATATTAATAGTAGTAATTTAACTTAATTATCTTATAATTGGTTAATATAGTATTAAAGGTATTGTTTTATAATTTAATTAATTCTTTCCGTTTATCTATCCATTTATAAATAAGCTGCTATTAATAACTTATATTTTACTTTAAGTTATTTTATTAATAACTTTTAAAAGTTTAATATAAAGAGCTTATTTTTATTTAAGATAATTTCTTATAATATTTTATAATTATTTATAATAATTTATAAAAATATATATATAAGTTTTTCTATTATATTAACTTCCTTATATAATATAAAGTATATATATTTACTTAGTTTATAAACTATTATTAGGATATTATTATAAAATATCTTAATTAAGGGTTTTTATAAAAGGGGTAGTTTAATAATAAAGTTTAAGTTAATAAATGATTAAATAACTATAGGTATTAATAGGGGCTTTAATAGTTTATAAGGTTTATATTAAAAGGTTTTGTTTTTATTATAAGAGTTATATTATTTGATAATTTCCTTTATTTTTTATTTAAGGTTTAGGATTTAATATATTTTCTGAATTTATTTGATTATTATTATGATATTTTAATGTTTATATATTAAGGCTTTATGAATTTCCTTGATTAATTTATTTTATTCTTTTAAATCCTTAAGTATTCTCTTTAATATCTTATTAATTTTAATTATAATATTAAGTTTTTTATTAAATATAAAACTTTTATTTTTTTTATCTTAAATATTATTTATTTTAAAGGAGATTCCTTAGTATGGTGGTTTAGTTGTTTATTAAGAGTATTGATTTAAATGTTTTTTATTCTTTTAATATAGATGATTTTAATATTAAATTAAGAGAGAAACTTTATATATCTAACTTATTTTTTATTAAGTTATTTAGTTATTATAAAGGTTATTAAATTTTTATAATCTATATAAAGTTTAATTTATTTTTAAGCTTTAATAAAATAATAATATTATTTTTAAAATATATATATTATTATTATAAATTTTTTATTTAAGATAATATAATATATTTTTAGTTTATTAAACTTCTTATTAAAGTTTACAATGATTTATATTTATTCTTTATTATCTTATTAAGTAAGTTTTCTATTTATTATATTATTTAAGGCGTTTATATAAATCTTAAATTCCTTTTCTAGGTTTACTTTTTTAAATATTAAGTTTTATATGATTTTTTCCTTAAGTATTTAAAATGCTTATTTTTTTTTAAGTTTATTAAAAGGAGATATCTTTTTATATTAAGTTTATAAAGGGTTTTATAATATTATTATAACTGCTAATGAATTATCTATAGAAATTAATATATTCTTAAAAGGTTTTAATATTTTTAATATTAATTAATATTAATTATTTTTTAATTATTTAGATTTTATCTTTTTATATTTTAATGAATCTTAGTTTAATGGTATATCTAAAGTAGTTAACTTTTTATATATAGAAAAAGCTTTTTTTTAATTTTATTAAAAAGTTTATATTTTAAAGTTTTTAAAGTACTTTCTTAATATATTTTTTATAGTTTTTAAGGTTTTTAAAAAAAATAAGAATGTTATTAAGATAAGTGATGATAAAGATATTTAGGTATTTTTATAAAATGTTATTAATTATCTTTTAAAAGGTAGCTGGGGTGTTGGTTAATTTAAAGGGTATAACTTGATATTTATAATATTTATAATAAATATAAAAAGCTATTTTCTATTCTTTTCTTTCTTTTATTTTTATTAAATTATAATTATATTTAAGGTTTAGGGTTGTAAATTATTATGCTCCTTTAAGTTAATCTTATAATTCCTTAATAAATAATAATAGATATTTATTCTTAATGGTAATATTATTAAGTTATTAATAATTTATATAAAGTTATAATTTATTATTTTTCTTAAATATAAATAAGATTAGGTATTTTATTAATAATTTTAATAGTTATATATATTATTTCTTAAGGTTTTTATTAAGATATTCCCTAAAGGCTTTAAGTTGTTCCTTATTAAGTTTATAAATTTAATGATATTTTAAGCTTTTCCCTTTTTATAATAAGATTTTATAATTATAGTAATTATATTATAATAAGATTATATTAAGTCTTTCTTAAAAGACTTTTTTAAATTTATAATATATATAAGGTATTTATATAAGCTTATTTATTGTTTCTTTATTTATAAGCTCTTCCTTTTAATATAAGTAAAGTAAATATTATTATATTTCTTATTTATATATATTATTATAATAAGTTATTCTTTTATTATTATATAGTAATCCGTTATTTTCCTATTAATTTAATTAACTTTTATCCTTTTTTAGGGTTTAAGATTAGTTTAATCTTTCTTTATTTTTTTAAAATTAAATCCTTAATTTGCTTTTAGAGGTACTTATGGGTTTATTTAAGCGCGGCTTTTTATTATCCTTAATAATTAAACTCCTTCCTATGCTATTAATTATAACCTTCTTCTAGGGGATAATATTATCTTAAAAGATCTAATTAATAGTTTAATTAATTTAAGGATTTATAACTTATAGCTATAAAAGTCTTAAGATTAATTTATAATATATTATATTTATAATATCTAGAGTTATAAAAGTTTTATATCTTTGGATTAAGATTAAAAGATAATTAATCTTTATATTAATTATATTATCTTTATATCCTATTTTTATATCTTTTATAATATTAAGTTTATAAGGGTCTTCCTTTTAATATTATAAGATTTTATCTTTATTAATAATGCTTAATAATATAAAGTTACCCTAAGCGTTATTATTTAATAATGCGTTATATATTTTTCTATTAATTTCCGCTTTAAATATAATATATATATAATTGTTTATCTGCATTATATATAAGGACTTATAATCTATGATTATTTATTATCCTTTTATAGGCGATTATTATCTTTTCCCAATTCTTATGCTTTTTTAATTTAAATATATATAATATATTTTTTATATTATTTATTATTATATTAACTTATAATCTTATATTCCTTTTAAATAGGGCAGCTAAGTGATTTATAATTCTTAGCTTATTATTATCTTTATAAATATTTTAATGGGAGTTAAGGGTTAAGCTTAAGTGTTATATAGGTTTTATCTTATTAATATTTATTAATTTTCTAATAATTAAATTTATCTTTTTTATAGATTTAAGTGATAAGTCCTTCTTTAAAGTATTTAGGGAATAAGTTAAACTTAGCTTTTTCTTAAAAATGGAATTAATATAGGTTTTAAATATATAAGGCTTAGGATATATTTAGGTATTTAGGGTATTTTAATTATAGGTATGGTTTATTACTTAATCTCTACTTTTTAAAAGGTTAATTAAGTTTTTATATCACTTAAGTTATCTTAATTCTTATAATAACGATTTTAATAATATTAATATTTAAGGTAATTAAGATATTATATCTTAAGTATTATTTTAAGTTTATATTAAGATTTTCTATAAGGTTTTCTTTTAGTTTTATTATTTAATTAGTTTATAGTAGATCGCTATTTTCTAAGGTATTATTTTAAGAGTTGCTTATTTTTATATGCTTGGTACTTAAGTAATTTGAGTTGCTGTTATTTATTATTATATTATATAATAATCCTCTTCTTTTTATAATTAATTATCTTTCTTAATAAGGTTTCTTAGGAAATTAATTAAAGGCTTCTTTTTTTAAAAGGTATAATATATATTAATTGTTGAAGCAAAAGGTTTAATTAAGGGCTTTATATTTATTATTAATATCCACTATTTACTTAGATTTAAATAATAAGTCTTTTAATTCTTTATTATTATTAAGGTAGATTAGATATTTTATATAAAGGTTAGATTAATAAATATAAAGTGTTTTACTTTTTAAATATATTAAGTATTACTTATTAAATAAATAGCTATAAGGCGTAATTAGCTTTTATCTTTAAGTTATATTAACTTATTATTATCCTTTTAAAATAAGTTTTTATTATTTCTTAAGTTATTAATAATCCTTAATAAAGTATCTTAGTTTTTTATAATTATAATAATTTTTATTATTTAGCTTTTATTAAGCTATATTAAGTTTTATAAAACTTATATAGGTATTTATTATAATATTATTATATCCTTTTTAATATTAAGGTTTATTATTATTATTAAAATTATTATTATATTGATATTTTTTGCTTATATTTAACTAATTATAATTTTTCTAATGGTTTCTAAGGTTTTTATAATTATATTCCTATTATTACTTAAATAGTTGATTATTAATATATATCGTTATAGTGATATATTTAGTAAAGTTATTAAGTTGATTTATTTTAGAAATTTTATCTTTAATATCTTTCTTAAATCCTTTATAAAATTAACTTATAAGTGCTTCTTTTCTTTAATTAATATAGGTAATAAGCTGCTTAAAGTGCGCAATATATTTAAAGGTTAATCCTCTTTATTTAAATTTTATAAATTTATATTTTATAGACCTTTCTTTATCTAGGTCTTTAAAGGCGTCCTTAAGAGCTTATTTAAAGTAATTAAATCCTTTAAAGATTTTCTTAATATTTTTATCTTAATATTTCTTATTATTCTTTAGGTAATCTTTAAGGGTAGGTTTAAATTATATAAGAGTATTACCTTTAAGTTAATATCTTATAAAGATAATTATATTATATTAAGAGTTAAATTAATATTTATAATATTTAAAATAGGTATAATATTAAATAATAAATCCTTAAAGGGTTTCCTTATCTTCTTTATAAGGGGCTAATTTATTTATCTTATAAGCCTTAATTTATTATATAATATAAAGGAGGTTGATTTCTTATTAAAATATAATAATCTATATAACTATATTTTAAGAGTTATTATTGTTAATAATAAAGGGGGTAGGAGTTAAAGGTATTATTATATCTTTATATTATTTAATTAATTAATCGCGTAATTATTTTAAATAAAAGTTATTAAAATATAATAATTATATTAAATCTTTATAAAGTTTAATAAATAACTTATAAGGTTTATATTAATAGTTTAATATAAAGGTAATATTTAATTATTTTAATATATAAAGATATTATTTTAATATTTAATATTTAATAATATAATTATTAATTATAAGGTTATTTAATTATTAAGTTAAATATTTAGATTAATAATTAAAGAGTTTATTTTATAAAAGCTATTTATTATAATAATAATTATATCTTTATATATTTTAACTTTTTAATAAGATATATTAGATATTTTATATTTAATATATTTATTATAAGTTAGATATATTAAATATCTTATATTTAATATATTTATCCTTAAAGGGGTAATAGGTTTTAGACCTTAACCTTAGATTCTATATTATCTCATGACTTTATTATCTAATGCTATTATTTCTCTATTAAGGTATCCTTTCCCAGACCCCTAGGCCGCTAGAACTGAGCACCTGGGTGCTGATTGTATTGATTTATAATAATTAACTTAAGGGTTATTTAGGGAAGGGTAATATATAAAGGGTTGAGTTTATATAAGCCTTGGTTTGAAATGGGAACTTTTAGGGAGTTATTTGGTTATAAATAAGCTTTAATATATATTAGGGAGGGAGTAGATTCTCTCCTTTATAGTTTAAATCATAACTTTATTTAAGCACCTCTTTAATAATAACTTAGGGCTAACTTATAACAACCTTTTATAATAAATATATATTATATTATTTATTTAAGTAATTTAAAAGATAAAAATAAAATTAAAAAGCTAAATTAAAAAGGATTATATAATTTAATTAATATAAAATAAAATATATCTTTAATTATATAATATTAATATTTATTTCTTAATTTAATTTTATATTAAGTTAATTAATATTAACTTTTTTTTAAAAAGCTATATATAAAGATAAATAAAGTTATTAATATATAATTTAAGTAAATTAACTTTAAATTTTATCCCTTTATTAATATATATTTAGAATTTAATTTTTAGCATTTTATATTAATATATAAATAAGATATTATAAGTTTTATTTATTAATTATTTAAGGAATTCTTTAAATAAATATATTATATTATTATAAATTATTATTATTTTTAAAGGAAGATATATATTTAAATCTATATTATCTTATTTAATAATATTTAATAACTTTTAAAGAATAAAATTAAATATAAGGTATTAATAATCCTTAATTATCTTTAATATTAATAAATAATAAAGAATTTATAATTTTTTAAGGATAATATATAAATAGCTTTTTTATTTTTAAATAAGATAAGTATTTTAAAGTTATATAAATTAAGTAAATTTATATTAAATTTATAATAAATAAATATATAATAATATAATATAATATATAAGGTTATATTTATTTTAAAAACTTAAAAGCTTTAATTATTTAAAAAAAATCTATAATTATTAATTAATTTTAAATAATTAAACCTATAAAATATTAAATTTATCAATTAAAACTTTATATAACCTTTATATAAGCTTCTTTATTAATATTTAATCTTAATATTATATATACTTTTATTATATAATTAATATTTATAAAAAGTTAAATTTAATTATTAATTATTAAATAATATAACCTTATAAGAATTAATATTATTACTTAATGATAATTAAATAAGCTTAATAAAGAATTAATAATTATTAAATAAGATAGCTTAATAATATTATAATTATAATATTATATAAGATTATTTAAATCTTTATATAAGGTTAGAATTTTATAATAAATAATAATAAGCTTTAATAATAAGCTTAATTTCCCTTTTATAATTTATATATATAAATAAAGGGATATATTTATATTATTTAACTATTTTAATATATTATATAAATATAATCTAAGCTATAATAATTAAAATATTATAATAAAACCATATAATAAACTATAAATATATATTAATCTTAATATAATACTTAATTCTATATATAAATAACTTTATATATTTATTAATAAATTATATAAAGTTAAGGCTAAAATATATTTAACCTCCTTAATATTTATATACTTTTAAATAGTAATATTTAAGGCTATTTAAATAAAATATTAAATATATATTATTAAGGATATTATATAAAATATTAATTATATATTATTAAAGGTATATATATAATATATTCCTTTTAATCTTAATTATAAGATTCTCTTTATATTATTTATCTTTAAAGAATCGCTATAAGTAATTATATATATATTTAAATTCCTTTAAATTATATCATTTAATAATATTTAGCCATTTTTAAATTTATTTAATATTATTTAAAATAATAAATTAATTTTCTTTTTTAATAAAATATTATAATATTTATAAATTTAATAATCTTTATTTAAAATATAAAGTTATTATTTAAATATATAAAATAAGGGTTTTAATAATATAACTTTATAAAGGTTTAATAAAATACTTTTTAAAATATATATATAATATAGATTTTTAAATAATAATATTATAAACTTATTTAAGCTTAATTAATATTATAAAAATAAATATTTAAGCTTATATCTTATCTTTAATTTATATAAAATATAAATTAAGATTAATAAATAATTATAATATATTAATTAAAGGTATATAAGATAAATTAATAAGATATTTAATAATAAATTAAAAGAAAATAAAGAAAAAATTTAAAAAAAGAAAGTAAAATAAAGGGATAATTATAATTATATATATATAAACTTATTAAGCATTATTATTAAATAATTATATAATTATTAAATATATAGAAAGGGTTATATATTATAATATAAATAAATAAAAATAATTATTAATATTTATTATTAAATAAATTTAATAATTTAAAATTAATATATAAAAAAAGATTTTAAGCCTTAAAAGATATTATTTATATTTATTTAATTATATTTAACTTTATTAAATTAAATATATATATAGCTTAAACTATAATCCTTTATAAAACCTTTAATAATTAAAAAAGTATTATATAAAAATATTATAATAATATTAAATATATTTATTAATAATTATTTATATCCTTTAATATATATTTATATATAAAAATATTTATAAGGCCTTATATATTATTATAAATTTATAATTATTAAAATTTAATAAAAAAAGTTAAATTATATTAAAAATAAAAACTTAAATAAAATTAAATATAAAGCTAATTAAAAAAAAATTAATCCTTAAAAATAATATTATTAATTTAATTATTTATATAAAAAGGCTAATTAAATTAATTAAATTAACTAAATTTTAATATAATATATTAATTAATTTCTTAAATAATTTTATTAAAAAAATATTATAAAATATTTATTAAAAGTTAAATTAATTTAAATTAAAGTGATTAAATTTAATTAATATTAAATAACGCTATAAATTTAAGATTAAGTATTATATAATTAAAGTTAAGTATTATATAGCTAAGGCTAAATATTATATCGCTAAGATTAAATATTATATATTAATATATAAATAGGTTATAAAGCTTTAAAGCTATATATTTAATAATATAAAATATTTTTAAAAAAAATGAACTTAATTAAGCTTACTTTTTTTCTAATTAAACTTATAATGCTTTAAAATTTATATATTAAATTTAAACTTAATTATATTAAAATCCTTATCTTTGTTACCCTCTTTATTAAATATCTTTAATTTAATAAACTTAAACTTAATAATTTAAATATTTATATAAATATTAATATTTAATTATATATAAATATATAAATATATATTCTTATAATTATAACCCTTTATAATTAATTTAACTTAATAATTAATATATATATATCTTTAAAATAATTATTTAAGTTAAAAATATAATAAGAAAATAGATTAATATAAATTAAAGCTTTATAAGTTTTATATTTTATACCTTAAAAGGATTTATTTATTTTTATAAAGAGATAATTAATAATAATAAAGAATTATTATTATTAAATAGGCTTAAATATTTATTAATTCTTAATATTTAATATTATTTAATAAAGATAATAAATAAATTATTTTTTTTTCATTAATATAAAACTATATAATTATATAAATAATTATATAAGAAGAATATATATTATAATAAGGATATTATTAATAATAATATATTTAATATTATTAAATTTAAATTATAAAACCTTATTAAGATAATATAAAGTAATAATTATAACCTTTAATATTTAATTAATTTTCTCTAAGGATAAAGGAAGGTATATACCTTTAAATATCTATATAATAATATCTTTTTAATTTTATTAATAATCTTATAGATTTAATAAAGGTTAATTATTATTCTTAAAGTTAATTTATTAATATATAGCTTTAATTATAATTATATTAATATTATATTTATATATATAATATTTTTTAAATTACTTAATATTAATTTATATTTATTTAAGTTCCTTAATAAGCTACTTAGCTTCCTTATTATTATTAATATTATAAATCTTTAATTAATGCTTTTAATTATTATTATTTAAAAATTAATTATTATTAAATTAAATATTTAAGGCTTATATAACCTTTTTATTATTATAAATAAAGTTAATTTATTATTAAGTATTAAAAATAACCTTAATTATATTATTAAAATTACTTTAAGGTTAATAAATAAAGCTATTTATATAATTTTTATTATAAGATAAGTTAATAAAAATATAATTAATATTTATATTAAAATCTTAAATTAAATAAGATAAAGATTTTAATTATTTAAGCTTATAATTATCTTTATTAATCTTAAATAAAAAGGTTATTTTAATTATATAATTATATATATAGCTATAAGGGCTTATTAAAGAAAATATAAAAAATAAAGATTTATAAAATAATTAGCTATTATATATCCTTTATTACCTTAATAAAGCTAAATAAAATAATAAAATATATTTAATAATATATATATCTTTATTTTTTATTAAAATTAAGTTATTTTTAATAAAAAAACTTAATAAATATATATTTTAAAGTATAAATTATTAATTATAATAAATTATAAATATTATAAAAGGATATATATAAATATTATATAATATATTATTAAGGGTATTATAAGTTAAAAAAAGGAAATAATATTAAGGTATTAAGTATTCTTTTTTTATTAGGAAAAGTAAGTTATTATATTATTCTTATATTTTAAGTAGCTAGCCCCCTTAAGTTAATATATATATATTTATAAAGCTAATAATTAATTAGATATATATTATTATATTATTAATTAACTAAGGGTATAATCTAGTAGATATGCCTATAGGGGTGCAGGGGGTTTTTGGAAAGTCAGCGCTGTCGCGCACCATAAGCAGGAATATAAGCTCGCTGATTCGTCTTCCACCTCAGCCTTACATGTGAGAGACCTGCACGCAGGATTTCAATGGCCCTCAGCACGGCCACTCCCGTTACCGTCGCCAGCAAGCACCTTCTCAATTTCTGTCGACAGGACTTGATTGCCAGAGCACGTCTTCCTTGGTGCAGGGTGTCGACCCATACAACGTTACCTGGCCCCCAGCCCCTTCCGAGTAAGCAGACGCTCCGGCAGCCTGGAGGAGCCCGTTACTCGTCCGTCACACCACGGGCCGTCGGTTCTTTCAGGCAGAGAATGGCTGCGCAAAATGCTGCTCCATTGGTCTGGATCGACTGTGAGGTAAAGACAAACCCGCCTATCGTGCATGGCTCGTACCGCCATCTTCTTGGCAGCATCAGTACTGACAAAGCATGCAGATGACCGGTCTGGACTACAACAACGACGAGATCATCGAGGTATACTGCTTGATCACCAACGGCAACCTTGCACTGGTCGACACAGAGGGCTGGGGAACAGTCGTCCACCAGCCCCAGGCACGCATGGACCAGATGGACGAGTGGTGCACGCGGACTCATGGTCAGACTGGGCTCACAGCGGCCGTGGTCGCCTCCGACGTCACCCCGGAGCAAGCCGCCGACGGGCTCCTGGCGTATATCAAGGAGCATGTCCCCCAGCCGGGCACGGCCATCCTTGCCGGCAACAGCGTCCACGCCGACCGCGCCTTTCTCATGCGGGAGCCGTACCGGAAGGTCGTGGACCACCTGCACTACCGGATCCTCGACGTCAGCAGCCTGAAGGAGGCAGCGAGGAGATGGTCGCCCCGGGCGTTGGAGAATGCACCGGCCAAGAAGACGCTGCACAAGGCCAAGGATGACATTCTCGAGAGCATCGAGGAAGCCAGGTTCTACAAGGAGGCCATCTTCGAGAGGAGATGATGCTCGAACGGTCTATACTCACCGGACGGCGAGCCCAGCTGCTCTTCCACAAACAAGCCAATGTGAGCCACGTAGTGACCACCCACCTTCAAAGTTGAGCATGATCTACTCAGCAAAAGCTGAAGAGTTCTTATCAAATCTCTATCATGGTGGGAAACTAGTGCGGCCGGGACTATGGCCGGAGGCAATCAGCAGGGCTGAGACGGCCGGATACAACCAAGTCGTAGCGGCCGACAGGGCTTATTTCTCCAACGCGACGAGAAATGAAGCGACCAGTAGGCCGACTGCAACGCAACGCGAATATTCTAGAGCCGCCAACAAAAGACCCTGCAGGAAATCTCTCACGGCATCCCAACGTTTGGGTTTGAGGGTTTCAATGGTTAGACGGGTTACTCCCGCCGATTTAATCTGTGAAATACGAAGTCACAGGTGCGAGCAATTCCCACAGTGTGCAGTGCGTGCCCCTCGTCCTTGAATAACACGTAGGTAGCTCAGGACCTGCATGTTATTGTATCCGTGCGTTTATACGAGTTAGCCTTCAACCACAGCACATCAATTCTTATGTATTTACACCCACAGAGAGGCACACACATGGCAGCGCATTAATACTACTTATATGCTTTTGCTATAACTGCTGACTGACCATGAGTGTTGTCTCTGGAAGTTTGCACCGTACACCGTACAGTATGACATCGAGCGGGCAAAAACAGTGATGAGGGACCATTGAGCCCACCCCCCTGTCCAATACTCGCCCGAATGCCGTTCTGCCCCACGCCACGCCTGCACCACGACTGTCTAATTGGGCCTGTGGCAATGACGTCCCTGCGAGGACCCCACCTTCCATTGGGGGGGAGCTCATCGGCCAGACCGCAGCTCCTGGAGTGACAAGCATACCGTCGTCTCTCCTATTTATCGGCCAGCACCCTCCCACGCCTGTCCCACTTCCTCCCCGTCGATCTCTCGTTGACAGCCAATTCTGCTCCTCACTTAAAAGCCAAATACCTAAATTCCATTCTTGTCACCATGAGCATCAAGGAGGTTCAGTTCGCGTCCTTCACGGACCAGAAGCCTGGAACGTAAGTTGTGAACAGCTTCACCCCGCACTGTTAGGTGTCGCCCTCCATGCCACTCCAAGCTCCTGGGGCAACAATAGACCAGGCATGCCGCTGACACTCCCCCAGATCTGGTCTTCGAAAGAGGACCACTGTCTTCCAACAAGCCCACTACAGTGAATCCTTCGTCACCAGCATTCTTCTGTCTATCCCAGAAGGTGTAGAGGGTAAGCTTGATCTGCCTCTCCCAGCAACAACACCAACGACCACCAATGACTGACACAGAGAACAGGCTCATTCCTGGTTGTTGGTGGTGATGGCCGGTACTGGAACCCCGAGGTCGTCCAGTTGATCGCAAAGATTGGTGCCGCATACGGTGTCAAGAAGCTGCTCGTCGGCCAGAACGGCATTCTGTCCACACCTGCTGCCAGCCATGTCATCCGCAAGAGGAAGGCCACTGGCGGTATTCTCCTGACCGCCAGCCACAACCCCGGTGGTAAGCAGCTCTCGCTTCGTGCTCAAGCATTCGGAGACGTACCATACAGGCCCGCTGACCTTCACTTACGCCAGGCCCCAAGAACGACTTCGGTATCAAGTACAACCTGGCCAACGGTGGCCCCGCTCCCGAATCGGTGACCAACAAGATCTACGAGGTCTCCAAGGGCCTTTCCTCGTACAAGATTGCCGATATCCCCGATGTCGACATCTCTACGGTCGGTACCAAGACCTACGGCCCTCTGGAGGTCGAGATCATCGACAGCACCGCCGACTACGTCGAGATGCTGAAGGACATCTTTGATTTCCCCTTGATCAAGAAGTTCTTCACTGAGCACCCCGATTTCAAGGTCCTCTTCGACGCCCTCCACGGTGTCACAGGTCCTTACGGCAAGGCCATCTTCGAGGAGGAGCTCGGCCTCGTCGGCTCCACCCAGAACTGCGTGCCCTCACCCGACTTCAACGGCGGTCACCCAGACCCCAACCTGACCTACGCACACAGCCTTGTCGAGGAGGTCGAGAAGCACAAGATTCCCTTCGGCGCTGCCTCCGACGGTGACGGTGACCGAAACATGATCTACGGCACCAACGCCTTCGTCTCCCCCGGTGACAGCTTGGCTATCATTGCGCACCACGCACAGCTCATCCCCTACTTCAAGAAGCAGGGTGTCTATGGTCTGGCCCGGTCTATGCCCACATCTGGTGCAGTCGACCTCGTTGCCAAGAAGCAGGGCCTGAACAGCTACGAGGTGCCAACTGGCTGGAAGTTCTTCTGCGCCCTCTTCGACGCTGACAAGCTGTCCATCTGTGGCGAGGAGTCTTTCGGCACGGGTTCCAACCACGTCCGTGAGAAGGACGGTCTGTGGGCCGTTGTTGCCTGGTTGAACATCATTGCCGGCCTCGGTGTCGCCAACCCAGGCGTCACGCCCAGCATCAAGCAGATCCAGAAGGACTTCTGGACCGAGTACGGCCGCACTTTCTTCACGCGGTACGACTACGAGAACGTTGACTCGGATGGTGCCAACAAGGTCGTTGGCACGCTGGCAAACCTCGTCGCCGACAAGAGCTTCATCGGTAGCAAGGTCGGTGACCGCACCGTCACCGGTGCCGGCAACTTCTCCTACACCGACCTTGACGGTTCCGTGTCCTCTAACCAGGGTCTGTACGCAACATTCTCTTCGGGAAGCCGGATCATCGTCCGTCTGTCTGGCACAGGCTCTGCCGGAGCCACCATCCGCCTGTATATTGAGCAGCACAGCTCCGATCCTTCGACGTACGACCAGGATGCTCAGGACTTCCTCAAGCCTGAGATCCAGATGGCGACAGAGCTGCTGAAGTTCAAGGAGTACGTCGGCCGTGACGAGCCTGACGTCAAGACATAGAGATGGAGAGGCAGGACCACAGTCAAAGCTCCAAACATCCAACCATCCCCACATTGATGGATAACGACACGATGCATTACATCCTCTTGAAGCAGTGAGAAGCCACAGAATATAAATAAGTTTAAAGGCACACTTTACCGGCTGACGTGCATTAAAATAAGTGATATTGAGAGCACCTGATCGAGACACTGATTCGTCATACAGCTACAATTTCCACACTGTTTTCACCCTGTCATTCTGGATTCAAATGGAACCTCGATCATCCACTAGGACAAGCCTCACATAATGTCACGTCTGAGAAGACTGGTTCTTCTTACAGTAACTCAAGGCTGAGTGGCCAACGGCGAGTGGAAGAAATTAAGCAAAACAAAACCGAATAAGTGAGTAGGGTAATATGCAATCTGTGACTCGCCCTGCACCCTGGAAGTCCCACAGTGTTCTTTTGTATGTCCCTGGCGCCTCGCTTGGAACATAGTCGGTATCGTGATCATAAAAACAATCACCAAAAACGAAAGGAATCGCAAATGCTGGCTTAATCATTCATCATACATCATAAACATCATCTGGATGGGATCTGGAGCCCCTTGGTGTTGGGAAACATAGGCACTCCGATATATAGGAGCAGTGGGCATGGCGAAGCAGCGACTGAAACTTGAGAGAGGCTGGCCCCACTTTGAGACTGGCCTTCGATGACAGCCGAAGACTCATTTGGATCTGGTTCCCGCAAATAGATTTCGGTGGTCGACGAGGTAGGCGTACCATGTACGGCCCAGCGGTTTTGTGGGCAGGGGTTAATCACGGTTATTCACTCGCCGTCGCCTGGAGGCTCCGAGGCGGGCGCCGGGTAGAAGACCTCCTTGAACCGGCCAGCGGCTGTATTTTATCGTCTTCTCTTCAGCATGGAACTCAATCGCCTGCCGGGTCGCAAGAGCACCGGGCAGCCTCAGGGATGGGTTGCAGGGACATTGTCACGTACCTTCGTCGCTGACGAAACGGATCTCAAAGGCGCCGACCTTGTTGCGGCGCATGTTGGCCTCCTTGTACTTGTCGCAGAAGACGTACAGCTTGATCTCGTTGATCCACACGCAGTGCTTGCTCTTGCGGGTGAGCCAGCGGCTCGAGGCGGACTGGTGGGTTACTGGATCTGGGGTCAGTACGCTCCGATGGGCTTGGTTACGACGGCAGGTGGTTTTGGTGGAAGATGATGAATGGACGAATGGATCCCGGAACCTACCAAAGGCGGTCCATACCGGGCACGCCCGCAGCTCGCCGTCCCACACTGCGGCGTGGAGGCGCATCCCCTGTGTCCTGGTGTCCTCGTATACTATCAGGGAGTGCTGGTAGTCGTCGTCGATGATTTGTCTGGGTTTGTGTATCAGCGGTGATGACGGGGTTACTAGGGCCAAAGGGGAATAAGAAGTTGGGACGGGAAGTACATACGCTTGGAACAGGCGCTTCTCGTTGGGAAATTTGTACTCCCGCGGATCCATGCTGACAGTTAGATTATTCCGCGCCTTCAGGGCGATGAATGTGCAATGGAAGAGGACCAGTTCTGGGCAGGGCAAACCGACAAGGTCAGCACTCAGTCCCTCTCAACTTGTAACTCAGACACAGAATCCCGGTGCATGGCTTTCTGCCTCACACATGTGATATTCTTACCTTCCCAGGTAACGAAGCTCAGGACGGCCCAGAGCTTAGGACCCTGGATCGAATGGCTCCACCTCTTGAGCCTGAGGCTGTTGCCGACCTGCTGCACACATATCTCGTGGATGCCGCGATAGGAAAAGCACTGCGCGCCGCCGGCGTACACGCGGAGGACAAAGTACGGCCCGCCGTTGGCCGCATTGAGGATGATCATCGCCGTCAGGCCCACCCGGTCGCCGTCAAAGGACCGCCGGACCAGAACCTTGGCGGCGTCGGGCAGCCTGGCGCCGCCGGCGCCGCCCACGGCGGGGATGAACGGGCCCCGGGCCTGGGAGCGCAGGGATTCGCGCATGTCGGTGTGCGAGCTGGGCGGGGCGGTGAAGACGGCCTCGGCCCAGTGCGGCTTCTCACGCGCGAGCGGCACGACCGTCAGCTCGGTGGCGGGCGACTGCGTCGGGGCGGGCAGGCCCTGGCGCTCGCGCAGGGCCATGATGCGGGCGCGGAGGAGGTCGAGCTGGACGCGGTCCTGGGCCCTCTCCCTGGCGAGCAGGATGACGAGCAGCGAGAGGAAGGCGTTGTACAGCTGGAACCTCTGCAGGAGCTCCATGTCGGCCTCCTTCTTCATCTCGTGGAACATCTTGCGCCACCGCAGCTCGCGCGTGACCGTCTTGTCGTCGTAGTAGCCGGCGATGTCCCTGAGCGACTTGGAGAGGCAGGGGAGGACGACGTTGAGGTGGTTCGCGACGACCGGCACCCTCGACACGTGCACGTGGCCGCGGTCTGCGAGCTCGCGGAGGATGCGCCCGGACTGCCAGATCTCTTCGATGACCAGGATCATGGACCCGTGAAGCGAATGGGCCAGGGCCACTCGGAGTGCATCGAGTCCTAGAACTTGTTAGCAGTTGTTGGCTGAAGACAAGATCTCGGCTGGTTGGCGATACCTTGAGCAACTCGGTCTGCCCTGTCGGCCTCAAGGAAACATCCATGTAGTAATTGGCTTTGAGGGGGCATTGGCGCCCCGACGAGAAAGTCCCAGTCCATTGTCGAATGTATACTATCATTCACTGATACTGCCCCCGTTGGAACTGATATGAAGTAGTAGTAGCAAGGGTGAGCTTATCGGGCGGTTTCGAGAATGACAACTCAGTGGCAGGGAGGTCGCCGTTTGGCTTTCATCGTGATTAAGTCTGAGAGGAAGACGTCGAATAGATGCTCTGTAGTCTTCCTCAAGTCTTTGTCCTTTTGCCAGAAGCGAGTCCCGGACCTAGACGCTTCTCATCCCCAGTGGGTGGTCCTCCCCGCTTCGGTGGTGAGTTGCCGGTCGAAGATATGGAATCCCGGACCCGAAGGCTTAGACTCTGTTGATTGAGAAAAAATGAGCCCGATATTAGATTTCTTTGATTATTTTGGAGCGTGTCCTGAGTGAGCAGAATACTACAACGATGCTAGTGTGTTGGATTCGATGTGACGAGACTGGTTGTTCAGCAACAACAACGGATAAGCACACCCGGCGGCTCAACACAGACAAAGCCAAGGGTGACGGAGGGGCAGCAGCAGCACGAGGTACACATTTGTGGGGAGTGCGGGAGCTCGCCGGAAGTCATTGCTGTGCGGCTCTGCGGTGCTCTGACGTGTCAATCGGCCGACTGCGAGGGCATCTACCTGCAGCTGCTCATTGTTGCGTGAGCGCATTTCCAAGACCGGGCCTGTGTGGTGGTTGGCTGACGGGGCGTGTGGCATGTACCTACCGCCAGATCTTTCCGGAATGGCCTCACTAAGGCCAATGGTCACGTCCAAAAAAAAATATTAAAAAATTAAATGAAATCAAGGAGATATTTGGGGAAGTGCCCCTGTGTGACCCTCGTGCCATGAAAGAACGTCGGCGACGACGGCAAGCAAGGTTCAGCAGGTCAACTGACTAACAGCACTTGAGCCGAGAGTCGTTACTTGGCGGATGAGCGCACAGAGACACAAAGCTTTGGCTTCTGGAATGTGAACCGCCTGGGGATTCCGACAGTGAGCCGAAGCATACCTTGTTGCTCCTCTCGAGCGGGAGAAAGCAAAGATGCGCCCACGATGGCGGGGGACAGGGCCAGAACCCTTGGAGCAAAGGGTTCGTTCGCGCCTGGTCCCAATGAGGGAACGAACTCTATCGTGCAGCCTCCCTAATGCAAGCGAGTGCCTCGGCGGGCGAATCGCCGGCGCAGCTCGAGGGCCGGGTCGCATTGGCCCGCAGCTCTGGGAAGAAAACGAACGCCCCGTCATCCGCTCAGCACATTACCGGAAGAGGATGGGTGGTCTGGAACGAGCCGGTGCTCACTCTGCGCGGGATTGGCTTTTCGGCGGTAGTAATCCCCTACCGTGGTGGTATCGCCCACGACAATTAAATGCCCCTGCCAAACAGCAGCATCGTACGGTCGGGTAAAGAGACTCGGATCTCCTCTCTCACGGCCCACAGGGGCATCGTGACGGCCCTTGCCGCACGTGGGTGCGCCATGTCTTGTGTGACGTTCCCCAACGAGAACTCTGATGAGTTGGGTGCTCGCTCGCGAAGGCTTGGGCCTTGGGAAATGATTGCCAGTATGAGCCAAGGGGCAGACACATACATGTCAGCATCAGGAGACAGCAGCGCCATAGCGGGGGGAGCCTCCTGTGGAAAGGCCCGCCCGTCACATGGCTTTGTTGAGGTTCGTTCAGAAGCAGGCCGCGTGCAGTCGCAGGATGCAGTCGCAGGACATGACTTGTCACGCTGCACGAGCAGTTCCCGTCGGCAGTGATTGTCGGTGCAAGTCAAACTTATCTGGTAGTGACAAGGGATATCCTCCGGTGCGACACGATAGAAGATCCTAGTCGCTACCGTAGATTGTCGGTGGGGTATTTTGTGAATTGCTCCCTTCTTTTGCTTCTTGTCGATTCGACCCGAGGACTGTCGGGACGGAGATGCCAGGAGGCCAAGCCGGGCCTTGGAAATACGCGAGCCGGCGACCATGAAGGTGGCTGCGGGCCATTGCAAGTAATGCATGGAAGGATGCAGGGCCAACGTGGTTGGTCCGCTGGCTGTTTGGGAAGCCGATGCTGTCGGATCGAGGACCCTGAAAAACGGCACGTCAGATCACTGACCCGTCTAGATCTCGTCGATCACAGCGCCGGGGGGGGGGCGGGGTCGGGTCATCACCCGTCGACTCCCAGTGATCCAGGAGACACGATGCGGTCAACAGCCACGTCTCCGTTTAACACACGCGAGAAAGCCTCGGCCGAAGAACTTCAACATGATCCTGGGGCGAGACCGGGCTGGCAAAGTCCTCAGAAGCCAAAGGCGCAGACTGCTTTCTCATTTACGTCGTGTGTTCGACAAGACTATTCCCAGAAGCGACTCAACTCAAGCCCCAAAGAGGGCCTAACTAATCATACATGGGCATCGTCCTCAAACATGATGCCTTCCAGTGCCGTCCTCAAAGCAAATGGTCGCCTTCCCTGCCAAGCCGAACACCGAACCCATCCAGAGAGATAGAAAATGAAAAGAGCGCGGACGGCCACTGCCACCAGGTGGTGGAGGGTCATCCCCGGGTATGAGGTTGGAAGGTATTGGTGGGCGTAGTCACAGCAGGTTCATGCTGATCTACTCCTCCTCCTCCTCCTCAGCCTGCAGGCGGCGCCTGATTAGCTCCTGGCTGCGCGAGTGGCCATGTCAGAAGTTCATGATGCACCTACGTTGTACGCCTGCTTCTCATCCTCGTATCGCTTCTTGTCAGCGGCAGCCTTGGCCTCGTACGGAGCGCGTTGCTTGTCGTTGAGGGCCTTCCAGCGCTCTCCGAGCAGCTTGCCGACCTGACCGAAGGTGATACCAGGGTTCTCCTCACGGACGTTCTCACGCTGCTCGTTGGCGAAGAACATGTAGGCGGAGAGGCCACGCTTGGGCGCGTTGGGGTCTGTTGTCCTGGTTAGCTCCAATTCAATCAATCCGGCGCGCCGGTGGGAACGCGTCTCTGGAGCGAGCATACCCTTCTTCGCACGGCGGGTGGCCTTAGGGGCTCTCTTAGCTGCGGCCTTAGGCATGATGAAAGGCTGGGAAAGGAGTCAGCATTGGAACGACCAGATGCGTTATTTGATGAGTGGCATAGTGTGGGAATTGTGCTTGGGCGGGCTGGCTGCAATTGAGAAGAAGCATTTGCGGGCGTTGTTGGGGGCGTGGGTGGTGCTTGCGGGAGCACTGCCGCGAGAACGACTCGGTCGGGCAAATGGCAGAGCTCGACGGAGCTCCGGGGGAGCTTGGGATGAGCTCTCGGCCGACGCGGTCAGTCGCGTCGGCGGGCCCCCGTTGCCAAGCAGCGTGTCGGGCGGTCGCAAACGCAATTGAGGCGGCGTGCGTGGGCCAAAATGCGATTGAAAAGCAGGAATTGGTGCTGGAGTGCATGATACGTACTTGAGATGTGTTTTGGTTTCAAGTTGAGATTGTGGTGTTGATTGACTGTGGTGCGCGCAAGGCCGTCAGTATTGATCGTGGATGGGCTGGTTTCTGTTGCGTTGCGTGCGTTGTCTAGTGGTAAGAGCGCGGTGCAGGGTGGTTTGTGGTGGCGGTGGTGTTATGTGGTATGTGCAGTGTGTGTGTGGGTGGGTGACGGAAGGTTGAGCAGGTGAAGGGCAAGCGCTCTGTCCGGCCGGGCCTCACGATGCACCAGTCCAAAGGGCGCAAGTGAGCTCCAGACAAGACGGGAAAAGGGTGCTGCAGTGATTTTGAGGCCAAAATGATGCGTGGACGGCGGTGGGAAAGGTGCACGGCAGAGGCGACTGTAGTGACTTTTGTTTTGGTGATGGGATGGGCGGCGAGCAAGGTACTCACTGTGGATTGCGGGTGTTTGGTGACGCTCTCGCAGAGAAGTGGTTTGGCTGTGAGGTGAGTGAGTGCAAAGAGACGAGAGAGAGAGCAGGGAAAAGAGTATGGGGGCAGTGTGTGGGCGACCCTTTTACTACCCGTTGCTGATCCAGCTTGCCCACTCGCACTCGCAGTCCCTCGCAGTCCTTCCCAGTCCCTCACTCTCCCCGTCCCTCCAAGTCTCAGGCGCGAATTATGCGGGGACCTTCGAAGTAACCAGGGCCAGAGGTACCTACCCTACCAGTCTGTCTGCCACCCTCCCCCCAGCTAGGTACGGTACGGTGCGGTGCAGCACAGCGCAGGTAGGCAGGGCCCAGCCCAGCCCAGCCCAGCCGTCCTTCCTGGTCCCAGTCTCTCCCTCTCTTTCTTGCTTGTGTCAAGGTCAGTCCAGTCTGCCAGCCAGGCAGGCAGGTCAGTCAATCAGTCGCAGTGCTCGTCGCGCAGTCATCCGTTCCTTCGCTCAGTCGCATCCACCTCGCCAGCCCGTCAAGCAGGCGAACCAGTCGAACCGGTCTAGTGCCTGGGAAAAAGGTGCATGCACATTGTACACTTGGACTGCCACACTGCGCCCGTCCGTCACTTCCACCTTGCTTGCACCTTCCTCCCAAACCTGCCCACACCTTGCTTGCCTGCTGCACCTTGCACCTTGCACCTTGCACCTTGCACCTTGCACCTTGCTACCATCCCACCTCCTTCCTTCCCTTTGCGTGTTGGTTGTGTGTGTGTGTGTGTTATTAATGTGCGCGTGCGCGTGTGCTTGCGTGAGCATGGGCGGCGCGGTGTTGAACTGATCACCAAATTTCATATCCATATCCATCCATACCCACCCATATACTATGGCATCAGTACCCTGCACCTGCCCCAGCCGTGCTTCCTAGCAATTGCCCATGGGAGCACACACAGCTTCCAAGGGCACCACTTCGCTCGAACAGTCTACGTAGTAGTATAGACTGCTCTCGTGGTTGCTGCATCACACGTATCAGACCGGACCAGATCAGCTAGTGGCTCGAACAGGAACAACAATAACAATGACAAGAAGAAGCAGCAGCCCCGGCCACCAGGGTCAGGCCAAAAAGGTCAGGCAAGCTTCAGGAAGCCCCTAACAAAAGCATGTCTGGGTTTGGCGCTCCTAATGGGCAGCATCCTTGTGCTGCCCGGCTGGAAATGTTGGAGGCACGGCCATGGAGTATCAACGTACAGCACCGTACGGTAAGCACCCATAGTACACGGTACTTACCACAGCCTGATGCTTCCCGCTTGGTATGCGCGGCCTGTTGACATCCAGCCTCCAGTCCCTGCTGTCTCTCACCTTGGCCGGCCGTTGCCTCTCCCCATTTTTTGCTGCACTCTCGACCAGCTGTGGTCACAAAAAAAAAAGACGTGCCTCTACGGTAAAGAGCGCCTTGTGTACGGCATGCGTTTTCCTGGTTTCTATCCCGTCTCCAGGGCACTGTATATGGCGCTGCTTCTTGTCGTCATGAGCCAGCGTCCGGGAGTCCTGGCCAAGGCAGAGAGGTATCTCACTATCCCGTGTTAGCGTTCACTATCTCGCCCGCCCCCGGCGCTATCTAAGTGCCCACCCCCCTCTTCATTCTCACACGCACACCTGCGCTCGCGCCAAGCAGAGTACGGCACTGCTGCGTGCTCGCAGCATACAACGACACGAGTAAGTATTACGGACTTCCTGTTGATTTGCTCGAGGCTGCAAGCGCAGGTGCTCGGAGCTCAGCAACCATTCTGCCAGCCGGTGCCGCTGGGTGTGTGTGATGGCTCCTTTGGGTGTCTCTGGCCAGAAGCAGCACTGTTTCCGAAGCACACAAGAGTGACGTTTCGAGGTGCTGCAAACCGCTAGCACAACACGAATATCCGGATAAGCAGGCTGGCTCGCGATTCAAACTGCAGGGGTAGCTAGTGGTGCCGTGCTCGCCGGCTCCACGCAGCTTAGCCAGCCAGCCAGGCCCAGCAGGCCCAGCAGGCCCAGCGAGCCGTGCGGCACTCTGGGGGCGATTGCTGCAAGTCGTCCTACTCCTATTCTTGCTCCTTGCGTGCGGCTGGGATTCATCATGTTCTGCCGCGCTTTATCAGGCAGTTCCGGGCGGTCTCAGGGGACAAATGCGTTTCATCCAGCTGTTGCTTTGATCAGTGGGAAGCAAAAAGCAGTCCACCAGCTGGCCATATCGAGGTACCTTGACGTCGTGGAAGTGAGCCAGCCCACACTGCTGGCTGCTTGCGGACCACCCAAGGTTTGGGGAGCTGGCCCGATCAGGCGTGTGGGGGAGGGGTGTGTGTGGTTGGTTGGGCGGGCGTGCCCAAGTTCCTTCGCGCACCAGGCACCTGGGCAGGGTCCTCGCCTCTTCATGCGACACCGGCATGTATTTTCATGCGCTTTTCCCCACGTACCGGTACATCGGCCGCGCCCATGCGCTGCAGAGGTCACACTACCTGACTCTTCCAAGGTACTCCCACCTAACGTACTCCTGCCCACCCCGTCCATTTTCGCCTGCAACCAGAATTGGAGAGCGCAGGAGCGCCGGGGCGAGGGTGAGCAGGAGGCCAGGAGGCAGGCGTTGGGATCAGATCAGCCAGCCCCCTTAGCGCTGCCTCAAAACCAGCTCTCCACCCAGCGCCCGCCTCTTTCCTCCGTACTACAACAATTCCACTCCTGCAAGTGGGAGCATCACCAACGCTTGCGAAACTGCACCGTCCGTAGTGCCCAGCCTTTCTGTGCGACTCCTAGCCACTCTTGCATTGCTGCAAGCTCCCACACCCGTTTCCCCTTGTCTTTCCTCACAATCGCTCCTCCTGCGTTTTCAGCCACGATCTGCACACACGAGACTTGGTGTGGGAAAAAAGACGAAGAAAAACAAGCGTTTTTGGTCATAGCTGGCGCGTATTTCCACCGTAAAACACTGATTTGCGTGTGTCTACATGTCTCCTACAATATGAGCGAGATTCCATACGAGCGATTTCCTGGTATAACGCGGACCAACTGCAGCTACGTGTAGCAATCGCTCGGCGTAGTCACCACAGTGAGACGCGTCTTCCAGAACATGGACAGCTCCCTGGCTGCCCTGGGCACAGTATGCATGTGGATGTGTGTATGCGTGCACAGGAACGGTGCAGCTGCACTGTTTCTCGCCTCCCGCCCACCACAGTTCCACAGCACAGCCGAACCGTGATGGAACGGAATGACTGAATGATGAGACCAATCTGTGCTCATCTTGCACCGCACAGCACGCACCACACGCACTGCACTGTGCTCTCCCAGCCGCGAACTGACTAAGCCAGGAAGCTTCTCTTCCCGAGCCGAGGTCAAGCGAGAGCTCCAAGCGTTTTCCTAGGCGGCTCCTAGATCTCGCTAGCGAGTTGCAACAGCTGAATCAGCCGGCCGTTCTTGGCACGCCGCAAGCGAAGACAGACCGTTGTCAGACGCGACGATGTTAAATCTGCTAGGGGTATAACTCTTGTAGGCACCGTACCTGATCATGTCGCCAATCTGACGGTTACTCTTCCAGACCCGACAGCTCGGAATCCGGGGTAAAGCATGACTCCGCCAGGGTCTCGTCTCCTTGCTGGTCAGGTCGGCACGCGTGGAGCAAGTACCTGCCGGCCTTGTCTGCTCACGGCGTCGTAGTAGCAACAGACTTGTACCTCGACAACAACTGGCTACGGACAAGAACTGCCTGCGCTTCATTGCTCACAAGTCATACCATTACCTGCCACGTAATTCTGACATAATCAAATATCCTCAAACTATTCCCCATCCCGCGTGCTACAGGAACGAAGCCTTTTCGATCATAACTGCCTGTAGCTACGTGTGTTGGCGTTATCGATTTGAGTATTATTGTTTTGGTGTTTGCTATAACTTTCTCCACCCGTCGGCCCGGAGTCGCAGATGTGCCAACGTTTCGTATACATATTCAGCGTAATATCCACCTGCTACCACTACTTGACATGTTAGAGATGTTCACAAGTCGTTGTGGAAGCAGACTTACTTTGGCCTGCTCTTCCTGCGCGGACCAGCCTTCCCTAAGCCACGAGTAGCCTTCCACGTAGAGAATATTCTTTTGGAAACCCGTGACGTTGTTTGCAGTCTGAGAATAGAGTTTCATCGCCCATTGACTGCTGCTTGACCAAGACGGTAGGGCTGTGTGGTGTGTCCCACCAAATGACTCGAACACTTCAAGTGTTAGCCATGCAACGACCAGAATAATACCCAGCATGACCGTCACCAGAGTGCATGAATGATGCCGGTGGCCGCTCTTACTCCGGGTCCAGCACCACATCCCTCAGCACCGGATCAGCCGCCCAGTCGACCCCGCTTCCGGCCACGATGCCGCTGGCCGTGCCCTTCATGACCCTCCACTTCTGCCGGCTGGCCGCGAGCCTCCTCTCCAGCTCCGCGACCTGCGCCTCCGCCGCCGGGCCCCCTCCGCCCCCCGCGGCGCCCGCCCTGCCGCGGTCGGCCTCCCTCGCGAGGCGGAGGACCTCGGCCGCCAGCTCGCGGTTGCGCCGCGCCGCGCGCAGTACCTCGGCCTCGGCATCGGTCAGCTGGGCGAGGACCTGGCGGGCGGCGGCGGACTGCGCGGCGACGTCGCGCGAGGCCGCGTCGCGGGCCTGGACCCAGGGCAGGACGTCCTGCTCGATCGGCGACGCCGCGGTGCTGCCGTGGATGCCCTTGAGCAGCGGGTTGGTGATGAGGACGTTGTTCACGACGCCGTTGCGGAGGGTGTAGAGGGACATTGCCTCGAGCAGCTGGTTCCTGGCCTCCTCGACCTCGCCTGGGTCGTCTTCGTCCTGCTTGTCGTCGTCGCGTCCTCCCTTCTCGGCCTCTTCTGCTCGTCCGTTCAGCGGTGGCTCGTTCGGCAGCAGGGTTGGTCTTCTGAGAACTCACCGGCGAGGCGTACCCTGGCCTTGGCCAGAGCTACCTCCAGCTCCAGTTTCTGGACTTGGTCATAGAGTTCCAGGATCTCCTTTTCTTCGTCAGAAAAGGAGGGGCCTTTGCTGATGTCGCTTTCGTGGGCTACATCCTCCATCTGGCGGTTCGACATGGTGGGCGCGACGTCTGGTCCCACGAGGGCGAGTACGGTGGCAGCGCGTGTACCACGGAAAACGCGTCAATATGGCTGTAGTGACTGAGCGCAAGTCTCCTTCAATTATTCAGGCGCAAGCAAAAGCACAGTGGAACCCAAAACCACTCCTAGCGCAGGGGTTTCTGTGTGATCTGGTATTGCCGACATGGAAACTGATGGTTGTGTGAAGTGGAAAGTAACGGAGCTAGGATGCTATCACTAATACGCGGCTGCACGATGAGCGCCTGTAAACAAGTCCTGCCGTGATGCTTCAGAATGCTGGGTGGGGGGGGGTTTGTCTTGCTATCTTCAATCGTAAGGTCTCATTTACTTTGGGTAAGACGAAAGGTGCCGTTTGCCTTTCAGACTGACTCGCGACATCCCAAAGTGACATATGACGGTGAGGTCAAGCGCACTGAATCCTGAGTGGTTTTGAGTGAGGTCATCCTGCCACGGCGGGCGAGCACATCTGACTCTTTATTCCTGGGTTAGCAGTCCGCCTGCCGCGCGCACAAGGGGGGGTGGCAGGGGTGGTTGATTGCTAAGTCACAGCTAGCCGGCCCAGGTCACGCGCGGCAGCACTTCCTTTACAGCAGTCCGCCTATCGACCTAATACGACCCTCTACCTCCCACCTTATGAATTAGGGATAACTTCTCCTCTCCCTGACACGGGCGTTTATTTGGCATACCTTTTCCTTTTGGCGATGCGCTCAGTCTTTACCATGGACGATGGCGACCCTCTGCTTCTCAAGCTCGGGCCAGCAGATGCAACTCGATACCTCCCATCTCACAACGTTCGTTCGACCCGTCGCTGTCGCACTGCTTTGTCTCGCCGAGCTGACCAGGAACCGTGCGCAGGATCGATGACTTCAAAGCTGCTGTGTCGAAGAAAAGCTCCATTCCTGCGCAGTACCTCATCGCCCTGACACCCCAAGGGAAACCCTTGAAACAACAGGACCTTCCGTCTGAGGTACAGCCCCCTCGCCTCCGCCCCTAGAAGGTTGCGAAAGCTACGGGATCTGGGTGGTGGTCACTGACTGACAAATATCATCGGAATTAGAGAGAGATCTATATTTACGACATCAGAGTGTCCCAACCCGCCTCCCCTGGTAGTCCATCCTCGGTCAACGTCGAAGTCGGGATTCCAAAACCATACAGCCTGCCGGAGCCCCCAAACCGGATCAACGACACCAAGTCACAGCAATCATGGCAAGAACTATTCAGGTCGCGTCGAGCATGGGCCGGGAGAGCGTTGGACGACTGTGCCTCGATGGCGCAAGCCACAAGAGACCGATACGGCGAGATGGATGTCATGATGCGCTGCCTTGATGCTGCCATCGCAAACCTCGAGTCTGTGGTCAAGACGGTAGACCCAAAATACCAAGAGCTCAGGAAGTGGGCGGATCCTGCCAAATCCGAGTACAACGCACTTGTCAAGAACTGGCAGTCATATCTGAGTCTTGCCCGGAGCATACCCATATCTCCGGGGATGGCTTCATTCATGACAGGTCGGAAATTTAGCTCCAAGAATGGCGCAGTCCGGCAGCCTACCTTGGAGGACCTCCTGGACTTGGACACTACGAGGATGACGGGACAACGGGCGCCCCAAGCACTGCGGAAGTTCAACCAGCGCGTGAGCGACCTGGAGAAGATGGCGGCACGCATGCTCAAGAACTGCCAGGACGTCACCCAGGATTTCGAGCGGCTCATAGAACGCTCTGCCATGTTCCACGATGGCGAGGCCGCTCGGCTATTGGAGGACATTGAGGCTGTAGCCAAGAAGGTGGATGCGGACTATGAAACGACCATGGAGCTCACAAACACCTCACGGGACCTTTTGCAGGCCTCGAAACTTGCCGCAACCCACACAGAGCGGTTACTACCCAGCATCCGGGCTAGAGCCCTCGAGATGGACGAAATGCTTCGTTATGCAACCCAGGCACGGAACACTCTTGCCTTGGAGTCTGTAGACTTCATGCGGAGTATAACGGACATTACGTCCCTCACGACCACCGTCAAGTCCCACATCAATGTTCTTGGTTCGGAGGAAGAGCTCGCTACGTTTGACTACTTGAGACTGATCCAGCAAGTCCCATTCATGTACGCATCCTTCACGGTGGAAGCGCTGAAGCGAGGCGAATGGCACGAGAAAGTCAAGGTGGATGCGTCTACCCTGGCAAACGAAATGTCTCTGTTCCAGGACGAGGAGATCAAACGGAGGAAGAAGTGGCTCAAAACTGTCGAAAATCTATACGGTCCACAGACGACATCAGGTGAAGACAACGTTGCTGGCCTGGAGGTCAATTTATTGGGCCAGGAGGAAGAGTGGCCAACCATGACCAAGAAGGAATTGTCCGACTTCTACGAGTCTCTCCAAAAGCAGAAGGCCGAGCAAGACTTGCTCAATGATATTGGCAAATTAATTTTGGACTTGAACAATCCGACAAAGCAACAATCAAAACGACTGAAGGCCTTCAAGAATGGGAGCATCCATGAAGCATCCTTAGGCAGGAGTGGCTTGTTGGTACGGGGCGACGAAGATGTTCTTCGATCGCTGCAGGAAGAAAAGCAGCGGGTCGACAACAAACTCAAGACAGCAGAAAGCCGTGTGCGACGTTTGGAAGACCTGCTACATAGACAGAGCCAGGCTTCCAGGCCAACATTCGGGAACGCGTTTCAATTTCCAAGCCAACAGCTCCCGGAGCGGAATGGCTCTATCACATCGGTGCAGAGAGCAGCGGAGGACCGCAGGCGCTCATCATCCGACTTTCCAGAGGGCCTCGTGCAGCGAGTCCAACAGCTTGAAAGCGAGCTGAGCGCTGAGAGGGAGAAGTCCGCTGCTTTCGAGAAGGACTTGAGTGCCCGTACAACCCAGCACGAGACCGTGAAGGGCCAAATCGAAGAAGCTAATTCTACCAAGAAGGATCTTCTGGAGAACATGGAGGCTCTGAAGAGGGAATTCGTGGAAGAGCGTAAGTCCCTCGAAGACGAAATCAAGCACCTCAAAGCGCGAATTGAGGACACCGAAGACGAGATGGAACACTTTGGCGAATCTCGAGAACATGAGAAGGCGCATTACGATGACAGGGTTCAAGCTCTAGAGGATGAAATGGCGCGGCTGGCCAAGGAAAGACGCGACGAAAAACTCAAGTACGAAGGACAGGTCGAGTTCCTCAGGAAAGAATCAAAACTCCAGAGGGAGCAGGTCGAGGAACTAGGGAAACAGAACAAGTCGGTGCAAGACGAGAACAAGGAGCAAGGCCACCAATTGGAGGCCGCCAAACAGACTGCAGAATCACAATTGCGGGCATTGCAGGACTTGCACCGCCAACTCGACCCGGGGGGCAATATCCCAGAAGACCAAGAAGAACTAATCGAAAGCATGGCCAGCAAGTGCGCCGATGTTCTCATGAAGGCTCAAGACGTTGAGGCCAATATCTCTCTCGTACACTCAGACCTGCATTCGGCTGAAGTCACGATCAAAGATCTGCGTGCGCAGATCTTGACAGCTAAAGAGTCTTTGGCCAAGGAGGAGGGCTCATCAATGCAGCTTCGAGAGGAGCTTGGAGAGGAGAAGGCTCGCGTTGCAGCACTCGAGGGCGAGCTCGACGAGACCCGCAACCAGCTCAACGAACTCAGAGTCAAGATTGCGGATGGAGAAACTGGCTCAGAAAGTCTACGAAAGAGACTCGAAGAGGAAGAGAGGAAGATCACGACCCTAACGGAAGATATTGCTTCAAAACAATCCCAAGTCGGAAGCCTTGAGGAGGAACTTCATCTTTTCAAGAGCAAGTTCGAAGAGTCTCAGGTCAAACTTGGGGTGCTCACCGACCGATTTGTGGCGCGAACGGAGCACGCCAAAGACCTCACCCAGAAGCTCTACACCCAGAACGATCGTCTCCGGCGCCTACTGGAAAGGCTTGGCTTCTCCGTCAAACGGCAGGACGGCACCGTGGTTATCCAGAAAATCCCTCGGGCCGAGCGTTCTGTACAAAACCTCAACGACTCTGTCGACCCTAGCGCTTCCCTCCGTCGGTCGGGCACCCTCGCCCAGACACCAGACAGTAGCGATCTCGAGCTGCTGTACTGGATGAATAATTCAGACCCAGCCACCGAGGCGGAGAAGTACGAGGCATTCATGGCAGAGCTTGGCAGCTTTGACATGGACGCGCTCATAGAAACCGTCTACAAGCGAGTCAAGGATATTGAACACATGGCCCGCAGGCTTCAACGCGATGCTCGATCGTACCGCGACAAAGCGCATGCTCTTCAAAAGGACGCTCACGACAAGATCGCCTTCAAGAATTTCAAGGACGGTGACCTGGCTCTCTTCCTGCCAACCAGGAATCAGATGACTGGGGCCTGGGCGGCTTTCAACATTGGCTTCCCGCATTATTTCCTCCGCGAGCAGGAAGCACATCGCCTGCGCAACAGAGAGTGGCTGCTCGCCCGCATCAGCCGCATCCAAGAACGAGTCGTCGACTTATCCAAGAGTCTGAGCAATCAGCCCTCGGGCAACGGCGCCGGAGAGACAGACTCTGTGGACGACGAGAATGACAACCCGTTCGACCTTTCCGATGGTCTGCGCTGGTATCTCATCGATGCCCACGAGGACAAACCTGGGGCGCCCTCGACTCCGGGGCTTGGGAAGAGCACGGTCGCTGCGAATAAGGTCGACGCCGTGGCGGAACGAGTGCAGGTCCGGACAGCATCTGGCAAGGGCCTTGGGCTGGGAGGTCGTGGCCCAACCGGGATCGACGGGGTGAGCAAGACCCTGTCCAAGAGCCTCGAGAGTCGTCGCTCCAGTACGAGTTCTAAGAAGGCCTTGCCCTTCGGGATTGGCGGCGGTGGGAAGGGCAGTGGGCTCGCCAGCGAAGCCAATTCCATCCGGGCCGCACCGGCAGACTCGCCTGACCCTCCCGCCGAGGGCAGTGGCCAGCACGCATCAAATACCACCAAAGAGCAGACAAACGGCGAGGGTGAAGCTCAAGCTCAAGCTCAAGCTGAAGGTACCGCTGCGCAAGCGGAACAACAGGGGCAGCGGTCGCTACCAGACAGCGCCGCGGGCACCGAGGTGCGCAACAATAAGATTGATGACCTGCTCGGGCCCTAGTGAGGCCTCGTTTGGCTGATGAAAACCTTCTCTTCTCTCCAGCAGGGCCGCCGACTCCGGCTACCTACCCTGGCGCAAGCACGCCCAAGACCACTAATGCAACAGCAGCAGCAGCAGCCGAGCGCCGCCTCGGAGCCAGCCAGCAGCACCCCCCCAGATAACAAAAGGAGGAGCGTGATATGGGACTCGCTCTGGAGCCTGGATCTGAGCTACGAGAGCGGACGCAAGGGAAAACAATAATCGTCATGACGTGATGTGATGCATAGGTAGAATTCATGGGATATACCACGGCGTCTCGGGAAATGATTCGTTCGCTCGTTCATTCAATGGACCTTGGAGGCTGTCGGGAGTGATTTTGCATGTGTGTGTCAAAGTGATTCGGTTCATGCACGGTGGTGTTCAGCATCATTAGACGTGTGCGCTTGTCCTCGGCGTTTCCTCCCCTCCCCCATCAGCGTTTGAATTTGTTGGGATGAGAGGACCTTGGTGATTCTTGCATAGGGAAGGAATGCATCGATGGCGAAAGAATATCAGCTATATAATCCTGATGGCGCAGTCTTGTCCAGCGGACACGGGGTGACACCAAGTGAGAAGGCGAAACGGAGATGAGAAAATACAAATTACGCCCTCCCCCCACCCCCAATGGAAGCATCTCTTCGTAGACTATATTAGCACCGTGGTCTATGGCACGTCCAAGGCTCTGTCGTTTTGGGGTTGCCAGGCCATATCTCAACTTCACCGCAACCACCGTGAAGGAGAAGAAGTAGGAACTCGCACTCGTTACTTGCATGTCGACACAATAAATTTAGCCTGCCTATTTTCCAAGCCGTTCTCTTCCCATGCGGATGCTACAGTGGTCTGTTGCATTTGTTCCTTCTCCCGCGTCACTTGTAGATTTGCTGTGGTGTCAGGCCTCTGCGGTGAGATGCGTAATCTAGGACGTCCCAAGTGAGAACAACTTTCTAAGAACTCACTGTACTAGTTTATATACTTTTGTCTGTGACACGAAACCGCGTGCAGTTTGCCATGAGGCTGAGAATTAACATCGGACAAATGTAAGAAGCCTTGCGAGATTGATTGTCACAGTCCAACACTGGGATTATCCAAATCCCCACACACTCACGTCATACACTATGCGGCAGGGAGAAAGACATGGCAAATGTAGGGGTATAATCTGTGCAGATGGCAATGCCCGCTGCCACCCTTAAATCATGAGTTGAGCCCCTCCGCCTATTACCAGGACGAAAGAGCAGCCGACTGCTGCCTACTCTGAACCAAATGTTCCTCGCCCGTCATCGCTGGCTCTTGCTTAGATGCAACAGACATGTGCGCTGGGTCGATTGATCCTCAGGGTCTGCCAGATCCCCCCCCCCCAAAAAAAAAACCATTCCCTCATCTCTTCTCCCTGTTCCTAGGTCATGCGTCGTGTGGGATACAAAGACAGACAGCGGTGTCTTCGGGGCACAGAAGAGACATCCTGGCTCAATTGCAACTAGATTCCTCCCGTAACACCTCATGCTAAATGCTGGCCCGTGATTTCGGCCCCGGGACGCCCTCTATCTCGGTCTCTAATACCAATGCCCAATAACGAGCTCTGAATATGATGCACTAGCGATGTTCAAGCAGCGACTGCAGGCGCATACGGTGCGTCGTTGCCGCCGCCACTCCCGCTATGGGATTCGATGAAGCCAGGACGCCATTTTGTGAGATACTTGGCTGCCATCGGCCTAGCGTCCTCGTCTATGTATGTACTGTCAGCATCCAATATCTCGGTCAAGTAGGGGAAATCGGCGCGGACTAACACTCAACCCAGATGTCCTGGACAGTGTCCAAGGCCAAATTCCTCACCGGTGGCTTCATCACCACCAGGTAGAGAAGACTTTTTAGAGCGAGTTCGACCATGGACGGGTCACCGCAGAGCGTCTTGACCTTGCCGAGGATGGCAGTGTTCAGCTCCGGCATCTCGCCCAGGAACCGAGTGAGCACCTTGTCCTGCGGGTTCAGGTAGGGGAAGAATCCGTCGACCAGCCTCATTGCCCACTTTGGATAGTGCATGGGTGCGTCACTATCTTGCTTCTTCTGGACGCAGTCGCAGTACCACTCTTCGTTCAGCCACGAGACGCCTATATCGATTCGTCGGCGGAAGTCTTCCAGTACATATGAGTAGAGGCGCTCGCGAATCACGTCGCCGTTCGCTTGTGACGGGAGGACAAGCGCTGCGCTGGCCTCGTCCTTGACCTGAACATCTTCTATGCCGGCCATGGCGCGCGTGCCCAGTCGTGTAATGAACGTCAATATCGATTCCTTATCGTATGAGCTCGCGGCCAGTCGGTTTATTCCGCCTCGGACCTTCCTTGCAGCAGGCTCCTCCAGAACTCGTAAGGCGTCAAAGACCCGCGCGACGACCATCTGACCAGCTGTCGATGCACTGTCGGGATTGAGCGGAGGCGGCGACGGTAACTTATAGGTGCCTAATGTCAAAGATGCAGCATCGATTTGGGGTTGCTCCTCCTCGCGGGGTTTGCCGTCGAGCTTGTTCTTGATCTGCTCCTCATCCTCTGCTATGGTGAAGTCGGGTTCGTACTCATCATCATCCTCTTCTACATCAAGTGGCGCCGTCTCTGGGTTAAGGACTGGTTGCCGAGCGGCCTCCTTGACAGCCAAACGATCACGAACTGCTTGGATGGCCCCCTGAAGGGCCTGTAGATCCACCCTCGCCAGAGTTGACACAACGACCCTGTTGGTCAAGTGCGCTGGTACCTGTGTGACATCGAAGCCTTGTAGACCTATGCTGTCTGTGAGGGTGTAGATAGCAGCAAGACTATTTGGTCCTGGGGCATTTGGGTTCACTTGCGGCACTGCGTGTTGAGGGCTTATCTTTTGCCGCTTCGTGTCACCGCTAGCATATGCGGCTTGTTGTTCAGCCAGCGCTCTCTTGCGTCCATTGTCGTCAAGGATCTCCGCCCGGGAGCGCATGAGTCTTTCTACATGTTGCTGTATCCGTGGAGCATTCGGACCGTGTGGGTCCCTAGAAACAGTTAGCATCGCCGATGCCAGCGGTCAGAAGGGAGAACGTACCGCTTCAAGAGGTGTATCAGCAGCATGCGTGTCGTCTTCTCCATCGACTTGGCCAGCACACGGACCTTTGGGGTCAGCGGGGAGTTGGCTAGTTTGAGCGGGTTGAAACCCATGACAGCATTGAGAATGCGATTAGACGTGGATGGTCGCGTGCGAACAAGGATAGGCAGACAGTTCAGTGTACCATCTACTATGAGTGCATCACTACGGCACGGTTCACTGAATCAGAATAGGCCCCACGATGTACAGCCACTGCGGAGCATAAACATACCTGCTGTTGTCCTGAAGCACGCTGAGCATCCTGTCCAGGAGACCTGTAGCCTCTGCTTCGAGCTGTCTTGGGTCGAGAAATGGGTGGCCAGGTTGGATCATCCCCAAGGAGATCTCAAGGCCATTTATGCGCTGCTCGCGATCAGCATCCGCCACAACAAATCGATATTGTAATACGACGGGGCCGCTCGCACCTTTTCCATGCTGGTTGCTGTCGTCTGCGCAAGTACCACACGCTGCGCGAACTTAACACAACACAATTTGACGGCCGAGGCAGCGTCGTCCCAGATCCGTAGTATCTTCTGCTTGATCGTGATCATATCGTCCCAGGGCGAACGCTCGTATGGGTTGTGTATTCTGCAAAGAGCCCAATAGTCAGCAAGGTGAATACTTTCAGGGACGTCTGCTCGAGACAATGTGACTGGGCGACCCGCAGGAGCACATTGCCACGAGCACCAGCAACTGCACGGCCTAGGCAGCTTGCGAAAAGGAAAACATAGAACATACATCCATCTCAAGACATGTGGGTAGATGCTGGCTGAGGCGGCGATGACGCTCTTGAGAACGTATAGGTCCTCCTTGGGGCTCTCCAGCAGGCTCCTGAGCACCGGCAACACCTGGAAGCTCATGACCTCCTTGTCCTTGTTAGGGAGTATCGGAGTCGCAAAGGCCTCGGCGATGAAGTCGGCAGCCCAGCGCCGCAGCTCAAGTGTGGAGTTGGGGGCGGCAAGGGACAGGATGCCGGTCAAGATCGACTTGTAGTAGCTGGCGTCGACGAGGATGGCTTTGCGGGCGTCATTCAACTGCTTGAGCTGCTCGCTCACAGACTGCACAGTGTCGGCGGCCATGATGGGCAGGTTGGTCGGCACGACGGCCTGGGTTTCTCTTGGGTGGGTTGAAAGGAAGGCACACAAGGTCGACAGGCCTCAAAGTGCCTCTACTCTACGAAGTGGGAGGAGAATGAATGTCGTCCCAGCTCTCTAGGCTAGAGATCCGAGACGTGGTCGAGTGGACAGGCGACAAAGGCCAGTCAGTGTTTCAATAGGGGTGAGAGAGTACGTGTGAGTGGGAGTAAGTTTGACAGGCCTGAGGGCGCAGTCAGTCGTTGCTCTGCGTCGGTGACTGTCGACAATGTCGCGATGCGATGCGGTACGGTGCGATGCTGATATTGGCCAGAACGGCGGCGGCGCATTATTTTGATTGGTTTCAAAGGGATTGTCGCGCCGTTGCAGGGTCGAGGAATGACCTCACAGACTGGGGAGACGCGAGAAGTTGGGCTTGTCCTCGCAGTAGTCTGCGCTGGAAACCCATGAAGGCGTGCCCCAGGTTTTCGAGGTCGAATGGAGTGGTGGGTTGGGTGGATGAGTGGAGTGAGGCTGCATGTGAGCTCGCAGTCTGTTGAAGTGCCATGTAGTACCTGGCCGCTGAAATTCAGAAGTGCAACTACCTTGGTACCGGGGGTGCTTCCCCAATGCGGCCCCAAGCGCCAGGCCGCGGGACGTGGAGCACGGCGCGTTTGGAGAGAGCTACGTAATTGGGCCGTGTTGCTGGGGGTCCTTGTTTGAAGGCCTGCCTAGGCTGCTAGGCCTACCATGCACCACTTACTGAATATGTGAGATCACCAGTGCTAAGTGAGAAGGCTTATGTAAACCTACGTTTTTGGGTGCAGAGACGAACATCTGACTCTGGTCTGCCGCTCGGGGTCGCATCGCAAAGTCCCAGCTCTCCTTTCCCCTGCGCATATTCTCTCACAAGATACTGCGCTTGGAAGCTCACACTCTCCACCATGGCAGGGTAGGTCACCGGTTCAACTCGAACACAACACTCCGTATTTCCCGCCTTGACAGATACTGACGCTCGCCGCCGCCCGTCCGCAGCATCGATCACTCGAGCTACTACACCCGGAAGAACGCCCAGTCCGCCGCCCTCCTCCGCGCGCGCCGCCCCTACCTGGTTAAGAATGCCGTGACCGGCCTGGCGATCGCCGGCGTCGCTGCGGGAATTTGTGCGTCTGAGACCCAGAAACCAACACACCTTCAGTCGTCACGAGCAATATAAGCTGCTGACTCCACTCCCGAAACAGACTGGTACACCATCAGCGCAGTCGGCCAGGATGAATTCGAGGACGTAAAGGTCCCAGAGGTACCAGTCCACCAGGCACAGGAGATCAACACCCCAAAGAAATGAAGCCGGACAGTGTCCATCGCCTCAGACGGTCCATCGCACGAGACCACGACAGAAGACACCTCGCCAAGCAGCACGAATCGCATGATGAGAGGGTGAAGAGCGTGGGAATGACGGATGGTCAGAAGGAGTAATTCTGTGCTCGCTGGCACGTTTGATATCTCAATGCGTCTAGCAGCGTCTGACAGGAGCGCATGTACAAAGTACAAAAATTGTATCTACAGAGTCCCAACAGAACATGGGAGCCATCCCGGTGCCGGCCTATAACCCGATAGTGCCTCCAACGCCATTCCCGAAGACCTGCCCGAAGCCGGTCGTAGTATAACAAAATGCAAAATCTCTACAAACCAGTCAAAAGACCCTAGGCCACGTCGTGTCCGAACGGGCCTGCCCAACAAATCCTGAAGTGTGTGAAAGCAAGCTGACATGCTGATGTCCCAGGTGTCACACAAGACAGTAGTACGCCCGTTCCAAAATTAAGCAATCAGGAGACCTTTTGAGCCACGGGTATCGTGAATTCCGAGAAAAAAAGCAACGACGCCTTCGCATCCCCCAGTGGCGATCACTTCGAACCCAAGGCAAGGTGAGCTAGGGCACACATCCATTTCCTCGGGCATATCGAAGGGCCTTCTCGGCGTGAGCCATTATCGTTAAGACGTTGTGCAATAAATAACCTTGCGCGTCCCTGTCGCCAACATTAACCCTTACGGCCATCTGCTGGGATAGCCACTCATGGGTGATCCGAGGCGAGGCGCGACTCAATTGCAGCGCAATCAGACGCGAATGAGATGGGCTGCCATGGTTGCGTCACCCATCTGCCTCACCCCTTGTCATGCGACCGCCTCGCGCTTGGACTTGACCGTCTCAACCGCTCTCCGTGGGTGCGCTGGCTCCGAGTCTGCCGTGAGGTGTCGGTGGTTGGCATCCCCATTCATTTGGCCATTGGCAAACCACATTCCACCCGCAGGTTGATGCGATGCCCTCGCGTGACCCATCAAGGCGGGAGGGCCGGCATACGCGGCACCATGTGACTGGCGCCGTGAGGTCGCACCATGAGAAGGGTGTTTTGGGTTCGCCCACGCGTGGCTCTCGATGTATTCTTGGCCTGCAGGCCCAAGAGCTTGTCCAAACTGTGCCGCAGCGGCATAATCGTGTAAAGCGGGCTGCATCCGCTGCGACACGCCCGGATGCGTCCCCTGTCGCGCTCGCTGCCATCACAGTCAGCTCGTCAGTCAGGCATAATTGTCCTTAGTGACACCTACAGCCATGGCTTCAAAGTCATCCTCGACCTCTATCGATGATGCACCGCGCATATCTGGCGCTGCTGGGAATCCGTGGTGCTGAGCGATGCCAGCCAGTATCGACGTTTCCTTTCCTTGTGCAATCGCGTGCCTCTTCTGTTCGGCCTTCGTCTTGGGGAAACGGAAGCCATAGTCTGGTATAGGATTGGCGTTGTGCCGGCGCTCGTGTTGTATCTCGTACCATTGTCTGCCGAGCTCGTCCACATACTTTTCCCTTAGTTCACGTGCGCTCTGGAAGAATTGAGAGAGGATCTGAGCTCGCCGGGCCACAGCCCAACGGTCTAGAGCTTCCATGTTAAACTTATACTCGAGCTCAACAACTTTTACCCTGTCGTCTCGGCGGCTGTCGATGCAGTGCATCATGGCCAGGTACTCGGGGTGGGTTGGGTTGTCGCTTGTCAGCATCGCTTCTTCTTCGTTAAGCTGCGCGAGTCGCTCTTCGTACAGTCTGCCGCAGTCTTGTCAGTATTGCCTTTCGTGTGCCGCAATTTCTAACTGGTCAACTTGCCGATCCCTTAGTACTGCAAAGTTCTTCTCAATTGACGAGAGCTGGTCGAAAGCACTGCGTTTCTTCTCCACTGTAGCCAAATGGTCAGTCGCAAGAAGCAAGTCAAAGTGATGAGCAACTAAAGAGCGGTCCCTACTCTCTTCTTCATTTTTATGCACGGCTTCGGCTTCCTCATCAACTCCAGCTTCAGCCTGCTCGTCCTCGACAGTCTGAATTGGCGTTGCTGTAGGCTCCTCTCCCTCGGGTGCATCTTCGACGGTTTCTGACGAGGCTTTTCGCTTCTTCGTGCTGCGCTTCGACTTCTTTGGCTTGCTGACCTCATTCGTCGGCCTCTCAACCGAGTCTGCAATGTCTCCTGCATTCTTTATTGCTGTTTCTTCATCGTCCTCGTCGGCAGTGTGCTCGGCGCTCTTGTTGCCCATGATAGTACTTAAAGCAACGTCTTCTGACTCGATCTTAGAGAGGGAAGACGATTCGTCGCCTGGCTCTGGGATTGAGGCGGTCCTCTTTCGCAGTGGCTGATTGGAATCGGATCGTTCTGCCACAGGTGATCTTTTGCGTTTTTTCGAGTCTGCCAAGGAGTTGTCACTGCCACTGCCAGCCAGCGTAGAGCTTGCAATGATGTGTGACTCTTGCGACTTTGTACGCTGGTTTTGCGAGGTCTTTGGCCGTGTGACCCCCTCCTCTTTCTCAGAATCCGCTTCGCTGTCGACAGTGGAGCCCTTATCTTCGTCGTCGGCATCATGACGGTCGTCGGAGAGACCATCGTTATCGTCACCACCGGATCCAGCCCCAAGGCCGGTTTTTGTCTTGCCCTGCAGCTTGCTTGAGCTTCTCTGAAATGTGTGGGCAGCTTTGTCGGGTGATCGCCTTTTGTCAATTTTCGCATTCGAAATGGAGTCGCTTGGCTGAGTATTGTTTTTGCGCGGGGTGTCGTATAGGCGCTCTGTTTCGGCCTCGGAGTCGTTGGTCTCGATTTCCGAGAGGTTGGAGTCGGAGTCGTCGTGTGGTGGCTGGACGGCGGGGTCGTGCGCGTGGCCATTTTCAGGATTGGAAGGCTCGTCGCCGTCGGAATGGTTGCTGTTCATGTCGATGTCCATGTCATCGGGCTCCGCATCCTTGTCTTCGACCTCACTGAGAGGGCTCGACACGGTGCTGTCTTGGTCCAGCAGCGAGTGAGGGTGATTGGCCATTGCTATGGGCGGCGCCGTACCGCCTGTTGCCATGACTGAGGAGAAATTGAAGAGTGCTCGCGAGGTTCGACTCGAGTGTTATAACTTTGCAGGAGACGGTGTGGCGCTGGTGGTGGTGTCGGCGCAACTCGTGGAGAACCGAGGTGACGAGGGACCAGGTCAACGGCTCGGTGACGGACAATGACGGTGAGTTGAGGAGAGAGGGCAATCCAGAAGGTGTATGAATGTTTCGTGACCCAGCTCAGTAGCATGAAGCTATGCAAGATCACATCTGGTCGTTTCGAGTGTGGTGAGCCAACCTGGGGGTGCCGAAGAGGGGTGGTGGGTTGGAGGGGAGGAGGAAATCAAGAACGGGCGACGAAGTGCTCTGCTGAGCGCGGGTTACGACCAGCGCCCAGTTAGTTTCCCTCCAACTTGACCTGAGAGACAGAGAGGAGAGCGCAAAGGCGGCTTGGGCGCGAGCTGCCTGCCACGGAGCCACACTAGCGGCCAATCGATAGCTGCGATAAGGAGATAGAGAACTTGTCGATCTCCCATTTTTGCTGCTTTTGGCCGGAGCAGGAAAATTAGGAGGCGATCCCGGTTCAGCACTCGACGAACAAGCGACCACGCTGCGCGCATTCCTCAATTTTCTCGCTAATTGGCGCCATGGGGAAAAACAAGTGAGTTTCTCATATCGGGACGCCCAAGTTCACAAGCAGACAGTTATTAATTGGAAGCAGGAACACCGCTTTGTCGGCTTCTTCCAAGAAGATCGACCCTGCTCTCGACGCCCTCTTCTCGACGAGCTCAGGACCGGTCCAAGCCCCGCCAAAGTCGCGGTACTCTGAGTTGGCAGCCTCGAGAGCTAGACAGGAGGCAGATAGTGAAAACGAGGAGGAGGATGATGAAGAGCTTTCCAGCATTGACGAGGGCGATGTGAATTCTTCTGGAGCCAGCGACGCGGATGAGGCCGCAGAAAATACACAAGACGACGGATCGAGTGATGCTTCTGCGCCAGGAGCAAGCGATGATGACGAGCGCGAAATCTCTGCTCAAATACTCGCCGAAGCCCAGGCGCACGAGCGCAAGCAGAAGAGAAAGCGGAAGCACGACGAATTCCATGATCTGGAAAGCAAATACTTCGACAAGCTCGGCGACGATGAACCTCCTGTCAGCAAGAAGAAGAGGAAGTCTGACGACAGTGCCGAGGATGAGGCTGGAGGTGCCAAGACCAAAAATACTGAGGACGACTCAGACAGCGACATACCCGTGCACGAGTCTCTTACGCAGAACAAGGAGGTTGACGAGATCGAGAAGGCGTCGCGAACCGTGTTCCTCTCGAATGTCTCCATTGAGGCTGCTAGCTCGAAGAAGGCGAAGAAGATTCTCACGGGGCACCTGTCTTCTTTCCTCGACAAAACTACCTCGCCGCCACAGTCGCTCGAGTCGCTTCGGTTTCGCTCCCTCCCGTTTTCGACAGCAGCGATGCCGAAACGTGCCGCTTTTGCTACCAAGAGCCTCATGGAAGCCACCACGCAGTCTGTCAACGCATATGTCGTATACAACAGCCCGGCGGTGGCTCGCGCAGCGTGCGAGAAGCTGAATGGAACGGTTGTGTTAGACAGGCACTTGCGGGTGGACAGTGTTGCGCATCCCGCTCCGGTTGACCACCGGCGCTGTGTTTTCGTGGGCAACCTCGGTTTTGTGGACGACGAGACAGTGCTCAACGTGAAAACGGACGAGGATGGCAAGGAGCAAACCGAAAAGCGCAAGCGCACCAAGGTGCCCATGGATGTCGAGGAGGGTCTGTGGCAAAACTTTGGCAAGCACGCTGGCAAGGTTGAGAGTGTGCGTGTTATCAGGGACCAAACAACGAGGGTCGGAAAGGGAATTGCCTACGTGCAATTCTATGTGAGTGCGATTCTAGCTATGAATGGTGACTGAAGCGCGAAGTTGCTGACTTGCATGACACAGGATGGTAATTCAGTTGAGTCCGCTCTCCTCTTGAACGGCAAGAAGTTCCCACCCATGCTGCCGCGAGAGCTGCGGGTTAGCCGGTGCAAGGCACCGCACAAGACAGCTAGGGCCATGGACAAGAAGAACGCAGAGAAGAGCGCTGCACTCGCAGCCAGCAGCAAGGCCAAGAAGGGCACGAGATATGTGCCAAAGCTCACCGCAGAGGAGCAGACTATGGCGGGCCGGGCTGGCAAGCTTCTCGGTCACTCCGCTGCTGCACAGGCCCGCATAGCGAAGACAGGCGGGGAAAAGCGTGATCGGACGAACAGGGGCGAGAAGAAGTTCAGCCAGGACAGGAAGGAGAGCGCGGGCGTGGGCGTGGGCGCCGCTGGGTTCAAGAAGCCCGAGGACTTCGTCTTTGAGGGGCGGCGTGCGAGCTCCCGCGACGCCAAACCAAAGGACCTGAAGCAGAAGGTGGGAAAGAAGAAAGCCGGTGCGAAGCCGAAGAGGAAGTCGGCTAGGTGAAGGCAGCGTTGATCGCGGGTGCAGGCCCGGGTTACTCCAGATGTGTTGGTGGCTGTTAGAGACTCGCAGCCTGGAAGCTTGGAAGCTTGGAAGACCCCTGGCTTTTCAGATCGTACGGCAATCTCGAGAACCGTGCATACATATTACATAAGTGTGAGCACAGTTTCGGTAACAAGCAAACAAAGCACAACCTAGAGCCTGCCCGGCGGCCGGCAGCTCCTAAATCTGGACCATTATACGAAATCGTGTGAGCATGTCAGACATGTTATCGCAGTATAGCAGGGAGAGGATACTTTAGGTGTCTTTCAAATAATTGTTGAATGGCGTGGTATCTCGTCCCATTTTTGCCCAACCAGAAACGCCGCTTTCGATGCAAGCAGGAATAGATCCTGCTGGCCAGATGCAAACCGCACAACCGGTCTCTATCATAATCGATACATCATCATAGTACGCTCTCCTTCCTCTTCTTGGGGTTCAGCGCGACCTCGGTCCGCCGAATGAGCTCCTCGTACACGGTCCACGCCAGCGCCGAGCTCATTGCCTTGCGGCTCATGCGCAGGGCCAGCCCGTCGGCCAGGCTGCGCAGGCCCTCCTGCGCGACCATCATCCGCGCCGCGTGGAACGTGTTGCGGTACACGCCCGGCTGCAGCTGGATGCGCGTCTTGACGGCGTCGAAGGGGTTCGAGATGGCCGAGCAGGCGGCACCAGCGATGACGGCGGAGCCAAAGTTGATGGTCGCGGCGGTGGAGACGCCCATTGCCGGGCTGGTCATCTTGGCCCTGCTGGCGACCGGGTCCTTGATGTCGTCGCCGCCGCCGGTCAGCGAGCTTAGGCGCTTCTTGCTCTGCTCGTAGAAAAGGACGTACAGCCCGGCGTAGGGCGCGTCGCGCATGGCCGTCGCCCCGAAGCCGGAGAAGAAGCCCCGCAGCCCTTCCTTCCTGAATATGTCACGCCCGGCCGCCGCGATGGACTCGTACGAGTACAGGTTGGATTCGTACCGCACCTTTATCACCGTGAGCGGCATCAGCGTCATGCCGGCAAACGTGCGCGCCACGGCGCCGGCTAGCAGGTTGCCCGTGTTGGACAGCTTGACCAGCGAGGACGAGTGCCTTCCCTCTTTTCCGGGAAAGGGCACGCCCGCGCCGTCCGCCGCGAGGAAGGGCACGCGCGACACATTGTTCCGGATCGCGTTCAGGCTCGTGAAGTAGAGGGCGCTACCGAAACCGGTGCGCAAGGCGGACGGTGTTGCGCCCCTCCATAGCGCGGGCAGGAAGCGCGGCTGTGACCGGATCTCGCGGAATGCGGCGGTCAGGGAGTGGTGCCCGGACTGTTGGACGCGGGTCTTAAGGAGGTCGATCGGCTGCAGCAACACGGCGGAGAGGAGCCCTGAGCCGAGGCCCGCTACGAAGTGGAAGACTTGAGAGCATGGGCGGTCAGCTAACGCCGTCTGCAAATAAGAGGAGTGAGAGACTCGTCAGAGCTTACTCGACTTGGACTTGGCCTTTGGAGGGCCATCGCTGCTCATTTCGCAGTCCTATTCTCGAGTGACACAAAATGGTCGTGGCTGTCTAGTTTCCCACGGAGCTGCGCGCACTCGAGCATTGCTTCCTGGGCCCGGGCTTGTTTTCGAGATCAGTGACGGATGTTTCTCAAGTCGCAGGATGGCCCATGATGCGTAACAAGAACCGAATTGCAGAAATCTGTGTTTCGCGCGGGAACGGAGGGCGCAAAGTAAAGCTTAAGAGGGATGACGGAGACGATTTTAAGCTTGTCCACTTTTTGGCCGGCGCATTGAATTTGGCCGGCTGACCCGGCTCCGGTTCGGCGAGCCGCAGAAGGCCCGGGTCGTCTTGTGCAGGCCATGCCCGAGAACACCCTTCGAGGAACCCGAAGCGTCAGACAGGTTTTTCGTCCTGCTGATTCCATGTACTACGCATATAAATGGACTGATGTATCACAAATCCTGTTGGCACCGCCAAATGGTCAGAGGGAATCCTGAAAAACGCTATTCCTGCTGGCAGCGGGATCTTCGACGTCAGGGTATCTAGCATTGCTTTATCTGCGCACTACTCAATGCAAGCGTCTCGTGTTTGTCGTGTCTCATTCCTTCTTCTGCCGCGTACATATTCGGCTCCTATTTGGACACCTTCTCCTTCTGGTCTCCGACTATCGACTCCAAGCGTCCCGCCAAAAGTCGATGTCGCCTCACTACCTCGACCCATTCCTCCTCTGCCTCACTGCCAAGGTCCATGTCGGCCAAGAACAGCCCAAAGTCCCCTCCCAAGCGGCCCAGACTACCGGCGCAGTACAGGACCTGCGTCAACAAGCTGTCCCTGGACGCTTGGTCCCTGACCGTTGGTAAATAGATGCGCAGAGTCTCGAGAAGCATGTCGACGAGATACAAGGGGAACGTAGATAGCGTTGAAGGTAGCGGTTCCAAGGGGTCGCCTTGTGCTGTCCCTGCCGTGTGCGGAGTGTCGGCCGACGCCGGGAAGATGCTCCTGTACATGGAGACTATGGCGAAGCTCTGTTCGCGGAAGATCTCGACGTAACGCTTCAGGAACCTTTCCGTCTGCTGTCCTCCCGACCACGCGTTGCCGCTGCCGATGGACTTTTGCCTAGCTTTCTCCTGGTCTGCCAGCTCCTTCAGCGGATCCAACGCGTTGAGCATGTGCATGAGCGTCGCCAGCCGACACACCAGGAAGAGAGCACCCAGTGCTCTGTCCTGTGAGCCGTGCCCCTTCTCCTGCGACCCAGCAGACTCAAGGTCCGGAAGAACTCGTCTCAACCAGCTGATGGTCCTTAGCGAGGCAGCCAATTTCAACCCCGGGGCTTTGAGGGAAAGCACGAGGTTAGCCGCCATAGTCCTCATCGCCTCGTCCGCCTGTGCCGATATTGATGCGATCAGTGGCGAGTCCGGATACAGTGTGTGTAGTCTGCGTATGTGGCCGTTGAGGTCCAACGCCGACGAGTGGTTGGGAGGAGAGGCTGAGATGGCCGAGTTCAGAAGGGTTGGTAGTTCCAGCACATCAACAAGCCGCTCGACGTTTCTTGATAGGAGTAGAGCACGCTTTCTCCTGGCTAATACGTCGTTCTCGCTGGCTTTGTTGTAGGTGCTGGAGAATTTGACGGCCTCATTGTCCAGCCTGGGGATCGCATTTCGCAACTCTGCCGTGCTTGCTGCCAGGGCGGGCAGTGCGGTCTGTAGAGAGGCATGATGTGATGCAGAGTCGATGATGGGCTGGTATGATTTCTTTGAAAGCCCCTGCAACGAACGAAGTAACGAGTGTGATGACTGGGACAATGACTGAGGCTCCTTGGTGTCTAGGGAAGCGAGCGGTTGAGATGCCAGGTGGTTGAGATAGTCCAGAGTGCTGTGGTCTGCCGGAGTCCTCGCCAAATCAGACCCAGGCTGCGACGCCAGGAGATCGTAGAGCAGGTCTGCCATCTTGTTACCACGCGCTCCGTCTGGCGGACGACGACTGCCCAGCCAGATGTCACCAGCTGCTAATGCCGTGGTGAGCTGCTTGGGGTTGGTGTACCCAGCCGAGCGAGTCCTTCCAAGGATGTTGGATTTGGCTAGCCTTGCCTTGCCCTGCCTCGGCCTTGTGATGGCGTCAGGCGGCGGCTGGCAGGAGGTGACACTTGGCCTGCAAACAAGACCGACCTCAAGAGCTTGGACCAGCGTGACCTCAAGCTCGGCTGCAGGTCAGGCACAAGGCACTTCGCACCTGGCATGCAGCACCCGCAGGACAAGGCTGAGGGGGAACGCTAAAGTGCTACAGTCTGCAGGGATGTCGACCGTCCAGCGTATTCCGCTCCTGTCTAACCGCCTACCAGGTGCATACTATACTTCCCGCGTACCTGAGCATACATAGCAGATCACCTCCTGCAGTCCCATATCACTGCCGGTAAAGTTGTACGACGTTGCAACATATGTTCAATATATGGAACAGAACCGCGTATTTATGCACGTCCTGCCTGGTCCCTCTCTGTCTCCTGAGCATACTGTGTAGACTACATCGGAGTATGTATGCTCTTGCCAGCGAGGGCTGGAGACATGGCAGCCCCTGAAGGGTACCCCTCTTGTTGCCCATTGCCCCCCCCTGACAAGGTATCTCTTAGGGACACCGAGGTACCCGGTACATCGGCCAAGAATCCCAACAAATTCAGGGCCCCTGTCATGTCGACCCTTTGATAAGATGCAGCTCTTTGACGGACAAGTTACCGGCCTGCCACCGCCTTCAGCCCATCTCGACGTGGCACACGACGTCAGAATGCTTGCGTGACCGGATACACCGTCTGTCTTGCATTTGGAGACTCATTCTGCATCTTCTCAGCCGCCTGATCACCCAGGCCGACAGCACAGGACGGGCCTCAAGCTGCTCTAACCCTGACCTCCACAGTCGCGTGCGGTTCCCAACGGATTCTCAGCCTCTGTGAGCGCACATCGTTGCCGACCTGGGTGACTTGGTCGTGTGCCTGCCCAGACTCGCGACTTGCTTCCGAGGCTTGCGGAGTCCCCGAATGTGACACTTGGCTTCAGGCGCCTTATAAGATCCGCCCGGCCTTGTGTGAGCGCGCCGTGAACGCCGCCTCTCCTACCGCGGCTGTCAACCCTCGTCCATTCTCACATCCCAAATATCGAGGTCCAAAGCCTCGGCGGAACAGCAGCCATGAAGGATCCCTTCCCTATAGCGCCCATTCCGGCCCTCAGCGAATGGGTCCGGCCCTTCGCTGAAAGATATAACCTCACCGTGCTGCCTCAGCATATACACGAGGTCATCTTCGCTGCCCTCATGTACCTTTTCGTCCACCTCGTCATATCGCCATGGCTTTCAATGAAGTACGCACCCAAGCAATACCCCACCCACCGGGGAAAGCGGGCGAGCTGGGACGCACATGTCGTCTCTTTGTTTCAGAGCACCCTCATCAACATCCTGGCGCTATGGTGCATGTTCGCCGATGAGGAGCGCAAGACGATGGACTGGCAGGCGCGCATATGGGGATATACCGGTGCTAGCGGCATGATTCAGTCCCTTGCAGCGGGATACTTCGTCTGGGACTTCATCACGACCGTCCTTTTCGTCGATGTGTTCGGCTTCGGCGTCCTCGCCCATGCCACCAGCGCCCTGCTTGTCTACTCGTTCGGATATGTAAGTTCTGGCCTCGCTGCTACTTTCGAGTCCCTTTTGTGTGCTAACTGCCGCCACAGAGACCTTTCCTGAACTACTATGCCAACGTCTTTATCCTCTACGAGCTTTCGACCCCGTTCCTCAACATCCACTGGTTCTTTGACAAGATGGGCAAGACGGGGAGCAAGGCGCAACTGTACAATGGCATCATTCTCATTGTCACCTTCTTCTCGGCCCGACTTATCTGGGGTGTGTGGCAATCCGCGATCGTGTGGTATGACATGTACCGCGCCCTGTACACCGCACCCAATACCGAGTTCATGTCGGTCACACCAGCGGACGAGAGACTGCCGGGTACCGAAGACATCATGATGTATGCGAAGGAAGCCGGCCCCCTCCCTGGCTGGCTTGTTGCCATCTACCTGGGTAGCAACCTCACTCTCACGGCCTTGAACTGCATCTGGTTCAGCAAGATGATCAAGGCCATTCGAAAGCGCTTCGAGCCACCCAAGGAAGCACCGAAGCAAACGGAAAAGCCCGTTGACGGCACGGCCACGGCCTCTTCGCTTGTGGACAAGGTCGACGAAGTCAGGAAACGCCGCAACATTCCCGTGCCAGAAATTGAAGATGATCTCGGGGCGATGCAGTAGGTGCGCCCACCATGAGGTCCATCTTGCTCAGCGCAAACGCCATCTGAGCAAGGGCGACGCATGGAGTGCAGCGGACTGTATGACAGCCCCGTCAATGCTGGATAAGCTTCGGGTCACAACTTTGGCAGTTCAAAAGACTCAACACAAGCGTTCACTCTATTGTAACATGCATTCACCCAACAACTGTGATTGATGGCACATTCTCACTCGAACGACCTTGATATTGGGTATCCCGCACTGCAGATCTAGCAAGGTCTTTGTATATACAAAGAAGGAAGGAATTTGGGAACACTTGTGAGACACCGACAGCGAAACATAGCGAGGCGAATTGGGGTGAAAGATGATAGTATTAATTTACCATGGCTCTCCAATGTGAAACCGCCTTTCACGGCGAGATTCTTAAGCGGCATTCGCTAAGGCTAATCCGTTTCTACTCCTTGAGAACTAAATTAGGAAAGTTAGGTCAAGCTCCAATGGGTTGTCAGGGGTATTTCTGTTCACTCACCACCACCAAGGACACCACCGACAGTGTTACCAACAGTGCTGCCGACTCCGTTGACCACGCCGCCAACGGCATCGGTGGCACCGCCCACAACACTGCCAGCTGTGTCAGTGACACCACCGACAACACCACCCTAAGGCCGAAAATCAGTACACGTTCGGAATCCCAAACCCCAGCCCATCCTCGGCGACAGCATAATGGAAGGGGCATCACTTACAACGGCATCCAGGGGACCTGAACTGGCTGAGCCAGAGGACGAGGCACCAGCAGCGCTGTCTGTGCCGGTGGCACCTCCGAGCAGGCCGCCGACGGCATCAAGCTGACGCTTGCCCGCAACACCTCCGAGAAGGCCGGTCTGAGGTTGAATATTAGTATATGCTCAGGGGCCCCTCTTTCCAGAAGACAACACTTACCACGGGCTCCAAAAGACCACCTGAGCCGCCAGCTGCCCCGGAAGACGAGGCACCGTCGGCACTGCCGGTGCCCGTAGCACCTCCGAGCAGACCGCCGACGGCATCGAGCTGGCGCTCCTGGACATTGACGGGTGCTGCCAGGGCAGCGGCGACGAAGGCGGCGATGAGGGCGATCTTGGGATACATTTTTGTATGTTTGTGCGAGATAGAGATGTGAAGATAAAGTAGAAGTCGCAGACTGAGAATGAATAATCGGATAGAAAGAGCTAGCTTTCAAATGAGGGAATCGTTGAAAGAGGAAGATGCAGAATGATGGAAGTGATAATGGACGAAGAACAAATTCCAGAATTGAGGGTGGACGTTCACAAGTGTATATATACGTATATGCGTGCGTGTGTCCATGTATCCATCCTCGCCCTCTGCTGCGGTATACTACCTGTCACCTCAACACCACATCCACTGCCCCCTGCCGTACAATCGTCATCTCACCGACCGATCGCGGTGCGCTGAACACGCCTCGCAGGCGCGCACCTCCCCTCATCCGAAATACCGATTCTCCCCCCTTTGGGTAGGATGATCGACGGGCTCCCGAAACAAGATCTACGCGGGCTTGGGTTGGTGCCTCAGCCCACCTCTGGACGGGCGGGGGGAGGGCTGATAATCGATAATCAACACGACTCGGGACATTTCGTCTGATAGCGTCGCCCTGTCAGACCCGCTAAGCGAAGGGGCATTGGAGCGGTGATGGTCGAGTCCGAAACGGTGACAGCCTCAGCCAGCAAGGGTGTGGAGAGAGAAAGGGCTGTTCGTGACGGTTTGACTGGGGTGTTAACATTTGGTTGCGGTGGAGCTCTCGATGTTTGGGCGGCTAAGGGGAAGGGGAGTGGGCTTGAAGGCTGCCTCAAGAAGGGGAGGACGAATAGTAGATACCGCCGCTGCTCCTGACATATGTTGCGAGATCCTGGAGGTTTTGACAGGCGGCAGATCCCATAAGCTCAACCAGGAAGATATCTAGCAGTGGATTAGAGTGCGATATCTAGGACCGTGAAGGGACAGGGGGGCAATCCAAGTGTTAGCGACCCATCGACTCAACCCACACGAAGAACATACACTCCGCAGCAATATCCTTGCAAGTGGTACTCAGCCTTGTGTGGGAATATATTGTGATCCTCACAAACCTGTCGTCTTCCACCAACGCATCACCAGACAGACACCCATCGGTTGTTTCAGACGTGTCCCTCACACGTGGTGGCATTTCCATCGCAAGTATAAGCGGGCCTCCTGAGGATGATCGCGGAGGACTCCAAAGCTGGGCTGAATCAAGCCGAGTAAGAGTGGATTGGTTCTTCCCGCATCTGTGATACTTGGACCAAGTACCGAGTTGTCGGGTAAGGGGGCAGAATACAACATTGCCCACCTACTGTCTGCCACTATCATCCACGGGGCCACTTGAAGTAATGAATACTTAGCACGCGAAGAACGCGACGCAGAACATCTCTTCGTCAAGTGCGTCAGAACCATATGCAGCAAGGGCTAATGTATTAAATGTTTACGTATGTGTCAGGCTAAGATTATCATTGCTTGCTGCTGCCCATCTCTCTCCCCATCCTTGCCCAACCCAAGGCAGGTGGGTGCGGGCCATCTATCCAACTTGTTGGATCCGGGACTGAGCCCACTCCTCACTGCCATCGTCTCGTCTAAGAACGCGGATATGTCACGCAATGCAGCTGTTGATGCTTCTGGTTGAGACCCGGAAGCTAGCATTGGAAAATGCTAATGCTTGCGCAATCCGAGTCCCGCTCTTCTGACAGGACATGACACGCCAGAAGACAGAGCCGCGTCTCTCTTCCCAAGCATTGGGGTGGCTTCGAACGTGAAAGAGTGCGAGGCGAGACTCTAGAAGCCAAAGGGATTGTCGGGCGCTAGATGATATGTAAGCTTCAAATTCAACTCACCACAAGGCTTGTGTTGGATGAAAGTTGAGAACAGGGCAGCACTTACTGGCAGCAGATAGATTGGCACGACGACCCGTTGGCTGAGGCATCATCTTCTTTGCTGCAGGATCCACGCCAAAGCGGACTGGTGGCGCCGGTCCTGTCTGCTGTGGCATCAAGGGGGCGGCGGGAGGCTGCACCGTCGGACCGTTCTGTTGCATGCCATGGTTGCCGAAGCCTGCGGTGAAGCTCATTCCTGTAGGCTGGGGCTGCATAGGCTGCATCTGTGGTTGCATTCCTGTCCTCTGGGGTTCCATGGCTGGGGGTAGGTATGAGTTGACACCGCCCGGTGGGTTAGCACCGAACTGTTGCTGGCCAGGCTGGCCAAATTGCCCCTGGAAGCCCGTGGGTTGAGTTTGCATGCCCGTGAATTGTTGTGACGCTCTTGGGTCGGCGAAGGGGCTCTGGCCCATCTGTTGCCCGGTCATCATAGGCTGTTGCTGCATGAACTGAGGCTGGCCGAAGCCAGTCTGTTGCGGTTGCATGCCCGTCTGCATAGGATATATGCCAGGCTGCTGCTGCTGTTGCTGAGGAAACCCAGTCATCTGGGACTGCATCTGCTGCATGTACTGTTGCTGCATCCGCTGCTGGTTGATCTCCTGCAAGCTTTGTCCTGGGGGAGCGACCTGCCCGGTCACCTGTGGCGCCATGGGAGGAGGGTTGAATTGGCTGGGCTGTGCCGACTGAGGTGCAGAGAAAGGGCGCGCGGGAGGCGGAGGTATCATCCCAGCCTGCCCCGGAACGCCTGTCGGTGGAGTCGGCCGTTGCCTCGCGAGGGATAGCTGTTGTGAGAGCGGAGTGGTCTGCTGCTGCTGGCCATTGGGCAACCCGGAGAAGAAGCCCGGCGTGGCTCCGGTAAGCTGCGGGACCTGGGCAGCAGCGGGGGCTGCCGGAGGTGGCTGCGTAATCATCGGCGAGGTCTGAACAGGAGTAGCGGTCTTTGTTGGCTGTAAAGGCTCCGTCAAGAGCGAGAGCTCTTGCATTCCTGGTGTCAGAGCCGGCTTGAGAGGTTCGGGTTGAGCGGGCGCCGGGGCTGGTGCTGGCGCCGGTGCCTCAGCCGGGGCTGGTGCAGCAGGCTGAGATTTTGCTGGCTTAACATCCCAGGCATCGTCATCAAAGCCGCCGCCCTTCCCTGTTGACACCGCAGATGTGGTCGTAGCCGGTGTAAGCACTGCAGGAGAGGAGGCTTCGCTTCCGCCAAGGGCCTTGCCATCAACAACGTCGCTGGCTGACCTGTTTGCCTCAGGGCGGGCTCTGCCAGTGTTGTTCTTGAGAGCACCTCCAGGCCCAGAGAACAGACCGCCTTCACCCTGTGCCTCGTCGCCCTTCTTCTTGCGTCCATACTTATTATCCAGATACCGCATAACCTTGATAATATCACCTTCTCGCAGACCCAGAGTTCGTAGAACAGAAGCATCGACATCTGGAAGAACGGACTGGTCCATGTTGTCCCTGTTGAACGCTTGGGAGTACCTTTCGCACAGCCCAGGCTGGATCTCACAGTCAAGGAAGAATTGGAACCAATCATACTCGGGCCTCTTCGGTTGCTCGATACTAGCACCGACGGCCGAGGGGCCTTGCCGCTGAGACCTGGCTCTCTTGACCTCTGACAGGGGCTTGTCTTCGTCTAGTGAGATGCCAGTTACTCGCTCCACATACTCGAGATCTTCCACCGACATTTTCGCTACGGGCACTGCAATCTTGACACCGTTCACTTTGTGGAGATTGAGTTTGCCGTCTTTCATACCTAGGAACTGGGCTTCGACGCTGAAGGATTTGGACCTGTCTGTCCAGGTTCGCACCTTGGATGGGTCGGGTTCTGTTTGACGCCGGTCAGTATGGCCCGGACAAATGCAGCCCAAATACTTACTAGACTTGTTACTGGAGCGCGAGGAGCTACCACTGTGGCCGTTCTCGCGTTTCCGCTGTGATGACGCGTTACCATTCTGTTCTCTTACAGACAAGCTGCTGCTTCTTTCTGGCAAACGCATTCCAGGCCCTACCTCTGATGCACGCTTCCCGTCCTCTTTGCGAGCTGCCTTGACGGCCTCTTTGGTCAAGCGCTCCTCCTCGAGCCGGTTCTGGGCAACCGTAGACCGGCCCGCGTTGACACCCGTCATAGAAGCCGGCTGAGCCGGTGCTGTTCCGGTGATTTCCACGTAGCTGCTCGGTACAACGCCCTCCTTGCCATTCTTGACCCTTCGGACCTGCCACCAGTCCTCGCTCTTCATGTCGTCGAGGACGATGACCTCGTCGCCGTCGGCTACCGTGACTTCGTCTTCGCCCTGGGCCATAAAATCGTAAAGCATTTTACCCTTCTTTTGCTCCCTGCCGGTGCCAGCCATAATGACCTCCCGCAGGCCCTCGGCACGAATTGCTCCGGCCAGCTCTCCCAGGGCGGCAACGATCTCCTCGGCTGTGTCCTTTGCGCCGGCGTGGAAGTCCACGCTCTTGCTGGGCCGCACGAGTTCAATGAACACGTGCTTGCCTTCACGAGAATAGTGCGTCATCTTGTCTCCAGTCCACTCTAGCGATGGCCCATCTTGTGCGTGCTCTGGAGCGATCAGGATAATCCCCGTCTTAAGGTTAATACCCAGCGTCGTCGGCATCTTCTTCTTCTTGCCCATAATGGATATCATCTCATTTATATTGTACATGTGAAACCCACCAGGCGATAGGTCTTGAGACCGCGGTTCATACTCGCGGGCCCCAGCCCCAGCGGCAGACTGTCGCCTTTGTTGATCGTACTGCGGGAATGGGTCACGGTATGAAGACTGCCTCGCTGGCGGCGACAAGCTATCAGTGCGGTCATTGGACATGGCGGACTGGATCGTCGAGGTTCGGGTCCGTGCCGGTAGAGGTGGGGATATCTCCTCCTCGTATGGCTCTTCATGTCTGGCCGACGGTTGTATGGTGAGTGCGGGAGGAGGTGGGGTCTCGCGAGGAACAGATGGGGGTTCTGGAGCCCTGGCACCCATGACATTCGCGAGAGCTGCGGCCGGGTTGGGAGCGGCCGGGCTGCTTGGCTCTGGGGGAAGACTTCTCGCTGGGAGGGGAGGGCTGGGCTCGTCTTCGACGTAAGGTGCAGGAGGGGCGGCAGGTCTCGAGGGCAGGTTCGGAGGAGCAGGTTCTGGTTCTGGCTCCGGCTCGGGAGCGGGCGATGATTGCTCGTTCCCGGCGCCGTCGGCCATGTCTATATAATTGGCTGGGACGAAGCCATAGTCGCCGTTGAAGCCGACTAGAATCCAGTCTGGGTCTGATGTGTCGAACACCTCGAGCACGGCATCTTCGGTGAAGGAAAGCTCCTCGTCGGTCTGTCTCGTGTACTCGTATAGGGCACGCGCGTTGTCGATGGATGGTGCCTAAATGACCGGCGATCAGACACCGTGGAAAGACTGGGATGGATTCCAGTGCGGGATGGAAGACGACTCACCTGCTCGACATAATTGCTCGGGACCAGGCCGACAGGCTCTTCCTCATCTTCTGCGCTGGCCTTCTTCTTGACCTTCCACCAGTCATCCTCGGAGCTTTGTTCGAGGAGGTATAGCAAGTCTCCCTCAGTGATTAGCAGCTCTCCCTCAGACTGAGGAGCGTAGTCGTATAAGGCTCTGTAGACGCCGAGGAAGCCCATGATAACGACTCGGCCGGACCCGGTGAGACCCCTTGTACGTTGTCTACTGCAGCAGGAGTAATCAAAGGCTATGCTGGGAAAAGTAAATAAGGGCGAGGTATAGCGATGCCCCTATGTGAGTACACCGGTAATGCGCTGTGGACCTTGGGGGTCGGTGTCGGCAGGGCGAACCGGGGGGTCTCTCAGCTTGCAGTTCCGAGTGGCTGGGCTGAGCTGGCCGTTCGAGCTTCTCGGCCGGTCGGTCCGTAGCGGGTGGGCTTCGTCGTTCAATGGGAACGGACGGGAGAGCGAGAGCGGATCGGTTGCGTGAGGCACTGATGCAAGGAGCAAAAGGCGCAATCATTTATTGCGAGGCGGCGGGGAGGCGGTCGTCATGCGCCGTCATGCACGGCATCCAGGTGGCAGTCCGAGTGTTTCAAAAGGAGGTCGGATAGGGAACGGCAAGGCCGCTGGTTAAGATGGAGCAAGAGGCAAGTCAACCTTGGAAGTCGGGCACTAACGCCCCGATGACGGATTGGCGAGCCACCAAGAGAATGCAGAAGATGCAAAGCGGCCGCAAATCGATGCTTCAGGGCCGACCGAAACGATGCATGCACGCCAGTGAGTCTACCACGACGAGGTCAGACGCTGACTTGAGTTGGAGTGCGAAACCTAGTCTAGACATGCAGGAGAGGAGATGAGGTCAACGCCAATGCATCTTGCTTTCTGCCAGCATCTCCCAAGCTTCCATTTCGACTAATGGGCCGGCGGGAGGGTTGCAAACCCTTAGACGTTGTTGCACCCCCCCCAAAGGACCACTACATGGCATTCTTCCCTGGACATGGTTGTGGGGAGATGCACAAGCAATTCGCCCATGATGGTATCACCGTTGAACAACTTGCTTCTAATTATGGTTTACATCTTTGTTTGCCTCATCACCGACTGCCCCCGACCAAATTCTTCCTCAGACACTCTACTGTTTCCTCAGCGAGTGCTGGCACTGCTGTGCTCTATTCGTGAACACGGCCGCCGTAAATTGGGACGCTGCAACACCGCTGAGCCAATGCACTGCACAAGTCCGTCCTGGAGCAGGGGCTCTGGAAGCACGCAAGGGCAACAGTTATTCGCCATGTATTCCTCCTGCACAAACCATTTCTGGCCAATTTCGCATTCGTCATCTCCAGATCTTACCATCGCAAACCCCCAATTAGCAGAATATCATCCAGATGCTGTAAGTAGTACCGTTGCGTCAGTGATAATTCCGCCAAACAGTGGTACGTCGCGACATGTTCATCCCAGGACGCATCCCTGCCGAGCATATGCACCCTGGGAGCTTGTCCAGAACCCAGCCATCTGCACACAGCGATCCCAGCAACGTGAAGGAAGGGTCGCACTGCAGAGGAAAGCCTGGAGGATCCAGGACGTGCTGTCTAAGAATGCACCCTAGGACCAAAAAGGTTCTTCGAGCGCTTTTGCTTTTCCTCGCCAACGCTGCGCAGGGTGTCTGCACCGGTCGGGCCTGGATGAGCCACGGCCCGTGGCACGGCGCTTCTATACTTAGAGCGGACCACCACAAGGCAGCTGGACAAGCTTTCGAGGATCGAGGCGTCGACTCTGGGTAGGCCCCAAAAAATCACGTCGCTTATTACAACTAAGATGAACGTTAATTCCGGCCCTGCCCGACTCTTGCTGCCGGGTTTGATAATCCATCCCAGCCGTCTGGGTCTGGAAGCCGATTCGACTTGCACTGTCTTCCCGCCAATGATCCCCAGCAGCGAGGGAAGCCTGTCAGCCCGGCAGCCGGCCATCTTGGGAGGACAGTTCCTGCCCTGCCCATCCATCCATCCATCCGTCCTCGCCGTCATCGTTCATCCTGGCAGCTGCCACTGCAGCTCGAGCCCCATCTTTCCCGCTAAGGAGGGAGGAGCCGTCCCGCGGCTTCGGCTCCGCTCCATTGCCCGACGAGACTGTGGACCATATCCCCTACAGTACAATATCTTTGTACTACTAGTCTAATATGGCGATTGCTGTTGGTTACGGTTACGTACAATAGATTTCGCGTGTCCACAAGGGCGCTTACTGAACCATAGATTGTAGCCCCCAAGGCTGCAGCTCGGGACCTGGCGCGGCAAACATGCCTGGGTGCAACTGACATCCCCAGCTGCGCGATCCTCGTGCAGCTTACCCTGGTCTTGGGGACCGGTCACAGTGTCACCCACCTCGGTAGATAGCTTGGCCCTGGCCGCGACCCTATGAGTCCATGGTCTTCGAGCCCACGGTAAGAAGCCACATGCAGGTGTGCGGCGCAATAGTCTACCAGCGCGCCTCTGCAAGCTGCGCATTCCTTTACCGTACATCCGTCTCTTTCCACCTGGGCTTTTCCCCGCGAAGATGGAAAAATCACCTTCAACAACAGTTCACTCTGTTGCCTTCCAAGAGCCTTCGACGATGGATACCCCAGATACCCCGACAGCTGCGGCCCACGCCGCTCAGAAGGAGCCGATTCCTGTGAACGAGGTCTTCAACAACTACCATGAGCAGTTTCACGACTTCGACGACCCGGCGACTTACAAAGAGTTCATGGAAAAGGCTACCAGCCGGTTCACGTCCAACTTCGTTGTTCGGTTCGGGGCCGACAAGGCGAGGATTGCGACTAACCTTACAGACCAGGACGTGGACGCCCTCGTGCACCAGACCGCACCGGGCAAAGGTGACCCAGATCTGCCTGTGACTTGGATGTACGTGCAGTCGCTCTCATAGCTACAGGCCTAGTAGCTGACATGCGAGGCCCAGCAACCTTTGGTCCGTCAACAATAATGTCGAAGTCATCAAGAAGCTTGCCCACCGCTACAAGTTCTCAACTCGCTTGAGGTATTCCATCCTGACATGGGACGATGCGAGGCAACAACTAGCACAGAGATCACATCCTTCTGAGCCTGTAAAACAGGATCACTGGCGCCGCCTTCGGTCGAGAACCACGGCATTGCGGACGTCGGACCCGGAGCAGGGCGTCAACGATGACACAAGTGCAAGGCCGGCGGCAGTGCAGCATACTGGAGCCGGCACCCCAAAGCTCGATGACGAGGATCTAGACATGTTTAAGCTCTTGCAGGGTACTTACAATTATACGACCGTCGACCACGGCCCCGACTGTAGGTGTTCCGCATCTAAGAGAAGAATATAAGAGAAGAGAGGCTGTCCCGTACTGACCGCACCCAAGTCATCTGCATAGGAGCCAACTGGTTGCATGAGAGACCCAAGCAGCTCCTGTCACCGGAACTGGGTCGCGTCTATGAAACATCTGCTCAACTAGTGCCACCGAAGCACTGGGCTTGGTACATCCTGACGAGCGACCGTGAGTCCTAACAATACCACGTTGCAACTGTGTCACTGACAAGACCAGATACTGTCATATCGATCCAAGAGACACCTGTCTACCTCGACATCCCCAAGGGCATCAACGTCAACCACTCAAAACTGCGACTGGATGAGTTGCAGAGCATGCGCAAAAACACGAGGGCTCTTCTGTCTCAACTTTCAACGATAGGGATCAAGGAGTATTTGCTGCGGATTTCTTCTTCAAAGGGCGTTAGATCGGATCTGAAGCCCAGGGCCGAGCGCGGTTCTGTACCTGCAGCCAGGACAACCGTGAAGGAGTCAGAAGCCGACGTGGATGGTTCAGCCAACTTGTTCTACTACCTTTTCGAAGACTACTCAGCAGGCATCTCAATTTTGAAGGATTCTAGCATGACCCTGAGAGGGCTGGTAAGAATGACCGCTACTAGTCCTCGTTCAGCACGCAAAGCTAACAGGAACTTGCGCAGACTGACGAAGTGCTTCAAATCACTGTGAGCATTCACCGGATAAAGCAGCTTGCAAGCGTAAACGCCCAATTTCGACTGACCCCTGCTAGGATCGACACAACAAAGACAGAGACTCCTCATACATCATCAAGATACTTTACGCGAGAAGCAAAGACCTGCGTCAACTGAAGCATCTGTTTGAGAGCTACGAGAAGCTTTTCAAGGGGATTATGGATCTCGGCACCGAGTCCGGCAGCGACGACAAGGAGGCCATGGCGGCCTCGACGGCCAACGTGAACGGCACGCCGGCCAGGGGCGTCAAGCTGTCGCAGAAGGCGTACGACCGGTTCGCGCGGCTCAACGACCGCCTCAAGCTGCTGATGATGGACACGATCGACGAGTACCTGGAGGAGAAGTCGTCGCTGTCCAGCACCTACTTCAACCTGCTCGCCCTCAAGGACTCCCAGGCGACGTCCAAGCTCAACCGCTCCGCCTCCCTGCTGGCCAAGCTCTCGGTCTTCTTCCTGCCCATCTCCTTCATGACGTCCTACTTTTCCGTGGAGATCCCTGAGCTGGTATGTGACCCCTATCCGCCATGTAACTGTTGCCTGTGAAAACCAAGAACACATCTCCAAGATGAACAAGTGCCAAACAAATGCTGACATTGAGCCCCCCTCCGCTAGAGTGAGAGCTGGACCGGCAGGACGTACTGGATCAGCTTCGCCGTGATAGCCACGCTGTCGTTCATGAGCCTGTTCTTCTTCAGCAGGCTGCTGATGATCGTCTCGGACGTGCTGGACGAGAAGCTGAACAACATGCAGAAGGGCACGTGGAGGACGGTGAAGTCGGTGGCGAACGGGGTTGGGGCGAAGAAAAAAGGCCGAGGAGACGGCGAGGAGAGCGATGAGAAAAGGATAGATGACGACTAGGTTTGGTGCCTCACGAACGTCTTCGTGGATCATTTGGGCCGCGTGGCAGGATTTGTTTAGTGATGGTGTACTATTACTGGAAGGGACGATGTTGGTGGTGGGCTATATGCTGTAATTCTAGGGGCACCACGCCAGCTCCCAACACGATTGCAAAGGCGTTGGGAGACTTGGCTTGCTTGGTCTAAATACCCAGGTTTAAAACTAGGAAAATTAAGACACTTTGGTGTAAAGTTTATGTTAAAACACTGTTCCGATGTACGCCGCCAGTCCTAAGCAGCTATTTGAAATTCTGCCGTTGTGAACAGGATATCTACGTTCATCTCCATGGCATAGTAAACAGGCTCTGCCACCCATCATGTATAGTCCATGCCGTTGCGATGAGTCCCTGCTGACAGGAGCTGACTCGCAATGTAATAAACATTAATGAGAAGAATACATTCAAAGAACAATATTTTCGTAACTCGTGCCATTCGGGACCTGTTCATGTCATCCATCCCGTGTTCGAGCCCTGGGCCCACCACTTTCCACCTGGTGACCTTCACTATCCTGTCACAACGCGATCATGCTCACATCCCCATCATGCCGAGCCCAACCCCGGCAGCAACCCCCGCCACAACGCCCATGCACGGCATGTGCGTCGGCGCCGCGTTCGCGCTCCCGACGGTGAACCCGGCCGTCGACCCGGCCTCGCAGTACGAGCCCTGGATCGAGTGGCAGGCCACGCTGCTCAGGCTCTGGCAGACGCTGGAGGCGCTCGCCGTCGGCAGTGTGGCGCCGGCATTGGCGCCGATGGTGGTCGTGCCACCGTTACCAGCCGGCACGACGACGGTGACGGCACCGCCGCCGCCGCCACCCCCGAGGTCTTGCGTGCACGCGGCGTAGTTGGCGCTGCACTGCGAGACGGCGCGGGAGCAGGCGCCCTCGTTGGAAAATGAGGTCGCGATGTAGGGGAAGCTGAAGTAGTTGTTGGGCACGTAGCTGACGGCGGTCGTCGTCGGGGGCCGGTAGCTCGAGGGCGCGGTGCCGGTGCACACGGCCCCGGAGGGGCAGCAGGCCGGGGAATTGTCAGCGTCCAGGGCGCAGGTCTGCCCATCAGCGCAGCAGATGCCGTTGAAGGCGGAGCCTTGGTTTGCGCAGCTGTTGGTCCCGGCGATGCAGCCGTCGGTCTGGCGGACCAGGAGCTCGTGGACGGGGTGTGCGGCTCGAAGCCGGCCCACGGTTGGTGTGGCCGTCTCGGCTGGGAAGAAGGGCTGCAGCTGGGCGAGGACTGCGGGGATGTTGGTGAGGAGGGAGATGGTGAGGAGGGAGATTGTGAGGAGGGGTAGTGAGAGAAGCTGTCTCCGTCTCATGATGATCTGACGGTCCCTGAGGACAAATCCAAGTCGAAAATCGGGTCCGAAATTATCGAGAAATCGGATGTTCGAGAAGACTAGATGATCGGCGGGCCGATTGTATGGACTACCCCAGGTGTGGCACACGGGCGACTTGAGTCGCCTGAGAGAAGAATCTCAGTGCCTTCTCGTTCAAGTCTGTTGATGAGCTTTCTCTGGAAGCATAAACGGGACCGAACAAATGATGACGATGCAATTGGTGACTGAGTGTTGATCGACGTGGAGGACTTGAAAGCTGGGTACAGATTCAGAAGGACTCGAGAGGTTCCGAGGAGTGAGGCGAGCAACCCCAAGTAAGCTGGCTGGTCAATGTCGAATGAGGTGGCTGGGTGTGCAGCGATACTGGCTCATTCTTGGCTGGCTGGCAGTAGCCGGCGATGCATCCACGCCCAGATTCTCAAAAATAGCAGTCTGTCTGGTCTGATGGCTTGCAGCTCCTCCAGCTTCGTCTTGCTCCCCTGATGATAAGCCGTCCAGAGCTTCTTGTCCGCACACTCCACCAGTCCCTATCCCGAGGTACCTGTCAGGCGCCTAGGGTAGGTGGTGGTGTTGGTGGTGGGCTTCTCGGCCGGGAGCATACCCTTGTAAGCGAGGCCCTGCCACAGCTGGATCCCAGGTATTGTTGTGATGTCATTGTAGTCGGCAAAACAACCCCATAGCTCCGGCTCAACCCCGCATTTGTCAATTGGTGTCGCTACCGTCTCGAAGTGGACCCTCCGATTTGGCTGGCGTGGGGTAGGGATGAAGACGGTCCCGTCTGGTTTGGATACTTATCATACTTCAAGTAGCACTCAGTGATCAGTTGCACGCAGATGGCGCGCAGCATGTGAAGATGGACGGAACTTCTTGGCGCCCTGGGAGTGCCCGAGTGCTCCCGGGTGGTGCCCAGGCATGGCCAGGTGTGCACTCGTGCCTGGATCGGCTGACCGTCTGCGCACCCACCTCAAGCTGCTTCGCGTGCCGCCTCGTGGGCCCTAGGCCGTTTCCGTTTCCATCTACAAACGGGCTCGCACGCGTGTGAGGATGGTCCGAAGCTGCCTGACTGCTGGCGCGCCCGTGGCAGACTCATCTTTGGTGTCTCTCATCCGTGCCACTTCTGTCCGGGCCTCCTCCACCAGCGAGCCCAGGTCGCCCCAGACCTCGTCTGTATAGCCCGTGAGCACCCGGTTCCATTGCTCCAGCCATATCTGACCTGCCTCTGCCGGCTCGGTCACTCCCAGGTTCATGTGGCTGCTCCCAGATGTCCCTGGCCCAGGGCCATCACTCTCGCCTCGCAAGAAGTCTGGCACAAAGTTGAGGATGTTGTTCCAGTCAGTAGCCGATATTTGATCCGAGGCTCCCTCTTCGAAGAGTGCCTGCCTCAGATTCTTCATCTCCTCCTCAGTGACCGTAGGCCCCGCCTCGAAATCTGGTGCCCCTTCTGTGACCTGCGAAAGCATTCGAACCACTTCCACGCCATCTTGAGCCTGTTGCTCGGCCACCGAGTACGCACCCTCGAGCCTAGGCGGCATCTGAGTCCCTGGTACTTCTGAAGCACCACGACTGGCTCGCTGCCATGCCTGATCCAGGCGTGTCTGTTCTGTCGCAACGAACGCGGGCGTGCCGTCCAAAAAGTCGGAGAAAGCAGCTTCTTCAGCTGCAGCGTGAGCGTCTGCCTGGGCCGACCGAAAGCCACCAGTGCTGCCGGCTGTGCCGGCTCTCGCTGCAGTGGATGATGCCTCGCCTAGAGCGCGAGGCTCGCTGCTTAATGATGACCCAGCTTTCCCCGAGGATGAGAGACTCGCAACATCGCTGGATGTTGGTTTGCTGTGCAGCACACTTTGTGATAGACCTGCGGCAGACCTCCCAACGCGGGCCATGACTGATTCGGCCTCTGGAGGTTTTGAAGGCCCCTGAGCCTGATCCTGAGCCTGATCCTGACCCGTTTCGCTTCTGGCCACATCTTTGCCTTTTCCATTTCCTCTGCGTTGGTCTCCGGCATGGCCACCAGCCCCGTGCTTCCCATCAGCTCCAGGCTCCATGCTGCACAGACCCGGGAGTAATTTGCAGGTCGTAAATTGGCCAGGCGACTGTACCAAAAAGATTGTCCTGGTAAGGTGTCGACCAAGGGATCCGGCCGGGATAATTGAATATCGTGTGACAGTGTTCCCGCTTCTCGACGTCACTTGATAAAAGTTCAGAGAACTGAGATAGAAAAAGTTAGGTTGTGACGGTGGATGACGAGGATGCTCGACGAGCAGGTGACATATGCGAGCCGGCCAGGTGGATTAGCAACAACACCAGATGAGCGTCAGGCTTGGCTCCGAGCCAGGGTCGATTATGCATATCATGCCATTAAGCCCTGTGGCTTGCAGAGGTCGGGGGAGTGGGAGGTCCCTTTGTTAATTGTGCGCAGACCCGGTTTGGTAGATATATCCTCGGTTGTACCTTGGGACGTAGGCCATGCGCTCCGTAGTCAGTCTAGACCACTCCGTCTGCGCTGGCCTGCCTATGCTTTGTTAAGTTGGATCCCGACCCGGCACTCTGGACTCTCCGCCGGACAGAAAACCTTGGGCCAATAAGTGGAGGATTTATGGTTGATTTCCATGCATGTCACGTAGGGAAAAGGGCGATGGGAGCATTTCATGCAGTTGCGGTTGTACCTGTGGACACGGGGTGAACCTCGGAAAGGGCTGACTAGGACCGCCTGGACGTAACCCATGTACCGAACCTAGGGCCACCGAGACAAGCTGAGGTCAGGTCCAGCAGAGGAGGGGCAGTCGCCCACCGCTGGGCGTCTAAAAACCCGGCCTGGGGAAGGGGCCCGCGTCGGACAACCAACACCAAGCCCCCATTTCAAGCTCATGTCCCCGTTGTCAGCACCCACACGACCCAGGGTTCCAGCACACCACACCACACCACGGCACAGTACAGCACAGCAAAGCAGACAGCAGCTCAGAGTAAAAGCGCCCCCGTCCACGTCAAAGCCCTTCCTCGGTGACATCTTCGCCTCCTTTTCATCACAATCCCTTCTCAGATACCCCGCATCATCGTCACCAAACCCATCCTGATTGCTTCCAAGGTTGGTTTCCGCATCTTGCAGTCGCCTCGGGCCCGTCTCTTGTCTATGGTGGGTGTCACATTTCTCTCGCCTCGCCCTCCTCCGCCCTGCACTCGCCTCAGGCTCTGCTCTGCCCTGCCCACTTTCTCTGCTGCCCCCCAGTCGCCGCTGCCCTTCTTTGTGACCGCCGCAACAAGCAACACGCAACGAAACTGTGTCGCGTGAAGCAGCAGCAACAGCAACAGCAGCAGGCACGCACCCGCCCTACGCCTTACCGCAACTCTATCAGTGCCTCTGCCTCTACCCTCTGCCTCAGCCGTCCCTGGACACCTCGTCAGCCAAGCCCAGCAGGAGCTTGTCTCTGCTCCTCCACAGTCGCGGCCCTGCCCTGCCTGCCCTGTCCTTCTCGACCTTGAGGCTCTTTCTGCATTTCCACACTCACCTGCCTTAGCTCTACACCTAGCAACGCCCCCATCCTTGCCTTCCCATTTCTCGACCACCATATCGGCTCAACAATTGCATCGAGTATCCACATAGACGGCCCTCCCATCCGCCTAATCTATACGACGACCCTGGCCCCGCCCACACGTATCGTCCCCCCTCTACCAACGTCCCGTCGTAGCGTGAAGGCCGACCTTCGCCTACACCTCCTCGACCCGCAACGATGGTAGATGCAGAACCGGGCTCGCCGACATGGAAGTTCACCCAGTATGTTCTGATCCGCGCCGCTGCTCTGGTCTCCAGGCAGCATGCTGCCATTTTCTCAGTCCCGGGTCGGGCTGCTGGCCGCCGCCGCCGCTTGACCTGCGGACCTTGTGATACCCACGTTGCTGACGTAGCTCGCCCGCTAGGTGTTTCGGAGACAAGGGGGACGTTGAGGATATCACGGAGGGTATGGACACCACCTCGGGCAACAAGCCCTCTACACCGTCCCAAGTTGACCGTGCTGACTCGAAGCCAGCCGACATCATATCTACCGTTGAGTTCGACCATACGGGAAACTACCTGGCAACAGGTGACAAGGGTGGACGAGTTGTCCTGTTCGAGCGCAACGAAACAGTGAGTAGCCGGCTCCGGCGAATGGACAATGATGGTGCTGTTGCGGGATGTGCCTGACGTGCCGAGCAGAAAAAAACCTGCGAATACAAATTCCACACCGAGTTCCAATCTCACGAGCCCGAGTTCGATTACCTCAAGTCCCTCGAGATCGAAGAGAAGATCAACAAGATCAAGTGGTGTCGACGACAAAATGCCTCCCACTACCTCCTCTCTACGAACGACAAGACGATCAAGCTGTGGAAGGTATTCGAGAAGTCCCTTAAGGTGGTGGCCGAGAACAACTTGTCCAACGAGGCCACCCCCGGGAATATCGCCGGTGGCGGCGGCGGGCCGCGGGCTCTACCAAGTGTCATCAAGAATGCGTCCGACCTCAAGCTGCCTCGTCTGACCCACCACGACACAGTAGTGGCCGCTGTACCGCGGAAGACTTATGCCAACGCGCACGCCTACCACATCAACAGCATATCGGTCAACAGCGACGGCGAGACATTTATCAGCAGTGACGATCTCCGCATAAACCTCTGGAACCTCAACATCCAAGACCAAAGTTTCAACATTGTGGACATCAAGCCTGCGAATATGGAAGAGCTCACCGAGGTCATCACAGCTGCCGAGTTCCACCCCATGAGCTGCAACTGGTTCATGTACGCTAGTTCCAAGGGCACGATCAAGCTGGCAGACATGCGCGAGAGTGCCCTTTGCGATCAGCACGCTAAATGTAAGCCCCCGCCCTGAGAGTCTGGCAGGGTCCAGCAAACTGAATAACGTATGTCGCACAGTGTTCGAGCAGGAGGAGGACCCTTCCGCAAGGTCGTTCTTCTCGGAAATCATCTCCTCGATTTCGGACGTTAGGTTTTCGTACGATGGCCGGTACATCCTGTCAAGAGACTACCTTACGGTCAAGATCTGGGACGTCAACATGGAAAGGCAGCCGGTCAAGACGATCCCAATCCACGAGCATCTCCGACCAAGGCTGTGCGACACGTATGAGAACGACAGCATCTTCGACAAGTTTGAGGTCGTCTTCTCGGGCGATTCCAAGAACGTCATGACGGGAAGCTACAACAACAACTTCATGATCTATCCGTCCGACCCAGAGAAGGAGGTCGAGGTCGTATTACAGGCAGACAAGTCGGCGTTCAAGGCTAAGAAAGTAGGCGTGCCAACGCCGATCAACTCGTCTACGAGCCCTACCGCTAATGGCGGTAAGAAGAACGGGTCCCGTGCTGGCAGCCCAGCTGGAGCAGGACAGAGGATGCGCAAGGAGACGGATGCGGACCAGATTGATTTCAACAAGAAGATCTTGCACATGAGCTGGCATCCGTTCGAGGACAGCATCGCGATTGCGGCCACCAACAATGTAAGCCTGACCACCCCTGCGGACGTGGGCCCTTTGCTGACACACCGATACAGCTGTTCGTGTTCTCAGCCCTGTAGACGGCCACCGCACATAATCATTGTCGTCAAGGGCAGCTGTCGTGTGGGCCTGGCATCCACCCTGGTTGTTTCCTGCTCTTTGGGGCTCTTACAGGAGTATCCTCGCATTTTGGCGTCTCGGCTTTATGTCGCAATTCGACCGCATGCATTCATGAGTCTTGTTGCAGGAGGACTCAAGCTTGACGGTAGCGTGGGCCATGACTGTTGGGGTCTTGTCAGACACCACAAATTGTGGGGGATTCGGTGGAGATGGGGACATCTCCGCTCGTTGAACTGGAGAGGGCGCATCGGAGGCGAGCCGGTGAGACAACAAGGGGGGAGTGTGGTGGTGGGGGAGGACTTCGAGATAAATGCATTAGAGTGGAGGGAAGGCAAACAAGTTGTTTGGCATAGAGACCACCCTCAGCCCAGACAGATAAGAGACATGATTAGATTGACAAGCTCTTCTCCCTTCTGTGACAGAGTTAGTGTTTTCAAGGCTGAAAGTAGCCTCATCTTGAGAAGCCTTCAACGCACCTCCGTAAACGATAACATGAACAGAGATAAGATGAAATTGGCAACTTGGGCTATTCCGCGACCTTCAACCTATCCGCATTAAACCGGAACCAAGAGAAGGAAATATGCATATCGAAAGCGTCAGAGAATTCGACAGAAAATACAGCGATAAGGGTGCCCATCAAAGATTGACCAGTGGTGGCCAAAGAGTGAACATATTAGTGTGTGAGAAGAATGGTGTTATTCATGAGCAGCTGAGTGGGAGCATGACATCCAGACTTGGTATAGAAATCAACATTTGTCTTAAACAGTATGACTTTGTATCTAGTATGGCAAGTTCACTTGAGAAAGAAGTGTCTAGGCACAACTCGCATCAATTCTGATCTGATAATGAGATCTCCACTTGCAGTCCTGCGGTATGGAGGTGACCTCATGTAGATGACATTTTTACTTGTATCGCAGTACTACGTACTAGGTCTTACCAAGCTCCAAAGGCGTGGTGTCCCCGAGCTGTGCTGGTCTTCCAGTGCTCGGATAGCGTCACCCTTATTGCACAGGGAGGCAGTATCATCTTGCCAATTCCTCGCTGTTTCATTTTGTGGCGCCCACAGAAGGCGAAAGAGTATCTATGTGTAGTTAATGTTCGGGTTTTCCCTTCTTTTTTCGCGGACCGTCAAAAGCATATACTATCTTGCAGATTCTGGGCAGCATTTCTGGACGTTTGATCAGCCGTGCAAAGGGAGGAGGACGACGGGACGAATATGAGATGCATATATATATATATATATATATGTATATATCTGTGCAAGGTGCACGCACAATTCCATCCAAATGACGTCTGCGGGACATACTTGGATCACCAAATACCACCCGGGCGTCGTTTCTCGGCTAACGGAACCGAAGCCGATCTCGATGGACCAAACTCTCCAAGATAAGGTGGAGTTGATGTTTGAGGATGGTGCGTGTGTGTGTGTGTGCGGCCCCAGGGGTCTGATTTCTTGGGAGCTTGGGTGTCTTGCAGGAGGGAGGCCATGCCCGGCCCGGCCCGAACCCCCTTGCCACCCACCACAACCTGGGTACCTACAGTGCGTACCTGGCACCTTACTAGGTGGGAAATCGGTGGAGCTGGCCCTGGTGCCGCCCGTGGCGCTGGGATGGAAGAGAAGCTTGGGTCCAGGCTTGAACCCCGCAGGATGATATTGGAATTGGGGTTGCTCGGAATTAGAGGCTGGATGTGTATGTCCCTATGGATACTGGTCTGTCTGGAGTAAGTATGTTGGTAAGAAGACCCGATTTTGCCGTCGAGGATTGGTGCTTGAACGAGGGCTTCCTGAAGGGATCGAAGACTGTTGTTGAGACAACAGATAGCCATGGATGTGCGTCTGTGATTTTTCGAGACGGGAGCCGATGTGGCAGCCAGTCATTCTAATGTCATGTTCCTCTCTTGGGCCATGGAGGAGATAAGGTTGGTAGTCATTTCCGGCTTGTCATATGTGGAGTGTTCCATTGCTAGGGATGTTGCACTCTGAGGATCATGAAGCTCAGGGGTCGTCGGGGCAATATGGAAAACATGGAGTGTATTGTATGGAAAAGACAAGTGGATTTATCCGGGCAGACTGTTTGGAATAGCGTTCTGGACCGCCGTGACTGCGAAAGACTGATGGTTGCAACCTGCCATTCATCCAAGGAAAGCACGGTATGTCACGACAGGCACGGCACTCGGTCACTAAGGTAAGAGAGGAAGCAATGCGCATATATGCCGTAGAAGACAGCACGCAAGCTGTAACGTAGGTCTTGTCCAAGTCCTATGCACCCTACTTGATCCAGTCACGATTGGCATAACCCCCCAAAGCTTGCCCAGTTCAGACCACCTACGTACCTAGGTGTGTTGTGTCCGGGGCTCGACCTGCCCCATTTATCCAAGTCATCCCATCTCCAAGATATGCATGTGCAGGTACCCGCATCCTTCCAGCCCTGTTGGAAGAGCCCGAGCATGGCCAAACCTTATTATTGAGGGCTGTCTGCCCCTCCGTTGGGTTCGGCAGAAGCGCACGTTTGTTCCTCTGGTGGTGTGGGTGTGGCTGCGGGGAGATGGCAGGCCGGAGGGCGGGTTAGCGGGTGGTTGTTGGCGGCAAGGCGGGAGGACCCCTGGGCCACCTTCCCCTGGGGCCATGGGCGATTAGCGGCGCCTGCGATGTCTTGGCCCGGAAAAGGCCAGAACATTCGTCGACGGCATGGGGCAACAGACCGGCGAGGCTCAGGGTCAGATCGCGAACAAGCCGACAAATTTCCAGTCCGCTGGCGCCCGGAGCTAGCTGCACGCACGTACGTCAGATCCAGCTGGCTCGACACTATTTGCGACCCAATTTCCTACCAGAAGTAAGCTTGTTTGTTGTTCCTGCTTCCAAGGTCAAGGGTACCAGGTATATTTTGTCATTGCAACTCAGACTCCCTTGCTACTCGCATCGCGCCACGTTTACAAAGATACGTACAGTGCACACACACTTGGGCTGATCTACCGACGCCACAACAGGCACCGGCCCTACAGCTCGACTGCATTGCATTGATCAGCGCATGCCTCTCAGCCCGCGACAGCACTGACTCTGATGCTTCCCGGCAAACCCCCTTAGCAGTTCGACAGGACACGTTTCGCGTTTCTCTTTTCTTCCCGGCCCGTCGCGGAGAGAAAATAGGTGTCAACCTTTCTAACCGTGTAAATGACGACCTCCCGCCCAGCTCGACGACGACAAACCTCCCTGCAGAAAGCCCAGCATCATGCGGCTGCCTCCGCGCCCATGACCCCTCGAGTGATCAACGCCGCTCCCTCGCTGGAGAAGGCTCAAATCCATGGCATTGACGACGAGCGCCCAATGTCCTCCAAGATCATGGGCATGCTGGGCCGCATCTTCATCGAGACCATCCCGCAATGGCTCACCGTCGGTGCCATGCTGCTCCTGATCTTTGGGGGCTGCTGTTCCAACGTCTTTGCCCTGGAGGCTATTATTCAGTCAGTCTCGCCGTTGCAGCATGACGCCGCTGACCCCGCCGGACCCGGTGGTTTGCTGACCTGAGCGTGTTCTCTTGCCTAGGGTTGAGCCAGCCAGCGGCACTCTCCTGACCTTTGTCCAGTTTCTCTTCGTCGCTGTCACAGGCTATATATCTCAGTTCGACGAGACCCGGCCTCCGTTCTTCCTACGACCGAACAAGGTGCCCCTGCGGCGCTGGCTGATCAACATCGTGCTCTTCTTCAGCATCAACACGCTGAACAACCATGCTTTCAGCTACGACATCTCAGTTCCCGTGCACATCATCCTCAGGTCCGGAGGAAGCATAACGACCATGATCGCGGGAAGCCTCTGGGGGAAGAGATACTCTCGCATACAGTTCACAGCCGTTATGCTTCTCACCGTTGGTGTCATAACGGCCGCTTGGTCCGACGCGCAGACTAAGGTAGGAGGAGTGACGCGGCATGTCGAGGGTGCACATTACGGTCAAGCTGACAGACAGCACACAGGGAAGCACGGAAGAAACGGCGGGAAGCACGCAGAGCTTCAACACTGGCCTCGCCATCCTCTTCGCTGCCCAAGTCGCCTCTGCAATCATGGGCCTTTACACCGAAGACACATACCGGAAGTACGGTCCGCAGTGGAAGGAGAACCTTTTCTACTCGCATCTACTCTCCTTACCGCTCTTCATCCCGTTCATGCCATCCATGTGGAGGCAGTACAACAAGCTGGCAAACAGCGCGCCGCTGCCTCTTCCGATCGCGGGAATCTTTGGACTTGAGAAGCTGCCGGACCACGTCCAACGGGGCGTCGACAGGATCTACATTCCAAGCCAGCTGTTCTACCTCGCCATGAACGTCCTGACGCAGTATGCCTGCATCCGCGGCGTCAATCTGCTTGCAGCTGCGTCGACTGCGCTGACGGTTACCATCGTCCTGAATATTCGCAAGCTGGTGAGCCTCCTGCTCAGCATCTGGTTGTTTGGGAACCAGCTGGCCACGGGCACGCTACTTGGTGCTTGCATCGTGTTCTTTGCGGGAGGGCTGTACTCGCTCGACTCAGGCAAGAAGGTATCCCCTAAGCCCAGGACGGCCAAGATTGGTTGACGCGTCTCGCAAGATCGCGCCGTAGCAAAAGTCTTGGAAAATGGGGCTCATATAGGTAGCGCTGGAGAGACATTGGTCTCCCGCACTTCAGGCCCAACATGGAGAATAAATCCAGTATATCTTCGGGTGGACCTGATCACAAGTCCCCCTCGTCTGTGCAAGTCATTGTGATCAACTGACCGCCTGCAGCCTCTAGGTGCCAGTGACTCCCCGGCCTCTTGGCTATGGCTCAGCACTTGATATGCAGTGGCTGGCACATGCATTTAAACTTTCAGAGATGTCAAAACGCTCCTGCAGGCCGTGGCAGATCCTGTGGGGGCACACCGCGGAACGGCCAGGCGGCCCCTGGAGGGGCTGGAGGTGCAATTGGTCCGGGCGTTAGGCTCTGTACGTCATCCGGGCAGACCCCTGCGCTCAGGTGCCCCCGGCGGACTGGGATGCAGCTGGATACTGCCGACAGCGCTGGGCCTGGGCTAGGTTTTCCCTCGAAATCCCAGCGGGGGACTCCGCGACACCAAGGCGCAGCTACTGCTACCTTGACCGATAGATATAACCCCATCAACTCACCCACGTGCGGCTACCCGGAGCTGTGCTGGCCGTCCCTCTCTTTCTATTTTCAGACGCTGGCAGAAAGTCGCAGAGGGAGAGAAGATGGCCGGTATGTCTCGCCCTGTGGCTCGTTTAACGGGCCACCCTGACCTGTATGCCAATGACTGATCAATATACACACATCGTGTCTCAGACCACTCCTTTGTCGAGGACCCCACCTCGGCTTCGACTTCCCCTAAGCTCAACTCAACCGCCATGCCTCTGGACCAAGAGTCCGACGGAGAGGACGACACTGCCACATTCCAGACCGCCAGCCCGCAGTCAGACGAGGGGCAGCCTGGACAAGCAACTTCAAAGAGCACCCCCGACGGAGACGACGAGGAAGACGAAGACGGCCTGCTGCCCCGAGACATGCCAAAGAAGACGGCCTTCTACGACCCGGTGGCAGAGCGCCAGATGACACAGCACGACGCAAAACTCTTCTACCAGCGAAGCCAGCAAGACCAACAGAAAGGCGCCGGCCAGCCTTGGGGCTCCTCTGTCTACGATGGCAGTATCCACGGCAGCCCCGTCATCTCTCACGGAGCAGGGGCCTCGCTCGAGAGGGCTCTCGGCTCCTCGTACGACCTTCCTGCCGCTGCGTGGCCTCAGAATGGCTCGCCCACTGGCGGTGAGAGTGTCTATGGTAGTGCCTCCAAGAAAGACACTACCCACTTCACCATGCCCAGCAACCGCAGTCACCCCGAGAGCCACTCAGAGTTTCATAGAGTGCCCAGTGCACTAGGCGTCAGCGCTCAAGATGCTGTCTACCAGGCTCAGTTGGAAATGAGCACGGGGGCTCCTCATGGGATCGGTAGTGCCTCCTATGTCGGCGCTGACGCCTCGGTCACGGCCGAATTGAGCAGCATCCTGAAAAATGTCCAGAAGATTCTCGACATCCGTCACAAGTACATCCGCCTCTCTCTCCAGGGGCAGTCAGACAACCCTAAGGACGATCCCAACTGGCCAATCTACCCGCCTCCGCCTCAGCCAGTCTGGGTGGGCGACCAAGACAAGGGCGCTCACGGAAGCAATGGGCCAAACAGCATGACCAACAGCACGACTTTGGCGGCTGATCAGGCAGCAGCCCAAACTCCCAAGAAGAGACGCAAGCTCGGCGAGGACATCGGCTCGGACTTCGACATGGCTGATCTGGAGCCCCTACCCGGCGCGAGCGAGATGACTTTTGGGCTCGATGCCAACGGTGTATATCAGGTCTTTGAGAATGAGGATGCCAAAACAGCCGACACGCCGGCTGTCAACGTCCCGACCATCAAAGAATATTACGTCGACCTCGACGTGATTTTGTCAGTATCATCTGATGGCCCGTCAAAGAGTTTTGCCTTTCGCCGGCTGCAGTACTTAGAGGGAAAGTACAACCTCTACGCCCTCTTGAATGAGTATCAAGAGACTGCAGACACCAAGAAAGTGCCACATCGTGATTTCTACAATGTTCGGAAGGTTGATACCCACGTGCATCACTCGGCCTGCATGAACCAGAAGCATCTCCTTCGCTTCATCAAGAGCAAAATGAAGAAGTCACCAGATGAGGTGGTGCTGCACAGAGATGGCAAATACCTCACCCTGCGAGAGGTTTTCGAGAGTATCAACTTGACGGCGTACGATCTCAGTATCGACACGCTGGATATGCATGCTCACACCGACTCGTTCCATCGTTTCGACAAGTTCAATCTGAAATACAACCCAATCGGAGAATCCCGTTTGCGTACCATCTTCCTGAAGACGGACAACCTGATCAAAGGCCGCTACCTCGCAGAAATCACCAAGGAGGTCATCGCGGATCTGGAGTCCAGCAAGTACCAGGTCGTTGAGTGGCGTATCTCGATCTATGGCCGGTCGATGGACGAGTGGGACAAGCTCGCTGCATGGGTTGTTGATAACAAGCTCTTCTCACACAACGTGCGCTGGCTCATTCAAATTCCCCGTCTGTACGATGTGTACAAGGCGAGCGGAACCATGGAGACGTTTGAGCAGATCGTCAAGAACATATTCGAGCCGCTCTTCGAGGTCACCAAAGACCCCCAGAGCCACCCCAAGCTTCATGTCTTCCTCCAGAGGGTGGTCGGTATCGACAGTGTCGACGACGAGAGCAAGGTCGAGAGACGCCTGTTCAGGAAGTACCCCGTCCCCCGAGTCTGGGACACGAAGCAGAACCCACCCTACAGCTACTGGATCTACTACATTTTCGCCAATATCACTTCGCTCAACTTCTGGAGGAAGCAGCGCGGCTTCAACACGTTTGTCATCCGGCCGCACTGCGGTGAGGCTGGTGACGTCGAGCATCTCGCGGTGGCTGCCCAGTGTGCCCACAGCATCAGCCACGGCCTACTGCTCCGCAAGGTGCCTCTGCTGCAGTACATTTTCTACCTCGAGCAGATCGGTGTGGCTATGTCTCCACTCAGCAACAACGCTCTGTTCCTGGCGCTGGAGCGCAACCCGTTCTACCAGTACTTCAAGCGCGGCCTGAACGTGTCCCTGTCCACCGACGACCCTCTGCAGTTCGCGTACACCAAGGAGCCGCTGATGGAGGAGTACGCCGTTGCGGCGCAGATCTACAAACTCAGCCCCATCGACATGTGCGAGCTCGCAAAAAACTCGGTCAAGCAAAGCGGATATGAGCACTCTATAAAGCAGCACTGGCTCGGCCCGAACTTCCTGAGGCCCGGGTTTAGGGGCAATACGATGGTCAAGACCAATGTGCCTGACCGGAGGGAGGAGTTCAGATACCGTACCTTGCTCGAGGAACAGCAGATGTGAGTTTGCCCATGACTTAACTTGTGATGCCTGAAAACTGACCCGAGACCAGGGTCGAGATGTACACCTCGTACACTTCAGATCCTTCGGCCGACCCAGCCACAGCCGCACCCAGCCGCACCACCTCAGCGGTCCCCAAGTCGCCGGCCACGATCATGAAGAACAGCCTCAACGTGGATGTGCAGACGCCAGTGCACCCACAGTCAAAGAGGGCGGCGCCGACGTCGTCGCCCTCAGTGGCACCGGTGCAGCAGCCGAACGCCGTGCATCCACCGCCCGGCCCCGGCGCCGCCCAGCCCGCGTCGTCGTGGCCGATAGATGGGATGAAGGACGCGTCCCTGTCCGGGAGCGAGCCGCGAATCTACCCCGGAATGATCAGCAGGAGGCAGAGGACCAACAGCCTCCGGCAGGGGTCAGGGCATGAGGCCGACGGCACGGCGAAGAGAGTTTCTATCAGCAACATGGATGAGGTTGAGGAAGAGGCTGTCAAGGAGTCGAAGGAGTGATATGGAGAGGGCTTGCTGTCCAATGGACCATCATGATTTTATAATGGATGGGGCGGCAGTGTTGTATTATTAGTGCTTGATAAGATTGTGATAGGATACCCGGTTGAGTTGATCCCATGTTTATGCGGGCCATTGTGAAGACAAGGCACCCATCTCGAAGGACAACGTGCATATGTAGCCGCCCGAGTCTTGCCCCTATTCGGATGTTATCGTGCGCGTGGCGCCGGCGGGGTTGGTGCGGCTGAGCTGAAGCATCCATCGCGCCGGCAACCTCCTGCATCGTGGAAATACCCATCCCAGACACTTTTCATAGCAGTGTGAGTTTCATGAGGACACTCATCGAGCATATCTGACAACAAGATGGCAGAAGCATCAAACCCGGCGGACTCGCCATTCAGCCCGCTCGACCCGTCACTCAGGCAGATCCGCCTGCTCCGCGTCGAGCCGAACCCATCCGACCTGAGCGTGGTGCTGGAGACCGTCTCGCTCGACCATGGCCCGCAATACACGGCTCTCTCCTACACGTGGGGCACGGAGATGTCCAGCGGCGCCGGCATCGCGCTGAACGGGCAGGGCCAGACCTGGCGGCTGCCCATCACGAGGAACCTCCAGGTTGTCCTGGAGCACCTCTGCGCCGACGGGGAGGAGCCTGTCACGCTCTGGATCGACGCGCTGTGCATCAACCAGGCGGATGTCGAGGAGAAGTCCCACCAGATCACGCTCATGAAGGACGTCTACAGCGGGGCCGAGTCGACCTGCCTGTGGCTCGGCCCGGCGGCCGACGACAGCGACCTCGCCATGGCGACCATTGGGGAGCTCTATGCGGCGAGGACATATGTCCTCCCCGACGGCACCCTGTCTGAGGCACATATCGAGGCTATCAACGCCCTGCAGCGGCGCGAGTGGTGGACCCGGATCTGGGTGCTTCAGGGTTGGTCGCCCAGCTTCTTTCCTGCCTTTACCATTTGTGATGCTCTCATGTAGTAACGCCTTGGCTTCACTTTGTAGAGGCCATGTTATCACCCAACCCCGTTGTGAGATGCGGCAACGCAGAGCTGCCCTTTGAGGCTTTCGTCCACCTCGACGACATCCGGCTGGGCTATATCCGGCCGGAGCGGCGCTCGCTCGACAACGCGTCGGGCGGGAGCCGATTCCTCATCCAGGGGAGCCCCTTTAGGCAGATCCTCACAAGCTATCCCGAGGAAAAGCCAAGGGTCAGGGCGGGCGTCATACCCCTGGCTGAGTATGCCCACATGGTCGATCAGTTCGATGCCACAAACCCGCGTGACAAGATCTATGGCCTCCTGGGGCTGGGGATGCCGTCCGACGTGCAATTCCTCGCGCCGGATTACTCACAGAGCGTTGCCGATGTCTGTACGTTGGTAACTTTTGTTGGCGGCTTGAATTCCCCAACACAAGTTGTGTTTCCTCGCTAGGGAGACACACTCACCTCGGGCTGCACAGAAAGTCGCTAACACATCGGCAGACACCCGAGCGACGGCCCGCTTCATCATCCAGTACCAGGAGCTCATCTGGCTGCAGTTCGACAACGACAACAAGAGCCCCAGGCACGCGCTGCCGTCGTGGTGCCCGGACTACTCGACGGGGCCGGGCCGGCCCCCGCGCGGCTACTTAGCCATCACGGCCGTGGGGCCGGATCCCTATTGCGCCAGCGGCGAGTCGTGCTGGGGCGCGACGAGGCTGTTTATCTCAGGGCTCTTCCCGACCCCGGCGTGGGGCGAGATGCACCTGCGCGGGCTCGACTTCGACGCCGTCGAGTACGTCGGGCCGAACCCGTTCGTGGAGCGGTACACGGGGAATGTGCTTGCTGACAGGATGGAGAACGTCAGGGTGCGTAATGCGCAGACGAGGGATAATGTGCTGGCGTGGGAGCAGGCTGTGCTGGCCAAGTGGCAGCGGGACGGGTTCCCTTATGCCCCTCTGGGGATGGGGCAGAACGAGGCCTTCTGGAGGGCGCTGATGTGGGACCGTGATTGGGACAAGAACAAGGTTCCCCTGGAGCACGGGCGGTACTTCGATGCGTGGCTCGGCCGCGCAGATGTCGACGCTTCTTACGCCGCGGCCAATAGCAGCGCAGGCATGGACGAGGTCGAGCTTCGCAGGACGTTCGTCAAGCCTTTCACTGACTGCTGCATCTCTCGGTCTCACGGCCGGTCCTTTGTCATCACGAAGAGGGGATATGTTGGACTCGCACCCTTTAAGACCTCCGTGGGTGACAAGGTCACGGTCCTGCAGGGAGGGACTGTGCCGTTCGTGCTGAGGGAGCGCGCAGCTGCTCCTGGGAAAGGCATCGATGGTGCAGCTGGGCAGGTGGAGTCCACAAAGTTGCGGTGCGAGTTCGTGGGCGAGGCGTTCGTGCTCGGAATCATGGAAGGCCAGGCCGTGGCCCAGGCCCGGCAGGAGGATGTCAAGGCGTTTGTTCTTACCTGATTGCCCATGGTTCATAGACATACTTTTTGTATACTTTGAGTTCCTCTACTAAACTGGAACAAGAATGATTATCCTAGTGGGACGAGAGACAATATAGGTTGTAGGCAGTTACGGCCAATTTCGCATAGCTTTGGACAGTATTTATTTGATCTTTTGTAAACCACTTAGTACTGTGTTAGAAGCTACTATTTTACACCGAAAGTCTTAGTATTGGGCCGCTCCGATTTGTGCTGGCACTATCAAGCGATTGAGGTTGAAGCCAACTCAAGCTAGTTTCAGCTTCGCCACATTCGAGGCGGCATTGCATTCGTCTTTGTCTACACCCTCTGGTTCCTCCCGTCCGCCACGACGATGACCGAGATGTTCCGGATCGGTACTTGGGTCACCTTCGTCTTCAACGTCGGTTGTCTGGTGGAGCTGAGATTGGGACTGTTCGGGAAGGGCGTTGACGCGCTTGTCGACAGCTGGCAAGTGGATCAGGGCGCGAGGCAGGCTTGAGAGTTGCTCAGTGGCTCCATTGTTTTATGTTGTGCTGTGGCGGGATTCATGTATTGGGTTAGAATACGGGATTTCGCACTTGCAAAAACGGAGGGCACACGGGTGTATCAAATTGTACCATAGCCAGCCAATAAGAACACATTACCCAGGCCTAATCCGCCCAACTACAGCTAATACCTATACGCCTAACTTGAATTGGGTGTGTGACTTGGGTGTATGGGTGTCTGGTGTAAAGGTATTGGGTATATGGGTATCAGGTACGTAGCTGTGTGGGGGTGTTGATCGTGTAGGTGTGTGAGTGTGGGTGTGGGTGGGTGTGAGAATTCTCACGTGGTTTAGAGATGGCGTTGTACCAGTGCACCCTCTGTTTTTGCAGGTACGAATTTCTGAACTCTTGGGTTCTTGGTTATGGTGCAGCATCGACGTTGGAAGATGTGAAGGAGGATGTATTGATACTGTGGAAGAGGGTTTGACCCTGGGATGAAAGCCGGATGGCACCGCAGCATCTTAGACTCGGCTGTCAGTCATTAAGCTTGATTGGTTTGGCTCCTCTTTGGACGGCACCGCCGGGCTCAATCGCAGAGTTACCATTACGCACAGTCCTTGCGCCTCCGGGCTGGACCTTCACACCGAACTATTTTTGCATCAGTGCGTACGTGTTGCCTCGTCTGAAGCGGGTGGCGGGCTAATGATCTCCGCCGGGGTCAGGCCGGCTCGTTCATGCGCACATAGATTGACTTGTCTGAGCCTCACGCGATCAGTCATGTCAAGCATTGCTCGTCCCCGCCGAAAAGAGACGCAGCGTGGGGCCATCAGTCAGCCTTACGGCATTTGCGAGACAGGCCCTCCCCGGGCCAGACGCACCGTCGTTGAGCCGCGGTTTTGCCTGGACACGTCAGACGGGACTGTCGTCCGATATGCGACCGGACGCAGCGTCCACCTCGGATTGACGAGGCTTGTGTGTTCCCGCCTGCGCCCTGCCGAAGGCGGCCTTCCGGGGGTGTCATCGAGTTCATTGGCGCGTTGTTTCAATCGTGTCTGAAACGGCGTACGAATGTCAAACCAAAACCTGCCGGGTGGTCTACGTGGGTACGGGCCATGCTTCCGCATTGGTGAGGGCCTCGCGGAAGGTGGGGGGTGTCCCCTTCTGGAGGCGCAAAAGGGGTACAACGAGGCCTCATGAAATCTGATATAAAAGATCGCGAGGATATCATCAAGTCGTTCAGAAATGTTCTTGACCAGCCTCATCTCAAATCAGGATTCCCATCTCCACATTTCCTCTTCTTCAGTGATACCCATTCAAGTTGTGCATTACTGGACCACCACATATCTTTCACAAACAATTTGAAGTTCATATTTCAGCAACAGCAACAACGACTTCAATTCTACACATCTACACCCCCCTGCATAACACACACATCTATCATCCACAATGAAGTTCTCAACCGTCTTCATCCTCCCTCTCGCCGCCGTGGCATCCGCACAAGTGAGTCCGTGCCCCCTTTCTTACAGTTCGTCTACCACACACACACACAACGAGCCACTTGCTAACAACATCCTCCCCAACAGCCACAGGGCCCTCCATCAGAACAAGGTCCGGGATCACCAAACAGCCCTCAGACAGCATCCTCGCCAACGGGAGCAGGGGGTGCCCCGTCCCAGCCGACGGGCGGGCTGCTCCCAGGCTCGGGGACGGGCTCGGGCTCAGGCTCGGGGGCATCGGGTCTGCCAAGCCAAGGGGGGGCCGGCGGGCCGGGGGGGGCGGGAGCGGGAGCAGGAGCGGGTGGTGGCTCTCGATCGACGGGCAGTCTCGCCGCGGGCCCGAGCGGTGGGGCGTTTCAGAGTGGGAGTAACGGTGGCAACAACGGGAGCGCGCCGACGCCGACGGGCGGCGCAAAGGCGACGGGCCGCGGCCGCGGCGGCAGCCAGACGGCCAGCGGCAGCATCAGGGCCACGAGGACTGGGTCGCCCGCTGGTGGGGCGAGCAGCGTGTCGTCGGCTTCGGCGTCTGCGTCGGCGGTGGTGTCTGGTGCCGGGGCCAGTGCGAGGACCAGTGCCTGGGCTGCTGGCAGTGGCGGGCTGGTGTCTGTCCTTGGCCTTGGGGTTACGTTTGTGCTGTTTATGTGAGGGGCATATGCGACTGTCTCGGGACAGCTGTGACTTTGCAGCCATGGGAGTGACGAATTACGAGATACCAGAGCATATGAATGAGAGTCAGTTTGTTGAACAATTGATAGTCAACTGGTGTGCTCAGATATACTCAGATCTGACATACCAGATAGCCTTCCCATGTTGAGATGTTTGCCACACAGACGTCTCGACTCCGACTCGAGGTTGAAGTTGGGGTTGTGCCCATGATGTACTGCCTCCGCATGCTTTGACTTCCTGCTGAAATCTGGGACATCACCATCTATATACTTCTTGCCGTCACATCGTTGTGGTTTCATGTTGATGCTGGTGGAAACTTACGTATCGGCGCACGACATTCTCCGAGAAACATGAAGTTCAGTTCGGAACGATCACCAGCTTCAGATGCAGAACCAGAATGTGTGTCGTGTGACTGATAATACATTATGATATGACTAAAATACAGTGTAAAGTCTCGTACAGTAGGAAGAAAATGGCACACTATTTTCGCAATTTACATTCCGTCGTGACATACTGCCCGCCCTCAGCCAAAATCAGAGCCCAGGGATATCAATCTCGTCACCGCCATCTTCATAACGAAGGCCAAACAAGCCGCTCACAACATTAAAGACACAAACATCCCCATCGTGGCAAGAAGAGCGGCCGACCAACACGGCGCGCTCCCCAGGGCAGCCGAGGCCATGACGACGCTGAACGGGCTGCCCCCGCCCAGCCCACGGTCCTCCTCGTCCGACGTGGCGGTTTGCGTCCCGGACGCCGAGGGGTAGGCCGTCGCGGCCGTCACCGAGGTGGCGAAGCCAGATGCGGACGAGGCGGTGGGCGTGCCCTTCGCCAGCACCAGCTCGCCGCTGATGTCCTCGCCGTCGTCGCTGCCCTGAGAGGCCGAATTAACGGTATTGGCCTGTGTGGCCTTTGACCCGGAACCCTCCGTCTTGGAGGCTTCGCTGCTGGTGGTCGCGCCGGCGATGGGGTTGTTGGCTGGGGCCTGTTCGGGGGCTGTCGTCTGTTTGGATTGTGGGTTGGCGTTGTCGGTGCTGCTGGGCTTGACTACCGTGGTCTCTGACGTGGCCTCAGGCTGGATCTGGTTCGCGTGGTCTCCGGCTGTTGCTGATGTCGAATCCGATGCTGGTGGAGGGCTTGGGGCGGGGTCTGATGGCGGCTCTGCGACAGTCGTGGCCTCTGGGGTCGGCTGCACGGGCGAGATATCGGTGAGTTGCGCCACGGGGACTATCGCCGCCGCGGTGATTGAGCTAGTCTCAGCCGAGGTGACCGGCTCCGGAGGAGGTTGCGTCTCGGAGGGAATGCTCAACTCGGATGTCGATGTTTGTGTCTCGGCTGGGACGGCGGGCTCCGGCCGGGAGATGGTTGGGTCGGTCACTGTGGTGGGAGCCGGGCTCGACGGTGTCATCTCTGCTGCAGGCTCGACTGCTGTTGGGCTTTCCGCGGGCAATGGAATGGTGAGTATGTCGGGCGATGTTGAAGTCTCAGTCTCGACCCCTAATGGTTGGAAGCTTGGAGTTGTGGGCGTTATCACTACCGGTAGCGGCTCGATGGAAGACGACGATGTGGTACTCGTGCTCGTGCTGGCGGCAAGTGTGGCCTGGATATTCACAGCAGCATTCGCAGCGTCCTCGATCTCGTCGTCTGACACTGGCTTCTCGAGTTCCTTGCAGCCCGTCTGCATCGGCTGCAGAAGATTTGAATCCAGGGCGACAAGTTCCTCGACGCAATCCGATACAGTACAGGCTATGATGGCCTCCAGCAGGCCATCCCGGGAAGCCTTGCACATTTCCTTCTGGTTATCTTCTCCGTCCATGCTGTAGCCTGTCGCTCCAAGGCATGTGCTCACGCAGGCCGAGAACTGGAACGTAACAATATCAGAGCCATCATCGTCGTCTGCGAGGACGTGGGCCGAGAGGAAGACGGCGATGGACAGAAGCGCGTTGCGCAGCGTAGTAAGGAGCATACTGCTCAACCTTTTTTTCTTTTTTCTTTTTTTTTTCTTTCTCTTTTCTTGTCCCAACTAAAAACGAACGACTGTTGGGCGGAGAGTGGGTAAAGAGCGACAGAGAGATCTGTGACGAAGGAGAGAAGCGCTGGCCAGCAGCCGTAGCGAAGCACCGCTGAGGCACTGCGGTCAACAGGCACGGGAGGAAAGGGAAAAGATGCGTGTCGTCACAACTCGCTCGAGATGTGCGGGAGATCTCAGATTCGTCCCAAGTTTTGAACACCATGGAGCCGGCGAGGAACACGTTCTCTTTTCTCCTGGTACCCGGTTCGGAGTTACGACCACCCTTGCTGCCATGCCGCTGGGCTCCACCCGGATGAAGCCCTCACTCACCCTTGAACTCGAAGAACTCCTCCTCCTCCTCCTTGTCCCTGCGTGGGATGGGAGAGGGGGGTTCGGGGGCCACGGCCGTGCGGTCATGTCATGCTGTCATGTCCATGCCGGCGATGACTCTGGCGAAACCGAGTCTGCGCGTGCGGACATTGCTTGCCCTTTTGAGCAGTGCTTTGGTGCTCGGCAGCGTTTGGTAAATTCTCCGAAGGCCATTCTGGGCTCCCCCGTTGCCCTATTCAGACCAGTCAGGATGCGGGCGGGAAACATCGTGCATTTAACGATTGGTGTTTGAAACAAAACGGTGCAGGGGTCTTTTCTCCTTGGGGGCCCACACGCGAGGTCCATTCCATCACCTTCGATGCGCCTAGGCTTTCTTCGGTCGGCGGCGGTGGGAATTCAAGGGGCCTCGATGGATCCCTCCCCCACGGCGAAAGAATCCTTCCAACAAGATTTGGAGAGCCACATCTTGATTAGGGCGCTTGTGGACGGGGGCCACATAGACATGGGACGAATCATCGGATCTCAGCCGAGTCGCCTGTCGCTCTGTCGCTCTGAAGATCGTGGAGCCCGTTCGCAGGTGACATGACATGCTGCAGGCAGGCCCTCTTTTTTTGCGACAGCGAAAGCGGGCCCACCACGCGACGATCTCCAATGTGAGTTACTGCATCTGGCCGGTCTCTCCTCTTTGGACACAACCTTTCCAGATGGGAGACGAAGATCTCAGGAACGACAGACAGCCTTGGCTGGGGGAATTACGATGATGCTGATAAACATCCGAGGTCATTGGCGCCGCGGCTGCCGGGGCCCGAGGATCCGAGCACCTCGCACGTCGTACGATTCATCCCCGTCCAACTCGGTCGCCAACCAACGCCGCAGGAGTATAGATAGGAGAACCCGATCCTGCCTCCTTTCCGCGCCCAACACGTATGGCCAGGCTCTTCGATTGCAGCAGCAAAAGTCTTACAGCCCAGCTAAGACTTCGTATTCGATACGCGGCCATGTTGGTTCAGACCGGAGTTATATTTGAGGCTGTCTGCATAATCCAAGATGATCCTGCGCCCCAAATGGCGGTTTCAGTGCCGTGCCTCCAACGATGAGAATCGGTGACAACAACTCAAGCTCCCAGGGATCAACTCAACGCCTCCGGATCAAACGTGCACTATTTCTCAAGTCCGTGCCCGTCACGACGACTCCTCGTAGAAATAGCAGAACGGACCAGACGTGGTTGACATCACATCCCGTATCTTGATCGACGGCCCCGCATAACCCATATCGATGATATCGTCAAGCTCAGCGAGGCGCGAGGGCGGAGAGTTGGCCCACGTGATGTGCCCATACGTACCGTTGTCAAGCTGTGTATATCTAGTCGAGGGTTCGCGTGTTTGCCTGTTTTGGGTTTCGCTAAGTCTTGCGTTCTCTTCCTCTGTGGAAGGGGATTGGGATCGTGGTGGTCACACGTACCACAACGCCCACAGGCGGTCCATCTGTCCGTGGTGCACCCAGATCGCTGGGTCTCCTGGTGAGGTGAATAGGTCACCACCTGGATCACCACTACAAAGGTGTCAGCATCGCGAGATGGATACTCCCTTCCACGGCTGTTGGCCAGCTTACTTGATCACGTAGTGCCCGCCGCCGTGAGGGCCGATCCCAACTGTATATGGCACGCCCTCGGACAGCAGACGGTAGTCGGTGATGGTCGGCTTCTCTAGCAGATCTGAATATGGGTTAGTATTTATGAAGTGTTCATGTATTCCTTTTAAGGAGTCTGGTGGCAGAGTCAAGTCAAGGGAACAGCATGACCAGGGCAGTCGCAACCAAGGAGGAAAACCAGCACAAACAGAAGGAAAAGGTTTTCAACGGAAGATTAGTACCGGTTTACACTTACCAAGGACAGTGGTGTAATTGCAATACCTCTCATTAATACCCGGCCCAACATCCCTCTTCAGACCGCGGGGGTTGTAACCCAGGCCCCCATCAGGACCCGGTTCAGTGCCAAACGTGCCGCCGAAAGGACCAAGGTTGATGGTCATGTTGGCGAAGGGCCCCGTCACGACGTAGCCACCGCCCAGCCCAGCAGGGAGCTGAATGTCGCCTCCCGACACGCCTTCGGGGGGAGTGATGACCGTCCCGTTGTGTGGGATATACTGTCCGTTACCCCCTAGGCTATATGGGTCACCGTTGAATATGGGCGAGTCTTGGGGGGCTTTCATGTACTTCGGCCAGTCCCAGTACTACCACAGTTTAGACGCTTGAACGCAACAAGGAGAGAAGAGAAGAGGAGTGACGAACAGGTTGGTGGCCGCGGTAGCCGCACTCGTCCCGGAGAGCAGTCTCGTAGACGTGAACAAACCAGCGATGCCAAGGCATGAAGTTCCCCGTGAAGTGCAGCGTCAGGGTCTGGTTGATGTGGACGGCAACAAAGTCGTCAAACTAACGGGGCCGCGTGAGGTCAGTCCAGCCCGCAGCAAGAGTAGAAAAGGCTTGGTGTTGGACTTACGCGAGACCTCGCCCCCGGCGCGACGCTGGCCGGCGTGCGCGCCGGTAGGCGCTGGAGACACTTGACGGCATTGACATCTGTTGACGCACGGCTTCAATAGTCTGTCGCGAAAATGCGGACGACGAGATTCCCCATAGGCCCTTGAAAAGGGGAGGTTACAAGATGTAACGGAAGAAAGCAGGGGAATATGCATACAGTCCAGTCTTTCAGCCTCGGAAAGCGAGCCGCTGGTTTAGACATTGATCAGCTCCTCCATCCCGACTCACACACCGAGAGCCCGTGCTCAAATCCTCCCAAAAACTCACTATTCCCTGCGGTAGACGATAGTGTCCGACGTGCAGCGCGATGAGATCGGACCTCCGCTGCAGTCATCGTCCGGGGACGCATCCAATTTGCCCAGGAAGTCAGACGTGATGGAGCTGATGAGCTGGGTGACCTCCTCTTTGGCGCAGTCGCTGCTCTGCGGGCTGAGCGAGCTCGGGAGGCCCAGGATCGGCGCGACGCACGTCAGTAGCAGCGCTGAAACATGTGTAACGGGCGTGGTGGCTCTCATGCTGGGCAGCTATGTCGAGACAGGGCACGCATAAGCCACACACACAAAGGGGGAGGAGGCTGGTGTTTCCTCATCGATAGACTGGGAGGATTCGAGACACGGACACGCACAATCACACAGTCACACACCCATACACCCACACATGTTTGGGAGATGACCAGGTGAATTTGGTCCCCAGAGAGGCCATGCGAATATCTTAAAAAGCTTCGCCCCCCTATGCGGGTGGACGACCCTCACCTCGCCACGTGAGCCACAGAGTTGGCCATTCCAGCATAAGCGAGCCACCGCGCCGCCCGAGGATGTCAGCACTACATATTGGCGACCCCGTGTTGTGTGTCATCGTCCTCTTCAGTATGTAAGCTCCCCAGGATGCGCCAAGGAGAGAAGATGCAAGCTGGGACGAAATAGCCTATCAAGAAAGAAACAGGTTGTATTGGCCTGCAGGAATGAGCCACTCGCGAGATGCAGGTTCCTGGGTTTTGGTGGTGAGAAACAAGGGTGTTGTCCACCCATACCGTAGCATCTGCTAATCTGCAGCAGGGACAGGGACAGGGGCGCGCCGTTCCGTCGGGTACTTCAAGGGACCGGTTCGTCCAATCGCGGTAGACTCCGGTGCCATGGGGGCCCTGTCGGTCCCCAGTCGACTGCGACGGCGGAGACGAGGCTGATTCGGCCTCAGGAACACCAACTGGCGCGTCGACGGTGAAGCAGCCGGACCTTACTCTTCTGGTCCGGATCTGCAGATCGATCTTCAAGAACCTGCTTCAAGCCCAGTCGGTCGGGATGCCGGTCGATGCTACGGCCCCCTCCTGCTAGCAAACCAACAGCGCCTCCTGCACATGCAGGATCTGGTGGGAGGCGGCCTATTGGATTGCTTCGTCCATCCCTTCCGAGACCCTACCCTCGTTCTCTCTTATTGTTACGTTAGTATTTCATCACTACATGTTCATATTCCCAGGTTCCATCTCATCTCCTGTCGGAACTATAGCCAAGACCACAAGTACTTTTATATGCAGCTCAGGGACCTGCCGAGCACCGGAAAAAAAACAACCATGCAAGAGATAGGAGGCTTCACTGTGAGCTTTCGTGCCACACGAGGTTCCCGCTAGCAGTGTCACTGGTCAAGTCATACCCAGATGTTTGGGGACCCTCTCGGGCCACCTGGGCAGCTAAGCCGGACGAGACAGCTCGAGCACAATGTTCCGATGTCGATCTGCACGCTTAACGCGGCCCGCGTAGTGATTCTCGAGCACCGTTACATCATGTGGCTTACAAGCTCCAGGGACCAAAGAGTTGCAACCTGAGCCCTGGTGGATTAATGCCTCGCGCCCGGGAACTCGGCCGCGATGCGCCACCCCAAACCAGCGGCGCCTGCCCCGGCTCTCCGCTAGATGATGGTCAGGGACCATAGCCTATGCATGCTATATTGCAAGGCATCTCAGCCTAGCCTGGTGAGGAACCATTCATTGGTATTGAGACGTTTCCGCGGAAATTTCCTATGGAAGACAATGAGCCGTCCCAGGCACACGGAAAAGAAAGCCTGGCTATCCTGTTCTGTTGCTTCGTGGTGGCTGCGAGGACTCGAACAGATAGCGTCACCGCCCGTTTCGTTCTCATTGCGTCAATATCATCCGAGTACGAGTAGCTGACCCGTCTCTCGAGGTACAGTTCAGTCAGGCTGCTGTGGATCCGTTATGCCTCAGCATTCATAACACGTGAGAAAGAATATGTCTACACAGACTTACGCATACGTGCTCATCAAATCCTGAAGGCCTCTTAGGCCTGAGGGCAAGAAAGGATGCGAACCCCTGGATAATGGAAGATAAACTAGCGTATACTACCATTGGGATCATCGCTCGCCATGCTTCAGTCTCTCTTCCGGGTGAATGCCCATATGCAGCTCGGTGACGCCCAACGCAACGTCACATAAACCATCGTAAATGCTTGCTCTTTCCTGTGGAATCACATGAAAAGAAGTCTACGCAAAAGGTGGTTATGTGCCCGCCTGCGCATCATATGGACACCTTGTACGTGGGCTACCTAGGTAATGTCAAGGCTGTTATTAGTGCGATCCTTCAGCCACTTATCAGCGAGGCCTAGGAGCAAGGTCCTCAGCTATGGTGTTTTGACCTTGGAAGCCACAAGCCACAATCTCCTACAGCTATACCCAAATGCAGGAAATGTCGATCATCTAGATCTAGTCCCTGATCTAACCAATAGCTGACCCAACACATTGACCACCCTGCCACTCTCCCACATCTCCCACGCTTCACACACGTCCCTGGATTGGGCGTGCCATCCCGTGTCAACGCCGCCTGGGGTGATGCTTTGACCTCTCGGGCAGCATTTGTTGTTGCGTAATACCACACGAGAGAGAGATACCCGTCGGCCTCACAGTGTCGTGATGGGAGCCAGCTGCCAACCTTGGAAGCTTGGTTGGACCGGGCTCTGCAACCCGCCCCTGGCGCCCGCACCGCAATCCAACCCGGGCCAGGGACTGCCGTGCGCCCGCCCACCAACCCCTACGAGTCCGGCTAAGAGAATAGACTATCCTCTGTACTTGGTGTGATGTATGAGGAATCAAAATAAAGACAAGAGACCCCTCGGGTCCCGAGATTAGAACCGACCAAGGAAACCTCCCCAGCGTAAAGAAACCACCGCCCTCGCCTATATATATATATATATATATCACCAATACAACCGTGCCCAGACCGAGAAAAGCCCACCAGCCAGCCAGCATGGCAGACCCAGCCGCCACGACAACGAACCCCCCAGACATCAACCGCGGGCCCCAGATCCTCGCCGTGTGCGGGACGCTGGTCGGGCTCGCCGTGGCGGCCATGTCCCTGCGCGTCTGGGTGCACGCGACCATCACGCGCCAGCTCGGGTGGGACGACGGGCTCATCGTCGCCGCCGCCGCCGTCATGCTGGCCGAGATGCTCGTCATCGTGCCCGAGGTGCGCCACGGCGCCGGCCGCCACGCCCAGCACATCCGCCCGGCCTCGGACGCCGTCGTCGGGCTGCACCTCAACTTCGTCACCCAGCCGCTGTGCCTGGTCAGCCTGTGCTGCACCAAGGTCAGCGTCGGGCTGTTCCTCCTGCGGCTGAAGCCGTCGAGGCGGTTTGTCTTGTTCATACGTGGCGTGATCGTGTTTACTGTCTTGTCGGCTGCCGGGAATTTCTGTGAGTCTCATGTGTGATCCGTACTATAAAAGACGGAGTCGGCTCGGGGACTGATTGTCTTCAGTGACTGTTTTCTTCCAATGCACGCCGCTGAAATTCATCTGGGACCACTCGATACCGGGCGGCAGGTGTATCCAAGCGAGGGACCTCAAATTCGCCGCCTTCTTTAACTCCAGTGTCTCTCTCCTGACCGACCTGATATTCGCCCTACTACCGGTCCCCATATTGTGGTCTGTACAGCTCAATTGGAAGGTCAAGCTTGCTGTCAGTGCGGTCCTCGCTCTGGGTATTTTGTAAGCAAGTACTCTTTTCTACGTGAGTGGAACAAAAACTGAACACGTAAAAGTGCGTCAGCAGCAGCTGTTGTCAAAATGACCTTTCTATCCAGCTACGGGTCCCATGGAGATTTCCTCTGGGATAGTACAGATATAACAATCTGGTGTGTGCGAAGTATAAATATCATACACCATACCATAGCAATAACATCTCCCATAAACCTCTCACTGTGTGCCTTAAGTTGATTTTGCTCTTGGAACAGGACGACAGTCGAAATATGCACAGCGATAATCGCAGCTTCGATCCCCAGCATGAAGCCCCTATTCAAGGCCATCCTCGAAGGCTCGTCGGCCCTCAGCCGCAGGACGAACAAGTACATTAGGAACACCGATAGTCTGGCAAACGCAACGAAGCACACGGAGAACGGCATCGAAATGTACAAAAGTCGACTCAACAGCACAGCTGTTGCGAGCGGTGCGCACCGTCAGTTCGACAACGAGTCCGAAGAAATGATCCTCTCGGAGCAGGATGGCATCCAGAAGTTGACACATGTCTCTGTCTCGATCGAAGACCCCGAGGACTGCGCGGGGAAGATATAGTAATGGGTGTCTTCACCATCGCTAATCATTTTCTTCTTCTTTCTCACCGAGAAAATCGCGCTCATAATATCTGATGTAAGGAGATAGCTACCCTACTCCGGAAACATGGATTTACGATACCTTTTGAAACTTCATGCTATGCTCTTGATTGTTATAAGTACAGCAAAAAGTTGCGGGCGAAAAGAAAGGGAAAAGACGTTCTATTTACCAGGTTCCTCCAAGTTTCGATAATATTTCAGGGAAGCTAAATGATATCCAACACTTGAAACTTCAGGCAACCAACCTCTTATGACATCAAAGATTACCAGCCGCTGTGATTCAGCATTCTTTTGCTCTTCCTGCCTCAAGAAATGTCCCGAACACCCCTCGAAGAGACTCAAAGTCCACTCCGAAAAATAAAGACCAATCGAACTACCGGTCTGTGTCATCAATTTTTCCACCGAGCCTGGGTTGGCAAGTCCTTTTCCGCTTCGGGTCCACACAAGCTAGGACACCAAAGTTTACTCTGTGTCGCGTCTTTCAGACGATTTTCCTTTCCCGCCCTCTTCAGGACGATGGAGGTGGCCTATACCGTCACAATGCGAAAAGAGTCTTGTCCTACACACACACACACACACACACACACACACACATAAAAGATATTTACCATCGACTTCAGGGATTAGGCTGATTACGGTACCTACTAGAGAGCTACCTACTAGAGAGCTAGGAGCCCCTTTCACGAAGCCCGGCGCCACTGGACCACTCGGGAGGCTGAGAGGGGGAGAAAAGCAAAGGAGAAGAAAAAACAGAATCACCGAGCTACACACCTTGAGCGTCTGTTTTTAGGGTTGCCAAGTAGTTTGGGGCCGTGAGTAGAATCCAAATGGATGTACATACAACACTCGACCCACCTTGCGAACCAGAGGAACATCTGGACACTTGAGATTTACAAGCTAAATTTGGCAGCAAGACTAGCTACTTGGCATATGGGGCACACATAAAGCCGTGGAGATTTCCTCCCAGCGGCCTCCATGTTGATATCGCGGATAGGATGCAATTGCTCGCGTGTGGAAAAAGTTGTCTCCACCTGTGAAACACCGGACCCGATTGAGCTTCGAAAGTCGGTATTTCAAGCCTCTCCTCCCATCTCAAGTTCATGAGCCACCTTTAGCTTTCAGTCGAGCCTGGGTCGCTCAGAAAGTCCCTCAATTGGTCCCGTAGCGAAATCTTCTCTCTCTTCGATCCACGTGGGCCTGGATGAGGCGACATACCAGTGAGATCCATCTCCAGAAATCCTCGAGCAACGTCCTCCGCCTCCTCTAGCCTTTCTGTCTCACGATCGGACAGCCTCGCACACGCGGCTCGTAGGTCCTCCCCACGTGCCAGCAGGAGGACGAGCGCCTCTGACCTTTCCACCACGGCGGACTCGACTCCGTTCATGGCTGCACATCTGCTGCCAAAGCTCGAGGCGCTCCGACCAGGCATGAGCCGGAAGAGAAACGTGACTTGGTCATCTACGCTCTCCGTTTCGAGGTCTACGCGGACGTCCATGTGTGCAAAAGACAGATTTGGCGTGTTGGGGAGAAGCTTGTTCTCGAAGATCTCGTGGAAGTGCGTCGCTGCAAGGACTCTGGGTGCATCCTCAGCGAGGTTGAGGAAGTGAGCAAGGAGGGCGCTTAGAAGCCCAGCACCGTCCATTGCGTTGGTGCCCTTGCCAAACTCGTCGATCAGGATAAGGCTCCGTCGTGTTGCAAAGTTGATTGAGAAGGCAGCCTGCTTCAGGTCGATAGCAAAGGCGCTCTCATTTCGCGACACGCTCTCCCTTGTGGCGATCCGGGTCAGCAACCGGTCTGTCAGGCCGATACAGGCCTGGTCAGCGGGCACAAAGCTTCCGATGTGGGCGAGATAGACAATGAGGGCCACCTGCTTGAGGTAGACGCTTTTTCCAGAATGATTCGGTCCTGTCATGACCAGCATACTCGGTACCTCTCCCATGAGGTCGGACACGATCGTCTCATCCGCGGCGCGGTCTCCGGAGCCTCCAAGGAGGAGCGTATCGTTGGCTATGAAAGACGGCACCACAAGCTCCTGAAGTGGATGTCTACCTCCTTGGATCTGGATGATGTTGGTTGAGGTTAATTGCGGCGCTGTCATTTTATACTTGTCGGCGCCAAGTGCTAGGGCGAGAAGGCTGTCAAGCTCTCCGCAAAGGTCCGATGCTTCTATTAGAGCTTCCTCGTGCTCGAGAGTTCTGACGCTGAGCTCGTGGATGATCTCGATTTCCTTGTCTACCATAATCCGTCAGAAATATTATTCCTCAAGGGCGGCTTGCAAACGCAAACATACCGACAATCATGCAGTACAGATCCCCATACTGTCCGTCGAGCTCTTTCATGCGTCGATTCTTGTAGTAGATGTCCCCATCACTGATGAACATCCGCTCCCAGACATCATCACCGAGGCCCTCTCCCTCGTAGTTCCCACGTCCGGTCTCAGGATTGAGGCTTACGACTGTCAGGAACCCGATCTGTGGGTAGAATATGCAGTTCTTGACGTATTGCTGAGCCCATTCCGGGATTTCTTGAATCATGTGTGCGGCGACTTCGTTCAAGAAGTACTCGAGACCGTCGTAATTGTGTTTGAGCTCATCCAATTCTGCACTCACTCCCTGCATGACACAGGTCCTGCGAGCCTCCTTGGACTGTTGAAAGTCGATGGTTCCGGCTATGAGCTCTCCAACCGGTAGTAGATCACTCTGCCGAATGCCATGCACGATCTGCATCAACTGAGTCAGCAAAGAGGCGCAATGCGAGGCTATTAACGCCATACCCTCGTCGTGATTGAGAGAACTTCTGCGCCATGGAGCTTCTGGACTGCTTCTCGAAGCTCAGCAGTAAAGGCACAGAAAGCCTGCAGTGATGCCCACGTACCCCTTTCAATGGAAACACGTCCGGATGGGAGGCTGATTCCTTTCTTCAATTGGAGGAGGTTGTGCTTGATGTTTTTGATCTTCCGCAGCAACTTTCCGATATTGTCAATGTCGGCGCCATTTTCTGGACGAAGCAGAACTGAGATGCTCTGCTGGCGCTCCTGGATCAGTTCCAGATCAGTACTCGGCCGCAAAAACATCTGCCGCAGCTTTGTTTTGCCTTGTGCCGTATGCGTTAGTACATGGAACAGACCGTATAGAGACAGACCCTCTTTTGCCCCCGTTTTGGACTTGTCAGGCCCCTGGTTCATGAAGTTTGGATGGTTTTCGGACCCAAGAATTTGTAGAGACGTCAATGTGTCAGTATTGACAAAGAGGGAGTCTCTGAGAGTAAACATTTCGATGGATCGTATCCTGAATGCGAACTTCGCATCCGGGTCATGGGAGAGGTATTCAGCCGCCTTCCTGCGCTGGATGTCGCCGAGGACTGCACCGGCACAGCCCACCTTTGACCGGTGAGCGAAACCATCGAGCCCCAATGGGTGGGTGTTGAACTCACGGAGAAACGGCTGTCTAGATTGATCCAGGTGGCTAGTTGCAGTTCCCTGGCGTGCCTCTCATCGTTCATGTCCGCTCCGCCTTCAGCTTCGTCCCCGGCTGCGGTGTTGAAATGCATTGTCCGCCGGCGCAAAGAGTCAAGATCCAAATTGATTAGGTGGCTTTTGGCACTCTCGTAGTTGAACTCGACTGAACCTAAGGTACGCAATATGTAGGCACCATGTACGCCACCTGTTCAAAGTATCAGCATGGTGCTGCATGGCTTGAAGTGGAGTGTTTTTGCCTTCTTCTTTGTTGCGATGTCCCTGGAAGTCTTGGGCCCCAGCTTCCATGAACTGAACCAGATTGTCTGGGCTGCGGATGGATATGAGAACAGTCGTTGGCTCGACATGAAGGAGAAGTGTCTCGACGAGCTCGATGCCGGCCAATGGAATATCTTCTTGGAGAAAGAGCGCCTCGTCGATGGCAACATAGTAAGCACAGCCCACAGTGCCGTTGTCCCTCATGTCGATGGCCATGATGACCTCATTCATGGTATCGGGCTCATCGCTGCTGGGACGGTCACTAGAACGAAGCTCTTCGCATCTGCCATAACTGCTGGCCTGCACAGTGGATGGCGTTGCTGCTGAACGGGAAGATGAAGACAGCCGGCCTGCACTTGACTGTGGGTAAGAAGGCAATGATGGCGAGGACTGCACAGATGCATGGGACGAGAGGAGAGGAGATGTCCGTGGGGCAATGTTGTGTCCTTGTTGCAAAGGAGGCACCGGGGATGAGAAGATTGGAGGCGTTGAATGAGGCTGGATGAATTGAGACGAGGTGCTTAGACGACTGGGAACATTGCGAGGCAGTGAGGACGTTGAAGAGGTGGCAGAGGGCGTACGCGCGGCTGGAGTCGCTCGCCTTCTTTGGGATTGCGACGACATTGCTGCGCTGCATCCAGTGATGGTACGTTTGTGAAGTTGGCCGGCGAACTTGTGCACGAGTTGGCTTGATTTTCTGCACACGACTCTTGCCAGAATATCTAGGTGCCTAGGTAGTAGTACGTACCTGCCTAGATAATAGGTAGTCCATGTCGCATTGTACATGTCGCTCCTTCCCTCCGAGATGATGGCTCGATGTAGACGCTCCAAGTTGTTGGGATGCGTAAGACAACTTCAAGCCAGGCACTCGTTCCTCGACTGCCACATTGAGTACAGACAATCTCATACCGGACCATCTCTCCCGTAACTGCCCAGTTGTGTGCGAGTTTTGCAACTCGGTGAAGGCTCTTCGCATCTCTGTGTTTGCTTCGAATCGAGACTGGATCGAGCTCCTACCCCAAATGACAGAATGTCAGGACTCCTGGAGTTCTGAACAAAGGAGCACGCCCTGAACATTCATGCCATGCCCGTGAAGTCCGACGCGAACCATCCGCTGCCAAAGACTGGGATGGATATGTCTCTCGATATTCAGACCTTGCCCCCATCCCAATTCGCACTCATACAGTACGCCTATGCAGGTCAAAACACTGAGTCCCACCCCGTCTATTGCTTGCCGCCAGCCCTCACCCACTTCGCAAACTCCTTCCTCTGCGTCCGGATGTCCACGAAGCCAGGCCTCGTCTCCAGCACGCGGAACGGGTTGCCGACAAAATCCTTCTCCACCTCGCCATTTCTCCCCAAGAACCCCTGCTCGCCCTCTCGCTCGACCTTGCCCGCCCACACGCGCCACTGGATCGGCCGCAAGTTCGGCGTCCCGGCGACCAGCCCCAGCACCGTCACGAACAGCCCGACTATGGTCTCGATGGAGATGTCGACGGGTAGGTAGGAGGATGCCGGCGTGGATGACAGGGCGGCGCTGGTGGCTCGGAGGGACTGCAGCGCTGAGTGCTCCTGGGCTGAGTAGCAGCTGTTCGCGGTTGGGAGTCTTGGTTAGCCTGGGCGCCCCGTGCTGGCTGGCTTCACGCGGCATCTGCTTGTAACTTACGCATGTGCTACTAGCACCAGACCAAAGGTTGTGATGGTCTTTGATATCCAGGTCATTGCGGGGGAATTGCACGATTCGCGGATGGTCTCGTGTGTGGGTGCATATGGTCTTCTCAAATCACAATTCTGTCAGTCGCGGCATGCGGTGGTAAGCAGGAACAGTCCAGAGTACCTAAGTTTGGTAGGTAAGCTTGCTGGTGGCAGGAGCTTGGGCCAAGCACCTGCGCTTGCAGCTGTGTCAGTACCTAGGTATGCAATTACCGGGGATGGAAGCGGCCGACTTTCGTCCGCTGCGTCCGAGAGAGCATGCGCTTCCACCGCGCAGAAGACCTCAGCCTGCAATACTCCGGACGTCCTTTCCTCTCACTTCCGACTGGCTCTCTCTCTCTCACTCGTTCTCAATCCAGACCTGCACCACTGGCGACATCTGATGTGCATTGCTGCACTTGTTTTCAGCGTCAATTAATTCCGCTTCGAGCAATGACTTGACGTATCACTACAAGGGCCTGTCTGCTTTCACAAAACAATCGCATTGTCTCGGTCCTCGAGTCCGCGCTCATTACACTTGCGATGATGGTCACCTCCGCGAAGCCGACCTGCGATCCAGCCAGGACGACGGCCGGGTCATCGATCGGTTTCGATTGGGTGTTTGCAGTTGCATCACGCATCATGGTATCAGGTTCATTCATTCCAGTCTTGGACCCATTTAAGTTGACAAGAAATCAATTCGCACGCATGTAAGCCGCCAACACCTGCCTTGCCCAAAGTCCCGACTGAAACCTCGCTCTTCCCTTGCGCGCACATATGGAAGCATGGCCTCCATCCATCACCCCGATCGATTCAACACCGCCACCAGCATAGCATGTGCATTTTGTGGGCGAATTTACAATCCAGGTCGAAAAACAAAATATGTCCGCTGTAATGCACCCTCAGTCCTGTGCGTTGTACGGCTCCGACAGCGAAGGGTCCAACTGGGCCGACCAGTTCACATCGAACTGGCTGTCAGACTGCGCCTCCGAGACCGGTTGGATGTGCCAGTCATCGGCACCTGTCGAAGTCAACAAGTCACGCAAGTGTCCGTCCAGATGTCCGTCGTAGTTGGCAGCAGTGGCGCCAATACCAAACCCCTCGCCCGTCACCTGGCCGCCTTGGCTCTCCATGTAGCTTTCTATCGAGTTCGGTTGCAGGAGCAGCGGGTTGTTCTGGTCGAACCCGCCGTCGCCTGCGGTCTGATACAGCATATTGAATTGGTCTTGATCGAATGGGGTCTCGAACTGGGTGTACTGAGTGGTTCCGAACAACTGTTCTTGCTGAGCTTTCTGCTCCAGTGGTTGCTGTGGCTGCGAAGCCGAGGTGTACTGATCTATTAGGTTGTGCTGTGGCGAGTGGTACGGATTTCCTGGTGCAGCTGTCTTGTGGAACGAGACATCCTCCACCCCAAAGTTCCTCAGTTGGTGGTTTCGGGTCGGCATGGCCTGCGACGCCAGATAATGCGACTGTTGCTGGATCGACATGTTGTTATATGGCGCTGGCATGGGCTTGTTTGGGTTGCTCCATTCATACGACGAAAGTTGCACCTGCCCACGCCCCGGCATCATCATCGCAGACTGCTGCGGCGAGTACGCCGTGTAGTACGACACTTGCGGCCCGTACATATGTTCCGCCTCCGGCACAGGCGTGCTCCGATTCGAACGCGGCCTCTTGATCACTCGGCCTGTTTCGTGGTCGTAATCCTCGAGGGGCAGTTCGTCCTCCCCCTCCTCTTCCTCGGGTTTTCTCTTCAGGTCTTTCGGCTTTTTGGGGGCAAACTTGTACTCCGGCCATGTCTTTGCGTGGTTCTCGCGCTCGATTCTGGCCCATTCGGTGAATTGATTCCGGATGTGCTCAGGTTCCAGTGGCCAGCTGTCACCGCAGACCTGCGACACCAGTTGATGGTTGTTTTGTGTGCAGTGCTCTTTGGTCCGGCCCTGGTATGCTTTCCGATACAACATGAAAGCATTCATGGGACGCTTGATCTTGCCCGGAGTCTTACTGGTTTCGACTTCGAGCTTTCGCTCGGCCTCTGATCGATTCACATACGCCTCGATGTCGATCATGGGCACACTCAAGTGTTTCGTGGACTCGCTGAGCGGTATGGTGATCTTGGGTGTCTTCCTGGCCGCCTTTGCGCGGGCCTTCTTGGTCGGCGGCCTGTCTGGGCGATTCTTGGATGCGAGCGGTCGCATACTGGATGATCTGGGGACAGTTCCATTGCGCAGGCTGATCACGTCCGACCGTTGCGAGGGAGAGGATGCCGGGGTTGTGTATCCTGGTTGCACCTGACTCCTGTTAATCACTGCGCCATGCATCCCACCTGTCGTCTCAGCTTACCGACTCCTCGGGCAGTGACGGATAGGCACTGCCGTCATGTCCATACGGGGGTTGGAAGAACTGCGGATTGTACGACCCTTGAGGAGCGTACTGATGCACAGCGGGTTGGTCAAGGTGAGGACTCATCCCCGCTTGTTGCCCCGGAGTGGACAGCCTCGACGGTGGGTAAGAGGAGCTGTGGATGCTGGCGGCTTCTGCTGAATTCTGCTCGCGTGGGAATTCCCCCGAGTTGTTGTGTTGTACCAACTCGCAGAATCCGTGTGGGAGCTGACCGTCCACCGAGTTGGGGGAGAGGGGCATTGTGGTCCCCATCGTGTCGGGTGACTTCTCAGATTGGATCATATTGGCGGCAGCTGCAGTGGCTGAGGCTGAGCCCAGCTCTTCTTAAGGGGGTCGGATGGCCTGGCAGGCCTGGGAACCTCAGGCTGCGAGACCGGGGATTTGGGATACTGTAAGGTAGGGGGGCGGGTCAAGACCAGTGTTCAAGGGCTGATTGACAGTGGCTTGCTTGCAGTCTTGCCTTCAGATCCCCCTCTCCTCTCACCTCCCTGAAAGAATTGAGACGACGCGAGCCTTGGTTGATAAACCTGCTGAAAGCTCGGTCCAAGTTCAGGCTGACCCTGAAGAGAGTGCTCAGACCCCAAGGCGCTGGGTAGGGCTTGATGGCAAGGGGGGAATTTCTTAAACAGTGCGAGACGCCAGGTCTTCTGGAAGCTCTCTACTGACTGACTGGTCTGATTCCTGGGATTCGTGGCAAGTGCTGCAGCAGGGTGTATTTGCTACGCTATCCTAGTGAATCTTCTTCTGTGTCCTATGTGCGGCTGAGAAATGGTCAGGAGTTGGTTTGTCTCTCATCGATGACTGCTCGCATGGGAAGCAGAGGCAGCAGCAGCAGCAGCATGCGGCTTCAAATGTTTGGTACGAACCTGTTGCAATGAGCCGAGTGGCAGGGGCTTACCGCCTTTCTTCTGAGGGTTGGCAGAACAAGACCTGCTCTGCAAGAACAGCAGATGCTCCCTCCTACACGCCTGTCCTAGTAGACGAGTGCTGCCTTGGCTATGTCCCGCAAGGCTGGCGGTTTATTTTTGGTTCTTTGTTCGTCCTTTGCGGAATCCGGACATGGGACACAGCCAGGGTGGTCTGGCAAAGGCAAAGGACACTCCGTGTTGCCTTTGTGGTCAGGGGCAATCCTTTGGAAGAAAGGAATCTTCTAATTGGGAAGGAGGGATATGACAAGATAGAGGGCACCTGTGTATGTATATTCACGCGGTTTGAATCGCCTCCGGAGGGCGGGACGTTTGGCAGGCCATGTGCTGGTAGCGGTGATGCCGATTACCGCATTCGGCCGGGCTCTAGCTCTTTGCCCACGGACGCATCCTGCTAACGGGCACCCAGGGCGAGCACACCCACGCCAAAAGAGATGGGCCCGACAGTCTCCAGCGGCAGACTTTGTACTTTTGACCGTCTGCGGGCTGACAGCTGGGGAAACACAATTTCTGGAGCTCACCTGCGCGGTCGGGATTCCGTCCTGTCACGATGCAATTGGCAGAGGGCTTTCCCACGCAGCACTACAGGCCTGGGCACCCTCCCACCAGCCGTGCCACTCTCCTCCTCAGCCGGAGCCAGCCTGGCAACTCGCACCTGGATGGCCCAACTGGACTGGACGGGAGGATGGTGGATCTCCTGCAAACAACACACGGCCACTGGGTTCCCAGTTTGTACTTGGGTCGCAAGTTCGGGCATGGGCATGAGCATGTGCTTGGGCGCGGACATGGGCAGTGGCATGGACAGTACTGCTGGCCCTTCCACCTGTTCGCGCGCCCAGCCGTGAGACCTCCCCGAGGCAAGCGTCGGTTATTGGATCAACTGGTCCGATTCCCCGTCGACCTAGACTAGGTGATAGGGGGATTGGGGAGGGGGGGTTGGGCAAGACTCGAGTTGGTCCTTGGAGCGCGGGTGTAACCAGCTGAGCAAGGTCGCTGCCATTACCATCTTTCCATTCCAGGTCAGGCTTAACCCGTGCCAGGATCAACAACAGCCCGCCATCTCCCCACTGAAGAAGAAGAGAGCCAGGCATGCGGTACCTGAACAGCGTGCCTGGCCGCAGATGGTACCTGAGACACTCGCAACTTGCCTCTTGCTCAGTGTCGTCCGTTGGAATGGGCTAACCATGGCACTTGGTTGGTTGCCGGAAACGTCCTGGGCCTGTGATTGGCCGCGCACGCGAGCTCTCTCCCGCATTCCTTTGAGATCAGGGGGCTGTAAGCTAATTGCAACGGTCTGGTTCTCCTAAATGCGGTCCGGGAGTGCGCCGTCGCTTTCCTTCCCATTCGATCCACTGTTCCGCCGCGACATCCGCCTTATCGCCCTCTTGGCAGCTCCATCTCCCTGCCGCTTGGGAGAGGCGAACGGCACAAGGCTGTCAAGTGTCAGGCTAGACCGCACGGGTTGCTGTGCTATGGCGGTTTTGGGAAGCTGTTGCGCTCATGCGTGCCCCACAGAGCGGTCTTCGCTCTGCTGCGAGCTGCAGCTTGGACCTGCAGACGGCCAGTGTTGGGCTGGACCAAACAGCTGGACCCCTGCACGCCTTAACGGGTGACTGCATTAGCGCCAGTCTGTTTGAACAGCAGTCGCACAGGACGGAGGAAGAGCAGGAGTCTAGTCGCCGGGAGGGAAGTGGGAGGAGATTGACTGACGGGTTGACTGACTGACTGACTGCCTGACTGACTGATTCATCATGCTCGGGCAGCCTGGAAGAGCGCTCGCACTCGGACGGGAGGCGCCGATGCGGGCAGTAGGGCAGGTAAGGCAAGGTAAGTGACCCATCATGGCGCTGGCTGAGTTCATCCCCATCTTTGCTTCAGTCCAATCTTGGATTAGGCGGGAGGGCGGATGGCCCAGGTCCTTGCAGGCGATGTTGCAAGTGCCGTTCTCGTCTGGCTATGCTTGAATGCATCGCTGCTGCTGCCGCCGCCGCTGCAAGTTGCAGAACTGCCGGTGTGATGGGAGGTTCTACGTTTCTCGCGATGTCCCAGGCGGACTTCACAGTTGCTTGCCCCTGATCTTTATACATGCGTGCTTTGCTTTCATCTCAGGATAAAGAGGCCTTCAAAGGATGCGCTCTGGGTCACAGAACAACGTCGATCGTGTCAAGCGAGCGAGCATCAAAGGCTCTCGTACAACTTTCTCCATCATCGCCGTCGCTAGCTAACATCAAAGGCCCCTAACGAGAAGACGATCAAAGATTGCCGACATGGACCACGAGATGGCTCTGGGGCTATCTCTGCTCCCAAAGAAATCTATGATCACTTTTCGATTTCGCCGCATCAACATGTTCCTTCTTCTCTGGTTGCTCCCCGTGTACGTACCATCTCCCCCGGTCGGCTAGACAAGACATAGCCGCATCAACCGCTTGTCTAGCTGTCTTGTTGTCTCACAACCAACCCCATTAAACCCGATGTGGTTCCACACACACCTCGAGACCGACCCCCGGGGCACCCAACCCAACACAAACGCATCATCACCGTCACCGCGGTCGAACCAACGAAACGTGGGCTAGAGATGTCTCTCCTCATACCTTCAAGCCGGTCCCTGCCCACGGTGCCTGTGTCTCTCCCCCAGGCGTTCGCCGCACATGTCCGCGTCTCAGGTGTCTCAGCTCAGTCGCCAGCCTCCTGCATACGCTCTGACCAACGGTTCGTACCGCGCGGGCGCGTGTCCACAGCTAGAATAGGCTCTTTGACGAGTCACAACGCGTGTGGGTCTGAATGGCCTCTCTTCCGGTGAGTTGGGCTGACCTAACCTGCCTAATTCACGGGTCTGAGCACTCGCTCTCTTACCGGGTGGAGCCCTCTCTTTTCCCCAGCCCAGCCCATTTGCGTCGCTGTCAGCCTCGGGGCCGTGACCTTGTACTTGCTTTGGTCTTGTCGTGCCCAGCTAGCATCGTAGATCCGGCCGCCCACCGAGCCAGTCTGTCCCTGCTTGGACTATTTGCAATGTCGTGCGATGCCATATGGAGCATGTATTTCGTACCTAAATCCCTGAGTTACCAATCACACGATCCAGCCCGCTCGCAAACGTCAGCCCGAAATAAAACTCGAGACGAGCTACCTTCCTCGTAGCCCGAGATGTGCAAAGTAGGTCCGCGGCGCTACAAAAGAACACGGTTCATCTGATCATCTCATCACATGGGAACCCTGAGCGGGAAGAAGGGGCGGGAGCCTATGGGGCCGCCTGCCCCCAGAGCTATCCCGGCTATCTCATTTGCAGATTGCCATCTTTTCGTTCGTGATCGGTGGTCGATGACAAGGACATGGCTAATCATGAGATGCCAAAATCGGTGGTTCTGGCCGTCGTGGTGGCGCCCCCTTTTGAGAATATAGCAGTCGGTGACAACTGAAGAAGCCCGACAGATGTCGGTGAGAGCTATCACCTGGCGCGAGAAGTTCTACATGTCACCTCCTTGTCTTGTCTGATTATTGCATTTGAGATGAGAGGGACCTGTTGCAGGGGGTGACGAGTAGGTTCCCCCACGTGCCTATCCGTTATTCGTTCACTGTCTGCCTCGCCAATGGAAAGAGGAGATACGTGATCCAGGGATCTTGGAGTGTGAGGTGGGAGGCGGGAGGCGGTTGGCGCAAAGAGGACCACGCCCCGGGAGCTCACGAGCCGGGAACTCTTGATATCATGGAATGTCGATTTATAAGCATGGTGTGGTGGGAGGCGACGAGTGAGGTCAAAACTGAGATCGAGGAGGCATGTCTTGGCACGGCCGGGCTAGCTCTCGTATAGTGCACATCGACCACCTAGAGAGATCCGTCCAGATCCCGGGGGCCGGCTCGATGTGGCTTGAGGATAGGCACACATATTTGAGTGACTGACAGGCTGGGCCACGGCCGAGCTTTGAGGCCGGGGCCTTGGCATGGGATTCCAGGTGGCCGTGAAGCTTACACGTTAGGAGGAGCTCATCCGCGTGTCTAGTCGTTGTTGTTGTTGCTGCTGCGTTGCGCCTATGGGACTCGAGGGTGTCGTCTTCCGTGCGGCCAGATGTACCAGCGCAAACCATGATAGTTACGGACGATCGAAGCGCTTTGCGGCGAACCTCATGATCATTGAAAAGAGGAATGACAGGTGTAGATCTGTGATTTCCACTTGTGGCGAGCTGACATTGCTGAACTTGGCATCGCGGTCTGCCTTCACATCATGATTGTATCATTTGTTCATTAGATGATGCTGCACTACCGTCTAAATCTAAGCTTGTGCTGTGTCCACGACCTCTATCCTGGTATCTTTCCTGAACCCGCCATGACTTGTCAGAAATCTTGCCTCCGAAATGCTCCCGTTCCGCGCTGGGAATCAGCAATCGGGGGCCTCTCAGGAGCGCCGCCGCATCTTCTCGAGGCGCCAGGAGCAAGCCACCCATCAAATCAACTGCTACCCGTAATCATCTTGAGGCAACAGAATGGGCCAGGAGCCTCGTCGGTTGCGCCGCTGTGTCTACTCAGCTGATGTAATGCATGCTAATTCTATTTCTTTTCTTAGGTGGCTGCACGGCAGTGCATGAAAACTAGTGTGTGGCACGCAAAAGCCACGGAAAATCACGAAGTCTCCGTGTCATTTTGTGACACGGGACGAACAGGCTCGCCGTCATGCTTGACAGGAGGCGTCAAGTCAACCTGATGAGGCGAGGGTGACAGCGCTTCAACGGGCGGAAGCCGGGCATTTGCCGGGCTAGACTTGACGGCCGACAAGGATGGCGAGTTCTTTGTAGGAGACAGGCCACCGCGGGATGGAGGCAGTGGATCACTGTCCTCCAGGCGAGCAGGGCTCAGCCGTGGCGTTGTCATTGATGATGGGGAGGACAACAGCTGATCCAGGCCTTTTGGGTTGCTCGCGGAGCTCAGTGGAGTCTGTGACGGCTTTTGTGGGGAGACAGTTGAGGGCTCCTTTGTCTCCCTCGAAGGCGTCCCGGAACTAGGGGCGGCACCGTTTGCGGTCGGATGCAAGACGGGGCGACCACCAAGTGATGGGTCCGTCTCTAGCTCCTTCTGCGCGGCGGGGCTGGATGAGTTGTATATGCTGCCATAAGCACGAGACTTGTTGGGCGATTGGTCTGGAGGCAGTAGGCTGGGATGTGGTGAGGAAAATGGGTTGTGCGCCACACCGTTGAACGATAACTTCCGTGCAGGGAATGCCCACGGCGCCTGAGGAGCCACAGTCGAGGATGTCTGTGTGACAGTAGCGCTGTCGGCCGGAGGGGAAGAGTGCTTCTGCGGGGAGGGCTCCGGAGGCTTCGTGATCGTGGAAGCGCTGGCAGATGGCAAAGATACCCCGTTCAACTGGGGGCCACCGGCGTGTGGAGACTGCTTCGACTTGATGTCGATGTGAATGTTCGAGTTCATGCCCGGTATTTGTGGCAGCGGGATCGGTGTCGTGGATATGGGCTTGGCGCCTGGCGTCGATGTAGTCGAGGAAGGCTCTTTTGTCTTGACCTTGATCTTTTGCGGGTGCTTCTGCTGCTGTTGCTTCTCCTTCCGCTCTCGCTCGGTCTGCTGGCAGTGGCTGCAGATGAAGTGGAAATCGTCTCGCTCGGCCTCGTCCTCATCAATGCCGAGACACTTGCTATGCAGCCAGACATTGCATCTCTCGCAGGCAACGGAGTGCTCTCCATCATCGACTTGTCCATACAGACCGCAGACGCAGTCAAACGTCCATTCTTCTTCTTCCTCCTCCAGCTCCTTCAGTGCCTGCTTGTTCTTCTCAATTTCCGCCTTCAGGCGACGCTCGGACAGGCGCCCGGCTTCAGGACCCTTGCTTCCCTCTGAAAGCTGAGCCAACTCCTCCTCGTGCTGGATGCGACGGGCCTCGCGATCACGCACACGCTGCTCTCTGGACATCAGCCGACTTCCACGCTCCTTCTCCATCTTCACTCTCTCCTCCTCAGCCTTCCGAGCGGCGACTTCTTCCGCCTGTTGTTTCTCGCGTTCTTCACGCTCAATCTCTTCGTGTCTGCGCTGCTCGGCTTTGCCGGCGAGGCGACTTGATCTCTTGGCATGGGCCATCTTCTGCAGGCTCAGGAGCTCCTTCTCCCGTTGTACCATCTTTCGCTTCCGAGACTCTTCTTGCTTCTCCAGTATGGGCACGAGGTGGCCTTCGATCTGCTCCCGCAGGATCTTCTCGTTGGCATCCTTTGTCTTTTTGAACGGCTCGATACAGCTGCGGACTTCGTCCAGGGTGATGGCGACGCATTCCCACGTAGCCCCACCCAGGGGATCTTCGTCAGCATGGTCGTTTTGGTCGTTGACTTCTGACACGCTGGCCGTCTCCTCATCGCCGTTGTTGCTTGTGCCGTCTGAAGACGCCGCAAGACGCCTGCGCTTGGCAGATCGCGCTGCTGCCCTGGCCTTCTGGGAATTTTTCTTCGGAGGAGCTGCGGGAGGAGCTGCGGCCGTGACGCGGTACATTCGGTTGTCGTCTAGTACGTAGTATTCGCGGTCCTTGCGGTCCCATCCGTACGGCTCGATTCTCTGTGATCACGTCAGCTCCGGCGCAAAAAGAATAGCTGACACCAGAAGAGGACAAACCCAGCCCGTCTGATCATCGACTCGTTGCTCGTCCATGTTTGGTCGAATATTCTCGGGTTTCATCATGATGAGTTGTGTCATTTGCCATAGCGTGCGGAGCTGCGTTTCATTCAATCGGGTCAGATGGCGACGAAGGATCGAAGAGTAGCGGGGGTGGGACGGACTTTCTTGAATAGATCAAAATCTGCAAATTTCTGAGTGACCTCTCCGTCTCCGAAAGGATTCTTCTTGTTTGGCATTTTGGCAACGAATTGTCGTCGGGTGTATTCGTCGAAGAGCTCGTGTCTGACTGAGGTTAGCGCAGGCTTGGGGGTCGATGCGACTAGGGGACGTACGTCAACCCGCGGTGCGACGAGAGGTGCTTCAGCATGGAAAGACCAATGTCTTGCAGGGCCATCGATCCATGCTTAAGACACTCTGTCTCGAGGCCCTATATTGTTCTGTTCATCAGCATCGGATCAAGTGAGGTGGTGGCATAGCATCTGGGAGCCTAAGGCGCGCACCTCGATGTCGAGATTGTCGTCGATCTTGACCACCTTCCCGAATATGCAGATCCATTGGTAGAGGTTTGCGAAGTAGAACGAGTTCCTGAGCTTGTGGACCAAGGACTCCTCCTGGCTTTGTTGTGCAGGTGCGATGTTGGCCTCGCGCAGAGACCGCTTTCTTGAGCTCATTGCGGGCAAAAACGCTGCTCGTGGCAGAGGTGTATGCGAAAACAGACGCGCTTATGGCTGACGAGGGGCGGCGGATAGCAAGGTCAAGATGTCACCAGAACCTATCATCACAGAAGACGGCTGTGTCGAGAATCGTGGGTGACGTTGGCTCGAAAACGGCTGTAAGCTCGGGCAGTCGTTGAAATGTTCAACACGAAGGTTGTCTGGTATGGGCGACGATGATGCAAATGAACAGTGCACGCGATTCAGAAGACGCGACCGCTGCCACTTTTCTGGCCGAGCTTTGAGTGGTCCCTCCTTAGCCCCTGTCAGCCCACCACTGATGACACCAGCCGGGCAAGCTACTAGAAAGTGAGGGTTAGGGGATCTCCGACTTGGGTGCAACCCCCCCCACCAAACCACATAAGGCTCTGCCTTCTTCTAATACGTTCACGGCTGCCCAACTGCACTCCAGATGCAACCTTGGATGTCCATGGCTTACAAGTGACACTAGACCTTCCCTCCTTTGCGAAACATAATCTTCCCGTTAGTTGGCTGGCTTGCACCAAGGGCGAATATGCAATGCAGTGCATCCCCATCTTTTCCTTCATTAGCCACTGGCGGACCGGCCAGATACTTGGTCGTGGAGTTTTTCGATGTAGAACGGCAACTGTTGGTGCCCGCCCGGGCCAACAATCGACCCATCACCTGCAGTCGATGTGTACTTCATTGCAGAATTATCCACACGAATGGAGTGGTCTCACATAAACGCAGTCAGATATCGATCCCACCCCTTGGCAAAAGTTCCGGAGACATTGAGCCCACCACTTGGCAAAGCATACATATACGAATATAAATATCCAGGATGAACCCGGGGTGAACCCACGGAAAAGAGCACATATACCAGGAACCTACCCTTCTGGCCTGCTGTTTTCCTGCTGCTGCCCTGCGTCTGCGTTTACGGCCCTCTTTGATATCAACCTAGAGCATATATATACATACATATACGCCGCCTCCTCAAAACATGGCGATCTCACCGGAAGTCGCAGAGATCATCCGTCGCAAGAAGACGCAGTATTGCCGCTTCACTGACCTCAACCAATTCCATCTTTTTGACAAGATCGCGCTCCCCAGCGCGACCTTCAAGTTCGCTGGCCGAGATAGCGAGGTGATCAACGAGAACGGCATCGTGTATTCTTGGGAAAACCGTGAGACCTTCTGCGCTGCCTTCACAAAGGCATTCGAGAACGTCCAGGTTGTAAGTGTCTTCGGATTGGGTTACCTCTCTCCATGTGAACGGGCTCGAGAGTTCCTTGCTCTCACGAGCAGAAGCATGATTCTTGAGCCCCTACAACCTCTCCCAGCAATCTTTACCATCTTAACAACAAAGCAAACTGCTAACTCATCCTAGATTCACTCAGTCGGACCAGGCGAGCTTGAGCAGACCGGTCCTGATGAGGTCAAGGCAGTTTTCACTGTCATATATCACGCCGGTCCGAAGGGAACAGATCCAAAGAATCATGGGACGGGTGGGGGCCATTATCACGAGACCTGGAAGCGCCAAGGAGACGACTGGTTCCTTGCAGACCTGTGGTTCCAAAGACTGTACTGGATCGAAAACAAATAAGTTTGCGCGTTTGCTTTTGTTGGCGTGGTTTTGAAACGTCACTGCAGCGCGCAATGGGTCCTGGGGAGCAGTACATCAATATCCCCGGGCTTGTTCTGACTCTTGGAGAACAGCGTGGTGGGAGGGGATACGACGGGGTTCAACATGACGAATGAGTCCATAGGAACAGGATACAGTATTGAAATACGATCTTTGCGGATTTATCATGTAAGCATTTGACAAGACTGATGGAGCTAATTCCATTATTTATGTATTTCTCTTTTGGTACGTCGCAGGTAAGATATGCAACTACACCGCGACAGGAACTGGCTTGACTTCCTCGGCGACGACGGCCGAGGCGTCCTCGGCGTCGACACCGCGGTACTCAAAGTACTTGTTCCACTCCGGGTCGTTGATGAGGGTCTGGGCCAGCCTCTTCTCGTAGAAGATGGCGAACTCAGGGCCCTCGTCGGACTCGGGCGAGGGGTCGCGGGGCGGGTAGATGACGATGACGCCGATGCCGACGTTGTCGATGACGTGCCGGTAGGTGGTGGGCCGGGCGAAGCCCCAGTTGGTCTCTGTGATCCTCGCGTCGCGGTGGTCCGTCTGGAGGATGGACAGCGGGGGGTTCGCGTCGATCTGGATGTTGAGGCTCGTCTTGTCGCGGACGGTGGCGACCATGTCGAGCGTCTGGGAGAGGCTGTCGGCGGTGACGCTGTTGGTCAGCTGGCGCACGTAGCGCGCTACCTTCCACAGCGGCCACCCGGAGATGACCTCGCCGGCGGTGGGCTGCTCGACGGGGGCCGTGGGCGACAGGGCCGCGAACATGACGTTGTGCTGGATGCGCGCGGGCACCTCCATGCGCCGCCGCATGTCGATGGCCTCGGCCCAGAACAGCTTGGACGAGAGGTCGGTGTTGAAGACCGGGGCGCGCACGCGGCTCAGGGTGCGCCACATGAAGGCGGAGAAGGCATCGTAGGTCGAGATCCAGGTGCCGTCCTCCGGGGTGGCCAGCTTCTTCAGCTCGGCGCCCTTGCTCTTAGGCAGGTGGAAGAGGAGCGACTGGCCGGTGGTGTGGGCTGGGTGGCGGCTCTGCGGCGGAGGGCCGTCGACCTTGGATGCCTCTGGCGGGTCTGGCTTGCAGAACCACGACAGGTCCAGGTTCTTCTGGTCCCATTGGGGGAAGGAGGACTTGTTAGCGACGGCGTGGCAGTTCTCGGCCAGCTGGTGCACGAAACCAGCCCATCCCATCACATCATTTGAGTAGTGGTGATGATGGATGTGAAGAACCAGGCCACCTCGGATGAAGTTTGCCTTGAAGGCCGAGGCAACAGGCCTGTTGTCGGGATGGGCCTCTGGCTTTTCGCCGTAGGTCATGGGATCAACACTCCACAACTTCAGATTCCCCATGGTGACAGCAGAGAAGTTGGACTCCTCGAAGTCTTGGAAGGTGGGATATCCATCCTTGGGATCATCCAGATACTGCACGAAGAGACGGACAGTGCTGTCCCTCTTCTTGACGAACGAGTGGCCATAATCAGGGTCCTTCTCGATGATGCCGGCATAGTGACGAGCCTGGGCGATTGTCCGCTCCAGGCCACCCTTCAGGACCTCGACAGCCCGGGGCTTGTCTGCATCCTCGAGCTTGAAGAAGAGAGCATAGTTGTTGTACGTGCAGGCAGTGAGGTAGTCAAGGGTGGTGACCTTGAATCTCTCCTCCTCCGGGTCGTTCTCCCAGCCGTATGGGTGCAGGTGAAACACTTCTTGCTTGGGCATGGCGGCTGTGTTGGGACAGGGAATTAGAGGCGTCAGATGTCGAGTCAAGGAGAGGGTGCAGTAGATCCGTACTAGACTAGACAAACATGGCAGAGGAACGCATGCAATTTGAGATGTATATGGGTTGTGGAATCATTGTCTTCCGGGCGAGGGTGGCGGCGTTCTGGTTCAGGTCCGGCCCCCTGAAGCTCCTTGCCTCGTTGGAATTTCCTTGATTGCTCGACATTGACCACCAGCCTCCTGGACAGTTTGGGCTGTTGACCCTCGTCTGGAAATTGACGGGCCACCAGAGAAGAGAACACCTTGAGTGTACCGCACGCGAACCTGGTCCTCGGCAGGGACTGGACCGGAGTCGTCTGTGTCAACCATCACCGGGATCCGGAAGACATGACTCCACCCCTTGGCCTTGATAACATTATCCAGTGGACATTCTTCGATAGTGCAATGCCCTTTACTGCGGGGCGAGTGAGGCATTTGAGACGGAGACGGTACCAGGGACGGTCGACTCGATCACCTGATGCCCGGCTTGGAAGGGAAAGAGATCAGCCGTGTCGATGCAGAGCCCAGGGCGACATGGATGATAACGGAGTCGCTCGAGAGGTCCGGACTTGACTGCCAAAAATGCCAGGTTACAGTACTCGGTGGACAGAAGGACGGTACATATCGCGTAGCCTCGATACCCCCCCCCCAAGGAATGCTGGCCAATCAGCGGAGGTGCGCCAATTGGACTTACACATGACCCCTGCGCTCGCAGCAACTCAAAATCCACCTCACTACAACGCCACAAGCCAGTCAGCAACCGAGCTGGGGACGCCCCCACACTGGCAGGACGGGCTCCCGTGGCTCTCACAACACCACCCCCCACATGGCGTTCATGGCCCGTCGTGTCAGTGTGTTGCGCACTACTTAATGTGGGCCGGGGCGACCCGGGATTCTGGTCATGTACCCGCGCTCCTCCCGCTGATCACAACGGAGCAGACAACCACCTCATCTCCGGACCCTGGCGATGGCCCTGCAGGCCGTCCCTCTGCCCAGAAACCCTCATACCCACAGATGTGCCTGCAGGAAATGAATCATGGAGAAGACCACGACTCTGCATGACTGGCACTGGACATGCGAGAGTCATCAGCCCCTGCTCAGCAGTCTGCCCTGCAGTCTACCAGTCTGCCCAGTCTGCCTGTTCTGGCCAGTCCTGCCAGTCTACCTGGTCTACCTGGTCTGTCAGGCCCGCCAGGCTGTACCGTATACAGTAAGGATCCGGACCCGCCTGCTCGGTTCTGCTGTCGGACTGGCAGACACATATACTGGTTGCAATCCTTTATGATCACCCTGGTCGCCTACTGTTAGAGTACACCCTTTCCAGACCGCCGGTCACGGAAGACGCGGGTTTCATCCCCGTGGCGAGAATGGCCTATCGCAGTCCCTCGGGCTACAGGCAGATGGGACCACAATACATGTCATGGGTACGACTTAGGGACCATGGTACAACGGGTGACCATTGCTGTTCTGGGAGGATCTCGGCTGATCATCCCGTTGACATGCGCTCCTCATGTCTGTGGAGAGCGCCGAGTCCGAAGGCAGGCACGCAGGCAGCCAGTAAGTGAGGGTGTGGCATCGACACCAGCACGAACACCTCTTTCAACAACGACTCTGACTCCAGCAAGGTGGCCTGGGGAAGGCCTTCTCATGGTGGCCAAACGAGAAGCATGTGATGACCAGCTCGTGCAGGCAAGGGTCATTGTGCATGAGCCAAGCCGACTGATCTGGTGACACTGAGGCAAGGACGGCTAAAATAACCCTTGGGTCGGAAGTTGGGCGGCGCAGCGACGAGTTGCATCAAGTCAACGCATCTCTGACAAGGGAGGAGCTGCACTTTGCCTCTCGGTGGCCCACAATGTTCAGAGTCACCTTGGCAGTGCAACCCAGGGCAACGGTTAAGTCAGACATTGAGTACTGCAAGACAGATAGGGCAGGTGCCAGACCTACCGGATGTTTTGCCTGAGTGCCGCATGAGTAAGCCCGGTGTCCAGCTCAGGGGCAAATTCCTACAGATCTCATTTTCGTACCTGCATGCCCGGGAGGTTTTGAGGTTCAGGTGGAGGCTGACGGCCTGGAGAATAGTGAGGGTCGCGACATTGCTAATAAAGATTAATCTCCATCAGGAAGAGTCTTGTCGATGACAACGGTGCTTTTTTCCGTTTCAGGCCTCCGAAAAATATGATCCTTCACAACTTTGAAGCAGGACGTACCTAGCATTTTTCTCATGCGTCCATGAACCATCAAGCCGGGCCTCTTCATTCGGAAATCTTCCTGCTGCTCTCTCGGTGCTGTCACCAGGGGTCGATCGCTCAAAACTGGCACGTCGGACGCCCTCCAGTGTTCTTCCCTCTTTCTTTCAAGAGGATTCATTCCTGACAACCCGGCGGCGAAACACAGTCCATTCTTCTCTGGCGAGCAGCCGGACAGCCACTCTTTTGATTACGGAATCGGGCGCTGGCTTTCGCTCTCCAACTCCCGAATCCCTCACATTGCCATAATGGACGCCATACTGAACGGGCCTGCCATGGCGCCGCCCGCGGGCGAGACGTCGAACTTCAGCAACCCGCCGAACGAGAATGCACTAGCCATCGGTGTGCTAGTTACCATGATAGTCATCTCCACGCTCTGTGTCCTGGTCCGTCTGTACGCCAGAGTGTACTTGCTGAGGAAATTCCAAGCCGAAGAGAGTGAGTATTTGCCCCAGTTCGATGTGCCAACCTTGATCTGGCCCCCACATGCAACGTAGGAGAAGATGGAGCACAACTCCGTCGCAGATGTGCACAGTCGCTGACTCTGATCTTCAATCTAGTCCTGCTGGTTCTTGCATATGTTTGTCAACCCGCTCGAAGGAAGTCCATGTACTAGATCTAACGATGCTTGTTGTAGGGATGCTATTGGGGTGCTGCGTGGGCGGACTTCGCTATGGTCGAGACTCCTGGTTATTTCGTGCACACATGGAACGTAAGGGTCAAGGATATGCTTCCTACCCAATATGTACGTGCATTCAAGTCTTGTCAGCGCCCCAAGGAGCCGAACTGACTCTAGAGCAGTACATTCTCGTCTTTGGAGTCTGCTATTCGTTTGTCCTGCCGTTCCTCAAGGTCGCCATCCTCACGGAGTGGACTCGAATGTTCGTGCCTAGGGGCACACACATGAAGAACGCCTTCTTCTGGGGCTGCATGACAGTCTGTTTTGTCCAGGTCGGAGCTGGTATCGCCACTGTGATCGCCCTCAATGTCCAGTGCATCCCTCACGCCGCCATCTGGGACGTCACCATCACGGACAAACAGTGTTTCGAACTCTACCCGCTTCAGGTGTCATCGGCTAGTATCCAGCTCGTCTCCGATATTGCCATCTTCCTGCTGCCGCAGCGTGTCATTTGGACTTTGAAGATGACCTGGCAGAAGAGGATGGGTGTCTCCGTTGTCTTCGGCCTTGGATTGCTGTAAGTCTCCGTGGTAGAGTTGGCTTTTGGTCTTTTTTTCTTTCAGGTAGACTAATGTGTGGAAATTTACAGCGCCTGTATCTCGGCAGCCTTCAGACTGGCCACGACCGTTGCTTACGGCGAGGCAGCCGACGCTATCTACGCCCTTGGGCCTCTCGTTTTTTGGGCGACGGCAGAGATGACATGTGGTTTCTTTGTGTGCTGCAGTAAGTCTCCCTTGCAGACACGGACTTGTGCGCCTCACGTCTTTTACATGACATTCAGCCCATCTTGGTGAACAATGGTTGCTAACTGAAGACCTTGACAGTGCCCTGCATTCCGAAGATTCTCAGGGACACCGGCGTCCTCAGGAACATGAAAAGGGCATTTGGTATGAAGACGACCACCACAAAAAACACCTCGAACGCCAAATCGGGAAATTTCAGCAGCAATGTATCGCACGCAAAATCTGTCACTGCGACGAGCAAGTCCTACTACAAGCTGGACGAGGATGGAATCCCGATGGAGCCGGTCAAATCCGAGTCCACAGAACAGCTTCACAAAGCGAAGCTCAGTGGCGCTGCAATCACGCGGACGACTCAGATCACTATCAGTCAGGATAGTCGGTCGATGACGAGCGATATTGAGGCTGGTCGTGGCGCCGGCATGCCCCCAGAACCTAACGACGAGTGGCCCAGGTCAGCGTACAGGTGAACGAAATCCATCGTAGTTTCGCGGGCACCATTTCTTCCCAATCTCGTCAGTCTGAGCTTTGACCCTCGGGAGAAGAAAAGAGATAGACGGGAGAGAGGGGAAAGAGGTGGTGCGGCTAGGCACTTCAGGATCGTGCCTCCTTAGTATTACATACTGCTGGGGCTGGGGCGCGCCGTTATCAGACGCACGCACCTGGCCTCGTACTCTACGGGGTATTTCCTTGAAGCAGGAGGGTTAATTGAATCACGGGACGGTAATGAAAAGAACCAGCTTGTTAATACGCGCTCTCATGTCGAGAACTCTCCTGCTCAGTCTTACTCGAAGCTCCAGTGAACATACGATGCGGGCATTTGCTGCAACCCGTCCCCCCTCTCTTGCCCCACTCACCTGCTTGATCTGGGGTTTTGGTTGTGGCTGGTCCGTGCAGCCAGCCATCCCCCTTTTCCCATGCCCCTCCTAATTTTCGACGACGTCCCATCCTGATGTAACTTCACCCTGCATATGATACCTCACCTACCTCCATTACGTGTACCCAGCAGGCCTCGGGTGAAAGACCACTGCATCGCTCTCGTGACTCTGGCCATACCGATTGCAGGACCCCACCTTTTCTCAATCTTGGAGCCCTCCTGCAGGTTCGATCTCGTGATCCCGAGTATCTGCATGTTGGCTGTCAACCGCATGTGGGAGCAGGTAAAAACCCCCCACGAAGGGCAACCAACATGTTCAACAAGCCGCAACATCAAAACGTGGGCGAGTGAAATGTGACAGAGTCAAGGACCTTGATTCACTCGTCCTCAGAATATCAACTTGCAAATCTCACAATGTTTTCTTGCCTTGTCAACAGATGACCTGCCATATTTCTATGACAATCTCTGATCGATCCTGTCAGCGAGGCAGCCAGCCCTGGCGGTAGCAGAATGTCGACTTTGCCACCGTTCCCGTCTCCTCCGCGGCTACAATGACACGTCGAACCCCCTTCGGCTGCGTACTTTTGACGGGGACAATCGTCCTCTCCGACCCTGGGGGATGCGGCACTAACCATGACTCTGCAAAAGAAGATCATTGCCATTGAGGGTAGACCGATTCGCACGATAACCCTATGTGTGTTCTTGGAAACGGTCGGTCGCAATTCGATAAGGTTGCAGGGCTCGAGATCGGTACCAGAACCCAGTATGTTGAGGGACCTCCACGAGTGGCACATAATCTGTATGGATACATATGCACCACGTATGAGCTCCTGAGCACCAGACCTGGATTCCACCAGCGCCGCGACTCTAACATCATCTGTCCAAAACATCAACGAAAAGTAACTCGCAAGTATTCCAGAGTCGAAATGCGGTTCCTATGTCTGCATGGTAGGGGCACCAATGCGAAGGTATACCCTCATGTCTCTCGCTGCACAGCGTCCCACCATGCATATCTTTGCCATTGCCAGCTAATCGACCGCGACCAGATCTTCGAGATGCAGACAGGTAACAACATATCCGTGGTCATGTAGGCGAAGTCCGATGCTATCAGGAAGGTTGCTGACCGCGTAGCCAGCGAAGATCCGTGAGGCTCTTGACGATCATGAATTCGTGTTCATCGATGGCACTATAAACACAGTGCCCGCTGAAGGTCTGACTGTGCCTACTCTGGGAAAACACACCATCTCAGATTCTAACCGTCAGCAGGAGTTTCCGCTATAACCGATGAATTCTATGGATATTTCGAAGAGGAAGTCAATGTCAGCAACATTCAAGAGCTTGTGCTCAACATGATCGAGTTTGTTGAGGCCAATGGTCCATTTGATGCTGTCATGGGCTTCTCTGAGGGGGGAATCATCGCGGCTATGCTTTTGATCGAAGACTCGAGACAGTCTTTCGCGGGATTCAGATGTGGCATCTTCTTCAGTGCCGCCCCGCCTCTGGACCCAGATGTGGTTCGCGGTGGGATCCTTCGATGCGTCGATCCGGACAGGGACGGGATTCTGATTCAAGTTCCAACAGCCCACATTGGTGGGTCAAATGAGTGCCTTGAACGGCTAAGCCTACTTTCGCCGTTGGCTCCGCTTTGGTCTAAAACTCCGGCACTTCTGCGCGATGCCCTGGTCCGACTCTGCGACGACGACCACCGCCAAGTATTCCTCCATAGCCGAGGCCACGATATCCCTGGAGCGAACTCCCCCAAAGAATTGTCGGGGGTTCTTCGCGCGATAGAGCGGACTATCGACAGTGCCAGTGCCCATTCCGTCTAAGTCGACAGTAATCTGCTCTTGGCCCGAGCCGTGGCGATATCGGTTAGGTACCACGCAGAGTACATTGGAGCTGGAGGATCTTCCCCCCAAGTACTTTTGAGGATCTCGGCTGGGGGTGAAGGCTACGACATTCCGTCTGCTCGGTCCCGTTTCCATATATGACGTGTATAAGCTTTTCAAAGGCAGGGAAGGAATCTGGCCCCTGGTATCACGGGCCTCAGAGCGGACGAGCGATTCGTGACGAGGTTGTCCTCGGCCGATTTGAGACTCAGCACGGCTTATTCACAAGCGGTGTGACAATGGATCCTCCTTCATGGAGCAATTAGGATATTCTTGACTCATATAAAGTGGTTGGCTTACAGAGTACTCTCTTGACAGATGCTTTCCTTTTTTCTGTTGTGTGTTGGAAGAGAGCAAACATGGGTTCCATCACCGAGACATCACTCCCCGAGGCAGGGCTGGGGCTCCAAGCAGCAGATGACATCGCCGTCGTGGGGTACTCTTTCAAACTTCCCCAGAGTATAGACGATGATTACAGTTTCTGGGAAGTTCTTCAGGACCGTCGGAACCTTTCGACAGAATGGCCTGCCTCTCGTGTCAATATTGATTCCTTTCTGGATGGCAAGAGCCATACCGTATGTCCCGTCTCGTTCCACATTCTAGTACCATATGCTCACCATTTCATCAGTTCAATGGCCGTCGCGGGCACTTTATCGATGACGATGTCGCTGCCTTTGACGCTCCTTTCTTTTCCGTAACCTCGAAAGAGGCCAAGGCCATGGACCCTATGCAGCGATGGACACTCGAAGCGTCTTACAGAGCCTTCGAAAAAGGTGAGAAAGAGACCCTGCTACACCATTTAGGACAGCACGAGTTGAGATTCTGACTGCGATATTTGTTGCAGCGGGTATCCCAGTCGAAAGCCTCAAAGGCTCCCGCACTGCCGTTTTCTCTGCCTCCATGCTGGAAGATTACATGAGAATGTCGGCCATGGACCCTGATAATGCAGAGAGAACAGCTGTCACCGGATGCACCGTTGCGTGCGTGATACCAAACCGGGTCAGCTGGTACTTTGATCTGCAGGGTCCAAGCATACACTGCAACACGGCCTGCTCAAGCAGTCTGTCGGCTGTGGATATGGCTTGCAAAAGCATAAAGGCAGGGGACGCGACATGTGTGAGTAGCAAAGCGCCTATTGAAGACAAGCTCTGCTGCTAGCAGCTTACTTACACTGCGAACAGGCACTTGTCACTGGGTCGAACCTGCTCCTGGACCCAGCAATCTTCCAATTGCTGTCAGACCAAAAGTTCCTGTCCCCGGATGGCGTGTGTTATAGCTTCGACCACCGAGCGAACGGCTACGCAAGGGGAGAGGGCATTGTTGCTCTTGTTCTCAAGCCTGTTGCTACTGCTGTACAGGACGGTGACATGATCAGAGCAGTGATTAGATCAATAGGCTCAAATCAGGACGGACGCAGCCCAGTGCTGACCCAGCCGAGCCCCCAAGCCCAGGAGGATCTGATCCGCCATGTTTACAAGCAGGCCGGCCTCTCGTTGGACGAGACTCGCTACGTCGAGGCCCACGGCAAGTAGACCGTTTCCTCAATCCCGCGCGAGTAGAACTGACGACCCGGCTGCCAGGCACCGGTACGCCAGTGGGTGACCCGATTGAGATGAAAGCCATAGGCCGAGTCTTCCGGAAGGCTCGATCAGCCGAGGAGCCCCTTTATGTGTGGGTAGCCGGCCGCTCCTAGCTCGAGGTGTCCCACAGAAGTCCACCGGCTGACAATCTTGCAGTGGATCCGTCAAAGCAAATATCGGCCATCTTGAAGGAGCTAGTGCTTTAGCTAGCATGGTAAAGTCCATTTGTGAGTTCTCCGAAGCACTGTTCTCCAGAGTCTCGGGAAAGGGAAGTGCCTGACGGCTCCCGATGCGTCACGATAGTGATTTTAGAGAAAGGCGTCATCCCGCCAAATGCACTTTTTGAAAAGATCAACCCGGATATAGATGTTGACTTTTACCATACCGAGGTACGCAGACAAAAGTCCGGCATATTCATACGTTGGCTAACGTGCGTGCAAGGTCCCGACCGAATGCGTCTCGTGGCCCGCGTCTGGGCTACGTCGGGTGTCTGTTAATTCATTCGGCTTTGGGGGTTCCAACACGCACGTCGTCCTAGACGATGCATATCACTACCTGAGAGAGCGGCACCTTTCAGGAAACCACTGCACATCTTCCGTTCCCGGAACTTCACCTCGCAAGCCCGTAGCCAATGGGAATGGAACAAGCCATACCGACGCTGTGGTAAACGGCAAAGTCAACGGCAACGGCACGCCCCATCTTTTGGATGGATCGTCCGCGGGTCACCAACTCAATGGAACCAACGGCAATGGATCCACAACAAAAGACCCCGTCAACGGGCTAGGAGTGGCACAAGGGATCGGCAGCCTGCCCAGGATGATGATCTGGACCGCGGCTGACGAGAACGCAGTGAAGCGGACGGTGGGCGTCTATCAGAAGTATTACCAAGAAAGAGTCTCGGGAAATCCCGAGAAACTCGATAGACTGGCACACACTCTTGCTTCTCGCCGGAGTCATATGCTATGGCGAACCTATGCCATTGTCGCAGATGGACCGGAAATCCAGGGAGGCAAGGCCCTCTCGCCGGCAAAACCGATTCGTAGCTCAGCAGAAGCTGGGCTGGCGTTCGTGTTCACTGGGCAAGGTGCCCAATATGCCGGTATGATGTCCCTATGCAACATCGCAAACTACTTCCTGCACTAGCTTGGGCTTGCACATGGAAAGCGAAGCTGATCTCTCTTTCTCCAGACATGGGACACGACCTCGTTCAATATCCCGTCTTTTCTGACGCTTTGCGGCGTGTCGACGATGTATACGCTGATCTGGGATGCACATGGTCCATTTTCGGTACGATGGTTCGGCCCTCGAAATGTTTGAGCATGAGCTGACACAATTCATTGGTTGCTAGATGAATTACGCCGTAGCGAAAACATTAACAAGCCTGAATATGCACAGCCGTTGTCCACGGCCATACAGTTAGCCCTGGTTGAGCTCTTGAAGAGCTTCGGAGTAAACCCCAAGGCCGTGATCGGTCACTCGTCAGGTGAAATTGCTGCTGCGTAAGTGCATGGCAATCTTGATATACTCAATACCCACCTGTGTGCCTTGATTGACTTTTTTTTTATGACAGCTACGCTACTGGGGCATTATCCTTGGTCTCGGCCTGCAAAGTATCATATTACCGTGGGCGGCTTGCTGGAAAGCTAAGAAGTGCAAACGCCTCAAGCCCGGGCGCGATGATATCCATAAATCTCGCCGAAGGTCAAGTTCCCGCGTTTTTAGAAAATATCAAGGCGACAGACGTCTGCGTGGCTTGCATCAACAGCCCGCTGAATTGTACCCTGTCCGGCCCTGAAGCGTCCATCGACGCAGTCAAGACTGAGGCGGACAAGACTGGTATCTTTGCGCAGAAGCTCAAGACTGGCGTTGCGTACCATTCGCCGTCGATGCTGGAAATCGCCGACGAGTACTTGTCACTTATGGGAAATCTCGAAGGCGCAGGACGGCAGGATGCGAAGGCCAGGGCTGCGATCCCGATGGTCTCGTCCGTCACTGGGAGGTCTATCCGCCCGGCAGAGTTGGCCAAGGGCCAGTACTGGGTGGACAATATGGTTTCCCCAGTACGCTTCGCCGATGCAGTCCAGGTTTTGACGCAAGAGTCAGCCAAGCTCAAGGTCGGTCTGGGGAATATCACTGATCTGGTCGAGGTGGGCCCGCACCCAGCTTTGAAACGACCCATTTCAGACACCATCAACCAGGAGGGCAATGGCAAGAAGCAAATACGATATTCGAGCGCGCTACACCGGTCACAACCACCTATCCAGACTACACTCGAGCTCATGGGCCAACTATTCTGCTACGGCCATTCTGTTTCGGTCTCGGCGGTCAACCAGCATTCAACTGATAGGAAACCCGCGTTTCTAGTCGACTGCCCCGAATACCCTTTCGACCACTCCAACAAGTACTGGGCAGAGTCACGAATCTCTCGCGACTACAGACTGCGCGGAACAGTGAAAGGAGAAACTCTAGGTGTCCGTGTCTCGGACTGGAACGAGCTGGAGCCTCGGTGGAGGAACTTCCTGAGCATCGATTCCATCCCATTCGCTGGCCATCATATGATCAGCGACACCGTGGTATACCCAGCAGCAGGGATGCTCATCATGGCCATCGAGGCTGTTCAGCAAATGGTGCCAGCTGACCGCGTTGTTGCAGGCTACTTTGTAAGGGAAGCAACCTTTATCAGCCCCATTATCATAGAGGAGACTTGGGAGGACCGCACAGAAACGTCACTCACCTTGCGGCCTGTAGGGCAGTCGGGTGATGACTCGACGCAGTTCGAGACGACCATATTTTCTTACCGCAACGGCCAATGGACGGAGTGTTCACGTGCCACAATCAAGGTCGACTATGCTGAATCGGTCACAGCAGATGACGTTGACGACGAGAGACGTTTGGCCGAGGAAGACGTCAAAAGGCAGCACAAGCTGGTAACACAGTCTTGTGACAAGCCTGTCGACTCCAACGTACATTACAGCTACGCTTCTGAGCAAGGACTCCAGTATGGCGATTGGTTTTCTATCCTGCAGGACATCCGCTGGGATAACAAGCTGAGCGCGGTGGGACGTGTTGATGTATCCAAGAAGAGATACCAGACCAGCAGCCTGGTACACCCTGCCGTCCTTGACACAGCTTTCCACGTACTGCGGGTGAGTGCCGGCTCCCAGCCTGCAGCCAACGTGCCCGTCCGTCTGGAGGACGCCTGGTTTGCGTCTTCCGGCTGGCAGCATCCACAGACGAGTTTTGTGCAGTGGCTGGCCACTTCCAACTCGGCTGCGAATGGAGAAGTGGGCCGCGGCGAACAGGGGAAGCTTCATGCTCTGTCGGACGATGGCAAAGTCCTGTGCACCATCCAGAAGGCTGTGACGGCTGCTGTCACTACGGGAGCCCAGGAAAAGGAGACAAAGCTTCTGTACGGTGTTGAGTGGAAGCCGCAGCTGAGCCTGCTCGAGCCCAAGCAGCTGTCTGCAGCCTGTCGCGCAGACTCATACACTAGGGACGAGACCGTCGTCCTGGCAAACCATGCGAAGATGTGCTCTGCCCTGGATCTTGCAGCTGCCCGGACACTGAAAGTTGTCGACCATGCTAAAGTGCCTGAGGGCTTAGTCAAGCATGTTGAGTGGATGCACCACCACGTCAGCACCAACATGTCGCCTGAGGCACGACAAGAAGCGGAGACTCTCAGCGACTCTGAAGTCGAGGCTCGTTTGTCCGAGGTCGACAACGTGCTACCGGCGTGGAAGCTATACACAGAGTGCGCAAGGAAACTCCCAGAGATGCTGGCTGGCGGCCTTGACCCACTGCAAGTCGTCTTCGGCTCGGACCTCGCCAGTATCTTCTACGAGGACCTCTTCCTCAACTTGTGCTCTGATGGTCGACTCGGCCGGCTTTTGGATCTTGCCTCGCACGAGAACCCGGGGCTGCGGTTTTTGGAGGTGGGAGCAGGTACCGGTGGTATGACAGGCCACATCATCAAGGCTCTCCAGGAGCGTGAGGCGCGCACTGGATCACCAAGCTTTTCTGAGTATACCTACACGGATATCTCTCCCGCCTTCTTCGAGCGTGCGAAGAGCCGCTGGCCCGATCTGCAGGATCGTATGACCTTCAAAACTCTCGACCTCGACCGCTCCGTCGACAGCCAGGGTTTCGAGGCCGGCTCGTACGACTACATCGTCGCTGCTAGTGTCCTGCATGCCACGCCGCATCTGGAGGAGAACATCCAAAGCATCTGCAAGGCACTCAAGCCAGGCGGCCGTCTTATCCTGCTCGAGGTTATCAACCCAGATGATATTGCTACCAATTTCATGGCTGGTCTTGTTCCGGGCTGGTGGGTCGCTCGTGAGGAATGGCGCCCTCATTCAGCAGCCATCCCTGAGGATCTGTGGGACAAGTGTCTGCGAGAAAATGGCTTCTCTGGGAATGACGTCGTAATTCGCGATTATGAGAACGACAAGTGTCATATTATGAGCATTATCATCTCCACAGCCGCAGGACAGCCGGCAGACGTGCAAGAAGATTCAGTCAAGTCCGGCAAGGTCGTCTTCGTCATCGATGACCAGGAGCAAGGTCAACAGCAAGAGCTAGTGGACTTGGTTCGTGGCAAGGTTGGTCTCACAGGAGACCAGCAAGCAGATGTGAGCCCCTTTACGCTGGATGGTCTGGAGAAGACGCTCACTAGCGTGACCGAGCATGACACTGTCGTCTGTCTTGCCGAAGCCAACAAGCCTCTCCTGGCTCATCTGACCGAAGGTGATTTCAAGAGCCTCCAGCATCTCATCAGCCATGCGCGAAATCTTCTCTGGGTCACAAGCACGAGTACCGAGGACTCACAATACCCCGACTACAGCATCATGCAGGGCTTCTTCCGCACCATCCGCGCGGAGCAGTCTGATAGCCACATCGTGACGCTGGCAATCGAGGGGAAGTCCGACACGGCAGCACGCGCGGACTTCATCCAGAAGGTCTTCCAGAGCTCTTTCGGCCCACAGCACTCCGACGAGCTAGAATATGTTGTCACTGATGGGCTGCTCACTACTGGACGGGCTGTCGAGGACGTGTCTGGGAACAACACGCTGCGATCCTTGCTGTCCCGGCAAGTGCAGCACAAGCCGTGGACTGAGGGGCCGGCCCTGCAGCTGTCTGTCGGTAGTCTTGGAAACTTCGATACCCTACGGTTCGTGGAGGATGTCGCACACGAGACCGAGCTCGGCCCACTTGAAGTCGAAATCGACGCCAAGGCGTGGGGTCTTGTACCTCAAGATGTGCAGGCTGCCATGGGACGACTAGATGGTGACGACGGCCTCCTGGGTGGCGACTGTGCGGGTGTCGTTGTCAAAATTGGCCATGACTGTGATGCCTCGATCAAGCCAGGTGACCGTGTCTGGATGATGGCACCAGGCTGTACCCGGCAGTTCCCGCGTGCGAACGTCAAGAACGTGTTCAAGATCCCAGATTCCATGACTTTCGAGGCTGTCACTTCTGTCTGCGTGCCAACAATGACAGCTTACCAGGCGCTCATCGAGATTGGCAGGCTAGAGGAAGGGGACCGGGTTCTGGTCCACTCCGCTGCTGACATCATGGGGCAGGTGGCCGTCCAGATCGCGAGGATACAAGGCGCGGAAGTCTTTGCTACAGCCGCAACTCCTGAAAAGAGGCAGTTCCTCACGGAGAGGCTAAGTATTCCCAAGGACCACGTTTTCTCGAGCACAACCGGCCAGTTCGCTCAGGGCGTGATGCGTGTCACGGGAGGCGAAGGCGTCGACGTCGTTTACAACTCGCTGCCTGGAGATGATGCGATGAGGGCATCTTGTGAATGCATGGCCCGCAACGGTCGGCTCATCCAGATTGACCACACCAACATCAGCGCTAATACGACCTTGCCGGCGGCCCCGTTGGCTAGAAATATCTCATTCTCGGCCGTTGATGTAACTGAGCTCAGCCCGAAGGTTGCCAGCAGGCTTTTGAAGAAGACTACGCAACTGTTGGAAGACGGGAAGATCCAGCAGATTCAGCCTGTGCGAGTATTCAATGCGTCTGAGGTCGAGGAGGCATTCAAGGAATTACAGAGTGGCAGCAGCTTGGGTCGCGTTATTGTTGCTGCCAAGCCCGAGGATATCGTCCCGGTGAGTTTGCCCAGGCCGCAACCACAGGCCTCAAAATGTTAAAGTGCATACATATACTGATACGTCCTTGCTTTAGCAATTCACCCAAGAAAAGCGATCTTGGACGTTTGACGAGAATGCATCATACCTGATTGCTGGAGGGTCCGGTGGTCTGGGCCGGGCGATCTTGAACTGGATGGCCGACCGAGGAGCAAAGCACTTCATTGTGCCTTCTCGGTCAGGCGCCTCATCCAAGGCCGCCGCCGACATGATCGCACAGTTAGAGGCCCGCGGCGTTAACGTCGTTGCACCCAAGTGTGACGTGTCCGACGCGGCCAGCCTCGGCAGCCTCCTGGACGAGTGCTCGAAGACCATGCCGCCGATCAAGGGCTGCATCAACGGGGCTATGGTGCTCCAAGACGCCATCATGGCGAACATGACATTTTCACAGTGGGAGCTCACCATGAAGTCCAAGGTACAGACCTCGTGGAACCTGCACCGGCTCCTCCCCAAGGACATGGGCTTCTTCATCCTCCTCGCCTCCCTCGCCGGAGTGGCCGGCCAGATGGCCTCTGCCAACTACGCAGGAGGCTGCACGTTCCAGGACGCACTGGCCCGCTACCGCGTAGCCCAGGGCCAGCGAGCCATCTCGCTGGACATCGGATGGATGCGCAACGTAGGCATCATCGCGGAGAACTCCGGGTACCAGCGTCAGCGGCAATCGCTCAACGACATGAACCCGATTGACGACACCGAGCTGCTCGCGGTGCTGGCCCTCGCCTGCGACCCGGAGAACCCGCTGCCGACCCCGACGGCGCCGCGGGCCCCGGGCCAGGTCCTCTTCGGGCTGCGCACGCCCGCCGAGAACATGCTCCAGGGGCTCGAGTCGCCGGCGGTGCTGGACCGGCCGCTGTTCGCGGGCTTCTCGTTCATCCCCGGCGGCGGCTCGCAGGCGACAGGAGGAGGAGGAGGCCAGTCCTCGGCTGCGGCGGCGGACCAGGGCGCGGGCTTGCTGTTCCGGCAGGCGGGCGACTCGGGCGAGAGGGTGCAGGTGGTGCTGCGGGCGCTGTCGGCGAAGCTGGCGCGGGCCATGTCCATCTCGCCCGAGGACGTGGAACCCGGCAAGGCGCTGTCGGCGTACGGGGTGGACTCGCTGATGGCGGTGGAGCTGAGGAACTGGGTCGGGCGCGAGTTCGGCGCCGCGGTGGCTGTGTTTGACATCATGGGCGGTGTGCCGATTGCGAGCGTCGCCGACCTGGTCACTGCGAGGAGTGGAGCGGTTGATCAATAAATAAGGGCTAGAAGCAGATTGGGAGTCTCGGGGCGTGGGAGCTGGGATGCTCCAGGGTTTTTTTGGTGGGCTCATCTGGGAATTATCTGGGAAGTATCGGCATGTTTTCTGGGGAACTTTTTATTCATGGGCACTTTGTGTGTGTGATAAATATATACACAATTTTATAAAAGTAGCCACTTTCATCTCCCAGGCGCGCATCCTATTGTGGACGTCCTATACGGCTGCACGGTCAGTGTCGTTCAACCTCAGCTGCAGAATGCACACCAGACTACGCTGCTTTTGGAAAATCTAAAACTACAGCGCAGGTACCCGCCATCTGGACCTGCTTGGCCCGCGATGGAGATGTCGTATTGTAAGCGTGAATGTATGTGGATGGGGCAAGGCTGGTGGGACAGGAGCCACCTGAGGGTGCCTTTTTGGCATGGACAGTTTGATGAATCTCTGCCGGTCGAGCCGGATCGTCGTGGTCTCCTCGCATAGGGGATTTTTTTCGAAGTGGGCGCTGGTAGGGCGAGGGCACGGTGACAGTGACAGGCCTCTTTTTTTGTCTCTCTATCTCCATGTCTCTTCTCGTCTCCCCAAGATCTAGACTAACAAATGGCGATATCTGCGAGGGTATGTAGACTATATAGGCAAATTCAGGCAGGCTGTGTGATTCGCCATGGCGGGAACAGGCACACGGGCGGACGGTTTCACGAAACGGGCACCACCAGTTGAAGGCAGCTGAAGGCTGAGCTGAAGGCGAGGGAGCCCACACAACGGCTGCGCGGCAGGGGTAAAGATTTGGTTTCCGCGCTAGCATCTGACACAGACTGACACACTGAGACACGAGCAGACAGTGGCAGAACCAGCCGGACAAGGCACGCTCTGACCCACCCGCATGCAGGGGATGCGAGATACGATTGGGAACCACCCGGGGCAGCTGGGGGGACCTGGGAATTCCTGCACTGCTCCTGCCCATGACCAAGGGACCCACGCCTTTTCCAACATGTGAAGCGAAAGGGGACTTGGCCAGACTTTCAGACAGCAGACCACACATCGCGATACGACACAACCACTACACAAAGAAAGAACAACAACCGAGCAGATCCCCCACACGAACTGTCACCCGCATCGCCCGCCCTCTCGGTGTCAGCAATCAACCGACCTGCCCATTTCATCCGACTCTATTGGGCACAACCACCACAGCACCATTCTCTAGTCCTCGTCTCGACTACGCCAAGGTTCAGCTGGACTAGCCCTTCGAGTCGACCATTTTTGGCCCCCCCCCCCAAACCTGCCACGCCAGCCCGCCAACTCACCACCGGCACAGCTACCATTGAGCAGCTTCCACTAGCCACCGACTTACCTTCGTCTCTCTCTATCAAGAGCTCTTCCGGCCAGGCCATGTTCGCACCTTGATTGCGGCCACCTACGAACCGAGAGCGCTCAACGCGCATCTCGAGACCTTCTGATTGATCCGAACGCTGCCCACTCCCGCTGCAGCAATTGGCCGGTCACCAGCATCCTTCTCTACCACACTCGACACTTCCCCTTCGCCTCCTACCTCGAACCACCATGGCGGACCCCTCGAGATCCCCTCCGTCGCAACGGAACAGAGCGCCCCCGCCGCCCTCGATAACCTTGGACGGCCTCGGTGGCCCGCCTGGCGAGCATGGGAGAGGCAGGTCCACTTCCGGCGCTGGAGGGGCGCAGACATATGGGGCACAGTCGCAGTCGCAACCACAACGGTACGAGAGGTTATCGCCAACCACGGCCCAGATGGCCGCAACCCTGCCCGGCATAACGACGTACTGGGACAACCCATATCAGCAGCAGCAACAGCAGCAGGGACTGCTGCAACAACCACAGCAACAACAGTCGGGGCTGCAGCTTGGGGCCGAGTCGCCCGTGGACCCTACAGCATTTCAGTATGCCCTCCCACCGGACTTCTCTAACGAGCAGCTGTCACCGCGTCCTATGTCAGAGATCGGCTCTACTCCGAACGCGGCCTACGAGGCCCCATCCTACTTCGATGACCACAACGCCCAAGAGTCGGACAGGGTACCTCTCACGCAGACTGCCCAGCCAATCGATGGTCTTAGTGTTGCCGGCGATGCACAGCCACGGGACAGCTTCCAGACGGTGCGGGATCTAGATACTGGCCCGGGCCAGGGGCGCAATGCGGACAGGCTTGGCTTCGACCTGGAGTCTGGGATCGGCTCTCAGAAGCACAAGAGTTTCGGGAAGAACCTGACGCCCGACGCGAACCGACGGTCGCGCTCGCCAGGGACATCAGGCGCCCTCCTCAAGGCCGGCTCCATCATGCGAGCCATGTCCCAGCGTGTCGTGAACATCAGTGGTGACGAGGTTCTCGAGAACCAGAAACGCCGCGATCGATCCCGTTCGCCAAGCCGAGATGGTCCGCGCGAGTCTATGCCCCAGGTGCCCGAGGTCGACACCTCGTATCACTCGCAGCTCTACCAGAATCAGAGCCCCATCGAGAAGAAGGGACAGGCGGAATACATCTTTCCCTCGGACCCTGGCCCTCTATCCCCGGTGCCCTCGATACACGGCCGTATGGCCAATCCTTTGAAAGGGAAGACCTTGGGCATTTTCTCTCCTGACAACCCAATACGAACGCGCCTCTGTGATGTTTTGGTGCAGCCGTGGACGGAGCCTCTGCTTCTGATCTTGATTGTGCTCCAAATGATCCTCCTATGCGTTGAGGCAGCACCTAATGTGTTTGATGACGGCGAGGGCAGGCCAGACAGATGGGGTAGTACCTCAATCGACTGGGCCATATTCTGCCTGTTTGTCATTTTCACTATAGAGCTGATTGCCAGGATTATCGTTTCTGGCTTCGTGCTCAATGCTGCCGAGTACAGCACCATTGACCGCAAACGCGGCGTGAAGGCGGCTGTTGTGGACAGGTATCGGACCGTCTTTCAACCACAAAGGCAAAAGTCGGTCAAGAAGCCACCACAAGACTATGGCCCGTCGACGTTCTCACGCTCAGTCACGTTCCTGCATGGCCATTCACTCCCTCAGACTATAGAGGAACAGCAGAGGTATCAACTGGCCCGACGAGCTTTCTTGCGCCATGGTTTCAACCGACTCGACTTTGTTGCTGTCGTATCATTTTGGATATCTTTTGTGATCGGGATAACGGGCGCCGAGAAACGACACCATTTATACGTGTTCAGAATGCTTAGCTGTCTACGCATCGTGAGACTGTTGGCACTGACCAAGGGTAACGCGGTAAGTTGTCCCTGGATTATGGTGGAAGATAAAATACTCATATGTGAGAATAGGTCATTCTGCGAAGTCTGAAAAGAGCAGCACCATTACTGCTGCGGGTCTCGTTCCTGATCGGCTTCTTCTGGTTGGTCTTTGCCATTATTGGCGTGCAAAGTTTCCAAGGTAGTCTTAGCCGACAGTGTGTCTGGATTGACCCAGAGGACCCGCTGAACATCAGTGCCGCATTTGTCAACGATTTCCAATTCTGCGGTGGCTACAAGAACTTAACCACTGGCGACGACTTGCCATGGGTCATTGCTGATCCGCCTGACAACTTGAGCAACCTCAGTCCCGGCACAGGTAGCGCTAAGGGCTACATTTGCCCCAGGGGTTCGCTCTGTCTCCAGCAGGGGAATCCGTACAACGACAGCATGCACTTCGATGACATTCTACACTCACTCGAGATGGTTTTCGTCGTCATGAGTGCGAACACGTTCTCCGACCTGATGTACTACACGATCGATTCAGATTATACGCCAGCGGCCCTCTTCTTTGGCGCCGGAATCATGATAATGTTGCTATGGCTGGTCAACTTGCTCATTGCTGTCATCACATCATCATTCCAGGTCATCCGTGAAGAAAGCAGGGCCAGTGCCTTTACCGATACTGAGGACAAGTTCGTGGACGGCCCTGCGGAGGAGCCACACAAGCGGATATCTTCCTTACAGCGGATGTACAACAAGTCGAGGTTATTCTGGGTCCTGTGTATTGCTTTTGACTTGCTTGCGCAGGCGTGTAAGAGCGCCTCAATGTCGGATGACCGCAGAGCTTTCATCGACGATGTCGAAATTATAGTGACGCTTCTACTCGACATCGAGATCATCATACGGCTCGTTGCAGACTTTAGAGGATTTGGTCGCAGCACTCGGAACCTCGTGGACCTAGGGCTTGCCGTCATCACATCCGTCATCCTGCTTCCTCCGATCCACAATGCGGGGGTAGTTTACGCCTGGTTGACGGTGTTCCAGATAATGAGGGCCTACCGCGTTGTTCTTGCGGTGCCGATGACCAGAGACCTGATTGTGCTAGTGTTGGGCGATGCCACGGGTATCAGCAACCTGATGCTGTTCGTCTACCTGATTACGCTTCTCATGGCAGTTTTCGCCTCACAGCTGTTCCGCGGAGAGATCCCCTTGGAGGACGCCGGCGGTGACAACATCAACATGAACTTTTCGACAATCTGGAATTCGTTCCAGGCCATGTTCCAAATCCTTTCCAGCGAGAACTGGACGACTGTTCTGTACACGGTGACCGGCTACACGAATGGCCGGCACACTGCGTGGATTGGGGCCATGTTCCTCATCGGATGGTTTATCTTAGCCTTCTTCATTCTCATCAATATGTTCATTGCTGTCATTCAAGAGAACTTCGACGTTGGCGAGGATGTCAAGCGGCTTGAGCAGGTCCGAGCATTCTTACAGCGGAAAGAACTGGGAGGCAGTTCAAGTAATCTCGCCCTTTCGACCATCTTCTCTCTCGGCAAAACCAGGAAGAAGAAGGACCCTCTGGATTACGGCCCGGCCACCATGGAAATGTTGCTCAAGGAGGCTGTTGTCAAGGACTTCCTCGACGACGCAGTCGAGACCGTGCAGGAGACACCCGGCAGCGGGAGCCAATCACCCCCAGAAGCCGCCAACGGAAAGGCGGGTAATGTGAAGCCTGGGTTCATGTCTATGATGTGGGGCAAAGTGGTTACGACGTTCAGCAGCAAAGATCCAAACCCGTTCTACTCGAACCTCGCCTTCGAAAATCGCAACGAAACCCAGGACCCGCGCCAGATGGCTCGTCAAGCTGTCTCCGCCACCGCTGAGCGTCGCAAGGCGCAGCGCGCGTATCTGGCTCGACACCCGACTTACAACAACTCCTTGTTCATATTCACACCACGGAATCCTGTTCGGCGCCTTTGTCAGCGAATCGTTGGCCCCGGACGTGGGACTGAGCGTTTCGATGGTGTAGAGCCTCACAAGATCGCATGGTACACGTTTTCGGCCTTCATTTATGCCGCTATTGTCGCCATGGTCATCCTGGCCTGTGTGACCACGCCCCTGTACCAGAAGGAGTACTTCAAAACCCATGAGTTCAGCGTTGAGAATTGGTTTGTCTGGACCGACATGGCCTTCGCCACTCTGTTCAGCGCAGAAGCTCTCATCAAGGTCATCGCAGATGGGTTCTTCTGGACCCCCAATGCCTATTTCCGCAGCTCCTGGGGAATCATCGACGCTGTTGTCTTGATTACTCTCTGGATTAACGTCATCACGCTCTTCACAAACGACGGGGCCGTGTCTCGAGCTGTCGGTGCCTTCAAGGCCCTGAGAGCTCTGCGGCTGCTCAACGTCAGTGACAGCGCCCGGGACACATTCCACTCGTTGATTGTGATCGGATGGTGGAAAATCGCCAGCGCGGCCTTCGTGTCGCTTTCGCTGATTATCCCATTCGCAATCTACGGGACCAACTTGTTCATGGGCAAATTTGTGACGTGCAACGACGATGCCGCAGGCGAGTTCCTCGACGACTGCTTCGGTGAATACAACAGCAGTCCATTCAATTGGGATGTACTGGCCCCCCGCGTGGCCGACAATCCCTTCTTCAGCTTTGACGACTTTGGCTCTTCGCTATTCATTCTCTTCCAGATTGTGAGTCAAGAGGGATGGATTGATGTCTCATTTGGGGCGCAGTCCATTGTAGGGATCGGCAAGCAACCGCAGTTTGGCGTTGCGCAGGGCAATGCCGTGTTCTTCATTATCTACAACCTTTTGGGCACAGTTTTCGTGCTCACGCTGTTCATCTCAGTCTTCATGCGAAACTACACGGAGCAGACTGGCGTGGCATATCTGACGACCGAGCAACGGTCGTGGCTCGAGTTGCGCAAACGTCTTCGCCAAATATCCCCTTCTAAGACGTCTTATGATGACTCTAAACAGAATTGGAAGAAATGGTGTCACAAGCGCGCGATCGAGAAGAAAGGCAAATGGTACACCAGCATCACTATCGTGCTGGGTCTGCACCTGCTACTGCTGCTCGTCGAGTTCTATCAGGAGCCCCTCTGGTGGACCAACACAAGAGACGCGATATTCTTCTTGTTCACGCTGATCTACATGGCGAACACTGGAATTCGTGTCATTGGTCTGGGCTGGCCACGCTTCAGGAAGAGTTCTTGGGACATGTACTCACTGGTCGTTGTATTCGGCGCTTTTGCTACCACGATTCTCTTCCTCATCTCGCCCCAGGAAGATACTTTCGTGCAGCTGCACAAGTTCTTCCTCGTCGCCATTGTGTTCCTACTGATCCCCCGCAACGACGCTCTGGACCAGCTCTTCAAAACGGCAGCAGCTAGTCTGACGACCATTGGTAATCTGTTGGCAACCTGGCTTGTCTTCTTCCTGGTCTTTGCCATCGCCCTGACGCAAACGTTCAGCTTGACGCGGTTCGGCGGCGAGGAGACCACTCAAATCAACTTCCGCACGGTACCGAACGCGCTCATCCTGCTATTCCGCATGTCTGTCGGCGAGGGCTGGAATCAAATCATGGAGGATTTCGCCTGTATCGAGCCGCCCCTATGCGTCGAGAGTGAGAACTTCTATCTAAGCGACTGTGGCAGCGCTGCATGGGCCAGGGTGCTGTTCATATTGTGGAACATCCTCAGCATGTATATCTTTGTCAACTTGTTCGTGTCGCTCATTTACGAGAGTTTCTCATACGTGTACCAGCGCTCAAGCGGGCTGTCTGCCGTCGATCGGGACGAGATTCGCCGCTTCAAGGAGGCCTGGAGATCGGTCGACCCCCACGGCACAGGACACATCAGCAAGGAAGCTTTCCCTCGCCTTCTGGGAGAGCTGTCGGGCGTGTTCGAAATGCGGATCTACTCACATGAGGACTCTGTGGGACAGATCCTCGATGATGTTGGAAACGAGGTGCCATCGTCCCGCCACCAATCCATCTCATCGGCAAGCGCCTATGGTGGTGCCAATCTTCAGAAGTTGAACAACAGGCTCAGCCAGATTGACGTCGAAGCGGTGCGGGAGAGGCGCAGGAGGTACAACATCTTCTACGAAGAGGTCATGGTCTCGGCGGATCCGGACAAGGGCATCTCGTTCACTACAGTGCTCATGATTTTGGCTCACTACAACATTATCAACGACAGCAAGAGTCTTCGGTAAGTCACCCTACACGTGCAAAGCGTTGAGATTTGCCCAACTAACAACTATGTAATAGGCTTGAGGAATTCTTGCGTCGTCGGGCACGTCTCCAACGTGTCGAGGAGGAAGTCCGCCGTCGTGTGGTCGTCGGCTTTTTCGACACGATGTAAGTTATCCAGCGGTGCTAACACGGCCGAACTCAAATGCTAATAGTTTCCTCATAGGTACTACGCACGACAGTTCAAGCGGCACATGGATCGCAAGAGGTCTGCACGTATGACGGCGATACCTCAGCTGGACCTGCCGGATATCCTTGTGGACGATGAAGAACAGCGAGAAAAGAGGCAGACGTCCTCATCACTGCTACAAAATCCTTACGGGCCACAGAGCCCATCGACACCTGGCTCAGCGGGTCTGCGCTCGCCGAGCACGGGCGCCGCATTCCTGAGCCCTAATGAGGCCCGGAACAGCGGTGGCGCCGGCGGCGCAACCAGCCACCAGAAGACGTGGTCCGGCACGAGCGCGGACCTGACGCTGCAGACCAACTTCGACAGCACGGGCGCCGTGCACCCGCTGAGCATGCCGCGGGCGGGAGAGGCCAGCTCTGCCAGGAGCGACGCGCACCAGTCGACGCACTCGGCCTTCAGCTTTGAGCTGCAGCCCGGCTCGGCCAACAGCTCGGCGGCCAACAGCAGGCGGAACAGCAGGAGCAACAGCGCCGTGAGCCCGATCCAGATGAGCCAGATCCTCGATGACTCCATCTGGATGGCGAGTATCAGGCGGAGCGCTACCATGAAGAGGAAGCCAGGGTGGTAATAATAGTGACCTGGGTGTGGTCATTGGAAGGAAGGTTAATGGGTTTAATGATTAGGGAGGCGATGGAGGGAGAAAGGGATGGATACACTGGGAAACGGGACAAAGGAGAGGAGGCTGGCTACTATTACACGCCACTGCAAAAATCGGGGCAGGCCACACGCCCTTGCATTGCGAGAACGGGAACTACTACACTGGCGTTTCAACGGTTTGGAAACAGGGAAAGAAGTTCTCCTGGCGGCGTTTATCATCTTTTTTGTTATTGTCTGCTCAATCTTGTGAAGCAAAGCGAAGCGAAGCGAGCATGCTGGTTATCAATATCCCCATCAGGGATGGTAACGTCGGTGGAGCAAGTTGTATTGTAGATATCTGCATAGATATAGTGGATGGTGTGTGTTGAGAGGAAGCGATAGGTTCTTCGGAACATGGTGATAACAACAATCGAGATGGGGGCGTCAGATCCCACGGCCATGATCTCTTCCCTCGACATCTCTGTGATCTGTAATGTGACTCAGCTGTTCTCCTCGGGAAGGAAACGCTTTTCGGTGTCCATTTTTCAATTTCCCCCGAATATACGCCGACCGCGATGGCCAGGGATTCGTGTCATCCACCGACAGCAGCAGTGAGTTCATGCCCAAGCGCGGGTTTTTTTTTTTGGGGGTTTTGGGTTTTGGGTTTTTCGCCATGACAAACAACAAAACTTGGCGAACATCGATCTGATCGGATCGAATCGGCTTTTGTTTCGTTCGCTCTTGGTTCATACTATAACAACACGTTTTCTCCCTACATACACTTAAAAATATACAGTCTTGTCGCCTCTCGACTCGGTGAGACTGGAGCGGGTCTGTTTCCAGATACAGTGCCCCCCTTGGCCGACCGTGTGGCAAAACTTTTGTTTATTGACAAGGCTCGCCTGGGCGGGGAGGAAACAGGGCCCATTTCAGCCCTTTTTCATCTATCTCATACAGTCGCCGGTGAGCTGGCGGGCGAAGGTGGATAGACCGACGAACTTGGTAGTCTAGTTTAGTCTCGACCTGCGTACGTCTTGTACGCGTGAACCAATTGTAGAGCGGCATGTATGGACAGTACCGGTGGAAACGCAAGTCTGCCTTCACCATGCCGAGCTGAGCCCGTAGATTCGAACGGGGGGGAGCGGGGCGGGGCGGGGGCTGTTGTTCATGCGCTGTGCCCAGCTCATTACGACGCCCGCAGGAGTCCTCCCCCAAGTGGTATGTAAATCGGTGATGGCTTATTATACTGGACATCGTTGGTGTGTGGTATGCCTATCTTATCGAGACCATGTGTCTGTCACCCCACGATCCGGCCGGGACGTGATGAGGGCGTGGGGTTGCATTGGCATCTGTGGCGGTCTCCCTCTTCCCCGGACAGACTGCCAAGTCTCACAAACAAGTCTCATCTGCACGTCAACCGAGGTGTCACCTTGTTCCGAGCACCTGGTGCGCTGTGGTAGCAGCGCAGTAGTTCTGGGTTCGGCTGTTCGAGGCTAGGGTTGCGTGTGCGTCTGTGGGCGGTGCAGGCTTTCCGAGAAGGAGGGAGGGCGTATAAGTTTACCTGCCACTACTGCGCACAAGGACGTGCGTATGCATCCGCATCTGGCCGCTGCTATTTCGGGTATGCTTTTACGGAGGCCCCCTGCAGAAAGGCAGTGCCGCAGTCTATGAGAACTTTGTAGAGTGGTGTGAAGAAGAAAAACGAAAAACCAGGCTCCCGGATTTTCCACTGGTTCGTCCTGGGAGAGGAGGCGATCTTTGATGCGTCAAAGTTTATTTTAGCACACAGAGACGGTGATCTCTCAGGGGGTAAGCTTTTCCAACTGAGGAGAGGCGTCGCCGAAGGAATTCTGCTGCTGTGCATCTGCCGCGATCTGTCGGTCTGAGCAGCAGCAGAGCTCCAGAGCATTGTGAGCTTAGAAGTCAGCCTTGCCGTCGTTGTCTTGGCTGGTGATGTTCACTTGCTTGCTGCAACAACAAACTCTGGCGAACCACCCGTTGAGCGTTGAGAATCTCGTATTCCGTCGGACACGGGCAGGGGGAAGGGCGATGGTGAGGTGAGGTGCGGCACACGTACTAAACCATCTGAAGTAACTCGGAGCCGTTGCTAGTTTGAGGCAAAGACTAGCTTCATGATGCCTGGCTGCGTGCCTTTATCTTGCTCGGTCTAAAACAGAACTACACCATGCCGGGGTTTACGAGGCCGACCCCTTGCCCCGGTGAAGATCGAGCAGATAATGTGCTGTAGATGTTTAGCCAGACGACGAGCCAACCGGGTTCGAGAAGGCACATCTAGCGTGTAAGGAAGGTGTTGGGCTCGATGGGGCAGATCTGCCAGAATTGCCATAGATTACCCAGCGCTGGGCAGCACTGGACAACGAGGGCGGCGAGGGGGGTTATCGCGGGGTCTGATATCACGGCAGCACGGTGGCAGCCACATGATACCAGCCCGAGGCGAGGTGATTCAGGCTCGTCAGACCAATAATCAATATCCGGGCAGCCTTCTACCGGCTGGCCACTGGTGGCGCGATCTGCAGACGATATGGCAGAGCTAGTGTTACGAGGCTGGATGGAGGTGTGTTGAATGAAGCGAATGCCGATAACTGCAGCTGTTAATTACACGGCACAGCGGGCACGGTGGGCACGGGAGAGAGTGGCTCGATGTTTGGACCGTTTCGCCTCACCTCACCTCACCCTCCAGGCCGTCTCATTTTGACACCTCGTAATACATGTAGTAGTCCCAATGGCCACGACGGAGAATCGTGATGTGCCGAAAGAGCGGATCTTAGGACCGATGGTGATGGGCCGGGGATGTCTGAGAGCATCTGAGGCATGGACGAGGGAGCATCAGAGTTTGGGACTGCAGGCATTGGTGCCATTCCCAAAACTGGCCCCGAAAACCCAAAGGTTGTGTCAAATGGTTCCAGAAGGCTTCTACTGCAATTGGAAGCCGCACCTTCCCTGGGTATTGCAGGCTCCTGCAGTCAAGGTGAAACAGAGGCCAAGGAGGGGTGGCGGCCGTCATGCCTGCCCCCTTACCTCATCACCTTGGGCCCGCAGCACATGTGCTGTGTACCTCCCGCTGCACTGCTTCCCGCTACTTAGCCCAGGTAGACAGTACCACGCGTGAACTCGACCTCCAACAGGCTGGCAACGTTGGCTGGCGATCACGCACCTCCGGTTCTCGAGACCTCCGCCAGACCTCTCTTGCCAAACCAGACAGCCAGACAAACAACCTCAAGGTTGCCACAGCTTCAGTCCTCTCCCGGGCCTCTAACGCCATATGACACCTGGCCTTCTCTTCTCACCATCGATGGCCCATCGGTAGTTGAGACAACCGCATGCCGAGGAGGGGCAAATGTCTTTTAGCATCTGGACGAACGACACGAGACGAGACGAAGACAAGAACAGGTCGCCGCGCGCAGAATCGACGGCTGCCAGATACGAATGTCAGAAACCCAGGCCAGCAGGCATTTCGAACCCGGGCCAGACAAGAGCTTGTTTCACAGCCGTTCAAACAAAGGACAGCCCTGCCTGTCCGTCCGTCTGCCCGTACGCTTTTCGATCCACAATCCTGCATCAAGTGCATGCGTGCTTGCATACATTTTGTACGTACTTTTATGTACGTTATGTTATGTAAATGTAAACAGTCTGAGCCCGCCGGCCGGCGGCGCACACACCAGACAGACCGAGACCAGTCAGCCTGTTTCGGCTGCCACACACAAACACCCTCGATCTTGTCTCCCACCCTCAATCCTGCCTGCCTGCCTCCCTGACTGTACGTGCATGCATGCAAACTGTGCCTGCTTGCAACATACCAATTGCTGTACGTAGTAGGCGTGGCACGCGTGGCTTGGATCGCTTCGATGGGTTCATGGCGGGTTGTATGGGCTGCGACACAATCTCACCCTGGTCTCGGGTCGTTCCCTTCCTAGGGCAGTGAGACAGGCCGCTTCTCTCCTCACTATCCAGTCCGGTGGCATCATCCGCATTGATTTATCGACCCAAGACGGCAACGCACTAGTCGAGGTTGAACGGGTTCGTTGCGGGCGGGCGGCCTTCGCTTCGCTTCGCCTCGCTTCGTTTGCATGCATCGCATCAACTCGTCTCCTTGCTGTGTCATCACATACCATACCCCTGACCAGAGCGGGCCACCACCACGACACACTGCCTATAGTGCAGGACCACCGCCGTCAGTCGTGGTCTCTCTCTCCAGTCCAGGGCGGGCATAGTGGGTGACCTGGCCTGCTTCAACCAGTCCCGCTTTCTCGGCCAACCAAAACAATCGAGTGTCTCCCGACCAGGCAGAGACCTCTTGTGCAGCCTGCTTTTTGCCCGCTTCAGCCTGATTTTTTGCCTGCTGCACCGGCTGCTGGGCCTGGCGATTGTGGAACAAGCCCGTCCCCGGATGCCCCAGGCCCCTCGAGCGAGATACCCCGTGGCTGCAGCTTCTGCGGCATCGCCTATCACCAGTCCGGGTCGTCCGTGGTTCCTGCTTCTATTTCGGGTTTAGTCCAGGGACCCGACAAGATCCACTTTCCCTCGGTTTGAGGACCATCGAGTTTCCCCTGGGCCCTCCTTGCAAGTCGCTCGTCGCTCGTCGCACCTCGCCCCCGTCGCCCTTGTCTGCTGCTGGACAGCCCACCCCTCCCTTCCCTCACTCCTGGCTTCATATAATACTTAAAGCCTCTACTGGCGTCTGTGATCCCGGAGATCTATTTAGCTGCCGTTCAATCTACCTCCAGCATCTCCAAGCTCCAGCCCCATCCCGTCGTACGCAATTGGTGTGTGTGTCCGTTGACGACGACTCAATATCTCCGCGCCCCCTGTCTCTGGCATCCACCTCGCCCACTTATTTTGATCTACACACGGACCAGATCGTTCGCTCGCTTCTGCTAGATAAAATCCAGCTTCACTCCAGTCTCTCGCTTCCACCGACGTGGCATTAAACACATATATACCCTCAGGCTGAGCCTTCTTGCGTCATTCCGACCTTAATAATCCTCCTTTTCCAACTTCTTCTCCAAGAGTCGAATCCGCCGCCAAACCGCAACATCCGTCTGCACACGCCTTCAAACTCCTTGGACGTCCAGACAAGCACCGAAAGCTCCACAAACTGTCCAGCATCACCACCTGTCCTCACCGCTCATCTCCCACTCGCCAAAATGGACTCATTCGGCTTCCAACCCGTCAACACTCGCTTCACCCCCTGTGCGGGCTCGCGAACGCGCTTCTCCTACCGCAGGACATCAACCAGCTCCAGCCGGAACTCTTACGCCTCCAACACTTCCTCGGCATCCGCTGCCTCGTCCATCAACAGCCTGATCTTCCGCCAGCCCTCGATCATGGACCTGGAGGAGGAGCACAAGGCCTTCGGCTCCGAGCTCAAGATCCTCGAGCCAAGGCCCGTCGTCTTCTTTTGCAGCATGGAGGAGCGCTTTGCGTCCCTGTAGTCCATCGTGCTCTGATTGGCCACATCCAAACAACTCCTGGTTGAGTGCGTCTTGGGCTTTCGATTCTACAACCTCGTCTTCAGCAAATCCGTTTCACCACCCACCCCTTGACGCCGTTTAAACACTACGAACTATGATACCAAACGATGAAGAGGGGACGGAACTTTTTCCACATTCAAATCGACCACTGGTCGACGGCGCGGGACATTGAAGTTACTTTTCAAAAAACTTCGGGGACTGCCTTTGGGGGAAGCATGGTAGTGTACTGGCTTCACCCAATGAGAATCCGGGGTCATTCCTGGCCCCCGATCTCATCCATTGGCGGATTGCAGCTTGATTTATCACTTTGGGACACAGGAAGACAATCTTCCACCTGGCGCAAAGAAGGTGTTCAATTCTTATTTCGGTCGTTTACGGAGGAAGAGACTTGCTATGAGATCCAATATGGCTTGAATGAGACCACATTCACGGTAGACGACGGGAAGGGCTACTACTGCGAAGGAAACATAGGAAATTCAGGAATATAGTGGTCTTTGAGCTGCTCCTCCACCTACCACTTCTGCTTGTGCGTATGCTTCGTGATGTCAACTCCGCATGTCTTGGTTCCCACATGATTGAATGTACTACCCAGGGGGTACAAGGCCGTCAGCACCATACTGAAAATGGTTATCAGCGAGTGATATTGCCTCGTCGCCGCCGCCACCACTGCTGCCACTGCCGGGCAGGTGTTTCATTGCCCCGAATTCAGGAATGATTCCCGGGCCCGCACGGAGCTACCACCACCCGCCAACACCCTGCGAGCCCATTTGGAGTTCGCCTCCCCAAGATGCCCCGGTGCTGAGGGATGGAGGGACGGTGTTTCAGGTCCGTTGCTGACAACCTTCGGGGGGGGGTCTTTTCCCTCATCTCCGCGGGCATTTCGGTGCCGCGTTCTCGGCCGAGGGAGAGATATCTGACGGCTGCCCCCCTTCTTAGTTTGCCTGGTCTGGGCTTGGTTCGAGATGTTCTGGGCTTTGTGAATCGATTAGGCGTTCTTGGGCTGTGAGGTACTTGCCGCTTGGGCGGGGAGGTGACTGTTGATGTATCTCTGTTGTCGTACGGCGAGGCATGGTCTTGCCAGTTCGGCGGAGTGATATAGTGAGATCAGCCATTGGTGTATGACACATTTCTCTGGACTCGCCATCTGACGTAGTTTATTAGATTTCTACCCCTTTTTCACACACCCGATCTCGGTACCAATGGGAAGGAGGTCTCAGTCTATTCAGCCGCTTCGCATATGACGCTGAGGATACAAGGACACAACGACAGTGAGATCTGAGCAGTCTTGATCCTCCCCAGGAGCCTGTAGGTCCACTTCTGATGGAGAAATTGAGAATGCTAACATGAACCATCTATCCGTGGGCTTGCATTTGGTATGGGACCTGAAGTGCCACTATTTGCTGCTGCAAACTTCCAGAGGTCAAAGAGCTGTTCACCATCGGCCTTGGGCATCCGTCCTTGAAGCAGACCTTGATTGAATATAGAACTTTGCGGCCAGAGCTCTCCGGAGACTGTCATGTTTCTCCGGCCCTCCTAACGCCGGCTACCTTTCCTTTCGCACAACCCCTGACAGGTATGAGAAGTCTGTATGAGCGACCGACCATGAGAGAACCAGCCCCTGAACCACCGAATCACCTGAACACAGGTAGAACCAGATCCTCAAAGCAACCTGCCTGAAATCCTGACATATCTCCCTGCCCCTTGGTAAAAGGACCCTCCCGCCGGAGAATAACTTCCCTGGCGCCCACCAGCCGCGCACACCGCGCCTCAGGCCCCACAGCTCTCGACAACCCACCGCATCCTCTCCCTCACCTCAGGCGAGATCCCGCCAGCCGCGCGCCTGCCCTCCTCCAGGCCGTCCCACAGCGCCACGAACCGCCCGTCAGCCGCGGCGGCGTTCCACAGCGCGGGCAGCTCGGCCAGCAGCGGGCCCAGCGTGGCGCACGCGGCGGCCACCACGGCGCGCAGGCCCGCAGCGGTGGTGTTGTGGGTCTTGTCGCCGGGCGGCCCCTCCTCCCATTCGCACGCGAGCCGCGCGGCGGCCACGAGCGACTCGAGGTGGGACAGCGCCTCGCGCGTGTCGAAGAGGCTCTCCGTGTCGGTGATGCAGTCGAGGATCTCGGCGGCGCGGTCGTGCGTCGCGGCCGCGGCTGCGTCGGCGCCGGCTTGGAGGCCGTGGCGTGTTGCTAGGATGTGGACCTGGGCGTCTGTCAGGAAGGAGGAGATGGGCTCGTAGGTGGTGAGCTCGCAGCCTGTTGTTGTGGGGTGCCTTGTCAGCGGGTGTCTCTTTGTGATGCCTTGCTTGCTGGTTGGTTGGTTTGTTCGACGTGCTCTTGATGCTTGGCCCCATTTCCAGTCGTTATGGAGTGTTTGTTTCTTTTGGGACGTAATATGTGAGACTTGCCTTGGGCGATGTAATCGTTGATGGTCCACCAGTCCTTCCAGTCCTGCTCAAGGCCACGGGGGACCTCGAAGACGTCGGTCATTGCCTGTATCCCGAGAGTCGATTAGATATTTCTGGAGCAAGGACGAGACTGAACCCATGCTCACTGTTCCATCCTCAACAGCCTGTTCGATAGTAGTCTGTAGTCCCGGGCAGATCCTCTGAGCTTGGGTCGCAGGCACGTGGTAGTAGTCGCCTCCAGCGAGCTTGAACATGATTGTGTACCTGCAAGACTTTAGTCAGGACTGGCTGCTGTTGACGGGGAAGAGGTGCAAGCCTGCTGCTGGACCTACTCGTGGGCTGGGCGGAACTCGAGTCCGCTCTGGCGGCGGGTGTGGTACGGAAGAACGATCATTTTGGCGATGGTGGTTTTCCGTATCGTGACTAAGAAAGTCGAGTGGGCCAGACTCAGTTCTTCCAAGATCAGGTGGCCGATATGTGATGCCTTGGACGCAATTCGAGAGATACTGTGGGTGTGGGAGACTGAGAGAGACTGAGATGGGTTCAGAGAGAGTTTGTGTGTTTTTATACAGAGAAGACGAGAGAGGTAGGTAACGAATTCACCAGCGCGAGCAGTAGCTTTCTGTCTGACTCAAACTGAATCTGTTTGCAAAGTGAGACCGCCCCAGTAGGGTGAATAAGCTCGCCGTCGCCGCAGTAAACTGCAGGCCACACAATAGAGCTGCCTATTGTTCGGCACAGACAATGGCAGGCCGGTCGAGCAATAAGCCACAGGCCATTGTCTCTCATTTAAACCACATCTCTCATGTTACAGATTCCAATGGAAGTTTGCGAAACGTGTCACACGTCACGTAGGTACCCACGTCTACGGATGCTTTCAACTGTTTCCCTTCTGCTGGAAGCTTGATCCGTATCATAACTACTGGCAAGATTCGAGTACATATTTCAGAACCTGGGAAAAAAGAGTACATCATTGGCCAATGCGAGATAATACGTTTTGCACTTCTTATCCTCTTCCTTCGCAGCGAGGATCTTTACTTCATGTCAGTATTTGCGCTAGAGCCATCACAATGGCAAGATTTCCTCCATAATTCGGCATATCACACTCATAATTGACTGCTCAAGATGTTGTGGCTGCCTGAGTGGCTGATTTGGGGACCTGAGGCCAAGTCTTTGTAGTGCCTGGCACATGATGCGCCTGCTTTCACATTGAGGACCCTGTCGCTGGCTTTGTCCTTGCTCCACCGGTTTCCTTGCTCAACTCCAATCTAAATTCTTGCCACCACAGATGAGGGTGAAACGACAGATAGTAGATTTATGTCAGAGGGGCTAGGTTAATAAGAGAAACATACAACTGAGACCAAAGTCCTTCTTTGCGCTTTGTCGTGCTGTGGGGCGGTTTCGTAGTGTGCGCTCCAGTGGTCACCATCCAGATGCGGCATCAACATAGTCCTCAGCCCATTCAAATCGATAGGAGATCACTTAGACAGCAATTGGAACCACTGTGCCACTCATATAAGTCGCCAGAGTTGTATGGCCATATCTGGGAAGGGTGTGCCGTTCTTTGTATTGCTAGGGTGACAGCATTAGTCCCGACATTCTAGGGCTGACCGCTGTACAGTGAACATCATGACCGCATCTAGGGGGCACCTCCAAGTGATGGTATGGTTATGAACTGTTGAGTCTTTTCCCAAAATTCACTCACTGTCTTGACCTTGCCATAGGAAGATTGAAGCTTCAGTTTAAACGGACCTTGTACTTCGTCAAGGAGGAAAGCCTCTGAACCGTTCTGTAGATACTCGTTCCATGCGCCGACTTCCTTTATATCTGATGTTCACCCACAATTTGATCTTAACCTGGGGGGTTATCGGTGATGGTATCAAGAGCGCAACTGTCATGAATGTCCTTGCCTTGGATGTGAGATACATGCTTTGGGCACCATTAGAACGGGAAATATGTAGTGTAGCACACTGAAGATGAGTTTGAGAGCAGAAGTATATAATTCAGATGCCGGGCTATGTGTTCAAGAGATGTTGCAGAAGAATTGCGGGTAAGCTCGATCTGTCATCAAGGCAGGTTCTGTGGAGAGAGAAGCAACACAAGACTTCTCAAAACATTTAACTGTGTCATTTAATTACGAACTTCATTCTCTTGGTTGAACACCTGGCCAAACTCGCAGCGGAGGCCGATCCGCTCTCTCACGACCTGGCGGTGGTTTTGTGGAACATTGCTCAGAGATTTCATATCACCGTGGCAGCTACAAAAGGTTTCTACTACCACAACAGCGTGAAGGTTGGCGGCGCCTCTTAATACCTTACCTTTCATCCGATACTACGATTCTACGAATGACACATTCTCCAGAACTACATGTTGGACGGGCTCATGTCTTGCCGGTCCGCGAGGGGTCAAGTATGGGGCTCCCATCTCGATGATCGTTGCAGAGACATGTCCGCTCCTGACACGGTCCAGTGCTGACCATGTCCGCGACATCCTCTCGCACAATGAATTGAAATTTGAGTCATCTGCTAATGAAAGCAGTACCACCTTTCTGAGGCAAACAGCCGGTGGTGTCCAGAAGCTGAGTTGTTGACTGGGCGGTCACGGTAACTGTCTCACTCGGCTCAGCCGAGGTGGTAGCGTAGTACAAAAAAAAACAAGGTAATATGGAAGCCATGTTATGTAATTGTTTGTTCATCCTTCCCCAGGTAACTGCCTTCCCAATCTAAAGGTAATAGTAGTAGTACCCTTGGTATGCATTCAAACAGTGTGCCACTCCGCTAATGCTGTGTGATAGTGCGTGCTGAGCCCTTCAGACTCTCAGCCGGATGACGTTTCGCCGCAGAAGCCGTCAAGCTTATTCCCGCTCTGCTGCCCTTTCAAAGGGTCTATTCAGGCTCTGTGGGCTCTGTATCTTTCTATCTTCCGATACCAATAGGTGATGGACGAGATTAGACCGCTTCGAAGCAACGAGCATTCCAACATCACAGATGACGATGCGCACTGTGAAGATTTGTGCGAGCTGCACATTGAAATTCGCAATCTGGATTCACCATGGAATGACAATGCGCGAGCTCTCACACCGGTATCCATATCACCCACAATCCATGAACTAGGAGGCGTTGGCAGCACGGGCGGAAATAGCAACTCTTCTGTATCTACTCCAGTGCAAGAGACTCCTCCAGTTCAACAACTGGCCCCAAAAATCAGTTGGGTCCACCGATTTTGGGTGTGGGAGTTCCTGAGCATTTTGGTCGCTACGTTGTCCCTCGCAGCAATCACTATCACTCTAGTTATGCATCAAGACCGACCTCTACCTCGTTGGCCGTCTGCGATCACAATAAATGCTTTGATCTCTGTCTTCACCGCAGCTCCCAAAGCATGCCTCGTGATGCCAATATCCGAAAGCATCAGTCATTTAAAATGGCAATGGTTTCAAAAAGCACGACCGTTGAATCATATAGACCAGTGGGACCTGGCTAGTCGAGGTGCGTTAGGTTCTTCCCCATATATCCATTTTGCTTCCTCGTCATGGACTTGAGAGCTTCTTTGATCAAACGGATTTTGAACATGCAGGTCCATGGGGATCCATCCTCCTTACTTTTATCCTTCGAGGTCACAACCTCGCCGTCCTTGGTGCCATGCTCACAGTGGTAGCTATGGCTATCGAACCTTTCGCGCAGCAGGTTGTCCAGTATTATAGCTGCTCGACGATAGCCGAGAATGAAATTGCGACAATCCCGTTCTCGAATAACTACAACGATGGCTATTCATCTTGGAGGTGGTCAGGAAGCGGGATGGTGGACCCCCAGATGCAGGCAGCAATGTATATCGGATTGCTGAATCTACCCACAAATATTTCAGCAGCAATAACCACACACAGCTGCAGGACCGGATACTGTACTTTCGCGGCTACAGATGATGGCGCTACATTCCTGTCTTTGGCATTCCAAAACCAGTGCATTGACATCAGCGACAGAATCATATACACCTTCAACACCAGCAGACCCACTGAGAGCACTTACTATTATTCAAACGCCAGTCTGCCTGGATCAACAGCCTCTCTCGATTTCTTGACGAATAATTCTGGATTTTCTGTCCCCTCCGAGTACGTGATGAAATCTACCTATCAGTTCCCCAACCCGGCCACACGGTACCCGTCGTCCTTTTTGAGCAGAATCTCCTTCCTAATGTTTATGACATCGGATGTCGTCAATCGAATGCCAATGCGGGCGTTTGAGTGCGAATTCTTCCCCATTGTGACTACTTTCGGAGCAAACATAACGAACGGAAGACTTGTAGAGCATGTCCTGAGCAGTCAACGCATGGATGTCTATGACGTTGTCGGCGACACGCATAGTATGCTTCTCATCAACAAGACAGTCAAGGACGGAGTCTGGCACGACTGCCAGGGCCTCCCAGATCCTTCAGATGATAACAACACGCCGGTAATCTCGTATAGCCAACCAGGGCCCCCTCCATTCATGGGCTCAGCACTTCCTACAGAAGTTCTTACCAACAAATCGGTTGATGGGCCAGGATATTGGAAATTAACTATATGGTGGCCCCAGGAATGTGCCTATTGGCTTCCCGACCAGTCCATCGCAGGGTTTTCAAGGGCCATGTACCTCCTCCTGGGCAATGAATCTGTGGGTACGATCACGGATTTAACGGGAGCTTTCACGGGCAACCTCCGGTCCGTGAATCTTTGGAACAACGGCACTGCCTCGCTAGAGACGGTACAAAAAGCTATGGACGGCCTTTGCAGCGCGATATCTGCACAGTGGAGGACTGGGGATCGTTTCAGCAGTAACATAGGCCCCGCAATCGGTATTGTTCAGCAGAATGAGACATGTATCCGGGTCAATTGGGCATGGCTCACGCTCCCGGCTGCCTTTCTTTTCCTCACTGTGGTCTTCTTTATTATAAACATTGTCCAAACAAAGTCTATGAACGTTTGGAGGAGCTCAACGTTGGCGATGCTATTCAACGGTCTCGACGTGAAGACTAGGGATTCATGTGGATCCGTGGTCAGCTTGCAGGATATGAAAGTGGCTGCAGGCACTGCTATTGTACAACTGGAATATACAGCTGACGGATTTTGTTTCGTTGGCAAGAGGAGGTTGGTTCGGAACTTCTCTTCTACTTCAGTGACTTCGAGTTGACCTCATTCGAGTACGGGGTCGTAACTATTAACTGGCTGCAAACCAGCCATACTCCAGCCATATTTAGAGGAGCCCGTCAGTGTAAAACACTAACAGGTTTTCTGATAGTTGATCGATCATTCATTATCTCTTCCTGACATTTATAAATTAGGCCTACCAGCATAGTACTTCTTGACGCCGTATTACTTGCTAATTCTAACCTAGAGGCTATATATTCAGCCCCGGCCGAGTGGACCTGCATCGTCTCCAATCGCTCGCTCAACCCAGTGGCTGAAGTCAGCGCCAGCTGGCAGACAGGTGCGCACTATAAGCACGTCTGCCTTGATAATGACTTAGCCAGGTTCAACTGCTGGCTTTGCGTTGGAGGTCATGGTGGATGATGCCGCAGCCCGCACGGGCCCTCAGTCACGTTCAGCGGTCAAGTCAGTCTGGCTCTCCCCCTATCCTGAAACACCTCCCAAACCACCTTACCCATCGCGCACCATGCCGGCCCCTCTGGTTTCAAGATTTGGAGGAGGCGGTCAGCTGGCAGATGACCTGCAGGGCCAACGCGGGTAAGCGCAAGAAGAGGGGATCTCGGCCAGCCTAGGCCCCGACAAAGTCAATCACACACACACATACTGTACATCTGGACGGACTCAGGCACACTAGAGCTAGAGTAAGCAAGGGGCGAGCAACACATCAGCCGAAGTACGGAGGAGTGTGACAACGAGCCGTGATGGCCGGAGGAGATCTGAAATACTGGGGGCGGATGTGCACGGGAAGCAACGCTGGGCGTGGTGTCGTGGCCGCGAGTCGCAGCTTCTTTGGATGAGATGGGACGATGCAGACGGTTTGTAGATCCGCTGGTGCGATGTTTCCCGCCGCCATTCTGATGTGATGACTGGCTGAGCGAATCGATTCCAAATGCCACATGCCTAACACGCCAAAGCAAAGACTGCTGGGAGGCGATGGAGACAGTCTGCATGACCCACCCCCCATCATGACTTGCTTACCATCCTGTCTCTTGGCAAATAGAGATGCCGTCTTGGAAGTTTCTCCGGCCGTTGCCAGATTCAAGCAACCTCGATGGGGTCATGTCGCAGTGCGAACCACACAAGAACAGTTCGGGAGCGGGAAGGAGACAAAGAGAATCATGCCCTGCCATAGTTACCCGGGTCCGGAGCAGCCTCAGACGGGCTTCTTCAGCGCACCAGATGGACCAGCGCAGGCCATGACCTTGTCTCAAAACCACCTTCTCCGCGATGATCACCATTAAGCTCTGTGCTAGCATGATGGTCCTGGATTCGTGATCGACGCCACATGGACCCTTCTTCCTCTCCTGCGGCATTGGACTAAGCCGACCTCCGTCCCAATTGCCAGATCCTGGACATTGCTGCGCCTGGCGATCTTCCCATTAACCGCCTGGCGATGCTGGAATTCTTGCAGCCGGCTACACGCAGTCCGTGAGCATCCGTAAGGCGCAGCGATTTTGCACATGGGTCACTCCTCCCGCCTGGTCTTGTCTCCGACCGATCTCTTGGGCCGTCGACCCCGGATACGTCCAGATACTTCGAATGGTGTGCATCCGGCTTTCCAAGGGGTCGTGCGTGAGGAAGATGAGGTGCCCAATCGAAAAGCCTCGTGAGGAAGGATAGGACTCAACTTCATCCCAGCGAGCTACCTCTGGAAGGTGCTCACGCCCATGAGCGCAAAACTTGAGCTGATCAAGTCGTCCCATGCGTCCTGCCGGGTTTCGCAGTATCGTCACCGCCTCGGAGATGCCCACGTCATAGTCCTTATAGTACTTGCCACTGGCTTGTTTCCATCCTCCATGGTGGTCATGCAGTCCATCGGTCAACACTCGTTGACCGTGGCAAGCCACAACGCCCCAACAGACAGCCCCAAGAGTCCTCTGTGTCTAGGTGAGCATTTGTGATGGCGTGGGCGTCTGTTCGCCGAAACGCATGATTTCCCTGGACAAACAAGACGGCCCGCCCGACGTCTATCGCCCCCAAACATCTGGGCAGGTACCACATAGCTTGCGCCATATGGAGACTCGCTTGGTGACGGTCCGCCCTCGCAAAACACGAACGTTGATCATGTACGTACTGTGCCTGGGGTGCAGAAATGGGCCATTGCATCGAAATTCGCGTTGAGTGGCAGCTGCGACGGGCCCCGTGACCACTTGGCAGACGAGGAAGGACGTGACAAGGTCCCGTTTGAAGCGTAACTATTGTAGTGATGGCTCTCAGATACCGATATAAAAAGCAATGTGCTGGGGAGCATCACTGCGGCCAACTAACTCCTCGAGAAGGATCCTTGGTGCGCAGGGGCTAACGGCAACGTTTAATGTGCGGCTCGGCTCCAACAAACGAGAGCAAAGTCGCCCCATAAACAACCCGCAGTGGGACTCGCTCTTTGACGTGTTGAGCTTCGAGTTGACGAGCTGTTCGTCTTGGCGCTGACAACTGGTTACAGACTGGTTTAGCCGTCGGTCTGATTGGCTGTCGATTTCTGTGAAGAACGTTTCGGATCGTTCTACAGTCTCGAAACGCGCCGCATAGCCCGCCCTCTAGCGTTGCATCAATTAATAGAACCAGGCCAAGTGGCAGAGTGTGCAGTAATGTGGTGCACATGCCAGACTTCAGCTTTGAAGATCACTGCTGTGCCAGCAACAGAGCGAGGTCACAATCGATCTTGCCGGCAGACGACTTCTTCGTGTCGGGCCTGTATAACTGGAAAGTGGTGGAAGAACGCACCAGCACCCGGCGACCGGTCGAAGAGCGACCTTGCTTGTTGAAGCATTCTGGGCTCAAAAGCTCGATTCCTGGTTGTCAGGCGATCGGGGACGGCGATGCATCTCACGTACCCAGTAATTCCAGTTGGCCAGAGCCACTGGCGCCTGTAGTGACAGTTTTTGTGTTCGCTAGCTGAGGCCTCTTAAGCAACAACGCCAGCCATCCGGAGTCGCTTGTGTAAACTATGCACACGCATCTGATACCCCCGAGGACTGATTAGAGGGTAGGCGCCAGGCACGCCGAGTTGTGCACGGAGTAGGACATCTGCCTGGTTGTGTGGCCAGCGCCTCGCGGATGTTATGCCACGCTGTACATCAGCTGCGCCAGCCATAGCCCAATATCGGAACGCCACGACCGCCGCGTCTGATCTGCTGAGCGGCCGCGTGTTTGGCGTCTTCGGCCGGAACAACGAGTGCATACCATAGTAGAGCCCGTCCGGGCAAATAAGTGCGCCAGCATGGGCGTCGGCAGTGGGCAGGCATTTAGGAACTGCCTAGGTAGGGGAAGCTCATGCGGGGATTTATTGGCCGGCCTGAGGCTCAGGCATTATTTCACCGAGATGATGGTGTGAAGACCCTGGCGGCGGCCGGGAGTCTCTGGCTGCCCGGTTGATGGAAACTGCTGGTTCGGTTCGGACAGCATTGGCTCGTTGGCTGGCTGCGCTAAAGGCGAACCAGACTGGCAACGTTGCTTTCCTGAGGCAGCTCCATCCAAAGTCAAAGTGCTTGCATGCATGCGCGCATTGAACAGGGCCGATCGGCGATGCCATCAGCCGGAATTCAAACGCGACCCCCGATGACATGTTTCTCTGTGTTGCCTTTCATCCAGTGTTTTCAATACAGACTTCGGAATGGATCTGGGAAAAGCCATGTCCGGAGGTCAAAAAAAGGGGCTGAGACCCGGATAGCTTCACCGAAAAGGAGGGCTGGGATGGGATGGGATAGGATGCCCCGCGATCTACCGGAGAAAAAGAGGTAATCTAGATAGCGATGCCGCAGCTCCTAGCGGCATTTGACGGAAGTGATCAAGATTTAGAGTTGCATGTGTAATTTGTCTCATAATTGCAAAGTTGCAACGCGTCAATGAAATGGGGCTGGTGATCTGAAAGAGCCTTCGTCAGTGGCCGAGTCCTCGCCCTGCTCGGTCTGCTTGGTGTTTGCCAGAATGATCCACTGGCCTTCCATCTGAACGTCGACGAGTGACGCCACGCAATGTCAATAGTGGTTTAGGACAAGCTGCGGGCATTGAAAAGTTGTGGTGCCGAGGGGGACAAGCATTCGAGGGATGATGCTAGCATAACGGCGCTTCTGTGAGTGCTGAGAGCCACTCATCTTGTCTGTCAAGGGTGAGTAGTCCAGTGTGACTGAGGTGTGCTGGGAGCTCTGAGAAACTTGTCATGTCAGTTTCCAAGTCGAGCTGACTAAAATCTTGTTTGAATTGGAGGCCAAATGACTTGTTTCAGAGAGACGGGTTAGAGTTGCCGCGTGCATTGCTGCTGAAGAGAGGCGCCTATGGCGGCGTGCATGCATCGAGGAATTGGAGGGACGTTCGCAGGTGCAGTGCCGGCGTATCGGATCCAGCCATCAACCACGGATACCACTTCCTCAGGTGGGTAATGTAATATGTATGTGATCTCCGTGCAGCCCGAGGTTTAGCGAGGCTGTTGCGCCGGCTGGGTTGTGGCGACGTACCCGGTTCCGGGCGCATCAAGTTCTGAAAATGCGCAATTCCGGAGCGGGCAGCTGTTTTCTGAGGGACAAGTACCGGTTCACTTGATTATCACCGTGCGGTACCCACAGAGTCTGGACGACCTCCTGCATGATGCGTGCAAATGACAGGCTGGTAGCGTTTTCCGCGCAATGTTGCAGCAGATACATGTAGCCGGTCTAAAAGGTGCCCGGCCGGGCTCGCTTGAAAGCTTAAGGAGGTCATCATGGTGGAAGAGGACCCTCAGAAATCCAAGAATGGGTATAATTTCCACTTGGGGCGGACGAAAGTGGCCCGTGAGGGATCCGTGCCCATTGGTCATTTGGCTGTCTGGGCTCTGGAGACGCAGCGAGCGACATTGACGAAGCTTTGACGTGAGCCTACTGAGCCTTCGTGCCAGGCCCGGCCTGGTTTGAGATTGACGAGAGAACGGCGGGCACGCGTTCCGAAAGGCTATGTGGGGTGTTCATGAAGAATTGCCGAGAACCTTGGCTGGTATGGCCTGTATGGCCTGCAGCGGCCCCAAGGCACAAATGCTGTGATGAGTGCGGGATGGCGATGACAATCGCAATTGTTTGGACGCATATCCTGCGGTAGTGATGGCGCCACGGAGCTTGAAAGGTGGGATGTTGGAGGACCAGGCAGGCTGACTGGCTGGAGACGCCTCCTTGAGACCTGAGCGACCCTGGTCTGGTGCCCGGGGTACCTGGGCACCGGCTGCACCACACTGCGGTTCTTTACGTGCATGCGTATCCGACGGTGGTGGAATTGAACTGACGGAATTGGGTCCTGGTCTCGTTTTGGCAATGAAATTTAAGGGGGCTCCACCAGCCAGAAATTCTCCGGCGGCCTGGTAGCACAAGTAGACTGGTGCCGCGGAACCACTGTAATAACACGGTTCACCACCAGTCTCGCACCGGGCGGATCAAGCCATGGCTGCCACAAAGTTAGTTAGAGAGGGCGAGAGATTGAGGGCAGCCCGAGGCCACGACCTGCCGCTCGGTATGGGCTTGGGTTTTATTATGGGACATGGTCCAGTCCTGAGAGACTGATTGATGTGCTGTGCGTGGCGCGGAGCACTGACGTGAATCGTTGGCGTGTCGCCCTGGCTGATATATCTCGTAGCCCATATCGACAGAGGCTCAGGAGCCGATTACATGCCGTGTGCCTAGGTGCGTTGTGCCTGGGTGCTTGGTTGCTCAGGGCTGCGATCGGACCTGGAGAAGCGCTGGACCTCTGGCCACCAAGGCCTCTTCGGTGCTGGCGTGCCGCGGCGCTGCGAAGCGCACGAGATGGGGGAAGTATTCCGCGCCGATTTCAAGTGCATCTGTGGCTGGAGAAGAAGTAATGCTCTGACCGACACTGTCTGTCAGCCAGACTCGACTCGACCCGACTCGGCTCGACTCGACCAAGCCCCGTTTGGACCCTTCCTTGTTGGGCCAGGTGCAACCTGCCCGCCCAGGTTCCCCCCTGCCTACCCAAGACCTGCCAGGTTTTCCAGGATGCCAGGGAAGGTGCGCGCCAGGGGCCAGGGATTGAGGGGTGGATCAGTTTGGGCATAGCGCCACAAGGAGCATCTTGCCCGATCCGGGTCGTATCGCATTGGAGAATTGCGCACTACAAAAAACCGGGCCTCATCTCACTCCTCACCCGGCCCCAGCGTTACGCCGGGGCCCTGCCTGGCATGTACGCGGACTGACATGTCAACTGACGTGTAGTATAGATTGGCAGACGAGACAGACAGGTGGACAGACAGACCGACAGACAGACAGATAGACAATTGAGAGGTTCACAGACAGACGGACAGACAGATAGACCAACAGAACCTGGCGCACTGCGTCGAGGGAGACAGACATTCGCAGGAGATTGCCCTGACTTGATTTTCTGCATCAGGAAGGGAGTCGACTGTTTCTGTCACACGTGCAGCAGCCACCGGCACGTATCGATCGTGTACCGGCCGAGCACCCTGCTGGGTGTGCACCGCCTGGTCCAGCGACCCATCTGCCCGAGGGCCCCGGTGGCTTGTGACTTGAGGTGGACGGCACCAGGACCTGGCCGGGGGGCGGCAGGTGGTGATGAACGGTGATGAACATAGCGCAGCCATCATTCCTGAGCCCAGGATCTCGCAACAATCCCGCGTACTCGTAGACAGATGGGCACATCGAATCAATCGAGGCGGACGATAGTCTTATACCTAAGCTATCTAATTAGATACCTAGCGAGCCTGGGCAGTGGACATGGACGTGGGTAGTGGGACAGGCACGAGCATGGGACGCGGGAGGTGGGACATGGGACGTGGGTACGTGGTGCGGGAGATGAGGAACCAGAGAAATCATCACTGACAGGTCATTCATCCGGACAGCCAGCTCATCTAACCGTACGGTTTACTGTTGCAATGCAGATACAAAGACGACATCTACAGCACACGGAACACTTTGCTGCTGGCTGCACCGCACTGGAGTCCCTCGTCGGATGGTGCCATATAGGGAAAGACGAATACGTAGGTCCAGGAATATCCAACGGAGAAAGAGAGAGGCGAAAAAAAAAAGAGAGATCCTGACCATCTTGATCGTCCATCATTTCCATCATATCCATTATCGCCCCTCTATCCCACCCCCCTCCCCCCCTTCCTCGCGGGACTGTAGACTACCCGTTGATTGACGCCTACCTCTCACAGGGCCGTCGCAATTTTCATTCCTTTTCACTCCTTGCTTTGTTATAGTCTGCCCTTCCTCTGTCCACGGGCAATGCAGCATCGACCCGACCCAACAATTGCTGCTGGCCGACTGAGTTGGCAACTTTTGTTTTTGTCCTTTGCCGTTCCTTCATTCCACCCTTGACTTTGGTAACCCGTAATTATTATCGACCCTGCCCACCCGCGCACTCAAACTCCATCCCGCGACCCGACCTTCTCTCTCTCTCTCTCTCTGCTGTGGTGCGACTGCCGCAGTCCTGAGTTTCTGGATAGGCTACTTAGGATAGATTTTCCTCTTCGTCGTGACGGCACGCCGGCAGACCACGACGCCCAAGCCAAGGAGCGAGCCTGTTGCGCTCGCCTCGCCTGCACCTGGCTAACCTGGCTCCTGTGCCGCTCTTCCACGCGACTGATCTCCAAACAAGCCAAAACCGAGATCCAGGATTGTCAGGGTCATCCAGGCACGCCTCGAAACACTCGGTCTCCAGCACCTGCAGACCTGCAGCACCGCAGCACTGCAGCGTTTAAGCTCTGACCCTCGGCCCTGGGAGGGACTGGCCAGGACTGGACAAGACAGGAACAGGAACGGGATAGGACCGGATAGGCAGGGCTGGGGTCTCTTCTCTCACACTGTCAGACGGGACCTTCTGACCCCAGGGCGACCAAGCGACAGGGCGACCAGACGACCAGACACCAGGCCAGCCCACAGTCCACACACCCAGTCCACACCAGATTTGTCGCGTCGCAGACTGCCGACCCTGAAGCAATCTGGCCCACGAGCCGGCGTGCCCCTCGACCTTCCTCGTCGAGGTCCCTCGGAGGTCCCTGAGGTCCCTCGCATAGAGGACCATGTCGCAGCTTTCGCACCAGAGTAGGGAACATCCGTCTGATGCCCACGCCTACTCCCTCCCGCGCTCCCCCCATCAGCCTCCGCAGCGGCCTCACCATCTTCACCACGACCAGTCTCATCCCCATCTCCAACCTCAACCTCACCATCACGCCCCCGGCCCTCCTTACACTCCTGTGTCACCCACGAGTGCATCCCAGCTCGACTATGCCCAGGACAGCCCTACCATAGGCCGAGCTCAAGTCCACCACATTCGAGGCCAGCATTCTGGTCCCGTCCCTAGCCCCATCACCATTGTCCCCCTTGGTGGTGTTCATGCCTCAGGTTCAGGCTCAGGCTCAGGTTCAGTCTCCGGCTCCGGCACCCTGACCTCATCATCACCCACTAGTCCTTTGCCCAGCGCTGGTGCCAGGTAAGACGCATAATCTCTATGTCCTCACGTCCCTCACCGGGCCTACTCTTCTCGGCGACTCCTCGCATTCGCACCTACTTTTTTGCTCCCCTTTCCTTTTTCGTTCGTGGCTTGGCTTCGTGCACTTTGTCTACTCTCGAACCCTCCGGGCTATCGAGCGCGGTTTTGATCCACCGACTGCACCATCAGACGACTTAGTGCCGCGCGTGCGAGAAGGGTTCTTAGATCTAGTTGCCTTTCCCCGGATTGTCATGTTAGTTCTCGTCCTGCTGTGGAACTTGATCACGGCCGTTCAGACTACCGACTGCCTTGCCCGCGTGCTACTGCAAGCACTGCCGAGTTACCCAAGAAGTACTTCATGCTGATCCTCAACCGTCTCCCCTCTCAGATTCCGGAAACCTGCACCCAGCCCGCTGCATAATACCACCGCCATCTCTCCTCCCACCAGCCCCAGTCCTAGGAAATCACATTTCCAGGTCTCCTTTGGAGCTCACGGCTCGCCCATCAATTCGCCGACCACCCCTTTGGCCTCGCAGACAACGAACGCCCCAGAAGCCGCGGAACTGTTACCGCGACAAAGGACCGCAGAAAGCGTCGACGCCGAGAAGTCCTACTACCACAGCGATTCCTCGGGCACAGCAACTCCTGACGACAAGACAACACCTGGGTTCGTGGACAGTTTTACTTTGCTTGCTCGCAGCGCTCACCGGCACGCGAACTAGCAACCATCGGCGCTGTGACTGCCTGGAGACTCGGCTAACCGTGACATAGATCCTCGTTACCCCTACGATTCACGCATGACAGCAGAAGCGTGTCCGACCCCGTGAAGAAGCCACTTGGGGCCTCGACCAACTCATCTTCCCAGGCCATGCCTGGGCCCTCGAGGATGGAGAAGGTGAAGGGCGCTCCGAGGAACTCGTCCATCGACTCCGCCATCTCTGCCATTTCCACTGGGTCTTCAACTCCCAAGAACTCCCAAGACGGCTCCTCCAGCCCGGCCGATGTCTCCAAGCTGATCAAAGCTGCCGGCTCCCCCGAGGCAGTGATACAATACTTGCTGAAAGAGAAGAATTCGCAGACACAGCAGAACTCGCAGTTATGGCGTCTGGTAGACAAGCAGAGGGCCATGATTCTTGGTCTCAACAAAGACTTGGAACGAGCCCTGAAGGACAAAGAAAAATACAGGAAGAAGCTCAAGGAGGTGATGACTTTGCAGACTATCCCTTCGGTTTCCTCAACCTCGGCAGGTCAGGGCCGAGAATCTGCCGCCAGTCTTTCCCACCCGGACGACGACTCAGCTAAGAAGGGTTCCTCCGACGTTCCCGCGTCTCCAAGCGTCGAGTCCGAGAATATGAGGCATTCTCCGATCGACGTCTCAATGGCACCGTATCCGATCACACCGCCAGCGGATCAGTGCAGCAATGGCCCTCCTTCTGCCGTTGGGGAGATTTTGGATCCCTCACACTCCATGCCCGAAGCGAGCGAGCATGCCTTGGACAACTTTGATCACGATGCTCAAGAGAGGGACGCTGAAGAGTCGAAGGATCTTGCATACCCGAGTAACGATATTCCCATTAATTTCGCACTGCCACCCTCGAGATCTCTGCCAGAGCGTCCTCCACCTCCCCAGGGTGCGCTACCAGCGCCGCCACGTCAAGCGCCTCGCTCAGAAATTGACGCCTTTATCGACGAGGATGGTGCTTCACGCTTCCCAGCTGTGCCAGCCCCGCCTCCGAGAAAACCACCACCAGCACCATTGCAGCTGAAGGACCAAGACTCCGGCCCAGCCTACCCGCCTGATGAGGAATCCGAGAGCGACTCGGACTATGACGATATCCTCGAGGTCAACGAGATTGCGGCGGAAAAGCGCGGCCGTCGAAGAACACGACAGGAGGATGATGAATTGCGCGAAGTCCTTGTTCTAAAAGAGGCAGAGGCACGAAGCAACTCAAAGAAAAGCAAGGGCAGCGCAAAGGGGGCATCGGAGCAGACAACACCAGAAATAAATTTGGCTCAGAGTTCGCCAAGGGCGCTGAATAGGCCAAACGCCCCAGGGTCTCTGGCGGGCATGCTGGATAACAACCTGTCGAGCACTGCTTTGCCTCTACGGAGTCCCGGCTTGCCTCTGAGCCCTCGACCCATGCAGTTGGGCGAGGGGCCGAACTCCCCACCTCAGTCACCACGGCAAAATGGCCTCACCATGCCACTATCACCTCGTGCTCCCCGACAAGCAATCCCTCTACCTCCGAACACACCTCTGCAGACTCCACCGAGCGAACCGCTCGCCTTGAAGTCGCCGCAGCCTCTCAACATCGTGAAGGCTAACGTCGATGTGGAGCCGGCCGATAGTCCAACCTCGGAGAGCCGCGCGAGCCAGAGTGAGCGAACCAGGATATTTAAAGGCTTCGTCACTGAGGAATTCCCCGACCTTCTGCTGCCACCGAATGCCATCCCTTCCGTCACGGTAAAGGTCGCGTCGTCGCGGATGAAGCCGTCGCGCGCGAGCTTGATTTCGTTGACGCAACTAGAGGAGGATCCTGTCTTCACATTGGCCATCATCTCCCGATACGAAGGCGGAGAACTTTGGCGGGTCGAGAAAGACTCGATATCTCTATCGAAGCTGGACCAGAGGCTAAAACAGTGTGCCGCATTTACTGCGAGGACCCCAGACCGGACATTGTTCAGCGGCCACGCTCCGGCAAAGCTCGATGCTCGCCGCCAAGCCCTTGACCAGTATCTTGACGAAGCACTCAACACTGCATTTGACACGCCCACCGCCGTGGAGCTCTGCAGATACTTATCTACCAATGTTCTGCCACCAAATGCTGACGAAATGGGCTCATCGACAGGCCTGGCTGACGAAGGAGGACCGAAACTCGGGCCTGGCGGACGACAGTTCAAGACCGGCTACTTGACTAAGAGAGGCAAGAACTTTGGAGGCTGGAAGGCAAGGTTTTTCAGCGTCGAAGGGCCTCAACTGAAGTATTTCGAGACACCAGGAGGAGCACACCTGGGCACTATCAAACTTCCAGGAGCCCAAATAGGCAGGCAGTCGCAGCAAGGCGGCGACGAGCCCTCGTCAGCTCGCGCCACCGACGAAGCCGAGAACCAGTATCGCCATGCTTTCCTGATCTTGGAACCCAAGAAGAAGGATCCAAGCGCCATGACCAAACATGTGCTCTGCGCCGAGAGTGACCGAGAGCGCGATCAATGGGTAGAGGTCCTGCTGCAGTGGACCAATTTTAAAGACGTCGACGAAGACAGCAAGCGGGATCATGCTCAAGACCGGCAGGGCTCGGCACAGGGCCATGTGAAGGGTGCAAATGCGAAGAAAAAGATGCACCCTCGCCCTCAGCAACAACAATCCAAGGACAGCGAGGACGCCTTGATCGGTGTCAGCTATGAAGCCACAAAACAAGGTGATGTTCCGAAAATGGGCGGCCACGACTACCCACAACCCTCGCCAGCGGCAGGACTGGGACCCCAGCCGTCCTACAGCATCTCTGCTCCCCGAGACCCACAAGTCATCTCGGACATGTCGATGTGGGGAAACAAGATGGGTGGCCTCAATATTCCTCCCGGCTTGGATGAGAAGAAAGCGAAGAAGCGCAGTTTCTTCGGGTTTGGGCCAAAGCAGAGGTCCTCGAGCGACGGCACTGACTCCCTCTTTGGTGAGAGTTCTGGATCCCCTGGTACTTCGGCTTCGAGGGAGGTCTACTCTGGACCGGTTCGTCGGACTTTCGGCGCACCTCTCGCTGAAGCTGTGCGTTACAATCATCCCAGGGATGCACGGATACCACTGCCTGCTGTGGTCTATCGCTGCATACAATATCTGGATGCCAAGGGGGCCATTACCGAAGAGGGCATTTTCCGTCTCAGCGGTTCGAACGTCGTTATCAAGTCGCTGAAGGAGCGCTTCGACATGGAGGGTGACGTCAACCTGCTCGCAGACGAGCAGTATCACGACATACACGCGGTTGCTTCAATGCTCAAGGCCTACCTGCGAGAGTTGCCAACCAGCATCTTGACCCGAGACCTGCATTTGGACTTTGTGGCAGTAACCGAGATGAACAGCCAGGCTGATAAGATCGCGGCGCTGAGCGAGCTCGTCACGAGACTCCCACAGGCCAATGCCACATTGCTGAAGTACCTGATTGCCTTCTTGATCAAGGTAATCAACCATGCCGATCAGAACAAGATGACCGTCCGCAACGTTGGCATTGTCTTTTCACCAACGTTGACTATCCCCGCGCCAGTCTTTGCCCTGTTCCTGCAACATTACGAGGCCATCTTCGGTATCGTTCCGGAGGAATACGAACTTCCCACTCCAGGATCGTTTGAAGAGCAACATGGGAAGGAGCCCGCTCTCGACCTCCCCCCTCGACCATCAACATCTGGCGCAGCCAGAGAATCTCCGCATCGTCACCGCCTCGCGGAAGCACTTCAGGAGGGACGGAGGGGCAACACGCCGCCCCCTGCCAGCCTGAATCCTCTTGGCGGGTTCACGCAAGCCAGATCCACACCGACACCTCCTCTCGTCCAGCAACGCAGCTATGAGCCGTCATACTTGGCCCAGCAAAATGGCGGTGGTGCTAATCTTCACGTTCGTCCTGCATATGAGAGCGTGATGATGGCCCCAGGCCCTGACGCTAGTCAGTTCTATGCACAGCAGCGCATGGTCAACCCAGGCTATGACCGTCCCATCTACGAGACTGGTGCTGCTTACGATCAGCCACAGTCCGTCCGGGCTAGTCGTCGGGAAAGCTCCATGATGATGATGGGAATCCCCAGGGGACTGACTCCACAAAGCTCCATGGGTCGCCTTAGGGAAGACCCTCAATTCTGATTTACGTACACGAAGTCTTACGAATGCCTTACTCTCAGCATCTGCTCTTGATGAAGCACCACCAGCAAGGAGCACGAATTTACGCGAATTGCCTCGATACCATTAAACACGCAGTCGTTTCCGCCCAGCGCACATCATACTCCATGCATCAACATTGTGATATTGGTCTTCGAGGCTGCTAGCCCACGAACAAACGCGAACACACGAAAATCCGAAAGTCGATCAATCAGCCACAAACCTACGGACTGGCGCCATAGCGGTAGCGAATCATTGAAAACCACAAACACATCATACTCATAATTGGATAATCACACTCACTCACATCGCACCGGCCTCACGGATGATACCAACATCAAAACGGCGTGGAGCATTGGCATTGATTGCTTGGGGCTTCTTTCGTGTATTTCTTTTGCCGTTCAGCTTTTCTTATTCTTCTTTGGAAATATCCATGATACCTGGAGGGAAGATGAAATGGGACGAGGGCAACGAAAAGGGAGGGATGCCGAGGGCAACATGTACAACACAAATATATGCGTCTCTACCTACACCACCAATATCGTTGTCAGGCTCGGAGTTGACCAGACATAGAGCGGGTTCGGGGTAGTGGCCTTAGTCTTTCCGTTCTTCAGGGTGGAGGATGGGGGATGTCGACCGCCGTGCCGCGGTGGCCTATTTTCTTTTTTGTGATTTCTGCACGGTGTTCGATGGTGTTGGCGGCGGCTGTCCTTTTCTCTGTCCAGCTCCGCACAACCAGCCTGCTGCTGCAACTGCCCCGAACATATACATATATATATATATCACTCGGAATTCTGCCTTGGAAACCTGCATTCTATCTAGTTCTTGCAGGAGAAGTCGCGAGGAAGTGATGAGGGTATTATGAAGATAAGACAGAAAAATTACGAATAATTGACACTCGGTTCTCTTTACCTTGACCGGCTATTCTCTTGACTTGGCGACCGCCGTCAACGTAGCCCATCTAGCCCTGTAGCTTTGTGAACGTGATGTAGAATGCCCCATGCATTCATTCAGTCCACGCTGCGCGTCCCGGGCTTTCGCTAGGACTGTTGCACCGTGACCCCGCTCATGACGAAACAACCCATCTAACATTCCTTGAGTACACACCAAGGAAACCAGACCGAATGAACGGCCCGTATCGATGATACTACGCAGCCCTCAAACAGGCCAGCAGAGGAAACCTCTTCGAGTCGCGGCAAACCAGGCCGCGATCTCAATGAGGTTGGTCGCCCAACCAGGGAATTTAAACCCAGAGTCTGGCGCGCATGCCCGGGGCAACTGCGCCGCCGTGGCACCGCCAGACTCTTTATACCAACGTGTCATTTCTGACAACTGGACGAGCTAAGTAGATAGGCCGCAGGTCACATGTTTTTCTACCCCAGCCATGTGCCTCTTCATACCGTAAGCTAGCCCAGTGGTATTGCTTACTAGCATCGGTAACCAGATGCTTGAGCCCTCGAGGTAGCCGCTTGAGCAGTGCCGGAGTGGCGGGATCGTCTTTCCCATTGTCAACCCGGCAGAAATGATATCGTTAGGGAGGTCCTGCGCTCGTTGCAAGTGCTGGTCCGATGACAAGGGCCGTCGACGAAACACCACCCCGGGACACGCTCCTGCACAAGGTGGCGGCGACGACACGCCGCTGGTCGTGTAAGATCTGCCCGCCCACCACTGATTCCCTGGCAGCCGGGGAGTTGCAGCGGTACCTTTTGCAAAACTTTTGGCCGCCCATGTTCTGGGTGCCTCAATAACGCACAGTGAGCTCTTCTCCTTCCTCGTGCCCAACTAAGCGAATCGGACGACGGTGACTGAATTCCTCAGCAGAAGCCCTCTGCCGGCTCGATTCACCGCCCCCCAACCAGCCCAGTGTATAGAGCGAGAGAAAGGAGTTGTTCTTGTGACATCTTTTTGATGAAGGATCTTCCTCTTCAATCTGGATAAAATGAGCCAACAGCGACAGGGTGCTCTCGCATGGGGGTTCTGAGACTAGCCTGACACAAAATTCCTCAGTCAACGCATGGGGACCGGCTAAGTGTCGGCGTCTTGCCTCCCTTGATGCTTGTTACGACTTTTCTCAAACCCATGCCCGCCATCGAACGACCAAATCCAGGTCGCTCCCACGTGGTGGTGGCGGCGGTTGGATGATGGCACGCCCGGGGCGGACACGAGGTATGAGCTGGGTGAGCCCGCGTAACCGAGAGATCTTGCCGGTGGCCATGACAAACTGCCAATAAGAGCGACGGCTGTGCCATCAAGCTCTGACCTTGCACAGTTCGGAGGCTGACCACGTTTGACACGACCACTCGATTGCACGGGGACCATTGGTACTTCATTTGGACACACCAGGCCACCTGGACTCTGGCATGATGACCTTTGACCTTAGCAAAGCTCTGATGGTGACCGACCGGTGAGGGGCAGAACGGTGTGAGCGTCTGCCAGCCCAGCACCACTCAAGGTCACGGTGGCAGCATCGGTCTCGGGTCTCGGCGATCTCTTTGGGATATCATTCGAGCTGTGATTCAAACTCGGCACGTTTGGATACAGGCGTGTTGTCGGTGATGCCTCTTTCGCCTTGTTGTCCGAGTGTTCATTTGGCACTCTGTGGCGCTCTGTGTTGATTCAAACTCGGAGGGTTGGATTGTGAGGACGTGCGACGGCTCTGCTCCTCTGGCTCGAGTGCTCGACAGTGCTTGTTCCCGATTTCAGTTTTGTGGCGTGGTGGATTTCCTTGTCTGTCTCGTCTTTTGTCTCCCCGGTGTGGCTGCAGCCGTGTTCGGGGGCCGAGGATGACAGCAGTACTCTCACGTTGCCTTTGTGTGACTTGCCGACAGCTGTTGGCAGCCCACCGAGTATGTCAGCTCGGTTTGTGTGGGGAGCCGGCACCCCTTTTCTCGCTGGTCGTGATGGAATCGAGTGTTTGTTTCGGTGCATGACGCAGACGCAGTCGAGCAGAAGTTCTCACACTTTACGGGACGAGGCCTGCGGGGGCAGTGGCCGCCCTGCACAGACGTCGCTGTTGCCTCGGCCGATGTGTCGAAAAGCTGACTGTGCGGGAGGAATGATCAGTCCCAGCCTCGCGACAGTTTGGGCAGCTGGACAACAAGGCATGCGGCGCGGAACAGCGACCCCAAAGAACGGAATGCGTCTCTAGGTTGGCTCTGAGCCCGGCAACTGAACCCCTCGAGAAGAGAGGAGCAGCTACAGGGAGTCAGGTTCCCAGGCAACACCGCTTGGAGGTCTAGAGGCCGACTTCGATGCCCATGTTGGTGGAGTTTGAGGGGGTGCGGTTGTGGGAATGTGGGAAGAAGGATAGGGAGTGTGGGTGTGCAAGTGAAGTGAAGGTGGGAAGAAGACGCAATTTGGTGGGATCAAGGGAGATGGCCTGTCAGAGAGCGAGCTAGTCTCGTTTGCGTGATAGGCTAAGCCGTGCCGCGTTCGACGGGAGATGACGCTAGCGTACATGCGAGATTGGGGGTCAAGTGTCAGCAGGAGGCTGCAGGCTGGCCCGTGGCTGGATGTGGGGCTGGGGGTTGGGGTTGGATAGCTGCGGGAAGCAGGTGGGGGTGGGGTTGGGAGTGGGTTGGGAGTGGGCTGGCCCGTGCTCCACTGGCAGAGAGACTTCCATCGGTGGACGGGCCTCTACATCACCGTCTTACGTCGGTCTTTCCTCTCTCACAAGCGCCGTGGTCCGATCCGACAGCTGCTGGGACCAAAGGGCAGAGAGACGAGACAAGCTGAGCCGAGTCGTGTGTCCTGGCCTTGCCGCTCTGCCGGCAGCATCATGGTCTGTTTGGCCGCTCAATAATTGTACACCCCCATATCATGTACAATAGCTAGCTGCCAAAAAAGATCGTCGACCATGGATTCCGCCGCCCTGGATCCACGCCTGCGCAGCCCTCACGATTCCTCGTCAATCTCGGTTTCCGTCGCCCCGGCTGCATCATGCTCGTCCTCGTCCTCGTCCCCATCACCGTCTAATTCAACTCTCACATCTGCCTCCATCCCTGCCCCAAACCCAAATCCAAACCCAAACCCAAACCCCACAGCCAGCGGGCCCGGCTCTGGAAGCGGCCATCGGGGATACATCAACGGCTCCGTCCCGGGCGCGGGCCAGGTCGGAGCTCTACAAGCCGCCGCCCCTGCCCCATCCTCTGCCTCTGCTCATACCCCAAGCAACGTCCCGTCTCCCGAGCTGCAGCGCATGAGCCAAGGCGTCCACTTCCACGCTGCATACGCACAGGCACCTACAAATACACCTGCACCTCCCTTCCCGGCTTCGTCCGCCACAAACGCCCTCCCTGATGACCATTCTGGAGATCATGACAACCCAGGGGCCGATCCCAAGAAGGCCAGAGCCTGTGAGGCATGTCGAGGCCTCAAGGTCCGCTGTGAGCCTGTGGCCGAGGACCCTGACGGTGCCTGTAAGAGATGCGCCAAGGCTGGGCGCAACTGCATCATCACTCAGCCCACCAGGAAGCGCCAGAAGAAGACGGACAACAGGGTGGCCGAGTTGGAGAAGAAGATTGATGCTCTGACTGCTACCTTGAGTGCTACCAAGGCTGGCCAGGCTGGCACTTCCCTCTCCGCTCACCCCGAAGCCGCCACCGGGTACTACGGCGCACCTGGAACTGGTCCTCCCAGGAGCTGGAATGTCGTCGACGGATCGTCTACTTATGGAAACAATGCGGGACACTCCCAGGGTCCTTCATCTTACAGCGCACCACCAGCGGCCCTGGCCGGTCAGAAGCGTAAGCATCCTGAGTTGGCTGAGACTGGTGGCGACGCTCCAGCATTTCCAAGGAGTCATGAGCGCCCTGATCTCGTTGATCGCGGTATCATCAGTATCAACAAGGCGGCCCAGCTATTGGATCGTTACAATTTCCAAATGGCGCCTCACCTGCCCGGTGTCGTCTTCCCTGCCCACTTGACCGCCGGCGAGCTCAGGGATACGAAGCCAGTCCTGTTTCTTGCCATCATGGCCGCTGCTTCTTGTGGCACTCCCGAAATACAAAGAGTCGCCGTCAGAGACCTCATGCAGACTTTTGCCGACAGGATCGTCATCATCGGCGAAAAGAGTATCGAGCTGGTCCAAGCCTTGACTGTGGCCGTTATGTGGTACTGGCCACCAGAACACCTGGAGGATCTGAAATTCTACCAGCTTGTGCACATGGCCATGATCATGGCCCTCGACATGGGCCTGGGAAAACGCGGACCCAGGGGTAGCAAACCAACCATGTGGGGTGCACAACCTTCCAGGAGGCATCCTCAACCAGACCCGACCACCATCGAAGCCAGACGAACCTGGCTTTTGTGCTACTACTTGACTGTCAACACGGCAATGGCTCTGCACCGACCATACTTGCTCAGATGGACGTCGTTCATGGCAGAGTGCATGGACATTCTCGAATCTTCACCAGAGGCTGCGCCCACGGACAAGTATTTCTGCCATCTCGTGTGGACGCATCAGCTGGCAGAAGAGATCGGATTCCAGTTCTGCATGGACGACCCTTCGGTATCAGTCAATCTATCAGATCACATGACACAGCACAGGATCAGGAGCTTCGAGCGGGAGCTCGACAAACACAAGACACAGGTCCCAGTGGAACTCATGCAGCGTACGTGCGATCCTTCACCTTCGTCTGCCGACTTTGTATTTTCTAACATTAAGCAGCATCACTTAAGCTCAGCTTCCACACCCTGAGCTTATATATGCACGAGCTTGCTTTACAGACGGATCCGGCTGATGCCTTCAAGGAACCGTTCCCCTCCGAGAACGTCGTCAATAATGCAGCACTAACTCCAGCCTATACCAGTGCCCTGGCGGCCTGTCTGACGGCGATTGATGGGATTTTCGACACATTCTTGGGAATGGACCCAACCAGTATACGGTGTCTTCCCGTGTTCAATCTCGTACGGGTGTCCTACGCGACGGTCATCCTCATCAAGATATATTCCGCCGCCTCTAATCCCTCGTCGGACCTGGGCAAGGTCATTGACAAGGACAGCCTGAAGGTCGAGCAGCATTTATCGAGTCTGATTGAGAAATTCCGTCTCATTGCCGCTGATGACAAACACCACCCAGCTTCCAAGTTTCTTACCGTTGTAGTCATGGTGCGGTCTTGGTTCCTCAAGTTCAGTCAGGGCCAATTGAAGCGTGGCGCCACCACGCCTGATGCCTCGACGGGTGCGGTAGGGTCAAGCCAAGCAGACAATCCTGCTCCGGCCAGCAATAACCCTTTGCAGCTTCTATCCGAAGCGGCTACCAACAACCAAGCTGCTGCAGGCGGATTCCCGCAGAGCGGTAAAGAGAATAAGACGGATGCCAGTACGGCGTGGAGCCGTTCCCCTTCGGACGAGGCAGATCCAAACCAAAAGACTAATGGTGGTGGAAACAGCAACATGCCGCCACCCCCTAGTCCTCAGGCACAAGCACATCCTCATCAACATGGTTTTCTCGGCGGCACACCTGCCCCGTGGCTCAACTTCGGCTCGGACTTGGACCCTGGCAACCTGACTGATGGGTTCACGCAAGCTTGGGATCTGACCATGGAAGGTCTCGGTGACGGGCAGAGCGGCCTACAGGACTTCTACAACTTTGCGCTCGGGATCCCTGACCCGCTGCTTGGCCCGGCTGGTGGCCAGATGCCTGGCTCAGATACGTTTCAATCTTAGAGGCGCGCCATCCAGCATTGATTCTGTCTGACGGGCAGTGTATGTCATGATGTTGGGTCTTGGCGATTGACGCCCGTGTTTCCGAATGCTCAACTGGCGCAGCCTGTAATGCTCTTTCCGAGAGTTCGGCCCAACCCAAGCAGACTCGGTTCAACAAGACTGACCTCGAAACCCATATTTGTACGATTGCACGGCGGTGTTTTTGGGCTGGGGGTTGCTTATTACAGCATATTTCTATTGCAAAATCGCACTGTCTACTTGTATTTTTGGAGCATTTTGCGGGGATCATACGACAGGCGCATTTTTGGTGCAAGGTGTTGAAGGCGTCTCTATTGACGAACTTCATCTGCCATACTGTAAATGGCTATCTATAGCGTGGTGGCAAGCAACGCGGTTGGGGTAATATGGTCGATTGGCCAGAAACAACTCTTCTCAATAACGAATCACATGCCCATCAACCAATGCGCGGCAAGTCTGGGATTGGTCCTGACTACTTTGCTCACCGTTTCTGTTCTGAAACTCAAATGTCGAGGGTCATTGACGGGCAGCTTCAACAGTCCACGTAATAGGCCCATTGCGTGATCTCCCCCGCCAATGTGCTTTGTAATACTACAGACTCACTTTATACATGTGTAGGCTCTGAAGCTTTCACTCCCTGGGGTTGGTCGGGGCACAGATAACTTCCATCATACGAATGTAGTTATCTGAATCAGCAAGGATCCACAATGAAAGTGGTAAACTACGCGGCCTGGATCCCGTCCCACGGCGCCCAGCTCGAGGTGGCCGACGCGCCCTTCCCCACCGACATCGCCGACGACGAGGTCGTCATCAAGAACAAGGCCGTCGCCGTCAACCCGGTCGACTGGAAGATCCAGTCGGCGCCGGAGCCCATTTTCAATATCAACTACCCCTACATCCTCGGCTCTGATGTCGCAGGCGAGGTCGTCGGGGCCGGCGCAGCCGTGAGGCACCTCAAGAAGGGCGACCGCGTCATCGGCCACGCCCTGGGCCTCACGTCCGGCGGCGCCGCGTACGGCGGGTTCCAGCTGTACCCCAAGCTCAAGGCCGTCACCGTCTCCAGGATCCCCGAGGCCATCCCGTTCGAGCAGGCCGTCGTGCTGCCGCTCTCGGTCTCGACCGCCGCCGCGGGGCTGTACCTCAAGGACACGCTGGGGCTGCAGGTCCCGGCGGCCCCCGGCGCGGGGGGCAAGGGCACGAGCAAGAAGAAGCAGGAGACGCTGCTCCTCTGGGGCGGCTCCTCGTCGGTCGGCAGCTCCGTGGTCCAGCTGGCCGTCGCGTCCGGGTACCACGTCGTGGCGACGGCCTCGCCCGCCAACTACGCCTACGTCAAGTCCCTCGGCGCGAGTTACGTCTTGGACTACCACAACCCAGATGTCGTGGCCATCCTGACCGGGCTGCTAAAGGCGTCGGGCGCCCGCCTCGTCGGGGCGTACGACGCCATCGGCCTGGACGCCACGGTGCGCGCGAGCGCAGCCGTTGTCGGCGCGCTGGGCGGGGGCAGGGTGGCCAGCGTCGGGGCTGCGCCTGAGGATGTTGGGGGGAAGGGTGTGGCGGTCGTGAGGATCGGGGCGGCGAATCTCGTGGCCAGGGAGCCTGAGGTGGCGCAGGCGATCTGGGGAGATTATGTCCCTGCTGCGCTGGAGGCCGGGACGCTGGTGCCGAGACCGAGGGAGCTGGTTGTAGGTCGGGGGCTGTACTTTGTCCAGAGCGGTCTGGATACTAATAAGGCTGGAGTGAGTGCGGCCAAGGTGGTCATTACGCTCTGAGGTGGTTGGAGGCCTGGGAAAACTTGAACACATGGCTTGGCCACATGAGATGTCTGCCGGGACACTGGCAAAGTTCACTTCCAACCATGAGAAGTTGATGCTTTCAATGAAAGTGAGAAAAGAATCAATTTGATCTAGCTGTCCAATCCGGCCCAGATATTATTTCTCCCATTATCCACAATTTTGCTCAGACGCCGTCAAGGCACATCTCCTAAGGCACATGACACATTTGAGGCCGGACTGTAGGGCCACACTGTGTGGTGTAAGAATCCTAATCCAGAGCAGCTTCCCATGATACGACAAAGCCCAGCCTGGTGTATCTTGGCTGCTTTGTGCAATGCGATGAGGACATGTCTACCCAGGCAGTGTTTATCTGGCTGCTGCCATGTTTGATCAGTGAGACGTCTGCGTAGGTAGATAGCCCACGAGTCCGTAATTTCATGCGCGGTGCTTCTCAGTGTTTCGCAGAACAATAATCCTCATTACTATTTGACTTCTGGCTTCCTCATTCATCAATCGAGAGCCCGTGAAAACCTTCAGAGTTTGTAGCTGGACAAAGCGGTCATCAGTTAATATTTCCGCGCATGACATGACTTCTTCGTTAAGCTGCCCTGAAATGCCCAGGGTGGTGTTGAGGCACTCCATGTCTTCAAATATTGTAGAGGAATCAATCATGTCCAGCCTGTCAGTGTTTGCATTTAACACCACTGTGAGCTGCTACGTACCTATGTAACTGCAAGCAAACGTAAAAGGTCTCTCGGTTTCTTGATGACTCGGACAAAACAGTTCACGGGGCACCGTATGGGAGATGGAAGCAAGCACACTGTTATATCTGATTTGCGCAATTGGCATTGAAGGTGAACCATCGATGAGGATTAGACTGCTTGTACCAACAGCACACTAAAAGGTTAGAGCTATCATTATCTTGCAGGTCGACTGTTTGCATAAGGTAGTCTCATTCTCCGAGGTCAGACATTACAGCCTCAACCAAGAAGCAAAACACCACTACTCTTTGTGCTGCGCAACTTCACCTGTAACGAAACTGCATAGCGAGCATCATGAAAAATTGTCCAACCCTTCCACCCCTACTTCTACATCTCTCTCCATCTGCCACCCTTCTGGTTCATATCTCCTATTGCTGTGACATTACCATTGCAGCACTTTCACTGTCATTCCGACAATACAAGGCAGCCTAGTTGTTCTCTTTAAACCAGGAGTTCAAGTTTGGTCTTATGATTACTGAAACCCAGTACTCATGAGATATCAAGGTGAAGTATGTTCAACTTAGCTAGTTTCCTCTGAGCCGTGATAACATCACTCCATGGTTACAGATTAAATACAAATCCATGAGTTGGAGAATGAATGAAGAGAACTTCTTGAGTTGGTGGGAACAAAATCACAAGCCTTGTTTGAATTACATGAGCCAAATGATTGTTATTCAAGCAAGAGCAGCACAGCCTAAGCCTGCTCTGTACTTACAAATGGATGGAATGAGTTTTCATCCCATGTGAACCAGTGAGCACGTTATGAGTTCACATGGCTTCCCACCTTTACACCCAGTGAGCTAAAGGTGAGTTTCGCTGAACTGCCTTTCGATCCTTTCTGATCTTTTGCACCCAGCTGTCTTGACATACACTCTCACCGCCGACACCACCACCACCGCACCCAATCATCGTGATCGTTGGGTGCCATCATGGTGCCACCAAAGTCCTATGCCGAGATCGTGCAGGGTGCGCGTCGAGCTCCTCCTCCCCCTGCGCCGCCCCTCCCAGTGCTGTACCCGTCCACCTCATCCTCGAGGACGGTGGAAGTCGGCGTCGCCACCGAGCAGCAGCAGCCAGAGCAGCAGCAGCAACAGCCACAGCCGCGGTCACAGCCGCGGTCACAGCCGCAGTCGAAGCCGCAGCCTGGTGACGGTGCCACTGGCACCAGCCGATCTTATGCGTCGGCTGTGAAGGGCAGCCACAGTAAGTTTTTGCGAGCTTTGATGAAATAACGGCGACATCACAGCGACATCATTCCACAAACCACTTTCTTTCTTCAAACAACTGACCTTGTCCAAGGCCCACCACCTCCGCCGCCGCAACAGCAACAACAACAACAACAAAGACAGCCAACACCACCACCGCTGTCGCCACCACCACAACCACAACCATCACCATCGCCATCACCAGCAAAGATGGACTACAAGGTCTCTAAGGACCTCCCGGCGGTGCCTGCGCCTGCACCTGCACCTGCACCTGCCCCAGCCGTGCCGAACGCACCACCTGGTGCGAACGCGCAGTAAGTACATTGTCTCAGTTTTCGCGTCGCAGACCCCCCCCCAAAACAGTATCTCAGTCTCCTAGATGTTTTATTTGCCATGAGTCACTGACAGTGAAATATTAGCCTCTGGACAAAGCCAGACGACCACGACCTGGTCGTAGTCTGCGGGAAGAACGGGTGGATGGTCCACCGACATGTGCTGGTGGGCATGTCGGAGGGGTGGATGGAGAAATACCTTCCACCAGCGAGCGAAGATGTGAGTACTCTGGAACACATATGATCTCACTAGCAAGCTCGCGAAAAACTGACCCATAAGCAGGGCACTCCAGTTTACTGGGTGCTCGACCCCGTTGCCTGGAACCCAGGCAGACTTGAAGCGATTCTTCGCTTCATGTACCTCGAAGGTATGTTTCAAGTGGTCCTGCCAGTCACTCTCAAACACTGTTTACAGCCAGCTAATTCTTCCTTGTATTAGAGTACCCGGGGGGTCATTACGACCCCACGAAGCCGTTGGCGACGGAGTGCATCATGCACAACGTCGCCCACTACATTGCTGGCGCTGCTGTGCTCTGCCGTCCAATGATGGACTTTGCAATCGACCGTATCGAAGAGGCAACGGCCGAGATCGTCAAGAAGCTGCCCAGCCTCCGACACGCCCAGCTCGACAGCTTCGAGTACGGAATGCGCATGGCGCTGCTCAACATGTACGACGAGCCTGACCAGTGGCGGATCCGAGCACTGCGCATTGTCATCGGAAAGCTCATGGCCGCCTGCTTCCACATCATCCTCCAGAGCCCAAGCTGGGCTCCCAAGTTCGAGAAGCTCTGGGGCACCCTCCGAGTCCGCGTCGTCGCTGACCACAAGTGGCTGTACCAGGCGGAGCTGTGCGAGAGAAACGCCGTCATCATGCACGGATTCGAGAACATGAGCATCCGCTGGTCGAACTATCGGGGCGAAAATTGGCAGCCTGCGGATGACCTCATGTTCCCAGAGGACCAGGTCGACACCCTGCCGAAGCCACCATCGCAGTCCCCCCCCTCTACTCCCCAACGCAAGAAGAAGATGTCCAAGGCCATCCCCATCATTAGCCCTGGCGGAACGATCGCTCCCCGCCCCAATACCATCCCTCGCGGCCGAGGCAGAGGACGAGGTGTGCCCACCGGACTTGTCGAGCCAGCCCCTCAACCTGCTCGTGGCAAAGGAAAGCAGGTCAAGAAGGCCCAGGGCTCCGAGAAGGCTGCTACCGGAGCTCCTGAGGAAGCTGGACCATCGTCGACCACCAAGGTGGCACCAACTACTACCTCTGGACCTACTAAAGAAGGAGTCCCATCTTCCACCGCCGCTCGAGACGATCCATTCGCCTCTGATGAAGCCAACATCGCCTACTGGGCTAACATCGCCTCCCAGTCCAACTTCCCTCTTCCAGACCTCGGTTCCCCTTCGCAAAGCGGCCCTCCAGCAAGGCGTGCCTCGTCGCCCAGCCGTCCGTCGTCTTCCTCATCGGCGCTATCTGCCACCGCCGAGCCGTTCCTCCCAGGCGGACCACTGCATTCAGCCGAGTCCTCCGCCCGCAAGCGTTCGTCTTCGATCACCCACGCAGACGCCCAGACCTCAACCGACTACCTCGAGTCCCCCTCCCGCCTGGCCGAGCTGTACGATATTGATGACGATGAGCTGGACGAGCACCAGGGAAAGGGCAAGGGAAAGGAGGTTGCAGGTCCAGCTACACCTGGCTCGTCGTTCAGCCAGAGCGAGCGTATGGAGACGACCAGTGAGCCGTCCAGCCAGCAGGAGGCCACCGGACAGATGGCGCTCGACCTCTCGTCTCTCGATATCAACAAGAATGATGACGAGGAGACACGTCGATCTGCGTCGCCCTCCCACGGAAGCCAGAGTGAGAACGATGTCTGAATCTATCACCCGCTTCACTCCGCATTATCATCACCTTTACGCGAGGTCTCTTGAACGACCTGTCGAACACAAAGTGCGCGATGTCAACATCGGATGTGTTTACAGGCTCGAGTATGCCTCCACACAAGGACTATCGCTAAGAGCAAATCACGGCATGGCACGAGCATTTTCTGCATACTTGAGAGATACCCCGATACCCTTTCGACTTTGATTTTCACTTTCAGAGACCATGCTTCTTCTGCCTACGGCGACAGGAGGCGTGGGAAATTGTGGCTGCGGTCCAACCAGCTTTCGAACGGCGGCATGACTGCGAGGCTACTGACGATCCTTACCGACTACTTGTTCTGCTGCCTTTCAACTGATATCCTGCGATCTGTCTCACTCAACGAGAACTCATGCCTGCAACCTTCCCGCTCGATAGCATGGACCTGACCATGTTTATCAGCCCGATACGGCCAGGCATTGGAGACCCAGAGGCAGAGAAGAAAGAAGCAAGGAACAGGAGAGGAGAGGCAACATGTTTTGATTTGAGCATTGACGACGTTGAGGCCACGTCTGGAGACATTGGCCGTTTTACGACTCTGAACGTCGGTCTTCACGAAAAGAAAGGGGATAAAAATGAATGACTGCATTTGTCTGGAGTCGATGAGAAGCAACTGAACTGCATGGCACGGCTTGCCTCTTTTCTTGATTTTGGTTTTCGGGGTTCGTTCGGGTTACAGGGACGGAAATACCACTCTTTGTTTATGAAGGTTCTAAGAGAGACATTCTGGCGTTTCAGGAGGACACTTGGATCAACCCCGGCCGTTGTGTTGCCGATATCTTGAAAAGGGGATCAAATGTCTTGTTTGTGAATAAAAGTCTCCCATTACTCCGAGCTGACGAGGTTCAAAGTGAGAATGTGCTTGTGATCTGAATGACTGACCGACCGTCTCCGTGAGCAAGATTCAGACGAGAAGTTTGTTGCCTACCTACCTGGTCCAGTGCCACGAAGAATCGCCTTAATTCAGCAAAATTCCCAGCCATATGATGTATCATGGTCAATATGGCTTTTCAGCATAGCGACCCCGACTCACATCGCTTCTGTTGGGGACAGATGGATGTCACCGAATGGGTCAGGGCGTAAACGCGTCAAGCATAACAGCAATCATTTTCGTGAAAACCGGTCTCAATTGGTAAGACAACTAGCAGTTGACTGTGCATGGCTGCGTGTTGACAACATGATACAGAGTGCAGTGAAAGCCCTCACGTTGCCAGAGACCCTGCTCTCAATTGGCCGGTGCGTTCGTAACTATCCTGACCCTGGTCTGCGTAAACTCTGTGCGATGGACATACCTGTCGTAGAGAAACGCCTCGGAGATGTTAGAAGTCGAGGTATTTAGGTTACTTTCCCGCCGCCATTGAGACAAGCGGTAGATCCAGGGGTCGAAGTTTGCGCCGGAATCCTGGGTCGCCTTCCCGGATCAAACACCGCATCTACGTAGCTGAACATGTCGTGCATGTTTGCTCACCATGGGGAAATCCTCGAAATCGGTTCAACAACACGCCGTAGGCAGAGGATCTGTGTACTACAGCAGCCTCGTCACTTGGTCGCGTGTCCCCCCCATTCTACCACAAAGCAAGGACCCAATGACAACGGTGCTTTGTGTACCGAGATCATGGGTGAAACCTCATCACGGTCGGTGCGCCGTTGCTTTGGCCATCGGCCGGATCTGATCTGTGCAAAGGCAAGATGCAGGATGTCACCTCGAGGCTGCGTGTGCGGTCGGGAACTCGGGGATGACTGATGATAAGCTTTCTGACAGGTTTGGGGCTGGCCACTGAGCCGGAATGCCGTGCCAATGGGCCAAAAGTCAATTCTGGAAAAAACACCAATGCGAGGGGCCGTGTCGAACAAGAACACTGAAGAACAAGAACCAATTCTACTGGAACGGCCCTATGGCGAAAACAGGCCCGTCCACGCAAGACACTTGTCTCGTGGGCCAGATATGATTCTGGACATGAACCTTTTTCCTGGCCGGAGAGATTCTGGCCCCGGGGTCCCGCTGCAAGCCCAAAGGCTTACTCTGTATTAGCTCGTTTCGAAAATGGATAGTCGGAATGCCATGTGCGCGGCGCCAACGTCAGCTCACGCAACCTTGATAGCTACCCTCCGAGCGTCATGCTTTTTGGCAGGGCGTTGGGTGGTTGTCGCAAGTCCGAACCTTCCGCTGTCATGCTTTTGTACTACACCGGGCGACAGACGGACTTGGGAGCTGAGGACCGGCCTCGTCGTTCTAGGCCATCTCGTGCAGGACGCCATGCTCCAGCCCTCCAGCGTCTAGAAAGTCAAAGCATCTTCCACCGGCCATCGTCGTGCTCGGACCTGACACTTGTGATACCGGCCGTGTTACCTTATGGAGGGGGTGGGGTCGGCGTCGGCGCCTCGCCGACCTGCCCTGAAGAAAAGGGCTACAGATAGATATCTGCTCATTCTTGGCCCCACGCGCTTGAGAATCGGCAGATATGTCAGACTAAGGGAATCGAGTCAAGCGGCCCTGGTCTGGGATGCTTGGACGATGCTGTTGCCAAGTTCGAGAGGGCCTTGCTCTTCTTGTAGCTGGACACCTGCACTATGCATAATGCAGAGGCTAAGTAGACGAGTCACGATGTGCAGGCTCGAGAGAGGGGCGGGCTACTAGTAGAGTGCACAACAAAGTTCGCTTCCACCGTAGGTTTCAGGGGCGTAGGCCAAGGCGACTTTGTGCCAAACGTAAACACACACACACACACACACACACACACACACACCTCTGTGTGGAGCGGTAGGCGTGTGGCGAGAGTTGGTTGCCCTCACTACTATCCCGCAAAGGGCCTCGGTAGGGCACGAAAGCAGCACTGCCACGACGATGGCAGGCAAACCAGACGCCCGCCCTTGACGCAGAAGAACGGAGGATGTAAGGCTCAGTGGGACAGCAGCCCTAGGGCCAGCCTCAGCCAATGTCGTCCTCGGCGCATTTCCGCCTGTAGGTGGTCCTGAGACGAAAGGCAGTGGCACGACGCAACCTATATTAGGCGGAGGTAGTCATTGGACAACCCATGCATGAGATGGTGTGGGACGTGCGGACTAGTTAGTTGTGCAGAAAAGATGGTAGAGTATGCAGTATATGCAGTATGGCTTACACACGACCACGTTAGGCGGCCACCTAGACGCTACCCACTCGGGTCCAGCCTTGACGAATTGTTGATGTTGTAGTCTACCATAGTCAGCAATGCGGACGAACGAGTCTATAGTCTACTGAAGCAGGCTAATAAGTTGGCTCGATCCAACATGGCGCCACCAAGACCTTGGAATCCCATCGAACGGGCGGAACGGGCTAGAGGGTAGCTGCAGCGCTACTGCACTGGACTGACAGGCCAACGGCGGGTGCTGCCACCTGGTGGAACCCCAAGACCACTAGTGTAGGTACCTGGGTATCATGGCATATGTAGGAAAAAGGGTGTTTGGGGAGATGGTAGCGCAGCCGACACCACCAAGCAGATTATTATGGGGTTCAAGCAGCTGGCAGTCCAAGCCCGCGAGCTTGTTTCAAGCCAAGTGGCATACACGCTCCGCCGACTCCACGAAGGACCACTTGGCATCAAGCAGATGACCCATGATCGACAGTAGCGGAACCTTGATACCGAAATGGCGATGGATGATCGATCGGGGCATGCGACGGGTCTGGCAAAGGACGGTGAGTTGGCAGCTGGCGGGCTGGCGGGCTGGCCGCGGAGCCGGAGACTGGTCTGGCTGTTGATTGTTTCATTGATTTGTGCGTCAGTGCGTGTGACGGAGTGACGTGCCAGCCCCGGCACGATGAGGGATTCATGAGGCAGATCTGACGGCCGTGGGCATGAAAAGGGACGCGCCTGACGAGATATTTACTGCTTGTTGCAGAGGACAAAAGAAGCATCAGAGTGCTCGCTGTCTGACAGTGAGACAGACAGTGGACGGCGTTTGGTGTTGGTTGGAGGATCAGACTGCCAGCTGCAGACCACTCCAGACCAGACCAGAAGGAGGACGGACCGTGATGGGGAAAGAGGACCAGGGCCCTCGTTGGGACGGTCGAAGGCTGAAAGAAAGGAAGGGGATCAGCCCCGGCCAACCCTCCCTTTCCTTATCGATTTACCCCACACATTATACTGATTCGCCAGACGCTCGAGATTGGGCCCACAGTGACGTTTCCCCCGCGTTTGCACAGAAGGATAGTCGGCACTAACGGCCTACCGTCCCCTGCTAGCGCCGAAGCTAAGATGCACGGACGATATCACCTTATACGCTCAACTATCTTGCCAGGCGCCCTCATTGGCCTGTGGCGGTCTGCACCCTTCGTGCACCCATGCCGTCCAGGGGCACCCATCCATCCATTCCGCTTGCATTCCACTGAGGATCCCCGTCCTCACTGCCTGCTTCCCTCCTCCTCCTCCTCGACTGTCAACCCAGTCAGTCGTAGTCATCAGGCGTCAATTGACAGCACAACCTCACTGACTTGTCCAACAACCATCTTCATTTCGTTCCAAACCAATCTCATCTCTCCTTTTCTTCCTTCTTCCTCCCCTTCGCACACCTCATCTCATCATCTCGCAAATTGCAACCAGTTCGACCACGTACCAACCATCCAAAGCAGTCCATATTTCTTGCCAGCTCCAGTCATTTTGGTGCTCCTGTTTCGGTCCTCAGTCCTTCAATCCACCAGCGCCTCATACCTGCAAGAATTCCAACCAAACACCGACACTTGTCCCTTGGCGTTCCAGTCTCGTGCATCAGCCGTTGAATCCTGAATTGCGCGTCCTTGTCCATCGCAGAACAAATCAACAGGGGCTCATCACAAGTCAGAAAGGCCGACTGGCATCTATCTGTCTTTCCCCACGATCTCAGCACCAAATCTCAGGGGGATCTTGCCGACAGATCCTTTTCACCACGCCTCTCCACCAGCAGACAGCCAGCAGCGCACGGTTCCACTCTTTTCCTGCGGTGTCTTGACTCTTGTCTTGACTCTTTGCCAATTCTCGCTTCAAGTGGTTGATACTCCGGCCGTCACGACCTGGGGCTCACGACGACTCATACTCGTTGATGACGAGGAGCTGCTGCGTTTGATAAAGCAAGCCCCCGTTCTAGAAACCCGCCTCGAGAGGCCACCTTTTCTGCGGACCCGCCTACGCCAGCGCCACCAGGTGACGGAGTTAGTCTCGCCCGAATACCACGGGCTTCTCAGCTGATTGAACCCCGACTCTCCTTTCTCGTCAGTCCATCAAGGGTCCTTCTCGCATTTGTTGTTGTGCTTGGCCTCATCCCGTCTGCCCGTGTCTTCGACCGCCTTATCAGTGGGCAAGACAAAGGAGAGACATTTCGCAGCAAACCATCGCCCCCCCCGGTCGGCTCAACCACGCACATTAAAGCACAGGAGATCCCTGGCTAGCCTCTGAGCTCATCTGTCGACCCTGCAACGGGCTACGCTCTGGCGCCGCCACTGATTTAGAACACCTCAACATATTGACGTTTCACTCTCCACTTTACTCTGCTTCCGGTGTCGCACAATCCTCGAACCATCCACTACCAAAATCATATCAGGCAATCGTCCCATCGACGCAACTCGAGCCTCGCCGTCTCCTTACCCTTACCCACCAAGTGCATTGTGCCCCTCCGTCTTGCCGCCCTCTGGCCTTTTGATATAAGACTTCGTGCCCTGAGCAGTCAAGTCCCACACACTCCTTCAAGATGTCTTCAGATACTCCCAACTCCAACAACAACACCAACCCATCCTCCAGCTACAACCAGAAGCCCCCTTCTCCCCCGCCCGCCGACATGCAGCACAATCGCCGTGGTTCCGTCACTTCCGCTGCCTTCGCCAACCTCTTCCAGCGGACCAACTCCACCACTGCTGGCACCCCCGTGTTCCCTGGTACCATCACGTCTGCTGCCATCAACGAACAGCGCCGGAGGCTCTCCTTGTCCACAACTTCCCTCGGACTATCGGGCACTTCGCCGACTGGCAATCCCGCCTTCAACCGCCGAGCTAGCCTGTCTACCAACAACTCCGACTCTGTCGATGAGAACGCCGTCGAGGAGGAGGACTACTCTTCCGCCTCCCGTACTGCTCCGGTCTCTCCCTTTGCGCGTAGGATGAGCTTCGGAGCCTCTGCAGCCATGCGTCGCCCTGGCGGTGGCAGCCCTGGAACAGGCAATGGTAGGCCCAACACTCAATCTCCTGGTGATGCCAATTCTCCTTCCATGCAGCGTCGGGGCACTGTTGCTGGGCCTCTCTCCCCCGCCGACAGCGCCGCCGCGTCTGCGACGTCCTGGAAGTCCCAACCTTCCACTGCGCCTCAGGCGAAGCCAAGCAATTCAAACAGTTCAAGCAATACAACACGTCCCAGAGCCGTTTCTGACTTGTTCTCCGCTACTCCAAAAGACCAGGGCTTCAACTGGTCGGAGCAGCTTAGGTCCCGTGCCGAAAGCACCGTCGCATCGGGTCAACGCCCTTCCTTCTCTTTCGCCTCGGGTATGACCGGCTCGCCTCCTCGCACCGGCGCCGTCGCCCCCCCAAGCACCCATGACCGCAATAGGTCTGTTTCTGAGATGCCCGCGCCGCCGGCACAGACACCCAAGCCTAGGTCCCCGCCGCGGGACACCCGCCCCAAGCCCGACGCCTTCCAAGAGCGGATCCTGAAGGGAGACTTCTACATGGATTGAAAGCAGAGCGTTTGTACACTACGTTACTGACAAGACGATTATTACGACCACAAAACACTGCTGTACAATTGAGCGAAGGCGGCGTAACAGGGACCAAAAGGCAGGGTTTGTCCATGTGTGCAATGTCGCACTTCCACCACTGCATCGCGGCGGCGTTCCGGAAGCACACCAGCTTCCTCCATAAAACACACTCGCTCTGGGCCATATTTGAGCTCTAATTGGGGCGTCAGGAGTCCTGTCCCCCCTTCCTCGGCCAAGAGGCTCGGGTTCCCCATTTTTGTCATGGGCGTTCATCGCCGGTGGACTAAGGTCTCTCTTTGGAACGGGGGCTTGTGAACGGTTTGTCAAAAGGCTAAAACCAGAACGTTGGCATGAGAGAATAAGCCAAGATCGGGCCGACGGGGCGTTTCAACGGTTGCTGTGCCGGCGTTTGTGGTTACACCCCATTGGACACATGTGCATGGTTCAAATTGAAGGGAATAGGCACGGCAAAAGGGCACTGCTCAAATCAGGCATGGGTCAACATGTGATGTTTAACTAGCTGTCTACAGCATGCCGGAGGCTTTGTTTGCAGAGGATTCTGGGTTCATTGCAGAGCTGATCTGTGGGGGGAAATGGGGGATTTACTTCGGTGGTTATGACTTCGGGAAAGGACAGAAAGGTGGTCCAGTCTGGCGTTCCGGTACCTCACCAGATTGACACACGGGCTTGTTGAACCAACTGTTCCAAGCTCGAACTGAAATGAAATGAAAACCGTAAAATTAAGAAACACACTCTGTAACTCACTTCACGTGCCATTGCAATGATACGCATATGACATGCTATTTTGATTGGTTCGCCTGCAGAGCATATAAACATGAAGCTCTAGTACAGTTACCACCGGTTTCGTTGGGACTGGATTGTGTGGCCATGCTCTCCCTCTATCTCTGTATCTCTATCCCACCAAATAGACGCCTAAGACTCCTTGCTCAGCAGAGTAGCTGCCACGAATGGGGCACGTTCCGTGAGGCGGCATGCAAGACATTTCGCCCCCTGTTCCGGTCGTGCCCAATGGTGACGTGCCTGGCGTTCCCTTTCCATATGCGGACGTGGCCGGTTATCGAACGATGATGGGGACAATGGAGATGCAATGCAACTATGTCCCTGGCGCTCGTCGGCCAATCCCTGTCCATACGTACAGACAGACAGAACAGACAGGGCAGACAGGCATATGCGCGGGCTCAGCGCCGTGCCTCTGCAACACCGCGACAGACGCAGTGGCAAGGGCCACTACATGCGTAGCGCGGCGCGCTACCACGCACGTACATACACATCGCACGTCTTTCTGGACCGGAACCGCCCGCGCCTGGGGGACCCAAGGTGTGCTCTGACCCGCGCTGTGGCATCTTTTTTAAGGGGCTCCCGAGGGCGGGGAGCAGCGGCGGCCGGAGTATTTCGCCATGGTTCGGTTTGCCTCGGATCCGCATCCTCAGGTCTTGATCATGAATATCTAATGGGTGAATTGTCAGCCAATATCCCGACGCGCGCGGCTTTCTCCGCCTTGGGGGAGCTGAAGAATTGATTTACCTGGTTCAGGGCCGCTTGGTCCATCACGGCGGCGCGCTTCTGGGCGATGAATCTAGATCTGGCGAGGTGTCGCGTGGGAATGGAAGGTGTTGATGTTCCGCTGGCGATTGGTGTTGACAATTCTGTGGGCTGTGGTGTGGGTTCGTCCTTGTCCGTTTTGCTCTTCTTCTTGCTCTTCTTGGACTTCGGATCTGAAGCGTCCGCTGCATCCTCGTCGTCGTTTTCGAGTTTCGCTTTCCTCCGCTTCTCCTTCTTCTCCTTCTTGGCCTTCTTGCGGTCTGAGGCGTCCTCATCGGCGTCGTCTGGGCTTGAACCCTCGTCCTTCTCTTTCCTCTTCTTGGCCTTCTTTTCTTTGCGTTTTGATTTCGAGTCCTCGTCCGCGTCCTGGGACTTGCTTTTCTTGGATTTCTTCTCTTTCTTCGAGTCCGACTGCACGCCCTCTGCATCCTCGGCCTTTCTCTTCTTGCTCTTCTTTTCTTTCTTGCCGGCCTCGTTGGACTCTCCCGAAGTCTCTTCCGACCCAGGGACCTGCGCAGCGTTTTGGGTCTTGTCCTTCATTGAGTCTGCCAATTCCTGAACCTTATCACCGACTAGCAATCCGCCGTAGACGAACGTCACCGTGCCCAGTTTCCGGTGCAGGTACTTGTTGATCTTCAAGTCCTCCCTCTTCTTCTGCTCCTCGCCTAGGGACTCCTCGCTTTTCCCGTTCAGCCTGGACAGCAGGTCCTGCAGCGCGTCCAAGCCCGTGCACTCATCGCCCTGGTTCCGCTTGGCACCGAGTCCGAGACTATCGTCCTTCAGCACGGCGCGGATGTGGGAGGCGTTCGCTGCGCCGTAGTACTCGGAGTGGGAGGCATTCTCTGCGCCAAGGTACTGGCCTGGCGCCCAGCCTTGGGACCGCAGGATCTTGTGCCCGAATGTGTCGGTGTTGCGGGACCAGGCGGTGTTGTTGGGGTCCTTGGCCCATTTCTTCTTGCTGCGACTTTTGTTAGTATTAATAACTCGACATTCTTTCGGGATGAACGCCGAATTACTTTTTGGTGCCGGCGAGACCCATGGTGGAGGCGCTGGGTCGGGTTGGAATTGGATCGCGATTTGGTTGCGAATTTGGATCTGAGAGTTGGATGTCGGTTCGTCGCTTTCCCTTTGAAATTTTTGGCGGGCAGAATCCGAGGAAGGGACCTCCCAATCCATTGGTGGTCAGTGTGCCTGCCGCCTGCCATGGCCACTAAGAACTTGCCGACGCCGGCCCGAGCAAAAGTTACCACTCGGGCAGGCATGAGAGACCGAATTATCTTCCTGCCTTCAACCTGCTGCCATTAATTCAGTAATAGCCAAAAGAAAAAATCTGGCATACTCGACTGAACTGAGCCTATGATAAAAAGACAAAACTCTGTTCTTGAACATTCTCATCCAACGTCAAATCTCTCAGCATTCAACATGCCTGGCAAGAAACGACCTGCCGTGGACGAAGGAGACTCGTCCGAGGACGAGATCAACGTGGACCTGGTGATTAAAACCAAGACCGAGCTGGACAAGGTATTACTCCCATTATCTTGTCTTAGTCGTCGGCATTGACTTGAATTTTCTCAATCAGATCCGCAAGGACCGTGAGAAGAAGCGAGCCCAGATACAGGCAGACCTTGAAAAGAAGCTCAACGGCCTGCGCACCCGCATCAAGCAGAGCGCTAACGCTCACACCAAGCAACTGTAAGGCTTCTATCTACGCTCATCAATATGTCTGAACAAGGCAGGAGCTGACTCCTCTCACACAGCGGCGACGTCCACAAGCAGCAAGTGGATGAGCTCCTTCAGGCCATGGAGGCGAGGGACAACATGCTGGTGGCGATCGGTGAGAAGCTGTCTGAGATGAAGGAGAAGGGATCCAACCTTGCCACGCATCTTGGACAGGCCTACGAGTACAGAATGAAGAGGCTCGAGGGTCTCACCATGCCTGTGGCGGAGCAACACGTCCACGACAAGAACAGGAACAAGGTGGACGCCGCTTGAATGGAGGTTGCTATCATTGAAACGTTAGGCGCGGCTGATTCTTCTGAGCAGTAACTGGGAGCTCTGTGTGGTTGTTTGAAGGTGTTCGGATGTCGTGATACCGGGAAGCCGGGTGGGGCATGTGGCTGTTTGATGATACCCTTTGCTAATTATTTCAGAGGCGCTTGGGAGAACGCATTGCTTGTCGTGCTCAATTGACACCCAATTACGAAGTTTGGTGTCAAAATTGTGCTGTTGTATTGATCTCTTACTTGACGCTCGCCTGCATCATTGAGCGGAGTAATATTGGTCTCTGCGGCCAGCCATCAGTCTATGGTAATTGCGCCACCGTGGTATTCGGACCCGAACCGTCGAGCTTCTATGAGGCAGGCCGTGCCCACTGTACACCTGCGCCGTGCTGTTGTACATTGTATAATGTTCTCGAGCCGGCGCAGTGGTCATACTTCGAAGCCGAAGCCCTTCATGCAGGATCGGTACTGGTCGATGGTCAATTGGCAGTCCTTTGCCGGGTCGTCGGCGTTGGAGAAGAGCATGCACTCGTCGCGTTTTGACTTCTCGTCCTTGCAGACACAGCAGGGCTATAACGATGAGCAAAGTCAGCACATGTGGCGACGAAAAAGAAGAACGGGTATCGTAGTGTCGCGGTGGAGAAGGTGGACGGACCTTTGGCTTCGAGGATGCATCGGAGGGCGCGGGTGCTGGTGGCTGCGCAATTGCCGCCGCAGCGGGAATGGCTGGGTGGTTGGTCGTTAGCGAATGTCGCGCAAGGTTGCGCTCATGAGCATGCAGTGCTTACGAGTAGACACTTGCGATCCCATCGTGACTTCTTGCGACAGGATAGGTCTTGAACGACTGTTGTTGTCGCGGGAGTAGAAAATCGTCTGTCGCGAGAGACGATTTCGATGAGCTCACCATTTGCCTGCCGTTGATTTGTAAGTGCGCCGGGAGCTTCCGATCTGGTGCCACTCACTGCTAGGATCCGGGGGCTTGCTGTGGCCAACGGCAAGGATCCCAGTATGCCAGATTCTGGATTACAGATTTTGTTTTATTTATTCACTCTGGCTGCTCTTTCAAAGGTTTGATTGAATTGTTGAGCAGGGGTTGATCAATTCTCACCAATAGCAAAAAATCAAGTACACAGCGAGCTCTACATTTTCATGTAAACGCAACAATGTAAGAGTATCAGCTGGAGAGGCTCGCGCCTCAACCGATCATCTCACCCATCAGCAGCGCTCTATGCTTGTCCATGCCCTCCCTGATCCTGATCAGCACACCCGCAGCCAACATCTTGACATCATTCTCCTCCCCTCCGTCCTCCCCCCTGGTATCGCTGAATATCTGGGCAACCCACTCCTGCGTCTCGACGACCTCCCTCGGCATGCCCTGACAGATATCCCGCATCCTTTCCCCGTTAACCTCCAGCAGCGTCAGTAGCGCAAACAGGACCGCGTGCGTGACGCCCAGGTCCCCGACGGCGTGCGCGCGCACGCTGCTCCCCAGCAGGAGCTCCCACAGCTCCGCCGTCATGTCCGGCAGCGACAGCGTGCTCGGCCCCGCGGCGTGGAGGAGCAGCGCCAGCGTCTTGATGTAGAGCGACAGCAGGAAGGGCTGGAAGGCGATGCCGCGCGTGCGGCCTGCTGTCGAGCGCGCTGCAGATTGGAAGCGGGCGGTGAGCGGGAAGAAGAACGATGTGGCGATGAGCTGGGCTGTCGTGTTGGGGATGGCTCGGACCCGGGGCTTGGCCTTGGACTTCTGTGCCGTCGAGTTTTGTTGTTGGTCGAGTCGCGACTTGAACGTCGACAGCTTCAAAGCGTCTGGTCCCGTCGCTGAATCTGCTGCATCAGCTGCCAACGGCGCCATGAAGTTGGAAGTGAGCGATTTTGATATGGTGTCCAAAGCATTGGGCGGCAGTGCCTTGAGCGATGATGACGAGGCAAGTCGGTTGCTCGTGGCCGCATCCTCCACATATAGCCGCTTCATCTTCTCGGGTAGCGTCTGAGATGGAAACGATGCCGCGGCCGTGTACTCGGAAGTCGCGTAGCCTGAGATCTCGCGGGCGCTCAGGCCCAGGACGGTAAGCACTGAGGCTCTCTGGGCCACCGAGTAGTCTCCGCTGAAGAAAGTCCGGGCGAACCACGGGGCCATTGATTGAGGCTGGGCCACCAGTATGGCAATCATACCCTGTAGCTTCAGGTCGTAGAAATTCTCAATGTCGAATTTGTCCTGAATACCGACCAAAAGTGAGGCAAGCTCTTCAGCATGCTCCCTCACCTCGGTTCCAAAGTTCGCCTTCCGCCTGATCAAGGTCGGTGCCGTCGTCAGGGCGAGCTTTTGGTGATCATAGCCTTCGGTGTCCCGAAGATATGTAATAAGGTTCCTGATGTACACGGGTGCCTTTGGCTTGTCTCGTCGTACTGTTTCCGGGTCGTCATCGGAGTCAACCTCGTCGTCTTCCGGTTTGGCGAGGGGTACTATATCGTCATCCTCTTCCTCGTCCGACTCCACCTCTTCAATAATGGCTTTCGCCTTGTTGGTAGATGGTACTGGAGTCGGCGCTGGTTTGGGCTTTCGAGAAGCTCGTATCGTCTCTGGTCGAGTGTTTTCGGCTGGGCTTTGTTCCGAAGCCAAGGGCTGAACGGGACCAGCAACATCCGATATTTCCACCAAGCCCTTGTACCAGAGCGCTTCGTCTGACCTCGTCTCCTCCATATTGAAATTGAGTTTCTTGTCGTCCTTGTGCGCCAGCTTTGATATTGCCTCCCCAACAATCATCCCTAGCAAGCGGGCACGGGTTTGAGATGCTTCCAACCTCTTAGAAACCATGTTCATGAACGAGCCTGACCTCACGACCAGGGATAACTTGACTGATGCTAGCCTCTGGAGGTATCCAGCGCTTAGCAGAAGCACTTGCGCATGCACTATGACCTGTCAGCACTCCATCTGCCGCAGAGGACACTATCTTGCGTACCTTCTTGCTGTAGAACTGGGGTATGCCTGATGTACAGGTAATCTCCAAACTGGTTGAGGCTCTTTTCGAAGACAGTCGCAATGCTGTCTCTGTCTGATGAAAGAACAGCCAGAACTGCACGTCGAATACCGATTGTGTCACCAAGTCCGGCTCCGTTGGCACTGGTCAGCCATGTGACCAAATGAGACAGACATTTCGTATCATCCGCAGCGAGTGACTGGATGATACCAGCAGCTGCTGATGTCATTGTCTGCTCTTCATATGAATTGCTGCCATTTAGTGAGTTGAGATGGACGTCTGCGATAATCTTTAAAATGCTGAAGAGTAGAGTCCGTTGTTCCGTATTTGCGAGGCTGCCGAACAGGTCAGAGATATGCCGGGCTTCTCCAGAATTGTTGACTAAATCGGCAAGTAGAATCTGAACTCCAATATCTGCAGCAAGTCAGTAGTCATGATCCAGGAAAGAGTTGTTGGTGACATACCAGAGTATCCCAGGCGCAGTGCCTTCGACAGCAAGTCTGCCAATAACTTCTCCTCCACGGGGAGCTTAGCTCGTTTTGACCATGAGATGATGTTGCGGGTAAGCCACTTCGTATACTCAATTCCGTCGGCAACCCAAACGATCTCGCCTTTGGTCTCTTGGGAGACGAGGGATTCAGCTTCCGCAGAGAAGGAGACGGTACGGCCGCCAGCGATGACATTGACAAAGTCTCTTGATAGAATACGTTGCTTCATAGCGTCTGCTGTTGCCGACGTATTGGCCCATAAACGTGATATACTGTCATCGCCTCCTAATATCTCGCACAGAAGCTCTAGGTTGATCCTCAAGTTCAACAGCACATCCGAGCGTTTGACCTCTGTCGCCTGCGACTTCTGCTGTTGAGTGAGAGTTCGCAAACGTAGCAAGATGGCATTGAGACCCGCAAGACTTTGTAGACTGTCAATTAAGAGTGCCAGATCTGAAGCCTCTCCCTCCGAAGATGACTCCTTGATCACTGCCCAGTAATTTGGTACGATCTCAGTAACCAAGATCTGGATGATCCTGGCGGCCTCGGGTCCTGGGGCTCCAATGCTGAAATGCTCACCCACTGGCCCTCCTTTGATGATAAATCTCAACGCTGATGTTAAAGTATCGTAGTCAGGTTCATGGTTCAAGGCCTCCACAATGTCCTGAAGAGAATTTGGCTTGAACTTCGGTGCCGATGCCGGCCTTGATGATGCCTGGACTTTCTGGAGAAGGGATTCCTCGGTGGCTTCGAATTTCACATTAATCCTGCTGACAGGACGAAGAAGTTCGTCCATCTCGTATGCCGATTGTGAAATTCTCCTACTGGATAAGCCCCCCCAGTATCAGTGATTTGTTTGAAGTGACTTGTTGTCACCATCTCTGCACTGTCTGTGGCGCTCATGCAGTGGCGTGCAGCCTTGGCTATGACCGAATCCCTGTGCTGCCTGGTGTCGCTGGTCTCGGTGCCTTCTGACTGTAGGCTTGGCAAATTAAGAAGCTGCATACAGAATAGCAACCCCAACCTGGTGATTTCTTGTTGTCACTGGGGGTGTTTGTGAGTGTTTCGAGGACTGACTGACTGTTCAGGGCATCAATCTAGGTCTGTGGTTGACCCTTGCCAACCGAACCCAGCCTTGGGAAGCCGCTGGGCTTATCGATAAAGGCTCCAGGGAGCTGCTTCAGGGGTCCCCTCCAACCCTGTAACGTCACCGACTAGACGGGCAGTGCTTCCTCGTCCCCGGATTTTGATTCAGATCACCACTTTCCCTTCGTTTCTGGAGAGGCTGCGAGAGAAACAAGACCGTGGCACCATGGCAGCAACATCAAGATGGTACGTCTTCTTCAAGATAACCACCCAATACTGGCATGAGCTGATGATTTGCTTCGAAGGCGGGATCTAGACAAGATCCGAACCAGGGCTGGTCCGTTTACTGACGGAGAGGAAGTTGATGGGCCCTCTGTGATCGAAAACATGAATAACATGAAGATTTTGTGAGTCAAGGAGTTCCTGCATGCTTGGTGTCAGCTAACGGATGCCACAGGGTCATGTATGTTCTCTCTCAGAGCGAAACCTGACGGACTTACTTCTCACTTGTTTTACAGTGGCGCTGGTGGTCTGGGGTGTGAAATTCTGAAAGATCTGGCCCTCTCAGGCTTCAAGGACATACACGTTATCGACATGGGTATGACAGATATTTGGAAAATGCCATGTTGTAGACTAACGCCCCGCGTTCAGACACCATCGACATCTCCAATCTCAACCGGCAGTTCCTTTTCCGGAAGGACGATGTGGGCAAGTCCAAGGCAGAGGTGGCAGCCAAGTTTGTTGAGCGAAGAGTCAAAGGCGTCAAGATCACACCTCACAACAACCGCATCCAGGACTTTGACGAGTCATTCTACATGCAGTTCACAATAGTGGTTTGTGGACTGGACAGTATAGAGGCTCGACGGTGGATCAATGCAACTTTGATCAACATGGTGGACGAGGACAACATGGATTCTCTCAAGCCTCTCATTGACGGTGGTACAGAAGGTGGGACGGCACCTCCGGGGAAGGATGCTTATTGACCAGGGCGCTAACTCGGCGCAGGCTTCAAGGGACAGTCCCGGGTCATACTGCCTACCATGACATCCTGCATAGAGTGCCAGCTCGACATGTTCGCTCCACGGGCTGCAGTGCCTCTCTGTACCATTGCGACGATACCTCGGCAACCGGAACACTGCATCGAGTGGGCACATGTCATAGCATGGGATAAGGAGAAGCCCTTCCCGAAGCTCGACAAGGACGACCCCGAGCACATCACCTGGCTGTACCAGAAATCACTGGCCAGGGCCCAAGAGTTCAACATCCCTGGTGTCACATACTCCCTCACTCAAGGCGTTGTGAAGAACATCATTCCCGCCATCGCCTCCACCAATGCCATCGTTGCCGCAAGTTGCTGCAATGAGGCTCTGAAGATTGCGAGCGGCTGCGCACCGTCGCTGGGCATGGAGGAAAACTACATGATGTATTCCGGAAACGACAGCATTTACACCTACACATTCAAGCATGAGAAGAAGGATGACTGTCCTGTCTGCGGAACGTTGGCGCGGCCGCTCGAGGTCGACCCCAAACTGTCGCTCCAGGAGCTCATCGATCTCCTTGCGGCCCGGCCAGAGGCGCAACTGAAGAAGCCGTCCATCCGGGCAGAAGGCAAGAGCCTCTACATGCAGTCGCCCGCCAGCCTCGAGGAGCAGACGAGACCCAACCTCATCAAGAGCCTGGCGGAGCTGGGCCTGGAGGACGGATGGGAGATCTCCGTAACGGATCCCGCTTTCGTGGCCAACTTCAGGTTCATTCTCCGGTTCAAGGCGGCCTAGGAAGCCGCGCTGCCGGGCCATAAGCGAGAAAGGTCAGGGACCGCTGTAGCCTCGGTTGTCCATGGGGCTGATGGGATATTAGAGAAGCGACGAAAACCTTCCGTCGGTGATGGGGATGCTTAGATGAACCTGCGTGGTAAACCAGCCCCTGAAAGGAAACCTTGGCTTTTAGGCGATGGAGCTCAAAAGAATATCGCTTCGGCGCAGAGGAGACGCTGCAGATTTCACGGGTGTCAAAGACTTAGCACTGAAATCAGAAGAAATGGAATCCGTGACTCTCATCAAAATCAGTATATCTTCCGAACCCCTATCCAATCCCTTTTTGGATACTCCTGACGCCAGCCCATGATGCTTGAATTATGGACAGAAAATTACATCTGGCCACTACATCGCCATGTAGGTCACTTGCTTCTCGAACCGCTGGCACTTGGTCTTGAGGTGCTTAACCGCCTCCAAGAACAGCTCGTCCGAGTCCCACTGGCCCGACGACTCGACCTGGAAGATGAAGTGGTCCCTCTGGCGGCCCAGCTTGACCTTGTCCACGAACTCGGGGTGGCGCAGGCACTCCCTGCTGACGGTGTCCTTCATCGAGTCCTTGACAACCGCCTGCATCTCGCCCTCGTGGCCCTTGAGTTCCGCGTTCGCCTTGGCGTCCTGCTTGGTGACCTTCTGCAGCCCGATGACGCCCTCGGGGAAGCACCGCTGGAACTTGTCCGCGTCGGCGCCGACGATGGGCCTCGTGATGGTGATAAGGGGCAGCAGGCGGTACGAGGCGGTGGCCACCGGCGAGAACTTGGCGTGGTCAGCGCCGATGCCCTTGTGCATGTGCGCCATGAGCTGGATCTGCTGGCCCGGCCGCAGCTTCGCGACCAGGATGTCCGGGTGCACCGGCGCGATTGCCTGGTCGCCGGCGAAGACCTCGGCCTGCTGGCCCACGGGCAGGAACTTGAGGTCCGACGCGTAGACGTTGGCGTGGTTGAAGAGCTTCCGCGGGTCCTTCTCCCCCGGCTCAGCGTCGTCCCTGCGCGTGCACTGGACGTCGAGCTCGATCTTGACCGTGTTGTAGTCCATGCTGTTCTCGAACGGGTCCTGGTCCGCGCCTGGCTTCTTGTACCACTTCATGAAATCGTGCAGCCCGTACTTGCCGCCCTTGAACGGGACGAGGCCCAGCCTGTGGCAGAGTACCTCGTCCTGGATGACGCTCGTGTTGTTGTTCACCCAGATGTCCTCGATGGCGAGCGTGGGGATCTCGGCGATCATGATGCGCCGGAATGCGTTGGCGATGGAGGCGTCGAGCCCGACGAGGCTAAAGGAGGCATCGTGCTGGCCGTTCTCATGAAACAAGACCTTGAACTGCTGGCGAAAGGCCTCGAGGTCCCACGAGTTGTCCTCGCCGGGATAGTGGCCAGGGAAGTCGGTCGAGGTGACGTTTGTGACTGTTTCTGCGTTGATGTTGACGACCTGGGGTTGCGCGCAGGGCAAGTCAGCAATAGGCCCCTTCAGGAATGAAACTGAGCATCGTGTAAATTCTCACCTTCCGCCGGTCAAGCTCCTCTTGCGTTGGTACTACTATCGGTGCCATCTTTGCCGCATGTTGTTGCAAGGAAAGTTTGGAGGGAAGACGGTTGATTTTCTACGATAAGATAAAGAAATTTGGCTGACCAGCCCCACCACACTTGCAGGCCCAGGGTCCTGCCACCAACGGTCCCTAGCAGTTTTGGGCCATTCAGTCTAGGTTCTCATTCCATGTTGATCAAGTACGTTTCTTTGGTCGTAGACTAATTCATTCCAACGGCAGATAGCCGAAATGCAGGAGGTGCTTCTCTGCAGTGCATCAAACAAATTAGCGGGGGATTTTTCACGACGTGATCCGTTCACTTCGTGGTTCACCACGCATGTTTGTGGAACTACACCACGAGGGCTGGGAAAGACCTCGGAAGTAACGGGTACTTGGTAGCCTTTTTCAACTTGTCTGCGCATGCTGGCATGTCATATCAGTCCTGCTTTCCGAAAGCATTTCGCAAGAAAAACAGATCGGTAGACCATAACATGGATTTCATTGCACATCCCCGAGTGAAATACTCCATGAGTCTTCGCCTGTCATATCCATTGGCAGAGTGGGCGGGAGTTGTGTGTCCTTTGACGCCCGCAACCACCGTACAACCTGCGTTGAGCGTGATCCCTGTGGTTCGGCAAGGAAAGCCTCTGGCCTGACCATGAAACTCTTCTTGACCTCCCCAACCCGACCGTTGCCATTTGGGAGAAAGTTGACGTGATCCGTCGAAATGTATAATCTTGGTGGAAGGGCGTCAGATAGCCAGTTGAACAGAGGTATCTGAGTATGTATGAGAACAGCCCAGGACCCGCGTCCATGAAATAACTTCCACTTGTGAGCTGAGACTGGAAGTACGTGCTCTCTTTGCAAAGAGTATGATGAATAGTGATGAAGAGTGTTTGGCCGACCTGGAGGCAAATGGGCTGTCGCCCCTGCGACTTCACGCCTGGAGCTGGCTCCCCTCTCACCGTTTCGGTTTCGGTTGATGACGCCTGTGGCATGATGACTTTGGAAATTTGAGTTTTCCTCTACTTAGATAGAATGCTGCTGTCGCCATCTCGAGGGCATTGGGAGTTGAGCACATAAATACCAGGAAAGATCCATTGACGAATGCTGAGGAATGTTTGGAACACATGGCTCACTACTGAGATGTTGACACTGTCTTGCCTTGACATCCAGGTTCACATTGCGACATCTTGGGTCGAGTGTCTGCAATCTCTGGATATTTTCGGGCATGGGCGTCAACTCTACATGTATTTCGGTCTGAAACTCTTCAGGCGACACCGAAGACAACCGAAACGGCGGGTTTGAATTGCTTTGCAGCCTGGTGCTTGTCGCAGGTCTGATCTTATCTCCACGGCCGTTTGGAAGTCTCGCTGACCTGGGCTCCACCAGTGGAAGGTGCCGGGAACTCTACGGGTTGCCTTCTTTCAGGCCCTGCCGTCGAGCCTAGCCCCCGATTCCAAATCTGGAGGAGCTCAGATCTCCGGCTCAATCGAGCTGCTTGGATTGCATGACACGGGCTTCGGACAACTGGGATATCTTTTAACTGGGGACAGCAGATCTGCCTGAAATCTGCCGGAGAATGCGACACATCGCAGGCTGCGTGTCAAACTTTGACCAGTCAGGAAGCCAACGTAGCATGATATCAGAATAAAAATGGGCTTCATCTCAGCCTGTTGAATAATGTGACATGATGCAGGTGTTTTTGATTACTGCTGATGGCTTGTTGGAGTTGAACAGGCCAAGTCAGGGCAGAGCGTTGATGTCAAGTGAGGCTCGAGCGAGCTCTCAAATCCAATGCCCAATCAAAACGCTGCTGATTCATGCTGCCGGCGCTTTGCCCGATTGGTGAGCTTAGCTAAGAGTTGAATGGTGACGGCGACACCCAGAAACACGGATTGCCGCTTGCCCACTTGATTGAAGCTCGAGTCCGCCCCATTCGACGACAGAGCAGAGGCTGATACGGACGGCTCACCGAGGGAGAACCCATCTACTTCGACCCTCGCCTTCACCTTCCGACCTCTCCACTCAACCACACAACACCACACCTTAGCCATGGCCACGCTGCAGCGGTTAGCCGGCCAGACTGCGAAGCGGCTGTGTCTGAGACCAGCCGGCGGCCCCCCCATCCGACCCTCCTCGACCCCCTCGATACAGTGCGCCGCGACGCGACCGCGGGCAGCCGCAAGCTTCTCGACGACGAGCCTCCGCCGCTATGCTCAGACACAAGACCAGCAGCCCCAGGGCACCGTCCTGGTCCCGGTCGACGAGAACTTCTCGCCCTCCTCCCGCGACCCATACCAGATGAAGCGGCTTGAGGGCGACGAGGGCACGGGGGAGAAGGCAGGCGACGGCTCCATAGCAGGGCGCAAGATCCGCCACTACACCGTCAACTTCGGCCCCCAGCACCCGGCCGCCCACGGCGTGCTGCGCCTGATCCTCGAGCTCAACGGCGAGGAGATTGTGCGCGCCGACCCCCACGTCGGCCTGCTGCACAGAGGAACCGAGAAGCTGTGCGAGTACAAGACATACCTGCAGGCCCTGCCCTACTTTGACCGGCTGGACTACTGCTCTATGATGACCAACGAGCAGTGCTTCTCGCTCGCGGTCGAGAAGCTGCTGAACGTGGAGGTGCCGGAGCGCGCCAAATGGATCCGGACCTTGTTTGGAGAGATCACCCGTATCCTGAACCACCTCATGTCGGTCTTGTCACACGCTATGGATGTCGGTGCCCTCACGCCCTTCCTGTGGGGTTTCGAGGAGCGAGAGAAGCTTATGGTGAGTAGCAGATGCATTGGTGCTATCTCGGTCTTTGAAAAGTCAACGCATGAGTTGTAGAAAGCAATGCAGTGCGATCTACCGATCAAATATGGAGGCGTGCTAACAACCATCCTTCTAAACCAGGAATTCTATGAGCGTGTCTCTGGCGCCCGTCTTCACGCCGCATACGTCCGACCTGGTGGTGTCTCCCAAGACATTCCCGTCGGCCTCCTCGATGACATCTACCAATGGGCCACCCAATTCGGCGACCGTATCGACGAAACCGAAGAGATGCTGACGGACAACCGTATCTGGATCGACCGTCTCCGTGGCATCGGTGTCGTCTCCGCCGCTGACGCCCTGAACCTCTCCTTCTCTGGTGTCATGCTCCGAGGATCCGGAGTCCCATGGGACGTCCGCAAGTCGTCCCCCTATGACGCCTACGACCAAGTCGAGTTCGATGTGCCAGTCGGTGTCAATGGCGACTGCTACGACAGATACCTCTGCCGAATGGAGGAGTTCCGCCAGTCCCTCCGCATCATCCACCAGTGCCTCAACAAGATGCCTCCCGGCCCCATCAAGGTTGAGGACTACAAGATCGCCCCTCCTCCCCGTGCAGCCATGAAGGAGAACATGGAGGCCCTCATCCACCACTTCCTGCTGTACACCAAGGGATACGCCGTCCCACCAGGCGACACATACTCCGCCATCGAGGCACCAAAGGGCGAGATGGGCGTGTACGTTGTCAGTGATGGAAGCGAGCGGCCGTACCGTGTGCACATCCGTGCCCCTGGCTTCGCCCACTTGGGTGGCTTCGACGCGGTCGCCAAGGGTCACTTGCTGGCTGACGCAGTGGCGATTATCGGAACAATGGATCTGGTGTTTGGTAAGTTTCTGATGTTTCCCAACCCGAGTAATGCGGTAATACTGACTAGTTTGTTCCTTAGGTGAGGTCGATCGGTAGACTTGTGATAGTATCGGGGGAAAGTCGAAAAGGAAATGAAAAGAACTGATAGAGTTGACCACGATCCATCTTCGTTCTTTTGTGTGTATAGTACAGGGTCTGCTGCGACGTAAATACAGCCTTCTCCTTACACTTTTTCGCGTCTTTCTCGTAGTATCGCCTTCTTGCCTGTCTGGTCAGTGATCTTCGCCCGACGTTTGCTTAGCCCCCGTAATTCCTTACCTTTGAATGGAGCCAAAGGTGGTTCTCAGCTGAAATAGAGCTGGTCCTCAGCGCTGGAGTCTTCGTAGTTAGGAAACTCCGCGCTCGAGCTGGCGTTCTGAGAGCGCTCCAGTGCAGAAGGAGCCTGCTGCTGCTCGCCAGGGCCTTCCTCACCCCCAGCCCTCAACGCGTGAAGGCAGGCGAACGACTTGCTCTTGGTGGCCAAGAGGCACGCCATGGGCTCATCACACATGCAGGCGATGAGGTTCCTGGTGTGCAGGACGCAGTCCTCGAAGCTCCCCACGTGGGAGAGGTCAGGGGCGCCCTCTGGCCCCGCGCCGATGGGCAGGCCCACCAGGGGAAGGGTGCCCTCTGCCCTGGGGAACTCGACGGCCTGGAAGTCGGCGAGGGAGGCCATGTTGGCGCCCTCGTTGCAGGCGAAGTTGTAGAGTTTGTTGGTGGACTTGGTCGGGTCTACGTCGTAGATGGCGCCTGGGGAGCGCTGCGGGGCGTGGACGTGGGGATAGGAGGAGCTCACCACGAGGGGCGGGGGCTTAGGGGTGGTGGCTCTGCTGACCTCTTGGCGATGAGAGGGTGTCGAGGGCTCCAGCTGTGCTGCCTCGTTGGATGAGGACTGTTGGGTCAGGGTGTCATCCTGGTGGTGAGGAAGAAGATGAGATTTAGAGTTGTGAGAGGCTTCGTGACGAGAAAGTCCCAGTTGGGAGATTTCCTGAGGGGTTAAATAGTGAGAGGAAGCACTATTCTGGGAGTTTCCATGGCTTTCGGCTGTGATACTCTGGCCACTGACTTTCGTCTGAACAACTTGTCCAGGACCATTCTCGACCAGAGCTGAAGAAGATGGGACGGACTGGTTGGGCTCTGGGGTCTTGTAGAAAGAAAAGTCTCCTGCACACTTGCAAGAGCCGTCCTTGTGCAACTGCCTGTGCTCGTCCACCCACTCTGCCCCATACAAAGAAGGGATTCTGACTGCGACCTCGAGCTTGTGTTGACCTACCTTTGTAGATCGCTCTTGGTAATGAGCAGGCACTCCCTTGCAGCCAGCCGTGTTGCTTCGCTCTGTCTTGGGAAGGGATACACTGGAAGCCGCGTTATTCTTAGAGCCCATCGTATTGTTCCTCGTCGGGCCAGTTCTCCCGATACTCTGATCGGGGCGGCTCCGACTGACAACGCGAGGGCGAATCAGATCCGGGAACCGGACCTCACAGCCACAGGCTCCTCGCTCGTGCATCCAGCGGTGCTCCCACTCGGTAATCAGGACGGCGCGTCCGTGGATGACTCTCTGGCATGCCGGACACATCTCCGGGGCCAGGATGGGCCGGCGGGCGTGCTGGGTGCACAGCGGGTTCGTGTAGAACTGGGTCGTCATGGGACAGGGGCGCAGCACCTCCGGGGAGGAGTGCCCGCAGGTATAGCCGATAAACTCCGAGAAGCACATGTTTCCTTTGCGAAATATTCTTCGAACACTTATTCTTTGCCAAGGCAAATGTCTTTCGGGTAAAGTCAGAGAGCTTGGTGACGGATACTCAATGTGGTAAGTATGTAGAACGAAGTGTTCTTCGCGTGCCGGGGACTGTGACACTTTCAACGCTGCACGTTAGTTCGTCAGTCCTGATATTTCTTGAATGATCCCTTGTGTCTCTGATAGAGTAGCCTTGCTTCGCTAAGAAGTTGACACTGAATGTTCACAGCCGGATCTATGCTGCTGGGTCAGCGCGCACGATATTATTTTCTTGAAAACGGATAGAGGAATACCGAGGTCAGTCAGAAGAGCTGACGTATCTGGTGGTTCGGCGAATTATGTGAAGATGTGGTCAATGACCGATGTGGCCTGTTAGTCCCCTGAATCCCAGGGACAACTCGAGGATAGCACCGGAGGGCAGTCCAGGTTTGGATATCTGCCACAATTCAATGGTGTCTCTGCCAAGGTATATGGCCTCTCGATAGTATTTTTTGTAGATGTTGTTCCAGCACGGACAGAGTCTCGTAGAGTGGTGTTCGGCAGGATCAGTGACTAGTTGTTCAAACTGAGAAGAGCTCGGCCGGGGTGATTGGTACCGGAGTTCCTGGGGACAGCGACGGGATCTCAGCAACGTGTGATCAGATCCTCGGCTTCCAGGTACGTCAAGTCAGCTTTGATAGCTCTTCTTATCTTTCGATGTCCTCTTGATCCGGCCAATGTCTGATTGCCTCCTCCTTTGAAGGCTTGCGATATCTTGAACTGCGTCCGATCCCGGCACCAATGTATGTAGCTCTGTTGTTCCACAAATCGTTGGATACTCAAATATGGCTCCTCGTATATTTCAGGCTCCTAAATAGCTTTGTGGTGTACTTCGAGCATAAGCTGGTTTTGTCGTAGTACCGCAGGAGTTCTTCGTGTCTGCGAATGGTCTGGAGGTCTTGGGGATGTTGTAGACTTGTTCTGGTATTTTCTCTCCTGTCGGCTTGATTCTAGCACACTCTGGGTGATATTTAGAGGCTCTATGGGACTGTAATTTGGTCGTAGATGATGATACGCGGATTGGCGGTCTTCTGGGCGTGGTCGTCGTCGTCGTCGAGGCTGTGGACGTTCTCGACTCACTTCAGGCTTTGTTTCGGGATAGAGGAAGACAGAGAATGTAGGTCATGTAGAATCGAGGGCAGTAAGGAGAATTTTGAGGCCGTCATGGAGATCTAAGACACCGCAAACTCCGCTGTTATTGCTATCCGCTGATGTTATTCAGAGATCCTCTCGGGTCTTCCGACCGGGACTCCACGGGTCCGTGTGCCCCCTCAACGTGTATGTGCAGTATTTAGAAGCTGTGGACGCTAATATGGTGTGAATCTTGGCGACTGCGATGCCTCTATGTGCTCGAGCTCCTCTTGATGACTCTCTCGAAGCGAGTGTCGGCTCCTGTGGGTATCGTGGTGTATCGTGGCCAACCCGACCGCAGCAAGGCTTCGTAGGTATCGTCAGGGGCAGGGTGCGAAGGGAAAGTATCGTATGGGAGAATCTTGGGCTCGGTTTGGTCTCGTCGGGGCCGGGCGATGGATCGTGTGTCTTCTAGATACCGTAGTTCTCTGCAAGGTTGTAGAATCTGTCGTCGAGACGTCTGGGAAGCGGTACGGAAGCGATTTTCGGGTGTCTTAGCGTATCAGGAGGCTCCTTGGAAAGTCATCTATGAGGAGTCTTCAGCATGAACGCTTTCTGTGCGTCCCGAGCTCTGCAAAAGCTTCCCTTTCTCTTGAGAGGCGTAGGACCTCTTGGCGGATACGAGGAGACTTTGACGGTAAAAGAGGCTGTTGCCTCGGTTCAGGCGATCAAGATGTTTCTGTTTGTGCCTCCTTCGGAAGCGAGGAACTTTTTGGGAAGGCGATGATGCAACTTGGCCCAGCAGACCAGTGAGCAGCTCACGAGCCAAGTGTCAGCGGCTTCCGGGCAGGGTACTGGGGCAGCTGTGGCGGGTCAAGTTTCTCGAGAAGGATGTGCAGTGGCTGGATCACGCTGTGGACCAAATTTTCTAAGGGATGGCTGTGGTCAAGATGTGGAAAGGCAGCCGGAAGATGACTGTGCATGAAGGGTGACGAGCAAGGGGCCAGCGGATCACCAAGAAGGCAGGTAGGCAATGATGCAGGTGGACCTTCTGTGGCTGCCCAGAGCTACGCAGGCATGTGAAAGAGTAGGGCTGCTTCCAAAGTCAGAGGCGGATCTAGCCACAAGACCTCTCCTGAGTGGCCGCCATGTGCGTACATCGAGAGAACGAGAAATTCGCGAGCATGCCGAGAATGAGCTAAAGGAAAAAAAATACACATCCGGGTAACTCATAAAGATAAATCATTGCGGAAGATGCACGGGATCGAAACTCTCGACACAATCCCTGTGAAGAAGGCACCAGGGCAGACCATCACGAAGAAAGTACCATCGGGCATTAATCAGCGTACACAAAAGATGGAGTCTACGTGGACTCTTGTACAGAGGGGACACGAGGGGGAGGCATTGGACGGCAACCTGATGCTCGAGACGAGGTTCTCAAGACCATACTTGAGTATGCTTGACGCCAGGGTCAAGCTCTGGAAGGGTCTGAGGACGACAAATGGGAGTGTCACAAAGAGACCCTCGAGAGCATGCTTGACTCCATGTAGTGACCATCAGTGGAAGCCTGAGAATGGTCACTGGGTGCATAGAGATGACGTCTATGTAGGGTTTGCTTGGTTATGGGATTACAAAGGAGGTAATGGGTACGGCAGCAAGGTGCACAAGATGAGGCCCACGAGAGCACAATTGATTATCGTGGGCCTGTAAGAAGGCCCAAGGTTCCCCCAGAAAATTATGACCAAGTGCTCCATTCCGTCCGTGCAGCACGTCCAACAGAAACCTTTGCAGGCAGAGCCTGCTGAGACTCTTGTCTTCCTTTGCCCGTGGACCGGCCCGATCATCAACCTGACGACCTGACCAGTGACAACAATGTACAGCCGGCCTGCGCGATCGAATGGTGACATCAACATGTTATATTTGACTAGGGACACCAGTGGGAGGCACCGGGGAAGATGATTCGGTGAAGAGAATCGAGTCTTGCCAGAGCATGCCTGGGTGCCAGCATCAGGGAAAGGCATCATGGGAGACTATGAAGGTGAAATTGTGAGAACGTGGTCAAAAGGGACACTTAAGAAGATCGAAACAGTGCAGACTGTTCAGGCCAGGGACACGGGACTCAAGGCCAGTCTCATTATTCACCATGGTTGTAACATTGGACATCATGTCCTGCCAGACATTCGATTAAAATTGTACGATGGAAGATGACAGGACATCTACCTGCTACTGTCCCAAGACATGCCAATGGATGAAACACTGAATGTCTGCTGATGCAGTCCTCGCTCTTTGAACCTGGGTAGAGTTATGTGAACATGGCATAGTGCAAGCCTTGCTTCACATGCTCGAAGGGCGGAAAACACTGTGCCATGAATGCGTGGGCTGATCTGATAGGGTCTGATGCTCTAGAATGAGCGCTGCCTTACAAGCTGAGAATATACAGATACGATAAGCAAACATGAGATGCTTTCTCTGGGCTATTTAATGTTGCTGTTGACTGAGCCGCATGAGATGTTCTGACATTTTACTGCCCAATCAATCTGATACTACTTTTAATATGTCTTTGTCAAAATCTCTTATTTGTTGGCTGTCATACTTAGCAGCGGATAGACAGTTGTGGCTTGAACTCTTGGGTGTAGGAATGATTGGATGTAGTAGACTTTTTGGTTCTCATTGAAGCTGCTGACACTGCGTGTGGAAATGGTGTGCTTACATCTTTATCTTGACTGGCATCATGGCATATGACCTATTATTGGCAGAACACACTGGCTAGAGACTATATTTCGGCCAATAACATGTGTAAGTAATCAGACGAATGAGGCTCTGGGAAAATGTAGAACACCTCTCAATATAGCGGACAGTCTCTATGAATCATCGTTCAACGAGTACTATGGAAGGCCTCAAGAATGGTGAGCTTGCGCCTATGGATTCTCGAGTTGATTACATTTCAACTATTGCCGAGAGAAATAGATGCTGAGCACGGCTATGCAAAACAGATTCAAGGTATTTATGACCGTCCCCGTTTTTCAGGCCTTCAGGCCTCGTAACGGTGCTCACGCATGAGCGCATTCGGGGCCATCAAAATCATTCAATCTATGTCGAAGCGCATTGCCCATCATGTCCCGGATTCAGGGCGGTGCGATCTCGTAGCCCCGTTCATGTAAATGGTTTCTCCCCAGGTTGATGTACACGCACGTGTCATGCAAGCCGACAACGGCACCCGAGCATGGGGTTCCGGGATGAGAGCTCGGCAGTAGAGTGTAGGGATCGTGGGGAAGAAGCTTCTATATCGAATTACTGAACGTTGTTCATAAAGTTTGCGAGGCAATGTCCGACTTCAAGTCAAGGTCTGTCCGAATGGACTGGTCATAATTGAATGGACAACCCGTATCGACATGCAACATCTGGTCAGGCTAAAGTGATGGCGTGTGGTTTCAGACTTGGGAAATTCAGTTCCACGCATGTCATCTCGGTGTTTCGGGCCTCACATAGTGACCAAGGTCCCGCTCGTGAGGCTACGTGGTTTCTGTCCACTTTAGACCCACGAATAGCAACATGGGCTCCTCACACATATGGCGGTTGGTAGTTGTTACGCTGGATTCTGTTTTCTTGTGAACCGGGTGAGGACCTGATCCCGTAGGGTCAGGCAAAGCCCGGCCAACGTATTACGTGGGTCATTAATGATAACGAGGGCAAGTAAAAAAGTCCAAATATCAACAGCACACGATTGATATAGAGAAGAGAATGCCAGCTCAACAAGCTGCCATCTTGTAGAGCAGGTGTAAGTCGATGTGAAGGCTCTCATTCTGATCCTTGTAAAGAAGCGAGGCTGAGACTCCTGCTAGTTGTCTGCGGTTTTAAGCACCCATGTCTGTACCGAAACTGTAGAAGGCAGTTCGACACGAACTGTGAATTTGACAATAGTGTTGGCAGATAGAGGATATGAAGAATGGGTAGCTGGCTTGATTACAGTCCTTTGTTGTGATGCTCCAAGAAATCGACTTGATGCTGGACTGTAGCCTTGAAATTATAATCTCCGCATTCTATTTTAAAACCCCCAGTCACCGGACGCATCAATCACTGTAAACGGATGGAGACGCCTGAAAATGAACTGCTGGTATTCAAAGGGGATACGAAATTGTGAACCAGAAGGATGGTTGATTTTATTGTGATCGAAGAAGCGAAGTTCGCCTTTCAAGGCTGGACAAGCAGCTTCGTTAGAATTGCCATCGACTTAGAGCAGTGGAAGCAGAGATCCCGGGGAACGCAAGAAGTGGGAGGACGGCTGTATATCGTCGTTGCCCAGGCCCCGTTAGCCTATGCATAGACCCATAATACGTGGCTTTGTCCGACCGATCTGCGATGCACGGCCGCTACGACCCATGTCTGTTGATCGGCAATCGTAGTGGACATCAATGCAGGTCGGCGGGCCCTAAGGCAGTTGCGTGGGTATATACACATCGTCACTCGAAATCGTTCTCCAACCGGCACGGCCTTGTCGAAAGAGGAGGCGTATTGCAGCCCGCCAGCCCGAGTGTGCACTCATTACCGCGGAATCGGCCTCGCAACAGAGTGCCTGCACTGAGCATGCTCCAGACAAGAAACAGTGTTACGTCAACCGTAGACGGCGTTGGAGATGGAGCGTCAAGTGCGTTGAAAGCGGCTGGTGCTCCTCAGGACATTTAAATAGATACCAAGTGCATCGAAACCAACGACGGCATCCTCAGCAACACCTGCATTAAACCTTCCAGCACCAACAATGTCTCAAAAAACAAGCTTTGTTCACCATGCCCTGTCCAACCTTGATGCTTCTGTCCTCGGCTGGGTTGCCGCTTCATTTCTGACATTTGTGATCTTCCGCGCATTGTATTCCCTGTTTCTTCATCCCCTGACAAAAACACCCGGTCCAGGCCTTGCCAAAATCACCGAACTGTGGAGAACGAACCGTTACTTCAAGGGCTATTGGCATCGCGATATCCTTGACCTTCACCGGCAGTACGGTCCCGTTGTGCGGATCTCGCCCAATGAAGTCAGCATCGTAAGCCCAGAGCTGGCCAAAACTGTCTACAGCTATTCTGGAGGCACTCCAAAGGCAAGAAAGAAAAATGAAAGCGTTTTGGCGGGAGTGGCTCAAAGCTAACGCCCTGCACAGACAGGTTGGTATGACGTTTGGAGGGCCTTGGGAGGCACTGAAGGGAGGAAGTCAACAGCGGTCTCCGTAAGCATCAGAGACGAATCAATGTAGTATGTGAAATTGCTAATTGGAAGTAGTTTTTCGGCTCCACGGATCCGAATGAGCATGCGTTTCTTCGCCGGAGAGTTTCCACAACCTACACCATGTCCGCAGTTATGGACTACCTCGCGCCCCGGCTTGGACTTGGTATCGCAAATTACCGTCGTGGTTTCCTGCGGGTCACTGTCGAGAAAGTCCTGCAACGGATGAACGTCAAGACGAAATACCAGCGTGAGCGCGATATGTTGGACCATTTTCTGGGTATGAAAGGGCCACAGTGCCAGCCAGTGACGCTCCCCGAGCTCCTGGCTGACGTCGGGAATCTTTTTGCTGCGGGCGCTGACACAAGTTCTGTTGCCATCAGGGTTGTGCTCCTTCGGCTTCTGACTGATCCGGCCCGCTATCAGCGCCTGAAGAGCGAGATTGACGCCGCGAGGGCAGCAGCCGGTATCATGGGCCATGTTGACAAGGCTCTATCGTACCACGACATCAAGGATCTGCCTTTCCTGAGTGCCTGCGTTGAGGAAGGATCTCGAATGCATCCAAGTATTATCTGGCAGCTCCCAAGGAAGGCACCCTCCGAAGGTATCAACATTGAGGGCCACTACATAAGCCCTAGTGCGACCGTCTCGATGAGTCCACTGGCCCAGAACAGGTGTCAGGCCATTTTCGGGAAGGATGCCGACGAGTGGCGACCTGAAAGATGGATCGCAGGGGAAGTGAACCCACCGGAGAGGATCAAGGAAATGGACAAGAACCTGGCAACGGTAAATTCCCACCTGACAAGTTCCCGAATGAAGGTAATGATGACAGTAAAACAGTTTGGCTACGGTTCCCGAACATGTGTCGGGCGGAACTTAGCAACATTTGAGGTCTATAAGTTTATTGCTCAACTGCTGTCTCGTTACGACGTCGAGCTTGACGATGCCAGCACGCCATTGGAAATCCGGTCTCTTTGGTTTGCGGAAGTCTACGATATGAACATTAAGCTGAATCTTCGGAACTAGTCACATCTCATCATGCCCAGGGCGGCCGTTACCCGGTCTGAGGAAGCAAGTCTAAGGGAAAGGGGAAACGGATCGGGTTGGCACCCTTGTAGAGTGAGATCTAGCCATCCCTCACAACGATTTAAATACCACTCTTATCAAGAATTGGAAGTTACAATTTGTCGGAACCCCTTCGAAAATACTTGAATACGGTAGCACATATTGGACAGCTCCACCTGTTCGTACCCTTCCTTGCCTATGGTGCGCGTCTACTGTCTAAGGGCATGTCCAACACTCTGTTCCGAGGTCGTTTCTAAAAATGCCCTACGAATCGTCATCTGCAGATTTACCCCCTATGTTTGTCATCCGGAGTCTAAGAGACCTCGGCGTTTCGGGATTTATGCTTGCCAACACCTGTTCCGCGGAGAGAATTCCGGGATTCCACTGCAAGCCCACTCACTGCCAGCCGTGGACCCTGGGCCACTCACCAAGTCGGACTGTTTCGAGCGATATTAAATGCTTAGTGTTCCGAGCATTTCTGATGAGTTTTACAGTACAGATTTCGTTGTTGACGCCTCTACTCAACATTCAAGTACAATATCAGCATCATGGAGCGGAAAGAATACATCTTCAAAGAAGTGGACGGCGTGTCCATTGATGCTGATGTCTACTTCCGCAGGGACCAAAGCACCAAGAGCCCAATTGGTCAGTTCTTAGCGGGGGAACCCTCTCCAATTATTTCAGGACCAGTACTGATTTGATGAATAGCCTTGCACTTCCACGGTGGGAACTTTACTGTCGGCTCCAAGGCGATGCTTCCGCCATACCATAGAGATCGACTTCTTGTCCTCGGGTTCATCGTTGCCTCGGCAAATTATCGACTTTGTCCCACCATCACACTGTACGAAGGACCGGTCAAGGACTCTCTTGATGCATATGGATGGGTGCGGCTCTCACTGCCTGGCCTGTTGGAAAAGGAGGGAGTGAGCGCCGACGGTTCCAGGATCGTGGTACTCAGGCATTCATGTGGAGGAACCTTGGCCCTTCTGACGGTATGTACTGCAGCCAAATCAAACGAACCCAGCTCCGTGGTGAGTAAATATGAGCTAAATATGTTTGAATAGGCCAGTCTTCCCAACCGCCCGAAGGCTATTCTTGACCTCTTTGGAATGATGTACTTACAAGACCCTATTTTCCACACTGCTGCGCCAACCAAGCCGGCATTCGACCAGCAGTTCATAGACCAGGTTCATAAAGATGTACCGCCTCCTACTAGTGGGCCGTCACCGATGGGCCCCAACGGTCCCGATTTCAGCAACTACCGAGTCGCCTGGATGTTCAATGCTATTAAAGCTGTTCAATGCTATCAAAGCCGGTAATCATTTGACGACCGTTGTCGCTGATGGTAACTTTGCGCGTGTCGACCCCGCCTCTTTGTTCTCTAATGGATCTTCCCCGCCAACATACTTCGTACACGGCACAGAAGATACTTTGGTAGACGCCGAGGTCTCGAAGCAGGCTTATGATGAGCTCAAGTCCCATGATGTGGAAACTGAGATGGTTCTTGTGGAGGGAGCTGGCCATGGGTTTGATGCCAAACTTGTGCCAGGAGACCAGACTTCAGCCGTCATTGATAAGGCGTTGGACTTTCTGAAGAGACATGTCTGAGGCTGTTTACAGTAGGAGAACAGTGGGGTTGGACATCTAATGGACAAAGTTAAATTCCTGTATGAATACATCAACTCAGAAAGAATCGGGGATCAAGGATCCCCAGCAGTGGATCTCCATCCATAAGTTCCCAGACACCCAGGGAGAATCTTCTCGCTCAGATCGTGCGGCACTCGTCCACTCTCGTACGGTAGAGGAAATCGTTTGTTCGAAGTCAGCCCCGTTGTGGACGCAACTAAACAGGTCCCTAGTTCTTTCACGCTGTCCAAATCCAGCCATGTGATTTTGCTCAAATCAACCATCGAATATTGTAGTCGGACATTTGCCCTATACATCGTTAACCACGCGTTTGGGCCAAAGCAAATTGCCAGTAGAGTTTGCAATGAGTGACCACAGGAAATGGCTCAAGTGAAGTCTTTTACTTGATGCTCCTTCAAACTGGTTCAAACTGGCAGTGAGAGCCCAAGACACATGGAACTCGTTCAAGAAAGACATAAGCTCTATCTTCGTGGCTACCACGACTACTTGTGAAATGAAAGTAGAGTGAAGAAGAATGCGGTCCCTTCCAGGTGACATATACAACATTAATGTTCTCTTCAAGAAATTTCCCACAACTTGTATGGGACCTCCAATTCAAGAAGCAAAGCTCCTGATCTCGTAAAATCCATGACCAAAGTTGACGACATTCCAATGAGCAACATCCCTGGTAGCAATGGCGTCCATAACGCTGTCGTGTCCATCTTTGCCCATCTGAATCTCCCTACCGACGCGTTCCTTCGTCAACGACTTCAGTGAAAATCGACCAGAGCCTTTGGCCTTCTTCTTGGGCGGATCGGTCGGCTTCTGAGGACCTGTCGATTGTGCTCCCTGCTGTGTCAAATCCTTTAGTTTGGGGATCGGGACTGCGTTGGCACTCGGCTCCTCATTTCCAGTCGTATGGAGGGCCTCTTCCTCGCGGGCCTCCTTCTTGGCGGCCTCCTTCTCGTTGGCCTCCTTCTCTCGGGCTTCTTTCTCCAGTTTCATCACAGGCAGTGACTCCACCAGCTGGGTATCAACAATGTTGCCGTGAAGCCAGCGCAGAGAGTTGAGATCATTCTGGCCGGAATGAGCGACTACGATAGTGTCTGGTCCAATAAATTTCCAGATAGCTTCCCTTGCTGCTGCGATTCCAAACAAGCAGTCTCCCATCGCCTTGGCCCTGGTCATCTGAGCATGATTGACCCCAGAGAAGCGACTGTTGTAGTTGACAAGAGGCTCGTCGGGAAAGACCAACTTGTCGACAAGCACCTCGGCGGTAAAGTAGTCGACGACGCTGACTCGGATGCAAAGAGATTCGTTGGTCATGCCAACGCCCATCTCACAGTCAACTAGCCCTCAGTCAGTAAGGAGTTCTCAAAATGTTTGTATCGAACACAGCAGTGCAAGCTTGGTCTGAAGGGTCCACCATAGTGACTCACTGGCTATGGCCCGACGGACTGCGGAAGAGGATGCAGCTGGTGTGTGGTAGTACCGATACTGTCGTTCCAATTCTCCTGGTTTGTATTCAGCAGTCTTGTGCTCAGCCGAACTTTTGCAGGGCTGGTTGTATGCACCAGTCTTGCAACAGCTCCAGGTCTGGATGGAAGTAAAGAGACACGTTAGCAGGAGAGACGTAGATCAGAAAGTCACAGGCAGAGACTGGGGACTCACACGACCATTGAAATACCCGCTGTGGTATCTGCAGTCCGGTTGAGATCCATTTGCAGGAGGCTTTTTGGAACGCTCGCCGCCCTGGGATGTCTTGGAAACGGCATCTGTGGCTCCACCTGATGGTCCTTGTTTGGTCGCCGATGCTGCGACAGTATCGCTGCCTGGCTTTGGTTTTCCATCAAAGGCGCGCTTGAACGGCTTCTTGAAGACGACTGCCCAGTCTGTCAGAACGACGGAATTCAGTTTGAGGCATCATTCATAGTCTGATGGACTCACATTTGTGGCATCGTCCGCACTTTTTCTTCTGGTCCAATTCGACCTCCGTCAAAGGTTGCATCACATACCCGGCCTTCTGTAGCGTCTCCTTGCTGTGTCTGAGCTTCTGGAGCTGCTTCATGTAGGCATCCTCGGTCTGGCCTGGGTCTAGGATTAACGAGCCTGAGTTAGAGATTCGGACTGGAAGGAAAGCTGGCGCGGCAGCAGGGAACTCGAGCTGTTTAGGCTGTTCAGCCTTCCATGGCGCTGCCGAGACGTCGACACGTGGTGAGGAAATCAGACCTTCCATGGTGGCTGTAAGTTGCGAAAGGGGAAGTCTGATGACGATCACTACAGATTTCGCGTGGTGCGAACGGGGAAAATAAACAAGAAAGAGCGAAGGACTCCTTGCAGGCAACAGCTGTGGAACAGGGTGGGCTGCAGTTGGCTGCAGAGGAGAGGGTTGTTGTTAGGGGCAGGAGGGTGGGGCATGGGTGCCCCCCCTGGCTCATCCCAACCAACGTCCAAAGGACCTAGGTATAGAATCTATTTCCACTCCTAACCCCGCGTTGCCTGGCTCCTCCAGCTCTTAAACACTCTCTCAGACAGACACTTTTTATTTGCTTGTGAAAAGTCACCGACACTTCAAATCGAGCAGAGACAAGTGCAAAAGTATTTTACGCACACACCTCAAAGATGGTGCTACCAGTCAAGAAATATGCTCACAGGTGGGGCAGAAATTTCAGGAGCTCGTACAACAACCGAACTCAGGAATTGCGCGCAGAGTGGCGGGACTTCTCAAGCCTAGATCGGCTCGAGGAGGCGTTCAACAAACCATGGAGATCTGGACTGTCCAGTCCGAAGAAGAGAACATCAATGGATTATGAGGAAGATGACAGAGTCTGGCGAGGTAGCGTCATCGGCTTGTACAAGTACGCGTCACAGGGCGATGAGTCGGTGTTCACAGGTGACCATTCAGATTCAGACGCTGCCTCGCGCAGTGCAGAGTCAATCCCTGGATTGGCGACGCCTCAGAACATGGAGGACCCTCCGATTCAAGCCAGCTCATCACCATGCCCGTCTTCGGGTGGGGCTCTCAACGATTCATCCCTAAATCTTTGTCACCGATGCGCGGGCATCAATGCTGAGAGTCTCAGCAGCGAGCTCGGGTATGAGCATGGCCTTCTCTCAGAACTACCTAGTCCTGACCAGCTTGATCAACGCGAGCGCCGGCCTAATAGCGGCTCCATCGGATTTTGCAAGTTATGTGTGGTATTCATGGAGGCTCTCCGTGACGATAAGAATGGTGACGATAAGATTCGTAAGTTTGTCCAGAACAGACTCCGACTGGTTCTTGACCTCGAGGGCCTCGAGAAGGAACAGGTGCAAGAACAGGACCATTTCAGTACCTCCCATGTGTTGTCCGACCAGAATACTACGACAAAGGCAAAACCGATGAGTGTCCTGGTCCTTCGAATTATGAACCTGGATCTTGTTGAACAGTTGAAGAACTATACAGGGCCCGGAGGCTCGTATCCGAAAGGGACATTTATTGAAACTTCGAAACTTGGTTGATTTACGTACGAGAATGACTCAAATGTCCCATTCGGTGTTACGCCAGTTCGATCAGTTGGCGACTCTACATATTCGGCGGCATCCTTCGAGGTGGCGGCTGCATGGCTTTCACAGTGTCTGGCTGCAGATCCGCCCGAGACAACTAGTCTGTCTCTGCAACAGGTCGAGTCCTCGAGTTGGGACGAGGATGGCCGTCCTTTACGCCTTGAAACTGTCTCAGGATGGCCCGGAGGCTCTCATTCACCTGGCCCCGAACGGCCAGCACGCCTGCTCGAGATTGGTTCTGGTTCCGAGGGCGGCATAGTACGTCTGATCGAGAAAACTGAGGATAATGTACCATACGCAACCCTGAGCTACTGTTGGGGGACCGGAACATCGACTAGGCAAAGCGAGTGGTTGACGACGACGACAAATGTGCATTCTCGCAAGGCAGGATTTCAGAGGTCAGACTTGCCACAGACACTGCAGGACAGCATCACAGTTTCGGAGAACCTGGGCATTCGGCATCTGTGGATCGACACTCTTTGCATCATTCAAGACTGGAAAGACGACTGGACAGCAGAGGCTGCGAAAATGAGCGGAGTCTATCTCGGGTCTCTCGTAACGATTGTCGCTGCAGCCAGCAGCTCAGCGGCACATGGCTGCTTCAACCAATGCTCTGTATCTACCATGGAGGTCCTCCGCGCTCACGAAAGGCTGATTTCGATTCAGTCTTCATTCAGCGACGGACGCAAAGGTAACCTGCATATCATAACGGACCACTAGGCACATACATACAACCATGGACCATGCCTAGAACTCGAGGATCTGTACGGGCGCCAAGTCAAGACTGGGCCCTGGTTCGACCGCGCGTGGACACTCCAGGTGCACGTACTTTCCCGAAGGATTCTTTTCTACACCTCTGACATGCTGCTCTGGGAGTGCGGCCACTGCCGCCTGAGCGAGGACCGCTTCCCGCAGGTGCAGGGTGACAGACTGTATCCCTTGGAGCTGGTGGACAGCGGAGCGTGGCGGGGCCCGGATTCGACCCTGACGACAGAGACATGGTATACCGGACTTGTGGAGCAATATAGCGGGCGCCAGCTGACGTTCGAAGGTGACAAGATGGTTGCCATCGGCGCCCTTGCGAAGGCTACATCCTGGGGCAGGCACATCCCGTATCTCGCAGGACTGTGGGGTGACAGCGTCCGCTCTGGGCTGATGTGGCGTCGCAACGGGCCCGGGTCCAAGTGTAAGACGACGACCCGCCCATCGTGGTCGTGGGCATCGCAGTCCTCGCCTGTCTCATACATATTTTCAAATCTCGAATTCATCATTAACGCGGAGCTGCGTGACGGCTTCAGGTGGTCGATGCCCGCGTCGAGGCTGCCGACGTCAAAAACCCGTTCGCAGACGTGAAGTGGGGATACGTGATGTTGCACACGAAACTGCAGATGGCGAGGGTCCTGCGTGACTTCCTGGGACGAATCCTCCCCAGACACAATTTCATCACCGAGGAGGCCAGAGGTCTGTTCATCGACTCTGGAACTTTCATGAGTCAGTGGCCGGCAGCCGCATATATGGACGACGAGCATGTGACTCACGAGGTTCTCGTTGCGCTGGTCGGTTGGGCAGGCACATTTATTGCTTTGGTGCTGACTCCACCAAGGCTTGACGCCGAGGAATATCGGAGGGTCGGCATTGCAATCCTGGATTATTATGATTGGGACTGGGGAACTTTCCTCCAAGGGCTTGCGGACAGTCAAATTATGCAATGGACAACAAGGACGATTAAAATAGTGTAATAGCATTCTCCAACTGGATTCGCGGAGTCGGTAATCAGGTAGCCCACGACCACTGTAGAGCAGCTTCTCACTTGGAGTTTGACACTACGCTATAGAGATGGCGGCAAATATGCCTTAGGTAAGATGAAAAAAAGTGTCTCGCAACAGTACCATTAATTTTGCAATCAGGTTACGTAGCTGTCACGCCAATAGTTGCATTCGGATATACTGCGTCTCGGGCTAGAAATACAAGCAGAGATTCTGATGTGGACGACTTATTGTGGGGGAAATGCCGTGATGATATTTCGAAGGCCTATTTAGGTACCTTGCTCTTTCGTGTGCCTACTAAATGGTAGCTAGAGACGATGCAACTTTCACAGACTGTAGTGATCCAACTTCGCCCTTAGAGAGCCCATTCATTGAAGCATTTTCTTCAGATCCCCAATCGTGGAGATCTCCAAGAAGAACGCATCCCTTATCTCGATTCCCAGTTCCTCCCGGAATCTCGTTGACATCACAAGGGACATGAGGGAGTCGAGGCCCAGGTCCGAGACCTGTGCCTCGTCCGTCAGAAGGCCAATATCGACGGCGAGTTCCTCGGCGAGCAGGTCGAGGGCACGACGTGTCAAGTCCGTCCCTTCTGCCATCTCTGACGGTCTCGACGGACCGGGCGTCAGAGTTAGCGGGGTTGTTGATCCCGTACTCAACACAGGAGCACTGTCGCTGTTGTGAACATCTGTGGCCGGTGGGGACTCGGCCCTGTCTGAGTAGGGCGGAGTCAGTGGGACCGCAGGATGCGGGTGCTCCCACTTCTCAAGCAACGGCAACACCGGCGGCTTCTCCAGTGGCTCTGGCGGGGTGAAGAAGCGGTTGAGCATCAACCTTGGCCATTCAAGGAACTTGATGGCCTCAACGAGCCCGACTACCTCGCCATCTTGAAGGACATACACATCTCCGTCGAAGCTGTGCCCGTCGCCGCCCGGCACCATGGCGACATAAGCCTGGTATCGACCACCGGGTGAAAGCGGCTTGGCAAAACGCATGGACTTCCAAGAAGGAGTGACGAAGAAGTTGTTCTTGTTATCGTAGTGCGTCCCGCCGTTGAGAATAAACCCCGGCAGCGATGCCACACCATCGATGAAATGCGGCGGCACGGTCCAGGTCCCACTCGTGTCCTCCGGATACACCACCTCGGTCACGGCTTCATCCTGATTGAGGGTCACCCATTGCATTGTCTGGTACAACTCAGAGTACCGCACAAGCTTTCCAAAGAGGCTGTACGCGAGATCTGTGGAGAGCTTGTTGGCTTTGCCAGTGGCCGCCATGGCGTTCAGGGCGTCAATTCGGCTGGTCACGAGCTTCTTCTGTCGAGTCCAATCCAGAAGCAAGGCTGCGGTATCTTCGCAGAGGACCGTGGCATGGGCGTACCAATGCTTTGTGGCCGGGTTGTAGAATTTTATCTGAACCTCCATCTTATCGAAATCGGCCTCGGCGGCGGTCATGATTAGCTGTGCAGATTTAGTGTCTCGCTGCCTGACGACCGGCTCGTGATACTCGAAGTCTGTGACGTTGAGTCCGAGGGAAGCTGAGAACTTCTTGGATCCTCGCTGCAAGACATATGTAGCCAACGTGTATGCCATATCCGCGTGGAGGAACTGTACAAAATTAGCATGGTTTAGATGTGGTAGTATCTGGAAATAACATACGGAAGAAGCAACCCCGTATCCATTCATTGCATGTCCATCAATCACGTCTCGTAGTGATGGATCGGTCATACTGGTCTCAGCTGACACTTGAGCCTTAGTAGCACTGAAATTCTCGGAAACGATGCGGTGAATGCTAGATGAGTGATGTGCTTGCACATGTGAACTGGGCACCAGTCCGGTGTCAGATCGCCCCTTGGTGAGGTTCCAGTCTCCCCGATACTGGATCCAGTAGTTCTTGTTGTTCCAAGCATAAGTTGGCACATCGACCAGTCGGAGAGTTGGCTCGAACGGTCGGTGGTATTCGTTCCAGTCGATGTTCGCACCCGCTGCGTACAAGGCCGTGAGCGCCTTGGCCAGCGCAGTCCAATTGTCAGCATCTCGGTGTAGACTGGGACAGGCCAGCCGAGTCGAAGGTAGTGTACGTGTTATGAAGCCCGTGTTGGTGGGATGGTGTCCTATCTCGAGCCAGATAGTGGACGCCGAAATCACCCCTGATGCCCACGCGCTTTCCAGAGCTCCAGAGAAGTTTACTGTGGCTCTGGTCGAAGCAGCCAAGTACGAGATATCGACGGGTTCTTCTTCGGTCAGAGCCCTGCTATGTTGTGGGGAAATGATGGGAATACGAGGCTTCTTGAAGTCGATCGCCTGACTCCGTTTGACAAACTCTTCCAGGAGAGGGTCCATCTGGCTGGTGTGATAGGCATGTGGAACGTCCAGAAGTATGGCTCTGTGCCCGGATGCAGCCAATGAGTCTGAAAGAGCCTTCATATCTGAGATTGGGCCACCGAGGACTGTCTCATTGGGACCGTTGATACAGGCGACCTCGAAGGGAACACCAGCCGCCACCTTAGTAACGTTCTCCAGGGAAGTCCGCACTGTTAACATGGCGTGCGTACGAGAGGTACAGGCAGTGGTCAACAGCGTAGCACGCGTACCGACGAGGAAGACGGCCGCACTATCGGAGAGAACACCTGCAACGACCAATGCGGCATACTCGCCGAGGCTGTGGCCGATAACGACGCTGGGAGTGATGCCGTAAGAGCCCCATAGACGTGCCAGGGCAATCTCAACGCAGACAATTGCCAGGTGCATGGTGACAGTCGAAACCTCTTCAGGGAGACAGGTCCCAGTGACTATGGACAGGAACGAGGGGAAACTTTGCCTCCGTGCGAGATGATCCAGTTGATCAAGCTGCTGGCGGAACAGAGTTGAGTCCCTGTACAGCTGTGCGCCAATGCCCAGGTAGAATGTGCCCTGTCCCGTGAAAGCAAATGCCATATGAGGCTGCTTCCCAGAATGTGGTGTCAGGGTCAGACAGTTTTCCACCTGAGGCTCAAGCAGCTTGACAATATCAGCCCGGGAAGTGGCGAGAACGGAGACGCGATAATTGTAATGACTCTTCCGCGCCGTCAGGGTGTAAGAAACGTCAGCAACAGAAACGTCACTCTTGTGCTCGACAAAATCCATGAGCCGCTTGATGTTTTCGTACAGAGACAATGCGCTCTTTGCCGAGACGGTGATAACGTGTTCTTGTCGTGTGTCTTCGCCCGCTCTCGGCCGTGGAGTGGGTTCCTCCACAATGAGCGAAGTGTTTCCACCCGCAGCTCCAAAGTTATTCACCATAGCCAGCCTCTTGCGCTCGCTGTTCGTGTTCCAACTAGTCGCAGTGTACGGAATGACCACTCCTCTCTCGGCCAAGTTCCCAGGTAGCGCTGGGTTCAGCCGTGTCTTGATGCCGATATGGGGAGGTATGAGACCTTTCTGGAGAACCAGCATAGTCTTCATGAAGCCCATCACGCCGGCGGCTGCCTCACCATGCCCCACGTTGGCTTTGACGGCACCAACGTGAAGGGGCAAGTTCCGCCGCCGACCGTCTGGAGCGAAAACATCCGTGACCGATCTCATTTCGTTGGTATCCCCTGCCTGAGTACCTGTGCCATGCACTATGAGATTTAGAGTTAGCTTCCTGTTCAGCAGTCCCGTTTCCAGGTGGAGGAAGTCCTATGCTTGAGCGCGGACACCTCAGATGCTCATGTAAAACGGATTGACTTACTCTCAACGTAGCCGACCGATAGCGGATCGATGCCCGCACGCCTGGCCACTTGGCGATACAAGAACGACTGGGCGACACCATGTGGATGAGTTATGGACACAGCCTCGGCCGAATGATCGGTGGCTGCAGACAGCACGACCCCGAGGATGTTGTCGTTGTCAGCCTCGGCATCTTCCAGTCGCTTGAGAACCACACTGCCAACACCATCGGCTCGGCAGTATCCGTCAGCAGACTCGTCCCAGGTTTTGCAGTTCCCAGTGGGAGACAAAAAGTGGCCATTGCTTAATCCGGCGTAGACATCCGAGTTCGTGATGATATTGAGGCCACCGGTCAGCGCCATATCGACATCACCGCTCCATAGGGAGGTACACGCAGCTTGGATGGCCGCCAGGCTCGAAGAGCAGGCGGTATCGACGCTGAAGCTTGGTCCCCAGAACTTGAAGAAATAGTTAATGCGCCCCGGAGCAAACGCTCTGCATCCTCCGGGGATGAAGTACGCCTTGATGTCTTGTCCGGAATTAACCTCACGGTAGTCATCGCTTGCTTGTCCGTAGAATGTGCCCACCCGCCGGGTATGCACCCTACCACGGCCATGGACGTAGCCCGCGCTCTCCATAGCCTCGTAAGCAGTGACCAAGGCGAGTCTGTGCATTGGATCTGTCTGCTCGGCCTCTCGAGGGGACATGCCGAAGAACATGGCATCAAACTGGCCAGGGTCATTGACGAAGCAACCGTAAGGGGTCTTGGAGGCGTTAGGTTTCTTTCCAGCCGGGTCGACATGTGTTTCCACATTGAACCGCTCGGAGGGGACCGGACTGTGGGCATCTCGCCCTTGCACCAACAGTTCCCAGAACTTTTCCGTGTCATCAGCACCGCCAGGGAAGCGACATGCCATGCCTACTACGGCGATCTTGGACGACTTGGCGTCTCGAGGCGGGCTTCTTCCCAGAGCAAGGTCCATAATAGCCGGTACCATGGCCAAGCTTGACGATTCCATGGATGGAATCTCAGCTCGCCAATGCTCGAGCAGGCTCTCGATGTAATGTGACGGCTGGATGGCGATTAGTTGAGTAGTGTCGCATGAGAGCTGCTTCAGTCGAAGAGTGACTCCTTGGATGGTCTTGTCCCATCGAATCCTCTGGGTAAGCATCTCCTCCATTATCTGCTCAAGCGCTGGCGTGGCTTGTGTAGGCTTGATGGGAGAGCCTGTTATGGGAGAGAACACAGCCAGATGCATCTGGCGATCACTTTTGATCTCCGGCACTATTGATCGGACCTTTTCTTTGCCGTAGACTCGACCCGTGTGCCACATTCCCTGGACTTTCTTCATCGGCACGACCTTGGCCTGCTTGAAGAAGTCGGACTCTGAGAAGAGGGCTTTGAGTGTCGATGGCGGGCCACCAATGCTGACAGACTTCCCATCCACATTGAATATAGACGCCACGTTTGTCTCAGGGTACGCCTAAAGTACAATTTAGTATCCTGGTTGTTCGAGTACATGGGGCTCTCCAGGAGTATGACTTACCTTTTCGATGTTGAAACGTTCCACTGCCTCGATGGCGGCTTCTTCGTCGACACCATATGCGCAGTATATCCAGGCTCCATCGGCGTTTATCTCGTCTGGAGATACCTCGATGGAGCGGCAGACCTGATCAACGACAGTTCCGAACCGAAAGGCCACCCGCGTAATCTCCTCACTGATGCTTGGGATCATCGATAGTCTAGGTGAAAGACTAATGGCCGCAGCTGAAAGCAAGCCAGGGCCCCTAGCGATGAGGGAAGTATTAGAAGGCAGGAAGTCATATTCGAGAGGGTTCGCCTCGTGGTATCTTTGTGTGTCTTGGTGAGCTTTGAGTCCGGTACATACTTGGGGCGTGTGGAAAGGTGCAAATGGTATGTCTTCTTACGCAATAAAGCTGCCGAGCTGAAACACGAGGACCAAGACACGCTCGATGGCACCACCGAATGAAGTCTTCCTCAAGTCGAGAACATGATCGGTCAAGTCCAGGACGCTTTCAAAGCTTGGTATGAGATTTCTTTGGCTTCGGCTCAGGCGGCTGCACTCATCTCTCACAGCAGAGGTCACCGATTCAAGGAATGAGGCCAAAATAGGGTGATATCTCTCTTTGCTCAGCAGGTGCAACTTCCTGAACAATTCCTGCTGATCTCCCTCAGGGTCTCCTTGAGGAATCTCCCCGGAGAAATAGAGAACCTTCGCCCGTGTCATGGTGATTGATTGAGCACGGCCTAGAACCGACGGATGAGCACGTAGAAGAGATGATGTTGTGACGCTTTCTTCCTCGTTTTGTGAATTGTGAACATTAAGTTTATATATATGTAGACCTATACCCTCACACAGATCAATCTAATTGCTGAGATACCCAGGTATATTTTCGGTATCAATAGAACGTAACCACTGATACAGTCATCCTGATGGTGAGCGGTCTGGTCAAACCTCGTAACCATCCCGCCCAAATATCGCAGACTTTCACATGAAAAATGTGACGCGGCATCTAGACATGCTCGATGCTGATGCGTGGAGAAGCGCTTATTCCGATATGTGGGAGAACAGAGCGGTCTGTGAGCCCAGGCAAACGGCCCATCATCGTGTCAGCCATCGAATGTGGAACTCGGCACCCTTGCCAAGAGGTGCTTCTTGACAGAGACTAAGTGATATGTTCTATTCCTTTCAAGGGCGCAATGATTAGAAACATTCAGCATCTTCCAATCGCTCCCCAAGCACGTACTTCGGTCCTGGACTTACGTCGTGGAGGGGAAGACCTGTCGGCCAGTCGTCGTTGAAGGATTGGATATCGCACGATGCTACATGAACATTTCGCTGTCATAGATTAGGACGTGTGTGGGTACACGTACCCCATTACTATCAGGTATGGTAAGCCAAAGTGAGTGGCTTTTCACACCGACGGTCTCGGTGTTGGGATGAAAAAGCAAGAAGCAGACGGCTCGCGTCTTTCCCGATCATCATTAGATAAGCGGGGTTTATTTCAAAATGACTTGTCTCAGTTTATGGCCTTTCTTTTTCGGACCCAAAAACGCTAGTTTCCATACCTAGGTATGGACCCTAGTAATAGTAAGCTTGCTTTCATTTTCATCCTCAGCCCGCGCGCACTATCGCGCCACAAGGAAAATCCCAGGAGATAAGAATGTAAAATGTGTCACACATGAGGTGCATTAGAGCTCACTCAGCGCACGCAGAGCACTGTCCGAGAAACCCGATGTGCTAGGCAGATTACAGTGTGACGGCCTGAGAGGCATTAGTCGTGTTATGCAGCAGACTTTTGAAGCGGTATCGCAGAAAAATGTAAGATAAGCGGAGTATTGATTCACTCCGACAATGAGGCGAGGCAATGTCGTGGTGCCATAATGCAGTCAGCCGGATCAGCCGGCGACTTGTAACAGGAGCCCGACTTCGCCTCATGCATACTTGCCAATGCAAGTAGGTGCCACAGCAATCATTGACACCAATTCACAACCATGTGGTCGCGCGCACTCGAGCCATCCGAGACCGATGAAGGTGATCAACCCCGGGCTTTGGTAGGCGGGCGTTAGAAACTGCCACGTCACTCACTGATGTTGATGGTCTGTATCACTCGAAGGAAGATAACCTCATACACACAAAGCATCATGGTGGTGACATTCAGACTTTGATAAAGCGCTTCTATTGGCTCCCAGTGTTGTAAGTAACTGTATCACAAGGACGTCTTATCTTCAGCTTCTGATATCTGTACTTCAAGATATGATACATTAACAAAGATAAAATACGGCTTAAATAGGTTTCATGATTATAATAGTCTACAATACTTTGTATCCTTGAAAGCTCTATGTTATTTAGCGTTGAGATGTTCGTTTTGGAGGTTAATGCAGGCGGATTGAGGCACAAGCATTGCGAGGGCTCTTGCGTAGGCCTGCAATCCATCAAATGGTTACACCCCCTACTGCTGCACTACAAATGATTGCTACACAACATTTCTTGAGCGCGCCGCAGAGAAGGCAGACTTATTGTGAATTTGGCCCCGATATGCGTACTCGTCATTTGCGTTACCACCAAAGTATTGCAGTGGATAATCGAACAGAGCAAGAACGCCAGAAACCTCGCTTCTTGAGACTACGGGAACTAGAAGAGCTCTAAATACTGGCAATTACAAGAGAAATTCTCACCCGTCAAATCACTTCAGCACAGTATGACGGCCAAGAAGTATCCGCATATCCTCATTGGGTGCGGGTATGAGTATTAGTCTGACTCTTGCACACTAACTTCGTAAGAATGACATTCTTTTCTCTACACTCGAGCGCGACCTTACGACCGAGGCCCAGGCCCAAGGATGGGCCTTGTCGTTTTTCGGCCCGGCCCTCTTAGGGTTGCAATCCTCCATGCCGGATGAACTAGGGCCGGTCGATCAGACAAGCCGCTTCATCCCGCTTGATCTACCAGCACAATTTGTGTTTAACGACATTACTAAGCCTGGACGGGAGTTGGGATCGCCAGAGACGAAAGTGGCAAGATTAATCGGCCTAACCGCCAGAGGCTGAGAGGCTGGCTCCTGCCCGGGATTGACTTGCAGTTTGGTAAGCGCGCGGTGAGGATTGGCGAACGCGGTGAGACAGTTGTTGTCCGTTTTGAGGGCGGGACCTCCGAGTTTGGCGATATTCTGTTGGGGGCTGAAGGAACGCGCAAGTACGGTGATGAATTTGCCCACCAATTGTCTCTGGTAAATTCGGCGTACATCATCATGAACTCGACTCCAGAGGGCCGAGACCAAAGTGGCGTTTTTGCGGCGCTGAATAGAGTAAACGATGATTGGGAGATCAGCTACTTTTCTCCCTGCTCTGGGCAGACGAGGAAGCGCCGACCACCAACAGGAAACCTCCCGTGACAGCAACCTGCAAGGAGCGAATGATCTTGGTGCATGAGAAGACCAGGATGTATCCGGACCACCGCGGAATCGTGGACAACACTCCACGTGCCCTGGGTTTCAGCTTCAAGATATGCAGTTGGAGCCTCCTCAGCTGCCTGCCGGAAACGCCGTCCTGATACGGGATGCAGCCGATTCAATGACGCCATGTAAGAGCTAGGTTCAAACTGCTGCCTTGAATATTTGCTGACAGTCTTGTAGCCCGTGGGGGAGCAGGCGTCTGCGCCTTCACAGACGCGCTTAAGCTAGGCGAAGTGCTTGGACCACTGCAGTGATCAATCCGGCTCTGGAGGACTAATTATGACAAGCACTCCGATTACCAGTTTGGAACGTTCGGGAAAGGACCCGAGCCCTTGGCAGAGGACTGCGTTTCCGTCAGCTGACGGAAGCAGCGGGTGCCGAAGATTTCTTGGTATTAGCAAATATCAATCGGGAGAATGTGGCGTTATTAGTCTGCTCGCCACGCAGAACTCTTGTAGTCTCGCCGGGGGAGAATTCATATCCTTGACCAATGTGTGATCATCATGGGGGTCTGCCTCCGATCACCGAAGTACGCGGGCAGCCCCGTGTCTAAAACAAAGAATTGCTACCTGCTTATAGGGATAAACCCAACATTATATGAGATTCGGGGACAATACTTGGGGACCTGGGGCAGTGGAGCTGGTTCTGATGTGGGCTCCACCTGGCAGAGAAGTAGTCAATAGTTTCCGAGTGCTCATGAACGCAATAATAAGCTGTAAGTTGTTTCTAGAAGGGTTTTGTGGTCATGAATTGGGCAACGAAGAACTGTTTGCAAATCCAACGACTAAAAATATGTGACTGGAAAGTATCTAAGAATGTGTACCTGGGCACGCTCTCTCTACTCAAGCGCCTAGGTAGTCTTCACAATTCACTCGGAGAACGCCTTCCTCAACGACGGGACACTTGCTATGCCAGCCCCACAGAGATAAGACCGTGACAAGACTTGCGATCGTACAAGTTGCAATCAACGATAGCCAAGCCGACATGACAGAACAGATTCTTCCAATCGGCCAGTGTTCGTTCGCGGCCTGCACATGCCCCCAACATGACGAGGTCCAGTGACGCTGAAAAGGGAGGAACTCCAGTTTCAGGCAGCACCATGTCATTGATCAGAAGAACCGAGTCTGGAGCCATGGCTGGCTTGATTTGGCGCAGAATCTGCATCGACTTCTCGTCGTTCCAGTTGTGGAGGACCCAGCCGAGGTGGTAGAACTTGGCACCTGGGACAAATTGTCAGCAAGCGATACTGGCGGACCACTGGCAAAGTTTGACTGTCTGGCGCGTAGACTGTGAGTCTCACTGACCTTTGATAGGCTGAGGCTCGAAGAAGTCGTGCGGGAGGGCCTCGACGCCTCGTGTTTGTAGCGCATGCGCCAAGGTGCTCGGCAGATCCTGCAAGATTACATGGCCCGGGACGCTGGGAAAACGTTCCTTGAACTTGGCACAGTAGTGGCCAACATTACCACCGATATCGACAAAGACTGGCGACTTGGGGTCCCAGCCCTGAGTCACTAGCTCGAAGGGATACTCGTCCAGCCAGCGGCCTCTGGTATTCTCCTCGAGGCCCATGTACTTGATCAAGGCGACCTTGTGCGCGAGGTTCTGTGAAAACCACGAATATGTGTCCAAGTCAGTCTTGTATGCAGGCTGAAACACTGTGTCCTTCGCGTCGGTGACGTCCTGGTAGCTCGTCCTGCGCTAGAAGGCCGGCATTTCCTGGAACAGAGGTGAGCAATTCTCAAAGCTTGGGGGATGTCAGCTTTCTGTACAAAGTAGGGAGTTCTTCAGATGGTGATTGCGCTACGTACAAGTGCGTCATGATTGTTACTGCCTCGGAAGTTGCCAAATTTCGGCTCTTCTTGTTGGATTCGTACAAGCTTGCACTGGACTCATGAATAATCCCGACTGAAGCCATGTACTTCAGAAGACGTCCTAAACACATATTAGTTAGTGTTTATCGATAGAATCTACACGGAATGCGTATTAAAGACTCATCCGCACGCACCTAGGGTGATGGGATGGGCTCTGGTGAGTTTCAAGAGCTCTCCAAGACTCTTCGGTCCATCGTTTAGAATTTCAAATATCTTCAAGTCATGGCCAACCCTTATGGCTGAAGTCTGCAACGGCTGGAGAGGAGTCATTACTTTCTAGCTCATCAACATGTGAAGCTCAGAGCAGCAGTGCCTACATAGAGTGCACTGCACCATGAAGTTAGTAATATCTTCATTTTGAGGGTTCCCAATCGAGCTATTAGCAAGGTACTTACATGCGTGTGGCTGTCTCTTCAGGCGTTTCAGCGGAGACTATAATCTCATGCAACTGACGCAGCACAGCACCTCTCGAGGCTCCATCTGTGCACGTCAGTAGCTGCTGGATCTCTTGAAACGGGCTGGACATGATGGCTTTTAGTGAATGATGGCAGATGGGAGAGGAGAATAGCCAAGATGGCATTCAAGATCATGTCTTTGGTTTTATCGAAAAACTTTATCAAGTTCCAAGGCCTGGGCTATTGGCTCGATCAATGATTCCATCATGATCCTCTTCCATCAACCAGCGATCCTCCGGCCTCATTCACTCCAATTCCTTCGTGCCCCATTATGGTGGTAAGGGTCAGCTTACAGCTCATGATCAGTATCAAAACCTTTTCAGCCAGGAATCTTTCCTTGCTCATATTTCTCTAGTATGCATATTTCACCTATGCTATCAATTGAGTCAAACCACACACTCAAGCACAGCCCTTCTCACACACCAAAGACGACGTAATATCAGCAGCCCGAATCCTTAGTTCAACTCACGCAATTCAGGATGGATAGGTCCAGCTTGGCGAGGTGAAGAAAGTGTTCTCAGACCTATCGCAGTTAACTGAGACTCAGTACCTTGTATTTGAGATAAGAGGGAGGCCGGGCTTGAGTGGGTGCTCTGACTAACTGTGTCTTCGGGGATCCTCTGATGCCCTTGTTAGTTCGAAAGTCTTGATATCTGACTGCATTGGACTCGAAAGGGCACACATCCCGTGCCTTATGTAACCCGTGGCTTGAACCTAGTGCGCGTTGGCGTGTGTCGCTTCACCGCTCACTCCTCGGTCTTCGCGCCGTTTTGTCCCATCTATTACCCCCACGGGCACCACCTAAACAAAGGCCATCAAGTTTCGTTACCTTCTACCCAAAGATCGGCACACAGCGTCTTACTCGACCATCTGCCTGCCGATCATGGACTTGGCCCTGTATCCCGGTCCGCCACATTTACCTGTAGCAAGGGCCACGAGGTCCAATGGGTGTTGGACATGCCGTCTCCGGCGGAAAAAGTGTGACGAGACGCGGCCAGTATGTGATGTTTGGGCTGCTCTTTCTATTACATGTCACTTCGATCAGGCCAGGCCCGGCTGTATGGATGGTGGGGCGCGCCAAGAGGAGATGGCTGTGCGGCTCAAGCAAGAGGTCAAGAAAATGGCTGCGCAGCGCCGCGCGAGACACAGCTCCGGCGATTCCGTCTCACCAGCCATCATGGTGGGGCAAGAGTCTGCCACCGGCAATCCCGAGGATCTATTGATCCCAGCACACGATGTTGAGGTCACTGAGGAAGCCTCACTCATCGTCCCCGAAACACACAGAATTGGGGAGGCTACCAGTCCAGCCTCCTCCCAACCAGAGGTGTCTGCTGCCCGACAGCAGCGAGGGAAGGTTTGTAGCCGTAGTGGGAGGTATACTCGCGAGAGTGTTGCTTTCGGACGGTCAGACACGGTACTGCTCACTTTCTACCTTGAACAGTTGTTTCCCTTCCTGTTCCCCTTCTACAGGCCGTCCCTGCTCGAAGGTGGTAGGGCATGGGTCCTAGAAATGATGATCAGCAGCCCAGTGGTCCGACAGGCCGCCCTCTGCCAGAGCTCGTACTTCTTGTCGCTCGCGCGGGAGACGGGAGAAGGCGGTCTGGTCTGGGAGGCGCTGCTCCAGCGGACCGGGGAAGTCTTCGAGGTACTGAGGGGGTCGCTGCAGGTCATTCAGAGCTTGGGCGTCACCGAACATATCCACGGGGCAGTGAGGATCATGTCAAGCATCTTACAAGTCCAACGCTTCGAGGCCTCCATCCTGAGCTCCAGCAACTGCTGGGTGCATCTCAACGCTTCTCGGACTTTATTCAAGCAAATGCTGGACGCCTCCAGCGCGGTTCAGCCGTCGGAGCCCAGTGCACGCTTTAAGACGGTCATGGAAAGGCTGGGACCTCCAACGTGGATCGAGCCTATCCAGCTTCCTGTCCTGAGTGTCGAGCAGGCTGCTTTTGGCTTCTCATCTGCCCTCTTAATACTGGACGACATGACTGCTAGTACAGTTCTCCAGGAGGAACCTACGCTCTATGAGTACCACCACAACCTTCTCTGCGGGAATCCTGCGCTCGAGACTCCTATCGATCTCGAGGCTGTAGTAGGCTGCCAGAACTGGGCCCTGTTACAAATCGGACAAGCCTTGGTTAATGCACCAATGCTCCACACCACTCTTATGGTCGTTAGGTTTTCGAACATGACATAAAAGTGCTGTGATTTCCGGACGTATGCCTCCAGCATCGACCCCCCAAAATTGCGCTCATGCGTCTTTATTTGATCTTTTCCTTACTAGTCGCTGCTTTGTCGTTTCCTCTCTTACGTCGCACTGTAAAGTCGTGGACCAGTGTCACCTGGAAGACCAAGCCTCGGCACTTGGCAAACTCGCAAGTCTCAGCCACCATGGCGGAACCCTCTCCACTGCAACATGAAAAAACGCCCGTCTATTTCTTGGGCATCGGCGGGCCCAACTTTATGGAGAACAGACAGCACCGTGCATTCCACAAGCTGGGCGAGATCGGACGCGAGATCACGACCGAGGTCAAGCCCAAGGCCGTGGTCGTCTTTTCTGCCCACTGGCAGGACGGGCCCAGCAGGGTCAGCGTCAACGTGGCCGAGGACGCAGACATCACCTACGACTTCTACAACTTCCCGCCGCACTACTACGAGTACAAGTACCCGAACAGGGGAAGCCCGGAGATCGCACAAAAAGCCATTGACAACCTCGAGGGCGCCGGCATCGAGGTCCAGAGGGTGAAACGCGGTCCTGACCACGGTGTCTGGGTGGGATTTATTGCTGGTAGCCACATATTCCTTGTCACTTTCGAGACACCAGCATGTAAATTGTTTTCTGACCCATCGCCGAGGTAGCCTTTGATCCGGAAAATAACCCACTGAATGTGCCGATTGTGCAGGTTTCGCTTTTTGGCAACGAGGATCCAGCCAAGCGTTACCGCTTGGGACAGGCAGTAGAAACCCTGCGGGATGAGGGCATCCTAATCGTTGGGGCCGGGATGGCCGTTCACCATATCCAAGATTACAGAGCGACAAGAGGAACTGGAAGGACAATGCCGTATGCTTTTACTTGTGTTTTTCTCTCGCCTCTCTCTCTCTCTCTCCTGCTTTTATAGTTTGTGGACCCGACATAAATGTCATTTTAACTAATGAAGTGCTTAGTTACGCCTCCAATTGTGAGGAAGCGCTAGCAGAGGCCGTCGCCACGAAGCCAGAAGAGCGCCAGGCAAAAATGACATCCATATTAGGAACCAGCGTGGCCACCAAGGCTCACCCGAGCGCTGAGCATATTCTTCCAATGTACATCGCCGCTGGCGCTGCGGGGTCAGACATCGGGGAACGAATATGGGCACTCCCCGAGGGAAGTTTGAATTGTGGGCAATATAGGTTTGGCAAAACTGGGGTGTGATGGAGGTTGTAGACTAGACTGGTGTGCTGCCTGGAATACCAGCCCTTGGAAGCACATTGAGCACTACCATACTTATCACTGTGACGTAGATATAGATGTTTATCATACAAGTGATGAGAACGGATAGAAACCGGTGAGTTCACCACAATAGTGCAGCATATTTCAAAGCACGTGGGCTCAACACGATTGAGGGATGCTGTAGACAGAAAGAGACGGCCGGGAGAGCTCATCCTTCCAAACATCCCCCGACATTCCTGGCTTGGTCTCAAGGTCTTAAAGTGTGCTTCACAATTTAAGAATCAATAGCTCGACCCAGACAATGGGAATACTTGGTGGGCGACAAGACATTCTTCCTTCCCGAAATATAGTGACTGCGCCATCTCGCCAAAAGGGTGATCACCCTCAAGCTCCAGCAGAGAGTAGCGGCAGTCCATGAAGACGGAGCGAGGTGACCACACAGAGAAACCGCACCAGTTTTCAGCACTTCCATGGGTCAAAACAAATAGCATTCGCTCTTTGAAAATACCTAGTCTCTGCCCAAATGCTTTGGAATTTACACCATTCAGCTGATGGGGGCGTCATAAAGTTATGCGTCCTACCTACTATTGCTTGGGCATGAAGTATTAAACACCACGGTATGCGTGGCGAGCTGAGGAATAATTGAACACAAGACAAACTAAGATGGACTGGAGAACAATATATTCAGTCGATGTAACATGCTACCTGAAGTCGACTCTGATGCATCGCTATGTAGCGCAAGCAGTTACTATGGCCGAACCTCATTCTGCGAAACGAAGGTACACCATTCCGTTCGACATTGACAAATTCCAAACCAGAAAAGGTTGTTTCCGCTTTATCACAGAGTCTACAGCTAATCGACGTATTCATGACGGAAATTATCAGTTGCAAAAGCTCTAAAGACGTCGACTAAGCATTCATTTAAAAGCATCAAGCGGTTTGGAAACAATTCGCGATTTAGCACGGTCAAATTCAGGGAGAAGAATCTCGAGCAGAATCGAAAGGAGAAAGTTGCTCCTTCCACATTACATCACTCACTCAACCAGCAGGGCAGACTATTGAAGAAGGAAAGGGAACTTTAGAGAAAATCTTTTGGAGCAGAGACATCTAGAAGAAAAAAGATCCAGGAGAAATCGCCTTCATTTTCCGACTCAGAATTGATTGAACTTTTCTCTGGCAAAGTTGATACTGACGGGCTTCTAGTCAAAATGGTCCCTTGCTCTTACCAACTATTGCTTCCCTGAAACCAACTCCCAGGGGGAAGGGGGGTTTCTGACTGGGTCACGCAATGCACTCATGTTTTGGAATTTAATCAAAATTTTATAATTCTAGCGAAATGCTAGCAAAAGGCTATTGAAATACTGTTAAAAGTAAATTATGTCAATGCTTTAAATCATGTCAATATTGACCCCATATTAATGTTGATTTTATATCAGCCAATGTCACCGTAATTCTATGTCAAGAGCTCTGGTTTGAATCTTATCAACTCCAAACCTGTTTTTATTTTTAGATATTTCTGTAATTCTATAGATAGATCTATAGTAAATAGTCATGCCAGTAAAGAATAAATAAATAGTTAAGTTAGGGATGAGAAAAAAGAGTTTTTTAAAAGGGGGGGGGGTGGCTATGTTAAATGCTGACATCATGTCATAGCATGTTAGGAGCGATTTTATATTAAAAACGACTATATATTAGTGATGAGCAAATAATGCAAGGCATACACAAAAACATACTGTCAAAACATCGCTTGCATGTCACTATCATGTCGCTTTCCTTTCAACTTGCTTGTAGCACCTAAACGAAAACCCCGCCTCCCCCTGGTAGGCATTTCACTGGGTTCAAATCCCATAAGAGTGTGAAACGCTTAATCTCTTAAACGATCCAACATGCGCTCCTGATTTCAAACTCCTTGGACACCCCGGCGTCTAGCCTGTACAGACTCAACAGCAACCTAGATATTTTTTGAAAAAATAGCACGCAAGGGCGAATAAGAGTGTTTGAGGCTTGAATACGATGCTTTAACAGCGCTTATGTATTAGTGAAAATAAATCGGAAACTAAAGACATTTAAGAAACGCGTAACACAGGCCTTCAAGCTACTTCAGACAGCTTAAACTATGCACAATCTCCTCTTATTTAGCTGACATGACCCAAAGTCAGTGGATAAGCGATATTTGATTTTGATTAGACTTTGCTTCCAGTGCTTGTCAACTTAGTAGCCCTACCAGGTTTGTATTGCATAATGGTCCCATCATCTATGCATTCATCTGAAAACCACCACATGTGTGCTAAATGGCAACCGAAATGTTGAAACAGCTGGCCACTTCTTACCATACTTCTTTGGATGGCCCCAAGCTGTGCATTAAATATTCCGTCCAGTTGACCGCAGAGTCCGAAGTGGCTTAAATCATCGACACATCTTAACACCATTTGCAGGGCAACATCATGGCTTTCAGCAAAAGCGGCGCAGTGAAATCGACGGGATTGACGAGCTGGAAGTCTTGTATATCGCTGACATGCATAGATCAATAATAGAGTTGATCCCAGCTGATTTCAGATGGAAGTGAGAGGCAGCACATGCTACTATGTGTTGAATCTTGCTGAGAATGTCTGACATGTGGCCAATCAATGGGCATTGCCAATACCAGGCTCCTCAAATCGGACTGCGTTGGACCCGGCTCCTCGATTTCAGCCCTCAAGAGATCGCAGAAGAGTCTAAGCCGAGAAGTATATAGATGAGGAATAATCTCGAAACTGTGCCACAAGGAGAAATTTGTGATATTTTTGTCCCGCAGCCTCACTCCTGAAGTATCTTTCGTCAGCACCCAAGTCAAGCAGAGGCCTCTTGACCGAAACTGCTGTTGTAGCGGAAACCTCTCATTCAAATGAGCCCGTACTCGGTCAGCGAAAGTGCGAGGATGGCGTTGGCTGCCTGGCGTAGCTCTCAAGCAAAGGCATGCAACCCAACATGAACGAGGTGGTTGCAAAGGGGGCAGGCTGTGTTCTGCACATGTATTGCAACCCCGAATGTCGGCTATGCTTACGCCCCCACCAATGGCTGATGGGCCAGAAACTCAGCCATGGCGTCCCACCTTACCGAAGCTGGATTTGCAATGTCGGGTGATGCAAGGGGTGTGTGGACCTTCTCATCCCGAAACGCATCACCACCGTCTACTGCCCCTTGCCATCATACTTTCTTCTACAGACATGAAAGTCGACCCCTTTGGCAACATTGACAACAGCACGCGATTGAAAAGGAAAGGAGTTTATATATCAGGCGTGATACCGCGTATCTGCGCGTTGGTACAATATTCAGACCCAAGGCTACAACTCCTGCCAAGACCAAAAGCAATCCCATACTCCTTCAGCACAGCTTCCATCTGGATATCTAAACCAGAATTCACTGAAAGCAGAATTCTATGCACAGCTACGTATTTCCCTTTCCGAAAGTTGACCTCTAGCAAACACGGTGAACTTGTCCTGTCGTAAAACGACCCTGTACTCGCCACCAAACTTCGTGTCCAACAATGTCTCCAATTTAGAAGGACTGATATAAGGTCTGGATATATCTTGACCTTTCTCGGTGCCGCGGCTGGGCAAGGAAGGTGGTTTCGGTTTCCTGTTGGATTTGGAGCGAGCTCGCGTGTACGTGCATGTTGACGTCTTTCCCATGATCAGTTCCTGGTGGCACGGACCAAGTCAGTGACCTGATCCAAACAATCCTGTGAAGACTTCATATACTGATATGATGTTATGTGTGCGCGGACTCCAGAATCAGAGAGATAGTTGCCGTGGCAGGTGCTGTGAAAGACTTCAATACAGGGAATCCAAGCGATCGGAAATGGCGGTGGGGCGAGGACGTGCCTCTTTCTATACCCACAGCGAAAACACACCCATGAGTTTGATGCTCAGCTGGTGGGTGTATTGTACTTGCACATGATTGCTCCAATTTTGGCCGCTGACAATCAGGGCGTCTGCTGAGGCCGGAGGTACTTCGCTTCTAAACCGGTCAGCGATGCCCAGACTTGGTTGGCTGTGCCCAGACTGCTCGGGGCCGTAGGATGAGGGTGTGGTAATGTGCATGACGGCCGCCGGTAACTCCTTCCAATTGGTTCTAAAGTCTGCGTGGACAGCTAGAAAAGTAACTATACATATGCATGCAGATATTTAACCTGGTGTGATAGAGGTGAAGGTGTGGGGGCTGCCGGGGTGTGTGTGGGGGGGGGGGCTTTGTACTTTGAAGGAGTTCACCGATGTCTAAAATACTCTTGGATGGGGTCAACTGGAGCGGTCGTCATCTTGGGAAGTGTCGGCCCCCATCTGAAAGCTCTGGGGCCGGTGCTGTTCGAATGATGACTGCGCTGTCGACTTTACTGCCACCCACACTTTCTCACGCATTCAAGTATAAGCCACCAAGTGTGATAGACCAGATATAATTAACCACCGGTCGTGCGCGGGCTGATTGAGACTGGTGTATTTAGTTGGCATGTCCTCCTGCCTGAAAAATGAGTCCGACGTGTGATGTTACAGTAACTACTAGGAGCAGTTCAACCAGTCCGAACGAATCGAAGACGAAAATTCTCTCACAGTCGACATCCTACACAGCCGTGCTTCTTAAATCAACTCAAAGATGTCGACCACTGGTCATATTGCTTCAGACGGGAAAAAGGTTCGTATGAACAATACTATGTTCCTATTGTGTGGCAGCCTCTCTAGACTGTCTGGCTGGTTTTTGGAGAAAGACCTAACGATACATCCACCCCGGCTGACCGCTCACTTCAGAAGCAAAACCAAAGCGACCCCAAATCTGAGCTCCCATTACCAACAAGACTGAAAGATGCAGTCGTTCAGTGTCCATACGACACCGACTTGGAATTTTTGCCGAATAATGCACTTAATAACATTGTAACAGCGGACAATATCGAAAACTATATAGCAACATCCGAGGACCCCACATTGCGGGACCGTTGCTCTGATATCACCAAGTTCGTCTGCGGCAAGCCCGACTGCGATGCTTCCGGAATCTTTGCCGTTCTTCTCTTGATTGATCACCCTCAATTGATTGTGGATTTCATGGAAGAAAACATAAATGATTTCGATCTTCCGCTGTGGCGCAGGGGAAATGAGACAAAATATATTGCGGGATATTACTTGGACAAGAAACTTGACGACACCTTCATTCCTATTCGACTGTTCGACAAGTGGGGCTCTGTGCAACGGTTCGCTTTCCTTAAGCACCAGTGGTGCGTAAAATTGCCGATTTTTCAAGAGCACAACGGCAATTCATTGAATTCCCATCCAATTATCCGGCTTCACAATTCCACCATTTTACCATGGACAGAACACAAGCCGATCTACCACAAGAATTCGGAAGTAGTCCGCGTAAGCATTCATGATGCTCACCATAACTTCCAACCCAAGGTGAGTAAATCCTATTATGAACTTGAGGGAAACTTCAGCTTATATTGAACTTGAGCAAAGGAGAATAAGGAATTTGCAATCAAGTCTTTGAAATCGGACGTGGTTGCTTTCCGGCTTGAGGTCAAAGCTCTGATGAAGATCAAGCGTCGAAAACACCTCGTTAAATTGCTCACAACATTCCAACACCAGGACCAGTATCATTTAGTATTTAGATGGGCTGAAGGCGGAAATCTCTTGGATATGTGGCAAAAGCACACCAGAGAGCCAAAATTTGATCATAACCGCGTATGCTGGTTTGTTGAGCAATGCTACGGGCTCGCACACGGTCTTGACGGAATACATGAGACACAATTGTCACCGAGAGAGGTAGACGACATACAGGGATCGTTCTCACCAGCATCTCCTAATCAAGCTGCACCTCAGACGCAACACCCTACCACTAACCCCGCACTTGCACAGGAGAACGTATCAGGGGATCGAAATTGTGGCAGGCATGGTGACATCAAGCCGGAGAACGTCTTGTGGTTCAGCCAGGACCAAAATCGATTTGGACATGGCGAACTGAAGATCTCCGACTTTGGCTTGACGACATTTCACAGCATGCTCACCACCAAAGTCTCCCCTCGGGGAATTGCCGTGACACATACATACATGGCGCCAGAGTACGACCTCAACGAAGATCTGTCTCGACCCTTCGACATCTGGTCCTTAGGTTGCACCTACTTGGAATTTTCCACTTGGATGCTCCTCGGTGCAGACGGATTGGAGGAATTCACAAAGACAAGATTGAAGGAGACGGGATCGAACCCGAACTTCCTGTGCGATAACTTCTACAAGATTATCAGAGAAGGAAAAGAAAGGCGTGCTGAGATGAAAGACTCTGTGGAGAGGGTAAGTCATTCACATACTTCTAACGCAATTTACTGATGGCTGACTTTATCTTGGAACTGAAGTGGATAGACGAGCTCAAGAGAAAGTCATCTTGTAGTTCGTTCCTGGAAGACTTCCTTGATTATATCCGCAATTCGATGATGGTCGTTGATAAGTCAAAAAGGGACGGAATAAGACAAGTGACCAGATGGTTGGAAACAAAATCCGAGGCTTGCAGGAGAAGCAAGACGTACTCCCTAGCTTCGAGGGTACCTGCGTTTCAGGAGTCCAAAAAAGGGACTGGAACTCCCAAGAGAAAGCGCAGCTCAGACGACTCCGACGAGCCTCCCACGAAGCGACTATCGGAGCGGCAGGTGTAAAACGGGAAGCATGTGCTTCGAGAAGAAATCATCATCATCGTTCCAAGGAACAACGAACATGGTAGCAGCATAGCGTTGGCGTTGTGTGGCGGGAGACCACCTTGTTTAGTATCTCTTATTCTCTATCAGTGGAACGATACACTTAGACATCTTTAACGCCCTCGCTTCTCCGCGTAGTGGTTCCGCATCTTCTCATTGATTCCATCGATCTGGTCCTATGGTTTCTTTAGCATTTCCACAGCAGCCTATAGAAATGGGGTCTCATTTACTTTGCTCAATGACTGTCTAACATCCACAACGAACTTCCCGGCGGAGATCTAGACCCACCAACGATCAATCAAAGTTTCTTGAGATTGTTGAATGGACCAGTGAGCGAACCTCTAATTTCCCAGACCAACCACTAGGGCCCAGGAGTCGATTAAGCTCCTCTTGAAGAATTTCTGCATCTGTGTACTGCAAGTCTAGGACCTGCTTGAAAAAGGTGGCCATTGATACAAATGTGCGGTTGAATGCTGTGGATTAGATATGTAGATATGTAAGACTTGCATTCGGGTAAGATCTCAACGAAACAAAGTCAAATAACATTTCTATATATAATGTCTGAGTTCGGACTTCTTCGCCGTGTACTGTACGAGTTGGTACGCAAGGCTCCCGATGTCTGCAGAGCCGCACTTGTGCTGACTACCAAAACCTTGGCAAATAGATGAGCATCTCGATTGTGCACTTTTCTCAAGGCATCTCTTCGGGCTAATCGCGAAGCTTCCAAGCCCGACCGAATCATAAATCATAACGATAACCAGCACACACTCAAATCCTGGAGCGAGCCTTGGTAATTGGCGGAGTCCATGCATGCCGTGAGGGGTGCCACACTTCTCGTCTTACCCCCCAAAAACGACTTGCATTTCGGTGTGATAGCACCTTTCTGAGCTGCACTTTACATTGGTCATCTAGACCGCGACCCAGAAGATGCATGATGGTAGGCAGATTGCCAGTGCATAGGACAAGCAGGCTCTACAGAACCAAGAGAAGTAGATAAAGTCGCAGCCTACACGTTTGTTCTGAGGTTACAGTACAAGTTTGTTTGTGCCTAGGAGAGTCTATATATATCTTAATCCATCTTTTGGTGCAAATATTGTCAAAACGTTTGTCTCTACGCGTTCGCGCGGAATACGACGTCCAGAGAGGACACATTGCTGCCAAAATGGAATGGATTCAGCAAAGCTCACTTCTTCAACCGGAGGATTATGGAGTTCTGAAATTTTTACACACTTCAAGTGTTGTTTTCCAAGGTCGTAAAACACACGGGGTCAGAACCTCTTCTTCCTACTCCTGTCAAACTTAACATTGGGTTGCAGACTAATCCTCTTCTTGTTAGGACACTATCACCTACTCATCAAAACCCTTGGTATCGGATGAAGACTGGACCCGCTGGCTAGACAAAGATCTTCTTTTATCAAGTCTCTCAAGTGAATGTCCAGAAAAATTATCAGAGTTGAAAACACGAGGGAATGATGGCGAGAATTGCCAGAGCAGACTTACCCTCTTGTAAGCAAAATGCCTGCAGATATTTATGACAACAAACCAGTGCCTCATACCAACGTGCCGCAGAATTGGGGGAAGAGATGTCACCGCCTTCGAATGTATGGCAGTTTCTCATATGCCGGTATCTAAATCAATTTTCCCTAGCGTGGTGTCGAAATTTGACATCCATGGCTCTATTGCGAGAACAATCAACCGAAAGCTCACTGCTAGTTTCAGTCCAATGATACTGCAGCACACGAATGATGAGCTTCCATCAATTCGTGAGTGACTTATTCTTCTCATTAGCCCATTTCTAGGCGGTTGGAAAAGGATATCACAATCGAGGTCACGAGGCTGAGACACAGCAGTGTACAACTGCCGATCATCAGCAAACTGGCCCGGTGATTTGGCCCTGTCCGTAACATACAGTCCTGGTACCAATTCGACCAAAGGCGTCCTCTACGGCTGCAGCGAGAAAATTTGCAAGCAGGTCATTGACCATCTGTCCAGCTGCGACTACGGCCTCTACCATCCTTTGACTCTACCTACACTATTTGCTGAGATCGAACGCCGCCGCCACTTTGACCTAGTCAATCCAATGGTGACAGAGTTGATGCAGCGGGCACGTAATATTGCCACTGCTCACCCACAACCAGGGTATGCGGAAACATCACAACCGGCCGGTGTCGTCCAAGAGCCCAAAGATTATATGCAGCTCTGGTTCGAGATCAGTTGTTTGAGAAATGGGCTCCAAAGCTGGCGCCACGAGGTGGAAAAGATGATCTTGCATTGTGATGATCTTACCCGGGCGAGATTTTACACCTCAAAGAATTCTGCGGAATCCAGCGAATCGACTCCAGTCAACATAACTCTCTCTGTTGACGTTTTTTCTGGTGGAGATTCTACTGATACGCTTATTGGTGAGATTGAAGACTTGAGTATTTCTGGACGCCGCATACGCCACAGACTGCTTGAGATACAGGATGAGTACGACGAAAAGATTAGGGAATGCGGCATGATCATTGACGGCATGGTATTGGCCGCCCAGCTGGTACGTTTAGATCATCTGATCCTAAACGAAACAGCGTTACTGAAAATCTTTGATTACAGGAGTGGAACAACATCGGTCAACGTGATACACAGACGAACTTGGAAATATCGGGTTCCAATCTTGAGATCGCAAAAGCCACCCGAGAGGATGGACAGCAGATGCGCTCCATTGCCCTGCTGACAATGATCTTCCTGCCGGCTACCTTCGTTGCTGTAAGTACCTAGGTACCATGTACCATGTCGGAAAGGCTGAGGTAGCCATGGGCCAAATGAAGAAATCATGCTGAGAGAACAGTAACAGAGTCTCTTTTCCATGTCATTTTTCGAGTGGAACCCTGAAAATGGCCAAAAGATGCTATCTCCTTACATTTGGATGTACGTAGTCATTACTGTAGTCCTGACCGGTTTGACTTTGGTCTTGTGGTACTTTTTCGGCCGTCCTCATAGCTGTGGAAAGGCAGAGTGTGACGACATTGAAGGACAGGCTGGAAGCGAGAAAAGATCACCCACGGCGACGTGATCTCGTGCCTTGAGGGTATGTTGGCTGGATAAGGATCGACCCCGGCCGATCTGTTAGTTAATTAATGATTTTTAAGCTTTCGTTGCGAGCAGAATGACAGCGATATAGTGTTATGCAACTGGAAAGAAAATCAGGAATGAGATACCCGGTATTGAGACCGTATCTCGACCATTTCGTCACTGCCAGGTGACCCGAGCTGGCGCGAGCAATTAGTGAACCCATTGTACTATATCTTCTGGCTCACGCATTTTACTGTCCTTCTATATCGACATCGCTACCATTGCGTCTCATAAACAATAATTCTTGGTCTCCCCCAGGTATTCGCTCCCCATGCGACGGAATGTGACCGACTGGCTTTCCAACCCCATTTGTTAAACGGTCATTAGACAGATACACATTGGTGAATGGTTCATCAATCTGCAGCCACTTGCACATTATTTTTGTGACACAGTAATTTGATTCACCCAAGCGGAAAGAGAGACGACATCAGGGGACGTTTCAACCATCGTTTTTGGGGTGGTTGCTTCCGTCCTTGCCCTCATAACCATTCTGCAAGCCTATCTCAAACGACTTGGATCAAGAGGAAGGTACCCAGCCGATCGTGGGAGACTGGTCCATGGAATGAATCTAACATGGGCCATATCAGAACCGCACTTCGAAGCTCACCGACTCTGGTACGGTCAAATACCCTCATGCCAAACGATCTCCGATGGCCGAAGTCCGCTCTCGGTGCGCTCTGTCCGGCCCAGTATACCTCCAGTGATGGCGCCTGCTCGACAACCTTGGCAGGGTCATGGTATCCCAGGGCTACGAAGGCAAGCCCATCCGGAAAGGAACGGAATAGTACCCCAATCAGATGCCGCCGTCAGATCGTGACCTCCTTCGAAAGATCTGTCAGTACGAGGAGGCGTCACGCCAGTGTACAGGCGAGTGGGCGCACGCGTTACAGCGGTCCAAGTCCTCGCCCGGCGCCCCGCTCTGCTAACCGGGCTGGACCAGTTGTGTACTTTTTCAAGCCTTTGGAGTGGGTCTTTTTGAGGGCAATGCACAGAAGGATTTCGCTTTTGGAGCCAACGAAGAAATACTCCGCGATATTCAAGCCGTGTACTCTGGCCACAGTTTACGCTGCAAAATCCTGTGGCACAATGGGCTAAGAGTTCCGTCACTGTAAGCAGAACTTTCGGGTTTGCTGGCTCGTCCTCGAGCCCGAATAAGTACTGCTAGTAGAAATATCGAGGTAGTTATAATGGATTTGACTGGGAATGAATAACAAGGCCAAAGGAGTTGGAGTTTTTGGAGTGCAATGGCTGTCGCTTTCTTAGTCGCACGAATGGCTTGGAAGTGCTGTATGTAGACCCACGCCGTAGACGAGAATCCAAGTTCCAAGCTGGATGTCACCGAAGCATGGTCGCGATTGTCCGCATTCTGAAACTATGCACGATCTGCTTGTTGAGGAGAGGTTCAAGACGGAAATAGCCGGAGTATGGTCTAGAGAACTCGTGCAGTAGTCGTATGCAGTACTCGTCTTCACATCGATCAGCGCCTCCTCTACATGGATTTGTAGATCGACGGCATTGATGGCTGTAAGAAATATACACTTGCACAACGAGAGCTTTTCCAATGATATTTGAGTTTATTTCCAACAACTAAAGAATACAAGCCTGGGCGAGGTCGGGAGTTTGCTTTCCTGCGATCCTAGCTTCGATGTTTGCTAGACACAGGCGAGGGTCATATCTGGCGCTCTCTTCAAAGCCCTCGTTCCCGGATATTGGCACCGGCCACGCCAAGTCGGAGCAACAGCATTTCGATGCGATGAAATGCAGATATGTCGCACAGAAAGGAATGGCTGAATCTGTGGTTGGCTTTTATGCACATCGATTTCTCGAACACCACAAGCTGAGTGGGTGGTTGTGTAGCAGCTAGTGCAAGCCACTCTGGACCGGCATAGAAGGGAGCAAACCATTGAGCCGAGTTCCTCCCTGGAACTGTACTAATGCTGTTAGGCTAGCCAGGCTGCTCCGATGACGATTTTGAGGAGCTATACGGAGCCATGGCTGAGCCCGATATTTGTCGCTCCAATGTGGTGAGAATTGGACCCACCCACTTTTCTCCTGTGATGTGGTATTTCCGAGACAACACATGGGCCATGTTCTGATTTGTTGAGTTTCAGATCTCGGAACTGAGTACACAAGGATGTATTTGGTGGGCGTGTGTATTTAAGCATGACACCGAAGCAGCCATTAGATACATCATCTTTCTCCTTGATACTCTGGAATTAATCATTCTCAAAGCCGAAGCATTTTCCCGAATACCCATTCTTGACTCAAATTGTTAAACCAAAGAGAACATGGTTCAATCTGGCGCAAATATCTCTGCCTTTGGGACTCAACGGGGGCAGAATCAATGTCCACTGCCTGCCGATATAGCATGCGGTCTAGCGACAATGAAAGCCTTTGCACGATGGATTCCTCTTGTTGAATTCTTACTGACAGCCATTCTTGCATACACAATTTGTCTGGTCTCCTACCGCATGTACCTAAGCCCCCTGGCCGCGGTCCCGGGCCCGCTTCTCGCCAAAACTACGCATTGGTACGAGTTTTACCACAACTTTATCCGCACGGGCAAGTATTTTGAGAAGATTAAAGACATGCATGAGAAATACGGTAAGTTGAATTGGCGTCCCCCTCGGTGAACAAAGACAAGGTTTGCGTCCGGAGATTCTGTCTGATTCCACTAGGCCCGGTGGTTCGCGTGACACCCGAGGAAATCCATGTCATGGACCCGTCAATGTACAGCAAGATATTCGTCACCGGTGCCGTGAGGAAGACGAATGCATACCGGAGGTTCAGCAACGGCACAGGTTTTGAGGGTATGTGGCCTCTTTCCCAAATATCGTGAGCCAATGCGGTCGGCCTGATTAGAATGGTGCAGACATGACGGCAATATCGACCGGCCACGACGCCCACCGACGCCTTAGAGCACCGCTTGACAGACTCTTCGCCCGTGCAAGCATCATGCGCATCGAGCCACGCGTCGCTGCGCGTGCAGAGAGACTATATGATAGGCTGAATTCATACAAGGGCACTGGGGAAGTGGTAAACCTGACCAATGCGCTGTCCTCGCTTACTACGGATATCATCTCGTCCATCATATTTGAGGAGCCAAGTGACTACCTCGGAGACCCTGATTTCAACCAAGAGTGGTACCACACCCTGAAGATGGGCACCATGAGCATCCCGCTCTTCAAGCACATGCCCTGGATGGTTGGGTAAGTTGCGGGGCTGTGCTGCCAATCATTATCAAACGCACGGAAGGCTTGCGCTAACCCATCGTGCGCCAGAGTCCTCGCGAGGCCCCTGCTGCGGCGCCTGGTGACCTACATAACAGACTGGACGATATGGGACGAGAAGGCACGCAGGCAGGTAATGCTGATCCGCAAGCGCCCCTCGGACGAGTCGAAGACGCGTGATGAGACCACCGTCCTCGACCACCTCGTGCATAGCGACCTCGTCGAGAAGGAGCTCGGTGGCAACGGCGGCTTCGCCCGCCTGGCTCAACTTGTTCAGCAGGCAGGCGCACATAATGTCTCGCACACACTCGGAACCATCATGACACATTTGCTCCTCGAACCCGAGAAGGCCAGGCCGCTTCGGAACGAGCTGGAAGCGGTCTGGTCTCGGGCAGGCCTGGACGGCGGCCTGGATGGGCCTTCCTGGCTTGACCTGGAGAAGTTACCGTATCTGAGTGCTGTCATCGCCGAAGGACTCAGGTGTGCCCAACGATATAATAGCAGATTGGAAACCCGCGATGCTGACCAAGAGGCACTCTAGGATGGCCATCGGTGGCATGAATAGAACGCCGCGCGTGTTTCCAGAAAACGACATCGACTGCTGTGGCTGGACTATACCGAAGGGAGTCAGTTTTCCTTCCCTTTCATATGTCATCCTGTCTCCTGGGACAAGATCCAGAAGGAGAGCGCACACAAACAAATTCCTGATATTTCCGTAGACTGCTATCTCGATGTCTACCTGCTGGATGCACAATGACGAGGAGATATTCCCCGACCCGGGTTGCTTTGAGCCCAAACGTTGGCTTCAGGCAGACTCCGAAACCGTGAAAGCCATGAAGATGCACTTTGTACCATTCGCAACCGGAAGTCGTCAGTGCGTAGGCCAAAAGTGAGTTTGATAATGTTCCTTCTACCCCGGGGCTGCAGGCAGGGAGGGAGCAAGATGAGTTCTGACTGTGCTCGTATACCAGTCTGGTTTACATGCAGATGTACCTTACTTTGGGTCGGCTATTCCGGCCTGGGGCCCCGGTCTTCAGCCTGTTCGACACAAGTTTGAGAGATATAACAGCGGTCCATGGCCTGCTGTTTCCTATGCCCCCATTTGATTCCAAGGGGGTGAGAGTGACAGTGTCGTAAAGGACTAATGAGCCATATGATCACACGAAACATTGCAGTGGGAAGAGGCTGGCGTGGAATTCTAGCGGAAACTTGGGACTTGCGTATCTGCATACGTAGCACCAACCACCAACTCATGACAAACTGAAATGAGCAGAGCGGTCAATTCTGATTATGGCAGGCCTTCACATTGTGACTTGACCAATATTGATGACAAAGACCATGAACGTCCAGACTCGCTACAGCTTCAACCCATGACCAGCGGCTTGGTTCATGAAGAAATCCTTCACAGGCCTCATGGCGTTCACAGCACTGAGACCAAGAGACCGAAGAGGCACCAGGGGTCCGCTTCCAACCGAATACAGCTTATGAAGCTTGTCGCAGACACCCAGTATAACGTGATTTGCGGCGTACCTGTCTCCATTATACGATTCCAGGGACATCTGCGTGCCAATATCTTGTCCGTGGCTGACAGCGTACTCGATAGTCTTGGCCAGGCTCTGGATGTCGCCCTGTCCTTGGTTGAGACCCTGGCCGGCCAGGGGGTGGATGGTGTGGGCGGCGTCACCCACGAGCGCGACCCGCTCGCCGATGTAAGTGTCGGCGTGGCGCAGCTTGAGAGGGAAGGACGCTACTGTGCCTTCTTGAACTCCGACGACAGACTGAGGGATGGCCTTTGGTTGGACCGAAGTGTGTTGCAAACGCCACGAGACCTCGTCCACTTGGCCGGAACCTTGACTGTGAAGGTAGTCTAGATCCACGGGGCTCAAGCGGAAGGCAGCATTGACCGTCGCAACAAAGTCCGCCGCAGACAGGCTCTTCAGCCGCGCAGCTCGGTCCGGAGTCGTCGACCATACGAGCGTTGAGTAATTTCCAGGCATGGGCAACATCGCAACGGGTCCGGTGGGCAGGAATCGTTGGTATGCGATCTTGGTGTTCTCGCCTCCCCAGCCCTCACCCTCGAGCTGTAGCGTTGCGACCACACCGTGTCTTCCGTAGTCCCAACCTCGTGCTTCAATTCCGGCGAACGACCGGACGGGACTGTTGGCACCATCTGCACCCACCAAGAGCCGAGCCCAGAGCCGCTGACCGTTCGCTAGCTGGATGACCGGCCACTCGGACAAGTTCAGCCCGTCCTTCTCCTCGCCGAATGTGATGCCATCCACCCTCGTATTGTCGAACACAGATACCCCGCCTAGCTCGTCAAGGCGGCTGAGGAGGCCGGACGTTATATTCAGGTTCTCGATCATGTAGGCGATAGTCTGGCCGGGTCCACCGCCCCAGTCAAACTCGATACGCGCATCCGAGACGCCGTCCCAGACCTGCATCTCGTGGTATGGCTGTACCCTTTCTTGCTTGAAGTGCTTCCATGCCCCAATGTCCTCGAAGAAGCCGGCGGACGTCGGCGTCAGGGAGCTGCATCGGTTCGAGAAGCGGTCCGGAGGGAGCTTCCACTGGCGGGTTTTTGACAGGTCCTGCGCCTCAATGAGGGCCACTCGGAGGCCTGATGTGACTGGGTTTGCGCCTATTATGAAGTTTATCAGCCAATGTGGGTGATGGCATGTGGGCAGTGTTTTGCTTACGCAGAGCAGTGAGCAGACTCAGGCCTGCAGGACCGCCTCCCACACACACGACATCATAGATGTCTGGCTGCCCAGCCGTGCTAGCGTAGGAGCGCCTGAGTGACTTGCCAACATGCCGAGAGCAGCGTCGACAGAGGTAGCTGGAGGCAGACCGTCGGAGAAGCACGTCCATGTCGTCTGAACGAGGAAAGGTGGTGACGGTCGGGATGTGGATTAAATTTCGCGATCTGACGATGATGGAATTGAATAAGCTCATGCTAGGGTCGAGCTACCCCTGTCCATGCACGAGCTCGACTTGGCCCGTGCATTTAGACACATGCTTGAGGGACCGCTGTACCACCAAAGGACCCATTGATCATTCTTGGATTATTCTCAACTACTGTAACTTTCCATTGCTTTGGTAGGATATCTTTGGTGTGTAGGAAAACTCAATTTACCCTCGTGTTATTCATGTACTCAATCAACGACGCTTGGATAGTAACCTCCACACCTCCACTAAATGGAATGGTTGGCTGTGGTTTACAATCATGCGAAACTGTGCATTGATGGGTGCTTAAATGACTGAATATCCTTCAAAAGCAGTCCCGGGGAAACCACAATCCATCAAATCATCACATGAGCCCATACGGAAAAAAGTGTAACTTAGCCCCCCTCTGTTTGTACAAATGTCAAGGTACCACCACTAAGGAAGGTGAAGGGTCACTGCCTGCCAGCACTGCAGCAGGGAAGAAGGAATTGTACACGCCTTGTAATTTGATTGTGTAGACGATGAGGGAGAGTAACAAATTTGTGGTAAAACATGCAAGACAAAGTGACCACCCAGAGAGGAGCCCGAGAAAAGAGGACCGCTCATGATATCGAAACGACCAGTATTTAAGGGGGAAACCATCACTGAGAGAGCTGGTCGGCGCCCATCCATGCAGTGTCACCACTGACCCAGACTCTGGTTATTCATCCCGGGATTGTTAGTCGATCCAGCTCCTTTGGACCCACTTACCCGCAGGAACTGTAAAGAGTGACGCTTCGCACATACCAAATCGAAGGGTACACAGATAACTACCTGTAATTATGTGGTCGGTGAGACGGCATTAATTATTGCTAGCAAATATATACCACTCGGCCAAAAGACCAGTAATTTCCAAAGCCCTTGGAAATACACCTAGCAGTATATAAGCACCGCACCGTCACGGTGGGCAACTGCACCACCCCTGCGATCACTAAAATTAGTACAACCACCCTGCGTTGGTCTCGTTTTTATTCTGTACACATATGCTTCTTAAGCAGTATGCATTCAGTCCCTTCATACAGTGATAAACGCTTAAAAACCCAGCGTTAAAAAAAATACAATGCCGATAACAGTAGGGTTCGAACACAATTGTCTGTAGCTTGTGGCTAAGAAAACAATGGCAGCCTTGTGACAGCCGCAGCCTGACAACGAAGCCCTGCTGAGGCAACCAATCTAATTACATGGCCATTGTATCTTTCCTGGGCCGGGCTTTCACCATAGGTTTGTATAGTCTGAACTCATGGTACATTCTCTTGTGAATGTATCCTTGATGATTGTGACACAACAACACAGCGATATTACACTTCGATACTCGATGCCACAGCATGGTGCATATATCCACAACTCTCATAAATGTCACCAAGTCCACGTTATCTGGAATAAAATGGATACCAGGCGTGTGACTGCTACTTTTAAAAGATACTAGAGCTTCCGTCCAATATCGAGGAGAAAGTTGGTGGATATTCATGGGGCACACAAAGATGCTAACCACAGAAACTCGGTCGAGCCAACGGGAGCCTTACCATGTCCACCTAAGATGAGTGAGGAAGCCGGTGGTCCCGAAGTTGTGCCTTCCCCAGGAATTGGGAACTTGAAGTATAGGGCAGTAGTCTCAAACAGCTCACGTGTATTGAGCGGGTTGAAACGTAGAAACGCATCGTAGAGCCTTATCCAGTTGATCAACCACCACTAAGAGAATAAATAGATTCAAACGTTGGTACTCTAATTTCAGTGACATGGAAGTCATTCAAGTTTCTACAGAGGTTCTCCTGGAGGAGAATGGCAGAAATAGGGCTGCCGGTTTCCGTGGCCACCAACTGTGGAAATCCTGGCTAAGTGTGACACATCTTGACCTACATGTACATAGTGTATTATGCCCAAGTAACTCACAGGGCTTGGGCAGGGAGACTGAACCTGGTCCAGGTATGATAGATATTCAGCCTTGCCAGCCTGTATCCGCACGAGCTGCATTGGAGGTTTTCGAGCGTGATGGAAATACGTCGAATGTCTCTCGGACGACTGCGCTGGGGGAAGTTGCCTGGGAATCTTCCCCACCATGTCAGAGAACTATGGGACAGCTGGAAGTGCTCCCATCCACGTCAGAGACCAATATCTAGTCCGAAATGCTTGTCTGCGTGAGCGTTGGTCTTGCCCGTTGGAACTCAACGCTAAACCGACAGTGTAGAACTATGGAGAGCGCCGGATAAAGATGTCGGGGGTTTATTACAATTCTTCCACGCTTTTCGAAACGAATTTAATGGTGGGACCTTGAAACTGGCTTAAGAACAAAAAGTAAAAATGATATGACTGACAAAGAACTGCGTGCATAACGTCCCCGGCCCCGATTCCACCTCCCCCCCCCCCTTTGATTCCGGCCGCTCCATACCCGCATACACACATAAACGCATACAAATGACTCCGTAGACACTGATAGCACATTCCCACAGAACTCAACCCCAACGGAGAATGGCCTCCAATCTGTGGTTTACAAATTTTAGGCCTAACGTACCATCGATTGATTGCAGTGTGCTAGGTCCACCATTGCATTGGTTGACTTCCTGTTTCCGCATCCAACCTGCTGTCTCAAAGACACAAAATGAATATCCCAACCAGACTCAATCTCCAAACAAACGTGTACGCCCATCGCTAACTATGTTCCCAGCCAATGAAAATACCCAAAGCGCAGAGCGAGATCATGAGTACCAGTCATAAGCCGTTGCTAACATGGTATTTACCAAAGCATCTCGTTTCCCCTATGCTATGTTCCACTCACCTGGTATCTCAAAATGCCAGACCGGACTGCTTGTGCCTCAGGACACCACCGTCGTGATGCCTCCACCCGCCCACGGAGCTGACAGGGCTGCCAGCCGTGACTATGGTGCTTCCCTCAAGCTGCTGTTGCGGTGACTGTGGTTCGATCTCAGCGTCTGAGGCTCCTCGGCGGTGCCCATAGACACCGCCATTGACTCTACTACCACCTCCCCGACCCCCACCACCTGCTGTTCCTCTCTTCGCGGACGCGGGCTCACCTTGAGGTTGGGCGGTCGAGGCGGGTTCTGCCACCTCACCACCCGTGTTTCCAGATATGTTCTGCGCAATGCCACCGTGCGTGGCCTCCCGGGGGTTCAACTCCCCACTGCTCGAGATGGTTGTCGGGCTGCTGAGCTGGGCGGACTCCTTCTGGTCGTGGATCGTTTCGTGATGGTGGGACCCGAGGTGCTGGTCCTCGGGCTCGGGCTGCCAGTCGCGGAGGTCGTCTTCGGCATCGTTGAGGATCTGGCGGGCTTGGGCACTGTGGGTGTAGGGCTGGCGCTCGTCGCCTGGCACGACGGCACCGTCATCCAGAAGCTGGAGGAGGCGGCGGCCGTGGCGGGCCAGGATGATCTGCTTTTCAGCGCGCTCAATCGTGGCGAGGAACTCGGCGTCGTAGGATTCCTTGAGCTTCTGACGGGTCTAGCGCACCGGGACGTCGTTAGCTTCCTGGTACCCCTCGAAGGGGGCTCCCACTTTTACAAGCACGCTGAACGACAAGAACAGGGCGTTAGAAACTTACAATATTCGTCAACTGAGCCTCGGCAACCAGGTTCTCCGCCTCGGCCCTGACGAGCTCCTGCTCGAGGGTGACGAGCCTGGCGCTCTCGGGCTCCTTGGACTTGATCTTGGCGATCTCGTCGGCGACCTTGCGCTTCCCGTCGCGGCTGGGCTGAACGCTCTTCTCGGTGTTGCGGATCTGCTTCATGACGCCGCGGGCGTCGTCGAGGGCGTGGGCGTAGTTGTCCTCCTGCTCGCCGATCTCGCTGAGGATGACGCCGACCTTGTCGCTGACGTCGCTGATGGCCTCGTCGCCCGTCTGCTCGCCCCACTCGGACAGCTGCGTCGCGATGCTGACGCGCTCCCTGCCCGCGGCCTCGTGCGCGCTGATGACGTTGTTGGACGTCTTGATCAGCTTGTACAGCTTGCGCGACAGCTCCGGCTGGATGGAGCCGCGCAGCGACGACAGCGAGAATCCTACGCGGTGGGACCCGCCGCCGCCCGAGGACGAGCCGGTGGCGCCGCTGGTCTTGCCGGAGCGGATGGAAAGGTTACGGTGCCTTCAGTATGCTCAGTACACGCGTGGCCTTGGTAATAGTTGAAGGATTCGGGCGACATCTGGACCTAGGGATGCTGTCCGTAGATCGGGCAAGGGCGCATAACTCACATCTTGACTGCTGGTCGGGTGTTGTAGCCTGATTCGGAGCTTCTGTTGGACCACTCTGAGCTACGTGATGAGCTTTTGCGCGACCACACAGGCATGCTTCGGATTCGATCTATTATAAGCGGAATGGTAGAATTTGCGAGGACTCACATGGTCAGGTTGAGACTGAAGGGCTCCGGAGATGCTTTGCTGATCTGTTAGCTTGTTCTGTATTGGTGGGTACCTCCTTCTGTTCCTGGTCTGAGTGATGCTGATGCCGCTTATAACAGGCAGTGTCAAGCTTGAGCTGAGCGGATAATATGATCCGGGGAAACGTCAAAGAGGAAGTGACTGAGGAGGCACGATGCGGTCACGCTCTATCGAAGGGGCAGGCGGGGTCAAGGTTGTCTTTAAGCTAGGAAGATGTCGAACCAGAGAATCGGGACGGGTCAGCCGCAGTGGACAACAACGTGATGGTATGATGGCAGACAGTCACGAGTGGAATGCACGACATCGAGCAGGGGACGCGGCGCAGTGCAGATCGATCCAAGACCCAATTCGCTGATTAGTTGATAGATATATCGGAAATTGGGCATGGCATTGATGGCATTGATGAGCAAAAGCGGCCAGCGGCCATGCAGCCGTCATCGCTGACAATGGTGTCTTAGATCGCCCTGTCTCGACAATAGCGGCATCGTTCCACGATGGTCTGGTCGAGATTTGGCCTAATCGAGCAAAGTCAGGAAGAAAGCCCCCAGCGGGTTGCCGGCTTGAAAAGACAGAGGCGTCAAGCCACTGACGTCATGCAGAGAACCCTTGGAGCTGTCAGGAGGGGTCCCCTGTCCCGTCTCCCATGCCGCTCCTTCCCTCGGCTGCAACCACTACATACCAGATCTTTGGACTGCCCATGCGAAGTGCCTGCAGTCGACACCTCGCTTTCCCAGCCCTGTGGGGCGCCTGGAGATCAAGCAAACGCTCCGAGATGAGAGTGATGAGAACAGCGAAGACATAAGGGTCAATTGGGAGGAATAGACCAAACGGTTTCTCATTAGAGCTACGGGGTCAACCGACGCAATATGAGGCACAATCAGAAGGGACTTTAAGGAGAGTGTATTCTATGGATGATGCACATATACAGTAAGTAGTGGAATTATACAGCGGTGCCAACTGACTTCTGTCGAGAGTTTCCCAGTCCTCAGAGAGGCATGTCCTGATTTCTCATAACCCCAGACGTCAGACCATGCCCTTGCTCTGCAGTATGAAAGAGACTTTTCGTGTATAGATGTATCGTCGTTTGGATCCTTATGGACGCAAGAGAACCTCGATCCATTCTCATCTCTGGTTGAGTCGGTCGGATTCCTCGTCTTGTTGTGGGAAAGGAGTGGAGTGATGCCATTGACGACTTCCTGGCAGTCACCAATGATCATAATCCCTGAAGTCCGCCAGGCGCGGGGAATGATTGGGCGAGTGCGAGCTTCAAGGCTGTGTGATAAAAAGTCGGAAGCAGATAGACAATGTGAAGCGTGTCGATTGGTCTCGGCGAGGGACGATGGCGGGATGACCGAACATTCGTACCAAAATGATATCGTGGCCTTCCGCAAGTGTCCCAGAAGATCTGACCGCTCGGTACATTGCCTAACTTTTTAGCCACAGGAGAAATTTTCCTCCCACCCGTTATGGTTTGCGCGATGGATTGCGTTTTCGACCTTCCACGGATCGCAGAATTTGCTGGCATGAAACTGCCATTCGAGTGTTGTCTTAGTCCCCTTTAGGGCCTCGCAACCGTGGGGCGATGAGACGACACACCCGGCGAAGTCGTCGAGTTCTTTCCAGAGGCGTTTGCATATAGCCCACATGTCTTCGTTTACGTTGGGGATCTTTATAACGTAAAAATTTCGAAACCAGCCTTTGCTCAAAGTACACGTGGGATCGCCGGCTGCCATGCCAATAGAGCCAGCGAGAACAAGTATGGAGGCCAAGGGGGCGAAGAACCGCATCTTAGGTCTGGGAAACGGTGGAAGTCAGACCTATAATTGCGTCAAAGACTGAAATGGTAGCTGCTTTTGGGCCTTTTTGGGAGGTACCGTGTCGTTTGAGAATGGAAGTAAAGCTGGATTTTCCAACATGTGGGCTATGAGGGGTGAGAGCAGATCTTATGTTATTCCTTGGGCTACGCTAGCTGTACCGGCGAATACCTAGATACGAGTTCTATTGTTATTAGTTTGAACCGGTCAGTCCTCATTGAATGTTCGCACGGATCGAGCCCAGGCTACTGGCACAAGCTTTCTATTTCTAGCATCTGATAGCAATGAGAACCCATCGACTCGGAAGGTACAAGGCCAAGACAAGAATCTGATCTGCCGTTCACAGAATCATTGTTGCTAAGCGGTTCTGAAAGTTGACTGGGGGGTGGTCATATAACTTGTTGCCTTATCAAACAACTCACGCGTTCAAAGGCTCCTGGTCCATCTAAAAAGATCATTTTTCCCTGCCATGGCTGAGAGACGGCGAATGATCAGCCTGTACTTGAGGATCAAAAGACGTTCCTGTACCTCACACGGATCTGTTTCAAAATTCATAACCGAGAAAGTGCACGGCAGCTTCTCCAAGGGCTTAGGCCGGTGTCGAGCTATTGCCAACTCGTCTGCAACAGTCGCGGAACCGTCATCGCGCCATGCCTGTCTTTTCACAACGAGTCTCCCATGGAGACGCAAAGTAGATACCGTAGATAGGCCGATCACGAGGGGCACAGAAAACCGCTGGCTTACAAGAGGAACTACACAGGTGCGAGGTTTAGTATTGACCTTTCTTCACCTCACAGTGGTAGAGGAGACCGGGCAAGAAGCAGTTTTGTGGGACTCATCGGCACGTGCCTACGCTGTCGATCACTCATGTGCCCATTACTGAGAGCAGTGACGAGAAGTCACTTTACTGTTGTGATTTTGGCTGGTCTAAAAACAAAGTTGTTGTTGCGGCTGATGATTATACAGTTGTAAAATGGACTAAGAGGGCTGCACAACGCCGTGCCTTGAGCCGCGCGTGTTTCCCAATCACGTCACCGCCAACACCACCAGATAATTTCCTGCCTCTCCCATGTCATCTCGAAGTCTTGACATAAGTGTCTCTACTGCTACCCCGGTCCTGGATCCCCCAACTCCATGCGATGATTCCGACCCGGAGTAGATGCTAGGCCATGCTTTCTTTGGATTGTAAATTGCATTACAACTCCGGATGCAATTATTCATGTCCTGCCGTGAGGTCTTCCCCACTCACTGATGACCGTGGTCCGGCACCGATGCATCATGCGTCTAAAGGTAGTGGCGGTGCCTTGGCATCCAGTTGGCTGTCATTGATCCGAGTCTCATACATAACGCCGGGATGTCCGCTTCTCGTACACCACGGGGCCGCTATGATGGCTGTGGTAGCTAGCCCGTGGGCTGTGGCCGTAGTGGGAGTGTCGCGAGGTGTGGCTGTGGTAGCTTGCTCTTGCGGGGTGGTGATGGCTGCGGTGGTGGTGGTATCTCGTCGCTGGTACCACTTCCTCCCGGTAGTAGTAATTCTTCTTCCTCTGCGGCGTAATTCCGAAGCACATTTTGAATGGGACTGAAGGACAGAGAGGTAGTCTAGTGGATATATAGCTGGTAAATCGAGTAAGAACCTGTTGTGAAATGGTTTCTCAATGTGGTACGAGGAGAGAGTAGATGGTAGATCAAAGCAAAACGTGGGCCCGGGTGAGCGCACAGGGGAGGATGTGGAACATATTTATGATCAGAGATCTCTCATCGATACTCCGAGAGGGCAGCGGCATTGGGCCATGTCCGGCGACGCAAGGCCAAGACAAGGACGATCCGGCCGAATGCACCACAAAACCAGGTTTAATCCATGCGAACGCCTGCGATGCACACCCTCGTAACCGCCTCTGACCCGTATGATTGGCGGTTCCTGCTGACCGAACAGCCACCCGGCACATACTTACACCCACCCACATGCACTACCGTCCGTTCGCTGGGAGGAATGCGGCCAGGACCCTGAAGTCTTCAGCTATGACGACGGAAGTGAGCCTTACAAAGGACTGGAATGGGCGATAGGCTGGCAGCCTGGAGACTGCTACATGATTTGCTGTATTCCAAGTCCCCCAGAGAGGGAGAGGAAACCGTAGCTTTGCCCCCCTCGTATGAAGAGGGCAGACATGCGACATACGACGCTGCAGGGCTGATCGGGGCATTTGGCGACAATACTCTAAACGAGCCTCCCAAGTATCCTGATCAGACTGAGATGTGCAGGCTTGTTTTTGCCGTTGCAGCAGCTTCTCGAATGTCACCCTCGGGCGGGCAGGCGGGTGGGTCACCGTCGTCCATTTTTAGTGCCTACACGAGGTGTGTGTGGCGACGTCACCCTGCAGAAACCAAGCACAGCTAACGAGAGGCTTCTTGCGAGGCGTCCTGGATGAGACATCAAAGGTCTTCCTGACCCTCTAGCATGCACCGCTCACTGTCTTGAAGTGATCTCGGGAGAACAATGTGGGCGATGAATGCACTTGATGGCATGGGATGCGGCAGCTGAGGCAAGGTTTGCGGTGTGTCGCCGGACAGAAGTGGCTTGAGGGTCGACCAGATCGGAGCATAGGATGAATCCATGTCTGTGAGGGGTCCAGCACCCTTGGACGGGGAAGCGTAGGACGGACAGCAAGCCAAGATAGATCTTGGTCCAAATCGCAGAGGTGTGGGCCTGAGGAAAGCCACCCGGGCAGCCAACCCAACCGGATTTGAGGCCTTGTTGGCTGGTCCTGTGCAAACCCAGACCCTGAAAACGCCCTGCTTGTAGTGACGGCCTTCGGACGGGGATCACGTCAACAACCATCCGAGCCGCCATCTCGAAAATGGCATTGAAGCACCTGATAACCTGCATTGTGGCCGGTATTGACTACCTTGTGCATCCTCAAATCCTTGTAAGAACCAATCTTCCGTCTCGTCATATCTCATCCACAGCACCGCTGACTCAAGGCAGGGCAGCGTTGAGGAGAGCGTGAGGGCGGACCAGGTCATCCCGGTCGTCGTCTTGAGCGAGGAGGAGGTCAACGCCGGCCCAGAGGAGCTCGGTAGGACTCTGCAGCATCTCGTCGACAACGACGATGTCTGCACCGATGAGTTCACAGGCATCATAGTCGTCAAGCCATCCGGGTCTGGTTCGGATCCGCGTGAGGCTTGTGCTAGTGCATCTGATATACGGGCTTCCCTAGACTGCCCTTTCACTGTATATCACATGACAAATGGACTTGATACGTCTGAAGAAAGGGACCTATTACCATCTGGGCCCTATTTCCTGAGCGGGCAGAACCTGCATCAGGCTTGGCGACTCTACCCAGACGACCTCGATGCCTTCACGTTCGGCCTGTTGCCAGACAGCCCATTCGACCCTCAGAGGTATTCCATCATCCGCCCCGGACCTCCACATGATACACCTCATCATCTAACCGCGCGCACCAGCTTCCAAGCCGTCGCACCGCTGTCCTCAGACGGTGTCTCCAAGACCATCCCGGTGCCCAGCCGGTTCTATCACAAGCCTACCTTAAAGAGACCGCTGGCCGGGAAACGCGTCTCGCTCACGGATCCATTCGACGTACAAGGTGCAAAGACGACACTGTCTAGTCGGGCATGGTCGCAGCTATACCCCGCAGCCGACAACTCCGCTGCGTACGTCAAGAAACTGCTTGACCTAGGCGCCGTCGTCGTGGGTAAGACGAAGACGACCCAGTTCTCGACCGGGCTGCAGTGGGTTGACCAGCATCCACCCGTGAACCCGAGGGGCGATCGCTATCACGAAGCGTCCGGTAGCTCCGCGGGTGCGGCAGCATCCCTTGCCGGTTACCGGTGGCTAGACTTTGCCGTTGGGGGGGATTGTGAGTTCACTTCACACTATGCTGTTGTCGGCCATTCCTCGCTGACTGTCGCCGTTTCTTAGCCGACGGAGGTGTCCGGGATGCAGACCATGGGCTGCATGCTATTCGGTCATCATACGACTCATCGTCCCTAGAGGGCGTCAAGATCAGTTCAGAGTGAGCATGTCTAACAACGGCCACATATCAAAGAACTCAACTAATCAGGTACCTTTTCAGGAGATATGATACCGTTGGACTTTTTGGCCGTCGCCTTGACGACCTAGTCTCTATAGCCAGACACAGCTTTGCAATCTCGGATGAAAGCACAAAGCCGCCTCGTCGGATCATTTACCCCACTGACTACTTCCCCCTCTCTGATGCAAAGCATCAAAAACTGGTTGAAGAATTTGTGCAGAACTTGGAAGCCCGCCTAGATGTTAGGAGGACCGAAGTGGATATAGCGCAACTGTGGAAGGACCAGCCTCCTTCAGGCTCTTCAGCAAGTGTGCCCTTGCAGGACTATTTGAAGAAGGCAAGTCTCGTCAACCTATGTGTGTGACTTGAGCGTGAAGGGCCTCGCTGACCTGACCACAGGCACCTTTCTGGTCATTGTGCCACGATTACTACCACAAATTTGACGAGTTCAGAGCTGATTACAGTGATGCCGTTGGCCGCGAGCCCTTTGTTGAGGCGTCCCCCCGCTACCGATGGTATGTGTGCCTTCTGCCTCTTCTGACCATGTTCGTACTGGTGGTGAAGCTGACTTTACGTGCTAGGAAAATCGGTGAGAGTGTTACAAACGACGATTACGACGAGTATCTCGACCGGCTCGGCACGTTCAGGACGTGGTTTGAGGAAACCGTCATGCCCCTGAGCAGCGGATCCAATGATATCATGATCCTGCCAGCTGGCATCGCTGGGCAGAAGTACCGAGACGAGCTTCCGAGGTAGGTTGGCAATCACATACAAGGGACAGTTTCTATCTGGGCATTCCTGGGTTCATCACGGCCCACGCCTTTCTTCTAAATTCCTAGGTACTAATCACGGCCTCACTAGTGAACCCGAATCCCTGGAGGGCATTGATACAAGACTCCTATCACCAATTCTGGGCACCCCTCAGATAATTGTCCCATGTGAGTGCGACAATCCAAATTCGGACACAGGCACCCACAGCTGACGTATCACACAGTCGCGCAGCTCCCCTACAAATCCCGAGTGACCGAATCGACAGAGTACAGGCCCGTCAGCGTGTCTTTGATGGGCGCCAGAGGTACGTTCGCCAAGAGAGTGGCCCTAGCCTTTCCTGTGTCCGAGTACTACTCCCTGGATGCTAATGTACACTGCAGGGAGCGACCTCGCGCTTCTGCGCGTGGTAGAAGACGCCACGCAGGCCGCTGGATGGCGGACAAATGTCGACACGGGAAGGCGCGCCTTCCCCGTGGGCAAAAACAGTCGACATGTACGGGACCTTGGTGATGACGGCCATGGAGGTGAGGTCTACATTCAGCAGCATTTCGACGGTCTTGCAGGGGTTTCGGGTGGGTCACCGGACGAGTTGTAGACCATTAGGTCAGTCCTTGGTGTGTAGAAACGGGATACATTAGTCGGTTCGTTTATCTACAAGTCGAGTAAAATACCAACAACAGCTCTTTCCAGCTCGAGCATGTTGACGCCTTCTCGAGATTACGGCAATTAGTTCTCTTGGTATGCCTCCAGCACAATGGCACACCAGTAGTCTATGCTTCATTACGCTCACAGACCAGGGGCTGTCTGTAGTAATACTCGAGTTCGGGCTCGATTCTCTTGTGCTTCTGTGTTTGGGCATAGAGATCACTTCTTTCTGGCATCAACACAGCCATAGCTGGTCATTTGGGTACGAGACCTCGAAGGGAACTTCATGGGGGCAGGACCCAGTCTGTCTGTAATCTTGGGCATACCTTGGTTGAGACAGAATGCATTGCCCAAATGTTGGGATATGACGCGTACCGCACTGGAGTAGCACTTCAGTGCCTTCTATCGGTAAGCTCTACGCACTGCCCTTGGTACCTCTAGGGAAATGAAAGAGAGTATCAACTGTACAGCTCTCTGGTATTCCTGCCTTTCTAACAGGAATTACCCACCAATAAGACACTCCAGCCGTCATCATATTCCGACTGTCCATTGACTTGACCGATGCTGTTAGCCGGGCAGCGATCAATCACTGTCTGGGTGCCGTCGGCAATCATGCTGTAGCTGTCCAAGGTGAAGTTGTTTGCGTTCTACCAAGGCGAGGCATGTTAGTGACTGGTACTGCAAGACAGGGGCAAAGGAGGAATTGGGCCAGGGAAATGGCGGGGCAGGAGCTATTATAGATCATTTCAGTACTTACGCCATTGCACCACCAGATGGCTGCGCCGTAGGAGCAGCTCACCCGGCCGCATGATTTCTTGGTGTGTGTCAGCAAGAATAATCATCAGGTCTGGGCATCAAACGCCAGGATCTTCAGAAAGTGAAGGGAACTTACACCGCCGTTTGTAGGCTTGCCGGGAACCGTCTTGAGGTATCGAATGCCGTCACTGTAATTATCCTTCGTGCCGCCGGCCCCATATGGGTCGCAGCTGACCTTGCTTGGGTCAGGAGTCTTGACCAGGGCACCGTCGAAGGGCACAGGGACGCTAGTGGGCTCGAGACCGGGAGCAGGAACGTGTTGGGAGTCGAGAATTTCGGGAGCAACGACCTCGAGGTGTCTGATGACATCCTCGATCGTACCGGTGACAGTGTCGGTGCGGTCAGCGCTGATGGGAACCTCCCACTGGATGTCCACCATGGTGTAGTTGCCCGGGAGGCCCCGAATGGTGTCTTCTGCACGGGTCGGTGCCTGCGCCTTGAGTTAATTCTGATCTCTGATTGCGTCCCTTGACTAAGGAGATCCTCGAGAGGTGCGACTCACAGCCAGAGAGAAAGAATTGCCCATCAAGGCGGCGATGATCAGTTTGATGTATTTCATGATGGATGGTTCTTGATTGGTACTGGAGATGGTTCAGTTGTTGACTGGTATGCAGGTGCAGAAGGATTGTTTCAAAAAGGTGGAAGGTGGAAGGCATAAGTACGGATCCACAAGAAGCTTACGGTGTTGAGTCTTTGGATGCCACACAACCCAGACCAGTGAGTGGTTGGCTTCACTCGCTGATGTATATTCATCTTGTCTGGCCACTGGTCCAGTGACTCACTGCTAGCAAGCAAGATCACATGTTGAGCATCATGTGAATGTAGAATTCAATAGTGTTTGATGCATGCACTTTGCCTACTTCGCGGATGCCGAGGCGACCATCGACCCGCTACGGCGGACACTCATGGGCATCCTGCCAGGGCGCCTCGCCTTCTCGGCCGAGGAGCGCACGCAGCGCACGAGGGAGTACCGCGAGGGAAGCTGCCGATGCAGGTGTCCAAGCTCGTCGACCGCCTGTCGCGCTTCCTGGTGGCTGTCGCGGGCGGGGCATTCCTTATTGTGCCCATGCTAATCATGACCTTGGGCGGCCCATCGCTGAACACGAGCTTGATCACGGCGGCGGTGGCGGTGCTTGTGTTCGCGCTGGTGATAGCCTTTGCGGTGCGCGCATCCAATGCTGAGACTATGGTTGCAACCGCTACCTATGCGGCGGTTCTTGTGGTGTTTGTAGGGACCAGCTCGGGCGGTGGGTCGTAGTGAATGATCGCACCGCGGCTTAGCAGTTATACGGGACATCAACTGTCGTCTATAGATTATTCTATTTTGTGAATTCCTCCTGATAATCTGGAACAACAATGACTGTTCTAATAGGGCAGGGACAATGAATATCGTAGGGAATTGCAGTCGTTTTCGCTCTGCATGGCTTCCAAAGTGTACGGAGTGACTATCCAATCTATTTCTGCAAACCAGTGTTGTGTCAGAAGCCACGATTTAGCTCGAAAGGTGAACTGTCGTCTATGCTAGGGGCCATGACCAACGTGGCCTGAGACCGGGCCTATGTCCTTCAGTACGGACCTGCCCTTCCTGCTTCTGAATGTTTAGAGCGTGCCACAACCAGCTGATGTGTTACCTAGAGCATACGTGGCTCCTGGTTCTCAACAGTAATAGATGACGTTTCAAACAAGTCATCACCGCTCACAAGTCATCATCATTCAATTCACCGTACTTCACAATTTACCATCTCAACAGTTCATCATAACTCGCAACTCATCATAGTTTACACTGGTACTTCAAAATTCGAGCCAAATGTTTAGTTCATACAAGAATAGCCAGTGAGAGTCTGGGCTGCTCAGTACAAGCGAAGATGTATAGAGGTTGAATTCTACTTATCAGCAATCGTGATTGAATGATTGAATTCAACTGAGTATGGCCCACCTGATATCATGCTCTCCTCGGTTACCACTTGAATTGTGTAGTTTTCGTGGCTACCCTGATCTCGGTTCAAGTTCTGCTGAAGATGAACATAAATGTTGAAATTATGGCATGAGAATGAAGGCTGAAAGTCGATTAAATACATTCATTTCCATACGGTACATATATACATGCTATATTGCCGTCCTACATCATTATTTAGCGCCATCACCCTAAATATCCTTATGACTTAGACCTGTGCCTCGCCACCAATACGCCTTGGGCGCGTCGGTGCTGGCGACAGATACGTAGCCAGTGCGGTCACAGACAACCGGTCAGCCTCCGACGAGTCTGGCTCAGAGCTTGTCTCCCAAGTGTTCAGAGTCCTGCGCGCGTCCTGGGTCGATCTCGAGAATGCTGGAGCAGGTGGTTCCAGTAGGTCTGCCGCAGTGGCTTCCGTGTTAGACTGTGCCGACGGTGGGCGATACGGGTGCCAGGTCCGCCACGACGAGGTATCCACTGCCTTCTTGGCTCCCGTGTCATCTTGAACGCTGCGCCTTCCCGTTTGGGCCATGCCGACGGCTCCTTGGGCCAGAGAGCCTTGCGCTCCGGAGGTCTCTGGTTGGATACCGATGGGTCTTCTCGTGCGGGAAGATCCACGCCTCCAGCAGAGATAGAGGGCCCCGAGAATGAGAGCGAATGCGGAGAGGGCTGCAACTGTAAAACATGTGAGTACAGGTTTCACTGAGAGAATTGCACAGGGGGGCGGGTCATACTTGCGATGCCGGCTTTGGCCCCGGTGGAGAGTTCTGAGCTAGATATTGCTCCAGTACTCCCCGGAGAAGTTGAAGTTGATGGTGGTGTGGGAAGTGCTGTCGTCGGTATCACAGAGGTGGACGATGAGGTGACTATTGGTGATGAGGATGATGCTGGGACTGAAGTTGTAATGGAAATGGTGAAACTTGTGGGAGCAGCACTGCCTTCTGTTTGCGTAGTCATGGTTGAGATTTCAGTTGTCGTTATGAGAATGGAACTCAGAGTCGCTGAAGAAATAGTCACCGTCGTTGGAGGCTCGACGGAAACTACAGTTGTTGTGACTGATGAAGGTGGCTCTGTTGATTTTGAAGAGTCTGACGGCTTTTTCTTGCCCCCGTCGTCTTTATTGTCGTCTGAACAAATTAGACCCCGGAACCCGAGCAGTGAATATTTTGAGAAAACGTACTGTTCTTGTTATTATCGCCATCTCCCCCGTTTCCCTTGCCTCTGTCACCGCCTTGCTCTTCGGCGCTGTCACCTCTTCTGCCGCCGTTGTGCCTGTTTCCATTACCGCCGTTGCCCCTTCTGTTGCCCCTATCGTCTCGAAGTTCAACTGCAGGAAAGCCATCGTGGATATCGTCCGAGGCCACACGATACTGCGGACCATCCCGTGGGTCTGTCTTTCGTGCCATCCAATAGTGTAACCAGCCCATCGCGTCTGTAAGCTGGTGACGAAGTCGCACCGTGCCTCAGAGCCGGAATAGAGGGGCGGTTTGATGCGACCTGAAGTTGTACTCACGATGGGAATAACGGGAAAGCCACTTTGGCTACACGCTATGCCCGGTGTAAGGGCCGAGATAGCCCAAACCCACGACGAGGACCAATCTGCTTGTGATGTTCCGGCATGCTTACCCGAATTAGGCAGAACTAAATCAGGATCGAAGCCCAGGGTCACGAGTCGATTTCAAAAGTCGATTTCCCTAGCACATGCAAAACAAGTCTGCATTTCCTATTGCCCCCCATCTCGCTCACGGCTGTTGAAGATTTTTGGGGGTGCATAATGGAATTGCCTGCCTATTGTTGATTTACCCACTCAAGTGTGGGTTGCTCACCTGTGAACACCAATGCGGTGCTAAAAAGCTATCCCTTGTCGAATTTATTATCCGAGAGTAATGACCGGGGTCGATGGTCTATCACGCGCAGGTCAGAGGAAGATGAAACGGTGGCGTCTCATGTTCCACAATCAATCCGGCAGATGGGGACGGAGTCAAGAACTGCTGGTCGTAGTTCCCAGCTTGGCAGTACCGCTCAAGATTCGCTTTCGTCGCATAAAAATCATCTGAACTTTTATAGCCGTGCTGATAGGCTGAATGGTAAGTTCCTTAAGTACCTAGTTAGCCTAGTGACAGATGCGGCAGGTAGTACTCGATTCCAAGAGGGCGAAACAGCTCCTGGATACATAAGAGATAACACAGGTCTGGCCCAGTGGTGGACACACCAGTGGACCCAGCTGTGGACAGCCAAGACCTAAATATACCCCTAGGCGCGCACCCCTATATAGTGGTCAGCTGAGAAATGACGTGCCGTAGGTGAAAATTTTTTAGGTTTGGGGATGTGCGGGGTTAGCCAGCCGATAGCCGCCGTGATCATTTCTAAGTTGACGAAGGCCTAGGTTCACCTACTCCTCCTCTGCTCTCCTCCCTGAGTTCATCCTCTACACAGCTCAAAGCATACCTATCTCTATTACCCGCCTACCCACCTACCCACCCACCTACTTCTAAAGTTATGGCGGTAGATAGTACATACCAGCCAAATCCAGCCTGGGCCTAGCTGTATCGGGTATATGCTTACGTGGCAAAGGAGTACCGCAGGAATAAAGGTGGCTTGCCACTAAACGCCGCCCTCCAGCCCCTGCTACACCTACCTATTATTCGCAATCTATAGGCCAACCTAATGCGCCGAAAGGGTACTACGGAGTTCAGCCTAGGGAATAATATAAGGACTGCTATTATGAACCTTAAAGCAGCGTTATGCCAGCTTACTGGCATATAAGCAAAGGTGCTATGTAGACGATGCTTTAATAGCCATGGCCTTTGGCAGGGCTGTGTATTGGCACTAGCTAGCAACCTATATATCCTGGACAACCATTGTGCAAATTGTGTATAGTAAGTACTTATCTCATTCTAGCCACCTATTTACATTAAATACTTATGGTACCTCTTAGCAATCGATAAGGCAATAAATGTACATGGACAGAGTGGACAGAGGGACAGGTTGCCTTCTCAGCAGTACCAGATGTACCCAGACATGAAGATAGCATCTTCTCAGCACCTACTCTTCTACCACAGCCATCAGTTCAGCAGCTGGTCTGGCAGTACAGGCTGGTCCCAATGCACAAGAGGAACTGGCTCAGGAAGCAAGCAGAGAACACCATTGCAGCCCTCGACCAGGTGGCTCAGATGCTAGACCAGCCACCCCAGCTACCAGAAGCCAGCCAGGTCCCTACTGATGAAAGCAGTGATTGCAGTACATTGGGTGCTGAGGAGAAGATACAGTGCCCTTTCTGTGGAGATGCTAACCACTGAGTTAGCAAACAGAAATGGGAGCAGATAGTGAAGCAAGCACAGAGGAGGCGCAAGGGAAAGGTAGATATATGGGTTAAGTTTGACTTCTGCCGGGACCAGAAGCAGCCAGCCTACCGGCAGGAGTGGGAGGCAAGGGGTTATCCAGACATCAACTGGAACGCACTCCCGCGGCGGGTGCAGATATATGTCGAGTACCTCAAGTCCCTAGCCACTGGGCAGGTCTCTTCTGATACCATGGAGGCATATAATAAACCGAGCCGGATTAAGCGTAAGAGGGGGCCAGAGTATGGTGATATTTCAGTGCCAGGGTATTATAATATGTAGGGATATGAGGTGATTATGGAAAGTCTAGGCATAGGCCTCAGGCGTATATTCAACAAGTTAAAGGCAATAAAGAAGGGGGATTGGAATAAATTCTTTAATATAGTAGTTATGCCTAAGGTAGGTCTTAATTTAATCATAGAGGATCAGGGCTGTGATAAGGAGAAGGGATGGGAGGTATTTAGGGGAAGCTATAAGATAGGTTAAGATATGCACCCAAAGGCACTAGTTATAAATATATAGCTAATTCCCTGCTAGGATAAAAGCCTATAAACGGAATTTAGTATTAATAAAAATAATGCAATTAGAAGCAAAACAAAATATAAAATATATGAGATAATATAGGTTAATAAAATATAAAGCATAATGGTTAATAAAATATAAAATATGGTAATAAAAAACTTAAAACCTAATAGCACTTACTATAAGATGCTAAGTATTAAGAGATAAACAACCTATTTTTAATCGTAATTTAGATTCTAAGATATTTTAATATCCTAGCTATTTATTATTATTATAGATATAAATCTATATATATTTGATAAATAATAAGCTGATTATTATATTATTATAATAAGTCTCTTTTCTTTATTTATTTAATTTTTTATAAAACATTATTATCCCTTAATAGGTAAATATACTTAATATATACTCTTAACGTTATATATTAAAAAAGGGTAGCTATTTAATATATTACCTTTAAAATAGCTAATAATCATAACTAGGACTTAAAGCTTAAGATATACACCTAGCCCTATAGCTATAATAAAGTGATAGATATTAAGAGAATTATAATATAAGGCAAATCAGCAGTTAACTTTACATTTACCCTACCCAAGCTTTATAAATAAAGTAAAACTGATTATTATAACTTTAAATAAGCATAATAGAATATAGTTAAATTAAAATAATAGTGCTTTTATTTTAAGATTTATTACTTATTCCCCATTATAATATTATATTTAATAGCTAACTAAAGCCTTTAAGCAAGATATTCATTATAAAATTAATCATAATAAGCAGTATTAAATTTAATAATTAAATAAAGCTTAAAATAAGGCATTTATTTTAAAACTAACTGCTTACTACTCATTATAATATAACATCTAATAGCTAATTAAAGCTTAAAATAATACGTTTAATTTAAAACTAATCACTTATTACCTATTATGGTATTAAGTTTAATAGCTAACTAAAGCCTAGATTAAAATATTCATTTTAAAACTGACCACTTATAACCTATTGTGGTATTACTTATTATAGTATTAAGTTCTTAGTATATTTATTTTAAGATTAACTATTTATCACCTATTATAATATTAAGTTTAATAGTTAATTAAAGCCTAGATTATAATATTTATTTTAAAACTAACTACCTATAACCCGCTGTAGTATCACCCACTGTAATATTAAGTTCTTAATATATTTATTTAAAACCTAACCACTTATCACCTATTATGGTATCACTTATTATAATATTAAGTTCTTAGTATGTTTATTTAAAACCTAACTACCTATTACCCACTATGGTATTACCTACTATAATATCACCTATTATGGTATTACCTATTATAATATTAAGTTCTTAATATGTTTATTTCAAAACCAACTACCTATTTATTTCAAAACCAACTACCTATTTATTTTAAAGCTAACCACTTAAAGCCTAGATTGGTATATTTATTATAGAATTAATTACCTATCACTTATTATAATATTAAGTTTAATAGCTAATTAAAGCTTAGATTAATGAATTTATTTTAGAATAAACTACCTATTGCTTATTATAATATTATATTTAGTAATTAACTAAAACCTTCTGAAAATATTAAACTTAATAAGTATATATAGCTTTATATAGCATTTTATCTCACCTTCTTATATACCTTTTAACATCATCTTACCTATTAATATATTATAAGGGGCTTTAGTATAATTTTAGCTATATTAGAAAATTCATTTATATAGGGAATTAAAAAAATCAACTTATAGCTATTAAACTTATCTTTTAATATATATATATTAAAGGGACTTAGTTGAAATATTACCCTAGCTTTTAAGGAGTTACTTAAGACTTTTTTATAACTTACCCTAAAGATTTTAAAACTTACCCTAGAGATTTTCATAACTTACCCTAGAGAATTTTAAAACTTACCTTAGAGATTTTCATAATTTTAACTTACTTTAAAGATTTTTACAACTTACCCTAAAGATTTCAAAACTTACCTTAAAGATTTTTATAATTTACCTTAGAGATTTCAAAACTTACCTTAGAGAATTTTATAACTTACCCTAGAGAATTTTATAACTTACCTTAAAGATTTTTTAAATTTTAATTTACCTTAAAGATTTTTAAAACTTACCTTAAAGATTTTTATAACTTATCTTAAAGATTTTAAAACTTATCTTAAAGATTTTCATAATTTACCCTAGAGATTTTAAAACTTATCTTAAAGAATTTCATAACTTACCTTAGAGAATTTTATAACTTACCTTAAAGATTTTTATAACTTACCTTAGAGATTTTAAAACTTACCTTAGAGAATTTTATAACTTACCCTAGAGATTTTAAAACTTATTTTAAAGATTTTCACAACTTACTTTAAAGATTTCAAAATTTACCTTAAAGAATTTTATAACTTACCCTAAAGAATTTTATAATTTATTTTAAAGATTTTTATAATTTATCCTAAAGATTTTAAAACTTACCTTAAAGAATTTCATAACTTATCTTAAAGATTTTAAAACTTACCTTAAAGATTTTTATAATTTACCTTAGAGATTTTAAAACTTACCTTAAAGAATTTTATAACTTATCTTAAAGATTTTTTAAATTCTAACTTATCTTAAAGATTTTTAAAACTTACCCTAAAGATTTTCATAACTTACCTTAAAGATTTTCACAACTTACCTTAAAGATTTTTATAACTTACCCTAAAGAATTTTATAACTTACCTTAGAGATTTTAAAACTTACTTTAAAGATTTTTAAAATTTACCTTATAAAGTTATAAAAATCTTTAAAGTAAATTTTAAAATCTTTAAGGTAAATTATAAAATTCTTTAAGATAAGTTATGAAAATCTTTAAAGTAAATTAAAATTTAAAAAATCTTTAAAGTAAGTTATAAAATTCTTTAAGGTAAGTTATAAAATTTTCTAAAATAAATTATAAAAATCTTTAAAATAAATTTTAAAATCTTTAAAATAAATTATAAAAATCTTTAAGATAAATTATAAAAATCTTTAAGGTAAATTATAAAATTCTTTAAGGTAAGTTATAAAAATCTTTAAGGTAAATTATAAAATTCTCTAAGGTAAGTTATAAAATTCTTTAAGGTAAGTTTTAAAAATCTTTAAGGTAAGTTAGAATTTAAAAAATCTTTAGGGTAAGTTATGAAAATCTTTAGGGTAAGTTGGAATTTTAAAAATCTCTAGGGTAAGTTATAGAATTCTCTAGGGTAAGTTGTGAAAATCTCTAGGGTAAGTTATGAAAAGTAAAAAAGTTTAAAATAACTCCTTTAGCCCTTTTAGCAGCTAGGGCTGCTATATATATAAGGCATATATTATTTAATAAAGCTTATTAAGAGCATTTTAATAATATATTTTGCTAAGCTGTGGGATAACCATAGCAGGCATTATAGCTAGATTTATACTTAAGTTAATTTTAATTATGAAAATGTTATGTTTCCTAATGACCTTATGCTTATTAATTTTTAAGTTGCAAGACTTTTTAACCAACTCTTTTATCTCAGGTTAGATTTAAATGAGAGTGCCATCATTTAATAAAGCTTGCTTTAAGCACTTTAATGGTGTTGCCTAAGGCTATGGGGGCTGCTTGTAGGGCGAGAAAATCAAGCTTAAAGCTTAGATCCGAGAGAGTTACCCTAGACTTTTTCTAAACTTACCCTAGCTTTTTTCCAAACTTACCTTAAACTTTTATTTGTTTTCCACCATAGCGCCTGTAAAATATGTTGTATATAAAAGATTTATATATTATTCAATAGAGCTTTTTAAGGGCTTTCAGGTGGTATATATCACTTGTGGTGGGCCGCAGTAGTTGCGGAGGAATGGCGCTATGAGCGCCAGCCGCATAAGTGGAACTTACCCTAAACTTTTCCTAAACTTACCTTAGACTTTTCGACAGATTTGATACTGCAGCCCGCCACAGTGGCCGCACACAAATAAAAACTATACCATTCGAAAGAGCTCGTTAAGGCGCACATTTTGGTTACCTGCACGATGCGTGCAGCCAGCGTGGTCATGGGCAATTGCCAGATGAGTCGGTGGCGATGGCAAGGTGAGACGATTAGGTGGTGATCTTACGTGCAGGTGTCTCATTTCGTGGTCTACATTGCTTAGGGTAGTTGCTAGGATCGAAATTTTATTAAATTCAATATAATGCATATATGTTGAAAGATGACTTTAGTGGCTATAAGTTGATTTTTTAAAATCACTATATAAATAAATTTTTTAATACCTGTATTTTAATAATAAAGCCCCTTATAGCATATTATAAGGTGATATGATATTAAAGGGTATATAAAGGGGAAAAAAAAAAGTTAAAGTTGGCCTTAACTAAATATTTCCAATAGGTATAATACAGTGGTCATTTCAGAACTAACTACTTATGCTAATGGGTATAATATAATAGTCATTTCAGAATTGACCACCTATGCTAATAGGCTACAGTAATCATTTCAGAGCTGACCACCTATGCCAATAGGTGCGGTATAGTGGTTATTTCAGAACTGACCACCTGTGTTAATAGGCTACAGTGGTCATTTTAAAGCTGACTACCTATACTAGTAGGTACGGTATAGTGGTCATTTTAGAACTAACTACTTATACCAATAGGCTATAGTGGTCATTTCAGAGCTAACCACCTATGCCAGTGGGTGCGGTATAGTGGTCATTTCAGAGCTGACCACCTGTGCCAATGGGTGCGGTATAGTGGTCATTTCAGAGCTAACCACTTATGCTAATGGGTGCGGTATAATAATCATTTTAAAGCTGATTACTTATGCCAGTGGGTGTAGTGCAATGGTTATTTTAGAACTGACTATTAAACTTAATACTTAGCAATCCTTAGCTTAGCAAAGCTTACTCTTTATATTTATTGGAATAAAGCTTAGGTGGGGCTAGTTGGCTAGGCCTTCCACCTTAATCCTAAGTTTATATTATAAGCAGGAAGTATTTCTCTCTTTTATTTAAAAAGAAAAACGGTAAAGTCTATCTAGTGTATATATAATAAAAGATGAGTTTAATGGCTGTAAGTTGATTTTTTTAATTCCCTATATAAATAAATTTTCCAGTATAGTTAAAATCGCATTAAAGCTTATTATAGCGTGCTAGTGGGTAAGATGATGTCGGAGGGTATATAAGAAGGGAAAAAAAAAAGTTAGAGTTAGTTTTAACTTAGTAATCTTCAGCAAACTTATTAGTGGTCTTTTATTAATTCGCATCTGAAAATCATTGCTGCAAGGCTTATAGGCCCTATAAGGTAAATTATTGCTAAAATTTAATTAAGTCCCTCTGCTATATGCATATTAAAAGATAAGTTTAATAGCTATGAGTTAATTTTTTCAATTCCCCATATAAATAAATTTTCTAATATGATTAAAATCATACCAGAGCTAACCATAGCGTGCTATGGGGTGATATGATATTAGAGGGTATATGAAAGGGGTATATGAAACCATGGGATTAAGAGGCTTGCCTTGAGATTTCAGCGGTGTGGGCCCTGGAGATATACTTAGGGGGGGCTGTTTGGCTTGCTGGGCACCTCGTTCCTAGGCGTAAACTTCTGTTGGAAAAGTGAACCGTTTCCTTGCTCTGCTGACGGCCCCTTTGGGGGCCCGATTCAACCTGGTACAGTGAGTCCTAAGGCCCTCACGGGTCCCCTGCAAAGGGTATAAATTGGTTGATTCTGGCCGGCACTCTTCGTGAGATGAAGGTCTCTGGGCGGTTCACCCAGTATGATAGTTGTTGATAAGTTGGGGATGGCGGTGCTTTTAGCACTTGCTTATAACAAACCAAACAATAGCTGCGGCGCGGGGCCTTCGGGTCGTGGCAGCCAAAGCGAGTCCCATATCTTGACCGGTTCTTGTTGCGTGGTCTTCTAAACAGCCTAGCAGGCCTAGTAGCCTCGGTTACGGTCGATTTATAGCTTGAACTAAACACGCCGCTAGTGGGAGTGCTTCGGCACGATCACCAGTGGTTTGCCCGAAGGCGTTGGACACTCAGCGCTGGAGGATGGGCCTGGTGGATGGGTAGCCAATGGCTATGCTGAAACTAGGCAACAGGAGATCCTGCCCCCTTGGTGAACGCTGAATAGCTGCAGCCTTGGGAAGCGGTCTCCTCTTGGGGCGCCTAGGCGGCACTCTGGGTGATACCTGTGCCCCGCCGACAGCGCCCTGGGGAACCTGGAAGGGGATAGCGGAAGCCAGCTGTGGCTCCTGCGGCCACGCCGCGGGGGCTGCTCGTGGCGGCGCCCAACTGGTGACAAAAATCTCCTCCGTTGGGCAACCAGCGGCGGGCGCCATAAGGGCCCCTTATTGGCGTTTACGATAGTTACCTAGTTGATTCTGCTAGTAGTTATATACTTGTCTACTCCTAGTTTTCTAAGGTGGTCATTTTGGAAATAATTACTGGAGAACTTTTAGGTGATGGTATAATCAGGCATTGTTACTAGTGGGATTATAATAGGTTTATTTTCTTTTATAAGTAGCAATATAATATGAGGATTATAATAGGTCTCTTCTCTTTTATAAATGGCAGTTAAATATAGGCGTTTAGGTCTTATAGGCTATAAGATTAAGCTATAAAGGTCTAAGCTTAACTACTTAAATAATGAAATTACAAGTGGCTTATTAAATTAATTATTATATATTTGAAAATACTTATTACTGGATAACCGTAATACCTTTAAAGCTAACATATATATGTTAAATTTAGAGCTAATGCCCTTTTAAATATCCTGGTGGTTTATAATAACCTTATGAATCACACAGCCTTATGCTGGTAATGGTTTATTTAAATTCCTACCTTATTAACTTAACGGCTGGGTATTAGCCAGCTATAGTTATAACGGGTAATATAAGGTTTAAGCTTAACCTTAAAGTATAAATCTTTAAAAGGATTAAATGTATTATATCTAAGGAAGGCATTATTAATATAAATTAATAACTTAATAATTTAAAAGTTCCTAGATATAATATATTATTATAAAAAGCTTGATAAATAAGGAGGTTAATGGGTAAAGCTAAGGTATTAGCCTTCTTATTTCCAAAAGAGCATAGTAGGATGTCTATTAATTTAATTAACATATAGCCCCTTTAACCTTTTTAATATATGCTTTACCTTTAGTCGTTTTAGGGTATATAGTGCTAATAACACCTTATAATATTACTGACCTCCTGCTGAGTATTATAGCATCTACGGTTTAAGTGACGTTATATAAGTCTATTTATGTTTGTAAAAGTATAATGGGATATTTACTTGTCTAACTACCCTATAGCCCCTTTATACCTGTCGTATATACTTTCCCCTCAGCCCTTTAAGGTTTACAGTTTAAATGACGCTATATAAGTTTACTTATATCCGTAAAAGCATAGTGGGATGTTTATTTATCTAACTACCTTATAGCCCCTTTATACCTATTATATATGCTTACCCTTAGCCCTTTAAGGACCAACCCTTAACCTAAAAAATCCTAGCTGATTTATAGGTTAATATCTTAGTTATAATTAAGTAGGTATAAGCGTTATATTAACCATAATATAGCGGTTAAAATTCTATATAAACTTATTATTATAAGAAATTATAAGTATTTCTTTAGTAAATCTTTAATCCCCTTGCCTTAGCGGCTAAAGATTTATTAAAGAAGAAAAAGAAGAAAGATAAGAATTTAAAAGAAGTATTTAAGATGGCAATGTTTACTTTTTAGGGGGGACTTTAAATAGCCTTATAGGTAGAATTATTCTATTTATTAATAGTTAAAAGATTAGGGAGGGAATTTAGGAAACCTTATAAACTTAAGATTTAGTTACTTATTATAGGTAAGCTTAATATATTCGCTAGGTTTGTTATAGGTTTATTTAAACTTAAAAAGCCTTTAAAATATAAAAGATACTTCACTAGAATTTTTCTTTTCTTCTTAATATTTAAACTTCTTTTTTCGGCAGCTGGCTTTGCTTATAGGGCTGCCGCTAAAAAAGGTTTTAGGTTATAGGTTATCTTCCTTGGTTGATTTAGAAGCCTTATATGACGTGGGTAGTTGTTTTTAGAATATATTAATTGGTTGATTTATACTTTATCCTTCTTCTTATAACTTAAGCAGGGATATATATAATGCTAACTTTATATTCTTTTTTTCAGTGGATTATATTATTATTATAATTAGTATTTTCCTTATTATTTAAAAAGAGCTTGCTCTTTTTAAGTATAGGATAACCCTGGTAATAATAATCCTTAGGTAGGGATATTAGGCTTACTTAATACCTTGCTTTTAAGGATTTCTCTAGGTTCTTATAAGTTGATCTTATTAAATTAATATTATAAATATATCTATATTAACTTTTTAATTTAAGCAGCAGGAATTTATCCTTAGATAGGTTGGCGCTGACTTAGAGAAGAGGCTTAAGAAGACCGTTAGGGGCCTTCGCGATCTTAGGACCAATATTAGGTTAACCCTCTGGTTGTCGTGCTAAATATCTGATGATCTAAAGGTGTCTAATATACTTATATTCTGCCCCGCGGGCCTATTTTAAAATGGGGTAGAGGAGATTTTAAAGAGGGCTCGGCAAACGATGGTGAGTCCCCTATCTAAAAACTTTAACTAGGTTAAGTTAAGCCAGAGCCTTACTGATATAAGAACTTCAACCAAGTTAAGTTAGGCCAGAGCCTTACTAAGCTTGATTAAGAAGAAGAAAAAGAAAAAGTTAAGAGGAGGGGGAAGGAAGGAAGAATAAAGAGCGACGTGAAGAGGACTATATTAATAAGATAAAGAAGAAAAAGTTAGCAGTTAAGGAATCGTAAAGCCCACGATATCTTAGAAGTATTCCCCTATAAGTTGTAAGTAAGTAAACAATATCTCTTAATTCTTATATATCAAAGCTAATACAACCTAAGCTTTACATCAATCTAGGACTATCAACCCGTTTCTTCCCCGAAGCTCCACATCAATCCAGGATTATCAAGTCTAAAGAGCTTAAAGTATCTGCTGCTCTTAGTCCACAGCTTGGGAAATAAGATATTATATATTAATCTATAACCTGCATTTAAAATCACTATTAATAATAATAACAACCATAACCTACCCATTAAGGGAAACTCATGGTTTCCTTAGGTAATGCCCTTAACTTAATAAAGGTTAAATTATAGGGTGGCGGGTGGTGGGCGCGGTGAGATGCTAATAGCATCTTGCTACCAGCGTCTAGCTGCATGGGGGGCGGTGAAGGTAGTTAGGGGCAGCAAAGGGGTGAGCGAGAAGCTTAAGAGCACCTCTAAGGAAAGGGGCTAGCTGCTATGCCTAAAGAGCCTACCCTTAAAGATGCTTAGGTAAGCCATTCCTTATATTTTAAAGACTCTTGCTTTAAGTTATAATATAGCTCTCTTAATATTAATCATAGGCTATATCTATTTATATATATTATATATATTGGCGTTAAGGAGCTGCTTAAGAATGCTGGAGAGAAGGAGAAGAAGAAGATGAAAGCTAGCCTGCTATGGGAAACCTATGGTTTCCTTAGGTAACGCCCCTAACTTAATAGAGGTTAAATTAAGGGGGGGGCCTACCGTCCTGCCCCCCCTTTAAGGGGTTGGCCGGGGGGTAGGGGGGTGGCAATGCCCTTAACTTATATTAGGGGCGTTGCCACCCCCGATAATTTTTTATAAGCAGCTAGAATCTAAATATGAAGATTATTAAGGTAATGCTTACTCTATCTTATAAGAAATTTAAGAAAAAGAAGAAAAAATGGAGGGGGAGATGGATAGAAATCAAAACTATAAAAGTAATAAACACTATATCCCTTATGATTATATAATCAGCCATTATGAAAATTAACTGCTAACCTTTTATGCTGCTCGCCTCCCTATTATTTACTTTTAATACTACTTATTATATGCATTAATTAAGGAGTTAGCCATAAGGACCCTCTCCTTATCCATCTTATGTGCTATAATCTCAGCATTTAACCCAAGCACTCCCTTATGATGAAGTAACTCATGATAGATATCATGCCGGATCTGGATATAACCTTTCTCAGCCCGGTCCTTTTATAATGGGTATAAAGTCTCCAATAGCGTGATTGTAGGGAAAGGGCTAATGCCTAACCGCTAGACCTGGAGGATGTCCTTTATGGTCTGAATCTATGTCCATGGGAACTTGAACTTATAGCTCCCAGCCTTTGTTCTTGCAATCTCCTCTAAGGGCCCGTAGGTAAGATTTATAGTTATTTGGGAATGGCCTTAAGGTGTAGCAGATGGCTGACTTGTATTAGGTGTTATAGGTGGTGCTATAGGTGATGTAATCTTAGGTAGTATATTTGAGGCTGTGTGGTTGGGAGGCCCTGGGGCTGGTGAGGGGTGGCGTGGGTAGGGAGTATGGCCTAGTGGTTTTGGTGTGGCCTTGGGTAGCTATGGCCGCGGCTGCTGGTATTGGTGCTGGTGCTAGTGCTGGTGGCTTTGGCTAGGCGAGGCTGGTGTTGGGGCTGTGTCTGAGGCTTGGCCTGACTGTGTTTGGTATTTAAATGCGTGGGTATAGGTTGTGTTATACTAGCTTTTCTAAGGAGTTAAGACCTATTGTGTAGTTAAGATATATTATATGCCTTTAAAGGCTTCTAGCTTTAGGTCTTAGTGATCTATCCTCTTCTCTATCCTCTTAAATGTATCTTTAAGATCCTTATACTGGAACTTATTATTTACCTCCTTTAAGTCTATTTGCTTAGCTATGATTAATATGATGGCCTTTATCTGTTTATAATGGCTATGCTGGTGCTATATAGCCTGTTGGTCTTGGACCTATCAATAAGTAAGTAAGGTTAATTATTAAGTATATAAGTAGATATGATATAGAGTATATAGATAGGGGGAGAGGGGGGGCGGGGGGTTGGTCCTACCTATATAGCAAACTCCTCCTACTTAGTAGTGTGGAAGAGGTTATTGCTGAAAATGGGGTGTTTTGGGTATTCCTGTTGTAGAAAGATGGCATCTTGGAGGAAGATATCCCTAAGCTACTCAAGTAGCTTAATAAAGGCAGCAGTAGCCTTGTTGCAACTGACGATATGATGCCTCTTATTAGAGGGGTCTCTGGAGACCCTTAGCCAATTGTTAAGTTTAAGCCAGACCTGAGAATATAGGAATTGTGGTGGGTTGACTTGCTCCCATGGTAGGAAGTAAGACTTTACGTTCTTATGGTTAAACCCTGCAGTGCTCCTCATAAATGCGTATGTAAGGGTGGGTAGATATATGTGGATGGCATCATTTGCATTCCAGCCGCCGGCACGCCGGATCTAGGGGTTGGGCATGCCCCGGCCCTCCTGTTTCCGCGTATTGGATATGCGTGGTAGGTGGGATAGCTTGGTTGAGAGGATGTTAACCCCTTTATAGAACTCCTTAAGGTGCTTCATATGGGTCTGGTAGGCGAGCGACTCCTTCGGCTCCTTGGGTGACCTGCGCATGAATAGCTTGGTCTTATACCACTTCTCTGGGGCTCGGAGGTCTAGGAATAGGTCCGGCCCGTCATCCTCTACCTGCCAGCGGAAGAATAATGAGAATGCAAGCTGCCTAATGGGGCATGCAAAGGGGTCCTGGTTCCTCAGGCAGGCAGTATACCTCGTCTAACCATTCTTATTAGTCTTGCCATGGTCCATCAGCACTACTAATGCCTTTGTATTCTTGGCCTCTAGCGGTAGGTAGAAGGTATCGGCCAGCTTGATGCGGTTCCGGTTGCTTTATCGGAGGAGCATAAAGTCTGCGAAAAGGAAGTTGATGCCGATACGGAAGGCGATCCCAATCTTATGGAGGGACTTAGCACGCTATACCAGTCGTATAAAGGCAGAAACCTTATCTGCAGTATAAACATCCTTGATTGAGTTTGCCAGGCGGTCAGTCCAGGATTCACGCTTATTAGGCGCTGTATCTAGTGAGAGGGTATTAATAAGGGCCTTAACCGCAGCACCGTAAGGGTGTTATGCTGGGTTGATGCAGTTTGCTGTTTACTGGTTGTAGAGGGCAGTGATGGCGCTGATATAGGATATAAGTATGCTCATTCCGGCCTAAAGCTCACTTTGGTAAGGGGAGGATCATAATGTTTCCAGCCTAAGCTCCCCGCCCTCCCCACCTTCCTTGCCCTCCTCCTCCTCCTCCTCCTCCTTATCATTATCCTCCTTTATATCCTCCTCCTAATCCTTATCTAACCACCTATCTTAGCCCCCTACTAATAAGCTGCTAATTATAATAGTATTAAGCTTAATAAGGGCCTGGGCCTAGGCCGGGGCTAGGGCTGGGGTTGGGGCTGGGGCTTATAGCTATAACCGTGGCTTCTTGGCCGTTATAAGATTTGGCTCGCCCTAAGCTTTTCTCTTCTAGCCTACTGCCTTGCCCTTATATAAGCCATCTCTAACCTTACGCGTGAATAGGGCTTGCTCGGCCGCCTCTATAGCCTACCTCTACCATTTGGCCGTAATGCGCTTACCCTTTATTAATGCTTTATTTAAGACCTTAGTTTAGAAGAAATAGGTAAGCTTAATCTGGTTAATTAGGTTGCTGGGCAGGTTCTGGCCTTATATATAACACCAGGGCCACTTATTTAATATAGGTGGGAACTTCTTTTTGCATCAGGCTTATAGGGAGGAGGGGAGGTAAGCGGTATTTAGTATAGGTATAATATATAGAGGATATAAATAAGGCTGATATAATTTACCTTTCATTTAGCTTATAGCTTCTTATATGTTTTCTATATGCCTTCCAGCCTTTTAACCTGCTCTATATATAAGGCTAGGTTGATGGTATAGCGGCATATATCCTTTATGATCCTGTATTATGCCTCTGCTTCTATCTCTGCCCCAGTAGCAGCAGCTGCTACGGCGGCTGCTGCTGCCTATGCCGCCGCCTAGGCTGGATTCTTTCGCCGCCCCTTATATATATCCTTATTTATAGTAGCTATAATTAGCTAGGCTGGGGGTAAGGTAGGCTGGCGGGGCCTATCCTTTAAGCTGATATATATATGATATATATAATATAGTGATGAATAATGATGGGTGGTTAAAGAAGGAGAGGGGAGAGGGGAGAGGGGAGAGGGGGGGCGGTAGGGAGGAGGTTATGGTTATAGCGTAGTATATATATGTTGGGTAAAGGGCTGAGGATAGCTTCTTACTCACATATAGGCCCATATTAACCCTGGCCTGGGTCTTATTTTCCGCGCAGGGGGGGGGGGCCTAGGCGGGATGCATCTTATGTTGTATATGCCTGCTATATATGCAGGAGGGCAGCCTACCCCGAGCCTATCCCCCCCATATGTAGATTAGGGGGGGGGGAAGGTGCGCGAGAGGGCGGCGCGGTAGGGTTAGGGGCGCACCCGGTGCTGGCCTGTGCATGCAGGGTTAGGCCGTCCACTACCCCGACGGGGGACCGTCCACCGGTCCACTGGGGCTGATATACATCACGACAACAGCCTATATTGCAATCGATCATGCACACAGAGAATTCCTTCCAAGCCTGACACTGTCGCCGGTGGAACAGATTCGTGCGACCACTCCGTGACATCTGCCACTGAGTAAGGTCCTCTATGTGATAGCCTCCCTCATTTCCACCGCACATCACAAGACAATGTGCCCGGCATTATCAAACTCTTGATGTCTTGGAGATTTGGGGCCAAGTCGGTCCGTGTCGTCAGGCGTTATAACAGATTACTCGTTTGAAAAAGGACGAACAGAAATGAGGAATTCTGCAATTTGCGACCCATTCAAACGGCACATGGTGCAATTTCACCATTTTATCCGCTTCAAGCTCGGGTGACGCGTCCATAGCACTTGTAGCAGTGAAGCGTCCTAAAAGCCCTATTGACTCCTCGGCTTGCTATGGTAGTGATTGGGGTCCAAGTAAATTGGGGGCCGCACGTCTTGAAAAAGGGTGGTCTCTGCTCCTTCTAACTGGCGTGAGATTTTAGCTAGCACGCCCAATTCGAATACAAAGAATCGCATATTTGCCAGAACCAGTCTTTCCGGTGACGGCCCCAAAGGGTGAATGTTCTGGTTGGTGCGACATGTTGAGCTGAGTTCGCGATGAAGATGAGCCTTACTAGGGATGTTTTGTGTGGTCGAAATTTCATGCCCCCCTGGCAGCAGGACCACGGTACGATGCAGTCCAGTAGTCAATATGGAGTACATCATCCACCAGAAGAGTATCCGAGCGTCGGCTAATGACACCCGATATTAAGGCTCTCAATATGGTTGGCGAAGTGTTCTGTCTTCGGTGCCGACAAATGTGAAAGAGCACAGGTCTCAGGTTTCCAGAGCTTGCGTGCTTGGTCGCCCGGTGATAGATCCGAGCTGACATGATCGTCTTTCCAGTCCCAGGTCCAGCCACGATATTCAATATACTTGAAACGCCAGTCGTCAGCCACTGGGTAAAGAGTGGATGGTCAAGTATGAAGTCGTGGGAGCCGGACTCGCCACGGTCCATTCCGTGGCTCAGGATTGTATCGTCGTCCATGAAGTCTTCGGTACCTATGTCTAAATGATTCATCAAGGGTTGGAGATCAGTATCTCAAGTCAACCATTCTTTGGCTTCTGCAATAATGTCAGTCATCTTTCCTGGATCATTTGACGACTTCTCTCCGTTGCTAGACAGGCACATACGTTGCTTGTACTTATGGATATTTCCAGACTGTTTCATATTCTAGCGAATAAAGCAGCTCCTCCTGTACTGTATTGGAACTCATGGAATCTTGAAGGAGCCTGCTGGATTCTCTATTAGCATCAGAAGAGCCAGTACCGTCTGTGTAGCTGCGGCATTGAGTAGCGGTGAAGTTGCAAATCCCATACGCCATTGCGAAGGCGTTGTAGGCGCCGTCAGTACATGGAAGGAGAGTTTCGAGCCCTTGTGGAAAACCTATAGTAACTCAGTGCGAGGAGAAGAAAATACGTTACCGGTCTTTACTCACAATAGACCAAATCACGATGACGTGCTGCTGGGCCGAGGGCCTCAGTCGGCCTCAGCCGTTGATCTGTCTTGGTGATCGTCAGTACCATTTTGTAACCGTGGGAGGGTTCTGGGAGGCCCGAGGAACGGATGAAAAGGTAGGTAGAAGCTGCAGAGCTGGTCGGCTTCTCGTAGTTAGGCCCAGCCTGCAGGGTGATTCACAATTTCGCGTTCCTCATGGACCCATGGATCATCTTTCAAAGTGGGATTCACAAGCCTTAGCCCCTCTCAACCGTATGTATCTGATATGATCGAACAGGATAGCCATCATTCAACACCTATAATCATTTACTACCATATTTTCCAAGGCGAGGCGTTTGCCATTTAAATCTCTCTCGCCTCACACATCGCGAAGTCGCTTCCAACCCCTCCATAACTCTTCTTCTTTCTCCAATGCCTCTTCTGCCGCCGCCAAAATCTCCTTTTGGTCTTCACGCCCTACGCTGAAGCGAATTTGCTCCGGCTTCGCACCGTACTGGAGTTCTCGTCAGTTATCTGGCACGTTTCTATCGAGTACGAAACGAGATCTGGTCGCACAGGAGTTTGACGCTGCCGACAGGAGACAGATTCACCGTCCGGCGAGATTCGCGACCACCTCCGTCCCACTCGACTTGGCGCTCATGGCGACATCTCTCTCAAAGTGACTTACACTGGCATGATATTCGGTCTCCTCCGGAGTCCGCCCGTTCGCAATGGCGTTGAACGGTAAGGCTAGGGTCAAGTGAGCGCCCAGGTGCGGGCCGCAGTGCAGCTGAAGATTGTCATAAAAGGCCTGCGCCGTTGCGATATCCTCAAATTCCCCGGAGATCAGGCACCCGTAGCCCGGAGTGAAGTCGGGCGTGGGCTTGCGCATGAGGGACTCGTAGTTGTCCCGGGTGTCGCTGGTGGTCGGGAACAGGACCTGCCTGACGGGGGAGTCCGGGTCTGCGGCCTTGGTGGCGAAAAAGTCCGCCAGCGCTACGGCGTTGCGGTTCAAGATCGCGGAGCGGGCGAGGTAGTTGTTGCTATTTGCAAGGAGGGCCTCCGCGTCGGCGGCGAAGAATTCGTTGTGGAATGTGCTGGTCATGATCTGCTTGACGTCGGCATAGAAGGGGGACAGCGGGTTCAGCACGACGCTTCCGGCCATTACATCTGCATAGCCACTGAAAGACTTCGTGCAGGATGTTGTGAGGAAGTCCGTTACGGCGAGGATATCGATATTGCAGAAGGAGCCCACTGTGTCGTCCACCACGACAGGGAAGCAGTACTTGTCGGCGATCTGGCGCAGGCGCTTGAGGTCAATGCTTACAAGGATGGGGTTGCTTGGGAATTCGACAAAGGCGTAGCTGACTGTCTTCCCGTCTTTATAGATGGTCTCCAGGTAATCCTCGATGTGATCGATGACGCCAGTTCCAGCGTCACCGATGTGTTTCATGCCGCTTGGGGTCTCATCGAATAAATGCCATGTGGAATGAAATACTGATCCGAGTACGGGAATAGTTCCGGGACACCGTTGCATGAGAGCCTCGTTGAGCCTGTGGATGGCAGCCATGCCAGTTTGGTACAAGTAGACGTCGTGCGGCTTGACCTTAACCTTCTCGCGGTCCAGCGGTGCTCTGTGCAGTAGGTCGCTGATACGCTTCCGCAACTGTTCGTGTGCTTCCGACCCCGGGTAATATATTAGAGTTGGGATGTCACTAAGGTCACCCGACCACTTTACCTCCTTGAACTCCGTGTCCACGTATTTGAGCAGCTCCTGGGCTGGGCGAGTGAGCATGCCTGTCCCCGTGTTCTGCCAAACCCCGATGATGCCCTTGGTCTTGGCCACGTGATAGATGACACAGTACAGCCTGACATCGTGGATCTCCACAACCTTGAATGAGAAGTCTTCCTCAGAAAGCCGGTGCTCTTTCCTGTGCGGCGACAGAGAATGCTCCTTTTGCATGACGAACGCTGCGGGGTCCGTATACATGAGCAGTCCTGTCATCTCAGGCAGCGCGAGCTTCTGGGCTATGGCTGCGGCGAGCTGGCGAATTGGTCCGAGCGGGACGAAGCGCGGATACATAGACCTCAGTCTTGCGAACATGGTCATGTCACCGTCACGAAACCTCATCGCTGTCTCCCAGCCGGGGATATTGAAAGTGATTGTATGGGGGCCCTCGGGTGGCAGGGAGTGTCCAAACTCGGTGGTGATGGCCGTGACAGACATTTTGAGAATCTCTCGGCTTGATGATTCAGTCCCATGTACTGTGTACAATATTCACAGGTTTTTATTATCTCAATCTCGTAAAGCGGTTCAAATGTCGTGGTGGTCTGACACTTGCGCAACGACTTTAGAACGGGGTGAATATGGCGGATTGTAGGGCATATCGAGGTGATAGTACTTGGCTAGGGGCCATCTGGCTTTTAAATGTCGACATTTACCACTTGCGGGCACATTCCGCTTACATGGGTGGGCATGCTTAGGAGTGTATAAGCGGACAAAGAGGGCAAGGTGTGCACATGCAGTCCGAGAGCGTCGTGATGCTCGTTAGCTTAACGTGCGCATAGTCTGCCAAAGCTATGCCGGCGCAAATCTGCCCTCACTTGGCAATTGAGCTATAGCGGCCCCTAACATGGATCATCGCCGTGCTCGTGAAGCTATTCCTTCAGCCCTTCAGCCCTGAAGTGCCACATTCCCAGACAGAACCAATTAGAACACCAGTTCGCAGATAAGCGCGAAACAATAATTCCAGAGTAGTGTCGGTGCGGATAGTAGTCCACCGTACCAAGCTAATAGACCCCGCAAAATTCATGGTCGAATGTTTACCAGAAATACAGTCAGGTATTCGTGCTCGCGGGTTAGAGATCAACCATGTGACCATGGTAGTTGCGCCCCGACCCGAAGAAGATGTGAACCGCTTCTGCGCTCGATCTTGGCAATATAATCCATGCAGCTTCTATACTCAGCACAATGCAGTAATGTATAAGGGCCATAGAACGTCTGAACCTCCTGTGGATTTCGGGTCGTTCTGCCGCTTGTAGCCAAGTTCAAGTCCCGAGTCAAGATAACATTCTATCTGACAGTGTTTTCTATCTTATGATCATCATCTCAACATCAGATCGATCAATATTTTACGTTGAGAAAGACCAGACGGAAGGGTAAGAACAGTTTGTTATAATCTGGCTTAATCTAGCTTTCGAAAGATGATAGCAAACTTAGCATTCCATCCCAGATCGTACATATGTCAAAGCATTTAGATTCTAGTATAAGTATGATAACCAGTGACAAGCAACAATGTGACAGCAACCAGAGGACCCGCGTATGGTCGCCAAGTAACTCTAAGAGGCCTGTTATTTGAGATCTACTTGCCTGTAGTTAATGCAATAGTCGACAAGCACACTAGAGAAACTGTTGATCAAAAGCGCTTCTCGAACGTCAGGCTTGCCTCGGTGACGTGGCATAAAGTCTGTATTTGTATGACCCGGAGTTCCAGAACAGCACACTCATTCGTTGTGCATGGTAGGGCCAAATTTCGGCCAGGATTCAAACTTGCTGTGATGGCAGATGTCCTTTTAATTGTCTTGCTCCCGTTTGAGCCTTTCCACTATGGAGTGCATATTGTCCACAAAGCTTTAAATGTTAGCAAGATGCCTTTCCCAGAGCTTTTCAGATTATGCTTACATATCTCTCAGTCTTCCGTCTTGGGGAAACAACGCAGACAAAAGAACTTGATTTCGGACCATGTACACGTTGTTCCGGCCCTCGGAATCTTCCAGGGGCTCAGAGACCGGGATGTGTTTCCAGTACTCGGTGAGGTATGACTCTCCCAGCTGGTAGCGTGAATTGCGGAATAGACCTAAGTCAACTGAAGCTCTCCCATCAGCTGGACTCCCGGATTGTGAATAATATGTTTAAGAGGTGTAAAGTAGTGCGTACCTTCGTTACGACCCCAGAATGCGTTGGCATCATACACACACACAATGTCCATGTTGCGTGTATATCTGCAGTTGCCAGGCCAGAGATCGGCGTGCACCAAACAGGGAGTCACCGAGCGGCCATTCGATTCTAACGGGCGCAGGTAGCGAGGAATCACCATATCAAGCCAGTCCGTCTTCAGTGTTCTCAGCCGTTCGTCACGAGGGCCACATTCGCGTTCCTCTGTCTCGAACGCCTCCGTCATCACCCTGGTCCAGAATGATTCCCAAGAAGACTCCCAGGTATTGTTTTGCAAGATGTCTCCGTATGCGGTGCTGGCAGGAAACCCAAACTTACCGGTCGGCGACTTGCCCATGGTGCGAGAGTGCAGAGCCACCACTGGTGCCATGTATTTATCGGGCGATGGGATGACGTCTTCGACCATCTCTATGAAATTCGCAAGGAAGAAATGGGTATCGGGGTTAGACTTGTATGTTCCCACACACAGTGGCTTCGGTGTGAACTCGGGGATTGCGCTATTTACTGCCGTCTCGGAATCCCAAACAGCGCGCATCAGATCGAGTCCAGGTTGGCCCTTTGACACCTGGTCTCCAACTTAGCCATTGTGGGTGATAACAGAGTCTGAAGCTGTTGCATTGTGGCGAGGCACAACCCTTTTGGAAGAAGACCTGAGTGGTCCGATCAGGGAAAGCGACTTCTATTCTAAATGTTTTGCAGAAGTCACTCGGCCCTGCTGCAATTATTGAAATCGGTTTGCCGCCGACTGGGAGAGCTTTGGCATCCCAAATGTCGGCATTTATTTTATGATAACTGATGATTCTCGAGTTGTAGCTTACCAGTGAGTACACTCACGTCGAGCTCTAGGGGGATGTTTCGACCTTCTTGTGCCATCTTGGTTGGCTTACCAAGAAACGGTTGAACAGATCCTGCAGAGGGGAAGGGTTCAAGAGTTTGTCCCCAAGGGCGCCTCCGTTCTTATAGAAAAGGACCCGATTTCTTGTAGTGACTCGCTCTCTCTCTCTTCTGATCTGTCTATAGATCACTGTCACCCCCAGCCTTTTGAGACTGGTCAGCCTTTTCGGCCGATAGCGCAGTTGGCCCTGTCACAATTCTGCTCTCTTGCGAAGCGCCGTTGACACGCCATTGGTCCTGTGTCATATGCGTGTTGGCTGCAAGCCCTGAGAGTGACTGCGCCGTTCTGGTGATCCATCGCGTCCCAAATTTGGACGGAAATTATAATGACTTAGCGCCATAGTTGTTACGGATCTGCCTCTTCTCATCAATCTCATCAAGCCTGTCCTGACCATCCCAAACATCAAATCGGGAGGTCGAGACGTCCATTCATTTCCACCCTGTTCTGATGCTGGTTTGATCTCAAATGTCTCTAATACATCCACAGAAAAGCACATACAACAGGATTCTGGTATGGTAGACGACTTTTGCCCATAGGGTACGTAAAATGTCATGGAGAGGGATATTCCACGTAGGCAGTCCAAGGTAGCATTCAGACTAACAGAGGCACCATTCACCCCCCTTCCCCACTTTGCGTCACCGTGATTGGCGCCGTCTGGTCTCCCGAACTATCCCGTTCCGGTACTTACATCGACCTCACATGTTCTCCTGATACGTAGACACTACTCATTGCGTGTGAATCTAATCTCTTACCACACGTAAACTTCAGGGAAGAATCCCCAGCCTTACAAAATGCCCCCAACAAAGTCCAAGATAGTAATCGCCTTCGACCTCTACGGGACAATCCTGTCCACCGAGTCCATCGCAAAGGACCTGGCCACCCACCTCAACATCAGCGGGTCCAAGGCCCAGGCCGTCGCGGCAAAGTGGCGCCAGTACCAGCTCGAGTACACATGGCGCATCACCGCCATGGGCACGTACAAGCCCTTCGACAAGATCACCCGCGCCGCCCTCCGGCACGCGGCGGCAGAGCTCGAGGGGATCGACGTCTCGGACGAGGCGGCCGAGCGGCTCATGGCCGCCTACGACGCGCTGGCCGTGTTCCCGGACGTGCCCGCGGGGCTGAGGGCGGTGCAGCAGAACCAGTGGGGCAGGGCCGGTGCGCTGGATGTCGAGGCCGTCATTTTCAGCAACGGCACCGAGAGGATGCTGAGCACCTCGGTCGGGTCGTCACCTGACCTGAAGCCGTTTGTGAGCGGGGGCGGCGGCGGCGGCAGTGGCGGGCTGTTCAAGAAGCTCGTCACCGTCGACGAGGTGCGGACGTACAAGCCCACCGCCCAGGCCTACAGCCACCTGCAGGCCGAGGCTGACGAGGACAACGACGCCGTGGTGTGGCTCGTCAGTGCGAACCCGTTCGACGTGGCTGGGGCCCGGAGCGTCGGGCTGAGGAGCGCGTGGATCGACCGCGCTGGGACCGGCTGGGTTGACCGGCTTGGAGAGGCCATCTTCGGGGTCGGGGATGATGTGCGCAAGCGACGTGCGAGGCCGACTGTCATCGCCAAGGGCGTGGACCAGGCAGTCGAAGAAATATTGAAGATTGGCATATGACGAGGGCGTGGGAATGAAGCGAGGTGATGTGGGTGAATATGCTAGGTTTTTTTTTAACTATCTACCTGACCTCATAATTGATAATACTACTCGAAACCGCACTATTGTCCGCCCATTCCAGTTGACAAACACCCGCAAGGAAACCCGATCCAAGAATATGCAGTATCTCCACAAGGAATCACACGAGCCGCGCCGGGAAAATGCGAAGCTTACCACCAATGCCGCTCATATCCCTCAAAGGCGAAATTCGCAATGACAGCAAGCACGAGTGTCGAACACAGAAGCGATGGACCCCACCAGTCGTAAAACTTGGCCGCCTTACGGGCACGAATTGACCGGCTTCGGTAGACGTACGTCCCAACCGAGTACAACAGGGCCGCGATGGCCACAAGGGTGAATATGCCCGAGACGACGAAAGAGATTTTGCTCGGCTTGTTGCCGAAATTAAGAAGCGTAGTGGCGATTGTTCCGATATAGATAGAGAATTCGAGCTATTCGGGGTCAGTACATGTGTCTCAACATAGCTCTCAAGAGATAATAGGAGTGTGTTATGGACATACCCAGTTGAGGAAGGTCCTCTCAGCCGCGAAGTAAACCTTGGGTTCCACCCTCACAGGCACGTATATCTTCTTTCCTGGGGGTGCAACAAACTTCTTGTTCTGCACCTGGGTCGTCCCGTACAGCGCGATGGTCCTCTCGTGCGCCGGGATTTCGCTCCCAGACCTCAGGCTATTCACAACATCACCTAGCTTGGACAGGCCACGGCCAGCAGCCTTCGCTTTGGTCTGGACCAGTGTGGAGGCATACGTAAGGCCGCCAACTCTTCGGGCCTCTTCCAACCGGTCCTGCTCCTCCTCTTCTTCGTCCGATTCGTAAAGCTCGTAAGCGTCATCATTCGCGGGCAGAAGTCGCGTCTGATCTTCTATATCTGTCGAGCCATCGGCTTGTGCTTGGCGGAGCCTATGTGCCACCGCAGCCCCGTGCGCGCCAGTCTCTGGTGACAATCCGTTGGATGTGCCGCCATTGTTGATGTTCTCTTGGCCTCGTGGATCCGTCCTTGCCTCCTCATCATCCGAGTCGAAATCGTCATCTTCGTCCTCCGAAGTGCCCGTAGTACCCGACTGACCACCCCGCTGGATGCCGAAGTTGTGTGTGGCAGGCTTGCGGATGTCGACGTCCATCTGGGGCAACCAGAAGGGCAGCAGTTTGATGTGATCCGGGAAAAGGGTAGCACAGCCGTGGATGAACTTGGAAAACTTCGGTACAGCCTCCACCAGGTGACTGGAGACTAGTTGGCGCACCCATTCTGGGGCCTGCTGACCGGCCTGTGTTTGAAGCTTGACCTCCAGCACCGCATAAGGAAACCGGCAGATGTCTTCGGGCGGCAGCTGGGAGAAGGGGTAGTCAACGCCAATATCCATGCGACGCCAGTTATCACCACTCCTTTTCCGACCTTCCAAGTTGTCTTCGCGGATTAAGGTCAGGTCCGAGTCGAGTGAGATACGGACTCTGGCGTCTGCCGGAAGCTGGAAGGCTGTCCGGTGGTAGAAGCTTCGGCAGACGGGCTCATATCCCTTTTTCAAGACTTCCCATTGTACCTCTTGCGCCAACTTTTCATCCTCGTCATATGCGGATTGCGGTTTCTTGCCCGTCTTTCGCTGCTTCTCCATGACAGCTGCCGGGAGCATTTCACCCCTCATGTACGGGTTGACCTGCTTCTCGCGTACCTCAAACCGGGCTTTGACGGACTTTTCGCCTGTCCAGTCCTCACGATGAGTCTTTCTCTCGACGTATATCTTATCAGTGCTCATGCCGCCATACCATCGCAGACGGATAGCCTCGGCTCCTTCTGTCTTCTTGAGCCGGCCCTCGTACAGCTCCCAGGTGTCAGGGTTGTCGTAGTAGATTGAGGTAATAGCAGAATCATCCGGGTGGAACTCTTTATTAGCGTTGAAGACTAGCACCGGCAGGTGCTTGAGGATGATGAGCTTCACTTCGGTGATATTGTCCGGGTGCACCCAGTACTTGGTCGTGTTACGAACAAAGTTTGCCTGGCTCCCACCAGCGGCGCTGTCACCTTTAATCGGATTGCCTCTAGTGCGGACGATGTCGTAGAGCTTGGACAGGTCAACCAGCAGCTCGTCGTGGTTGTCCTTGTAAAAAGGCTTCGCTTTCATGCGCGCCTCGAACACGGGTCGTATATGCCAGCCGGTTATCTTGTCGTGCTTCTTCATGATCTTGTAGAAACCGGTGTAATTCAGCTGGATGAACTTGGCCAGGTCGTTGACGTCGGCGATGATGTCGCTGAGGTCTTCCTCGAGCACCATGAACTCCTCCTCGGATGGGCCATCCTCGCCGGCTCGGCGCTCGTTCAGCCTCGAGACAATGTCATTGACGTCGCGCTCGCTAGCCTGGATTCGACGTTGGATCTCAATGGTCTTCAGTTGTTGTTTCTGGTAGACCTTCTGCAGCTCTCCTTCGAGTCGGTATACGAAACGACTCTCGTCATCCTCGGTCCACTGCCGCTTGGCCTTTCCTTTGCCTTTCCTGGCCCCTTTAGCGCTATCGCCTTGGGCGTCTTGTTCGACGAGAGGGCCGCTGGACTTCTTAAGGTCGGCCTTGAGCCCCTCGTAGTCGATGTAGTACCACTGGTACTCCTTGATAGCGCTGGAGCGCAGCTGCTCTCCGAACTTCATGACGACGACACCGGGCGGGATGCGCTTGAAGGGCCTTGAGTAGGTCGAGGTCGAATGGAGGCGGCTGGACTGCCAGGTGGTTCTGCTTGTCTTCAGATCGCGGATAATCAGCATCGGCGCATGACGGTAATGGGGATGTCACACAAAGTTGTCTGCAGTAAGGTCCTGTCGCCAGGCAGTGGCTATGGAATTGAAGAAGGACCGTGCAGTGGGGGAAATAGGATTTGAGTGATTAGAGTTGAGATGGCAGACGGACTGCTTGGTCGCAGTCCAATGGCATTCCTTACCTCGAGGAGCGAGAAAAGAAACAGGACGGCAGGCGAGGCAATTGGAGAGGGAAGCCTACCTAGGTAAACAATAGCAAAACAAAACAGAAGACTAGCGATCAAGTAACAAATCAATATCCCTCACGTTATAGAATCTTGAACGGTACAGCTCGTCCGGCTCCAACCTCCTCAGCAGACCTAGTGGAAGTTTATGCCGGCGCGGAGCTTAGGAGGAAGGCGCGTGTGATAATAGCTGGGTGATGAGGCTCCAGCTGCGGATGGACGCAGCAGCAACTGGATTTGCCGCCATGTGACGCTGGGCCTGGGTGGTCGGAGGCGGCCCCCACTTGGTCTGGGCACGTTGTGGCCGGTGTTGTTGCAATTGGCCAATGGGCGCCAGCTCCCCTGTCCCTGTGCTTCCTGTGCAGTGTGGGTTTCCGTGTCGACTCACTCCATCGGCCACGGCTGGTAGCCGAGACGGCAAAAAAGTTGGAGGGGCAGCTTCGCAGATCCAGACCTCTTTGCGGTGTTTGCTCGTGTGCTTGCGTGACCGTGTTCGTGAGACGTGGGACTGAAAGCAAAGAAAGACGGAGACGCTCTTTTATGAGCTACTAGGCTAAACCGCTTTTCTCACCGAACTGCATTTTCACCACAGCCCATCGTCTCGAGCATCCGAAGCTTCTCGGCGCCCCATCGCGACAATGGCGTCCTCCGCCAGCGAGCGCTTCGACGAGTCCATCTCCGCGCGCATAACCCCCGAATGCCCGATCGACACCTCCGAGATCCTCCTACGAGCATGGCAGCGTGACACCCCGGCCATCAAGAAACTCTTGGACGCCCCAGGAAAGGCATCCGTACAAGACCCCAAAACGGGCGAAACGCCGCTGCACGCCGCGATCCGGTCTTGCGGGCCCGCTGCGGACCCGGAGGCGGACCCGGAGGCAATCGAGAAGGCCAAGGCCACGGTTCAGGAGCTGCTGCTCTGGGGCGGGATATGGAACGACGTCGATGACCACAACGAGACACCAGGGTGCGTCGCGCTTAGGCTGGGTCAGACTGAGCTGTACGAGTTGTGCGTCCAGGCCGGCGTGCGCGCGGAGTTGCTGTTCGGGCTACTCGATGGGTACGAGGAGCTGAGCTCCGGGTCCGAGGCGGACGACGACGAGGACATGGCGGAGGCAGGAGAAGAGGAGGAGCAAGCCCATGTCGAGGTCGAGTACGACGGCCCCACCGGCGCACCAGAGGACGGCGACGACGCGCCCGAGCTGGTCGAAACCGCACAGCCCAAGTTCGAGCCGCCCAAGCTCGACGCCGACACCGAAGTCAAGAGCGAGAAGTACTTGCGGTCCAAGCTGACGTATTCGGACGGGAAGCTGGTGGACGACGACGGCAACGGCGTCATGATGGCCTGGGAGACGGACATTATGCGACGCAGCGTTGACGCCCTGCTCCCCGGTAAGCCAGCCGGGAAGAGGATCCTGAACATCGGTTTCGGCATGGGCATCATCGACAGCATGTTCGCCGAGACCAAGCCCGCCAGGCATCACATCATCGAGGCGCACGAGGAGGTCCTCGAGCACACATCCTCGCCCGAGTCGAGCTTCGGCGCCGGCTGGGAGGCCAGCGGCCCGGAGGAAGGGGCCTACAAGATACACAAGGGACGGTGGCAAGATATCGTCCCTGTGTTGCTGGAGCACGGCGAGGTGTACGACGCGGTCTACTTCGACACCTTTGGGGAGGATTACAGTCAGCTGCGAAAGTTCTTCACAGAGTACATCCCCGGCTTGCTGGACCAAACCGGTATCTTCGGCTTCTTCAATGGGCTTGGTGCTGATAGGCGGGTCTGTTACGATGTTTACACCAAGGTCGTAGAGATGCACATGGCCGATGCAGGCATGGACGTGGAGTGGAGCGAAATTGACGTAGACTTGAAGGGGTTGGAGGAGGCTGGTAAAGGCGAGTGGGAAGGTGTCAAGAGGAGATATTGGACACTGGACAGTAAGTTTGAACAGATGCGCTTCCGAAGTATTCTTTGTCTTGAATTGGCCGGCACCTCTAACGTGGTTCTATCTCAGAATATCGGCTGCCTACTTGCACCTTTTTGGGCTGAAGAATTGCTCCTGGCTCAACTCGAATCCTGGAACTGTGGTTGGATCCAACAACCACCACCTTTTTAGGTATTGCTGTGACCTTTCCAGGGCCTTTCAACTGAGACACCAAAATGCACCGGGAATCGCAAGAAAAGAGAAGGCCCCACGAAACGCAGAACCATCTAAGTGAAGTTCTCAGGGTGCAGAATTCCAGCGATGTTGCCCTGGTTGACCCGCTTCAAGGTCAGCGCAGCAATCAGTGCGGCACCAACACCGGAACCATCTTCGGCAGCGAGGATCTCGATGGGGTCCTCATCGTGCTTGTTGGCCTTGGCGGGCCAGTCGAGGATCTCGCGGAGGGCCTGTGCGCCACGGGCCTTGAAGTGAGGGTATTTGTTGAAGACGGAGCCGTCAGCGCCAACGTGGCAGGACTGGTAGCCCTTCTTCTTGCAGATGGCAGCGACACCGCATGCAGACAGGCGGGCAGCACGGGTGCCGATGAGCTCAGCCGTTCTGCGGACGAGCTCGAGCTCGGGCCCGTTGGGCTTGATGTCCAGCTTGTCAAGGAAGAGATCAAAGGTCTCCTGAAGGTTCTCATAAGGGTCACTGTGGGTAGGTGTTAGCACATTGAATGTACAATAAAGAGCCGGAGGGGCAGTACGTACTCCTCAATGGTAGAAAGGAAAGACGAGTCCAAGCTGTAAGCCTTGCGGAGCTTTGCGATGTCCTGGCCACCAAAGATGTGGCAGTCGTGGTTGTCGTGCAGATCAACAAGGATCAGACGGAAGATCTCGCCCAGGTACAGACCTGCGATCATCTTCTCAAAGGCCTGCTGACCAGGGCGGGGAGAGTCCTTGTCTACGATGATGTCGTACTTGGTGAGAGGCAGGACCACGTGCTCGTTGTCGAAAGCACCCCACTCGCAGTTGATGGCCATGGGGCGGTCGGCAGGCAGGTTCATGTGAGCCAGCTTAGGAATGGCGCCGCAGTCCTCCATGTAAGCGGCATTGCAGCCAGTACCAAAGATGCAGCCAATCTTCATCTTAGTATCGGTGTAGGCAGAAGCAATCAAGGTACCGGTGGTGTCATTGATCAAAGCCGAGAGCTTGATAGGCACTCCCTTTTGTGGTGTGTTAGTCGTATGTATCATGGTAAGAGAGGAAGGTCGACTCACCCGGTCAGCAAGGGCCTTCTGCAACATGGGGACGACATTCTTGCCCTCAACACCAGCAATATCGAATCCCTTGGTCCAGCGCTGGAGGATACCCTCATCGATATAGTTCTGGGTGGCGGGATAGGAGAAAGTGAAACCCAGGGGAAGCTGCTTCTCGAGCTTGACGCCACCGTGGTGGGTCTCGATGAACTGCTGCAGGCAGTCTGCAATGTACTCCCAAAGCTCCTCGGACGTGCCAGTCTTCAGCTCCTCAGGCATACGATACTTGGACTGGATGATGTCGAACTCGGACTTCTGGTCTGTCAGGGTGATCTCACAGACACGCAGGTTGGTGCCACCCATGTCAAGGGCCAGGTAGGTGCCCGTCTCGTAACCATCAGGGAAGGCCATCACCCAGGTTGGGTTCATGGGCTGTTTGTCTGTCAGTCAGTCTTTGTGGTGCTAATTCTATGATTAGATTCAAAGTGAAGCTCACAATGCTGCCGCCCTCGACACTGAGACCTGTTACACAAACGAGTTAAAAGAGAACTTCGTATATAACCAGAGCGTTGTTATTGACTTACCCTTCTCGAGCTCCTTCACAAAGTGGTCGGTAATGGCCTTCAGCTTGTCGGTCTTGACCGTCAGCTGCTCCTCCAGAGCCTTGATCTCTGCCAGAAGGCTCTTGGGGACATCCATCATGGAGCCTATAGTATCAGGCGAATCGCGAACGAGGTCAGTGTCCATGCTTGCAAGTGGTATGCAGAAAGATAGAGGAGACGCTCAAAAGCACAAACAACGAACTTGCAGAAGAGTGCCTGTGGTGATGAAAGGAGTGGACTGTCTTGGTCCTGGGGGAGAGGGCCTTGTCGTGGGGTGGAAAAGGTGGCATATGGCTGTCTAGCGCCATTTTGTTGATGATGCTGGCTACAGACTGAATAATGTGCAATTGACTGGTTTGGTGAACAGATGGGATGAGAACCTGGCAAGTGAAGGAGGGCTGGGAAGGCTGGAAAGGCGGGAAAGGCCCGAGTGATCTTTTCAAGCCTATGGTTGTTTGATCTGGGGAGGTTGAGCAGGGCCTGGAGGTCAGGATGTGAGGTGGGACAAGGCTTCACGAACGAGGCATAAAGCTGTTCTAGGAGAAGCTGCTCTAGGAGAACGATGCGGGCTTCTCATTCTCCCAGGATCCGGCTCACCAGCGATTCCAAGAGTGTATCTCAAGGAGATAGATTGATCTGGGAAGCCGTGACACACTCCTTTCTGGGGGATATGCTCCTTCCCACTCGGGTGCAGAACAAACCAGTTGGTGACCATTCTCCCTGCCCGTCTCCCCCGTTTTACTCGTTGATTCCTCATCTCTATACCCCATCAAACGCCTCAAACAGCCTTGCGGATGCAATGGATCACAATCCAACATATGGCTCCCAACACGAAAGATTGATCTCCGGTGCAGACACAAGCAGAGCGGCAAGGAAAGCATTGCAATGTGACGTACCGGTTCCCTTACGGGACGGCGGCTTCTTGGGACCCAGTCCGACCATCTTGACTGCTTGTGCTGTGTTATGATATTATCCAAAAAGAAATGCCGTGAGGCGGGGGTCTGGACCGAAATGTGAAAAGATCCGTCGTTATCCAAAGAGGGACAAAAGTCGAAAGGTACACAGTTCAAGGCTTATTTATGGCGGCGAGAAGACGAGGTTGAGGCAGGCCAGTCGATCCGGACCTCAGTCAGGTTCAAGTAGTCTGGGCCTGGGGGCAGGGAGGCGGTCAGAGTGGGTCCCCTAAGCTCTGGCAAAGTAACCCTGACTTGAGCTCAGATTCTGATGGGAGATGTCACAAATATGGACCTTTTTGAGATCCAGAGAGATTGTCATTCGAGAGTGAATTATACGGTTACGTCGGAGATGCATATGAGTTCACGTGCATTGGATGCGAGTCCTTTCGTTTTCCTTCCTTCCTTCTTTCTCTTCAAATCAGTCACATGATGTCCGAACTCTTCGATGCCCGAAGGTTCCTCTCGCTTCTGTCTACCATGGTCCGTTCTTGAGGTACAGGCCCCCTATCTCCAATGAACGGGCGGGCAGAGGCTACCTATACCTAGGGTGAGCTTGGCCCGCTCTGCCCCGACGACTGGGTTCTCTGTGGTGCCAACCCCGACGAGGCGTTGGACGAACACTGACCTACGAGGTGCTCCAATCCGCAGCCCTGGCACCCAAGCTCTGCTGCAGCCTGTAGTAAGCTCAGCCTATGAACTCAGGTACCTTGTCCAGGTACCTACCTCCTACCTACGCACCTAGTAGAGACGTTCTTAGCACCCGTGTGAGAGCCGCTGTCACTACCGGAGTCTCCCGGCATTTTACCCTCCCAGTACCGGCCAGCAGATCTAGCGAAAGCAACGCCAGGCTCACCAATTGAGTGTGGCGGATACAGGAAGAGCCTGCGGTATAATATAGACTATATGCTCAACCAAATACCCAGTAATCCCAGCACCCCAAGGCCAGACAGCCCCCGGTTGTTGGGGATCGACGTAGCATGAATGAAGGGGCGTCTTCAGACCCGGGAAGCAGCGGGAGGCGAGAACGACATCGACGAAGTGTCTGGGTGGTCTGGTGGTGTGACTCTGCCCAGGTGTCGAAGCAAATGGACTTATGGTGGTCTGGATTGTTGAATTTTGAGACCCCGCCATACCATGACCATCTCAATTGCTCGCTGAATTGGGAGATCCCCCACCTTGTCTCTTCGGCTCGGCTCTCACACCTTGGCAGTCGAGCAGAGGTGGTAATAGAGCTATGTCATACCACCGGCCTCTGAGGCGCCTGGGGCGCATGGGCCAGTTTGCGAGACTAGCAGTTGCCTGCCGGATACTACCTTATCTGCGTTATCATCACGTGTAACGAGCGCTAGCTCCCGGCTTGGCGGCTGTCGAAACGCGGCATGAGCAGCAAGCAGCATGGGAGCTGTTAGCAGCAACGTAATCTTTTTGGGGGAGCTCCAACGGCGAGCTGTCCTTTGGTTCCCGTCGCAGAATCCAGGGTCAGTAGTCCAAACAAGGTGGTCTACCAAGGTGGTGAAGGAAATAAACACTACGTTATCAATGACCAATTGATCCCGCTGCCTTCTGATTCCTTTTTTTCCTCATCTTGTTCCGGGTTGCGCCACCACATGAGAACTCGATTTGCGCTTTCCAAGATGAAGTTCTCAGCCCTGCTGCCAGCACTGGCTTCGTGCCTGTCGCTGGTGTCTGCCGAATCCACAACCACCACAACTTCCAAGGTCAACCTGCCCGCCACCTTCAAGCCTCCTCAGGTCTTCAAGAACGCCAATCTCGTACATATCCTCCAGCTGGAGAAGAACTACGCCAAGGAGTTGATCAACACCAAGATCGAGAACATAGCAAAGGAGCCTCAGGATGAATACTTCCTGCCCTTCACACCAGACCAGATGTCAAGGGTCGGAGGGTTCGAGGTCAAGGACAAGAAGAACACCGAAGCCGGCCCATTCAAGGTTGAGGCTGTGGAATTTGACCCGGAAAGGTAAGGATAGACCGGAACGCTCGCCCTCGCCAGTAGATCACAATGCGCTGACTGGTTCCGTCCGCAAAGCACTATCCAGTACTACCGTATCAAGTTCCCCGAGCCCCTGAAGGCTGGCGGCGAGCAGACCCTCTCCATCTCCTACTACTACACCTCCGCCTACAGGCCTCTTCCGGCCTCCATTGGCCAGGATGACAAGCAATTCCTGCAGTACCAGTCGACCGCCTACGTCCCCTCCGCCTACACGACGTCGAAGCAGAAGACGGAGATTAAGCTTCCCTCGTCCAACGTCCCCGACTACACCAAGCTCCCTGGCAGCGGCGATGTCTCCGAGTTCCCCCAGAAGCAGGGTTCAAAGCTGACCTACGGCCCGTACGAGAACATCCCCGCCGGCGCCGAGCTCCCCATCGAGGTCCGGTTCGAGTTCAACAAGCCCGTCACCCACATCTCCGACCTGGAGCGCGACGTCGAAGTGAGCCACTGGGGCGGCAACGTTGCCTTCGAGGAGCGGTACACCCTGTACCACCGCGGCGCGAACCTCTCCTCCCTGTTCAACCGCGTCAAGTGGCAGCAGCAGCAGCACTTCAACCCCAACAGCTACGCCCTGAGCGACCTCACCTTCCCGCTCGCGCCCAGCAGCCTCGACCCGTACTATTACGACGTCATCGGCAACGTGTCCACATCCAGGTTCCGACCCGGCAAGCGTGAGAATCTGCTTGTCACCAAGCCCCGTTATCCCATCTTTGGCGGCTGGAAGTACCCCTTCACCATTGGCTGGAACGCGGACGCGAAGGACTTCCTGCGCAAGGCCGCCGGTGGTGGCTTTGTGCTCAATGTGCCCTTCCTAGATGGTCCCAAGCAGGCAGAGGGTGTCGAGTATGAGAACGTTGTCGTGCGCGTCATTCTGCCTGAGGGAGCTGAGTAAGTTGTGGCCCCATTACTATGCCGGAGGGCGGTTCTAATCGAAGTTCATAGCAACGTTAAGTACTACACCACCGTCCCTGAGTCCTCCATCACCAGCGCCGATGTGGAGATCCACAAGACCTTCCTGGACACCATCGGACGGACTGCACTGATCATCAAGGCGCGTAACCTGGTGGATGACTTCCGCGGCCGCGAGCTTATTGTTTCCTACGACGTCCCATTCCTGGTCAGCATTCGCAAGCCTCTTGTGGTATTTGGTAGCATGGTGGCTACGTTTGTCGCGGCATACGTCATTGGAGGTGTGGAATTGAAGTTCTCGAGCAAGTCTGCGTAGGTGTGAGGAAGGCTTGGGGCGCGTAGATAAAACGTGCTATTTCTCAAATCTCCACAACGCCGCACTGAGAAATCGCTTGTAAAGGGGGCAAATAAAGCTGGCATGTGTTCGAAATGAAGCGTGGGTGACTCGACAGGATGGGCAGGAGTCTCTTGACAGAAAAATTGTATTTAGGCATCGTCTCATTGATCGCGTTCCGGGGCAGAGATTACAGCGGTATATGGAAATGACCAACCCAAACATCCAAAACGCCATTTGTTGCGAAAGCACACAAATCTAGACAGGACCGTCACGAGCCTTAAACAACAGCTGTGACTCTCCGGATGCTCTTCCTTGCGCCATCGCCAGAGACCGTTATTGAGCCATCCATCTCCAGCGCGCGCACGCTTTCGGCGAAGTCACTCGCCTCGACAGGCACACCTGTGTTCTCGCTGAGCTTTCTGACGACCTCAGCATACTTGACGGTCTGACCACCGGCGGTCAACTCGTCGAGCAGCTGCAGCACTGCGTTCTTCATATCCTCCTTCCTCTGGCGGTCAGCAGAGCTTGTTCCTTCGGTCAAGAGGGACATGTCGATGCGGCCCTGACTGTCAGTTGCCGCCGTCTTGAGCGCAGACTTGATCAGACGGTTGGCCTCCTGCACATCCTCACGGGTGACCTCGGTGGCCAGTCGCATCTTTGCGTGCGCCTCCGCAAGCCGGATCATGGACTCGAGCTGCCGAGTGGTCGCAGTGATACGCTTCTCAGCGGAGCGTACGTCTTGGCCTAGCTTGCGCATCTCAATATACGCCTCAACCAGCTCTTGAGCTGCGGGCTGAGTGATAGTAGGTTGGATGTTGGCGCGGGCATAGGAGATATAAGATGTGAGGAATTCGACGGGCTAATACGGTTAGTCGTATGGTTAGGCAAGAGGTTGGCATACTTTGACTCACCAGAATGTCGTTCTTAGACTGGGCAGAGTGAGGTGTATCCTCCAGATACATAGACATCAAGTGCTTTGCCAGTCGTCTGTCGTTCTTCTCATCAACACGGTCCAGAATCAAGTACACCAGATCGAAACGAGACAGCAGCGTTGGAGGAAGGTCGATGTTTTGTGGCACAGGCAAGTCAGGGTTGTATCGACTGCCGATCGGGTTGGCCGATGCTAGAATGCTTGTCCGGGCATTCAGAGTGGTGATAATACCAGCCTTGGCAACAGACACTGTTTGCTGTTCCATGACTTCGTGCAACACGGAGCGAGTAGACTCGGACATCTTGTCGAACTCGTCAATGCAGCAGACACCACCATCTGACAAGACGAGGGCACCCGACTCGAGCACCAGTGATCGCGTTTCGGGATCGCGTGTAATGTATGCCGTGAGACCGACGGCAGAGGAGCCCTTGCCGCTCGTGTACACACCACGAGGGGCAATGCGGTGCACGTACGACAGGATCTGTGACTTGGAAGTAGATGGATCACCACAAAGCAGGACATTGATGTCACCACGATACTTGGGGCTGCCGCCCTTCTCAAAGCTCTTGTTGGTGCCGCCAAAGAGCTGCAACAGGATTCCCTTCTTGACGTCGTCCATTTCGTAGACTGATGGTGCAAGAGAACGTGCCAGAAGGTCGTAGATGTCGCCACGAGCGGCTGTCTCTTTGATCTTCTCCTCCTCTTCTGGGGTCACCTTGCGTGCCTCGTCCATTCCGGATGGGTTGTCAGTCTGGAGTTCTTCGTCGTCGTCCAACTCAAGGGTAGTGGTATCGGCCCCCATTCGCTTGCGATCGACCTTTTGCACGTGCAAGACATCAACATACGTCTTGTGGATGCTCTTGATAGCCCTTTGTCGCGGATTGACACGAACAGGGCTGACCCTGAAGATGCCGGTGATTTGTACCCTGTCACCAGCTTTGCAGAAATCCACCAGATCGTCGTACACGCATACAGAAACAGAGTGCGGGGTCTGACCGGCTGGCACAGCATCTGGGGTTTCTTGCAATTTGATGACTTGCTTGTCTGCAAAGTTGCAGCGGTTGTGAACAATTTGCATGGAGTTCTTGGAGCCGCAGCGTTGCCGGGGGCACTCTGTGGGTTCTCGAATCTTGCCACGGTCAAGAGTGACAAGCAGACCATGGTTGCATACACTGCACTTGAAGAATGCGTCCTTCATGTCCGGAATAACAGGGGTTGTCCTGATTACGAGACCCTTTATTTGGATCATCCTGTCCATGTCTGAGGGGTTCAGATCTCGGAGGTTGGTGGTCTTGTCCATTCCATATGGGCGCACCATGTAGATGGTCTCAGCGACTTGATCCTCGAGTGATGCCTCCCTCTGGGCTGCAGGGCGAGGTGTCGGAGCGTCCTCAGGACGGTCCGAGCTGGGGATAGCTGGCTCGGAGCTTTGCGAGGCTTGTGGCGCGGAAGTGTTCTGGCTCCGTTGCCTGGCCATCTCTATGCGAGCAAGCTCAATCATCATGTCATGGACAGACTGATCCATAATAGGAACCAATTCCTGCGGGTAGGCCTGGAGCTGGTACCACAGCTTCTCGGTCTCAGGGTAGGCTTTCAGATCGTGGACATCCAAGTACAGCTTGCTCGTTCCAAGTGCCAGCATTGTCTCCAGTGCCTCCCAGTAGCATCTTGTTTGGTTTTCCGGAGCATTGACGAGCTCATCTGGCTGATTCTCCTTGATGAGACGGTACTTGATTTTGTAATTTCTCAAGAAGTTCTTGAAGGCGTTGAACGTGTCATCGATGGCAATGGTGGTTCCCCATACCAAGCTCTGGCTTTGTCCACCCAGAGCGTCGGCGTCTGATGTGCCGGGGTTGTTGTTGGAAAAGGTAGCAGCGTCGGAGACTGGTGCGTCTTGCACGACCCGACCATCGGAGCCAAGAACGATGCGACGCGGAGGAACGGGTGTCCTGCTAGAATACTCGGAATGAATATCACCGCGTCTTGAACGAGGAGCCCTTCTGGAAGAGTCGACGAAGAGGCCACTGCTCTCGCTTCGTAAGTCCGTTTGGGGGTGGCCAGGGCTTGAACTAGGATCATAGCGAACAGGTGAAGAGTCTGCTTATATGTCAGTAAGAAAAGCTCAAGTTCCAGCAAGTAGGGGGCAGTCCTACCACCAATGCGCATGCCGCTGGCTCGTGGGGTACGCTCGCCATCATTGATTGTCTGAGATTCTGTCTGCTGGCGCAACGGGGAGCTCGGCGCAGGACCGTTGTCGGTAGTCTGAGAGTTGCTCATCTGCCGCAGAGGCGAGGACGGTGCTGCATTGTCGCCGCCGTTGGCCGGAGAGGACTCGTAAAACATTGGGCTGGAGGCAAGCTGTGATGCGCGCGTTCTGCGAGGAGTCTCGGCTTCCGCAGCATCGGAGGGGCCGGGAGCTGGGCTGCTGCGAGCCTGCGAGCTTCGCATGTTGCGGGCAGGAGTCCCTGCCTGCGAACTGCGAGTTGACCGTCTTGCTGGAGACGACATTGCGATGAGGGGTGGTTGTTGATGGGCTGGATAAACAACAAAAAAAATCACCAGTGCAACGAGGGGGGAAATGGGGGGTTAAATCGAAGTGGTGTAAAGTGGGAGCGTGTCTCAGCAACAGGGAATCTAGAGGGCAAGAGAGCCCATTTTTGGGACAAATCTTTGGGAGGCGCGTAGAACGCGACTTCCCTGTCAGACGCGACTTCCTCGCGTCGCCCATTGAAAAGCCGACAGGGATCTAAATGGCGTTCTTAGGCCTTCTACTTGGCCCCTGTCCTGCTGTTGCCTCCAGGGGTACGTGGGTACACTGATAACACTCTGCCATAGCCACACGGCGGATGCATGTACGAAATGACAAAGACTTGCTGTGCTTCAGCTACCAAATATTATATCTACTTGTCAGTGAGGCATTGACAATTTTCGATGGTAAGTCGAGACGGCACAGCGCTGTAGATACAGGTGCATTCGCCCTGTAATGCTCCAGTCGAGCCAGACCAGGTACCCCACAGTAGCCTGCGTTACAAGTGCTCCGCTGCCAGCCGTCAAGCCACACGAAACGGTGGACGCACAGCCACAGCAAGCCGGCCGGTCAATCGGTCTTGACACGGAGCATTGAACTTGGACACGGGGGAGCTGTCCACTGTGTATCGTCCGTAGCCTTGCTTGCGACTCGCTTCATTGTCCCCTTGTCAACACTGCGCCCAGCGTCGCAAACAGTCAAAATGGCTCCTGGAATGTCGCTCTACTCGGTCAATGCCATCCTCATCTTGTCGGCTGTAAGAATCCACCTGTTCCGTCCTGTTGCGCGCATGTCCCGACGATCCCATCATTCGGAGCTTCCTGCCTCTGCGACCTGACACGCAACGCTTCACTTGTTGTTCCCTCGCTGACGAAGCACATGACATTGTAGGAGGACGGTTCCAGACTGTATGCGAAAGTAAGTATCATACTTCCTCCTCCAATAAACAGCCGGCGTGCGAATTGGAAGCTTACCGTGTCTCCCAGTACTACGACTCACCGCACAACGCCACGCCTGCACCAGGACAGAATGCCCGTACGCTATGTTCAGACGCCTCCTTGGTGACAAGGTCGATTACTGACCTGCCGAAGCAGCCTCCAAGAACCCATACCCCGACGTGAAGTCCCAGAAAGCATTCGAGAAGGCCCTGCTGGACAAGACAGCGAAGCAGACGGGGGACATCCTGCTGTTCGACGGCCGCATTGTCCTCTACAAGTCGGAAAGCGACGTCATGCTCTACCTCGTCGGCAGCCTTGACGAGAACGAGGTCCTGCTATACAACGCCATCCTCGCCCTCCGCGATTCCCTCCACCTCCTTTTCAAGGCCTCGGTCGACAAGCGCACCATCATCGAGAGCTACGACCTTGTCTCCCTGGCTGTTGACGAGATCGTCGACGACGGTATCATCCTCGAGACCGACCCCACCATCATCGTACAGAGGGTCAGCAAGGCGCCTACGCAGGACGTCGACCTCCGCCGCATCGACCCCTTCAGCGAGCAGGGCGTCAACAACCTGGCGCAATTAGGAAAGGCGAAGCTGACGGACTGGCTGCGGCAAGGGCTGTGATGCGGTGGAGAGGCATTGTTTTAGGGGCGTCTAAACGTTTAGAGGAGTCAAGGGGCCACTTTGTTTTCGGGGATTTCCAACCAAGACCATGCAAAAAGTCTGAGAATAATGACATTATCTCTTTGGTGATTGAGCAGAAGTCTATGTGCCGGACGTGCCTGTCTACACGCCCGTCTATGGTCTAATCTCCGAGGCCGCCTTGCGCAAGCGGTTCATCACTGCTGCCGCGATGTCGTCTTTATCCTCGATGCCCTCGATGAATATGACGTCTGCTCCTTTTCTATCCAGCTCCCTCAGCGCCGAGAACAGACCCTGTGCGACCGTCCTGCTGTCCTGTCCAAGGCTGATATCCAGCACCCGTGAGTCGCCAATGACAGATGTGTGTATCTCGTAGCTCAGATCCGCCTCCCCATCCGTGTCCCCTTCTTCCGAACCGACCTCTTGACCCGACAACCTCTCCCACCGGTGCGTGCGGACAATACCCACGACGTCCCTAGGCCCCTCAACTCTGCTCAACTCCCGCAGGACATCCTCGCCCCGCGCCCCTGTCCGGGCCTCAAACAGCACCACCCTCGCCCGAGGACTGTAGTGCTTGTACTTCATCCCTGGCGCCCGGGGCCCAACCCCGTTCTCCCCAACCTCACTGGCGTCCTTGTACCCCTTGACGACACCCTCCCACCCCTCGACGGACCTCAGCTCCTCCAGGCTCACCCCTCCGGGCCGCAGCACGACGGGCGGCGAGCAGAGCCCGTCGACGACCGTGCTCTCGACGCCGACGCCGCACGCCCCGCCGTCCAGGACCAGCTCCACCCGGCCCTCCAGGTCGTCCGCCACGTGCCGCGCCGCCGTGGGGCTGGGCTTGGTGCTGGCGTTGGCCGAGGGGGCGGCGAGCGGCGCGCCCGCCAGGCGGATCAGGGTCCGCGCGAGCGCAGAGGCCGGCATGCGCGCCCCAAAGGTCGGAAGGCCCGCCGTCACCTCGGGCGCGAGCGCCGAGCCCGCCGGGTTGGGGAGGAGCACCGTCAGCGGGCCCGGCCAGAACCTTCGCAGGAGGGCCTTGTAGATTGGTGGTATCGGGTCCTGGTCCTGCTCCCGGAGGTGGCCGTTGGTGGTGGCTGTGCCATTCGTGCCGTTCGCGGCGCCGCTGGCTGGTCGCAGCAGGCGGCGGAGCATGTCCAGGTCGCAGACGTGCACGATGAGCGGGTTGTCCGAGGGCCGGCCCTTGGCCGCGTATATGCCCTTGACGGCCCCGCTGCGTGTCGCGTCTGCGCCGAGGCCGTAGACTGTTTCTGTGGGGAATGCGACTGGTATGTCGCTCTGCTGTAAGAGGGCGGCTGCTTCGCGCAGGGGCTCGAGGGAGTCCTGCACTGAAGGGTCCGACGACACTTCCCAGGTGTCAAGGCTGTCTGGTGACGTGAACCTCCCTGGGTCCTTGCCCTGTGGGACTTTTAGTATCCTTGTCTTCATGTTTGCGAATTTTCTAGAGGTGGTGAAGAAGGTTCTTGGTCGTGAAGATGAGGGGGAGGATGAGGCTGATGAGACCGGCCGCAAGAATGGCCGTCTCGCTACACAAAATGATGTCCAAAGTCGGACTGGCAAATCAAGTCGACTTGTTCTTGAAGTGACCATCAAATTGATACAATTCTAAGTGAGATAGGGCAATATAATGACAGGCTAATGTAGTTGGCGCAAGCTGATGGACTCTGACCTACATCCCCGGACGAGTTTTCCGTTGAGTCATCTGAAAGCTTCAATTTTTGAGGTGTGAAGCTAAGTGGCAAGCTCGGTGTCGGCCAACACCACCACGGATAACACCACCACGGCAGCGAAGCTTAGCCCTCCAAAATCAAATAACAGACGAAGCCGATCCAATTAATGCATTCAAAACAGTCATATATGCAGATGGCATCCGTAACCCAAAAAAAAAGTATGTATTCCCAACCAGTCCAAAATGGCAGCGCTGATCCGTCCACAGCTCATGAATCCAAGCAGCTCATCGATGCCCTCCTCGTGTGTTCGCCATGCATGTGTCTAGGGGCCAATCCCAATACACTTTCCCATCCCTCCTGAGGCGCTTGCTTGCCTCATTGTGAGCCCAGTTCCCATACTTGGGTTGCCACCCGTAATCCAAGCCCAGATTGCCCGTCGAAAACCAGCATAGTCATACAAATCGCACTCAATAGTCGTACATCGCCCCTCCCTTGACGAGATTTTATTGTCCATTTTGGCTTTCCTGGCCCCGCCCGGACTTCCTGACTGGTAGATTCCCCACAAACTCCCCTGTGAAGCTGAGATGGCTCGTCATGCCCTCGAGCAGTTTCAGGAACTCGTCCCTCATCAGCTCCCCTCCCTCCCCCATCATTACCCTCTCGGATGGTGGCGCCGGCAAAGGGGGCATCAAGCTACCATCACTCGCACTCGTCATGCCGTCTCTTTGAAACGCAGAGTTCAAGGACGACATGGACGGTGTCCTGACCGTTGATCCTGTCATGGTGTAATCGGAGTCCCCACTGGGTCCGCGGCCGTGCTGGTAGCTGGTCTGAGAGCGAGTCGCCGTCGAGGACCCGGTCATCATGTAGTCCTCGCTGCCATTATATTCATCCCCTGAATAAAGATGCGCATCGTCAATGAAGGCGCCCGTGTTCCGCCGTTGCCGCTCGTCCACTTCCGGTATGCCGCCCATCATATTGATGCTTCTCGTCTGTCGGTGGCCCGCGAGCCCAGCCAAGTCGGATTCATCGGAGATGTAGATTGATGGCTCGCGGTTCGTAGATGGTAGAGAGTAATACGAAGTATGCCTTTCTAGGTCGAACGCACCGCCTATCTCAGATCCGACGTCCGAGTTGGCAGTTGATGGACGAATGATGTCCGCCGGTGCGACAGGTTCAGGGAGACTTTCATCCAGGTCAATCAGACTGCTGACCGACGCGCGGTTGTCCATCTGTGAAGCGGCTCGGGGGACCATGAGGCTGTCGTTGTAGCTTGGCGAGGAGCCCAACGGCTCTGTGGGATGATGAAGCAGTGGTGGGCGACTGCTGAGTCCGGGAAACTTCCATTCACTAGCCGAGTCTGGCTGACGATCACTAGGCGCGGGAAACTTCCAGTCACTTGCGGAGTCGGGGTTGCTGTTTCGATCCTCGTTGAAGGGGAAATGGGACATCTCTGCGCTCGCGGACGCTGGAGGCACCATAGCGGGGAACTTCCAGTCCTGTGTCTTCCTGTTGCTGGCCGCGAGGACTGTTTCCGGGTCGCTGTTCGGGGCTCTGCTGTAATCCTCTCCGAAGTCATACTCGTTCGATCGTCTACTGGCCCTCACAGTATTCATGTCGACAAATCTCGAGAGATCGCTGCCATGAAGTGAAGCGTCGAGATCGATGAGGGATTCCCTCAACGTCGCGTTGTGGGAGCTGTCTCGTAACGGCAAATCTGAAATAAAGTCCGCAGCAGGCGGTGAAGGTGGCTTTCCATAATACTTTCGAGCATTCTCATTGTAACTCGAGATAGTGTTGGGGTCGAATATCTTCTCCAGTGGTGCTCTCATCACAGGAAGATTTGGCGGCGGCCTTCGCCTTTTTGGCCTATATGGCTGAGGGGTGGCCTCGCTAGGATCTAAAAGGTCCACGTTGGACCCATAGACATCGTAGACAGCCTGAGCATCCGTGCTGTTCATGATGCGCTGGTCGAATGCGAGAGTGGTACTGAAGTTCCATTCGTCATTCGACATGGCTGTGGATGAAAGGTCTGGCCCTGTCGGTCCTTGGGCCCCGCCAAAGGCGAACAACGATTTCCGACTCCCTCCTTGGGACTCCCAAACTCGGAAAGCCCTGACCAGCATTGCTAGGGATGACGTGGGATGGGATGAACTAGTATTGTGCAGATATGGATGCCGCTGCACATCGTTGATGGCAGGTCTTTGTGCTGGATCTTCCATCAGGCAGAACGAGACCAGGTCCTTTAGCTTTTCCGAATACTTGTTTCCCTCGAGCCTTGGGGTGTTCTGCTTAAGATAGCCGCCCAGCTGGGTAATATCTATACCGGCCATCACGTTCGGGGGCAGCCCGGAAGCTATCTCAAAGACCATAGAGCCAAAAGCCCAAATGTCCACCTCGACACCATACGAGGCTGAGGGGTCGAATAGTTCCGGCGCCATCCAATGGGGTGTTCCTATGAAGGTGGACCGTTTGTCGAACTTTGTCTCGATGACACCAGAAACACCGAAATCGCAGAGCTGTACACCACCTCCTTCGGTGATAAGCACGTTGGCACACTTGATGTCTCTGTGGATGATGCCGGCTTTGTGGACCCAGTGAACGGCTTCGGCAACTTCTCTGAGAATCGGTATGATCCATTTCTCCTGAAGCCCCCCAGGAGCTGTCGGCTTCATCAATGTGGCCACACTTCCGCCGGCACAGTATTCGGTGACCATCCACATGGATTGCCCCACAGGCAGAGCATCCAGAACGTGGTTGATGTTCTTCGCCCCGCCCTCGCTGAGCAATTTGAGCGCATTGATCTCCTTCAGGAACTCCGAGTAGGTGTCGGCAAGTTTCGGGTTGAGCGTATCAGACTCCTCGATGTCGATGATTTTCACTGCAACCACCTGGCTCGTCTTCAGATCTGAGGCCTTGTAGACGCGGCCGAAGCTTCCTTTACCGATCAGCTCGCGGAGCAGATACGGGGGCACTTCTTGCTCCGCCTTGTTGCACTCGTCCTCAACCACCACCTGCATTTTCTTTGCATCCTCAATCGCCTTCTTCTTGGTCACCGAGAAATCGGCACCATAGGTGGATAGATGAGCCATGGTGAAAATTCCGGCGCTCCAGCCCGGCTGGAGATTCTAGGGAGATTTGCTTGGGAAAGTGGGATGGCCAAAAACGGACGAAGAACGGCTTATCACACCTGTTCGGTGGGAATGTCAATTCAAGGGAGGAAGAAGAAAGCGTGTAGAGAAGGAAAGACCCCGAGTGGAGTGGCCTCGCCGAGCCGAGCCGCACAATCCGCCACAGCTAGGGAGGACTTGAGGTCTCAGATTGTCCAGCGGTTGTGACCATATCATGAGAAGGAAGGTATTGACTAATCGATCCTGTCAGTCTGCTAGAATGGAGTTTGTGAAATTGCAGGTAAACATTCGCAATAAACAAAATGATGACATCTGGTGACTCGTCGGTATGGAGGACCATGTCCGGGGTATACAGAACGAGGACAACAGAGAGTTGGTCCTTGAGTAACTTAGAAGCATAACAGGATCTGGTGCAACGGATATAGATCGTACGACACTTACAAGAAGTCGAACAGTAGGTGGCCTAATTCACTCTTGACATGTCTGCAACCGTATGTGTCCTCTCTGGGTCGTTGTTGAGGTCCCGAGCGAGATGTTTCATGAGCTGGCCAATTCTCCCGGACGCTTTTGGACCGCCACCAAGGTGGCCTTCTCACAGCTGGAAAGTCCAAGTTTTAGGGCCCGGATATGCCGGTATAGGATTTGTGAGATAGGATACTCTATGCTCACGCATCGATGGCGGCTTGATGCACTCGAAGGTGTGGATCGGACTGCGGATGGAGGATGACGGATCATCAGGGGTCGTCACTGGTGTTGCAGTCTCAGCCCTGCCCAGGTGGGTAGCGGCTCCACGCCCACGCCATCTCTGGGTCCGGATCCGAGAGCCACAACCACGCTAGGAGATTCGCGAGAAGCACAGACCAGCACCCAAGAAACACCAGGCTTGGGTCCTGGTGAAAGTCACAAAGAGCACAGTGCTCGAAGGTCGCGGTCTCCCCTGGCAGCCAAGGAGATTGCGCTTTGCCGAATCTGCCGAATATATGCCGACTCCCGGCCAACCCAAGCTCGCTCCCACCGGCACACTCCCCTATCTCCATTTAAACACCCAGCTCTTCTCGGGTCTGCGGAGACAGGAATCACAAGAGACGATTTCAGGCAGCACCGCTCAGCTCGCGCCCCTGTATGATCCTAGAGGCAGTCACTTGGATTAACCACTTAGATACAGTCGAACTCTTCCTTTTTAGGCGCCAAGTTGCGGTCCTCGAAATTAGTCCCTGTGCACCTTCCACTTGAAAAAATCCTTCCCTTTCCATCACTTGAGCCGAAACAGCTCTATGACGCCTCCTAGGCGGTCCTACAAGAAGAGCACGGCTGGATGCAAGACATGCAAACAGAGGAGGGTGAAAGTAAGCATCACATATCGGACACCGTCGTGGTCTTGACGGGGCAATATAGGAGTGATTGACCTAGTCTTCAGTGCGACGAGACTCACCCAAAATGTGGACAATGCAACAAACACGGTGTTCTATGTGATTTTGCATCTACAAGCGTCAGCTCCACGCCATATATGACACTAGCTCACGACACCGAACGTCTTCGACCACTTACCCCAGAGACCTTACTCCGAGAGCCAATTTTAGAACCGCTGTTAGCACCCCCGTTGCAGAATGGACGATTAGTAGAGATGCGACTGATTCACCATTGCACCTTTATGATATGCGACACGATGTAAGCTGGCCACATCCCTTTTCAATCACGTTCCTGCCCAAAGTCATCTGCTGATAGTCAAGGCAGTAGTTATACTGCTCTTTAGTAGAAAGGCGAATAATATTTTCATTAGGCATTCAGAATTCTACGCTGATAATACGAAAATGACCTGTTTATCTATTTGTTTCTCTAATATATACTATCACCTCCCTCTGCTATTAATTTGGGCGGTATTTATGGGACTTTATGGTATAGGATCTAGTTAATGGCGTTTCGTTATTGACCGCACAGGGGCGCTCTCTATCTTGGCTGCCCTTTATCAGACAGGATGCATTGGTGAGACCAGCCCCCCACCCCCGCCTTCCCTCGTGGCTACAAAAGTGACTCTACGGGTGTCAAATAAACGCTGGGCGGAGTCGCTGTGATCAGAAAAGGCTATCAGAGCCACGGACAGCGGTTCTGTATATACCTGGGGTCTCAAAAACAAGGTGTTCTTGATGGTGCTGATAGTTTCCTGCATCAACATTTCACTTTGCCAGCAGACGGTATTCCAGAAAGGCTCGCAACGAGCCATGCACAACTGAATCACCAATGCAGGTATTTGCTGCGAAACAGAACATACATGCTTAGGGTGAGCGCGCGGAACGCCAGACCCAACAGGTCACTCGCTATTTTGCTAAGGCAAGATCTAACCCACTCCTGTTAGCCACACCCCGTTTTACGTATTCACTTTCCCACGCTTCCAACTGATCACAAGTACAGACACGACGTTCTCATTTAGCTAACACAATGGGTTCTACGACTTGCTGAATTAGCCGCCATGACCATGAGACTTAGGCAAGCGCAAGCGTCCGCCGCAGCCAAGCCGATCGTGTGTTGTTGGCAATTGTTGACAGAGTCGCGTTTGGGACCAGTAGGTTGAATCCGTGGAATCCACCAGGCCAGACGTGTAGTTCTGCCTGCACACCGCTTGCCCAGAGTTGAGTGGCATAAGAAACTGCTTCATCTCGGAAAACCTCAGCAGAACTGACGTCGATGAAAGCTGGCGAGAGGCCGGCGAGATCTGTGGCACGCGAAGGGGCAGCGTAAATGCTGACATGGTCTCCTCCGCGACGCTTACCCAGCAGACAAGTCCAGCCGGTCTGGTTGCTGCCCCGACTCCAGGTGCCCTCTTCAACGTACTGCTGGCTCGAAACAGTTATGTTACGATCGTCCAGCATCGGGCAGATCAGTACCTGGGCCCGGTAATGCTGGTATACCACGATCTCGAGCCAACAAAGCCGTGCCCGCCGCTAGTCCACCACCCGCAGAGGATCCTACGATGATCAGGTTATCTTGATTGATCCCTAGCTCATCGGCGTGCTTATGCGTCCACAGGAGTCCTGCATAGCAGTCCTCGACCGGGGCAGGATCCGGATGCTCAGGAGGAAGCCGGTACTCGACCGAAACGCACACAGCACCAAGCTCTACCACCCAGTCGAGGATGCCTCCAATTCCCAGGAAGCGATTGCCGGCGATCATCCCGCCTCCATGTGTATAGTAAATACCCGGATGGAGTGGTTCAATGTCGTTTGGCGAGCCTTTCATCGTGTTCGTCTTACTTTTCAGCGCTCGGAATATCGATATCACTAAATCGCCTCCTTGACCAGTGATAGTGCGTTCTTCATGTTCGATGGGCCGTCCAGCAAGAACGTCGCCGATGTTAATTCTAGAAGCTGCCCGCACTTTATCGATATGAGCCACGGTGGCAGTGGGTGTGAAGTTGAGTTTGGCAAGAACCACTTCGAGTTCTGGGTCGTAGGCCGGCCGAGGAAGAGTGGACGACATCGTGTCCGCTCTGATCCGAGTTGATGGTAGATCTAGGCAAAAAGTCAAATATCAAGAGGTGAAATACTAAACAGCATGTATCAAAAGCAATGCTTCCAATCGCAATTATTGGCTTCCTGAGAAAATGACGCGGACAAGACAAGACACTAGGCCCACACCAAGCCTAAAGTATCAAGGGATAGATAGCAGAGTTTGAACTTCTGTGAAAATACTCTGGAGGCCTTGTCTTATGTACTTGATGCGGAGTATGAGATAGACCTCATGAAATAGCATTTTTCTAGGTTGCATATTTGAGGCTCGCGTTCGCGTTCGCGTTTGCGTTCGTGTACACCCAGACTTCACCATTTTAAGCTCGAAGTTAGGAGGATGACCCGCTTGTCAAGGGTGGAATTGATCAGCAACAGCACTACGTGGGGCGCTGCACGTGTGAGTGTGTGTATGGGTGAAGGCCCCATTGACTGCTGGCATTCACTGAGGCTCTGGGCCCCATACCCCTCAGGCATAAAACCCCTGCCTTGCGATTTCTGCAAGACTTCTTCCTTACATAGAAGTAGCGCCATCTTAATCTGAATTGATGTTTTGAGGACAGCTGCCTCAATCAACCTTACTTCTCCACATATATTATTTAACAGTTGCAGCGTCCTACACGACCACTCAGGTGCAGCCGATCGACTTGGGAATTGAGCTTCAGTATTCGACGCCTCCGGAAGCCACACAAGCTGATTCGACGGCAGAAACACCTAGGGCGTTGGATCCTGAGAACATTCGAAATAACTCGGCTCCTCCGATTCATGCTGTCAGTACGTTGCAGAGATGGAATCACCCTCGGATCACTAGGTGGAGAGTGTTCGCCACATTCTGGTCATTCTTCGTTCTTGGGATGAATGATGGTAGTTCTGGTGTAAGCTTTCACCTGCAGGTTTATCGCTTAATTATACTAATGGTACGATAAAGGCATTGATCCCATATTTATGAATAGCTCGCTCCCTCCTTTCTTGATACGCTTGCTGATCTGCTATAGATCGAGAAGTACTACGACCTCACGTATACTATTGTCTCGCTCGTATTCCTGTCCCCGTTCGCAGGCTACACCCTTGCCGCCTTTACTAACAACCTCATGCATGTACATTTCGGGCAAAGAGGCATAGCTATTATCAGTCCATTATGCCATATCGTCTCTTTCCTTGTAATGGCAGCCCATCCACCTTACCCAGTTCTTATCATTATGTTTATCTTCGTTGGGTTTGGTAATGGTCTTGCTGATGCCGCATGGTGTGCCTGGATCGGGAACATGGCGCATGCGAATGAAGTTTCGGGTTTCTTGCAGGCTTGTTATGCGATAGGTGCCACGGTCGCTCCGATCATTGCTACATCTATTGTTTCCAGGGGAGGCTTGGAATGGTATAGTTTCTATTACATCATGGTAAGTCTGCCCAACGCTGTTAGGGCAATAAAGCTGAGATGAACAAGTTTGGAGGAGCAGCATTGGAATTGGCTACTTCCACTGCCACATTCTGGACACAGACAGGTGCCATGTACCGAGCAGAGCATCCTCCGGACCCAAATACGCCAAATAACCGTACTCGGGAAGCACTAAAGAGCAAAATCACTTGGATCTTTTCAGGTTTTATCTTCAGCTACATGGGAGCAGAGAGTACGCCTCTCTTCCTCAGACCTATTATAGGTACATAGCTGACACATCACAGTCTCTGTCGGCGGCTGGATTGTAACATTCATGTTCAAAGTGCGCAATGCTCCAGCAGTTGAGTCGAGCATCTCAGCCACCGGTTTCTGGGCCGCCATGACGGTAAATGCCCCCTTCTCGTCCCATCCTGCTTTAAAACAACTGTTATGACATGAAGTACTAAATTGGATCGGGCTGGCCGTCTTGGGCTTCCTTTCTTAACCGTCAAACTTGGCGAGTTCTACGCTATCCTCCTCTACGTGGGAATTTGCGTCGGTCTTGAACTCATATTTTGGCTCGTGCCGAACTTCATTGTTTCCGTAAGCTTCCTCCTTTTCTCGAGTAGCACGGCGAAGACACTAACCTTTTGTCTCTCTATGCAGTAGCAGTAGCCTGTCTGAGCTTTTTCTTCGGACCCCTTTTTCCCACCGCGATCGTTATGGTTACCAAACTCCTACCTAAGCATTTTCATGTCAGTAGTATTGGTTTCTGTACCGCAACCGGCGGATCAGGCGGCGCTATCTTTCCCTTTCTTGTGGGAGCTATTGCACAAGCAAAGGGCATCAAGACCCTCCAACCCATCATCTTGGTCTTATTAGCTATTATTTGTGCGTGTTGGATTTCGCAGCCTAGGAAGAGCAAGCAAGACCGCGAGGCCTTTGAAGAGCCTGAAGTAGGACGCGGATAAAATTAGGGAAGCGGCGAGCAAGCAACTTTTCTTTGAATCACAGCCCATACCAGTGATCCATAGCGGACTAATCACCTCCAGAGTTGTGGCAGTATATTTACATATTATATATTATATATGGCATTTATATGGCGGGCCGTTGTAGTGGGTACCGTGACATCGGGGACATATACGTAGGCATGGAGACGGACTTTCCAAAACGCCCAAACACCAAGCACCACCTCACGGCACAGACAATGCTGGAATGAACCAATACAAGGAGTATTACGTGTGAGAGAAATCGTGGTAACATTTCCTGGTAGATACTCGCTTCAAAAAGATGTCATTTCGCACAAGGTTCGAGACGTATCACAAAGCCGGAAAACGAGAATTGTTATCTATAAGAATGGCCAGGTAGCCGGAACGCCTGTTGGCGCACGATATGAAATGTAGTAGCTCTCCGACTGAGACTACGAAGGTACTTGTGCCTCAATGTTGGGGATAACAAAATTAATGTCCTGGATACTGTGAAAAGGGCGGAGGGGCTGAGTGTAAATTCTGGACATTGCCTGTACATGTCAGATGTGAACAAGATAGTATATGAGTGTGCTCAGTGCCTCGTAAGAAAAAGAGCGAGACCAGAAGAGTTTCAGATCTACCAATGAATTCTCAGAGCGATGCCCATGTCTACATACTATGTGTGCTCTTACAAATCAATAACATAGTAAGTATAGCGGATAAACTTGCCTCGCATTCAACAGACGCTCAAGTTCTTTGATTTAAGCCACAGAAAAGTCGGCATGTTGCTGCTGAAAGGTACAGATGTCATAGAACCTTGCCGTTGTGTAGACCAACCTTGGAAGGAATGATTGCCGGCAAAGAGGTTACTTTAAGACCGATGCAGTCCTAGTACCTGCTAGAAAATCCCGATGTAGTGACATTTGAAGACAGAAATATCAGGTCTGATTTCATCTCATGCCATTCGCCTGGCCTCAGTTCGTCTCAGGCAAAGGATCTCGAGTTCAATCTCAATATTTAAAATGGCCTCCGTCCTCATATGGACACATTTCCAAGACACGCGGAAGGCTTCACAGCCGGCTATCCTAAAATGGAATTAATGAGCTCAAATTCATTCGATGGGTTGCATGATATAAAAGTTGAGAAGACAAATCCTGTGACCTTGAGACTGAGACTCACCGGACGTGTAAGCCCTACGGATCCAAGTCGTTGTTCCACAGGCCTCAGCCGTTAATTTTGTGAATTTACCTCTGCTTGGAGCGAAGACTCTTGCTTCGCAACCAAAGATCATCCAGCCACTTATGCTGTGTTCTACTACATCTTACACAACGCGTCTGCATCCGCCTCGTGCAATTAAAGCTCTGACTTCATGGGAGTTCCAGGCTTAGGTCCGCTTGTGGGACCATTTCCTAATCCAAAAGCAGACCGATACTTCGAAGTCACCTTGCGCGACCCACCTGTATGCAGCAGTCGGCTATCAGAGCGGATGCAAGCCAACAGGCACCCATGTTGGCCACCAATCGCCTTCGCTCCAGGTGCGGCCAAGGGGTTCCATGCAAGAAGTGGGGTGTATCCTGTCCCGGGAGTTTGCGATGCGTCCCCGGGCGCTCCGACGCTTTCAAACTTGGCGCTGTCACGGCGGGCCGTGTTGCTTGAGAACCTCGCATGCCCTGCAAAACTCTATCGTGGAAACTTTACAATATTTACGTGATCAACCTGCAGGTAAACATGATTACCAGCAGGTACCAGTAGTGAGGTTCGAGGGCCTTGGTAGCTGCACAATGTGACAGACATCTAAGAGACCTCGGTCTAGAAATAAACATGTCGAAAGCTGGTAGACATAACCATCTTTACTGACCATACTTGCCTACACAGGCAATTAAGAGGTAATAACAAGTGTATTTGTAGCTGAAACAGCCTCCATGCAAGCTACATTGTCTTCTATTTGAGGCAGACTTCCCAGACCTGAATGTATCAACAAGGTAAATACCGGATCCAACCCATTCTTCATCCTACATTTGCCACTTCGGTCTCGACACGGGCAGTCAATTGCACCGTCGGAAAGATTCATGCCCCGATCTTGTATCCACAAAGGCTTAAGTCCTCGGCGATGAGTTTGCCAAATGCAGAATTTGAGATTCTAGCCATCAGTAGGGTATATATGAAACGAAGAATTATGGGATACATTCAGCTTGTCAGAGAAACAGACGGTCAAGTCGGCAGAAACGAAACCCTTAGTGTGGAGACAGCAAATGATCAGGACTGGAAAGCCGCTGAATAATGACTTTGTCCAAGTGGGCGCCCTTGTTGATCTCATTACAATATCTCATTTTTGACTGGCTCGTCAAAGCATGGAGCCACAAATCTCGGGTGAACCCAGATTGACTCAAGGATGCCAAAGGCAAAGAATGCTTCTAGCGTAAGGAGATCTGTGGGACAGTGGATCCGATACTCTGGGGTACTTCCTCATGGCAGGACAAACACGACACAGCATCATTGAATTTATCTGGACTGCAGAAAGAAGCAGAAGCTCCTATACACGCAGAAATGGCCAGGGGATGTCCGTTCGTGGGGTCCGAGGTCCAAAGCATGGAATATAAGTAATTAATGTAGCCCGGATCGAAATTCAATTTGCTTGGAGTTTTGTTCGCCAGCCAACAATTCTCAATCACACCCTGGTTCATTCGACGGTTCAAACTCAAAGACAAGATGCGCTCTTCAATCCTGTCACTCAACCTTCTGGCCCTGGCAGTGTCTGCCTACCCGCAACCACGGGCCGTTGCCGACCAGCATGAGTTTCAAGCACCGAGTGCGGATGACAGTGAGCCGTGCCAGTTACCGACGCTACAAAATTACACTAACACAGTTCTCAGGCCGTTCTCCTTGCCCTATGTTGAACACACTGGCAAACCACGGCTACGTCGCCCACGATGGCAAGAATATCTCCCTCACGGACCTACAGGACGGCTTTGAGGCCGCCATCAATCTGGAGCCAGCATTCTCCGTCGGGCCCTTCGGCGTCGGCGTGACCGCCTCGACCACCGGCCGCAACGACACGCTTAACCTGCACGACTTGCTCAAGCACAATCTGATCGAACATGATGCCAGCTTGAGCCGCAAGGATGCCTACTTCGGAAACGCCCTGGACTTCGACCCCGAGGTGTGGGCGGGAACCTCTGCCGTCTGGAGGGACACCAACGCCACCACCGTCTCGATCGAGGCTGCGGCCAAAGGCAGGCTCGCGAGGATCGCGAAGGACAAGATTGAGAACCCCGAGTATAACCTGACATCGGCTGGGGAGGCTGCCGGCCTTGGTGAGACCGCATTATTTGTGGCGGTCATGGGCGATAAGGTCGAGGGGAATGCGATGGTGGACTGGGTTGACGTCTTTTTCCGGGAGTCTCGACTTCCGTTTGCTGAGGGCTGGACAAGGTCGACAGAGGTCATTACTTCGGCAGACATTTCCAACATGAAGAACAAGATAGTCGAGTTTTCTAGCTAAAGGGGGGTAGAGTCTAGAAATTCGTCGAACACGTGGAATATTGCTCGCCATGATGATGACCTACATGATCATTCAGCTGACATGATATGTCCTGTTTGACGAAATCATTTAATTTATGGTAGTTTCTGGGCCGTCTCCTTTCTAATGTTGGGTCTTGACACTTGAGTAGATATATAAACTCAAAGAATATTCCGAGCACGGTGGCAAGGCGTCGTATATCTATGTGTGATATCCATTCTTTTAGAGATTCCAAGGAAATTGTGTGCTAGCCTGTCAAAATCGGGCCTACCAACCACAACTCTCTACGAAAACCGCACATGATTGTTGGTAGGTCTCAAGTTGTAGTAAGAGCATGATCAAGCGATACCACTTTTAGCTTCATTCTGAAGTCGCTCCAACATCTTGGCGTGGATTTTCCCCCCTGTTCAGGCATTAGTATTAGTCAACAATTGCGTGTCTAAGGAGGTGCGTCCTCAGATTTGTAGAGGATATGGACTGGAGCATGGAAGTAACACTTACATCCAGCCTCGCAACGACCTTTGACCAGGGACATCAACGGCTTCGAGCAACTGATCTCCGCAGCTTGGACCAAGTCCAGCTTCCCACCCTCGGCCTCCTTGATTTCCCAACGAGTATCGATGACCACTCCCAGGGGGCTTTTGACGCGCGAGAATACTCCGTGTTCGATGTTCGTGAACTCATATGTCGAGACGACGGTCGAGCCCCAGATGCCTTTGGGTATGTTTTCCAGCTCATCCGTCACTTCAAAGGACAGTGTAGAGCCTCGTGCGTCCACGCCCTCGGGGATTTGTGGTTCGGTAACTTCGCCCTTGGCCTCATATTTGTTCAGGTGAGGATCACAGGAAAGGAAAAAATCGTTGTCCTGCAGCATCACGACGCCCTGCCCCCGGCTGACACCGTCTGGCAGCTGGGAGTGCGGTTCCATTGTGCTGGTGGTGTTGAGGACTGTTGACAAGGGTTAGACCCTGGTTGAGGTAATATCCACTCGGGAGCAGCATGCGGCTGGGCAGTGAAACAAAAAACTTACACGACATTTTGGCGGAGTTCCAAATCAGGAAATGCGACTTAAAGGAGAAGCATATCTCGAGGAGCAGTCGACGCGTACGATTTTTGTTTATCGCGGAGAGCGGGATCTTAAATACTTTGAATTCAAACTCGGTTCGCTTCCATCAGCATAAATTACCCTGCGGCCCTGACATCTTCCGTTTCATCTGTGCCACTGAACCTGTCTCCGCCAACATACGTGCACTCCATCTTTCCGCCAATGATGGACGTTTCAACGAATATGTGTCCGGATGTGGTTCCGTCAGGGCCGCTTACACATGTTCTGCTCATCACAAATGCATGGGTGTTTGCAACATACAGTGCGCGATAGGACCACAGCTCTGATATGATCTACCAAGCTATCTACCCAGGGCCAATCAACTCATTCAGAAATTATCATCGCATTCGTTCCTTTCAAATTTTGAAGGGATAATTTTGACCGTGCTAAGAATTAAGAGTTGCGAGCATTCCTGTGACATTTACATTTACAATGTTCATATATTTCTTTTCTGGTGAGCCTTCCCGCCCTCCAGTACTGTATCTCATATACGTGTTCTGGCGTAGACAAGAGAAGGGGCACCTGTAGCGACTGAAACTTCCTAGCTAGCGTTTTCAGTCAAGCCAGCTTGCATCCACCGTTCAAGTTTAAATGAATACTTTAGACGTCTTCGTAGATACTTGATGATGAGTGACAGCGCCACTCCATCAAGGGCTCGGGAGTTGTTGTATACCAAGGAGTCACTTGGTATCAGGCCAGATCCCAGGCAGGGAAGTGGGACTCGCATTTGGTGTAGTTCCGCAGGATGAGTAGTGGTGGTTCTGGGATTGGTCGAAGAGTACTGTTGGTTGGTGCCCCCTTGACCCTCCGCGGGAGCTCATTTACGACCGATTACCTGTCACGATTACATCTCCGAGACGTTGGGAAACAGATTACTTCATGCTTGAAAGAAAACATACCGCGGACACGCCCCGCCAAAACTTCCCTGCACAGGTACGCAGCAAATTTGTAAGATAACTCAAGCTTCTGTCTCCGAGAGGCTTAATTGCACGCCCGAACTTCCATCCTCAAAAGCCAGATCCTACCATCATCAATTCAATGCACCAATGGGTATTTAAATCTGTTAAAATCTAGTTTCTCAGCGAGTGAGTTGACAAATGCGCACTTTCCAAGAATCCGTTCGCGTTCAGGATCTCTCTTTCTCATCCCGAGCTGGGCAATCCTACCTCTTGAAAATATATGGGTTCCGTACCCATCTGCGTGCCTCCACCAACGTTGCTCAAAAGATTGCGTAGATCCATTTCCAACACAATCCAACAACTGATTCATTAATAGCCTCCAGCAAGGCTTTGGGAATCTTTATGTATCGACCAATGATGAGTGAACTCCTCGTCAGCAGTTCACACGTAGACTGCTTTCTCAATGTTCAGGGACGCAAAGCCCAGAAGCCCAAGTTAGATTTCACCGTGTACATATTGAGACATATTGAGAGAACGCATGCGGAGAAAATCAACACGACCGGCTCTGGTGACCAGGAAAGGTCCGTGAGAGCTTGATGATCTGGTCTTGAATGCGGAGGTCGTAGGCCTCCTGCATAACGGCCAATGAAACAGATCAATTCTATGCAATTTCTCTGCAGGGAGCAATTTTGCATATGCTAGCGCCGCATGCTGACCTCAACCGGCCACGTCGGACATAAACCCTCACAATAATCTTTCCACGGCGTGCAAGAGGACTGTTGAGCATTTTGACCTGGCTCTCCCTGTCGTGAGACTTTGCAAGACTCAAGCTCGCCTAAAAATTACCCCAAAGACAACTTGATCGAGTTCTGAGAATGGCGAAGAAGCTCGATCGAAAGCGATCGCTGTCGACAGCTTCCCGGCGGAATTCGAATCAGAATGAGGAAATTCAAAGCCTGCCTCAACACACGGAGACGTCGTCACCCCTTGGTCCGAAGACACAAAGAACATCCTCCATAGCACCACAAGGAGACAGCACGTCGCGTCATCTGACCCAAACAGGGGAGTTCTCTCCAGCAGCACGATCTGCTCACAATATTGCCTTGTTAGAGCTGCTGGACCAAAGACCACAAAGCTTGGGCCGTGCATTTGAACAGAATTCCACAAAGCAGAGCGACGAAGGAAGAAATCTGTCCATACGCCAAGAACGAGAGCTTGCAACCAACTTGGCTTTCCTGGCTGGAATCTCAGATTGGCCCGACCACATCATGGGAGTCTGCATCGAAGAGCTCCGTGGCAATAGAGGATGCCAAATCATGGTTTCCATCAACAAACGTATGCCATCCGACGGGGATGAAATCCTGGGAAAAGTGCAGAGAGGGTTCGAGCAGATATTTAAGAGATTGGAGGTTCTGTCTGCTGGTAAGTCTCACAAAATGGTCAAAGAAGCGCACTGATCTAAGTTTCTTGTAGCTTCTAGCACACAGGAGAGACTAGACGTCAAAGAGACCGTGTTCAGCGACATCATTGCTCTGTGTCACAAGAGAATACTGAACCGCTTGAGGTCGAGACACGCCGAAGGTTCTTACAAAGGGGAAAAACGTAACAGGCGCTTCCTTGGAAGCGTCGTGAGATCCTTCATGGCCCTTCCCTGGCAGGACGGGGACGCCGCCCAAGATATTCCCCCATCGATTCGAGAAACTCGTCTGAATAGATACCGGTCTATTTTGAGGGCGCTTTTGGCGCATTTGGAGGAGTTCGAGGCTACCGATGTTCCACGTCATGAGGACGTGTTGAGGGTTGTCAGATCAATTGCGCAAGCATTCGACGTCGTACCAATTGAAGCACTGCTTGGCTCCCTCAGAGACCAAGACATGGACCCCACACTTCGAAAATGGCTACTCGGCTGTTTCACCAAGATCAGCAGATATAGTGAAGTCGCATCTGTTCTCTGCCATAGAGCTAGGCGCATCTCGATGTTGCGGAAAACCCGAGTCAGGATCGTCTCCGGTGTGGTCGATCTGCAAGACGCCCCAGTCTCGGGTGAAAACTTCATGGACATCGAGAAATCTCTGGCTAGGTTTCGATACAGGGGCGAGACTGTCCAGATGAGAATGCTTCCAGAGTGGCTCAGAGACCTGGCTCAGTCATCCATGAAGAATTATTCGCGAAGGGTCCGCGACATACTCAAGGAAGCCAAAGTTCATGCTGAAATTCAGCTTTTGGCTTACTATGATGACGAACAAGTCACGGGCCTTCGACCGAGAATCCTGGCCTCCAACAAGAAAGCCTGTGCTCTCTGCAACACATTTATCGCAACCCATGGCGAATATAGTGTGCCGAAATCGCATGGAAAATTGTACAGAGGTTGGAGACTCCCCGCGGCACAACAGAATAGTGCATGGCAAGACGACCTGAACATGGTGCTAGAAAGCTCAATCTCGGAGACATTAGCAATACTAATGCCACTCTCGACAAAACCACGCACTGGCTTCGATAACGAGAGCAGCATATATTCATTCAATTTATCAGCATCGACACTGCCCGATTGCCTGGCTGCCACCATCTCAGAACAACACAACTCCGCAGCTGCAATCGTTGACCGCGATGTTGAGTCCAAAGATGCTAACTACCAACTGAACAAAAGTCCTGCCGCAGAAATTGCTGCTACCGACCATGCCACTACAGCCGAAACAGGGGATGGAAACAAAAGAGCAATTGCAGAGATTGGCAGTGCTCCCACATCAGAGCACGCCGACGACCAAGCCGAGGCACATATATATCATGACAGCAGATTGACTGATGGCTCCGCAACCAGTCTTGCTCCCCAGTCGGCAGACGTGAGACTGAAACACGGCCAAAAAATATTGTTCAGTCCAGCACTAGGTGGAAATGCCTGTTTTCGGAGCAGGCGCATAGAATTGCTCATCGACGAGGCATCCAGCCGGTTTTCTCTTGAATTGCTCAACACGGCAGAAGCAGAAGTAGTGTTGCGCGACGAGACGAAGCCCGTGGCTGACGTGGGGACCTTGTCATCTGAGATAGACGTGCTTTTGTCAAGATGTGCAAACGGGGAAGTGTACATCTCCCATGGAGAAGACGTCATTAGAATCTGCGCGAGATCAGGGTGAACAGCGTGCTTCTCTATGATCGGTTCTTATTTCTAGACGAGACGAAATCTATCCTTCTATTTGTTTCTTTCCAGGGAACATCTACCGAAACTTTCTACTCAAATTTGAATCGTATGTTCATACTACTCAAGGAGCTGTGTTATCAGAATTTGTGAGAAGATTGGTAGTATCGACACCAACTGTGAGAAGAGTTAGCATTTCTGTAGAGAATCAGAAGGAAGTTTCAGAGGGCTTCAGCACTAACCTGTGATATAGCCCACCATGCCGTTCTCAACGTTCTCGCCATCCGCCGCAACAACACTGAAAACAGGGTTGTAGCCGCCTTCCGTGTCCTGGCTGTACACGGAATCCACAGCGTTGGTAGTGCGGTTGATCTCAGTGTGCGAAGCGTACGGCTCCAGCGCCATGATCTGCTGCTCCAGCGCCTCGTCGAAGTACACCTGACCGGTGCTGATCAGGTTGCCCGAGGTAACGGTTCCGTTGTCGTGGAGGGTCCAATCTGTATAAACCTGGACGTGGATGTGGATAGCGCGTTCGATGTAGAAGCCGGGGAAGATAGACTTCATCTCCACCATGCCATTGGCATCGGTCGGCCACATTGCGCGGGGCCAGGTCGTGTCGTCGGTATGCAGATCCGTGACGCCAAGCTCGTAGGTGTCGGTGATGTTGAGTTCGTCTAGCAGCGTTAGGAACCCGGTGTTGGGCGACAGGGCTGTGAAGCTCGAGTAGGAGCCCGTCGCGTTGCAGTGCCAGAAGCTCACGAGTACGCCCTCGAGAGGTTCGCAGGTGGCCATGTCGAGAACGCCGATGTCCATCCATAGTGGTACGCCTGGTTGATCTTCTGTTGCGTCTTGGCGCAGGGTCTGGGAACGAGGCCACACGTATGGGCCGGGTGTGACATCTGGTGTCAGGACGCACGTATCGTTCTGCAGGGTATCGTCTATTTTGTGTCAGTCACCGAGGATTCCAACCTTTTTTTGCCCGACGATTTTCAAGTGATGTGTGGGCTACGCCGCAATCACAGGACCTCTGGAGCGGTTGAACCCAGCCACTCGGCAACGGGGGCTTACAGTATGATGATTATGGACGACTCGTTGCTTGCTGCGAGCGCTCTTGACTGGGTGTCTTGCCTCGCAATCGGCACGCATAAGTCTGACGCAGACCGCCGCAATGATGACTTGAGGCCATGGCGTGGACTTTATGGGCCGAGTCTCGTGCGGTATTCCGAACAGTAGACGCTGCCGCAGATTCAAGACACGCGCCTCGACGGGATCGACATAGAAAAACTGATCACTGCACACAGCCGGACCTTGGGAGAGCATACAGGATTACACAAAATTGCAGTACCCATGGTGGAGACCACCCAGGTGACAAAGGGTTGGAGTCAAATCGATAGTTAGAAACATCTTGAAGGAGATTACAGGGACAATTCACTTCCTCCCATGCTCTACACAAGCTTGTTGCGGTGCCAGCCAAATTTCAAGCACTCACAATGGCGACGGGCTCCCGATGTTTTATTTGGGAACCGTATAGTCTACTTCGAGCTGATGGAAGAGAGGCTGAAGTATTAGTATAATTTGAATTTTTTGACAGACTTTACGTAGCTTGAGGACCTCGGTAGACTTCTGAGCCAGTTTGACCGTAATTACATTCAGTGGAGCTGGACTAGGTAGTGGCAGCCGGAATCGGTGGCTTGCACATGTGCACAGCCAGACAAAATCCTGACACCTCAAAATTACGGGTATACCAATGGAATAGTCTGTTCTGTTCATGATAACTAAGGCGGCCTTTCTAATTTCCTGAAATTAGGGAGCCACAGCTGAGTGACCCACGCTTGAGGTCGGTTGTCACATCGCGAGAACTAGTTCACTGTGACTACCGGCTGCTTCTGGAAATATCATCTCCATCTACTATGAGACTCCTAGGGCAGGAAATGTCACGCGAAGCCTAGAAACCGCTTTTGAGGGCAGAACAGTGCGCTTGAATGTATGCTACGGCACGCTGGGGGGTGCAGGCAGATTGGAGAACGATTGGCTTCAGCCACCATATATATGGTCTCCCATAGGCCTGCAGGGCACCCACACAAATAAGACATCATCGCACTTCATACATATGCATACCCGCTGTACCTGACCATAGCAATGTATCCAGATAGCCTTTGAACACTGAAATTGTCTTTTGGCACTTCCTACAGTTGACCGGGCCTTCCAACATTTAAATCTCAGCTGACATATTAGTGGTGATTTGGATATTGTTAAGAAGATATTTCAATGTTGAGACCATAGAATAACGACTAGGCTGCGCTCCACTGGTACTGATTGTGGCTATACAGAACGGTCAGCTGAGAATCCGCTGCGGATGGAGTCCTTCCATGGTCTCCTGGTGTGGGGATGGGGGATTACGTGTCAAGAAGCGGTCAAAATATTAGTCCTAATCTGCGATTTTTGTTTTTATGCTTACACAGATCCGACCATGTATTTCCATCGAAGTATGAGTATATTCGGAATCTACCTTGGGGATCAATTGAGTCCCAGTCAAATATAAAGTTGCCAAATATCAATCAGACAGCTTCTACTATTACGACTCATTTTGTATCTATCTAAAGAGCTTCTGGATAATTATAACAAAACCTGTGAGCGATTCCAAGATTTTCAGTGGGTCTAGGGAATTATCTTGGAAAGGAGGCCCTGTGAGTACTTTTTTGCCTGGGCTTGTAGAGCGCTTTGGCGTGAAGCCCACCTGAAAAGGGGTCGTTACAAGCATGTTGACAAACTCTCATCGCCAACCTTACTCATGTAAGGACCTTGGATGCGCCCAGTGGGCACCCTTTTATCTCCACAAAAGGATCAGTGCTAGTCAGCAATCTGATGCTGCATGCATAAAAGTAAGACTTGGGCGATATTTCTACAGATTACTGTGGATTTATCAACAAGAAGGACTTCGGAACTGACGGTGTGTGCTCTTACTTCAGACTCACTTAATGCACCCATCTGTCCCGCTCACAATAGAGCGGATTTATCCTGACAGAGTTGTGTTACTTGTCACTAGTGACTTAATAGTGAACAAGCAGAGACAAATCCAGTATCGTTCCTAGTGGCGTTATCCACCGAAGATTACGGTACCATGCCAGCCCTCGACCTCAACAGCCTGTCTTGGCACTCAGTAATGGTGCTAGGAGCCGTGGCAGTAAGTAAGGCCTATGGAATTAGCTTCAGCTTTACATACAGATACACCACCTTGTCTCGTACTTCTTGTGTGGGTGACTAATCTTGCTTTCGATAGTTTCTGTCGTATTGGTCCAGTTTGATTTTATACCGGCTGTATTTCCATCCATTCGCCAAGTACCCGGGCCCGAAGTTAGCAGCAATAAGTGATTGGTGGTATGCATACAAATGGTATGTGCAATGAAGTCGTCAAGAATTTAATTTCCAGCTGAGGTTTGATTCTGATTTCCCCTCTAGGTATCATGGGCGCTACCCTTGGGCGATTGAGGAAGTCTTTAAAAAGTACGGCGATGTGGTCCGGATTGCACCCAACGAGCTTGCATTCTTTACGGTCGAAGCCCAGTCAGGTTCGTCCTCAACCACGATATTCGCAGTCCGTGATCCAGGGGGTGAATTGAAGTCGTGCTGACCATATACTTCGTCCCCAGATATTCTGTTACCAGGCCTCTCCAGAGACAAGTCACCCTTTGTCAAGGCTGAGGAGATCCAGCACGTAAAGGGAGAGCATGTTGGAATTGCTGCTGACCCAAATCCGGAGACGCACCGGGTCGTCCGCAAGATGCTTGCTCCCGCTTTTAATCGTCGTGCCTTGAAGGAGCAGGGACCTGGTATTCATCAACGCATTGACAGACTCATAGAAAAGGTCGGGGTTGAGAGCAAGCAGGGCACAGACATGACAGAGGTATGAGAATTGATTGCCACCCCCACCCCCCAGAACAAAAAACAAAATGCAGGATGCGGTCACGGGGCTAATAGAGTCATCAGTGGTTTGACCGGCTTGCATGCGACATAGCCGGAGATATGTGCTACGGGCACGACTTTCATAACGTTAAAGATGGTAGACGACTTTCCAATTCTATCCTGAGCCTTTACCCTAAGAATAACCGTTAACACATATTAATTTACAGGCTAAAGCAACCTCTTCCTCAGTGTCTTTCGCCGCGTTGGCACCTGGGGTACTCTGAACCAAGTCATGAGGCGGTTTCCTCTCCTGCGGCCCTTAGTTTTCTTCGCGCTGCCACCCAGCCTTGCGGCCATCGTCCCAACTATTTTGCGAGAGAACAGCAAAATCGTTCGGGGCCGTGTGGCACGTAGGAACAAGCTTGCGCATCCTGACTACTTCTCGCTCAGGCTGATGATGGACGACGAACAACAACCCTCAGAAGACTTTCTGCTCGCCCAAGCCAACCATTTGATCATCGCTGGATTCGACCCCAACAGCAATCTTTTCACCTCTGGCGTCTACTATTCGCTCACAAATTCAACCAAACTGGACAAGCTCCAGCATGAGGTTCGCACCCACTTCGCCAACTACCGCGATATGGATGGCGACTCGCTCGAGGACCTTCCGTGGCTCAATGCAGTGATACAAGAGTCGCTCCGCATGCACACAAATGGCGCCTTCGGACTCCCGCGATTTAGCCCTGGAGCCTTTGTTGACGGTCACTGGGTCCCAAAGGGGTAAGTTGGACTTTGCTCCCAAGCGTTGAATTGATTTACCGATCAGACGGGCTGACGATAGGGTTTGTTGGCGGAAATTAGAATGCGGGTCCAAACATCCATCTTCGCAACCTCGCACTCGGAGCGCTATTTTCGGAAGCCGCGTAATTTCTGCCCCGAGAGATGGCTTCCAGCTTCGCACCCCGACTACGATTCCGCCTTCGACTCAGATTTCAAGTCGTCTTTCAAGCCGTTTTCAATGGGTCCGCGAGGCTGTGTTGGTCAAAACATGGGCATGCTACAAGCGCGTCTCCTGTTCGCTAAGATGGCGTGGAAGCTGGATTGGGAGCATGTCAACAGAGGAGAGGCTGACTGGGAGCGTGAAATCAAACTGTACGCCCTGTGGGAGAAGCCCCCTGTGGTCGTCCGTTTTACACCCACTTCCCACACAAAACAATGAACAGTCTCGATGGGTACTTTCTCTGGCCAATCACTTGGATGGTGGAAGCTCGAATTCCGGGGTGGACTTGAAACAGTTTAGCTTGAAGGCTCTATTCCTCAATGGAGCGTGGATTGCACTACAAAGATGTTACACAGATGTTGCACACTTTGAAAGGTAAATTACAAGAGGCTTTTCACACTCAGGTATCCGCCGTAGAAGGTAGATGGTCTGTATCGAAGAACAGTTTATGCAACCGTAAACACCAATGCCAAGCTTCATTGCCCTCGTTCTGAGACCTCCACCTGTAGAGCCAGAAATGTTTACGGGTTTCCATATATGTGCTCCATTCTCGTATAGTTGACTCAACTACAGAGATGACGTGAATTCGAAGATAGCGGATGATGCGGGGATATTTGATGATTTTGAAGCAAAGGACATTTTGGAATCTGCATTGAAATTGAATGATCTGGTGGCTTCCCGAAGTACCTTGTCTTTCCAAGGTTGTGACATAATTTGGAAATGGTCTTGAGGTTGACAAAGACAATATAGTAAGTGACCACGCTTTTGAGCCCTTTTCATAGGCGTGAGAAGCAGCATAATTAAATAGAATCTCCACATGCGTATCATAGTGTACCGCAGGCAGTCTAGTGTACACGGTCAAAGTTCCCTATTTACAGATCAAGGAGAGCTGGAGGCCTACGTATGAAGATCGATTCAGTTGAGCATATATAGCGAATTATCGCGGTCGTTATGGAACTCTACGCCGTTTCTATAGTCCCAACGCATCCAGCCACCCACTACCCTCCCGCCCTACTCAACTCACGGAAGAGCCAGGAAGACATCCCTCAGCTTCTGAAAATTCGGCGTCCCCAGCCCCGTGACCGGATCCCACCCAGGCGTCGCATTGAAGCCATTGGTCCCACAGCCAGGATTATTGCCGATGGTGATATCATTAAACGCATCCGGGTTGCTGTAGAACGTCGGGTTCAAGAAGCCAACGGGGCCCTTGCCCGCCGCGATGCGAGCCTCGTTGAGCAGCGTCACGATGCCCGCAAAGATGGGCGCCGACGCGCTGGTGCCGCCGACGCCGTAGGTCGAGCCGTTGAAGACGGTGGCGACGTTCAGCCCGATGGCCGCGACGTCCGGGAACCCCCTTGCGTTTCCGCTGTCGTTGTACACATTGGGCCCGTAGGAGGGGGCGTATTTCCCCAGGAAGTTCTGCACGGCCGAGGCCTGGTACGACGGCAGCGCAAAGACGTTTGAGAAGCCGCCGCCGGAGCCGAACGAGGCGACAGCGCGCTCTCCGCTGTCGGTGGTGTTGCCGATGAGGTCGGTTCCTCCAACTGGAAATGACGGAGTTAGCGGTTCCTCCTACAAAGTAGTTGTATGCAGTCGAAGGGCTCGCAGACTCACCAGAGGTTATGTAAGGGCAGTTTGCCGGGAACGACGGTGAGAAGCGAGTGCCATTGTTGTCCACATAGGGCTGGTCCGCGTTGAGGCATGAGTCTGGGTAACCGGCATTGTACCGATTCGCGACTCCCGAGTCTCCGCTCGCGAAGAGCACGCTCACACCCTGGAGTCCGAGTTTCATCCACTCGTTGCACTGGCGGACTTGATAGAAGTATGGCAGAGCACCCTAGAGAGACGTCAGTTTGAGCCCAAAGGTTAAAGACAGCGGCCTTACCTCGATCTGCCCATAACTGACTGAAATCACGTTGGACTTGGGAGCACCGCCGCATTGTAGCGGACCTTGATAGCCGCTCTCATTGTCGTTGGGATCGGGATACGCAGGGTCTGTTCATAATAAGCTCATGTCCCGGGATTAAATAACTCGGGAAGAGCTAACAGCAAGTGTTACATACCAACATAAGGCTGGTCGCCGCCTTCATACGTGCAATAGCTGGCGTCTAGCGCGTCTAAGAAGATGTTGACTGAGGAATGGTTAGCAAATTATTCTACAATCAATGTATCTGAGTTGTGAAGACGACATGAAGTTTTTCAAGAGCTGCAGAAACACCCTCTCTTGAATCTCTTCTAAAGTTTCAGTAGAGATACGAGGACTTCCTGGAATTACTCACAAGTGCCTACGCTGTCGACATTAATCCCGTCTCCCACCTGGTACAATCGCAACTTTTGCGGATATATGATCGAGTAAGCAGCCTGGAAATCAAGAGCAGACTCAACCCCGGAGCCCTGCGAGACGGTAGTCAGGTTCGCCGTCAGGCCGCCGTCGATGGCGATGAACTCGGGCCTGGTGTCAGCCGGTATCTCGGGCGAGGTGAAGTTCTTAAAGTACGTCGGCAGGTCCTTCTCGTACAGGTAGTCGGCCCACTCGCCGATGCCCATCTGGTTGTCAGCGGCCGACGAGTTCCCCGCGGGGAAGTTGTACAGCTTCCGGAGGCAGTCGACCGTGACCAGCTCGCCGCAGGGCCGCGAGCCGAGTGTGGCGCCCCCGGGGATGCGAGCCATCAGGTTGCGGTCGACGTTCGCCACGGGCTTCAGGCCGTCCAGCTGGACCGTCGGCATCGCGAAGTCGACGTGTTGCTGGATGTGCTCGGGCAGGCTGTAGTGATCGCAGGCGAGGCGGAGCCCGCCACTTGTGGTGTGCTGGTAGTGCCAGTATTCCGTAGAGAACAGCTGCTCCGCCTCCTGGACTGTTCCGTCGAATTGCACCCAGTTGTGCCCTGGAGATGGAATCAGTGGCTGTATACTTGCAACATTTAGATGCCTAGATTGTAGGTCCACTTACCGGTTGAAAGAAAAAGTCTAGAGCGGTCGATCCCAGACTCGACCAACCAGTTCATCACTGTGTCTTTTGTCTCTGGGTGTGGAGAAAAGGTGTTTGCGACCTTATTCGCAGTCCAGTGCTTGCCTGTTTGTCCATAATTCGTCAGTACAACACTCTCGTAACGTTATTAGACGAGCAGCAAACCGTTGTCTGCTCAAAGTCTCCAGGAAGAATCAATCCTGCGTATTAATTTTGTCTGAGCGCTGGCTTACCAAAGTTTGGAGAGCTTGGGTCGGCGACATCATAGATATAACTCGCGGCGTTCTCAAGATTCCGCTGCTTGAGCGCGATACGAATAGGCAGCACCTGATCAGCGACAGCCCGATGGCGCTTCTGCCACGCATGGGGCTGTCCACCCCGCTTCTCATGGAGATTATACCTTCCAGAAGTTGGAGCCGCGGTGCAGGCGAGGACGAGGGCCACGGCGGCCGCTGCAGTTGAGAAGTGCATGGCTGGTGAGGAACTGCGCGAGTAAGTGCGTAGGTACCCAAACGGCCGACCTCAGAGACAGAAGCAGTGCAGTGGATGGGCACTGTTACGTGAGCACTAGAAGGCACTGAAACACGGTGCACTCGGCTACAGAAGAGAAGAAGGAAAAAAGTAGGTCAATTGTATGCTTCCAGGCTATATATACATACTATGGGAAAAGGTCCCGTAGAAATCGGTGGCTGTCTGCTGCGAGTAGCCGCAAGTGAATAGCTTGGTGGTACCCGGTACATGGCGGCACAAATATTCCTCGTTCTTACATCGCCGTCAGGTCCGGCTATCCGGGAAAGCAAACGTGCACGAGCTTCGCATAGGCAGTGGTAATATCACAGGAGTGGGCTGCATGGGTCAAGAAAGAAGGCGTCATGCAGGATCCATCGCTTGAGGCAGAGGCGACCTGCCCGATGAAGCAAGATCCCCAGCTAAGCTTCCGGTCAAGCTTCGTCTAATTCGCGGCTGCAAGGGGGGGGCCTCACCCCGTCGTTGATGCAACGCTTACTTCGACTACTCCGCATTGGAATCCTTGTCGGCAACTTACCTAACGCAGAGCATCTATTGGTCCTCTAATCACATCCTCATAACACGAAGGTGACATGATTAAAACCTGCTCTGATCGTTGCCTAATCGATGGGCAGTGGTGGGTGGCTGAGGTAGTACGACGGGAGCAGTACTTAAAAGACGCAATGGTCATTGACCTCAGACCTGCCTGTTTCAGTCTCCACGATAACAGAGTTGACAAATTTTCGTAATATGGTTCTTGAAGCCTGAACAAACCCCATGCTATGACTTCACTTACATGAGACTGCTCCGCCCTCCGATCTCCATGCTCCCCTGACCATCCCTCATCTCCCCACTGCGCCCCACAACAAACTCTCTGTAGATCCTCTGAAGTAAAGTGCGCTGCTCGCGGCCTATACTCGTCCTCGTGCCATCGAGGGCCTTGACCAGATGCCTCCACTGAATGATGACCTCCTTCTCCTGTGCCTCGCCTCCAGACTTGGCGCCGGCCGTTGCAGCATCGCATTCCATATTCGAATTGGGCCCGCTCCTCTGCTGCTTGGCTCTCTTCCTCGACGCCTTGAGATTCTCCAGTTTCGACACGATCATAGCCTGCTCGGCGAGCTCAGAGGACCTGTTCGACCCGCGAGAAGCCGAATCCTCGCCGGACCCGTCTTCACCATACCGGAATTGCACAAAACTATGCGGAAGTGACCCAGCTGACTTGGCTGCGCCATGTCGCTGTCCAGGCCGTCGGCCGCTGCCGCCTCCACCGCCTGCGATCTCGGTGTCTTTGAGCACATCCTGGATAGCCTCCAGCTGCGCATTCGAGATCAAGGCTTGGACGTCCGCGCCAGAAAACCCGTCCGTCCGCTTGGCGATCTCTGCCAGGTCCTCGTCCGACTTCAGGACCGCCTCGCTGAGCTTGGCCTTCTTTCCGATGGCCCTGATGATGTCCACTCGTTCCTCGGGGTTGGGGAAGTCACATAGTATTGACTTGTCCAACCGCCCCGGCCGCAGGAGGGCCGGATCTATCAGATCAGGACGTGAGGTTGCTGCAAGCACGTAGACGCCCGAAAGGCCTTCCGCGCCATCCATTAGCGTCAGAAGCTGGTTGACCACACGGTCGGTGACACCGGTAGAGTCGTGGCCACGCTTGGGCGCAATAGAGTCGAACTCGTCGAAGAACAAGACGCAAGGTTTGGCAGCCTGAGCTCGTTCGAAGAGGTCCCGGACGCTTTTCTCTGATGCGCCAATGTACTTGTTCAATATCTCGGGCCCCTTCACACTGATAAAGTTCAGGCCACATTCCCCAGCCACGGCGCTGGCCAGAAGAGTCTTGCCGCATCCTGGATAGCCGTAGAGAAGGATGCCAGACCGAAGTCTTAGGGGGCATTGGGCGAAAATTGGTGCATACTTCGTCGGGTACTGCAGTGTTTCCAACAAGACTTGGCGTGTGTCTGTTAGGCCGCCGATGGATTCGAATGTGGTTGTTGAACTCTGAAGCGTCACGTTGCGCAAAGACGCCGGTGTGAAGCCTTTGAGAGCATTTTCAAAGTCAACCCGACCAAGAGGGACGGCGTTGACCTCAGCATCGCCTGTGGTGTCGGTGAGTGACCGCATGATGGCCTCGTTTCGAGCCCGTGAGATGAGCAGGTTCAGGTCGCCAGGCATATAACCATCAGTCTCTCCTGCAATATCGAGCAGGTCCAGGTCTGGCTCAATGGAGAATCCACTAGGGGATGGGACCGAATCAGGCCTAGACGGTGGGCTTGCGCCGTCCATCCAAGCGTTCTCTTCACCAGTAGCACTGCCATTGGCCGTTGGAGGACGGCTGCCGTCGTGAGTAGAAGCATTATCGTCCTTCGCTTGCACTGCATGTTGCAGGGTGATTGCCTCCATGATAGTTCGTCGAGCAAGTTTGTCCGGGGCTCTCAGCGGGACAATCTCTCGGACCACGTGTCCCCCAACAAGCACGTTATGCAGAGATTCCTTTCCTTGTGCAGTGGCCAGAAGGACTATACTGGAGTCTTGACCACAATATTGGCGAACCATGGAGCAGATTGCCTCGCTCACTTGGCGACTGCGGCCATTTTCATTGCCAACTTGCAATTCGGTCTCAACCGGGCAAAGACGGTCTAGGTCGTCCAGTATCACCAGCGCTTTGCCTCCAAGTCGAGCTCCCCAGCTTGCTCCCATAAAAACGCGGTTCAAGGTCTCCTTGATGGTACTAATCCTGCTTTCATCATTCACGAGCGTCCGGCACGTGAAATATGTAGTGTGAAATAGCTGGTCTTCCCGTAGGAACCTTGAGACTGACTGCGCAACGGAGGATTTACCGGAGCCCAATGCGCCGGTGAGGAGAACTGAAGATGAATGGGAAAGGTGAGATTTGAGCTGCTCAAGCAGCGAGTCGATGCCGACCAGAGGACCGACACCTGGGGGCACAACCGTCGATTCGGATTCTGAAAGCCACGTTGGCCGGGGAATAGGGGCTTGGACTTCGAGGGGAAGTTGCCAGTCAGCACCCAGTATCCAGTGAGCTGGTTCCTTTCCAGAGCCTTGAGAAGCGGGTGGCGGGTGGAACTTGACGATTGCTCCCTCCCAGCCAGGTGGAGGGTCCAGCCCATCATAAGTACTCAGTACCAACCCGTCTGTTAAAGGCCCATCGAACAAGCTTTTTCCATGTTTTCCATCATAGATATGCTTTACCCTTTTCGCGGCTTCTTCACGCTCAGCTTTGGTCTCTCCGCCAAACTTCAGACCAAGGGCTTGCGCTGCAGAGTCGCTAGTAAACGGATATACCTTGAGCTGCTGGACTGAAGGTCGGTCCTCGGCCTCGGCAACGGACTTCAAAATGGACTTTTTTGTGAGAGGTTGGGCAGCGGGTTCGACTTTGACAACACCTCCAACCAAGCCTTCACTCCCGAAGGCAGAACACAGTATTGTTGATAGTGCTGCTATTTGCCCATTCGGAGGATCATCCCAAGGCAAAAGCTGCGCAACCACCCTGAGGCCAGATCTCGAGAGCTCGGGTGCTTCCTGTCCTTGGGGCTGCTGTTCTTGCATAGGGGCTGGCTCTTGAAGAGTAGATGGTCTCATCAGGTGCACAGTGACCCACTTCAATCCCCTGAACTCGTTGGAGACCAGAAGTTCGCGGTCGACCCAGATACTCAGTTCTCCAACTCCAGCCTCATCGTCAAACCAGTCGTCACAGAGCTTCCTGTCAACGCCCCGCAGGAACAGGGCAGGTTTGCGCTCCTCACGTTGACTCCTCCTCCTCACTGTGCTGGTTGAGCTCCTCCCGCTCTTTCTGGACGTGCTCGCTACGCTGCGGTTTTCCCTACTGCTACGCGAGGACTTTGGCCTGACCTTGGGCGCGACAATGACCTCGGCGTCAGGGGCAATCTTGGCAAACGCGGTCTGCGCGGACTGGGCTGGGTCGAGAGACAGTATTTTGATATTAGCAGTTGAAGTGGGCGATAGATGGAGTGTCAATGGATGCGGGCTCGACTTGATTCCGGACGGCGGAGTATAGGCGGGATTCGGCAGAGCCCGAATCTGAGACAGGAGGTTGAGCTCCAGAAACGTGGCATGCAGCTCGATGATCTCCCAGTCATCAGGGGTCAAGGGCTCGATATGTACTGTATGAGCCAGTGGAGGGTCCGTATGGATGGTTGTCATGACCTTCTGGCCTTCGCGCAGCCCCAGTGTATTCGCCAGAGTCGGATCAAGTTCGACGAGGGGAACGTCCTGCTCCCGCAAGCCCGAGCCCGCCAGCCCATCTCTTCCGACTATTGAGGCAATCTTCTTCTTGCTGGGCATGCCAGTCCAGCCGAGGTAGACGGACTTCTGGGCCGAAGGGGGGGAGGACTTGTCGGCAGGGGACACATCTCGGTAGCTGAGCTCAACGATGACATTCTGTACGGGCTAACGGGTATTGTCAGCGAGGTCTCTTGATACAATGGACACATGTGGAGGAGTATGCTCACAGTATTCACAGTCACCAGTAGAGAGACCAAGGAAGCCGGAAGGTTGACCAAGCAGTTCTTGAGATGTACCAGCGAGATCTCTGCGGCCGTGGCCTTGCGCTGAGACATGGTGGAGGGCAGATGTCTTGGGCGCAATCAATTGGAAGCACTCAGTTCCAAATTGATGTCATGATCTCAGGAGAAGAGTGCAAAGAGAGTCTGGTCTAGCTCTACTTTCCGGGGGGACCAACTGGGAGGTTGAGCATGCGCAGCTCAAGCAGGCCGTTCCGGTTACGGTTGCGGGACAAGATCCCAGGAACTGCGATTGCGATTGCCATGTGCCTCGGTTGAAGTGTGGCTACCCTGCACCCCGGGGGAGCTCGGACCACCGCCGTTCGTTGTGCAAGGATTCTGTGAAGGTCCAAAGGGGTTACTTTAGGCCACTCACATTTCAGTTGCAATCAGTGCCGGTAACACTGTCATTTGCAAACAGATCGTTCAGCCCCGTGAGTAGTCCCGCCCTGCCCCATATCCTGCATCTGGACGCGTCCCATTACGCGCCGGGCAGAGCTAGCTGCTTGGACGCGACGCGCCTGGAGGCTGGAAAATCAATTTGAACCCCTGCTTCCCAATTCTTCCCTCAATTGGCATCACCTCTGCTCCGTCTCAGACAGTGACGGATTCGCGACTCAATCTGCCCCTCCAACAACTCATCCGCGACCTTGACTTTCCCAAACATAGCCGAGATACCCCCACAGCCAGGTCATCGATTCCCTCGCGTTTACTTTCTCACCACCACCCGCAAAGATGGCGCTTCTTCAGTGGAAGGCGCCCGTGGACTACGAGGCGCAATTGTGTACGTGCAGCTCTCTGCCTAGAATGTCGTCGCATCATCAACGCCATGATGCAGCAGAATATGCACTAGACTAACAGATATCGTGCGTGGCTAGCTACATTCAAGACCTTCCTCCAGGACTTCAAGGCGTCCCCGGCAGACTCCATCACCCATGCCCTCGGAGGAATGAACATCGAGGAGGAAGACCTTGACGACGAGTATGACTTCATGGATGAGGACAACGAGGACGAGGAACATCGTCGCCAGGAGAGGGCCAACCGCAAGAAGCCCTACCACAAGTACAAGGACCTGATGCAACAACTGGCAAATCGCGACATCGACGAGGTCCTGATCGAGCTCGACGACATTGCTCAGGTATGCATAGCATAAGCAAGTATATACGATCGTATGTGCTGACTCTGTGATAGTGGGAGTCAGAAATGGGCGAGGACGTTTCGGCATTGAAACTCGTCAAATCCATCGAGGAGAACACCAAACACTATGTTGAAATCCTGTCAAGAGCCATAGACGACTGCATGCCGAATCCCACCTCAGAAGTCACGTACGTATCCTTTTTCGCGTCAGAGGCGAGAGAGAAGCAAGTCTCCATATTGACCCGGCTACAGTTTCAAGGACGACGTCTTGGATGTTTTGATGGCACGCCGACAAGCCCGGAATCAGGAGATCGCTGAAGGTGCCGAGGCCATGGGCGACCCTACCCTGCTGCAAGACAAGTTCCCGGCAGAGCTCACCAGGCGCTACACCCTCGTCTTCAAGCCTCGCTCCTCCACCCAAGAGCATCCAGTAAAGTCTCTTTCCGTCCGGCAGGTAAGGGGCGACCATCTCGGCCACCTGATTACCATCAGGGCCATCGCTACTAGGGTGTCGGACGTGAAACCCTTGGTTCAAGTCACGGCTTACTCTTGTGACAGGTGCGGCTGCGAGATCTTCCAGCCAGTCACTGCCAGGCAGTTTGGACCACTCACCATGTGTCCCTCTGCGGACTGCAAGGCCAATCAGACCAAAGGCCAACTCCAGCCATCTTCCCGAGCATCCAAGTTCTTGCCATTCCAGGAGATCAAGGTGCAGGAACTTCCTGAGCAGGTGCCCATCGGCCAAATTCCTCGATCCCTAACGGTCTCGGCATACGGAACCGCTGTTCGCAAAATTTCTCCTGGCGATGTTGTGGATATCTCCGGCATCTTCTTGCCGACCCCGTACACTGGCTTCAAGGCCATGCGTGCGGGCCTCTTGACTGACACTTACCTCGAGGCACACCACATCGTTCAGCACAAGAAGGCCTACGAGGATATGAAGGTCGACCCGAGCCTGGCACGAAGAATCGACCAGTACAGACGATCAGGGCAGGTCTACGAATATCTCGCCAAGTCCATCGCCCCAGAGATTTATGGTCACCTCGACGTCAAGAAGGCCCTGCTACTTCTTCTCGTCGGAGGTGTGTCAAAGGAGATGGGCGATGGTATGAAGATCCGTGGTGACATCAACATCTGCCTCATGGGTGATCCTGGTGTGGCCAAGTCTCAGCTGCTCAAATATATCTCCAAGGTGGCCCCTCGCGGCGTGTACACTTCGGGCCGCGGTAGCAGTGGCGTCGGTTTGACTGCCGCTGTGATGCGCGATCCTGTGACGGATGAGATGGTCCTTGAGGGTGGTGCACTTGTTCTTGCCGACAACGGTATTTGTTGTATCGACGAGTTCGACAAGATGGACGACAACGACCGGACGGCTATCCACGAAGTGATGGAACAACAGACCATCAGTATCTCCAAAGCCGGCATCTCAACCACTTTGAATGCGCGCACTTCGATCCTGTCGGCGGCCAACCCGCTTTACGGCCGCTACAATCCCAAGCTTTCCCCCGTCGAGAACATCAACCTCCCCGCCGCCCTACTCTCCCGTTTCGATATCTTGTTCTTACTGCTTGATAATGCCAACCGTGATAACGACGCGCAGCTGGCCAAGCACGTTGCCTACGTGCACATGCACAACCGACACCCGGACATCGGCACGGAGGACGAGGTCGTCTTCTCGCCCGATGAGGTCCGGGCCTACATCTCTCTGGCCCGCAACTACCGCCCTGTAGTTCCGCAGAGCGTATCGGAGTACCTCATCAAGACGTACGTCAAGATGCGCGACGCGCAAAAGAAGGCCGAGAAGCGCGGCAAGCAGTTCGCGCACACGACGCCGCGTACGCTGCTGGGCATCGTCCGGCTGTCGCAGGCGCTGGCGCGGCTGCGTTTCGCGGAAGAGGTGTCGCAGGACGACGTGGACGAGGCGCTGCGGCTGGTCGAGGCCAGCAAGGACAGCCTGCACACGGATCAGCAGGGCCCCGGCAGGCGGCAGATGAACGCCAGCAGCAGGATCTACAACCTGGTCAAGTCGCTCATGGAGACGGGCCAGTGCCGGCCCGACGACGCCGACGAGGACGAGGACGAGTTCGGCGTCGAGCTGAGCATGCGCAAGGTGCGCGACCGCGTCATCGCCAAGGGCTTCACCGAGGACCAGTGGCTGAACACGCTGGAGGAGTATACAGAGCTCGACGTGAGTTGCCCCCGTTCTCCCCCGAGATATGACCTGCAGGCAGAACCCGACTGACATGAATTGACTTTTAGCTCTGGCAAACTGCTGGCAACGGCGCCCGCCTCGTGTTCATCACGGCGGCTGAGAATGGGAACGACGACGACGACGAGTAAGATGTCCGGCTTTTGAAATGAGTGAACTGATGTTGGGGTATCGCATTGGTATATTGATGTTTTGGGTGGCGTTCACGGGGATAGGGTGTCTTCCCTCGTCCGATTGTGTATGACTGAATGCATTCCTGTGGCAGATGTGGTTGCACTACGGTGGTAATCTAGATGTGTGGGCATGGAATGAGTTGTTACTGCAGTGAATAAAGAAGAACATATACATCATTCGAAGTTGATGATTGTAAGCTCTGGTTGTTTTGACTGACTTGCTAGACACGCTTATTGGCGCGGCCGTACAGGTCACCGCACAGCCTTGTAATTGTGCAGGCCTGGCGGCGTATCGATTTCTAACAATATAGACTTCAGCCTGGTTGCCAATCTGCACACTCGGCCGTCAATTCCAATGCGGACTGACTGTTGGAGTTTCATCATCAGGCGTACGGTTCTATTTCATGCGTCGCACACAACATCATCTCGACGTGGAATGTTTGCTCAGAATAGTACATCTACTCTATATATCCCACATTGGTACATTTCATTTACATTGCAAGAGCCGCCATCAAGCCACGGAACAACCCCTTTACCCCTCCCCTGACAGACCGCCTCAGATCCTCAAGCTCAAGAGCCCGGCCCTCTCCATCTCCCCGATGATGCCGTTGCCGCCCGTCTGCCACTTGTCCGTGACCTCGCGCTCGTTGACCACGGCCCTGAGCATCCCGCTCGCGGCCCAGTACTCCATGAGCGCGCGCGCCTCGGCCTTGCTGACGGCGCGGACGTCGAGCACCCGCAGGCCGGTGCCCTCCATGACCTCGTCGGTACGCGCGTCGTACAGCCTGCCGAAGGGGTCGCGCGGCGGCAGCTCCGGCTCGGGGACGCCCTGCTGCCGGGCCAGCTGGCGCTCGACGGCGAGCTCCATGCTGGGGTTGCGCGCCGAGTTGGAGCGGCACGTGGCGCCGATGACGGCGCCGCCGCTGGGGAGGGCCGTCTTCCCCGAGAGCAGGTCGGTGAACATGCGCACGATGGCGAGGTCGTGCGAGTGGATCGGCTCGAAGGCGGTGCTGCGGTAGTCCGAGACCCTCATGGTGAAGGCGAGCCCGTCCAGGGCGAAGAGCAAGGGGGGCCGCGGGCTGCTCTCGCTCTTGAGGGTGAGCTCGTGCCACAGGGCGGAGAAGACGGGCCAGGCCTGGTCGGGCTCGCGGGCCGACTCGATCAGCGCGTTGAGGGTGGCGCCCTCGGCGACCGGGTTGGTGAATTCCTCGTAGGAGCGGGTGGTGTAGACACGGTCCAACACGGCGCGGTTGGCGTTGCGGATGTTCTGCATCAGCTTGAGGGCGTAGACGGACTGCATCCATTGCTGCGGGTTGGTGTCGGGGATGGGTGCGTAGTCGGTGCAGGCGGTGGTCAGGTCCTGAGCTGCAAGGCAGGTCATTTAGTCGACAATGCATTCCTCCTTGGTTCAAGGGGACGAGATTGCAAAGAGGGGCTTACCTTCAGGGATGTTGATGACAACCCACTCGTTCAAGAAGGCATTCGCCATCGCCTGCAACAGCACCACGCTCTTCCCTGCGGCCCTCTCCCCTGATATTACTACGCGCAGCGTCTCATTCTGGGCCACCTTCTCCTTCATACCCGCACACAGCTCGACCGTCTCGGGGCGGACCAGGGTGTGCGGGCCATGGAACAGACCCCAGGTCTGGCTCGACTTGAAGGCCTCACTCGCGCGCAGCTGGTCAATTGTGTCCTCGGGGATCTTGAAGACCTTCCCGGCGCTGTCAGAAGCCGCCATGTTTTCCGCGTCCAATCTCGGGGAGCCATGAATGGGGATGGCGTTGTTGTTGGACAGAACAATGCGCTTGCGCCATGCTTTTCTCTCGCCGGGCAGTGGGGTCTTTCCTCTGACGATCTCCTTGGGCTTCTTGAACTTGGAGAGCTGCATGCGCTTGCCAGTGCGCTGGCCCTGACCGCCACCCTGGGTGGCGGTGGCCTGATGATGCGCAGTGGTCGAGAACGAGGCGGCGGGCACTATCCTGGTCTGCAGTATCCTCTCGGTCGGGGTCGTCGGCACGAGCTGCCTGGTCGTTGTGGGAGCTTGGTTGGCGGCTGTCGAGGGCCGGAGGAGGCACCTCCAGCAGCTTTGGGAAGCCATTGTCATGATCCGCCAGTCCTCCTCTTGTTGTGGGCGGCCGTATGGACCCTATTGCATGGCTGGGAAACGGGAACTGAGTGAGACGTCGTCGAGATCGGATCGCCACTGGGCTTGTGTGGGCAGCGGGAACGGGGCCAGCTTGAGCTTGCTTGGCCCGGTAGAAGAATTTCAACCTCAAGCTCGACGCCGGCACGCAGTACGGAGTACCGCAGGGCGCTCGGGCCATACCGCGCCACACCAGCCAATCATGTCTCTCCTGCTCCACTAAAAAGTTCAGACTTCCCAGGGCCAGGAACCAAAAGTCAAAGGCGTAAGAAGATTACCCATGCGACCTCCCTCCAACAACCAGACTTAGTTCCGATCATTTTGGGCTCAACGACGAGGGACATATCAGACAAATACGGGTACATTGTTGAGGCTGCAATAATTCGTACAACAACCGCAGCACCGCAGTAATACCCAGCCATAATCACCATGTCTGCAACCGCAAAGCCAAAGCTGCCCGTCACGGTCGACAAGCCCACGCCCTACACCTTCGACCTCGGCCTCCTGCTCGCCACGGACCCCAACCCCCTCGAGCTGGACCACGACGACCTCGAGGCCAGCCTCGCCGCCGTGGCGCGCGACGGCGCCCAGGCCCTGGTGAACCAGCTGCTGACGACGTGCCCCATAACCTCGTCCAAGACGGACGGCGTGCTTCTGTCCCTGCCGCCCGCGTCGACGCCCCTCCCGCGCGAGAAGCCCCTCCCGGCCCCCAAGGCCCCGACCAAGTGGGAGCAGTTCGCCGCGCGCAAGGGCATCAAGCCCAAGACCAAGGAGCAGCGCCAGAACCTGCGCTACAACCAGGACAAGGGCGAGTGGGAGAAGAAGTGGGGTTGGAAGGGCCCCAAGGACAGGTCCGACGGCAAGGTCCCGGACGACTGGGTCGTCGAGGTCGACACGGCCAAGGAGTCCAGGCTCAAGGAGGGCGAGACGGTGCGGGGGGAGTCGCGCCGCGAGAGGAAGGAGAAGGTGCGCCGGAACGAGAGGAAGATGCGCAGCAATGCCCGCCACTCGGCAAAGTAGGGGTGCTACTTTGGGAGGGCGTTGAGAAAGGCTCACTGGCTCGCGAGTAGGTGTAAACGAGTTTTTGCTGGGCCCACGTGGTCCTATCGAGGGTTTTTGGCGCGGCATTGCATGTTCACAAGGCGGAGTTTTGGCGTCCAGGACTGGAAAACGGGAAATTGTGCTGGCGGCGACTATCTGATATCGAAAGGTATTTCCCTCTTTTGACCAGGGAGTGGGATAAAAATGCCCACCATCGCGTTCCCTTCTGAAAACACCCAGTGTCAGTCAACGACCAGCTCTCATTCACACCAAGTACCCGGTACAGCCTGGCGATTCGCCGCAGGCGGCCCCGGTGTCACCCCAACGCGGAGCGCCGCGCGGCTTCGGACTGGTCAGAGGAACCCAACAACTCTATAACTCAGGACCTTGTGAGTTGCTCACAGTCGGCGTCTCGCTGCGCCTGTGTGCCTCACCGCGAACCAACCGTGTTGCATCGAGACACGAATTGCACTGCTGAGGACAAGGATGGGGACGGGCATGTGTTGGATGCCAGCCTCCAAAGGAAATTTCGAGCTGGGTCTTTGTGTTATGTTTTGACTAACTGACGGACGGACTTGTGTGAGGTGCTCCTGGTCCTAATCCTGGTTGGTTGATCGGTTGGTGACGTCGGATTGTTGGCTGCTGGACAAGGAGGGACAGGCTCATCTCAGAGTGAGTGATCTGCACAATCTCACTGTTGTGTCCTTTTTAGGGGTTATAAATAGCATCCAGAGAGAGAATCACGTCCCGTTGTTGTCATCTCCCGTAGTCTTACCATGACCCACGAGTTCCAAACTAGTCGCACACCCTCCGGCCTCTAAAATAAGTTGAAGCAAACGATGACGTTTGCTGTCGCTCAGTACCACGCTCCCAAGTATCTGGAGCGCAGAGCTGCGCCCCTCGTTGCAGGTTGGCAGCATACGTAAAATATCGGACAGCGAGAGGACTCGTTCGAGAGCACATCGAAATTGGATCTTTCCATTCAGGCCGCCCTCTCCAGCGGGGCCCAGGCCGCCGTCTCGAGCCACTATCCTCACAGCCCTAATATACAAATCCTCTTTCCGTACCATTTCCAACTCCGGTTTTTGAAGACCGTGCCCGCCTTGCATATTAACCCAAACAAGCAGGTTCAGCCCTCCGGACCCTGCTGGAGAAGGAGAAGGAGAACGGGCAGAAGCGCAGAAATAGCCTTCCAACCTGTCCCATTCTCATCCCTCCCTCAATGTCGTGCTGCCCGTCCAGTCCGCCGCGATGAGGAGATAGTTCGCAGAGCGCAGAAATGGCCCCGGAGTCGCGAGTCGCAATCTTGGTATAAATCGTTCGTGGTGGACCCTGCGAGCACCCCTCGAGTTCCATTCATATTCAACGCTTGGTTTGAGGAATAAAGCCGCAGGCAGCAGAGCATGCCTATCCGCGTCAAGAAACATAAAACAAAAGAACAGTAGAAAAAACAATGCACCTCAACCTTTGCTCTGCGGTGGGAGGTCCCACCAATCCAAATGCCTGTGGGGGGTATACAGAACAACATACATGAAAATAAACAAATGCCTCTCAAGGCAGCTCCGATGTAGCCTCTCTGTCGCCCTGCGCGATCAGTCCTCGACCGGCTTGGGGTCGTCTTCCGGGCCAAAAGCTCACGGTCCACGAACAAAGGGAATTCGTCATTGGCGTCTCACGTCATGTAGGGTAGCCACCTGGTGAGGGCGTGCACCCAGCACACAGGCCTCGCCCTTGCGCCTGAGGGCGAGTAAGAAATGTCGAAGCGGCTCTACCGAAAGCATAATCGTAGCGGGCGTTTCTAGAACCCGAGTGGTGACAGAGGTTTGATGGGAGACAGGGGCCGCATATCGTTCGATGCTCTTGGTGTTGAGGTCTGGCCGTTTGTTGGGGCGTCGGTGTAGAGATGAGTGGTCTTGGTGGTTGTACTTCCGTTCTCCTGGGAGGCGCCCTTCTTCTTCAGCCGCGTGCTGTCTCCCCCTTGCTGCGACTTTTTGCTGCTGTCCGAAGAAGAGATGTTGCGTTCGCGGTCATCTCTTTCCGTCGTTGGCGAGGGGCGGCGCTCAGGTCGGGGCTCGGATCGAGGCTCCAGGCGTTTCTTGACACCTAGGCCTGGAGGCGGTGGCGCATCGAACAACTTGTACTCTTCCTCGATGAACTTGGTCTCGTTCTTGCACCCTTTCCAGCAATCCCTCCAGTCACAAACCAGGAATTTGAAGCAGAACGCGTCAATCTTCATGCATGGCTGGAAGCAAATGCAGAGGTTGCGGAAGTCCATCTTGTTCTTGTCGGCGTGCGCCAGGAGGAGGCTCAGGTGGCAGGTGATCGCGAAGAGAAGGTAGTAGTTGAAAGGAGAAAGGTTGGACAACTCGTCGATGAGCATCTGAGGCACCTTCTCTGCGCCGGCGCATTCTCGAGCGATTCGGTCCTGTGCCTCCTTTGGGAACAGCTCGTCGGGAAGCTCGCGGAGCCATGCTTTCAGCATCGAACCAATGATGTTGATATCATACAGGTCCTCCTGGTTGAATAGGTCCACGTCATAACCTGCACGGGAAAGGTCAGTCAGCCGAAGGCACGCTTTTGCAGCCACTGATTTCTCATGTTAACTCACGCTCGTCGAACCGCCTCTGCCATTTCTTTATTTGGGGCCCACTGCCTGGCACCCGGTACAGACCCTCAACGTCGCAGCCCTTGTAGTTGAGATAGTCGATCGCCCTCCAAGGGAACGCAGGCATCCAGAACTCCGTCTTGTCTCTCGAGTCCTCGAGCCGTTTCGATATCCTGGTTAGTCGTGTCTGCTCGACGAGCGGGAGATTGATGACCTTCAGCACGTAATGCTCGTCGTCGACAAGTGGCTCCTTCTCTGTGGTGCTGCCGCTGCGACCGCCTTTCCCGAAGAGTCCCTTGCCAATTGATTCTGCTACCCTGCCGCCTTCCCTCTTGAGGTTGTTGAAGAACGAAGCTGGGCCGTCCTTTTGCGAGAAATGTTGCTGCGACCGGCTGTGATCCCTCTCCCGATTCGAGTTCCTGCTCGTCGAGGCGTCCCGCGACGGGACATGATCACCGCGGTCGGCGGAGTGGTTGCGCGACGACGATGACATGGCTTCCCTATACGAGCGGTCGATTGGGGCTGTCGCGGTCTTGGGGAGCGCAGCAGTGTGCGCACGCTCCGGTTGTTCGGGTAGCGGGACCTGGTTGTAGGGAGCTTCCTTCAGGTCCTGAGGGCTCGGGGTGTGGCGTGGGCTGCGGCCGTCCCTGTCACGTTGTGACTTCGTCCTGCTCAGAAGCGTGAATGGCTTTGGCTTGGAGCCTTTTCTTGATGAAGTGGTGGTGGTGGTGTCGGGCTTTTCTTGGGATGAAGCCAGCGAGCTGTCGGACCTGGAGGGTAAAGAGGGGGCGGGTCTCGGGTCAGATTCTACATGGGATGCATCTGCATTGGAGACAAAGGAATCAGCATTGAAAGGGCATTGAATCAGGAGAGAGCCGAGAGGTGGCACTGCAAAACAAACCGTGTCATGCGTGCCCGATGGCTCGACGCCGGGGATTGTTTGTACTTGAGTGTTGGATGACTGACCTGTTGATTGTTTTGGGCTGTGTTTGGTGGGTGTTGGCTGATCGGTGCTCCTCATCACTGCGTCGCGCCGTGGGTCTAGTGCGGCCGGAGTGGCAGTGGCAGTGGTGGTGGTGGTGGTGGTGTTGGGCTGGCTGTGTGGTGGCAGGGGCGGTCGGTCGGACGACGACTTGGCCGACTTGGTAAAGCTGAAGAAGAAACCCTTCTTGTCGTCGTCGTGGCGTGGACGCTGGCCGTGGCTCGACTTGAGGCGCCTTCGATCGGGCTGCTGGGGGCGGGCTGCGGTCGAATTGGCGCCAGGCTGGGTGACGGACGAGGTGATGGGTGGGAAGGGGACCGGGTCGTGGAGGGGCTGCTGCTGCTGCTGCTGCTGCTGCAGCTCGGCGATGTGCTGGGGCTTCCTGGGGGTGGAGGCGCCAGCGCTGGACTTGCTGGTGGTCTGGGGATGTAGGGGCGTGCTAGCGGCGGGCGAGTGTTGCAGTAGAGGATTGGGCTGTAGCTGGATTTGTGGGTTCGAATTGGATAGTGAGTAGAGATTCTTTGGAGAGAAGCGCGAGGTAAATGGAGAGCGAGGAGACCTGGGCGATGACGAATGGGTGGTTGTTGCAGGAGAGATTCGTGGTGGATGTTGGTCTGTTTCACTAGGACGATCTCGCTGCTGGGTTTGGGGGCGGGTGAGGGTGGTGGCCGTGGAGGTCGCGCTGGTGGTCGCGGTGGCCGAGGTCTTGGACTTGTTGGACGACCTGCCGTCAGCCTGGGTACCTGGACGGCGGCTTCCTGTAAGCTCCTGCTGGTACTGCTCCCCTTCCTCCTGACGCAGCTGGTACTGTTGCTGGTACTGCTGCTGCTGATCCTGCTGACCGTACGCCTGCTGCTGTCGCTGAGCCTGAGCCTGAGACTGGGACTGGGACTGAGCCTGAGCCTGCTGCAGCACGAGCGGCTGAGGAGGCACGGACTTCTTTCGTCCCATGACGGTGGTGTGAGGTGATGCCTGGTGCGGTGCGGTGCAGTGCAGTGTGCCGTGTGCCGTGTGCAGCGTGCAGCGTGCAGCGTGTGTGTGCGTGTGTGCAGTTGCTGCGCGGTCAGTGCTGTGCACACAGTACTGTTCCGTGTTCAATAATAGCGGCCGGTGTGTTGGCGATGGTGCCGGCAACAACCCTCAAACGGATGCTCGGGCGCTCCGTGGGGTGGGTGTTTGATGCTGAGTACGGTGCTGTGCTGGGGGTTAATGCGTTGGATAGGTTGTACCTTGACCGCGGCGGACGGGCGGCCTGGAGTGCCTGAGCTGCCTGAGCTGCCTGAGCTGCCTGAAGTGCCTGTCTGCCCGTCTGTTGCTTGTCTCGTGTGTGCAGATGGGCGGCCGGGACCAGCGCTCCACTCTCGCCGCGCAGAGTCGGGACGAAATCAAGTATCACTTCAGGATCTGCTGTCAATTGGGGTCGGTCGGTCCAGTACCTGGATTTGGAGACGCTGGCACGCACAGCACAGGACGGCACGCCTGGCAGGTCGCAAGAGCCAGGACCGAGCCAGGAGCCAGGAGCCAGGAACCAGGAGCTTGACCCTTTGGGGGTGGATGGGGGGCAAATGAGAGGGCGGTCCTGCTGGGTGGCGCATGAATCGAAACAACTCCCCTGTGCCGGGACGAGGCAGCGAGCGGTGCCGATCAAGGGTGTCTCCGGTAACTAACAGTGTGAGAATGTAAGAATGCTCCGTCCGTTGCTGCTGCCCTGATGTTTTGGGTTTGAGGCTCGGGCGGCTGGGCCGAACAGCGTCGATCACAGGCCGATTGACAGACTGACAGGCCGGCGAATTGATATGGTTGATTGATTGATTGCCTGGGTGGCTGGCTGATTGACTGATTGATTGACTAGTCAGACTGATCAAGCGGTTGATGCTCGGTACCCAGGTTTGAGGTGCGCCTTCTTGCTAGGCCGACCCTGAGAATTGCCTGGATCGGGTCAGATCAGATCAGATCAGATCCTCAGCCGTGAGATGCTCCTCATGGGTGTTCGCTTTCTTCTTCTTCTTTTTTCTTCTTGATTGTTTGTCTTGCGACCGAGGGAGGCTCAGCCTGCCCAACTGGTCAACCCGGCGTTATGGATACCCAAGGAGAGGGGAGGTTGGGCTTGAAGAGCGTTGGGTTTGTAGGTCTAGCAGAATTGAAGGACGCACTCGGGCGGAACCTGGTGGGAAGGTTGCCCTGAATCTGGAGCTGGAGCCGAAGCCTCAGGTAAGCTGAAGTCGAGGTTCAGATCCGTGTCGGGGAAGTCCAGGCTTGGCCCGACCTTGAGGGCTCCAATCAGTCCAGGCTCTTGTTCACAAACACTCGACCGGTTTGGAGGACCCTGGTGACGTGCGCCAGGCCTGGGGGAGGCTGAGAACTGGAAGGGCTGCGTAGTTCTTCGGACGCCCGCACGAGTTCGCAAGCTGGGTACGACAGGGAGATAGATGTTCAGGGGTAACAGATGACGGGCGACGGGTTACGGACGACGGGTGACGAGCGGCGACTCGAAGGCTCCGATCCCGAAATGGCAACGGCGGCTGTGGTAGACTAGATTTCTCCCCCTTGGAGTCCCTTTAAAAGGATGTTACCGCAAGGAGATGAGGAGTTGTTACAAATATCCTCAGATGGACGGGTGAGGTCGTCAAATTAAGATGATGCCTGGGCCAGTTTCGAAGAACCCCTTGGATGTTGTCATCTCAATTATGGGAACATGGGACGAGCACCACACGAGCGAGCGAGTGAGTTCCAGGGCTTCCGATGGGCGGCACGGGGTGGACAGCGAGTGCATATGAATGCCGAATGCCCAGAGCAGATATCTAGCTGTCCAAGTGGTCTGCCAGCCTTCCTTCTTTCGATCCAACGGGAACATGTTCTGAAACAATGTTCCCAGATGTTCCCAGAAGATGCACGCTGACGGTTGCTTCATTAATCCCATCAGCGTGGGATGGATCAGCTGGAGACGGTGAATTTCCCAGAGATACGATTTGTGTCCGTGCCAGGGGTGGGCTCTACCACCAGGTACATGCAACGCAGTGGGCTGCAGGGTACGCAGGGTACATGTAGGGGCCTGGCTGGCGGGAAATAATGTCCTCAAAAGAAGCCTCGGGCTTAGCCTGTACCCCGTCCGCTGTCAGCGCACGACATGGGCCAGCAACGCGACTCGAGTCGAGTCGGGCAAACAAGTGCTCAAGCGAGACCTTTGGCGGTCTTGTAGCCGCTCTCATATGCGGTATGTTTGTACAAACTCAGCAGTAGTGGACTTCAGACATGACAACAAGGCCATTCTAGAATGGGAACTGGATTGTGTTTTTGTTTTGAAAGGCAGCGTTCGTGATCAGTCGTATCGTATCACCTGGGCAGCCATGCAATCTACCACTCGAGCCCGACCCAGAAAGAGTATCCACGGCAAATGGGTCGCCCACCATATAGAGTTCAGCCATAGTAGGGCACTCTTCCATCGATGGTTTGCGAGTCAAGAAGGTGACCGTCGTTGCACATACCAAGTAGCTCTCACATCTGGGGCCCGGCTGGTCAGGCGCGCTCGCACGGGCGGCTCATGAGGGAAGGAACACAAAGCGCGTAGACCACCAGGCACGTACTCTTCTGTACCTTTGACGACGCTGGGATATGGAATCCGGCATACCACTGCCGGCGCCAGCAAGTCATAAATGTCTCGGGCCCTGGCCAGCCGTGTTGTCAAGCGAGCGGTGTGGGTGCTAACTTTCATTTTGCTTCGGCTCCAGGCGAGCCGATGAGGCAGTGGGAACTCGGGGTCGTCTTCGGTGGGAATGGTCCGTATACCATCCTATAAACGCTTACCTTCTGAGTTAGGCCGCGGTAGTCTAGAGACATATCTGACATATCTGGGTCATTATTGTGTGTGTGTGTATGGGCCAGGGGTCTTTGAAAGGCCCAAGCTACATGTTACATCGCGGCACATGACAGACAGTCTGGCGGGCGACAACTGCCAAAGGTAAACTGCGAGTGATCGTTCGGATGTTGCCGTCTATGTCTTGGCAGAGCGACGTGCTGGCCCCCCCCCCATGTCTCGCATCCATTGTCATCTCGTCAGGCCGTCGCTCGAAACAAAACCCAAGAAAATACCCTGTGTGCTACCGAGCAACGTGGCCGGGCAGAGACAGACGCCAGCGACGGCCAATTCGAATCGACGAGGAGATTCAATACTTGGGACACGGCAGGTCTCCTTCCTCTCCCCTCTTCTTCTCCCAATGAACAGGAGAGAAGCGCAACCCTCTCGGCCGCCCTTACGTACTCCACACCACCCACTCGTCCCTCCACGGGCCGGCACATGCAGTTGGGACATCCCTCCATGACCGATCTCATCATCAGCTCGCGGGAAGCGGGAACAGGTGCGGAGTCTCAAGAGCGAGAGTGAGAAAGAGAGGGGCAGGAGAAAGGGCTGGACTCGCCATCACGCCAGCATGATGTTCGCACCATGCCCAAAGAGGTCTAGACCAGGCACGCTTCAGTCTTGAAACATGGGCAGTCTCCCCCTAGCAGACCAGTCCAAGTATCATCGGGCACCCATCCTTGCCAAAAATAGAGCGGTCAGGACTCCTCTTTTGTGCTCTACGTGCTCTGCGTGCTCTGTGTGCTTTGCTCTGCGTGCTTGCGGGTAAAGCTACTGTGTGCGCCGTCACGCCTGCAGCATGAGCATGGCTCACAGTGCTCGCGCCTCACCCACCATGCGGGACTGTGAGACGGGGATTCAACAACGCCTGGCCCCCAGAAGTCTCTGAATGCCGGTGCTTTTGCCCCTTACAAAAGGACAATTGCTGCGTACCTGGCGGCACTCTTGCCTCCACATGCAATCTACGTGTGCCTTATGTACGTATGCCTGCATGACACGGTGGCCTCCTTCCAGCTGTGCACATTGCCCGAGCCTTCGCCTTTCCCGTGGACTTCATGTTGAGGGGTGAACATATGGCCAGACCCAGGCATTTATGCCGGAATTCCCCGGTGGTCGATTGATACAGTGGGCGTGCTGATCATCGCCGGCATGCAATGCAGGTCAGCCTCGCGAGCGGTTGTGCAAGATGCGGATGCAGACCCAGATGCAAGGCTCGCTTGGCCTGGAGTATCGATGCTGCTGGGAGCCGGAGTTGAACCTTGTGTGAGCGTGTGTGTGTCCCACTGTTTGTGCGGACCAGCCCACAGGTGGAAGTATCATGCGAGCAAATCCACTCCCGCATCGCTTAGGGAGAGTTTGCCTACCAAGACAGTCACCCAGGTGGTCTAGCCGGTCAAGCCGTGGGTAGCTTCCTAGCAAATGTCACAATTTATTTGATCGTCGATGAGATCCTTTTCATCTCAGCCCTGAACAGCCCGAACAGCCCGAACATCCTGACAGCCCGTGCCTCTGGCCTTGTGACGGCTCAGATGATCTAGGGTGGACAGGATCCAATCTTCTGAGACCGACGTTGGGGTTCGCTGGCCGTGATCCCAAAGGTGTGGGTGTGGGGCAGCCCGCAGCGGCAAGTGAGCTTACCTAAAATCTCTCCGACTTGCAACGACATGCGCCGTGGACAGGCACACACGCGAGTAACCACCCCCCTGGCGACCATATCCCAGTCAGTCAGTCAGTCAGTCAGTCAACCCCCTACATCATCTCACAACAGCAACCACCATGTCCACAAAGCTGGACTCTCTCCCGGACGAGCTGCAGCTCGCCACCGCCAACCACGTGAAATACATCCAGTCCCTCGACACGCGCAAGGACGAGTATGACTACTGGCTGACCGAGCACCTCCGCCTCAACGGCGTCTACTGGGGCCTTGTCGCCCTGCACCTGCTGGGCCGCCCGGACGCCCTCCCGCGCGATGGTACGATAGACTTTGTGCTCTCGTGCCAGCACGACAGCGGCGGCTTTGGCGCCGCCCCGGGACACGACGCGCATATGCTCTACACCGTCAGCGCCGTGCAGATCCTCGCCATGGTCGACGCCTTCGACGAGCTCGACGCGAGGGGGAAGGGCAAGGCCAAGGTGGGCGAGTGTGCGTGTCACCAGGACCAATTCTTTCCCCCATCCTATTAGCCTGCACCACAGACAAATTCAATCGCTGACACATCCCCACAGTCATAGCAGGCCTGCAGAACCGTGAGACAGGCACCTTCGCCGGCGACGAGTGGGGCGAGGAGGACACCCGCTTCCTCTACGGCGCCTTCAATGCCCTCTCCCTACTCGGGCTGCTGCACCTCGTCGATGTCGAAAAGGCCGTGGCGCACATCGCCGCCTGCGCCAACTTCGACGGCGGCTACGGCGTCAGCCCGGGCGCCGAGTCCCACTCGGGCCAGATCTTCACGTGCGTCGCGGCGCTGGCCATCGCGGGCAAGCTGGGCGCCGACGGCGACAAGGACCGGCTCGTCGACGCCGACCGCCTCGGCCGCTGGCTCGCCGAGCGCCAGGTCCCCGGCGGCGGGCTCAACGGCCGCCCGGAGAAGGACGAGGACGTCTGCTACAGCTGGTGGGTCCTCAGCAGCCTGCAGATCATCGGCCGCGCCCACTGGATCGACCGCCCCGCCCTGGTCCGCTTCATCCTGCGCTGCCAGGACCCCGAGCGCGGCGGCATCGCAGACAGGCCCGGCGACATGGTCGACGTGTGGCACACCTGCTTCGGCATGACCGGCCTGAGCCTTCTGGGCTTCCCGGGCACGGAGCCTGTCGACCCCGTGTATTGTATGCCGAAGTCGACGATAGAAAGGGTGCTGGGGAAGTAAATGGTAGAGCGAATGAAACACAAACTTCACAGGTCGGCCCGAAGTCATGTTCTGAGCCAGCATATTTCCTACGTCCCATGATGATCTACGCCATGACTCTCTTGCAATCTAATAACCTGCCTCATCTACATCTCCATGGGGGTTAGGATACAATGCAAGAGAAGATCAAGCAGAGATCCGTTTACCTAGTTGATCAACCCATCGCTTTCCGTGGGTGCCATTAACCAAGCAGCGGACCTACACCTCTCTGTCGGACTCTTATCTCTGGCCAGGTGAGGCAGCTTTTGGAGCGGAATCTGACAGATCACTCGATCACACGGTGGCTGCAATGGATCGTTCTGATCTACTGTCCCGGAGTCACGCGGCCTTGTTCATTGATGAGCCACTGCAAGCGGCTTTTCTCAGGACTCTCACCTCGCTGGTTCATGTTCAGTTGATACGTTTTAACCTTCATGGACACATGCTCTCCTCGCTCCAAAGCGAGTCCTCGGCCGTGTCTCAAAAAAGAGAGGAATGGGAAGAGAGTGAAGGAAAGGTAAGAGTGCGATGATCCACGTTGAGTGCAAGATGCTTTGGCGAGAAGGTCTGGCTCGGTGCTTTGGGAAACTTGGGAAAGGACGAGAAAAGCCCACTCGCATCTGGGTACATTACACTTGCTCATTATTGACCAATTCATGTCACAAAAACTGCGGTACGCATTTAACTTCTCACACGGCACTCTGCATCAAGCGTCTGCCAGAAGGCGACACGGAAATGTTACAAGATGACAAAATCATTGACGTGCGTAATTTACATCATACAGTAATCTTATCTTCACTTCGAGCCCTTGCAATTTGGCCGGTGTGCTATGATCGTCTCTCATCGTCCGAACATGGTGGCCGCCCCGACTAACCTAATCAACCGCACCGCCGACTCGTGGAAAGGATGGTGGAAGATCAGTTCCAATGCCTGTGTCTTCTATTTCAGCCCACATGCATGCCAAAAAAAGAAGGAAAAGTATCCGCACTGCATTCGCCGCCTCCCAGAACACGGCCCTCTAGACACGCCAAGGCGGGTCCATGACAGATAGAATTTTGGGCACGAAGACAGTTGCTTCAGCACGGAGTGTGTTTCTCTCCGGGCTAGGACTTGGAGTCGTCTTCCGCGGACGAATAAGTGTGGTTGCCTTGGGCTTGAAAGAAGCTGCAGACGCATCCAGTGGCTTCGTCAAGCTAGTGGTCCTCCAAGAAGCCTTCCGAGCCGCCGCAGGCAGAAACTCCGGTGCCCTGACAGCTGCCACTAAAGGAGACGAGTATTTATGCTGGAGATTGTTGGTAACCGGAGGCTGCATCTAAAAACCAAAACCGGTTGGCTGAGGGGCAAAGCCGTTAGGGGCGTAAGCAGGAGCACCACCAGCGTTGCCCCCAGGTCCGGCAGTGATCATGAGACGGTTGCCGAGGATGGGTGTGTTGTCCTCGACCTTCTCCTGCTCCTTCTCCTTGGCCTTCCGAGCCTCGTTGTCAGACTTCAGGAGTGCAAGCTCCTTGGTCTGCTGAGCCAGCATGTTGATCATGTAAGGCATGGTGAAGTCGTTCAGGCCGTTGCGCCAAGACAGCTCCAGGATGAGATCGGGGCGGAGGAGATCGTAGCAGGCGTACAGCATGCCGACGTAGCACTCACGGTTGCCAACATCGACGAACTGGGAGAGGTCAGCACAGGCGCTAAGAAATATCACATGCGGCGTTGTACTTACGTATCGAATGAGATCCTCAACAACCTCAGTCTTGCCGGAAATCGCAGATGTCTCGATCGCATCCTTCCAGAGCTTGTCCTGCTTGGAGAGGGCGATCGACTTCTCCCAGCGCTTGTTCTTGCGGTAGATGTTAGCAGCAATTTGCCGGAAGAAGACGAGATCGTGCTTCTCAAGCCGCGACGCCAATTCGACGGCGTCGTAGTTGTCGTAGTTCTCCACTGAGTCACGTAGTGTCTTGTAGTCCTCTTCCTCGATGAGAAGATCGTTGATAGCGTCGTTGACGGTGCGCTTGTTCTGGGTCTGCACATTCAGCAGGAAAGGCTTGATCAAAGGAAGGTTATCAGACTTCTGGAACAAGCGGACGACACGGTTGACGTCGATTCGAGGTGTGAGAGCCTGCAAAAGGTCGGTGAGGAGCGAAGGGTGCTGTTCCAGGTAGAAGTTGATCGCCTTGTAGTAGATCTCGAGATTGGCCACCTTGACAGCCATCTCCTTGAACTGCTGGTGCTCCCATGAGTTCTCTGGGCGCTCCATAACAGCGAGCGCAGCATTGTCGTACTCGTCGTAGTGGTAGTAACAGAAGACAAGCTCAGGCCACAGGTTGGCCTCCTCACAGGCGCGAATCATCTTGGGCATGTTCATCCGGCTCCAGAACAGCTTCAGGTGCTCCATGAGTCGCTCAGGATGGTACTTCGACAAAGCAATGCCCAGCTCTGTGAACATGCCCATGTGAGCACGCTCCAAACCAAGACCTTGCTCCAACAGATCGATGAGCTCGTCAAAGTAACCGTTGCGCTCGTACTGCTTGACGAGGGTCTGCAGCTCCTCAGCATCGACAATCAGGTTGAGACCGCAGATCTTGGCCAGGCGGAACTCCTTCTTGTCGACGCACGCACCGTGAACTTGCTTCCACACCCGAATGTTGTTGGCCTTGCGAGCGCACTCGACGGCAGCCTGGTAGTCTTCGAGGTGGACAAGCGTGGTAGCCAGCTTGGCCCAGTTGGAAATGCTGGTGAAGAAAATCTTCGCGGCTTGGTACAGACCTTCCTCGTAAGCCTTGTCACCTGACTCCTCGATGTTGGCAACATTAGTGCCACGCAAAAAGTCCTCCAGCTCGCCGATCTGGTCCAGTCGAGCATAGCAGAAGGCAAGGGCGGTGTCGATCTCCGGCTCGCGAAGGGTCTTGCGAGCCATACGAAGATACTTGACAAGCTCCTCGTTCTTGCCCGCGTGAACAGCAATCTCGATGACCTCGGAGTAGTTCTTGGGATCCTCAGCCTTGATGTAGGATTCGATGGCGTCGCTAACACGTAGACCATCAAGCTGTGCCTTTGCAACCTTGCTCCAAACATCGGGCAGGTCAACGTCATCCGCGTATGCTTGAGCACGGTCAATGCTGACAACGTGCTCAACGAGCACGGTCACTGCGCCGACCTTGTCTCCGATCTTCTTGGCAATCTCGAACGCCTCTTCGTACAAGCCTACGTTGATACAGACGCCGGAGATCTCCTCGGCGTCGAAGCCATCCAGCCGCTGAATGTAGTCCATGACACGAGCCTTGTCGGCTTTCGCAGCCGTGAACATGAGCAGGTTTTGCAAGTTCTGGTTGTCGCTGAAAGGCGATGGCTCGAGTACAATCTTCTCCAGGAGCTCAATGAGCTCGCCGGGAAGGTCGGCAGCCAGGAAGCAAGCCACAGCCTCGGAGACCTTGGCAGGGTCGGTAGACTCGGGCACTGCAGTCGAGATTACTTGGTCGACGACCGATCGTCGATGAAGGTTGTTTTCGCTAAGGACGAATGACCACAACTCCTTATCGGCACGGTCAAGCAAGTACCGAGCTTGCGCACGGTACATTGAGTTCTCGTTTGTGATATTGACGAGCTCGAGGTCGTTCTGGCCCTTGCTGTAGGCGATGTACGCAAGGTTGGGGTCTCGCTTCTCGCAGTACTTTCCGACGACGAGAGTGTCATATTGATCATTCTCCTTGAGGAACTTCTCAGGGTTGTTATTCGAGTCGATGTAGATCTTGGCAAGAGCATTGTAAACCGCCTGCTGCTGGTTGCCTGACGCCAGAGTGGCTTCCAGGAATGGCAGGAGCAGCTTGAGGCGGTTCCGTGACTCGACTTCAGATACGAGGTCATCGATAGGCACCGAAGCTGCGTTGATGGTCGACAGCAGGTTCTTGATGATGTTCTCGTCGCAGTCAACGTCCAAGAGTCCACCGATTACTGCAGGAGCCCTTCCGGGGTTCACACGCTGCACGTATGTCTCGATAGACTGAAACTGCTGGTTTTGGTAGAGATAGAGGATGAGGTCATGAACAAAGTTGTGCCGGTCGCACACAATGATCAATGGTAGCTGCTCTGCAAGCTTCGCCTCCTTCAGGAAGTTCTTGACCTTCTCAGGGTTGTAGTAGTTGCTGTCCCGGCAGATGCGCTCAACTTCGTTGAATTGGCCCATCTTTGTTGCTGCCTCAATATACTTGAAGTGGACATCTGGGTTCTCCGAGAGGTTGACAATGCTGCCCAAGTAGTAGAACAGACCTTCGGCGGTCTTGTACTTCTCGAAGAGGTCGATAAGGCGTTCGGCACCAAGAAGATCCGAGTATTTGGTGGCTATCTGGATGACTGATTGCAAGTTCTGGCGGATGTTGCTCTTCATCATGGCGTCAAGGCAGTCAAGAGACTGCTCGACTGACAACTTGCCGAAGAAATTAACAAGCCAGTCGGGGTTGAAACCTTGTGTGCCTGCGATGTTGACGACGACTCGCTTGACGGCTGCAGGGTCCTCGTAGAGCTCCAAAGCCTTCTGCATCAAGCCAGCCTGCTCGCAAAGCGTCGCGATTCGGGTTTTGTCAAAGTGCGAGAACATGTCGTTGCCAAGAATCGCATCTGCGACCTGAGGTGCGTGCATGAGGTTCATCTCCAAAAGGCGAGTCTGAAGGTGGCCTTGCTCAGGGTTGTTGTCCTTGAGAGCATCGAGCAAGAAAGCAGTAGCCTGTTGGACCATACCCTGAGCCTGGAACACATCAACGACGCGCTCGATATCAACCAAGGACCCTTGAGGCTGATTGACGAGAGAAGTCGCAAATTCGGCTCCTTTCTCAGGATTGCTGCGCACAATATGCTGCAGCAAGCTGACCCAGTCTGGCGTGTACCCGGTCTGCTGGACATATGGCAAGATCTTGTCGAACTGACCGGTCTCGGCAAGCCCAGCAACAACCTTATGGGGGACGTTGGCTTTCAGGTAAATCGTGAGGGCCATGCTAAGGTCATGTGGCCTCACGAGATCACCCAGCTGCTCGGAGCAGTCCAGCTTGTTCTCTTTGAGCCACTTTTCGAGCAGCTGCTTCCTGTTCTGGGCAAGCACGGGCTGCGCAAGCTCAATCGTCTCGTGTTGGTTCAAAGTGCCCTTGTCCAACAACATACCGAAGTATTGCAGAATGAACGACATTTGCCCAGGTTGAGCCGGGAGACGCTTGAACTTCTCGATCGTGGCAGGTGTCCGCAAGAAGCCTCGAGGTGAGCTCGCAGCGATCTTAGCAGCGGCCATGTAGTCACCCGAGTTGAAAAGCTGGTCGAATTGGCGTCCATAAAGATCATCAGCGCCGGGAAGGCCGGCTCGAGATGCCATCTTGATTGCCATCTCGGTGTTGGCAGGGTTCTGCAGCAGGTACTGAACGACATTGGTATCGTCGACAGACACGAACAAGACCTGGCCCTTTCGGTTGATACCCACGATGCCAGACGACTCGCTGTCGCCGCATGATGTGAAGATGGTTTCGCTGGAAATGCGGTTCATGAAGATGCAGGAACCAGTTTCAAGGTCGTAGAGGTGGATGAAGCCATACTTTGTGACGAGGTAGATGACGCCATATTTCTGGGAGACCTGCATGGCGACAGGGAAGTCGTTCACTGCCTCGGGAGGGAAGAAAACATCCACGGCCTTCTTGGCGAAGACTGGGTTGGTCTCGGCGTGGTCGACCTCGACGATGTGCAGCTTCGCGCCGGCAGCCGTCCGCACGGAGAAGGTGAACAGCTTCGTATCCTGAGGGGCGCCGTCTAAGCGAATCGTCCCGAAGCCGGCGGCGTGACCTTCGATTGCCTGGCTGATGCCACGGTCTCGGGAGTAGAGCTGCATCTGGCCAACAACGCGACCTTGATCTTGCTTGATACCAACAACCACCATCCACTTGCCGTCGCCATTAACGCGATAGTTGATGATTTGGCAGCCCTGTTGATTTTGTTAGCACAGGCCGGGTATAGCGACGTGCGGGCTGTTGCTCACAGTCAAGTTGGCATGTCGGTCCGTGATCTTCTCTGGCATGTGCTGGTTCTCATCAAACACATCCCAGTGGTAGATGGCCGAGTCTGTGACCAGCCCGAGAGAGCTGTCAGTGATCCACTTCCAAAAGACAACGTCCTCGTTCATGGTAGCCGACTTCAGCTTCTTCTTGTTATCCAGGTCGAAGATCTGGACTGTCCGCGATTGGGCCTTCAGCGCGATGATGTTGAGGTGCCAGTGCATGATGGCGCTATCGGCCTTGATTGGTCGTCTCGTCACATTGTTGCCGTTCTTGAGGTCGACGATGACAACTTCGGGCGATGCGGCCTCGTTCTTCTTCTCTCGGATGCAGATGTAGTGGTCGGATTCGAGTGTCTAGAAGGTGGTGGGGACAGTGTTAGCTGCTGCTTCCGCGATGCCAAGCTGGCTGGGTCGGCTTGCGCTGGGGGTCAAGACGGCTTTGGGTGGGCAGAAACAGGGCACAAGTTGGCAAGGACGTACGCATGAGTTGAAACCAATTGCAGCCTGGTCCACGCCTATGCTGGTGAGCTGTAGCAGCTCTGTGAATTTGATCGGCAGCGGTGCCATGGTGATGACTTGCGCCGACTTGCGCACAGCAAGTTCAGATCAGGAAGAAACTCAAAGCTGCGATCAGAAGGAGCTGGATGGAAGGGCGGTATTGGAGAAACCGGTAGATGGCGGACACAACAGTTAGAGATAGGGGCGAGAAGAGGTAAGGAGGGTATGCGTCAAGTGTCGTTTGTTTGTTTCGTGGCCAGCTTGCTGCCAGTAGGGGCAGAAAGAAAGGGGTGGAATCAAGGTATTAAAGGACAGCCAGCCCACGAAGGAAAAGGAACAAAGTTGGAGGGCTCTGGATCCTGATAAGGCCTCGCCTTTGATGGCAATCAGAAGGCGGTTGTCGTGGTCTCGTGCAGGGTGAGAGTGAGGGTAAGGACGATGGGTAAGGTGAGGTTGCGCAGGTAAAGTGGCAGGCTGGATCGAGTTTCGCCAATTCATCAATTTGGCGACCTGTTCGGACAGGACTGGAACTGCCTGACGCAGCTCACTGGCGGACTAGGCGCACGAGCCATCCAGCCAGGCCAGACCAGCTCGACCCCTACCTTTCCAACCTTGTGCGGGTTGCCCAGCAGGCCAGGTACCTGAGTCCCGAAGACAAAACGACGCTAGGCCCAGAACGGACACCAGGAGCTCTCTCCACGTATCCTCAGCTTGTGACAGTTAGGTAAGCAGGTTTTGCGCTGACGATCCCAATCACTTGAATCTCGCATCTGAGCAGACTTGGTGGACTTGGTGTTCGACAATCTAGGTGCGATGTCGAGCTATGGTGTGCGTCAGAGATGGCCTGCATTAATACTCTCTACACATTCGAATTCGAAACGTTCATGAGCCGCACTGTGGACCAACACCTAGATGCGTCACCCACATGAGTTTGCAAAAGCTACCGTGGTAGATCTGACTTTGTTCTTCTAGACTGCTTGCATGTAATGCTGTACCTGCTACGTAGTCTGTCAAGGGTATCTTGAGGGGCGATTTGATTGCTCCTGTGGACTGAGCCTCGTCTGGGGCCAAGAATCGGCCTGGGGGATGCTCCGGTACAACCTGGGATCCCTCACTGGCTGCTTGAATCCGCTGATCAGTCGGACCACTTCGGATTCGCGGGTCGACCCGCCTGTCCATGATACATGCTGAAAGACGCTCTCTCGCAGGCACTTGTCCCAGAACTCAGGTCGAGCGAGCACATAGTCACGCCCATCGTCAAACCGCCACCAGCCCTCCAGTAGCCCAAAGACCAGGTCAAACCAGAACATGCGAGACGTAAACTCTACGAGGGCGACGAACCCGTGGGGACGGAGAAGCTTGTTGATGTTCTCGAGGGAAACTGGCAGGTTCCTAGTGGCGTGGATGCAGTTCGTCCAAAGCACCACGTCGAATTATCCACGATACTGCGATGGCGGCTCCAGCTCAATGTTGATCGTGGAATACTTCATGCAGTCGTACTTCTGGAATTTGCGCTTCGCTGCTGACACCAGAGAGGACGAGATGTCTGTGAAAGTATACTCGACCCTCACGCCTTGTTGGACCAGCCGGTCCACAACCCACCGGGTTGTTGACCCAGTACCCGCGCCCAATTCGATTATTCGGAATATTCCATCTCCAATGATTTGCGTATTACTCAAGGCCTTCTCAAGAAAGATCGTCAGCAATTGTGACATTATCACGTACATTGGGCTAGTGCTGTAGACATCTTCGAGGGTGTCGCGGTTGGCTTTTGTTCCGAATATGAGCTTGAGAGGGTCAAGTGAACCGGTGAGAAGCTTTGCAAGGTTGGGTCCACAGATGTCGAGTAATGTGTGCTCTTTGGCGTGGCGGGGAAAGTCGCTGACTATTTGCTTGAACAGGGCATTTGAGTGTGTCGGCTGCATCGGTGTCTCTGAACGGACACAACACTTCCCGTCATAATCGGTCAGTCCACCGTCCTTGAGAATCTCATAGAGTACCTCACGAAGGTGGCAGTGCCTAGGCAAGACATCCAATAGGGGAATGGTGTCGCCAGGCGTCAGTGTGTCCAGATGAACACCAAGCTCCGCAAACGCCTCTACGGTGTATGCCAGGACAAGCCTGGAGTTCTTCTCGTACACTTCCTCAAAGAAGTGCTTGAAATGGTACTTGTCTGCCAACTCGTCGAATTTGGGCTTGATGCTTTCGAAGTCATCCGGGGCGTTGATAAAAGGCAATACATTCCCCGGGCTGGCCGAGCTGCTGTCCGAATTTGCAGAAGAGACTGAGGTAAAGTGGTTCTTGGTAGAGTCTGTGTCGATCTCATCTGAGCGTGATAACGAAGACAGCGATGGGGGTCTCGCTTGGCTGGAGCAATTACGACCAATCGCTTGCACAAGCTTGACACAGAGATCGCCATATTTCCTTCCTCCAGTGAGAGACAGATCAATGGTAACGTCGAAAATTTTCTCAATGTCACTGATGACCTCCATCCAAAGGAGCGAGTCTAGACCCTTGTCTGCAAGATCCGTTGAGGCTTGGAATTCCGTAGTTGAGCACTCAAGGTGAATGCCCAAGATTTTGGACAGTTGCGAAGCCACGTCTCCAGGTTTTGTTGAAGTGTTTCCGGTGGATTCTGTTGGAGTTTCAGGTGAAAGAGGTTGATTTCTGGGACTTGACGTAGTTGTCGCCGTGACTTCAATGTTCTTCAGTTGAGGTGGAAGTGCAAATTCGTCAGCTGGCCCCCGGAGCAAGTTCGCACCGTATCTGTAGAGGTAATCTACTACAGAGTCGACATTAACGAGGCTCTGTAGAGCGTCTTGATGTATTGATATGCCGAAAGCTGAATCAATCTCAGACGCGACCTCCATCATCAGCAGAGAGTCGATACCGAGATCGTCCAGGCTGGATTCCCCGGCAAGATCCTCAGGAGCTACACCGATCATCTCGCTAAGCAGACTCAAAAACTTTCTTTCCATTTGTTCTCTTTGATGGCATACACTACTCGTCGTCTTTGAGGATGTGGAGGTAGACTCGGACGGTGTGAAAGCTTCAGTGGATCTGTTGTGGACTCCACGAGACTCCATTGATGACTTCGGCGTGACTTTCCCACCCGCAGTTTGTTCCATCCCCTTGCTGGAAGAGATCGGATCAGGAGCATCGAGTTCTTCGTCGTCAACTTGCCATGCCAATGACAAGGCATCCTTCTTATGGGGCAAATTCCGCTTCTCTCCTCGTGAGAGAGTCTTTGCAAACAAGGCAATTGGAGCTCTCTCGTATTTAGCCTCCAACGCCACAAACACAAGTTTACCAGTGTGGGTATCTGTGGCAAAAATGTCGCAAGTGTGCTGCTGGTTGCTGTTCGTGGGTGTGCAGGTGGCAAAGACATCCCAACTGCTGCTGAGAAGGAAATCTGAGGACAACTGCAGGCTCTGGACTTGAACGCAAACGAAAGCGTCTTGAGGCGGACAGGACGCCATGCAGTTAAGATAAAGCCCAGGGACCTGCAGGAAGTTGTCGAGTGCCACAGGGTTGGTGAGTAGGCCATGGAGCAAAGCTGGCGGTTGGTCTTTCAGGACAACTTGCGCAGCAATAGTACCGTCAAAGGCGGATAGTCTGCGGATCCCACGGTAGAAATCGTGGTATGTCACAACTCTAGAGAACATATTGTACACTGAGTTCCCCTGAATCGCCTCGCTATTCTCATGCGATATGAGACTTTCGAATCGGCTGTGCTGCAGAACCCTGCGGTATCGTTGTAATTCGTTGTCGACAACGTTGTCGTGCCATGAAGTGATCTCAATCTCACCATACGCATGCTTCGTCGTCCTCTGGGTGCTTTTGAAACTTCTCGTGCCAGCATGAAATTCGAAATTCCACCTGAGGCCTGCATGGTCAGATTGTGACACCTTGAGCAGGACGTCCCCGTCTTGGTTGAGTCCCAATGGTGAGACTATCTTAAGCCTACTAAAGCGAGAAAAGGCAGCTGCTGGCAGCTCTCTGTCGACTTGACTGCGCGCTGAACGAGTTCGACATACAACGACGCGGGGCAGACTGGCTGCTCTAGGACCGCATGGCCCAGGACCAGTGTCTTCCACTCACCACATCGTGTATCGATCGTGAAGACGGAGTGACGTCTGTGTGCGTCCTCAAACCCAGAGAAAGCTATCAGCACTGGATCAGGCTTGTTGCAAGGCGCCTGGTCAACCGATGGATTTGCCGGCACATTTTGTTGAGACGTGAGGTTGAAGTCGAGCCAGTGGTCCCTTTTCTCAAACTGGTATGGTGGCAAGTTGATATGACTGTAGCTCTGTCGCTGAGCCCGGTGAAAAGGCCAAAACTGGACACTGTGACCGCGCTTCCACAAGCTCGCCGTCGTATCTGCCAAATTATCCATCGCGTCGTCTCGACTAAGATCTACAGGGTAGCAGAAGTGTCCTTTTTGATCCCTGTCGGTGAGTACTCGGCGGACCATAGAGATCACGGAAGAGTCAGAACCAGCTTCTAACCAAATGCACATTCCGTAAAGCGCCTCAACACGACTGACAGCCTCCCCGAAGTAGACTGGATCCCTGGTATGGTTCGCAATGTGCTTGGCCGTGATCTCACTCCAAATCTCAAATCCGGAGCAAGTTTCGAGGTGGATCTTCGGTGGATTGAATACGAGACTGGAGGCCAGCCGGGCCTTTCCAAGTCAACGTGAATCGAATCGCAGAGTCGTGAGTGGAATCCATGTGTCACATCGAGCACCTTGTACTTGATCGATGCGGTGCTTCTGATCACATGAACCAATGTGTTGACTTCAGACACTGCTCCGACTGAGACATGGCTATTGGGACCGTTGTAGCATGCCACCTCAAGACGTGACGATGGGTCTGCCCTTTTCACCGACGACAGTAGTCTCGTGATGATTTCCATGTCTGCATTCAAAGCAATCATTGACCCTCTCTCTGGGGCCCAGCTATTCCGGATAAGGACAGCCCGACCGTAGACGAATCTCAGCCCGTCGACAAGCGAAAGAACACCCGCTACTGTCAATGCGACAAGCTGGCCGAATGAGTGGCCGATCACACACTGCACTTCCAGGCCACAATCAATCCATACCCGCGCACAGGCGTATTGCAAAGCGAATTGCTTGGTCTGGAGCGACACAACATCATCTGTTGGCGTAGAGTCGAACAGGCCCGGGTACAGACCCCTCTCGTATCCAAATTGTACAAGGGCATCGTTGCACTCATCCAGATATTTTTGTAAAAGAACTGATGAATGGTAGACGTTGCGGTTGAGTGCTAGTTGTCGACTCGACTGGCCGCCAAAGACCAAAACCACTGGATTCGGTCTGGGACTGATATCATTGGTCTAATCAGGAAGAGCCTGACCGGCTGGGTGCGATTCTGCAACGTGGAGCTCTTGGTCCAATTCTGCGATACTGGAAACGGTCGTTGCGTAAATGTGAGGCAGAGATCTATTTTGCCCATCGCAAATGTTGAGGGCGGTGTCTGCCAGAGTGAGAGCTTCCGTGGGTAGCATTGTCATTGGCAAAGATTGTCGCAACTTGACGCAGTTTTCTCTGAGACTCTTGGAGCTAATGGCGGTCACCACGACTGGGTATTTTGACAGTAGTTTTCTCTTCGGCAATCGGTCCTCTGGTCGCGAAAGATCGGGCCCTCTGACCACCATGGCTGCAATGCTACCGGCGGCACCATAGTTCAAGTTGCTAATGCAAGCCGTGGGACAAGAAACATGCCAGGTCTCGGTCTGCGTAGGGATCTGAATCTGTCCTTCAATCAAGTTGATCTGTGGATTAGTAATTCTGTAGTTTGTCACTCGAGGAATAGCATGCTTTTGCATCATGAGAAGGACCTTAATTAGCCCAGCAACTCCGGATGCTCCTTCGGTGTGTCCAATATTCCCCTTTAGAGACGCAAAGAAGAGAGGCGATTGCCGGTCCCCACCGCCGAAAATCTCCTTGATGCCTGCGAATTCTCGAGGATCGCCGATAGGTGTTCCAGTACCGTGAGCCTCGAGATATGTGACGTCTTGCGCAGAAATCCCTGCTTTCCTCAAAACGCCACGGTATAGTTCGATCTGAGAGGGACTATATGGCACCGTAATTGGGACCTTGTTGCTGCTCTGTCTGATTGATGTTGCAAGTATTGTACCAAGAATCACATCGTTATCGGCGACTGCCTGCGAATATAACTTCAAGACTACTAGGCCGGCACCCTCTCCTGAATCATTATTAGTGGGATGACTTCGGGGGGGGGGGGGAGAAAAAAAGTGATTCGACTTTTCGTATTTCTCGGGGCAAGGTGCGTGTTCAGACTACGGTTGTGGTATAACAACGTTTGACTCCCTCGGAGTCGAGCTTGGTGTGAAAGATCCCGATGATTCTAGTGCCTGGTAGGCGACTTCGAGCAGGATCCGTTGTTGAGGGTCCATTGAAGCCGCCTCGCGACCTGACTTGCGGAAAAACCGAATGTCAAAGCTAGACACATCCTTCAAGATATTTCCGGCGAATACAGACTTGTCATTTCTGCGTGGGTGATCATGAGAGGGGAAACGCCCGGTTGCGCTCCCCAAGTCCGCTGCCATGGACAGTCCTGCGTCGAGGATATTCCAGAATTCCTCGAGGGAATTGGCACCTGGAAACCTGCAGGCCATGCCGACAACGGCAATGCCTGCGGCTCTTCTGTCGGTTTCGGCCATTCGAATTCCTGCTCGCGAGAATGCGAAGATTCCACGAATGGCAACAGTGAGTGTCTTAAGAGACCAAAGGTGAAGACAAAGTATAGTGATCGTGTATCACCTAGGAGCTGCTCGGAAAAAGGTAGCCTGGCCACTGTGACAGGGACTATCTCATGTTTACAAAACTTTGTACAGTATGTTCCATAATCAAGGCAGACAGATGTCTTATCTCCAACAGGCCACCGTAGTGTGATTTTCCGAGGTTATCATCTAATTCTCAGTACAACCGGGATTGGATGTGATGAAGTCTCATTAGGATGACAATCCATGCATCTGCAGCTCGTTTTCGTCCACTTTTAGGATAGTTCAGATGAGAAGAAAAAAAGATTGGTCACTTTTAGGACGGAGTCTAGGTGGTCCTGTGCGATGCCCTCCTCGTCACGCTTCCCGAACAGGGCCACAAGATGTAGCCGTCGGTTATGATACCGCAAAACCGGATTGATAGATCACTGGGATATTGGCATTGAGATCTTGGACCCGAGAACGAACAATGTGAAGGTCACATCCGGAGTGGAAATGCTGAACTGCCCGAGTGCGCAGTTTGCTGCACCATCGGGGGTCGATCAGCAGACGTCTCCGCAGGCCGGAACTTGTGACGGTTTGAGCAGGTCGATCAAAAATGATGCCATGTGCATTCTGGGTCATGACTAGTTAGTCCACCTCCAAGCCAGCTTGCAGCGGCTGGCTCGCTCCACAAGCGCCCACCTGTCAGGCAAACACTCATCGTCGTTCTTTACGCATCCGCGCATTGTACCTGACCTAAGCAGACTGTCTCCCGACGAGAGAGATGGCTGATGAACAAAAAAATAAATTGCCGTCCATGCGTGTCAAGTGATACAATAGCCGGCCCTGGTTCTACGACTTTGCTTGTCATCACATTCAACCTACATTTCGCAGGATATGCAATCTTGATTGTCTCGTACCAACATTGGGATGGTCTAAGCTATATTTCAAGCACGCGACTTTCCACTTTCGATAACAGAACTCTATTTGTGGGCTGTGATTGGTATTGATATTATTGTGGATAGATGCGACGAATGTCCACGAGTATATCCACTCGTAGTGCCCAGTTGTGACAATCATCTAGGCATCCGCGTCTGCCGCTTTGCCTCCCTCCTGGCCAGAGTGAGCCGAACTCACATCCCAATCTCTTGTAACCTGTATCCGGCCTGGTCGTGCCTGGGCGCTTGTGTCATAGACTGTGCCTGCATGGTACCATTCGTCAGTATCGAATCACTCCCAATAGGTTGCCGCGGTTGTCAGTAGGGTAAGTTTACCTCCGATAGTGACAAGTGGAAACTCAGAAACCGAGTCTCTTCTCTGATTGTTGTTTTCCTCTGTCCCAGACTGATGGCGGGGGTCTCGCGAATTGTACTTGTACCAGCGTCGACGTCCGCTGCTACCACCACTGCTCCCAAACCTCCACTTGGGTCCGAATATTCTTTCCAGCGCGGGTCGCATCGTCGGCAAAGACGCGTTGATGATTCCGAGTAGAGGCACGATGGCCGCAATGAGTGCTAATGGCGCGAATGTGTACGTGATGTCGGTGGGGTCAAGCTCGAGCATGTACTTGATTCGGACACATGTGATGCCGATGATACTTGTCGCGGTCAGTTTCATTACAGCGGACTTGTAACAGGCGCGGAAATTTCCATACATAAACCCCAGTCCAAAAATGGCTGTTAGCAAAATCTTTTTGGAGGTCCTGAGCTGCAATGTCCAAAGAATAGGCATCGGGAGTAGAATCACAATGATATCTATGATCAGATCTGCTGAAGCCATGGCTGTGTACATCTGCTGTGCGTTAGCAGCCCGGTCTGAAGTCCAAAGCAATGCAGTTTGGAACACTCCAGACGACGACAGACAGAAAATGTAGAAGGAGAAGACTTGTACTGACCATATTGGAGTTCCCACATGTGCCGGGTATAGCTACTTCCCACTGCCAGGTTGCGATCAGCCCTGACATATTAGAACGTGAGGCCCTGGAAGGTTCTCACTTACAGCTTTCCTCGGTGGATCGCATAGGAATGCATCAGCCCAGAACGTTCCCATCCAATACGCAATCACTATGGCCATAACACCATATACTACCTTGGCAAAGAGATCCTTTCGAAAGACGACGGAGTAGAAGTGTAATATAGAGAGTTTTATCAACGTCACGAGGGTCAACCAATGTAGGTCGAGGACATATACAAGCTGGTACCTTGTTAGTCTGAAGGGTGTTGATGAACACAGAGCAATCATTGAGCCATGTGGCTATTAGGAGAGCTCACCTTGAGGAAGAGTGTAATCATCTCACTTCCTGCTGTTGCTTTCACATATTCCTGGTGGAGTCCCTGGCCACATTTAATAACTGTGGTCATCTCAACGCCATATCGTGAAGTCATCAAGATCTGCCGATCAACTGAATCAATATCCACAGTGAAATCGAGGTTTAACGAAAAGGAGACGTACTGCGGCAACCAGAATTAGATAATCGTTTGCTTCCAGCCTCATCTGCAGCAGCACTCTACTCCACAGCCGTAGTCCAATGGACAAAAAGACCAAGAGCAGGAGAATGCTTTCGATGACAACTGTTGCCGTCCCGACGGCGTTCTGAGACAGGGAGCCTGCCAGGCTGCTCGCTGGCATCTTGTCGACTCAAGAATTCGATTTTGGTCATTCGAATGCATTCGAAGAATTTAAGATCAAAGGGTCAGGTGAGGCTCAAGAGGCACTCGACTGGAGACTTTGTGCCATTCGTCGAGGGCAATCACGCATTTCAAGCACGGGCCCTTGTTGATGCCCTGAGATCGCTCAATACTTTATTAACAAGTCTAGCTCGGGTTAAGTTACCTTCATCACTATAACGACATAAAACGTCTAATTTATTATTTAAGATCGGTTTATAATTAATTAAATATTCTTTAAAATACTATTAAAAAATTAATTTTTTATAAATATTTATTAATATTACTTATAATTATTTTTCTTTTAAATATTATTTTAATAATATTTAAGATTAATATTTAAATTATTAAAATATTTTTAATAAAATTATAATCTTTAAATATTAATCATAAAGTCTTGTTAAGCTTTATATTTTAAAAACAAATAATACTAACAATAGAAATACATATAATATGCTGTTTCTGATAGGTCTTTAATTGATAGATTAGCAGGACTGAGCCAGTATGGTGTACTAATTAGCCCGCGGAGTACCCCTGGTGAATTGCACGAGTAATGACACATCAAACACTAACTCCTTCTATGCATGTGCCAGTAATCAGGATCCGGACGACAAGATGTGGTTGCAACAGGACGGCGGAACCTGCCACCCGTTGCCCAACCCTGCAGACCGGTAACTCGCCTCAACCACACTCTACACGGGAGCGCGCGCCCAGTGCATGAGCCAGGGCATCGTGGGGGGTGGCAGGAACGAAGATTGCGTACTCATCCGGGCTGTCGTGAGATGTCTTAGCTGAAATCATGAATCACACCACGACTGCAATCCGGGTTTGCCGCGCGCCCCGTGGCCTTTTTTTCGTCTTCACTCCGGTCCTGTGCGACACACCCTCACGGCACTTATTCACGTTGGAGTGGTCTTACAGGCTGCACCGGGGATCAAAACCTTATTATTCACATCATAATATGCAGCCCTCGGACCAGTCCTATACTTCGCTCCGTCTGCTGTGCGATGGTGAACATTGTCCCAAGTTCTGCTCGATTTGCCAACAGAAGCGTGCTGCAAGTGGGACGCGACTTGAACGGAAATACTTGGGCCGCGGAAAGCCCGCCTTCCATCCTCAGGAAGCAGCCGACGGGGGGTATCTCCGTGTCTCCCAGGACCCATGAGGGAAATGCAAGGATGAATCTATTGCCAAGGGAATAATGGCACCCAAGAATTGTTCATGTCCTCCATTGTGGAGAGCCACAAAGGCATTCGCATGCACAAGGCCAGCGCAAGTGGGCGAGAATGTGAGAGGCCGAGGGAACCGTTCCACACAAGGAAAGGCCACCCGGCATGCCTCCAGAAACATTGCACCGGTAGCGGTCACTCGGGGTTGAAAACACAGTCGTTTCCGACAGAATCTTCCGACCTGCCGGCCTTGGTATGAGGGAGACGCAGGGCGACGGCACAGCGCGGCATATCTGTCTCGAATGGGAGTTACAGGACCCTCACTCCCTAAACTCCCCAGCTCCATTGGCCGATTGACCAGCTCAAGGTGGATCCTTGAGAGGGGCAACATGCAGCGCAATATGATATGTAATACGAGCGATTATTCATCCTTACCACCTTGGGAGCAACTCTGCGAAGAGAATCCATGATGGCACCGATCTACAGGCGGAAGCTGGTGAGTGGAAGTTTGGATACAGTATTCGAAAGCTCCCGTGTTCCTCGCCACGCTTGAACCTCGGGCATGGCATATAACCTGGCACATAAGCTCCCCAAGCTTGAAAACCTGTTTCACATAACAGATACGAGCGACTCGTGGTGTTGGCGAGAATCCTGAACGAGCAGTCTGGGAACAATGAGAATTGGCACACTCTAGGGTGGCAAATCCTTCGAGCAATGAGTTTTGTGTGGCTGAAACCAGGCCGGATACGCATGCTGAGTCTAGAAAGAAACCAAAAGCTACAAGGGCCATCGTGACATGTCTGCCCCAGCTGCCCGAAGTATCTAGCAAGGCAGCGTACCCGTCCATGCCTAAGCTATAGGTGCGTAGAAGCTGAACCTCCGCTTGGGATCGTACTTGTCCTTGAGCGCCAACAGCCTGTCTTGCCGCCACTGCTCATAGCCGTACATTTCCTGGTTCGTCTCCGTTCCGAAGGCGTAGTTGACGTACGCGTGGAACTCGTCCTGGCCGGTACCCTCGCGGATGGCATCTCGTATTTCCTGACCGACCGAAATAGCCTTGGCGTCAAGGGCCCCTCCATCCGGCTCAAACACCAAGACGGGCGCCACAAGCAGGCGGTCTCCTCGGTAACTGACCGCGGTCGACTCGTGGGGCACGGACTGTACGCCCTGGAGAGAGTACCCCTCGAACAGGAAGATAGATCCGTTGAGCGCCGGGGTTTCTTGGGTGGCGGTCGCAAAGAGATCATAGGCGTTCTGCAGCGCCGTGACGTTATATTCTTGGAGATCAACTGGGAACCGTAGCCCAGCAGTTCCTGCGTCCTGGCAGACAATGTCGTCCAGGCTCATGGCGGTCCATGTGGGAAGTTCCGTGTAGCTGCCGGAGGCGGCGCTGGTAGTTGTGGGCTCGAGTTCATCGAAAGGAGCCGTGTATTGTGAGCTCACGGTTGTGACGCCCTCCTGAAGGATATAGAACATGAGAAGAGGCTTGTTTCGTGTTAGCATGGTCTCCTCGGATCGGCCGGGAGTTCATCTACCGACCTTGTCACTAGTGGTGGGATCGTTGTACAAGAACGCGTAATTCGCGATGTCCACTGGCTGACTCCCGTTCATGGAAATATGTTCATTGACGTTGTTGTAGACATCAGTGAACTTGTCGCCAGTGAAAACATAGGACTTGTAGGCCCAGTCGGGATATTCGATATCATAGATCTTCGAAGTGACTGAAGTCACGATGCCGAAGTTGTGACCAGCCCCTTGCATAGCCCACCAGAGGTCAGATGCGCTGTCAATGGTCGTCAAGGTGCCGTCTGCGAGAACAATGTTCATCGAAACGAACTGGTCGGAAACAAGGCCGTGGCGCCCCTGAAGCCACCCGTGTCCTCCTCCAAGGCCAGGGCCGAGGATGCTTGTGCACTCGCAAGCTCCAGTCACTATATTCGGTTAACCATGACACTTTAATCTTGCTGATATCATTTACTCACCTGTCTGTTTTCCTGCGGCCCAAAGGGCTTGAGTGACGTTGGTGGACAATGCACCGCCACCGACAGTGGCAGTTTTCCCATCCTCTGCGATTTCGACGCTCTGAAGCTGGTTCATCCAGATTTCGATTCCGCTCTGCATCCTCCCGACTGTGCTGATGGCCCCATGGCCGCCGTTGGCGGCAAGGAAGGGTATATTGAACTCAGTTGCGAATTTCACCTAGACGAAGGTAAGCCACTGCAACGAGTGATCAAGCAAAAAGTCAGAAATACATACGGTCTCCGCAACATCGTTCTCAGTGCCGGGGACAACGACGACGCTGATAGTGGGAGTCTCGTATGACGACCATCGAGATGTCGCCAAGTCGAAAGCCGCCGTGTCGTTGGGATAGATCACGCTCGCGACAGCCGAGAGCTTCGGTACCAACGGTGACAGATCCAAGTCCAGAATCCCGCGATTGCAGAGCAGACTGCCTATTCCTCTGTCAGGGGACAGACGCTGACAGACAGAAGACAGCGCCCAGGCGCCGACAGCGACAAGCACTTCCATCTGCAGGCGCCGCAGCGAGAAACTCGGGGATCTACTCATGGTCAGGATATGTTGTCACTGAGGTGAGGAGGTATTTGTTGATAATTGCCGTGCAAACACAGCGGGGTTTACATATTAAACATACCAGGGATGAGGGTGGGCCCGTCAACCTCGAAGGAGTGAGATGATTGCGAATTGGCAGGGGGCGGCGGCGAGCCAGGTTTATAGGTGCTAAAGAAGGTTATTGTGGATATCCCGCAACGAGGCGAGCGGAAGGATGATAGGGGCAGCAAAAGGCGGCGTTGGTTCAAATTATGATTAGGAGGCATTACAGCAAACATGTTTATTTAAAGCTAGTATAATAGATATAGCTTGAAATTTACTATAAGAAATACTTATAAATACATTAATATAATTTAATTAAATATTTATTTAAATTTATTTATTAATATTTTAAAATAATTATTATTATAAAATATAATTTAAAAAGATTTTTATTTTTACTTTAATCTTCCTTATTTGTTCTATTTTTTTTTAAAAAAAATATTGGTGAACATATTATATTTTATGTATTTTCTGTAGTTAATTATATTTAGTGCAAAGCCTCACATGTTAGTTGAGGTCGCCTTTCGCGCTCCTTAATGATCAAGTTGAGAACAAATGCTGAATCGGCCTCAAGCCTCCCTTTATGGGGACAGCAGTCTACCTCATGCTCGGAGCTCTGCCTCTACCGGTATCTGCTTGTTGTACACGGCTGATGACGCCAATACCACTCTGCGATCTACCTGCGTGTCTTGGCTTCTTCCAGTTGGTCCTCCGGGCCCAATGAGGGTGGCAGCATCGCTGTTGCCAGCAGCTCGTGCGACCTTGGCCCTGGTAACTTGCAGACTGCTGCAGCCAACAGCCTGTGGCGATGTGGCGCAGCGACTGCTGTCTTTATCCCAGCAAGAGCGCACCAGCCTGAAAGTCGTCTACCGTGTACGGCACCTTGGTCAGTGGTCCCGTCTTGAGGAAGCAGTTCGCCCCTCCGTACCTGGCATCTGGTCAGCGTCTCCGGGCTTCATCGTCCTCTCCGCACGAGATGCACTCGACTCACCGTGTGAGGTTTGCGCCAAAGGTCAGGCCTTGGCATGGACTGTCTGTGTTTGCGTTCTCCGAGTTGAACGTCACACAAGACCCAATGCAATCACTGATGCTCGGCTCCAGCGACTGGGCGATGTTGCCGGACCCTGTCCTGAAGTCGGTAAGGCAGTACACAAGGAAGTTGTCGCCTTGGACCGTGAATTGGGTGTCGTTGATTGCCGGGCAATTCAATGGCAAAATGTTGTTCGTCGGGTTCGGGAATGCCGACGAAGTGCTGGTCGATTTCGACGTCGACGTCGGGCTTGTCGAAGCTGTAGACGTGGACGCCGACTCCGACGCCGACGCCGATGCTGTTGCTGACGAGGCGCTGGTGGCTGCTGCGTCCGCTGCGCTGGTGGCCACCGGGGTGGCGCTGGCACTGCTACCACTGCTGGAATTCCTTGCGCCATCCCTGGCAACCACAGCACCGACTACTCCTCCCACGACAGCACCGATGATGACCAGCAAAACCGCAGCGGCAATGAGAAGTGCCGTTCGTTTCGGGAGTCCACACCAGCGCCGAGGCTGGTCCGCTGCGAGCGGTTGCAGGTCCTGGTGCGGCACTGGCTTCTCTGGGCTCACATAACCTGTTGATCGTCAGAAAACACATACTTGAGGCTGAACTCAGGTGAGGGGCTCAAACCTCGAGGGGCGATCTCTGGTGCCGCTTCATGGTATTGGTATACCTCGGGCGCTTGATTTGGCCCGGTAACCTGTAAGCCTTCATGGACAGGGTATTGACCAGCCATGACTGCTGGACATGTTAAGCAGAGGCATGCAGCGATCGCTTCTTTCACCCATCATGGGAATATTGGTGCTTAAAAGACAGGGCCTGTCCGCAAATCCCATCATTGTTGCTTCTGCCAGCAAGCTCCTGATCCTTCAGCTGGGTGTGCCGCAACATCAGCTGGCAGGGTTGACTCAGGGGCTGAGTTGCAATCAACCCAGCGAGTGTCCATTCCCGGCGCGTTGTCCCGCATCTCATTGGCCTTGCCAGTATGCAGCCTATCATTAGACGGCCGTATGCCCAATGAGGGCCACTCCGTGCCCCTTGGCGTAAGCTGCGCCCTTGTTCTTCATCATGTCGAGCCAGTCAAAACCGCTCGAGAGGCCTCGATGCTACGGCCTGAGACGGCAGCACGAACTACCCGAGACTACTGCATGCAACGTCTGCAATAGCAAAATATAGACTACATCATGCCGGCTGCTGTCCGGCGACCCAGCATGTCTCATAGCCAGCTTCGCACACACCACCCTCGCTATCAAACTACAGCGCTGCAACCCTTTCGGCCGGCTTTCCGTGCGTGTATAAACCGGCCGAGTCCGCCACTGCCCTGCCGACAACATACTATGAGAGGAGCAAGCGGCTGCCCAACTGCCGATATCACTGCCATGATTGCCATTCCAGCAGCCCACCTGTTTTGCTGGACCTTTCATCACGCAGGAGCCAAATCCTTGTGACGTGCAGTTTTCGACAGTTGCAAACCTCCCATAGTGGGGAAGATTGACAGTTTTGCTGACTGCTGTCAGCTTCGTCGTTCTTTGACCGTCTTGGCAGGCGTGGACGCGGCTGATGCCGAGCGTCGAGGCCGACTCGGCAGCCCGGGAACCGAAGCTCAAGATCGCGGACAGGGTCCGGCTGCTCCGGTTTCCGGGAAAGTATATCAATATCTCGCTTGGATCCGATTACGCCTAGTCTATCCGTGGGCATCCTAAGCCGAGTCCGGTCTGCGCAGCCCCCTCTCAACTTGGTCAGAAGGCGCATCTGGGTGGTGAACTTGCTCACCTCCAAACCGGACCTTCTAAGCCGTGATGAAGGTCGACGGTCTTCGCGTGAGGTTCTTCGCGCAGGCTCTGACCCCTGCCAACCTCAGCCACCGCAACGAGCGCCCTTGAGCTTTGACATGAGTCCGGATGGGTATCGATGTGGATCTCACTCGACGCAGAGGCTCAACGCGCTCTCATTTGACGCTTCTGGTGTCGTCGTCATATGTTAACACTCATGACCGATACTGCTTCGGTATCAAATTCGATGTTCTGCTTTCTAAAAGTCCGAGATCTACGATTTTGTAATAGTAGGCCTCTATACAAGGCGTGCTCCAGGTTGGTCTTATTGTCTGAATCGAAAAGAGAAGAAGTTGACGATCTGTTAGTGTAAGTCGATTAATGCAAGAGTGATTATCGCCATGCTCAGCTAAGGGCCTGATTTCTCTCTTGACGAGGATAAACAAGTCCCTGAGTAATGCACACAGGCTCATTATCTGATACACTCCCTGAAGCCTGGTTCTTGGCGGTGCAGAAGCAGGTGTTCATACGATTGTGTCGCGATCCTCCTCACCCGAGCGCTGTTCGGCGGCGTGGTCGCCTAGGTGACATCGTCCCGGCCGGGGATGCCTGCGGCTGCACAAGCGTCGACCCTTTGCCTTGGTACCGTTGTATGGAGATCCTCGGTCTCCGGCCACAACTTGAAGTGCCTCAAGATTACTGCCTTGTAGGGTGAGTTCAGGTTTGTGATTTCGTCTGGATACCTCGTATCAAGTTAGAAGGTCTTTTCTATATGAAATGTCTTATTTGGAGTCCCGACCTGTTGTTGGTCTGGAGCTCCAAATTCCTCCCGTTTGACATTAAGGTTTTCTAGCCTCGAAGAAATTATGTTGGCTGTAAGTCTAGATCCTAGCTTTGCGCAGTTTCTCATCCTGACACCCCTGGAGTGGACCAGCGTCCCATTCATAGGGACCAGGCAGTCTCCTTTATACCGCTACGGTGCACTCTCGAAATGATGCCACGCTTATTAGGCCAATGTGGACACATTTACATATAGATAATAGATCGGTACAAAGTCAAATTGCTACCAAACGCTCGGACTCGCTTGGTTTAAAGTTGCAACCTTCGACTGAGCTAATTTCCACTAATTCAGGGCGCTTGGGATACTTGGAGTTACTCCGGACCTTGGTGTTCCCTGTACATATCGCTGGTGCGACGACGGTTATGTGAGGGCCGCGCCGGGTCTAGAAGGGTTTCAAACTTTAATGTGCAAGATGATGGTGAAGGCATAGAATGAAAGAATTGTTGATAGACTGTCTGACTCGTACAATCCTCTAAGGCTGCAGACTAGGCTTAAATATCATGCTTCCCCCTCAGCATTAAGACAAATTCCAAAAACCTGGTCTCGAGCAAGACCCTCAAGCAGATACCTCACTCTATATCGTCATCTTGGTTTTCATGATATAGCTGTTTAGAAAGGCATGGCAGAGCCACTGTCGAAAGACTGGATATGGAGCTTCATCAGAGACTACCCCAACAGGGCGCCGTTCCTCCGCCATCCGGGGAGACTTCTGACATCCGCAACCCCAAGGATGTTCTACATACTGTCAATCTCGCCGTGATGATCGTTGTCTTGTGCCTCACAACGCCGCTTTTCGCTTTACGAGTGTATGTCAGATCGATCATTCTACGCAATATGGGTAGTGAAGAGTGTAAGCCACGCCCGACGCTGCGTTTCCATCGCCAAATATTGTTGAATGTGTGTCTTGTGCCGCATCTCTGGAATGAAGTTTGCTAAAAGAAGAGATTGCGATAGGGAGTTGCCTCATTGCATATGTATGATGAAATCACATTTTCTATCACATCTTGGCCTCATGTACTGACAGTCATCAAGGCGTCTTTGCTTTCTTACTGGGTCAGCTCGATATACAGTGAGCCCACGCGCAAAACCCCCAATCTCATTTCGTCGAGTCTCACATCAAGCAGTGTACCGCCATGGATTGGGTATTCTCGATCTCATTCACGAAAAGCCTTCGGCAATCATAAACTGACCTTTGAATGAGGCTACCATCTGTGGGACGTATCTCCAGAAGATGTCGCTCAGTTCCAAAAAGTGAGTGAGTTGGACGAGGCTCGGGTCGTAACATGGGCACTCACAATTCCATGAAATAGGCCTCCTACGCAGCATCCATCTGCTACAGCATTGCGAGCTTCTCGACCAAGCTGGCGCTGCTCCTGTTACTGGTCCGTGTCCTCAAGCAATTCCGCAAGACAACCCTGTTTCTCTGGGCGACGATCGCTTTTCAAGTCGCATTCTGCATCGCCATCACCGTCGTCAAGATTGTCATTTGCCTGCCGATCGAGGGTGTCTGGGACCTGTCCGTGCCGTCCAAATGCCTCGACAGACACGCAAGCTTCATTGCCGACACGGCCGTGGCCTCGGTTTCTGACCTTGTCATACTCTTCCCACCCATCATCCTGACGTGGTCTCTCACCTTCTCCACGATGAAGAAGATCAGGATTATGCTGATGCTCGGTGCCGGGGGGCTGGCCACTGCAACAAGCTTCGCCAGGCTGGGGCTGCTTCTTCAGAAGAACAGTTTCAACGACGCCACACTCAACTTTACGAAATTTAATCTCCTTGGGTAATAACCTCCTCATGTTCACTTCATATTCAGTTTTTCACTCAGCCAAGGGCACGACTTTGACTGACTTCTCGAGTACGGCAACAGGGTCTCCGAGATAAGCATTGGGCTCATTTGCGCTGTAAGCACCATGTACCTTTTGCCTCACTCAAGACAGCCTGCAGCCATGCTCCTCAGGGGAACTAACTCATCTTGCAACCAGTGCTTACCGTCTCTGAGCATACTCATGGGCAAGTATATAACGGCGGCAGAACCACACGCAGACCGATATGTGTTTCCATCTATCCTCAGAAACCCACGGCAGGCGCGCAGTATCCTGACCACAGCGACCGGGTCGGACGAGACGACGCGGGAAAAGAGTCGAGATGTTAGAACGAACATTGTTAGAGAGCAAGTCGGCGAAGAGGCTGGCAATGTGTAAAGATAGGAAGAAGTGTTAGACTACCTAGGTACATAGCCAAGTATTGTCATAGTTTGGCCGACGAGGATTACACCATGTTATGTGTGGTCCACTTAAGCCTGTGTCAATTTGGAGAAAGTTGCTTTGTACACCTGCGGTGATGAGTGATTCATCATTTCTGCTCTGATGTCGCTCGCATGAATGAGAGTGTTAGTGCTCTTGCATGAATGCAAAAACTGCAGATCTGAGAAGCACAGATGCAAGCCTAGCGTCCTTTCAACGTTTGGTACAAGAGAGGTGCTTTTGGTTGCTTCTCTCGAGCTCACCACAAGCTAAATCCCTCGTTAAATCTTCTGAGCCGGCAGTCCCTTTTTGGTTGTGATAAGAGCCTGGTGACGCTGCTCTGTGACGAGTCACGACAATGTGTTGGTCAGCGCTAGTTAGGGGAGAACAAGTGAGCTTTGTGATTATTCGCAATGGATCTTGGTTCCTTTTTCAACACGACTGATGTATCGTTCTTCTCTTATTTGTATTCTGAGATGTCATGATCATAATGACAATTGTGAAATACCGTCCTTCGTCCCTCCAACGAATAGACCGTGTTGCTACACCGTAGTACTGGCTATTTCGGCCACAAAGATTTGTGACAAGCCTGATTAAAAGATTCTCTAGTTATGAGTGTCTGTTTATGGGGTTTCAAGGGCTCAAAACAGCAAAAGTCGAATCTTCAGGGTTGTCTTGTAGCCCATCCCGTAAAGTTCGCCCGGGTTTACAGGCAGGCACTACCAAGAACCGAACTTGGCCTCGTTCCACCCCTTCCCAGGCTGTTCAATTCAAGACCAGAAGTCCGTTTGGAACATTCCAAGTGGGAGGTTCGACTCGCCCGATACCCCACGTTGAGGTCTTCAGTTGGGCTTGTTTACGGGTGACCGTGCCGGTCGACGCGTCGTGGCTGACCTGGCAGCGCAACCTCCATCACCTGCGAGCAGTGTCAACACTATCACAAACACATTGGACAGCTTCCATTTTGGCTATTGTTGATGTTTTTCAAATACATCTGTAACAGCATCGAGGACTGTGTTGCTTTATCTCAAGCAAACAAAAAATGGCCTCGCCTGGCAGCGAGAACGCTTCGCCTCACGGGACCACCCCTGAACAGCAGGCCAAAATCCGCCTCGTCTTCCAGTCCGAGCTTTGTATCCCCCGAACCCAGCTCATAAATGTTCGGTCCATCGTACTCTACAACGCACTGTCAAATAAGCGTCACGCCGACATCGACGCCGAAGACGACGGCTCCTTCCACTCCGAAGTCCTCAAGAACGCGATCGACCTCCTCCAGCGCTTCCACAGATGCGCGCCGCTGTACCTTAAGATGGAAGCGGGCTATGTAAAGCGCGTCGCCAACTTCTTCGCAAAGGAGGTCTTCTGCAGGACCTTTTGCAGCGACATCGAGGGCTTCGACAACAAGGACGACCCGCGCGCCTGGATCGACGTCTTCCACTTCTTCTCAGCCATGAAGAAGATCTGGGACGGCAGCCTGATGGGAGGGCTCAAGGTGTCCGGTCGGGACGTTGCGGCAGTTGGCTTCCACGCACGCGACGAAGTCGCCAAGTCCGAGACCCGCACCAGGAAGGGTGCCGTATTGTGGGCACTCATGGGCCTCGCGTCCAAGGACATCGAGAAGCACGGGAGCACAGAGTACGAAACCTGGTGCGTCGAAGCGGCAGTCAGGGTCGGAATGTGGCGCAAAAAGCTGAGAGAGGACAAGGACTCGCTGTTTTGGCTGCCTGTTGAGGATGACCGGGGCAGCCACTCCAACGACGTCCTTCCTGAGCGTGACGATGGTGAGTACATCCCAGAATATGCCATGTTGGTACGGAACGGACTGACAAAGAGTCGGTAGATGCAATGGAACTTTTCAAGGGGCTGGAATCGAAGTTCCGTGCTTTCTACCTGAAGTTGAAGGAGAAGATGCCCGAGCAGGCCACATTTCTCCCCGAAATACCCAGGGAGCTTCCTGCCAGGGCGGCCACGCCTGAGGTCGACCAAGAGGCTGGCACTCGGGGTCAACAAGGCCCCGAGGAAATAATCCAACGCGATGGTACAAGTGAGGAGATGGCTCCGCACAACATCTGGCAAGAGACCTCTCCAAAGACAACCATTCAAGAGAGCTCTATTCTGAGCAGCTCCGTGCTGCAGCACACGGTCCTACGGAGAGGAGTACCGAGCGAGAACATCCAAGAGAAGAATGGTCACAACCAGAAGACTCTCACCACCATTACCCACAAACAGCCCACCCCACAGAGCACCATCATCACCAAGGACCCAAACGAGTCCATCCCGCCTGTAGACCACTCGGGAGAAGCACTCAAGCAAGCCATGAAAAAGATCTACAACGTGCTGTGCGTCAACGGCATGAAGCCTGACTGGACCCCAGACGAACCCCCATTGAGATAGATGTACTAATACCCTGTATGATGGCTAGACGAGTACAAGTATATAACGGCGATGAGGCGAGCAATGAGGCGAGCGATGGACTTGTTGTATATTAGGATGAGGAGGAAGATGCCTGTCTGTTAGGTTCAGGGCAGGAGGAATGGATAGATGTCCCAGATAGTCACTTTGAGTACTCGTACGCCGCACAAGACAGGAATAGAAAGGAATTCCCATGTGAGCATATTTGTGTCATCATCATTTCCATTTGCACATCGCTATCAAACTCGAAGGAAAAAAGATGTCAAGTCGTATGCCTCCTTCCACCATGCCCATTCGATCGGAACGACAATGTGAGGAGAGGCCCAAGTTTCGCAAACGCTCACTGATGGAGACCCGTGGTCACCGGGATCTCATGCCCATAGCATTCAAACCTCCGTGGCCCACTTACTCCCACCCGACCCCAAGTGGTGGTGCGGCGGCCCTCCCGGGCTCGCTGACCTCCACCTTCGAGGGGCAACACTAATCAAACATGTATCTTCACAGCAGTCACCCGTGCACCGGGTACCAGACACCAGCCTCAGTAAAGGATCTGACCCAACCATGCAATGACACCATCCCATAGCCACAAACCCACTCAGTCCGAGGCCCTCCTGGCGTCCTGGTAGACCTCCCACCGCCTCCGGTCCTGGTGGAAATCCAGCACCAGCTCCACCAGCGCCTCGGCGTCCTTCTCGAGGGCGTCGAGCTCCGCGCGGCTGCTGTGCACCGTGCCGCCGTGGCCCCTCGGCCGCCGGTACGCCGCGAACACGATGCCGCGGCTGACGCGGGCCGGCGCCCCGGTACCCGCGCCCCGCGCCGACGCGCTATTCCTCGCGCGGCCCGCGACGGACCCCACCGCCGAGCTGAACGACTGCCGCACGGACACCGCGCCCTCTGTCTGCGTCGCCAGCCGGGACGCGGATGCCGCCGCCGCAGCGTCGCTGGTGGTGGTGGTGCTACTGCCCCCGGGGGCGGACGCCCGGCGCGGTGAGACCGCGTCCGTGGACGTGTAGTATGAGCGGGCGTAGCCACGCGCGAACTCGTTCTCCTTGGCGTCCGTCTTGCGGTACTCGATCCAGCCGTCGGTGCCCTCGCGCAGGATCTTCCTGTGCGCCCTGGCGCCGGGGCGGAACGGCCCGTCCAGCGTGTTGAGCCCGTAGGCGGCGAGCAGGCGGCCGGCTACTGCGGCGCGGGGCCGCGGGCTGCCGAGGATGGCTGCGGATTCGGGGCAGCAGTCGGTGATGTGGAAGTCGCCACTGCCGGTGCTGCCTGTGTCGGACGGGGCCTGGAGGGAGTGGCGGGGCGTCGAGTTCTTTGTGGTTGGGCAGTCGGAGGTCGGGGAGTAGAGGATGGATGGCGGTTTTGAGAAGGAGCTTGTTGGCGATGAGAGGCCGAAGCTGGGGATGGAGGGGTGATTCGAGGGCTCGCTGGGCCGGTGGAGGTGGCTCATCTCTTTGGGCCAAAAGTTGATGACGTAGAGGAAGTCAAAGTCGTACTTCTTGGCGATCCGAGCCGCCTGGAAGGCTGCCACCTCGTCCGGCGCGAGCGGGGCCAGCATGTTGCTGCCTCGTCTGCTGGGAGAGAATGCCGGAGACCGCACGCTTGGGGGCAGGACGGGCGGGGGCGGTGGCAGCCTCAGAGGTGGATTTGACGGCACTCTGGTCCGGACTTCAGCCAGGTCATCGGCCGTCAGGGCGAGGAAGTCCTGGACTCTGGGTTCTTGGAACACAGATCCAGACTCGGGGCTGACTGGGACCTGGGGATCATGCACGTATGAGTCTCTCCAGTCGTCATCCAGCAGTGCGGTGCTGGAGATGGTGGCCAGTGTAGTTCTTCTGGACGGGGCCGTGGACACCGACTCACGTCTGAGATCGCTACTTGTTTTTGGTTCACTCAATATGGAATCACGCTGCGGTATCATATCAGGGGAAGGCTCTGGTGTGAACGGGCTGAGAATGGCGGGTGGCAATCGTCCGCGTGTGCTGGAGGGCGGTGAGGGAAAGTTGAACTCATCCTGGTCCGAGGCCGGAGGCGTCTCGACCTTGACTGCTGGATAGATAGGTAATGCTTCAAGGAGACGCCGTTGAGCTACCTTTTGGTCTTCTGAGGTTGAGGAGATGTCTGCTGATGGGATCTGGGGAGAGTGGCACGGAGGCTTGTCGGTGCTCGTCGTCCCACCAGGGAGCTGCAGTTGAATCAGCCCACCCGGCTTCCTGTCGTGTCTCCTGGTGAGTAATGATGAAGTCCGACTGGGGAGGTGGAAAGAGGCAGTGGTCGCGGGGCCACTCCGCCGCCTGGGGTCGTTCATCTCCCTGGTGTCGAGGTGGGAGAGCCGGCGGCTGTTCCGTGCAGAATTAGAGGAGCTGGTCCCAGCAACCGAGATGGGCGGGGGGAGCTCGAACTCGTCGCGGGCGTGCATGCGATTTGCAGTAGGTCTTATGAAGGACGGCGGTGGGAAGACGACCTCGAGCAATGGGGAGTCGGGCTCTGGCTGTGCAGAAGCGGGGGGCGCACTGCCGTTTATGTTGGACGCCGTCGTGTCACGGGCAGGTGCAGATTTCCTCTTGGAGAACAGCCGCTCCAGCCTGTCCAACCCATTGGCCATGGTGGGCGGAGGGGAGAGGGGGTCAGGTCTCGGGGGTCTTCGTGCGTAATCTATATTGTCAGCTGCATTCAATACTCGCGCAGCTGGCTGGTGCCGTGCACACATGCAGGGCCAATCTCAGAGGGAGCGCAGCACATACGGGGGCAGAAGATTATGTGGCTTTCGGAAGCGTCGTTGCTCGTGGACTGAGGCCGTATAAACGCTTGATGAAATCCTTGTTCGATCGACAGTGGGCGCTCAGCCGAAGCACTGATTTGGATGCGCCGACCCAACACCCGGCGGCGACGTCAGTGGAAAGGGGAAACGGGCGACTGCCCTCGCTCGAACTTGTCTCTGGTCCTCGTGGCCAAGGGCAAGCAGTAGCGAGCGTCTCACAGGAATAGTGTGCGCCTTCTCGAGACTGGCTTCGGGGAGAGACACAGCAGGCGGTGGAGCGAGGTTGTGCAAGATCTCAGAAAGGAGGTGCAAAGGTCACTTGGATGCCCATGAATGAGCCCTCCTATAAAGATATGAACGAGGCCCACGCGAAGAGCTCTGCGCAAAGAGCTGTGAGCTTTGCCCTTAGATTTCGGATGAGGGGGATCGCCTCGAGAAAAGAACGGCCCCTATGTTGGTGGATGGCCAGGAGTGACCTGTAAGGAACTTTGCTCTGTGCCAGGTGACAAGCTGGTCTTGGTGTGCCCCGAGGGCTTCGGCTTTCGGTCTGAGATGTCCAAATCTGTGCGAGTCCTCCAATGACAAGACTGCTGTTCAACATTCTACATCAGCCCATGGATCAGAGATGGTCTTGACGGGGAGTAAAGGAGATTTGAATTAGGAGGAGAGAAGCACGGGAAAATTCTCTGCCCATCATGTGATCAGGCGAACGTCTATCACTAGAGGGGGCTGACGATCACGGTGTCAATAAATGGGGACTCTCTACCTTCTGAGTCTGGGGGGCAAGAACCCCAGATCAAGTGAGCAGGCGGTTGGTTTGGGGTCCTGTTGGACAGCCTGGACGCGAAAGGCATGTGTGTCAAAGAAATTCGCGTCGGAAACAATATATCACCACTTTGTCCATCCAAGGTGGAGGGCGGCAGCACTGTCAAAGGGAGATTTCGAGGCGATGTTATTCCGTCCCAAAGCGGTATTTAGCTCGAACCGTCCACTTCTGGACGTGCCTAATAAATGGGGCGGAAGGGAGACGTCAGGAAGAAAATGCTACCCTGACCATGAGGCTGAGTGGGTGTCTGTGTGGGTAGCATACGCATGGCCCATGGCGCATGCACAGCTGGCATACCGCCGACAGGGCCTAAGTACCTATCACCGGTACGTGCAGGACGATGCTGGCCGATGCGAAAGCATGTTTTAGCGCGGATGGATGGATGTGGCAGGAGATCGCCAGACTGATATTGGGACCATCACCGGCCCAGACATGAAACATGCCTCTCTCCCTTTCGCGGACGATGCCTCTGATATTGTTGCTTTGGCTACGCGTTGGCCAGCTAGATCGGACTAGCGGGCCCTGCCAGTCATCCCATGGACATGAGCCTGCAGGTCTGGCGGATATCTTGCATGCAGGTGATGGTGAGAATCGCTGCTGCAAAGCCCTGGGCCACCGCCCTGCCGCCCACGGCATCCGGAGCCGAGAGCAGAGATCAGCGTGACTGGTGACTGGTGGTGACTGGAGCCCCCTTCGGTGACGAGCATCGAGCACCAAGAACCAAGAACCAAGCGCCGGCGTGGATCGCTCATTCATCGGTGGAGAGGCCCACCCGCCAATGCCAAATACCAAATGCCAATGGGACTGGCTGGGCGAACCATTCGACATGTAGCCTAGCGCAGCTGCCACGGTCCACCCGGGGTTGCGCATCCACAAAGGTCAAAGGTCAAAGGTCGGTCAAAGGAGGAATGGAACGGAACACTGGATGAACACTCAGGCAAGCAGGCCAGGGCCACGACCAGGACCAGGACAAGTACGAGGGTGACGGCGGGAGACGCGGTTTCCGTCATCTAATCCCCGAGCTTGTTCACGACGCCGATTGCTGCCCACGCCACTCCCCCTCCATCTTGGGAAAGGGGGTCGCATCGAGTCTGTTGGACAATGGACAGGCAGAACAAGCAGGTCATGGAACCATCGTCGAGGACGCACGACGAAGAAGGTGGCCAGCCACGGCGAAGAGGTTGGTTGGCTGGTCCGTCGGGCTATTGCAAGGTTGTCAGGATTGGATTTCGGGGGTGCACGGACTGAAAGGGAAATAAGCTGGCGGGGCCAGAAGCGGGCCGCTCTGGCCGCCACTGGCAACCACGACCGAGTCCACGATCCCCTGTTCACCAAAGAAGCAAACGTCAACAACATCATCCCGGCAGTTCGGCTTGTGCAGTCCATTCCTAAGAACAGAAACAGCTCTTAATGAGCCATCTCAATGAGCCATGCTTCCACACAGAGGAGAGAGAGAAAAGGACGAAAACCACAGGAACACCACGATGCTCCTGACGCCATCGAGAAGAAAATAGAAGTGGCCACAATTCTGCCTCGTTTCCTTCCTCCTCATCCTCGTCCTCATCTTCCTGACAAATCCGCAATGAGTGGCCCCAGATCGAATCATCATAGACCCCTTAACATGACAAAGGATTGATTAGTCCATATCGGATGAGGAGAATCGACCGGCCTCTTGTCAGTGTGCCCTAGTTGCGGTCCAGGTCAGGACTAGAGCTCAAATCTGGATCTGACAGCTCCGCGACTAGGATGGGCTACGAGGCTGCATAGCAACATGCCGGGCCTGGCCAGACACCGGCCAACGGGACCTTGCTTTCCGTGCGCTCCAGAGCAGAGCGGCCCGATTGATCGTTCGCATAGCACAGCGGGCAAGCACAGCATAGGACAGCACAGCACAGCAGGACGACAGCTGGACAGTTGCGACTCTGCTTGTGCGCGTGTGCGTGTGTGTGCGCGTGTGTGCGTGTGTGCCTCACGGACGAGGCCCGCAGCCATGACTTCTTTTGCTCCTCTGTGAGCAAGGCTACTCGACACTTGTTGCTTCTCCCACCAACACACATACACAAACGAGTAACACGACACATAAACCTTGATGTCGGATGCCCGACACATCGATCGACGATACCCTGGCAGATCCCCCGGATTGTCCCAAGGTCCCCTGCCCCTCCTCTGCGAACGACGGGCTAACTGCTTTTTCCCTTGCATGTCTCAGCCGCAATCAACAGAGCTCGAACGTTCCATCATCCCACCGGGGTTCACACTGGCACACTCGAGATTTGATGACGTTTCCGGGGCCCTGCAAGTCTAAGACGGGTGACCCTACCTCGAGGGCCCTGGGAAGACGAGCTTCGGAGCTGGCCCAATTACATACGATGCAGCCAGCCGCATCGAGCCAATGGCCAACACCCTCAAGCGAGGGGGCTTCCCAAGGCCGTGGTTCAGAGAGGTGCCACCGCATCCGAGCTGCCTCAGACAGGCTGTCCATGCCAACCTGACCGGCCCGGCTGTGAAGGAGAGGCGCAGGGAAAGGTGCAGGCGTCCAGTTGATGCCAGTCGTTGCCTCATTAACTCGAGGAACAAAATCGCCCATCGTTTTGCAAAGGACCGGCTCTCGTGCCACCTTTTTGCTTTCTTTCGTTCGTCCATACATTCACTCCGTCTTCTTTCCTTTCTTCCCTCGCAGCAAGCAAGGTTATATGCCTCATCCAAGACATGTCTTGTCGAAATAGTAAAGCTTGTGATGCGGGTCTCGCCTTCGATCTTGCACGGACTCTGGGGCCCACTGCGCCGGATGGCGGATGCCTCCCGATCACTGCCACGCTCTTGCTTTCCCCTCCCATCAGTGACCTTCCCGTTCTGTCTGTGCTACCGTGATCTTCCCTCGCCTCTGCTCCTTTGCTCCCCAAGCCCGGGCTACCCTGACAAAACAGCTGAGCGGCTTTAACTGTCCTCCGCGGGAACAGCTGTCACAACTATTAAACGTCTCAGCATGTTGTTTATACCAAATGAGTTGTCAGACGCCCGCTATATATTCACTCACGAGCACGAGGACAAGTCAACGGGTCTCGAGATCATCTGATCGATTTATATTACACTCCCGCAGCAGTGCAGATGTCGAGGCACGCCGTACTGTGGCGCAAAAGATCAAGCCAACACTTGCTCGCTGTAACTGTGCAACACCGAAGTCCCGACTCACATTGACCCCTTCCATTTTCCATGCTTGATTAAATTCATACCCCTTGCCTGCAGATCCAGCCCGCAGTGGGATGCTTTGCTCTGCTGTATCGGTTCCTGCCCCCACCGGATCTTGCGAGCGTGCATGCATGCGTGCATATCTGCACGGTCTGTATCTCCACGGCCTACCCGCAATGCGCCGGGCTCTTCCTGACGAGCCGACGCATGCACGCGGCTTCTTTCGGTGGGGTTGACATCTCATGCACACAGGGCTGCGGGTCTCACCACGCTGCAGTTTCATGCACATTGTGAAGGGATGATGGTGGTGGCGCGCGAGCAATTCGCCGCGGGAGGTGCGGAGGGCACCGAGACTTTGGTTGTCTGTTGGTCTGCTTAACGACAGAAAGGCCTTTGCGCCAGAGCGAGTTGAGACTCAATTCTGATTATGCTCACTACGCCGCTCGGATGACCATGCCCATCGGAACTTCTAGGTGGCTCTGGCGTTGCCCGCTTGTTTCGGCACGGCTGGATACCAAGCAGCTTGGATACATCCTCTTCCGATGGCTTATGTTAATGAATTAGGTACGCAGTAGAGATAGCAAACTTTTTCCTGGTAACAGAAGAATACACTATAACGGTCCTAAGCTAGACAAGCAATACTCGGACTGACTGCTTCTATACTGCCTGTGATTCTATCAACTATGCGTATCCTGCTATCGGCGTGAGATCCGAGAGGGAAGTATTACACTGTAGCCGCCGTGTTTGCGTGACAGATGTTTATTACCTGATCTTCTCAGTATCAGGTCAATTCCTCGGCAGCATGATCCAGTGTCCTAGTACATCTTGATTACTCCATCCACCGAGTCTCTAGGGGTTTTCGAGGAGTCCAGCTCCTTGGTGGCCTCGGCGCCTTTGATCCCACAGTGAGTCGCCAAACCACCTCGAGATATCCAAGCCACTCTGGCAAGTCGAACATATCTGGGGGCAGACCAAGGATGGTTCAATGCAGTTCCTCAAACATCAAATATGTCCACCATTCAAGCGTCGACACAACCAGCTGGGACTTGCTCAACACGTTCCCAGCGAGCTACAGCCCCTCGCTACAAACTCTGTTGCGGTCACTCGGGCTTGCGCGTGGTCGAGCCAGGAAAGTCTTCTGATCGTCGTATCTGCCAGAGAGCATCAAGGCAACGAATAGAAAAGCTGTTCAACCCACCCGCCGCAACTAGGCTCAAAAAAATCTCAGTCATCACCAAACTCTGCCGCGGGAGGCACACAACTCAGCACACCAGGCGCGTCCACGTGCGTGAACAACCCCGCCGAAGCCAGCCTCGCCCATGGGGCTGGCTCCCGCGCGGCGCCCTCCGTCTCACCCTCCGTCTCACCTTCTGTCCATCCCCCACGCGGGGCGCCACACACAGCCGCGTGACGCACTGGTGCCGCGGGGTGTCGACCCGACGCAGCCCCCACGGCTCGAGAAACGGCGCGAGCAGCTCTGGGCGGCCCGCTTCGGAGGCCCCGTGGCGTCGGTATGCCGCTGAGGATCTCGATGATCTTGGGGGCGGTCGCATGGCCGCGTGGCACGCGGGACGCGTCGGCGGCCCCAGGCGTTGCTGGCGATCTGCCGTCCGTAGCTGGGTCGCGCTCGGGACGCGCAGCCGTGACGCGGGCTGGGAGGAGGGGGCCGAGGGAGATGGCGTCCTTCCAGGCAATGCCTTGTTTCGTTCTGCAACAAGAAGGCGGCGACGGGCCGCTCCCGCCCATTTGGGGCACCTCTGGGTGTTGTGGCTGATGACCCGTAGCTGGAGAGGTCGCGCGGCGTGTCTGGCTTGAGGAGGAGGCTACCCGGCAGGGATTTTGAGGGTAATCATCGTGTCCTGCTGTTTCCGTCTCGACCTTCACCGTTTGTTCCTCTTTGTTTTATTTTTCAGGAATAGCATGGCCTTCGTGCGTGGTTATCCTCATATCTTTCCAGTCGAATCGAATACGGAGTCTGAACTTCAAGGACCAGTACTGAGAGTGACCAAATTCGTAGGAAAAGGGCCGACATAGAGCCTACAGTTTAATAAGCCACTCCTAGTGAGCTACAAGAGACCAAAAAGTTCGGCCAACTGAGGCCTACGTCCTGTTATATGGCAGGTTATATGTGAAGTTACAGGTTATGTGTGAAGTTATTTACCCCGGCTCCATCCCCCAGCTGCCCCTGATAGTTTTCCTTAGATTATTTGTCTTTATGAAATTATGTCTTACGTCTTGACCACTATACTATCTCTTCTTCTCTTTCTAGGGGCAGCTGGTGCTAGAACCAGTCTCGATGCCCTTATTAATGCTAGTCTAGCGACCGGCTGGTGTTGTGGCGGCTGGTGTTTCGTGCTAGTTTGGTAGCTCCAAGCCGGACTGAATGAATACTTCTGCTGAGACTGATAATCATACCGGAGTACGAAAGCCTCCCCACGATCCAATTGACTTGGTGATTGACTTGGACGACATAGATGGTCTCAGATACCACTGTTAGGAAGAAGCATTAACCAACACCCCACCCTGAGCCCAAATACCTTCCTCATATCAAAATTAATATATTACGGTCATTTGGAGATCCAGTTACTCCAAACTGTTACGGGAGTTCTTTTGCTTCTCAGGCGGAACAGGTTCAACGGATTATCAGACGGGGGCCGCATTAGGTGTCCATTGGCTTGTGGATTCTCGTCTCTCTTGGAGTGCCCGTTTTCGAGACCCTTCGACCCTCATGATGTAGCAGGCTTCCCATCATGCGGTGGGTCTCGGTCCTCCGCAGCATCTTCTTCGGCCGCTTGGATTGCCTTCTGCCGTAGGTAGGAAACGGAGTTGGGCGAGAGGTTCGGAAGGGAGTATCCAAGCATGGCTGTAGTGATCGATGACTTCATAGCAAAGACGCCTAGTAGTGTTGGTGCACCGGTTAGGTCAGTCTGAGTCGTTATGGACATACTGGTATCATCCATTTGAAAACTGTCAAGGCTCTGGGTGGAAGTCGAGGACGTTGATCCCCGGACAAAGGCAAGTCCGAAGATGGAAAGATTTGCCGTGCTCTTCGTGGTGATCATGCTCTTGACGTTCTGGTAAGTCCAGTGATCGAAGTTGATAGTGAAGCTGACTCCGAACACGAAGGAAGCTGCCGCAACATGTGGGTACAGTTTCTTCCTTGCGGTGTCATCAGCATTAGCGAACTGGCTTCCTGGATCACCGATGGACCGTGAACCGGGCTTGATAGTGACGTGGCAGGCCTGTCCGCGCTGAAATTACAAGACTACATAAAATGATCTAGCCCAGGGTGCCGACAACCTACATTGTCTCTTGTCCCACTAGGACAATCATTGTCGTTCCGGCTTAGTAGAGGAACTCAAAGAATACAAATAGTTCAAATAGTCTATAAAAATGATCAAGTACCTTCCGAACGTATCTACGTAGCCAGGCTGACACGGATCAATGCTGCAAATTTAACCCGACTGAGCACTGTACACACATGGATACACTCGCACCCCCACATAATTCCTCAGTTTCCTCCTATAAGCCAAGGGCAGGCAGGTACATCAAGCTCTGCTCTCTAAGTCGCTTCCACATGCATTACTCCACCTTGCACAACCTCGGCTTTCTCGTTTAGCTGTGTATTAACGAACCAGGTAACAACAGTCTCAAATGAGGAATGATTAGTTATCGAGCTGAAGACACGTCAAGAGGTAACCATAAATAACCAAATCCGCAGCTGAAAATATGTCGAGACACGGCCCCCAGATAGCCGATCAAATACCTAAAGAGACGGAAGAGGATGCGAACAATCCGCACGAGTGCCATGCTCATGCACCTTGGTTGAAAAGTTCCCCTCAAGGTTGTCAGTTGGGGGCCATTCCCAAAGGATTTAGTTACACTACAGACAGCCGAGTATGCACGTAAGCGAAAGGCGTCACGCATCAGAGGCTAAATGAGAAGGGCATTTTCTGGCCCAGGCAGCCCTAGCAAATTTCATTTTTTTGTTCCGTAAGACTTTGTTCAACACTCCGTGTCAAATGCTGTTTCTTTTCCATGTGCAATGCGTTATGTGTGACTATCAGCTTTTTCATGCCTAATGTCGTCCATTCTTCCAGCCTGTGATGCGCTTCTTTCAGACAGCGCATCTACGCCGTCAACCCTTTGCCAGACTGAAGATCGACCGAGCTGCGAGAAGGAGGAATCATGCACAGTGCCTCAAACCTCACAATATTCCAGCCGAACCTGTGTCTCATGTTTTTGGACGAGCTGGGAATGGGAGTTCGCCGCCTGCTTTCTCGTTTTGGCTACCCCGATCATCATTTTTGGGACACTGTACCCTCATAGTGGTCAGCCCTTGCCTAAATGGCCTTTCAAGGTCTCGATCAATTCGTTGATATCTATCTATGCGCTTGTACTCAAGGCATGCACAGGATTCATCCTCGCCTCATGTATCGGGCAGCTCCAATGGACGTGGTTCTCCGAGACGCGCCCCCTCACCGACATGCTTCATTTCGACAATGCGACTCGGGGAGCAGATGGAGCCTTGGGCTTAATCTGGTGGCAGAGGTTTCGACAGCCGCTGACAGCGATCGGATGCGTCATTATGGTTCTCACCGTTACTGTTGAACCTTTTGTTCAGCAGCTTGTTCGGCCCGTGGACTGCAGTATCGAGGTATCAGATGGCAGCGCTGTTGCGACTTTACCACGAACAAATGTCTTCGAGTACTACGGCTATAAGGGCAACACCGCACAGAGCAGAACGGATTCGAAGGTGCCCGGGAAAGATATAGAAAACGCTTTGTACAACGCAGTCTTCTCTCCGGGACAGTACAAGACTTGGAAATGCTCAACTGGCAACTGTACATTCCCTGACACCTATGGCACTCTTGGATTCTGCTCCTCCTGCCGAGATGCCTCTGCGCATGTTACTATCAATGCCACCTGCTCGCATCCTGATTCCTCCTACGCAAGTCTTCACCCGACATCCAGCGCAGATTGCCCCAAAAGCTCGAATTTCACCATCGAATCTAGCTTCACCGCCAGCGAGACCATCAACTTGCGTACCGAGATGACAATCACCAAGGGTCTGAATACTATTATCCCCGCGGTCGCCGACGCGTATGCCGACATACAACCTGGGATGTCTCAGATTTTCGGCGGCCCGCACAGTGTCCTGTTCGGATTCCTCATCGGGGCCACAGCTAATACCGGCGGACAGACCGATTGGACCACGTCAGACAACTCGACGTGTGACTCGAATGGATCGGAGGAATCTTGGAGATGTCGGGGGTATGGTGCCGCCACTTGTTCCCTACAACCATGTGTGCAGATCTATAATGCCACTATTTCCGCCGGGATTCTTCAAGAGCATCTGGTTACAAGCTCGTCCGACACAGACTGGGGTGTGGTCTATGGTAAGAATGGATTGCCTTCCTACCTCGCATTGATCGACACCCAGTGTTCTTCTGAGGTCCAGGCAATGCCAAATTGGAATATGACCATGGGAAGCCGATGGCTGCCGTATGATATCAATCTGGCAGACCCGGACGGAAGTCCGTATAATACAGATTCTGAGATCGACTTTCCAGACAACGACACGTCCCTGCTCAACAGCGGTTGTCTCTATCTGATGTCAACTGATGGCATCATGTCGAATATGCGGGGGCTTCTTAGAGGCACGGTTCACGCGGGCGGATACTCCATAAAGCAGGACTCGCAGACAGGAGAATTTGAGGTTTCCAACATGACGAATTTTGATGGACCGGAAATCATCCGAAGCATTTACAACTGGGGCCACACAGACTTAGATCGCGTTCAGAGTATTTTTTCAAACATTTCTGACAGCCTCTCAGACTACATCCGCACACGTGGTGGCACTCAGCAGCGATGGGATAGCACGAACTTGTCGAAAGAGGCGCAGGGAGTAGTATACCACTACGCGACCTGTCTCCAGGTCGAATGGGCCTGGCTCTCGTTTCCGGCCTTTTTAGCCATTTCCACTGCTGCGTTCTTCCTGACGGTTGTCGAAGCCACTAGAAGGCGAGGGACTTCGGTTTGGAAAGCCTCACCGTTGGCGTGGGTTTTGAGAGCCAGCCGGTTGGATAATGAACAGTCTTCGACTTCGACTACAATGCGTGAAGGAATGAAGGAGAAATCGAGGCAAATTGCTGTTCATCTCCTCGACGAAGATCAAGATGGGCCTCGCATTCGCATGACTGATATCAAAAGACCTGAACTTGCTCTAAGCAAGCCAGCCAGCGACTCAAACAGAGGATTCGACTTGGAGAGACTATTCGTCATTCAGAAATGAGAGTTCTGCAGCATAGCTAGACAGGTTTCTTTTTAGAGATAGGGAATTTCAACGTCACAATTTAAAAGTCGAGGGATACAGTTTCTCAAGTCATGCATGGACATTGCAGTCGGATTCGCCACAATGCGACTAATGGTTATTTTATATACTTTCCACAATACGTTCCAACACAGCCAAGACTTCCTGACCATATGCTTTCCACTCCTCCTCGCTGTCCTACAGCCTCGCCCCGGCCGCATCCGGGTCCTCCTGGCCAAAGATGTTGAGGAAAGCCGTGTGTACCTCGTCCGTCAGATCGCTGGCTTGCAGGCTGCGGCCCTTCTTGTTGAAGGCGAGCCTGGAGCACTCCTGTTCGAGGTTGAACTCAGTTAGTCTCATGCTGTCTTGATCCTTGGGCGGGGGATAGAACATTAGGAGAGTATAAACTCACCCTCGTGATAGCCGCACCACCGAAAGCCGCCAGCTGCACAAGCTCCTTCTCAGGTAGTTTCCCGCCGTGGTCCCATAGCCCGTCCAGGTACGCAGTCCTCCACCCAAGGAAGGTGGCGATGCTCCCGGTCAGCGTGTCACCCTGCCCGCCGCTCCTCTTCTTGCCGCCCTGCACGTCGACCGTGAGAGTGATCTCGCCATCAGTGATGAAGTCATGGAACCCCTTCTGGACAATCGTCACGCCGCCGAGCGCTCGCGCGAGAGCCTCCACCCTCGCCGTCTCCTTCTCCTCCCCGCCACCCGCCTTCTCAGTCGCCTTCTTCACCTCCTCCTCGATACCGAGCGCCTTGCAGAGGCGGCCGAACTCGACCACGTTGGGCGTCAGCACGGCGAGCTTCCAGCCCCTCACGAGGTCCGGGTTCTTCTGCACGACCTGCAGCGCGTCGGCGTCCAGCACGACGGGGGTGTTTTGCCCCCGCGCCGCCTCCACCACCTTGGCCACCGTGTCCTGCATCAGCGGGTCGCGGCCCAGCCCCGGGCCGATGACCAGCACGTGGATGCGCGGCAGCATGTCGATGATGCGCGAGGCCACCTTGTCGGCAGGCTCGCTCGAGGCCGACTCGTCCGACGACTGCGGGCTGGGGCTCTGCCGCATCAGGGGGTGCACCATCAGGTTGGGCGAGTACGTCTTGATCACGGCCGCCGCGCCGGGCGTGCAGATCACGTGGGACTGTGAGTTCGAGCGGATGCCACGGTTAGTGATGAGCCAGGTCCCCCCACACCAGGCAGCAGACGATGCAGCCCTTGAGGGCCATGCCTGTGGATAGAAGGTGGGAAGGGTGAGAAGAGGCGTACCATGTCACATCCTAGCCGTGCGCTGGCCATTGCTGAGAAGTAAGGCGCCCCTGTGTAGTCCTCACTGCCACCGATGACACCTATGCGGCCCTGCTGCCCTACGTTTCACCCCTAAAGTCAGCTTCATGTCCCACCCTCTCTTTGCGGATCGGTCCAACATGGCTCTATCCCGAGCACGGCCGGACGCAGCGGTCTCGGGGGAGGGCGAGGGGGCGACTCACCCTTGTGGAACTTATCCAGCATAGGCGGGACAAGCTGCCGCACGCGGCCGAGGATCTCCTTCGTTACGGATGACATATCGGCCTCCATGTATAGCTTCACGCACCCTCGGTAGTATTTTCCTTCAGCTTTAAATGTGAGTGGCGAGACGGTCTTGGTGTCGAAGTTGACGGTGGGATTTTGAGCTGCTGTCGGCTGTTTCGTGCCGATTTTGCGATGGTTGGCTCAGAATTGATAGCTCAATCGATGCAAAAGTAGCTCAAGAAAGCTTCAGTGAATACCATTATCTCATTTCAAGACTTGGGAACGTGACTATGAAGGCTCAAGAGTGGTTATGTCAACATGATCGCAGGAGAGCTGTCGACCGTGATGATGTCACCCTTGCCGGCACCTACTGTGTGACCGCCCGCAGGCACGCTTGCAGCTGCCCGACCTCGCCGGAGCCTTTCCTACGAAACGTGCAGCAGATCAACGAAGCGTACTTTTTGCATGCCAATTAGTGCCTAGACCGAGACTGTAGCCGCACATCGAAATTGTGGACAAAAAAAATTGAGTGCTAGATTGGTCACGGCTCTATTTTACAATGGATTGACCGGAGATGACCCTCTCCAAAAACCATTTCATCTCTCAGTTCCCAGCACCCAATGGGATAGGCCCCCCTTTCTAGACGTAGACACACGATTCAGGCGGCCACCTCCTCCATTCGACGCGAGCTTGCAACTCTCCCTCTCCTAGCATATATTCTGGTCACCCTGCTTGCACTGCAGCGGACTGTTTAAGCCACGAAGCTCTTGGTGAAGCTGACGATGACGTCCTTGAGGCGGCCCTCGAGCTCCTTGGAGAGAGCGCCCTCCTTGTCAATGGTTGCAAGCAGGTCGGACTCGTTGGTCTTCAGGTGGGACAGGAAGTCAGCCTCCCACTGGAGGATCTTGTCGACGGGGACAGAGTCGAGGTGACCGTTGACACCAGCGAAGATAAGGGGAACCATCTCGTTGACGGCCATGGGAGAGTACTGCTTCTGCTTCAGGAGCTCGGTCAACTGTAGATTTTGGTGTTGTCAGTCACTGTACGGTTTGAGGCAAGGCTTGTGCGTTAAACGGGGCTACTTACACGCTCACCACGGTTCAGGGTCTGCTTGGTGGCGGCATCCAGATCAGAACCGAACTGGGCGAAGGCGGCGACCTCACGGTACTGGGCCAAGAATAGCTTCAGAGAACCAGCGACTTGCTTCATGGCCTTAAGCTGGGCAGCGGAACCGACACGAGACACGGACAGACCGACGTTGATGGCAGGTCGGACACCCTTGTAGAACAGCTCGGCCTCGAGGAAGATCTGGCCGTCGGTAATGGAAATGACGTTGGTGGGAATGTAGGCGGACACATCACCACCCTGGGTCTCAATGACGGGCAGAGCAGTCAGGGAGCCACCACCGTGCTTGTCGTTCATCTTGGCGGCACGCTCGAGCAGACGAGAGTGGAGGTAGAAAACGTCACCGGGGTAGGCCTCACGTCCGGGGGGACGACGGAGCAGCAGAGACATTTGACGGCTGGTACCTGTTAATCACCTGCTACGGATCCTGAAGTGATAGATTCTGGAACATTCCAAAACATGACAGTCGGGGATCCGTGAAAGGACAAGAATGGGACTTACTAGGCTACAGCCTGTTTACTTAAATCATCGAGGACGAGCAGGGCGTGGCGCCCATTATCTCTGAACCACTCGCTAATTTGTTTGTCAGTATTCTGGCAGTACAGGAGAGAAGGGGGAGGGGGAGTTGTTGGATGTTAGGATTCTTGTGGCTTACCCGACACTGGCACCAGTGAAAGGAGCCAAGAACTGAAGAGGAGCGGCCTCAGAGGCGGTGGCGGCAACGATGACGGAGTACTTCATGGCGTCGTTCTCCTCAAGAGTCTTGACAAGCTGGGCAACGGTGGATCGCTTCTGGCCGACGGCGACGTAGATACAGTACAGCTTCTTGGTCTCGTCGGAGGTGTTGTTCCACCGCTTCTGGTTGAGGATGGCGTCCAGAGCGACGGCGGTCTTTCCGGTTTGACGGTCACCGATAATCAGCTCACGCTGGCCACGGCCGATGGGAACCATAGCATCGATGGACTTGAGACCGGTCTGGACGGGCTGGTTGACAGAGCGACGGGGCAGAATGCCGGGGGCCTTGACCTGAGCACGGGATCGCTCCTTGTTGTTGAGGGGACCCTTGCCATCGATGGGATTACCGAGGGCGTCGACGACACGGCCGAGCAGCTCCGGGCCGACGGGCACATCGACCTTGTAGGCGTCAGTAAGCGGGAAATCGAGGGAAAAGGTAAGACGGCATGTAACATACAATTTCACCGGTACGCTTGACGGTCTCGCCCTCCTTGACGAGACGGTCAGAACCGAAGAGCACGACACCGACTTGGCCAGCCTCGAGGTTCATGCACATGCCCTTGACGCCAGACGCGAACCTGCATCGTGTTAATCACGGCTCCGTCGCATGGAAGGTCCGGGGACGACATACTCGACCAGCTCCTCGGCCTGGACGTTGGCCAGACCGTGCACACGGGCGATACCATCACTGTGAAGCTACCTGTCAGCGGCTGAAACCCCAGTTCACACAATCACAACCTCAATTGTCTCCATATTTTTTGTTGGGGCCGTGGCGATGACGATGCCTGGGGAGGTGCGGGCGCTATGATTGAGAGGCGCGTTGGTGGTTTCCTGTTTCAACATACCCGACAGACAGAACGCGACCAGTCTCGGCGAGACCAGACTCCTCCTGGACGCCGCGGATACGCTGCTCGAGGATGGAGGAGACCTCGGTGGGAGTAGCCTTGGCATCGGCGTAGGTGCGTGCTTGTACGGAGGCGGCGGCGGGGGCGGCGCTTCGTGCCTGCGGTGGTGAGTAAAATCAGCATGGTAGCCCGACGATGCTAGAGTGGTGGTGTTTTGGGCTGCGACGAGATCCGCGACCCCAAAGTAGCAGCCAAGTGCCCGTCCCGATCCAACCCCAGCCCCAACCCCAGCTTCTGGAGAGCTCGGCACGGCCAGCAGCAGCTCGCCCGCAGCAAGCTCCCCATCAGCCACCGCGCGGCCGCCGCACAGCTCGGTGAAGCTCAATTGAGACTGCTCAATGCATGCTCGGCAGGCTGAGGTCGGCTGGATGGGGTTGGCGATGGGATTGGGAGGTGCGGGACCGGGCGGCCGGGGCGAAAACATTGCGTCGTTGAGCTGTGCGTAGACTTACGACGGCGATTCTGCTGGTGGCAGACAGGGCGCCGACAGCGCGGGTGCTCTGTCGGAGAGCGGTCCGGAACATTGTGAAAGAGGATGCAAGAGTGCCTAAAAGAAAAGGGAAGACAATTGCAATTGGCTTGCAATTGTGTGGAGAGGAGATTTGATGGCAGAGGTCGGGTGGTGGTTGACGACGTGGAAAGGTCCTACTGAGGGAATTGAGAAAATTGAAGTGCCAGCGCTCCAGGTTCCGTTCCGGACGTCCTCGCTCGCCCTGCCGCTAACCCACGGTGGAGCTCACCCAGCCAGAGCGGCCAATCACAGCCCCACTCGGGAGAAACAGGGCAGCGAGACGGAGCACGGGCCACTCGCCGTATCACCGATGGGGGCCGGGAGGAGCTTCATTGAGCCGTGTTAGGAGCAGCTGCCCTGCCCGCGTAATACGGTCAAACGGGTATTCCGAGTATACTAGACGTTGTCCTACTGGGAGACCTCCTACTGGGAGACCTCCTACTGGAGGTTATCCTACTGCAATCTATCCCACTGCAGGTTTTCCTACTAGACGTTGTCCCACTGGAGGTTATCCCACTGGAGGTCATCCAATAGTAGGCTGTCCTCATAAGGAAGTTGACCTCAGGAGGTCCTCCTGTGTCAAGTCGTTGAACCTGAGGTTATCCTCCGAGACAGCTGACCTTCACCTTGAGGCCTACACAATGAGTCGCTTACTGATCGCTCTGGCCAGCCTCCCGACTCGAACCAATTTATGGTGCCCTTGAATGAGGGAAGTTCCTTGTTCGTTCTGGGCAACGAGGTCTGCAATGTTGACTGCGGTGGGCCGTGGCCGGAAGTTCACTACTTAGTCCCTCACAATCCAAGGCATGCAAGGCCTCGAGTGTGGCCTCGAACACACAAAGACACGGCATCAACTCGGAGTCGAGTCCGTGTCATATTTTTCAGTGACCCGTGGACACAACACAGTACTGGTTTACTACCCCGACTTCGAGCACGAGGCCCTCTTTTGGATGATATCAGGGCCTGCTTCCAAGTCACTGAGGCAATTGCCAGCGGAGGCCGCAGTCACTTCTTGATCTTATTATTACGCTTTTCTTCGTTTGAGGTTCTGGTTTTTGGGATTCAGCAAGGCTTCCTACTCAGCCAACGTAAACCTCATCACACAGATTTTCCACACACCCGCACTCGGCTTTGAAATAGCATGAGACTCACAGAGACGATGAGTTGCCCAGGATGCCAAGTTTGTGCCTGTGCCCAAGTATAAATGCCCAGCTCATACCACGCCTTTTTCTATTTTCTCCCTTATGTGCTATTCTCACGCACTCCAATGTTCATCCACCAACTAACTACCCATTCTGCAACACCGCAATACCCAGCCCAACATGACCAGCTGCTTCTGGACTCGGCCTTATCAGTGGCCTGAATCCTACTACCAGGTCCCTGTCTCTGGCACCTGTAAGTCTCTCTCGAAACAGGCATCTCAAGAAGAAGAAAAGAAATCAAGATAAAGAAAAATCCCAGAAGCGAAACATATCCCGTTATTGTCCACTGCAATTTGCTGACTTTAAATCCCAAGTCCCACAATCCTATGCCAGACTGCCCGTCAGTGGTACGACTCAACCTCAGGTCATTCCAACCGTGTACCCTCAGACATACCAGTACTATCAGTACCTCCGGCCTCTCCAGACTATGGCTTATCGACAGCCTCAGCTCTGGTACCAAGCGGTACGCTCACTCTCCCAGATCTGGTCCACCGTGGCGTACTGACTTGTGACATCTAGTACGTCAATTAGGGCCAAATCTGCTGGCAGGACGAAGGGACACGACACGGAGGTCACACACTGTACCCATCCGCGGTCTCAAGATGTCGTCCTTGGTTGGTGACACTGGTATTGATCGTTCGCCCACGCCTTTCCGGTCGAAAACGCCCACGGTGTTTATTTTGCGTTGACTTTTGGCTTCTACAATCAGGCAGTACTGATATACATTTGCGTTTAATCATTTCGGTCCAGGTGGCCTCCTATTTTCTTTCCATGTGAAACGCAGACATGCAGTGTGAACAGGACAAAATGTGTCGATAACTACGCTTATCATTTTCGCAGCCCTTGTTCACACTTGATACACTGTGGTGACCAGGACCTGAAACGAGACAAGACAGAACAAACATGTTAACAAAGAGAATAGTATTATCGAATTATCTTACTACTGCAGCTTCACCAAGATACAAGCAGACAAACACCGCAAAATCAAAAACGCCACGAGATGCCGCCCCCAACCAACCAGAAACCCAGACTGCTAAAAGGAATACTCCCACCCCGAAATGAAGGATGAGTATCCCACCTACAAACTCACCGTCTCTTCCCTCTACTCTTCGCGCGCCTTGCGCCACCGTCGCTTCCTCTCCTCTCCCTCCCCATTAGGGTCGCCCCGGACCTCTCTACGACTCACCTGCGGCGGGGGATGACTTCCGCCCAAGCCCAAGCACCCACCGGGGACCAGGACAGCTGGAACAGCTTCTTCTTGTCTAACGCCCGAAGACGGGTAGGTGCCACCCGGCCGCCCCCCGCCGGACTGCCCCACGGCCGCGCCTGCGTGCCGCCGCGAGCTGGGAAGCGAGACCACGTCCGGCTGCGGCGGAGGGGGCGGAGGAGGCGTGGGCAGCCTCACATTGAACACCGTCTCGGCGATGCTGGACTCGCTGGGGGTGGGTGAGGCCGGACGAGACTGGGAATACTCGACGCCGGCCGGGTGTCCGTCGGCGTTGCCCGCGAGAGGAGGTCTACCCTGTGTGTAATGTGGTTCTGTCAACAACTGTTGACCAAGCCGGCCCTCGCCGACTTGATCTAGGTCGGGCAAAGTGATGGCACTCTCCCTGTCGCCAGTCAGGATCAAATACACGTCCTCGTCACCTGCCTGAGTCGGCGCGTCCGTGCCGGGAGAAAAGTCCGTCAGAAATCCCAGAGCGTCTTCGAGTCGTTCATCCATACGGTCGAGTTCCGCCGGCAAAGGCGGGCGATTCACGGCAATTAGCCCGTCGTAAGGGTAGGCGGCCCGTGTAGGATGGATAGTGACAGCCCGCGCGATGCGGATGGTTGTACCGTCCAGCGTCATGGCAGACGACTCTGCGGACGTGCAGCTCGATGAAGAGGAGTCGGAGGGGTCGGCACTTGCGTCGCCGTCGCTGGCGTCGCCGCTGTTGCGCGGGCAGAGCCCGCTGACCCCGCCCTCTTCCATACTCCGGCTGGGGAAACCGTCCAGTGATATTCCGGACTCGCGGTCGACGAGGCCCTGCCTCGCGCTCGCTGACTCACCTTGGGAGCACTTGGTTCTAGAGTGGTCCGAAGCGGCTGGAGTATTAAATGGCACGGCGACATGGTTGACTGTTTCACCGTGATGCCCGCTCCCCAAGGCTGGCTCCCGAGAACAAGCTTGAAAGTCACCCTCGCTAGGGGCTTTCTCCAAGTCTCTGAGTTGAGCGATCACCTCATCCACTCGGTCAGCGGGCGCCCCGACCACAGCATCAAGCTGCCAGGGCCTGATGATGTGGTCGTGGCCGGGGCCTGGACGCGGTATATGCGACAGATCTGGCTCAATGACGGTCCAGTGCCGATTAGGATGGTCAGCTATCCCTGGTCGGGTTGGAGGGGCGCGACTGGACAAGTCAGTCTCAGGCTTTTGCTGCTGCTCAGGGACGGGATCGCACTTGCCTTGTTCGGTGCGCGTGTGTGGGTTTGTTTTCTCTTTGGAATCGTGTCGAGAAGGCATCACGTAGAATGATATGCTGGGTCCGATTACGGATTCTCTTCTATTTCTCCAGACTTTTTGCAAAGACGGACAGTAGTTTGAATACGACGTTCCGTAGTGGCCAAGAGTGAGAAGCGTACCAGTTGTCCAACGTGCTCGGGCTTCGGCGTAATGATGACGGGGAGATGTTTTTTATAGACGCGATATTTTCTCGGTCAGGATCATTAGACAGCGAGCCGTCGTCGCGGTAGCTGTTATAATGCCTACATTGTTAGCTTTCCACGGAGTACAGTGCCATTGTGCAGAAACAATAACGTTGCGTTAAAAAGCGGCGGGAAGGACGGAATGTACAAAGGACGATGAGATTTGACACAAAGGCATTCACAAGCAGACGGTAGTCCACGTCAAGCACACCACATCTTCGACCTCCGGGCCGAGTGAGGTCGGTGTGAATGGCGCAGAATCACGCACTTGCTTGAAGGAAATCCAATGGCTGAAGATACCAAGAAAGCCAGAAATATTCTAGTAAAAGACTTTTCGGGTTTAATTTGGGCTACTGAATGAGGCCGGTATGGCCATTTATCGAGTCGCAAGATCCACCTCGGGCCGGGAACGTCTTCTCTGTCCCAAGCCACCCACACGCGAGCTAAATGCTGCTACTAGCGTGAGGGTTCTCGCGAGACTCATCTTTGTGCATCAAGTCTATGCAGGGGCTTTTCGCCTTTTGTTCGCCGATGCGGCATGCTGGAAATGTAATCAAGTGAACCTCTTCCTGCCCTGCCCTGACGCCTTGCATCATTTCGTTCGTGAGATAAATAATAATCATTATGTACAGTCGGAGCCCGCCGCCTGATGTGCAGTCAAGGCGAGTAATTTTGATCTACGCCAGGTAGCGGTAGATTTGCTGGGTCGCATCCGTGTCGTCGGCACGCTCGAGGTACTCGCGGGCGATGAGGTCTTCGATGCGCTTCTTGACCATGGGGATATCGGGCTTGAAGCGACCGGTCAAGACAGCGACCACCTCAGATATGAGCTGATTGTGCGCAAGCTCTCTACGGGCCCTGTTGGGGTTGTTAGTCTTGTGTGTATGAAACCAAAATTGTGTGAGACGTACTTCATAATTCTGACGACGGCCGCGTCCACAATGTGGTTGCGGCTCTCGTCGTTCTTCTTCTCCGTCTCTTTGCGCTCCTCGTCACCCTCGACCTTTGACTGGGCACTAACGATGGGCGCCCTGATCTTGACCTGCTTGCTCACGAAAGAGCTGTTGTAGGAGAACTTGTCGCCCGGCTTGATAGTCTTGGTCATGGGCTCCTTCAGCAAGACTCGAGACTTGGGAGCCAGTGAGAGCGACGCCAGAGCACGGTTCAAGTCTCCAGGGGGGATGTCGGTCTGGGCCTGGATCTCCTCATACGTGAGGGACTGGCCCTCTGCTAAGTCATTGAACAGCAGCAGCACCACCATGCCGTGAGTAGACACGGTGAGCTCGTACCGTCGGTCTTTACTCAGTGGGCCGCTTTCCTTTCCAGGAACCTTGGGGAAGACGCATTTGATGTCGGCGGTACCAAGGTTGCCGACCCAGGTCAGGACACGTCCATTGCGCTCGGTAAGATAGTACTTGAAGAAGCTAGCTTGAAGTGCTTGGATCTCGGCCGGCCAGTTGCACTCGATGAAACGACCATCATTCGATTTCTGCATCATCCCCTCCGATGGCCAGTGATTGCTGGTGAGAACGTTGATTCCGAGGTCAACGGTCTTGCGGTCCACGTCTCCCAGATCGCGAATGTAGTCCCGGTATCCTGTCGTGAGGTCGCGTGAGGTGTCCATGTCCTTGAACATGCCTTCGAATCGCTGTGTGAAGTGACTGCCGATCTCCTGCTTCATCCGTGATATCAACTGCTTCTCAGCGTCTTCACTCTCGGACTTCCCGTGCAAAAGGCGGCGCGCCAAGTGCTTCTGGTAGTATCGCTGGAACATATCTCTGTCCTGGAGGAACCGCACGAGTATGATTGCCTTCTCCATGCTCTCGTCAACCTCAGCCTCAGTCTTGCCTCGAATGCCATTCTTGAGGTTGTCATCAATGAAGAGCGACACGAATTCCGAGCTCCGGCTGAAGAGGTTGATGAACTCGGAGAAGCTCTTGGTCAGCGCCGATTCGAGTATCTTGTCGCTTCCGAAGCAGCCGTGCAGGAATGTATCGAACTTGTCTTTAAGCTTGAGGACATCGTCGACCCACTTGACGGCTGCGGCTGTCACGCGTGCCGAGCCCGTCAGTGGCTTCGCCGCCTCCTCTCCTTCCGCACCGGGCTGCTGCGCCGAGAAGTTTGCGTCCTTCAGAGCCTTCTCGATCTCCAAGCCAAGCTCAACGACCCGGGCCTGCAAGATCTTCTTGAGCTTATCAATGCCGTTGGGGACCCTGTCGACGAGCCTGTAGAGTAGAGTGAGGTCCTCGAGGCGGTCATTGTCGATCATGGCGCGGAGGCCACTACCCTCCAGCGCCAAAAACCTGTCCAGATGGCTGGCAATGAGCTCTTCATCGACAACTTTCACTATCTTGGAGATACTCATTGTAGACACGGTCGTCTTGCAGCGATCTTCCTCTTCCACCAAGCGCCGGCTTGTATGGCGCAGCCAACTGCCGGCATCGCCCTCCTGGAGCAGCTGTTCCACCTCTTGTGCGTAGAATCGCCTGCTGTCTCGGAGGTACGCGGGCTCGAAAGTGGTGAGGTAGAGGCGGTTGTCATCGACCAGGTCGTCAGTCTCTGCCAGCTGCTCGTACATGTGGAGCAACCTCTTGACAAGATTCCTGTCGATGATATCTCCCTTTCGGTCCATGTTGATAAGGTCGAGGACAACTGCATTTATCAGGTCGGTGAGGGGACCGTCGATGGATTCGAACTGGCGGCGCAGTATGTTGTCTCTGTAGAGGCCGAGGATGGTCATATAGAGCTGGGGCCGGTCCGTATCATGTGACTGTCCTCTATCCAGATACATCATGACGTCGGAGATCATGGCCACGGCGCTCATGTGCTGCTCCCAAGAGTCACGCATTCCCTTAAGAAATTTCTCGCCCAACTCCCGGCGCTCGTTATCGGTCGTGCCGGGCATGTCGCCAAGAGCGTGTCTGATCATGTGGCTGCTCATCAGGTCGAAGATGGGCGGGACAACCTTCTCTCCGAACCACTGCCTCTCGAAGGTACCGATCTTGTCGAACAAAGCCTGGCCGCGCCTCTTGATTACTATCTTGTAGGAGGCCCGGTAGAGTTGCTCGAAGGATAGTTTTCCGGCGTTGCGTTCGTGTATGTCGGTGAGGGCCTCGTAGAGCATCTTCCAGCAGGCCTCGAATTCCTGCTCCTCGGTGAGGCCGGCCCGGGGGCTGTTGATAGGCTGTGCAAGGAACAAATTAGCACGGCGCGAGTACGGGACGTAGAATTCCATCACGACCCTTTGCCAGGTGACATGAGGGCCCCGGCGCGAATATGGTACGTAGAACGCCATGGCGATATTTTGCCGCTTGGCTTGAGAGACGAGACAGACAGGAGGAGGGAGAGGAGGCCATGAGAAGAGAGAAGCAGTATTCTATATACCTTCCGGGGCGGTCGTATCTTGCCCTGTGGTCGATGCATTGTGACTGTGTTGGACAATAGAAACCGAAGAGACAGTCGAATGATAACAGAAGGAGGCGGATCGCGGAGGAGAGCTTCGGAAAGCAGGTGTGGGCGTATGGGTGGCGGATCTCAGATGGGATCGCGGGATTGTGGTTGTGGTGTTGTGTGCTGTGTGGGTGTGTGAGTGCTGTTGCTGGGCAAGAAGTCAGAGCTGTGAAAAGACACAATGCAGATGCAAGCCCCACCGAATGGTAAGGGGGGGAGGGAGAGAATGGTCTGCACAATAGTAAGCTGGAGTGATCATGGCAACAGACAAACGAGAGTGTTTCGAAGTGGTTGGTAAGGGAAGAGGTTATTCGGCGAAGAGAAGCACTGTCAATGTCCATGCCCACATCCCATGTGGTGCTTCTTTTGGCGAGAGGTGGGGGTGGTTTGGAGCTCCAGACGGCTAGGAAGGTACTTTGGACTTGCCTTCATCATAGGGCTGGGTGGAGTACCTTGCTATTGTTCTTTTGATCAGCTTTGCTTCGTTGCCTACCCCAGACCAGATGCACCACACTGGACCCCGCGGTGGTCTGGATGGTGGGCTGCAATTGGAGAGCCTCAAGCAACGGCTCCACTCTGTCGGGTTTAAGTGCGGTCTTTGCCTGCCACAGCACAGGCAACGTCATTGGGCAAAAGTTTGGAAGCCGCCGTAACTTTTGCAGATGCTGCGACTTTTTGTTACTTTTTGGGTCGACTACTCACTTGTAGGTAATTGACTTCAGAGAAAGACTCAACAGTCACATCCTCGTACCAGGCCACCATCAACCACACTACGACAAGCTTTGCAGCTCAGTCTTGGGACAGGCAGTATGGCCTCGAGAAGCATCTCTTCTTCTTCAGCCCTCCGAGCATTGGCTCGTTCCACAGCCAGACCGTCGTCTTTCCCAAGAGCGGCGCTGCAACCGTTCATCCTCCCGACCGCCCATCGAACACCACTGCCCCTGCCGCTTCCCACAACGAGAATACCATCGACGACGCGCCTCGCCCACTCCGTACCCCGCCCGCCGCCCGCCAACGCCACCGCAAACACCCACAAGCAGCCGACCTACGAGCTGACCTTCACCTGCGTGCCCTGCGGCTCGCGCTCCGCCCACAACGTCTCCAAGCAGGGCTACCACCACGGCTCCGTGCTCATCACCTGCCCCTCGTGCCGCAACCGCCACGTCATCAGCGACCACCTCAACATCTTCGGCAACCGCAGCCTGACCGTCGAGGACCTCATGCGCGACAAGGGCCGCCTCGTCAAGCGCGGCACCCTCGGCGAGGACGGCGACGTCGAGTTCTGGGAGGACGGCTCCACCACCAGCAGGGGCGAGCGCCAGTCCGACGGCAACGACCCCAAGCCCATGCCCAGGAACGACGCCACCGCCAGCGGCGGCGACGCTGGCCAGACTGATGCGCCTGGGTCGACGTTCGGGAAGGCTTAGATTGTGGAGGGTGCGCGATGGGCGTCGCCTGTATATTATAGCCCCAGAGGCATGTTATGTACAGCTAGAGAGCATTTGACGGCGTTTGGGATACCCGGTTGATGTGAAAATATGAATTAGATCAATGAGCAAGGTGTGAACCACCTTACCGTGATCTCAAGATTTTACGAAGTACTGGAGAGTACATTGAATACAAATCAAATACCCTTCTCAGTTGGCCATCTTACCGATTTTTCTACAAGATACGCCAGTTTGTCTAATAAAATATAATTCCACGCTGAGTATTCCCACAGGAGTTCCTTCCCAAGAGATCATCATATCATCCCTGAGGTCATTGCATAGGTGGTTATCCAACTGGGAGGGTATCACACTGGAGGCTATGTCACTAGTAGTTGTGTCACGAGTAGTTGTTCCAGAGGAAATTATGCTGGTGGTGGCTATCCCAAAGAGGATTGTTCTTGGGAAGTGATACAACTGTGGCTTTTCCCCAGGACGGTATTCAGTCTGCTTGAATCAAGCCGTGTGTAGACATGAGCTGTATTGAATCGGGCCGCGTGGCCAATCCTGTCTAATAGTCTGTACGTTCTTTTTTGTCTCCAGGGGTAAACTCCATCTAATAGCCCCTGCGCTTGCTCCGGTGCTCCAGCCCAATGGCCTTCCTCCTGTTCTTCTTGCTGTCTAACTTGCGCCTCTTCTCCTTGCCCCACTTCTCCGGCGCCGTGATGGCCTCCACCTTCCTCTTGCTGCTCCGGTGAAGCCTCCTCCCCTTGATTTCCTCGCCTACCGCCAGCAGCTGCTTGGTGTACTCGGCCGTGCCCAGCTTCTCCTGCAGCGCGTCCATGATCTGCTGCGCCTTGGTCTTGAGCGCCTCGTGCCGCTCCTTGAAGAGCTCGTCCGTCGAGAACGGCATCGGGATGTTCGGGTCCGTCAGGTTCCGCAGGGGCCGGAGGATGGTCCGGAGCGACGGCTCAAGCGTCGCCGCGTCGTTCCTGGCGCAGAGCACGTCCAGCGCCTCGGCCGCTGCGAGCTTAGACACGAGCGTCGGCGCCCTGGGCGGCGTCTCGCGCCGGACGACTTCGGCAAGCCGGGAGAAGACGTAGCGCATGGTCATTGTGCACGGCTTCTTGTCCTCCTCCTCGTCCTCGCCGTCTTTGAAGAAGTCGTCTTCATCTTCTTCTTCAGCTTCTTCCTGGTCGGAAGCCTCGCCGTCGTCTTCGGCTGCTGCATTGATCAGAAAACGTGTAAGTGGGACTAGAATCTGCACGCTTTCCCGCGACAGCCCCTCGTCAACCTCAAGACCCCGCAAAGTTCCCAACAACAGTCTGATAATCTCCCAGATCTTCTCTTGTTCGAGCGTCTGGCCATTTGTTCCAACAACGGACTGTCCCTTGGTCAGCGCTGCATTGTTGCCGGCGAAATCAGACAAGTACGTCGCCAGCAGTTTAACAGCGTTGAGCTTGACAGCTGGGCGTTCATGAGACATGCAGCGGAAGACGCTAGCCCACAGCTCCTCGGAGGCGGTGGATAGCATTCTGTCAGGGTGCCGGTCGACCAGGAATCGCACAAGATTCAGCGCAGAGTTGACAAGCTCCCAATCCTCCTTGTCTTTCCCTGCAAAGACAGTCACGAGGCTACCAATGAGCATCTTCACGTCCTTCTTGTCCTTCTCGCTCGGTTCCAAAGCCTCGAAGTACAGGCTCCAGATCTGGTACCCCAGTTTCAGTACAGAGGTATTGTCATGGTTCTTCGCCCAAGCTCTCATCCGGTCCAAGAACTCCTTCATGTGCGCTGGATCGGCTTTGCTGAAGATCTCTTTGATGAGCACACCAGCAACGAGTTGGCACTTTTCACTGTCGTCATCGCCAATCACAATGACCAACGGGAAGAAACAGCTTGCTGCAATCTCCCTGACAAAGTCCGGAGCCGACTTGGTCAGCAACAGATGCAACACCTCCATGACCGAGATTCGCCCACCTTCGCGAGGATATTTGAGGTTGGCGATGATGAAGTCGACCTGCTTATCCCATCTGCTCTTCTTCTGTGGGTACTCTCTCAAGAACTGGAAGAAAGCACCTCGCGCCAGGTCTCGCGTGTTCTTGTCGTCGTTGGTGATCATGACGATTCCGACATAGTCAAGTGTATCATAGACAGCAGCAGTTTCAATCTTGCGGTCCAAGACCGACCTCAAAAATTTGAACGTGACATGGCGATACAGCGGTTCTGTGAGATCGTCCTTGAGCTTGCCGAGGAGCATGTCGATAGCGGCATCTTTGACCACAATCTCACGCCTGTCTCGGAGTATGACGGACAGAAGCTTCAAAGCGGTCTGCGCAAGATCGGTACCGGTGGAGACTGCCTGGGAGATGCACTTCAGGGCATCCTTCGAGGCGACCTTGTACAGGTCGTTGAGCTCATTGGTCTTGAGCGGAACCTTGACCAGTACATTCAGGAGTTTGAAGGCCGCAATCTTGACCTCTTCCTCGCCTGCCACAATGGCATCACCGAGGATGGGAATGAAGCCACTGATGTTGCCTGCCGACCGTAGAGTCTCGCGCTTCTTCAAAACAGACCTGAGAATGTCCAGGGAAAACCGCATCAGTTTGTGGGTGTGCTTGCTCGCTGCGCCACGGTCTTCTCTCTTAGCTCCCCGTTGTATCAGATAGCGTCTCAGTTTGGGGTCGATCTTCTTCTCTGCCGTGGGTTTGCGGCTGTGATAGACCTCCTGAATGACTTCGTAGCAGAAGACCAACGTGTCTCTGCTATCAGAGGCCGGGTTCTTCTGCAGACCAGATGCAATCCTGTTCAACAACTCATCTATCTTCCGCGCCATGCGAAGGTCAAGCTTTTCCAGTAGCATGGCTTGGAGCGGTTTGACCAGCTCCACGAGATGAGTGATAGAGGCAGTGGAAGCAATCAGCTCCATACTGTCTTGGCTCTTACTGCTCTTGACTTCCTTCCACTTGCTCACGTAGCCTTCTGCGTCCTTTTCTTGACCACTGCTTCCAAAGATATCATCCATGATCACTGCTACCATCGACTCCAAGCAGTAATCAAGGTCTCCCTGCTGGAATTCTGGTGTCACGGCCAAGAGAAGGGTGTGCATTGTGTACGACAGCACGTGTAGTTGGGTGCCCATTTTCAAGGCCCCGCGCAGCTCCTTGAGGATGAAACCGAAGGATGGTGGTCCCAATATGCAAGCGATCTTGGCTAAAGTGGTCCGCGCCATGTCTCGAGCTTCCACAGCCTTGCTCCTCAGGATATGGCAGAGGTCCGTGAGAACGCTTGGGAGCTGTAGGCTGAGAGTTTCATCTGGCAGCAATCGGAGAAGTTTGACGAGAATAACGGCCACTGGAACCCTTGCGCTAACCGTCTCTTCGTCCTTGTCCTTGAGATGTGCCAATAATGGTGGCATGAAGTTGGTTGTGAATTCTTCGGTCATTTTCTCCAAAGACGGCAAAGACCGAGCAAGACGGTGCTTGGTCACCTTGACCTCGTCCACCTCCATTGTTGAATCATTGGCAATCTCGGCAGCTGAAACAAGTGCGTCAACGACCTTGTCGAGAAGACGGATAACCTGCTTGTGGAGCTCGGGCTTGGACGTCAGATACGAGATATATCTTCGCAGCGTCGCTCTGTACTGAGGCCACTCAAGAGATCCAGCGAGGCTGGCGATCGTGGCCGCAGCTTGAGCCCCCAGCCCGTGATCATCGGCCCCGGCACGTCCCCAGATGAAATGCTCCAACAGTGGCAGAAGAATCTGGCTGATGTTCTTGCTGCCGAGCTCATGGCGTGCGTCGGCCAAGCTTAGCGTCTGCACAGCCTGCACTTGCTTTGAAACGGATGGAGTCAGGATATTGATGAAGAAGGCTTTGTCGCCTTCCTCTTCATTTGCTGGAAGGAATACAGAGAGGTCGCTGACCAACGACCAGTCGCTGAGCTTGCTCACTGTGTGGCTCAGCAGCCTCACGGTCTCACGGCGTACTGTCTCCGATAGTTCCCTGACGCCAGCATGGATTGCTGGGATAACGCTCTCGTTCAGAAGCTCGACATAAGCTGGTTGCATCTCTGTGCCCCAAGCTCCTGCGGCAGCATCGACCAGTCTGCACAGTACATCCGCTGAATTGGACGACAGAATTCCAAATTCTTCGTCGTGGTGAAGAAAGAATACCGCATTGTGCAGCAACGGTAACCATTGCTCGATGGTGAAAGCCGTATCTCTCTGAGTGATGGCGTTGAAGGCAGCAAGTCGACGGTCATAGTCCGGCTCATCCAGCCTTTCCGCGACGTATGAATTGAGTTCCGCGCAGATTCGAGCAACATCTTGCGCGGTAATATCTCGTGTAGCATAGGCCAGCAGGACATTTGACAGCGATTCTCTGTTCCGTTTGTCTTTGAAGAAGCTGAACAGACCTGACAGTGTTTTCAGTACGCTCTTCTTCAAGACCGGGTCATTGTGGATGTCATCCACAACGACGTAATGCTCTAGAATCAGAAGCAGTGATCCTTTGATTTTCGGGCTCACACGCCTCGCGGGCTGATTCAACAAATGCGTCGAGATGTCAACGAGGCTGCGGGCGTTTCGCGAGCCATCGACGACAGACGACAGATCCACCACCGTGTCAATGCAAGCCTCCAGAACCCGGGTGTCTATATCGCGTCCAACGTGCAAGTAGTCGCCAATCACACTGAGAATCTTGTCTGCGTTAGGATCGAGGACCTGCGCCTTGACGAGACCGTCAAATTCGGTTCCCGTGTCAGGGGCCTGGGCAAGCTTGACGAGATTCCGTACAATTCCGAGAGCGAAGATCCGAACTTCGTTCTTGCTCTTCTCGAAACCAACGCTTTCCGCAACCTTGGGCATGACATTATCGTTGATTGCAAGGGCAGGCGCAGTCCGGGTCGACAGAGACCAGGTGTCCAGAAGCTTCCAGGTCCAAGAAATGCCCTGCGCCATCTCCCCAACAGGCTGGTTGACGACGGGTGCCACGATCTCCGTAACAATTGCCTCTTGATATGGGGTCCAATCAAAGTTCGAGTTATTTTTGACCAAAGCACAGAGGCATTTCAACGACGTCGTCCTGGCGACTCTGAAGAGCGAAGTGCTGCCCGTCTTGTTCTCGTCGACACTGGCGTCGTCATCTGCCTCTTCGTCATTGCGCTCTGCTTGATGTAGGTTGCGAGAAGCCGAGAACAGACAATACAGTACAGCGTTGACAAGAGGATCCATATACCTCTCAACGCTTGCACCAAGTTCGTTGATGACAGAATCGACCATGTGAAGCAACCCCACCATCTTGCGGGCAGTGATCCTCTCCTCCTGGAACAGACTCGGCTTGAGCCCCGACCCATCTACAACCCGAACTTCGCGGAGGTTGCCAAGCGCGATGTCCAAGAATCCTCCAACATCTTCAAGAGACAGATTTCGAATCACTGCCAAGCGGGTTGCATGGAGCCCATTCCGACCGCTCGCAGCACCCTTTTTAGCCGTAGCCCGTCCGTATAGGATGCGCAAAAGAACAGGCATCAGCTCCGCGCGATGTTCATCCCGTATCAAGTCCTCGTCTTGCAGAAAGACTGTCAGCTCATTTTTGAAGCGAGCGTCATCGAGAAGATTTTCCAGGTTTTCTCTGTATGGCTTGACGCCGTCCTGTTTCCAGGCCAGTATGGCCTTCAACGCGAGCTTCTGGACTTCCATCTCGCGATTTGCCAGGAGGCTGAGAAGTGTTTTGTAGACATCTGCGCTTCTGTAGAGAACCTTAGGGTTACCGAATTGCGCGAAGACACTGATCAGGGCTTTTCGGTCTGGTAGAGACCAGAAATCGTCTTCGGGTAGCAAGTTTTCTTCGTCCTCGTGTTCAGATGAAGGGACCTGTGCGTCATCCAGAGAGAGCAGGAACGGCACGATCTTCCTTGATCTCTTCTCTGCCGAAGAGGCAACGCTTGAGAGGACTTTGAGCGCTTTTCCCCTTGCGTCAGCAACATGTTCAGGCGGTACATCTTGTTCATCCTCAAAGCTTCTCAACAAGATGCTCGAGGACGCGTCCAATGCTTCACTGATCCCCTGGGCCTGTTCTCTCAGGCCGACAAGATTCGAGCACTCAAAATCCGAGGCTGTCCCTCTAACAGGGCTCGACGAAAATTGCGGTGGGGCCCAGCGAGGTGAAGGGATTTGAAGCCACTCAAGTGCACGATTGAACACGACATCACCGGCAGACTTATGCTCGGCTATCTGCTTGAGCGCTTCGACAGCGTCATCCCAAATGGGGGCGAGTCGCACAGTGAGCTGCCCGAAGAGGAACGCTGGAATGGCATGCCGCAACCAAGACTTCTCATCGAGATGAGAGTAGGACTTAGCAAGCCGTCGTAGATGAATTGCAATCGCTCGAGGGCTGTGGTGGTCCAAAGGCAACTCTTCGACTGAGATCATAGTTGCCAGGCAAGAATCCCGGTCTGGAGTGGATGGCAGTACTTCGAAGACCTTCAGGGATACAGTCCGGAGGGGTCGGGATGAGTTCGCCAGATTGTTGACGAGTGACTGGAGAAAGGGATCATCCTCAAAGATGAGAGCTTCCTTGCCACTAGGCTCTTGCTTGGCTCGCATCTCCTTTTCATATCCCAAAAGGGCTTGTAGGAACGAAGGACTCCGAGAGAAACGTGGCGCCGCGGCTTTCAACAACGGGCTCAGTGATCCATCGACAGAGCCGGATGCTTTGCTCATTTGTAGGTATGCGAGAAACCCTTGTGTGACGATGAATCGAGTTTCCTCTGTCGCAAGAGACTCGGACGGCCGTAAAGCGAGTTTCAACTTCTTAAGCAGCAACTCGGCGATCCTGGCATTGGTGGACGGATGCACGTTCGTTGACTCCAATACCCGGAGCAGGGCCGCGTACTTTGGCAAGTAATGCTCCCTCCATACGTCGGGGTTTTTGCTTTGGGTGTTTGTTTCCGGGAATGGCGTATTTCCCAACTCCTCGAACTTGCTGACAATTTGGTCTTGCCATGATTGTGGTAGAGAGCAGCCCTCTTTGTTTCCGCCAGCAGGCAAGGCGCCGCACGCCACCAATTTTGGCAGCAGCACACAGAGCAGCTCCTCGTTGCCAGTCTCTGACCAGTGAGCGGCAATAAATTTCTGGAACGGCTTCTGAAACAGACTTCGGAACCTCGCTCCATTTACTTCAGCCAGGTAACCGCAAAATGGTATGTACCACCGCATGAGAGGCTCTCCCGTCATGGCCTTATTGAAATCGTTCAGTGAGGGCATGAGTGCATCCATTGGTGCCTGGGTCCAGCATATGGCTGCGTTTGCCACCACACTGTCCCAAACTATTGATCCAGCATATTTTGAAATATTTCCGGCGTCTTTGGAAAGCATCTGAAGCAGTTCGGTGAGAGTCTTGACGACAGGTCGCCAATCATTAAGCCTAGAGCCACTTCGAACACCGGCTATTATCCCAAGAAGGCGCGTGAACAAGGAGAGACCGTAGGGATTATCCTGGCCGTCACTTTTCATCCGTGTCGATGCAGCTTCTAGTATCGACGTCGTCAAAACCTGGAATGAATCGGCGGTCGAATGATGAACAATGTTGATGAGAACACCGCAGCAGACGTCCGTCCAGCACGTTGGGTGCCCAGCCTCGAGCTCCATGGACGGCACAGAGTCAAGAAGGGCACCGAACAGGTAGGTCGCCGTGGAGTGAAGCGTGGTTCCGGGTCCTTTCATAGCCTCCGAGAACATGGTCATAATTCCTTCTCGGTACGCCTCGAACTGCTTCGTCTTATAGGCCGCTTCCATCTCGTATTCGGCCACGTCTCCCTCAGTGTCCTGGTTCTTTCGTGCGATAGTCCTAGCCAAGTCCTGCAAATCATCTCTCGCATGTGCAACGATCCGAGGTAGAGCGGTTTGCCGGTTAGAGGGTGCAGCAGCCTTTTTGATCAGGAAACTCATCGCCTCGGCGGCGAACCTGTTGATGTGGATGGGATGTTTTCGTTTCCCCAGCAGGCCCGCCAGCATGTCGTATGTCGGTGTCAAGTCCGGAACCAGCAGCTTTGACAGGTACTTGAAGAGCCAGGCGAATGCTCCAAAGGTCCACTCGATCACGTCGACATCTTGTGGTTTACTTGCGATAGCGACCAAGAGTTCCAGGCTCCTCTGGTAATATTGTTCGAATTTTGTTCCAAGATCATGCGCAAATGCTGTAAGGAGATCTAGCAGAGGTTCCAAGGCCTCCCTATCCTGTGCGCTGAGGTATGTAGCCAGGAGATCCATGATCTTGTCCTGAAAGTGGAGGATCTGCGGGAGGGTCTCGCAGAGAGGCATAATTTCTCTTCTGAAGTCGGTGAACGACTTGGATATGTTGAGGTCGCTCCATCTGACCACGCCATTCCGAAGGTATGAGGTTGTCGCAGAGAGGTCTTCGTCATCGAGGTCATGGCGGCGCACCTTGCGCAAAGGGTCGAGGGAGTTCAATTTGGAGATCTTTGTCGTAAAGGATTCCCATCGGTGGTTTTTTTGATGCGGCGTCGAGTAGTGCTGTCGTCGGGCCTTCGAGACCCGCCTCGAGGCCGTGGCAGGCATTTTGGCTGTGGTAAAAGATTGTGGGAAAATGTTGGCAGTCCGGCCTTTTCTGTAGGCATGTGATAACCCACTGTGGAATAATCGGCCCTGTGATAATAGGTTCTGGGATAATCGGCTCTGGGATAATCGGCTCTGGGACAATCGGCTCTGGGATAATCGGTTCTGGGACAATCTACCGTGGGCTAATCGACCAGAGGATAACCGACCATAGGATAATCGACTCTAGGACAATCGGCCCTGGGATGGTCGACCTGGGGATAGTCGACTCTAGGGTGGTCGACTCCTGAGAGTGGGACAGTCGGTCTGGGGGTGGTCGGTCACTTGCTGTGTGTGTGATGGTGATTTGTCGATCCAGTGTAAGTTGCGACTGGAGTTCAGGAATTTTTTTGAGAAAGTGATTATCGATAACAGTGACTGGGGGTTTGCGTGGGGCGATAAGCTCGCCGAGCAGCAGCGGCGCTAAGATAACCTTATTTCGTGCCCGAGCTCCCTTAGTTTTATAGCTTGGCGTCTTTCTTCCAAAGCGCGGCAATGCGCCGAGCTTTCAGCAACCCGCCCCCAACACGCAACCTCGCTTTTAGCGCGCCGCTTACCTTCTTGATCTCGTGGTTCAATTGCTCATAAGCTTCGTTTTCGATGGTTAGCTGGGTGAGTGGTTCGTATCACCACCCATCAGTTCTTTGCGGGAGTTAGCTACCACGACGCGACTCGGCGGAGAACGGCTTACAATGGCGGTATCGAAGATGTCAGTCCCTGCCCACAGTCTCTCGGTCTCTGACATGGCTAACAAACGTTTTGTCCAGCTTTGTCATTGGTAATGTCAATGGCAAACTGCAGCCAGCCTTCTCTAAGATCGCCACTCTTCATTCCAAGAACAACTTCTCTTTTGCCCTGATCGTCGGAAACCTCTTCGGCACTGACGACGATGACGCCGTCACCGACTTGCTTTCCGGAAAGACACAAGTGCCCCTCCCGACCTACTTCACCGTCGGAACTCACGCGCTGCCCGCTCGTGTCGTCGAGAAGATCACGAAAGAGGAGGAAATATGCCCAAATCTACATTACTTGAACAAGCGCGGAGTCACCAAGACCTCCGAGGGAGTTCGCATCGCGACTTTGGGCGGCATCCTGGATCCAGAGATCGTGGGCGGCCAGTCTCAGGAGCAGCACCTTGCCTTCCACACACCAGACGACGCCAAGGCCTTGCGCGGCGCGAACACGACAGACGTTCTCCTCACAACTATGTGGCCGTCGACGATATGGAACGGATCCAAGGTCGCGCTGCCCTTTGACACGTCCAGCGTTATCACCAGCGATGCTATTGCAGACCTCTGTGCGGCCCTTAAGCCTCGATACCATTTCGTCCCTTCACACTCTGCCTTCTTCTATGAGCGAGAGCCCTTCTTCCACCCGCCCAAGGATGCTTCCGCAGAGCTCGATACTGAGGTCACGCGTTTTATCTCCATAGCGCCCTACGGAAATACCGAGAAAGCGAAGGCGATGTACGCTTTCTCGCTGACGCCCTCGACCGGGACCCTCCCGCAGGGCAGCACCGTGTCTCCCTTCCTCGCTAGGGCCGATCTTTCCAAGAAGCGCCCCGCCCCATCAGACGAAGGCTTCTCTCGCTTCTCCAATGGCCAACAAGGAGACAGCTACCGTCCGAACCGCTTCCGCAAGGGTGGCCGTGGCCAGCGAATGCCGCCGCCCGGCCCCGAGAACTGTTGGCTTTGCCTCGCCAGCGAGATTGTGGCGACACACATGATCTGCTCCATTGGAGATGACACTTACCTTGCTACTGCCAGGGGCCCTCTCCCGACGCCGGATATGTTCGCAAAGTATGGCCTCGAGCACCCGGTGCACATGCTTATCGCGCCGCAAGAGCACGTCTCCTCCATCAGCCGCGCTGCTATGGGCCAGGACGCAGCTGACCGCACGTTCAAGGAGATGTCACGGTTCCGCGAGGCCCTCCAGGCGACGGTCTCCAAAAAGTCCGACCACAAGCTTGGCGCTGTCACATGGGAGATCAACAAAATTGGAGGCATCCATGCGCACTGGCAGTTCATGCCTATTCCTGCAGATTTGGTCAAGAAGGGCCTCGTGGAAGCCGCGTTTCGCGTAGAGGCCGAGAACCTGAGCCTTCCTGGCCTCGTGGTCAAGGACTTCGGCATCAGCGACGAGGTACCAGGTGACTACATCCGTATCTGGATCTGGTGCGAGGACGCAGGTGAGGGAGGAGAGGACGGCGGGGCGATCATCAGCAAGAGCCTGCTGATGCGCTTCGACGAAAACGTCCGCTTCGACCTGCAGTACCCCCGCAAGGTAGCCGCGAAGCTGATGGGCCTCGAGGGTCGGATGAATTGGCGCGACTGGATGCAGACGGAGCAGGAGGAGACAGATGACGCGGCCAGGTTCCGCGAGCTGTTCAAGCCGTGGGACTTCACGCTGACGGACTAGGAGTCCTCGTCCCCGACCGTTACACATCCCAGCACTGCTGCCATGGGGTCTCGGGACATCGCGATGCTTGATGTTAGCGGCCAAAAGGCCTGTGCGATGCGGTCGCCTGTAGCAGAGCTCCCAGCGGCTCAGGCGCCTCAGCACAAGCCGCGGCCGCGGCAGCGGGACCTGTCGTGTACACCGCCCAAGTACGGCGGGCGCGCGTCCCCAAACACGCGACCCAGTCACCCCAGCGTCTGCGGGCGGCGGCTACGCCGATACTCGCTCTGATCTTTCCACGACCGGACTCCGCTCATGCCTATTCCCAGAGCGTCGAGCAAGCAAGAGGCCTCGTGAGATTGGGAGTGCCCACTTTTTAGGGGGCCATGTGCTATTATTTGGGACTCGGATATGACGGGGCAAGAAAACGGGATGACTTCATTGAATTTGATTCTGGGAGTGCTCAAGATACCCTTGCATAATATGCCTTCTTTGGGAGACGGCGAGTCTATAGTTCGTGGTTCACGTAGATGCATAGCAATACATTATCAAGCATTGGTTTACCCACAATCAACTCCATGGCCAACGGCGTGGCTCAACACGATATAATCGTATATATCTGCGCACCGCAAAGGATCACGATCCCCTGCTGTTCTCAAGCCTCGTGGCCCAGCCGATGGAACGCGGCACGCCTCCCTCCATACCAACAGAATGCCAGAAGACCCCCCTTTCAAGCCACCGCAATCCCCACGCTCCGGTCCCCCGCCCAACGCCAATGTGTCTCATACCAGCACAAGAGCTAGTTCACCGGGGCAGCTGGCCCGTGTCTAACATACTCTTTTCTAAGACAAAAAACCCTCAAGCCACGATGTCATACTTTCCTTCTCCCCCCAGCCGGCCCCAGCCCTCGTGGTCACCTCACCAGACGAGTGGAATGAAACCCCAGGGGGCGGGATATGCCGAAAGACCTAACTATCCCAGAAGCAGCAAGGTGAGGTGGAAAAAAAAAAGATTGGAGGAACCCCGGATTTGGAAAGAGACTGTGTATGTACCTCACGTACGCTGACGGACGCTGACGGACATGTGGCCGATGGTACCCGGATGGGCACCGTTTGAGGTATTGTGAGGCTGGGGTTCACAATAAGTGAGAGTGTACGTGAGAGTGTGCGTGTGAGTGTGCGTGAGAGAGAGAGAGGAGAGAGAGGGGGGGGGGAGAGGGAGAGAGAGGGAGAGGGAAGCCGTGAGCGAGAGCGAGGAAGTGAGAAAGTGTGAGTGAATGAGACTGCGAGGACATGCAAAGTGAAACCCCAGAGCTCCCGAACAAGGAGGAGGCAAGCTTACTGCTGAGGCTCATTTCCAAGTGATTCTTTAGCAAGGATAGAGAAAAGATTTTATCCACCTCACCTCAGCTTACCTCAACTTGCCTGTCCCTATAGAACTTATCACGACGATGCCCTTTAGTGTTACACACTACCCAAAGCGTCGGCACAAGATCAGGATAGCTACATCACATCCCTTCCGACGTGCAACATAAGCCCAGCGGATGGGACAATCAGGTCATCCGTCTACCAGTCTTCAAACCCGCCGCCACGGAACAAACATCCAAGTCTAGAAGGACAAGCGCGAGGAAGGAATTTGCAGAATTTGTTTTTGATTCCTAGTTCCGTTTCCTCCCTTACATATCAGGACAAGTTGAACCAGTTAAGGTCTCGTCCTTTTGACACAATAGAAAAATCGAGTAAGGAAAAAAGACGGCTTGGACGAGCTTCGTCTCTCCGCTGCCCCTGGGTCCGTCCCTTACGGCTCCCTCTTCCGAGGGCGCAGGAGAAGCCCAAAGGGTGCGTACAGCAAAGCGGGTGAAAGCAGTAAGCAGCGTGCAGTAGTAGCAGCAGATAGATCGCTAGTATACAAGGTATTAGGAACGATTGAGGGTCGGTGTCACAGTCTGGGTGTTACTCCGCAACAAGAAACGAGAAACATCCTCCGGCTGCATCACCTCGCACCCTCAGGCCTTCCTGTCCTCTCGCTCCACACGGGAGCTGCAGTGGGAGCGACGGCATTCTCAGCCCGTCATTTGCCCACAAATGCGGTCCTGTCTCGCGGTACCGTCACGGCGCTTCCGCTACTTGCGTCCATTCCTTCTCCTGGGTTGCCATATCGCCGTTCCCAAGTATTCGTGAAAATTGATCGTATGCCTTGTCGTAATTTTGAGAAGGGTATCAAACATCCCGTCACTTAACGAGAGCATCCCACGGCGACAAACGGCCGAGGGGGGTTTATAGAGGGACTTCTTTGGTTGATGAAGAAGCTTCGACCTCCGGTAGATGACGAACCGGGGTAGTAGTTTTGAGTGAAGTCCAAACACGCGATGCAGCGCGTGCAGGTCGGAAATTTGTAGCGGCTGTTGAACCAAGTGCAGAGGAGTGTGCAGATGAGCCGCGAATGAATTTTGGACGGTCGGGTCGCTGGAAAGGCCTTCAAGGAGGCTTCGACACCGTGGGTAAGTAAAGACAGAGGAAAAGGTTGAGTGCAGGAGAATGACCAAATGCAAGTAGCCACTGTGGGCATCGGATCCAAGAAGCTCCAGTAAAATGCAACAGTCGATGCGATGCGAGTCTATGCCAATGCGTGTAATGCCGAAAGAAATGAAACCTAGGATTCCTCGGGCAGTAGCAGATGAACCGCGACGGCGTTGCACATCGATAATCTGTCGAGTCCGCGAGGTGAGCTCTGGGAATTACGATTAAAGATGTAGTGTTTGGAAATGGCGGCGAGCATGGTCGGGCGTGGTTGTGGATGGTCTGCCGAGAAAGCATGCAGAGTCTCCAGGAAATCGAATGCCAGATAACAAGCATTATGACTAGCTGGGCATAAGCTCTTGAGTGAACAGGGACCGGAGTGCCGCACAGGTCAGATCAGACGCCATGAGCAATCATGCTCCCAAGTCGCTATTCTCTCACAATGGGGGTGCAAGAATGCTTCGAGAATATCCGACAGGTGGACCGACACTGCACAATCAAGGCACGTTTGTCACTTCAATACGAAGCCATGCGCCTAGCATGACCCCGATCGTGGCCCACGCTGGGCGAGTCGCCAAGTTGCATTGGAGAATCGTCGATGCTGTAACGATGACCAGCTGTCGGGGAGTCTTGAGCCGAGTGTTCCCTCTCACCAAAAGCATAGGTCTGAGCACGTCCCAGACCCTTGCGGGCATGTCGGAGACGATCCATCTCCCTCTCACAGGTTCTGGCGTGCTCGGCAGCGTCCATTTCCACATATGCTTGAGGGTAGCATCGTTGGCGGTGCTCGGCGAAGAAGCCACTGTATCCGCCTTCCAAGATGTATACCTCGGGGTAGGTCAAACGGGGGTAGCTCTCAGCATTGACAGTGCGGTCCTGTGCACGTATGTGACGTGCCATCAGAGGCGCCCGATGTACCGAGTATTCGCAGTGGAAAAGCAAAAGAGTCCTTCCTTCCAGAGGGCTGTTGAACAGATGAGAGGCGAGCAACTCTTTATCGTTATAATTGATTGCTCCATCCACATGACCTCCGTCATATTCATATTCAAACCGGCAATCAATGATGAGCTTGTTGTCGTAGTGCTCGCTGTACTTGCCGTCCAGGATTTCCAGGAATGTATCCCTGGACAGCCGTGGTATACTGTCGTTCTGGTCGTTGGGGAAGAAATGCGGAAGTACGGGCTCGGCAGCCTCTTCGACATCGAGCACGGATTGCAACCCTGACGGGGCATTGACGTCCTCTTTCGGCTTGATAACATCTCCAGCACTCTCAAACATGCTCAAAGAACGTCGATACTGTTTTCTTGGTCTGAGATGTGGGTTGGAACCACGCCGGGAGTGTCCGGTGATGGGAGAACCATTACGAGTAGACGCGCCACTTAGGCTGGAAAAGTGAGCTTTCGACCGCAAAGTACCAGCGGCGTTTGCGCACGGGCTGTTAGCAGATTGTGGTCGGCGCTCCTGTGGAGGCGAGTCCTCGAAACATTCGCTCAAGGACATCTGAGACGACGACGACCCGGGGCGACCATCATTGCCAAACTTGAACGAAGAGAGCTGGCCCTCGGGGTGCAACCGACACGGCACGTTACCGGTAGAATAGCCCTTGGACCTAGTGAGTGATGGCCGGCGGAGGTTCAACGTGCGGCGGTTCCTAGGTAAAGGTCAGCCATCACGGTTGTCTTGAATGACTGAGTCATATCAAGAACTTACTCAGCCATAGGCTTTGTACCATCGACGGACGACTGCCGTGAAATGGGCGCAGGAGAATCCAGTGTCATGTCCTCGTCATCCTCCGGGCTAGGTGTAGGACTAGGTGAGTGCACCTCGACCTCTGCCACGTAGACACCCTTTCCCATCGGTACCGGAGACATATCCATGTCCATATCCATGTCCGTGTACGCAGGCGAGGAGGCCGGCAGAGGTGGCGTAGTCTGGTATCCTGCAAGCCATCAGTTCCAATGTTGCCCCCTGATATATTCTGCGGCATCTGTCCTTACGTCTTCCCTCCAGGGCGCCCATTATGGCGTTCGTTGTGAAAAGAGCCCTACGAGGCGTTGGGAACTGGGGACTGCAGCCAATGATAGTCAGAACCCTGTGCTCAAGTGATCATTGATATAGCTCTCGGAGTTGTTACTCGCCTTGCTTCATTGTCAATCCGGAAGTTTGCAGACAAATCTGCTGCCAGGCTTGCCGTGGGAGAAGACCCACTGACGCCTTTGACGTTGAAGTAGTCCTTGCCTCCGGGCATGAGACGTTCCCTGAGGAGAGCCCCGGATCCCTTCGACTCGCCATGAAATGCAGCATGAGCACTAGGGCGGAACATGTCTGGGTGACCGAAGGCAGGGGCTGCCGGTTGGTGCATGGCAGCCAACGGAGATGATGTCTGCATGGTTGGTATGGCTTGCAGGCGAGGAGCCCAGAACTGAGGAACAAGACGGGACCGTATTGCCTGGTTGCAGAGGCAGGCCGACTACTCACTCTGGCAGGTGCATGCAGAGTGGCAGCGTCCGAAGGGAGCTTGGGACGGAGCCGGTGGTCGAATTCTGCCGGTGGTCTGGAGAGATAGATCGAAGGCCTTGGAAGGATGTAGGAAGAAGTAAGCGATTGGATAGGTACAGTAGCCTAAAGCTGCAACTATTGGGTGCTTGTTGGAGGACCTGTGTCTTGATCATCGACCTGTCGAAGCTCTGCGTGACCTGTTGGACCTCTTGAGGGAGGGATGGACCGGGACCAGAAGGAAGAAGAAGAAAGATCGAGCTCGAAGAAAAAGGAGGCTCGGTCCAGCTCGTCGCCCAGTGCAACGGAACAAGATCCACGCCGTGGGTTAATTTTTGGTGGTTCTGTGCAGAGACCCTTAGACAACCCCGGACACAGTGGACGCGGGTGGAGTTTCGAGCTCGACTGGGGTAGGGCAGGCGGCCAAGGGTATCAGAGGTCGTGAAATTAGACAAGACGCAATGCAACAGGACGGGTGGGTTTTGGCGTAGAAGTGCACACACACAGACACTGGGGCGCGTATGCAGATCAAGCCGTGGTGGTGCCGCTGTCAGGTTGTCAAATCCACAGGGCGATGGTTCGAGGATATAGGAGCGAGGGAGAGATATCTCTACCGTCTCTGGGAGACGAAAGAGAAGGAGGCCGGAATTCTTGTCGTGAACATCGACGGTCGACCTGAAGCAAACTCCCGGGGTACGGTGCCTAGACGGACGGGCCAGGCACGGTCTACCGAAAGGACAGGACGGTACCAGACAAGGCAGGAAGGAGTGGGGTATGTTCCTTCTTGGGGCCGCTGGCTGTTGCCCGTCGTGGTTCGCCTCGACTCGACCGATCGACGTCGCGACACTCGGTCCAAACCACAATGCAAGGTCGAGGTGTCGTTGTCTTGACCAACAAGAAAGGCGGCGGGGGCGTGGAGGAGGAGAGGGAGGAGGCCGAGCGGAGGGAGAGAGGAAGAGAGGGAGAGGAGGTTCGGCCAACAAGGGGAAAAGGACAAACCGGAGGAATTCTCGACGGTGAAGCTGGTTGGTGAGGAACGAGGCGGGACAGGAGAGGAACGGCAAGGGCGATCTTTTAGTAGTGCCAGTGTCAGCCGGGTCTGGACTGACAGACAGGAACAGGAACAGGAACCAGGTGCAGTGCAGACAAGAAACAGGTACAAGATTCAGAGCTAGGACATGGCACTAGCCTTGCCATGCCATGCCCTGTCCTGCCTTACCTTACCCTGCCTGCCTTGCCTTGGCTCGACTTACTTGACTTGACCTTGGATTGGCTTGATCTGACGCGTTTGATCTCGGTGCTGGTGCTGGTGGTGCTGTTGCTACGTTGTCTGGTTGTCTGGTTGTTTGGTTGTTTGGTTGCTTGTCTCCAGGCTTGAATACCAGCTTGATCTGGCTGCTACTGTAGATACTTGATTTGGAGTTCGTGAGCTGAGCTGAGCTACGGGTTGGCCAGGTGCCGCCCCAAAAAGCAAGGAACCTTTCCGGGCCAGCAACGGCAGAGCAAGCAGGACGATGGACGGGGCTGGACTTACTACTGCCACGGTACTGTGCTGTATCAGCTGCTGAGCCTGTCCAGTCCAGACCAGGGTGAGCTGGGACCAGGACAGGGGACACCTCTTGTTGTCCAGGAGACTTTGGCGCAGCGGCAGGGATGCGGTTGCAATGATGCAGGGCTACCCCATCGGTCTGCTGGCAGTTGACCGACTGTGGATAGCGCTACCTGGCACTCCTGGGGGCAGAGAGAACAGAGCAGAAAAATGTTATCAGCACTGACAAGATCGAGCGATTCTCACAATAGCAACGATGAAGACAGCAACCGTCAGCCAGCAACCAGCCCTGTTAGGCAGGCTTTAATTTGTGAACCACCCAGGATGGATTTTCGTATCGATGAGATACCGCTCCTTTTACGTCAGTGTACAAAGGAACAGGCTTGGCTGCGGGCAAAGCTGTTAGTCGACTCTGATGGCGTCTTTCATCTACACTTAATAACGGTTCAGTGGGCAGCGGTGGTGGTAAACAGGAGAGAGCTGCAAGGCGCCATCCCATCATCCATCGTCCCGTCACCGTGCCTCACTTGGTGCAACCCCCCACCCGCATTTTGCCTGTTTGCCCGGTTCGAGACTGGCTGGCTGCCCACATGGAGCACATGGCTTTTTTTCCCGTGATCTCCCTGGCGACAGTGGCACGACGTACGACACAAGACAACGCACGGGGCAGCTTCCGCCCAGGCAAAGGCTCCTCCTATCCCTACTCCAGCCCTCGTTGTGCTGGGCAAGAGCTCGGGGTACAATAAAATCGGCTTGCTGGTGGGCCACGTCCATCACATATATGCATCGGTGCCGGTATATACCGTGTTTGCACATGCAACAAGCTGGCCAGCTGGCCCGGCCTTGCACATGTCTTGCCTCGTCCGGGGAGGGTCGAAATTGCGGCGAGACCTGTCCGAGAAGGCCCCTCTCCCTGGGCCTCTCTGGCCCTCCCACCGGGCCGCCGAAATTTCTGACATTCTTGCTGGGTCATGGTGGAATCTGCGGCGTATTGGACGCACTCGCCTGACTGATCGAATGCTCATATTAAATACTACACGCCTACGTCCCACTTAGCTAGATGCCATCTGTCATCTGGTCCACTACATTCCTTTTTTTTTCTCGAGCTTTTTCTCACAGTGCTGGAAATAGGGCAGGGAAAGTGGTCGTCGTGAGCCCTGCCTGCGTACAGCCCTGCCCGGAAAGGTAATATGCATAATAATAATAATAGATACAGACCGCACTGTCTGACTGTCTACTATCATGTCTACACTACAGCAGTGTGGTACCAAGGTTTTCTGGTACTGTGTACGTAGGCTCGCCCGCTCAAACAGGGCAACCTGTTCCGTCAAGCCCTACGGATGCTACTGCGTGCACTTGCAGCAGAGACCCTGGGAGCTGGACAGCCGTAGGAATGGCAGTCTCCGGGATTGCGGTTCCAGCCAGGGATAGCAAACGGCGTCCGGTTCCTTTCCACCTTCTTGTATGCCCAAGAATAGCAAGTCCCTGGTCCAGTATGTCCAACGAAGGTTGTCTTGACTCCAACAAAGGTCAAGACAACCTTCGTGGATCGATTAATTCAAATCCACAGCATCATTGCATAGCTGCCGGCAGGGGGCTTCGTGTCATCTGGTCGTCCCATGTTGGCTCCATGTGCATGCAGAGTGAGAAAGGAGGCTCTGTTTCTGCAGCAACAGGCAGTCTGATCCATCGGCCCCCATCGGACTGCTGACTCGGCTTCGCCTGATCTCAGGTACCGAGGTTTTTGGTCGCACCACAGCGATTGGCCTCATTGCCTCGTGCCCCGTGCCGCCGGGGCTCCGACCTCAGGAGATGACCGGCTTTCTCCCACGGGTTTTTGGAGGATCGGTCGATGGGTTAATTCCTTACCCAGCAACCGACGGCAAGGGTCAAGGGTCTTTTGCTTCTGGCAGCACTCTAAGCCGGCTCTAAGCCAGCAGGCTGGTTGGATGGCTGAGACATGTCCCATATCTAAGTGCTAAACGGAACAGGGTAGTCACGCTGGACAGGATGTTTCGGTTGGCATGGCCTCTAGCAAATAGGGGTCCAGGGACGGCCTTTTCAGCACAGTCGTCCGACTCCATCGTCACCAGAAAAGGCAAGCCGCTGACACCTTGTGGTGGCGCTGATGGGCCTACCTGCGGCGGATTTGTCGGGGTCAGACCAGGACCTGCTGCACGGCGGCGGAGAGGGGCACGCAGCCAGCATGCAACAACAGCATTCAGCTGTCCGTTTTGGTATTGTTCGCCGGCATGCTGTGGTGATTGACCTGGGGCCCATGAAGCCTAGCACTGCCGAGTCGGGGGCACGAGACCTGGAGGGGAAGCTACGGAATGCTCAAGAGGGGTCCAAGCTATCGGGGTTTTTATCAATTCGAAACTCTGGTGCTCACTGATTGAGGTGATAAACTTCGGAGGGAAAACATATCACGACGTTGCTGTGTCGCAGATGCACGCAGCTGACTGACTCGACCCGAGCTCAGGTGGAGGCGGCGTATCATATGGATGCAGACCCCAGCTTGACCCGGCTGCGGCAGGATTCATTTCGAAAGTCGGTTCAACTTGGGAAGGAACGGCTGTGGTGCTGCGCCTTCCTCCAACAGGGCAGACTGACAAGGCTCTTGTGGGAGATCGAGCCGCAGTCACCGCTTCGTCTGCTCATCCCCATCTCGCCGCTTTCCCGAGCTAAATCACGTCTCCACGACGACGAACCTCACGATGATGTCGGAGGAAAATCAAGGACTGGCTCTATTCCAAGCCAACTTCAGCACAGTTCTACAGTATACAGTAACCGTAACCCCACGCTCTCCTCTCCAAACCTGAATGACAGTACGAATCTCGGCACTGTGAACCAGGCACGCCAGGGCTGCCAGGGTTGGGCGCTAGTCCAGTGTCGGATCCACCCTGGAGAGGCTCGTTGATGTTCTCGAAGTAATAAACCTGATGGAGCACCAATTGCGTCACTGCGTTCCAATTGCACGTCGACGTCGTTTTCGTTTCACTGAACCCTGGGTGCAGGCGACTGGATCCTGCTGGATACGACTTGCAGGCCGTCGCCCGGGGGCACGGGGGCACGGGGGCACGGGGGGACGGGGCAGCGATCATCAATTAATCGTCAGAGCCTGCGGAGGCCCAGTTCCGATAATTGTCGGCACTGCGAGCAATGAGCATGTCTCTGGTCATGCACGACACCTTTGGATCATGGGTGCCCTATCCAGCATCTCGGGCCGCACATTACGAGATGCCATTGTGCGAGTTGAGCCTCAAGTGGTCGAAAAGATCAGGAACTGCATCCTGAGCTGCCGTGGTGTTGGTCGACTTCCACATCAGCTCGAATGATCTACAGATCGAGATTTCCTTGATTCGCATACGGGGAATTAGCATTCGTTCCCACGAGGATCCGGGTGGCGATTTTGAGGCTCTCCTCCTGTCGAGTCGAGCCTCCAAGGATGCTTCCAAGGATGCTTCCAAGGATGCTTCCAGGGTGCTTCCAGACACGGGGAAACTCTACCAGCCAGCGGGCACGCGTTGTTCGCCGCCTTTCCTGGTCAGTCCATGGATATATGCGCCAGCACGCCAGAGACATCTCATCCCGCGTCGAATGAGATCAAATCCGAGGCGGTTGCCTTTTGGGTCATCCCCGAAATCATCGATCCAGCACCCGTTCAGTGATCTGTCGGCTCTGCCCGACGTCATGCGTGCCGGCGATCAAGGAGCTAACCACAACAACGCGCCGACGCGACCGGCCTATTGATCTCATTCTGCGCTCCAAGTCCCACCTGAATTTGCTGAGAATCTCGATGCAGAAAGCCAGTACGAGTTTGTTCCCGGTTTTTTCTGCTTCACGGTGTGTTTTGTGACAACGGTTTCGCGACATGGCTCGCAAAGGTCACGCATCATCACCATCTCATTCAAGGCATCTGTTTGGTTTTGTTTGTTTACTTTCCGGTTTCTGTTACTCAAGCGCGCGCTCGAGCCAGCTGACTTGACCCGGTCAGCGCTATCGAGGACCACACCGCCCTGGGAGAGCCACGGAGGTAGTGGTGTGGCACCAGGAGTGCACTGGGCCAACAGCTATCTACCTGAGAGTCCAATGAGAACCATCAATTGGGACATCCTTCGCTGGACCTCGCGAACGCCGCGTGGTTGCAGTCCTCGCGGCCGCCACGGCCGCCACGGCCCACGGCAAACAAGGGACGAGAACGGAAAGCAGGCAATAAGCTTCCAGGGCACCCCTCCCTCGGCTGAAACCTTTGCTCGAACCGGGAGCTTGGGAACAAGCTTGGAGGGTAGCTCCCCCTCTTTTGTTGCTATTCAAAGCCCCCGGAGGACCAAAAAGCTCAGCTCCTTCAAGCCACGAGGGCTCACTGACGACACCACGATGGAAGTCAATTCCGAATTTCCCACCCTCAGGTTGCGGTAGAGCATTTGTGGGTATACAGCCTCTTGCTGGGGTCAACTCCCCGCAATTTCGGGCTAGACCTTCAGTCTGTCGTGAGATGGGACCACAGAGCGGACATAACACGATACACGAAAAGATCGCCCACCTCTGACCGTGCCCAGGCCTCTCTCTGCCTTGAACTTGACAGAGGTCCGGGAGATGGAGCTCCCTGCATCATCGCCCCATCCCCCTACCTTAAAGGTGGGAAGGTGTGATGCCAACGTGCATGAGCGCGTTTGGACTGCAGCACGGCGCATGCAGCTTGTCAGACACCCCCGGTGGGACCCATTGGGAAGTGGAGCTTCCGCCGGCTTGCGCTTGGGCGCAGGTTTGAGGAGGGTTGCAACTGAAGCTTCCTTCCGGCCCGGGGAGGGAGTCTGGGCGGGAATGTAAACAAGATGAGGGGTCGACAACGCGCTGCTCACGTAAACAAGAAGCCCTGACAGGGGTGCTGCCGACGGGTCTGGATCCATCATCACGAAGTCACGGGACCGCCGCGATCCTCACCGTCGCCCTCACCTGGATTCGGTGTAAGCTTACCTGCGAGCGCCAACCGTGGAGACTGCAATCCTTATGATACCACTTCATCCTTCGCCAATCCTCTGGCGATGTCAAATTCCGATTTTCAATATTGTCAGCCTGCAAATCCCTGAAGAAATCATCAGCCCGAGATATGGAGACATTCCCGGCATGTGTCTAATCATCGTCGCCAGCCGCCAATACAGCACCACAGCTGCCTTGCAGCCGAAACCCAACGCGTACATTCCACATCAGGCCGACTCTTGAGACCGGAGGCTCACGGTATGGAGGTGGTTGAACAGGACACTCCAGCCTTGATAGCAGGGCTCCCAAGTAGGCGCCCGGTGTCCACCAGGTCGCGAAGAAGACAGCGCGTTCACGACTGTACCACTACACATCCGGACAGGATTCCAGAGCTCGACCATACAATACACAAGCCTGATATTTGCTCCCAACGTATGAAATGATACGGTGTTGTAGGACGACCCCGTATTGGAATGAGTAAGTGCCGGCAGCCTCGCAAGAGCAGTCGAGGTGTATAGGAATTCCCAGGGCCGCCCCGGACAGCCTCACTCGAGAATTGCGAGCGCAGTACTCAGCATTTTGGAACGCAGCCTTGCCTTGTCAGTTCAAGAGCAGATCATCCTCATCTTATAGCTGAGCGCTATTGGGGTCCAAACACCACCGGTGGCTGTGCCGGCCGCCGTTGCCTCTACTGGCCGGGTGAGTCACTAGTGAGGCTCACACACTCACACACATCCAGCCATCTTTGCAACCAACGGCTAGGGTCCCAAAGCCACGGATTTACGCTTATAAACCAAATTAAACAGAACGAATACATGGCCGGATGGTGTAGTGGCAGCATACTTCGTTTGGGACGATGTGACCCGGGTTCAAATCCTGGTCCGGCCCTGATTTTGTTTTTATTATTCCGGGGGTTCTTTTTCGCCTCTTAATAAATTAGAGGAGGTTTTATCAGACTCTAGACAATACTCCTGGGCCCGAACATCCCGAAAAAATTGTAGACAAAGGAGTAGGGGAATATTATAGACACATGCAAATTTATGTAGTTGGTTCCTGTCCTTCTCCTTTTACAATCATTCAGCGGTTTAGCCAGTTCACTGCCAGCCAGTATACGGGTTTTGTTCCCAGATCGCACGTATTCTCTTCGTCACGGACGTTGCCTTACTCAAAGTCATTCGATTTAGTATGTAGCATCTTTGAAATTTGAGCAACTAAGGCATCGTCCAACTGTAAGTTAGCTGGCACTCTTTAATCTCAGACGAAAATCTCGCATTGCCTTGAATCACAGCCTTCTAATCAATTAAACTAGGAACCCCAAGTGTGTTCATTGCTTCTCAAGAAACGTCACGTTTATTCTTCACCACATTAGTAAATTCATAAAGCATGAGGCCATGGGTGAAACCTCGCTAATGTTTGACTCTCATGGAAAGAAAAGACTCCCATGTGTTAGTGAGCTCAACTTTGATTCAAGGGTCCCCAGAACCGTAGAATAGGCCGGTTCGATTATTGTCTGAGACATGAGGGTCCTATTCTAACCCGGATCAACCGCAAGACATTCCTCTTTCCGCGCCACGTGCCCCCACCCGGGTATACATTATGATCGTCAAGGTCTGTTCTAAGCTTCTGTTTCTGTGGCCTTTTTCTTTTGGTCTCATATCCAGGGAGCTTTCTAAGCAGTCAGATCTACGGGCCATGACCCGAGTTCGTATTACCTGTCACGAGAGGGATCACAGAGACAAGGCAGCTGTCCTCAAAACGTTAATTCAGATTAAGACGGCGCTACCTTCTATATAAGGAAGAAGTCTTGCAGAAATCGCAAGGCAGGGGTTTTATGCCTGGAGGGGTGTGGGGCCCAGAGCCTTAGTGAATGCCTGCAGTCAATGGGGCCTTCACCCATACACGTACTCACATTACCATAGTAAGTTTGGACGAAGCATCACCTCAAAGAGGTACTCTTTTGTATTACATAGTTCTGACACGACAATGATCGGCGAGTTTTGTAGCAGTGTCCTTCTTCAATGACGCCTCAAGCCGGATCTTCGTGTTTCGGCAGAATCGTCGTCATTGGAAGAAACTAGTCTCAGTGGTTGTACCCTATACTAGTCCTGGTAAGTCTTCATCAGACAGACGAGGGTCGAAATTTCGCTTCCTCTTAGCTCGGCTGAGGTTTTTCTCCCGGAATTGTTTCCAGGATGTGGAATTTGCTCTCCTCGAACGCCCCTATATTCGCCTTGCTCCAAAGCCTGATAAATTATGGAATTCATGGCTTGCATTTGAGCCCAAATCGTCATGATATGTTCAAATCACGGGCTGAGGCAATTCTTACTGTTTCGCTTACTCTCCACGGGTTATGTGGACGAAATCTGGCTGCTATCAAAGCTGTGGAGCATCAGGTAGGTACGGAAGCGTTGGTGAGCAACATTGAACGCTGAGCGGGTCTTGTGCGCCTGTGACGGATCCTATGACTGACCGCTTAGTCTTGACCGCAGTATCATCATTTTTTGGGAACTAAACAGGTAATCCTGACTCTATTCCTTGTTTTGCTTTCGCAGCCCATGTGTTGCATTTATTCCTTGTCCCAAGTTAGGAGTTAGTTATTGCAGACTTACAGAGTACATTCCACCCCCACCCCCCCTTTTAATGATTCCGTGTCCTGGAGAACGAGTCTCAACTCGTGGTTCTGTGCAAATGCTTCACAACCGACATGCGAGTGTTGCAGATCCTGGACAGCATCGACCTCAGGTCCTCGAAGAGACCGAGTCTGAGCGACTGATCTGGTTGGCGTACAATAGACACCAGGACAGCGGACACTGGAGGGGGATGCAAGATGGACAAGGCCCGCCCGCGCGCCCAGAGGTGCTGGGAATAACGGAGGCCTGGATACTCGAAATCGAGAGATATATGACGGACACACGCTAAAGATGGAGAGATGTCTAGGAGGACGAGTTGCTGAGATGGTCCACAATGCCAGCACCGCTAGCCTTGTTTTACTGTTAAACAACAGAAAAGATATGTGGCTCTCTCTATCCGTGTCGACATGTTTTCACATGTATTGAATACTTATTGAAGATATGATGTAGCGGTGTCAGATAGAATATACGTTTGAATACAACAAATGAACACACTTCCAGATCATTTGCAAAAGTAATTCATCACCTCGGGTTTTCGAAGAGAATGCCTCCTTCCTTTTTTGTCTAATGCCAGGATTTTATTGCTGTATTTGCGTTTTCCAACTGAGTTGTTCAATTGGAAATGATGTGCTCAAAGTCTCTTTGCCAGCCTACCTTGTTATACTATCACAATTCTTCGTCTAGTCTTATCGTTAAATACTCTCGATTCTGACCGGTCGACGGTGTCTGACACGGGATGGCATATCAGGTGCGAAAGTGGAGGCGTACTGTACTATCCTGGAAAAGCATACACGAGCACTATGGGATGAAGATGAACACTGATTACAGCACTTCTACTGTCCCGAGGGTAAGTTGTATGAATGAACTAAAGTGGGCCAGTTAATGTCAGATCTAATTACAGCAGCAGCTAAGAACAGCGATAGTGCAGCCCCACATCATCACTTCATCAGGTATTCTAGACGGTGTCTCTGTGAGAAACTTGATCAGTACGCGCTCACTAGCCATGCAGTAAATGGTCCAAAACGTACTCTGGACACAAAAGCATCGCTTTCGTTCACAAAACAATGAGACCACGTCCAGAACCACCAAGATCCTTATCTAGGCACACCAAATCTCCAACGCTTGAGTCCGTGCTGTCTTCTCGTCATACCATATTACCTGTATATAATGAGTTCACTTGATACATACACTGGTTGTCTATGACAGTGGATCTGATTCGCATTGTTCTATCTTTCTATCTGGCAAAAAGTCTCGAGAGCTGGTTGGAGATTATGCGTAAGTCACCAATAGCAAGGATGAATTGTGCTGAGAGAAGACACTGGGGCCCGGACACCTTTATGTTTAGTTGTTCTTAGCCAATGTCCGTTTACTTGATGCTGCCTGGGTTTTTTTTACTTGACACACTTGAGCATGCCTATGTATCCGCAGCGGTTTGACGGAGCAGAGGGTAAAACGGATTGACTGCAATTCTTGAAGTGACACAGCAGCCAGGTGAAGTGTGCTCTGCGTAAATAAGTTCTTCGGCTTTAGTGTCACGCAATTAGAAAGGTTCAGTGTGGGCCAGAAAGTCGCCGCGAGGTGAAATGGTTCAAATGCAGCATTTCGCCACCACGCAGTGCGAGCTCGAACACCTTACATGGCCAAAGTAAGTCGGTCACAACTTCGAGAACACTGATCATATGTCGGGTCCAGATCGATACCAACGACCGACTTCAGGTTTCACGACTGAGCCGAAAAATCTTTTGATTTGTTTTCTCAATCGGCAACAGTCGAGGCTAATCCTTCGACATCATCTTCCACATCAAAGCAAGCCGCTGGAAAGGGTGGCACTTGACCCTCGTTCGCATTCTGCAGGACAAATGGGTTGTGCCGAGTCGGCTCGAGGCAGCTCGCGGAACGACCCTTCGGTTCTCGCTGATGGTTATCTTATCCATCGTATCGGCCGCTTACATAACACATCTGACCCAATCACATGCGGATCGCATGAGCCCGCCCAACTTTTTTTTGATGATCTGAAGAAGCGGCGTCGAACGGACGGAAACGCGCTCTCCTTCAACCCGTTTGGCTGCAAAGATTCGATCAATTGACGCAGATCTGCTACAATCGCGTTCAAGATGCCTCCAAATAAGCGCAAACACCGCAAAGAGAACCCAAATGCCATCGAGCCTTCACAAAAGCGAGTCAAAACCGAAACCTCTGCAGATATCGATGTCGAGCCCGCTCCCAAGCCCGTGAAGTTCGAGGGCGGCAAGAAAAAGGGGAAGCCTGCTCCCGCAAAGCCACTCTCGAAGAAGCAGCTCCTGTCCGACAAGTCGCTGTTCCCAGAGCAGCAAGACCGCAACATCGAGGCCCCTCTCTACGATTTACTTGGCAGCGAGGACCCCAATGAGCGCCTCCAGGCCGCCGATGTGATCATATCCAAGCTTCTTGACAACGATGGCGTCTCGGAGTCCACTCTCGACAGACACCTTGAAAAGCGGCTATTCAGAGGGCTTGCTAGCAGCAGGAAAGCGTCAAGATTGGGATTCAGCGTCGTGCTGACCGAGATACTACAACAACTATGGGGAGAGAAGGATCTCTGCGGAGAGAAGTACCGAGGCCTGACGTTCGACTTCGTCTTGAACACACTTACAGAGAAGACAAAACCCGTTGGGAACATCGCCGGCCAGGAAGAGAAGGATCACTACTTTGGTCAGCTATTTGGCATAGAATGCTTCGTGCGGGCCAAAATACTCTTCGACGATGTCACGAGGTGGAACACGATATTGGCCTTGTTGATCAAGCTGGCCAAGAAGAAGGTCTGGCTCAAGCCTCAGTGCGCATGGATCATCCTCCAAACAGTTCCTCAGATGGATCAGCAGATCGCAGAGGAGACTCTGCGTAAGCTCGACGAGGCTAGTTGGGCCAAGACACCGGACGCAGTGGCAATCACTGTTATCTTTACGGAGAAGTTCCCAAAAATCAAGCTGCCTTCGAAATCATGGCGAGACTTCCTGTCCTCCAAATACCTAGGCGAGCTGCCAGCTGTTTTGAAAGACAGCGGGAAGCAGGAAAGCAAGCAGGAAACCAATGGCGACGAGCCGGCCCAGAAGCAGAAACAGGCAAGCTGGACCGCGCAGTTGCATTTCGTCTGGGATATCATTATTGCCCACTACGTCAAGCTGGCATCTGCAGATCCCAAGAGTGCATCTGATCAGTTCAAGCAGTTCTGGAGCCGCGTCGTGGATCAGGGCTTCTTCTCCAAAACCGCCTCGGAGCCTCAGAAGTTTACTGGTTTCATGATCTTCCAGAAGTTTCTCGAGGCCGGAATTGCGCACCCTCACATCACACACAATTTGTTTTCCCAGAACCTGCTGACCTGCTTGATGAACCAGGCGGCGAAGCAGGACAGATACCTCCATCGGGCAGCCACCAAGGCCCTCAAGGCCATAGAGCAAGCCGCGGACACAGATCGTGACCTGGTTCCCGTTATAATCCAGTTTGTCCTTGGCAAGCAAGGCGCGTACAATTTCGACCAGCGGTCAAACAGCAAGACCGTCGACAAATTATTGCACCTCACAAGACCTCAACACGCCGCAGAGGTTATCAAGACTTTGAGGCAGTTGGTTCTTAAATCGGAGGGTGACGGTGCTGAGAATCACATCCTGGTCTACGCGGATTACCTGTTCCGGCTGGCCAGCATCGTCCCAACAGAGGCTGATGCGAAGAATGCCAGCAAGGGATCGGTGGGCGGACCGGCTCTGCAAGAGTTCGCGAGGCTCGCATATCCCAAAGCTGGCGAGACTGTTTCAGGACTCACCGAGAAGACAAAGCCAATCCTACGCCAGAAGCTTACCGCTGCGCTTGCCAAATTCGTGAAGCGGCCCGAAGACTTTGCTGAGTTCTGCAATGCTATCATGTTGATCGACTCAAGCAGCGTCGACATGGATGAGGAACTCCAGGCGGAGCTGCTCGAGGCGCTGGAAAAGCTGCAGCAGTTGACGAACCCGAAGCAGGCAAAGGGCCACAGGAGTAACGCCTACCAGGGTCTGGCCCTTCTCTACGCCGTTGCGATCCTGCAGCTATACAACGCGGAGCCCGATGCCGTTGAAATCCTGCATGATTTGAGGCAATGCCACGAGAAGCTGCTCAGCAAGCAGAAGCGCGATGATGGCGACGTGTCAGCGCTGCTTGTGGAGATCTTGCTTGCCATGGTTGCCCGGCCCTCGTCTCTGATGCGACAAACTGCAGACCGCGTCTTTGAGGCGTTCACAAGTCTCATGACCGAAGAGGCTCTCACCCTATTGACGGATACTCTGGCAGCCAAGGAGGATGCAGAAGGTCTACGAGCTTTATTCGATACGGACGCGGACATGGAAGATGTAGAGGAAGGCGCTGGCCCTGACGAGGAGGACGATGTCTCCGAGCTTGGTTCGGATGTTGAGTTCGTTGACGCAGAGGAGACGCAGGAAGCTGACGGGGAGTCGGGAAGTGAAGAAGAAAACGGTGATGACGGGGAGTCAGAAGAGGACGACGAAGACGCGGAGGAGGAACTTAACGAAGACGAGGCCAAACTCAAGGCACTGGACGATGACCTCGCAAAGCTGCTTAATAGCCACCGGCTCGATAAGGACAACGATGCCGCCTCATCCGACGACGACTCGGACATGAGCGACTCCGAGATGATAGCCCTCGACGAGAAGCTCGCCGCGGCGTTCAAGTCACGCGTCAAGAACGGGAACAAGAAGAAAGAGAACAAGGACGCCAAGGAGACGGTAGTCAATTTCAAGCACCGCACGCTGGACCTTCTGGGCATCTTCGCCAGGAAGGAGGCCGCCAACCCGCTGGTGTACAAGCTGCTCCTGCCGCTGCTGCAGATGATGCGCACCACCAAGACGAAGGACCTGGCGAGGAAGGCGGGCAACGTCATCTCCGAGATGTCCAAGTCGCAGCGGAAGGCCAAGGCCAGCAGCAGCAAGGATGAGGAGAATGAGGACCAAGGAGATAGGGACGGCGACAAGGCCGCCTCGGAGGAGTACCTGACGGAACAGACACAGCTGCTCGAGGCGATCCACGACGAGATGGCCCACGATGAGTCTCACGCGTTCGCCAAGTCGGCGTCCAACGCGAGCCTCCTGGTGGCGGGGGACATCCTGAGCAAGAACGTGGGCTACTTCCAGATAATATGGGAGATTTACGGTGGGCTCGCCATGAAGTGGGCTATGTACGGTGGGTTCCAGTTCTCAACTATCATCGCGGACTGGACGCAGTGGGTACAGGCTCACCCGGCGCTCGTCGCGAGGCGGATGGATGCGATGCCGGAGAAGACAGATGACCCGACCGAGGCGGACGGTGAGGATGAGAATGAAGAGGATGAAGATGAGGAAGACGATAGTGAGCAGTGAACGGCGAGCATATTTCAGCGAACTGGATAGAACAAGCTACTTAAGAAAAGTAAAGGCTTCCCGATTACCAGCTTGGGGAAGCATCCCACGCACACGTCATTGTCAAGGTTGTGAATGCGTAACACGTCAATAATCTATAGCCCCTGGATCGTCAAAGCTGTAGTTTTTATGGTACAAGTGCCCTGGGTCGTCAGGCTGCCGGCAGATTTCCATTGCTGCAGATTACTCTGCTCTGGAGCTTGCTGCCTATGCCGCGGGTGGCCGGTGCCTTTCTCACTGGCCTCTCCCAAGGGGGCTGAGAGGCTAGAATCCCGACCGTCCCTAGCGCTCCGACCAGCCTGTGTAGCCCTCTGCAGGGACGCAATTCTCCCAGCCAGACGGCCTAGCCGGGCGGCATCTAGTCCTCCTCCATCTTGTCGCCGTCCTTCTTGTCATCCTCGTCATCGTCGTTGTCCTCCTTCGCTAACCGCTCCGCCTCCTCCCGCAGCGACTTAGGGACCTCCTCGTGCCGGCCCTTGGTGGGGCCGTCGTGGTTGCTGATCCAGGTCATCTCCAGCTCGTACTCCTTGTCCTTGTTGTCGTCGTGGGCGAGGTGGATGATCCTCGCGGCGTGCTTGACGCCGTCCTGCAGCGAGATGCCCTCGCCGCTCAGGTCCAGCTTCTCCAGCTCCGCCTTGGCCGCCTGCCGGCCCTTGCCCGTCGCGGCGCCGTAGTAGCCCCAGTACAGCCCGGACGGCTCGATCATGTACAGGAAGGGCCCGCCGTGCTTCTTGCCCTCGGCCTTGCCACCCGCGCCGACCTTGGGGCCCGACCCCACCTCGCCGTCCACGGGCAGCTCCAGCTCGCTGTCGTAGCCGCCGACGATGGCGGTGATGCCGAAGGGCCGCACGGACTGGTACAGGGTGTAGGCTTGCAGGTAGCCACCCATGCGGGACGCGAGGTCGGAGGTGGCGATGGGGGCCTTGAAGTTGTCCCGCCACGAACGGGCCTCGTCGCGTGCGCGGTCGATGAAGTGTCTGCCGTCGGGGACCATGCCAGAGTAGACCTGTTTAAACGGGGAGGCCGTGTTAGATGCGGTATTCCCTTCGAGTCTGGAGGTCTCTTCAAAGTTTCCAAGGACGAGAGGGCGGGAATGAGCGTACAACACCAAGATGCCTGTCGACAGTCGCGATCCGCTTGTTTGCGCCGGGCTTCAGCAGCTTGGATGCGACGACCTTCTCAACCGCCAGGACAACGCCATCTCTGCAACGGATACCGATTGATGTGCCGGCATTCTCGACTGCCTTGACGGCGTATTCGACTTGGAAGTTCCGGCCGTCGGGGGAGAAGATGGAGTTGGCGAGATCGTAGCCTGTTCCTATCGACGTCTACAGGGTGAAAGTCGCCGTTAGCCTGCTTGCTGCGGATGGCGGAGGGGTGGTTTGCTGGGCCATGAGCTTACCATGATGATACTCTACGCGATCGTGATCTGGTATCGAGGGTTACAAGGGGCAGAGAAGCACGGTGCTGAGATAAATGGGCTTTTGCGAGGGCGGTACGTTGTCGGCGGTAGGAGAGCTTTGGGTGACGGATGACGAACGGGGGTGGTTTGGAGCTCCCCCAAGCAGAGCAGACTGGTTGGTTCCCTTCAGGCAACTGGAGCTGCGCGTTTCTAGCCTGCCGCCGCCCACGCAGCTGCAGTTCAAACCAACGCTTGATAGTGGCTGGGATGACATGAGCGGAAGCTGCAGGGGTAGGGGAGCCAGGGGGACCCATGAAGTGGCTGTGCAAAAGTGGCTTGACTTTTCTCTCAACTTGACTTGACTGCATGTGCGAGGGCATTACATCTGGAATGACATTTTGGACAAGACGTTTCATATTCCCTTGATCATGAAATTCCTCGGCTTTTTTCGACCCCTTTTTTCTGCTAACTAAGACTATCCACAACTGAGCTGTCAGTGATCTACCGAAGTCTAATGGTACCGTCTTTCTCAACTCTTCGTAACTGACGATCCGATTGTCTTCGATCAAACTCCCCAGTTCCAGAGGAAACCACACCATTCAACTTGTATTGCTCCTTTCTCTTGCTCGAGACTCCAGCTTGGTCATCAAAACTTGAGAATGTTCTCGAAAGTGGCGTAGCATGTTTGGCGCTCTCCAGTCGCAGCCGCCCTCGGTAGGAAATCGAGGCCCGAGCCTCGGCTTTGACCAAAGAAATTATGCTGCCAAAACGCCGTATATTCCTACTCCGCCCGTCCCGTCAAATTCAGCTGGGCTTCTGTGGGGGAAGCGTGTCATACTGCGACATCCTGTCCATCTGCCTTATGCTGTCCCTAAGTTCATCCATCCTCATGTACGATTCCATAATGTTGAATCATTTGCCCTCTCTCACATCCTTGACCCACTCACCGGTGCTTAACTTGCGGTTGAACTGGCTGATCTCTTCCTCGGCCTGCTTCCTGAGCTTCGCACGGAGCTTTGGGTCTTTGAGCTTCCAGCCATACTTCCCATTGATGGCCGAATCGGGTGTCTCCTGGTAGGCCTTAAATGTCTTGTACTCTGACGAGCTCTCGCCCTCACCCTGCAGCCCATCGACGATGCGCTCGGTTTGGTCGTCGTATATCTTGAGCCGGTCCTTGCCCTTCATCCTGTCAAACGCGACTTGCGCCACATCTTCAACGCAATCGAGGTGCTGGAGCTCTTTCATTTGCTCTTTCCACTTCTTTCTCTCTTTCCCATGTAGGTATGGAGGCCTCCTGGGAGCGCTGTCCAAGTAATTCGAAAAGTTTTCATGATCCTCCCATCTTACACATTTTTTTGGTCTTGGGGGCTCAGGCGCCTCCTCGTGGTCATCTTGGTCATTCTCATTATCTTTTGGAGGCGGCTCTGGTGGGTTAGGGCCGTTCTCTGATCCCGATGGAGGCGAAGAAGGGTTCTCTGATGGTGGAGATGGGGGACCGTTCTTTGAAGGGGGTGAGGGTGATCCATTATCTGATGGTGGAGATGGCGGACCGTTTTCTGAAGGATGTGAGGGTGATCCATTATTTGATGGAGGTGAAGGTGATTCATTATTTGATGGTGGATATGGCGGACCGTTCTCTGAAGGGGGTGAGGGTGATCCATTATCTGAAGGAGGTGAGGGTTCTTCATTCCCTGACGGTGGTGAGGGCTCTTTATTATTTGAAGGAGGTGAGGCCTCTTTATTCCCTGACGGTGGTGAGGGTGATCCATTATTTGACGGCGGCGAGGGCGAGCCGCTCCCTGGAGGCGAAGGGGGTAGTGGCGGCAGTGAGTCAAGAGGCGGGAATTCAGGGATCTCAGGCATCTCGGGCAAATCTGGGATGTCCGGGACATCAGGGACTTCCGGTGCTTGTGGACCTCCTGGGCGTCCCCGGAAGATGTTCCTCACCGCGTTCCACACCGCGTTCCATAGGCCTCTTGCCCCCCCTCTGATTCCCCTCAGAAGTTCTCGGAACCTAGGTTGATTGAAAAGCCTGCGCAGGCCTTCCATAAGGCCTATGGCGGCGGGTGGAAGACCGCCGGCGAGACCTTTCTTCTTCTTGTCTTCTTCCTCTTTCTGTCTTTGACGCTCATGTTCACGCCGGAGTTGCTCCTCTGGGGTTGGGGACGTGGGCTGTGACCCTGTAGAGGTGGTGGGTGAGGCTTTCGTGATTGTAGACGTGACCATGGTTGTCGGAGTACTGGTGATAAGTGGCGACGCTTGAGTGTTTTGACGCGAAGACGAACCCCGTACGGAGGCATTTTCGATATTGGGCGCGGGCGTCGTCTGAGGAGTGGTTGTGGGGTTGGAAGATGTTAATACGTTCGACGAACCAGCACCAGATGTCCTTGGGGGCTTTGTGGTAGTCAAATGAGGACTGGATCTCATTGATGTCGGCGTCGTTGCCGCCAGAGACGAATTGTGCCCAGTTGAACCCGATGGCCTGGGACTTATAGACTGAGTAGACGGATCAACACCGGACAGACCTGAGGCATTCACAGTGTTTGGTTTGGATGAGGTCGTCTCAGGCTCCTCCGAAGCCACTTCTTCTCCACCAACGCCTGGCCGAATGTCCTCGGCTCCAAGGGAAGGCGAGGATGTCAGGCTGGTGGCCCCAGAGGAGACGGTCTCAGAGGGGATACTAGTCCCAGATGATGTAGCCTCAGAAGGAACAACGCTGGGACCAGGCTGAGATGACGCGTCACCAGAAGGAAGCACAGAGCTTGCCGAGGGAAAGGAATAGGGATTGAATGTCGAAGGCGTTGGTGAACTCGGGCTGGTAAACTCGAAAGAGGCTGGTGATGTGGAGACATCTCCAAGAGAAGGGGATGGCTGCCCATCGCTCTGTTCATCGTCCGAGTGAGGCAGAATTATTTCAGGCCTGAAGATGTCGAATCGGTGCGCGGGGCCTTCACCACCTGAGTTGAGAAGACCCTTGTGAGGTATACCGCTGGCCTCATCGTCATAGTCAATCACCCCGAATCCAGCATGTTGTCTAGGAACTTGTGCAGCCCGAGTACCTGGTACAACTGCGGACAGACCGGCAAGCACGACTACTAGGGTACGTAAGCGCATGTTGGAAGGATGGTATATTCCAACCAAGTAAGCAATAATGCCTTTGCAGGCAGGAAAAGTCAGTGATGAACGAATGGTGGGAGAATTGTTGTTGTTGGTGATAGATGCCGATACCAAATGTGGTTTCAAATAGGGAGATTGTTTGGAGTTCAGTTGACTGTTTGAGAGTGTAGAGTTGAGTTGTGAGGTGAGAATGTGGTAATCGGAAAGGCGTAAGACAGGTAGGTGGTAGGACAATTCTTTTAGAGTTTACAAGGCCATGATCAGTAAAGTTTCGACCAATTCTGGCATTGAGGAGCATTTCCCAAAGATTTGGGAACAAAATTGGGTATAATCCAAGAGTGCTAGTTCTTAGAGTGTTGCGACTGGGTCCCATGGGTGCCCAAATGTGAGGCTAATCTTAGCCGTGCTACAATTAGCCACGGTTTGGTGAAGACAGTGGTATCCAGTTGTTGCTTGGAACAACAATCCAACTTTAGTCCTGCCCTATTTTTCAAGCTGACCATGTCTTGGGGAGTAAGCAACCGCTCCGAATACCAACGTTCGATGCAAAGTGGTCTTTTTGGGTTTTTCTAGCAGGCCGTAATCACAACCTTTGTTGAGATCTCGCTGGAGATACTGAGCAAGTCTGTTCTAAGTATAATTAATTTTGTAGAGGTCTTGCTTCTACCTGCTCCTATATCTTCAAGACCATTCGGCTGGAGCTACACTTTGCGTGTGCTATATATATGTTAGCGGCGTACTAACAAACGTACTAGCGGTTTAAATTATCGATACATTGAGGCTATGCTGTAATTATAGGCAGAATCTGAGCTGACTTGCTTTTTCAAGTATTGCAAGATGGAACTGTGCTGTGCTTGCCAAGTTGAAATCTACAAAAACGTAAACTGAAAATAGAAAGAGGGGAGGGTAAGACTAGCAAAATTACAAGAGAAAGAACTAGTGGAGTTAATGATATTAATTATTTTCTTGGAAAAAGTAGAAGATAAGTTACTTTAGCAGATTTCTACTTAACCCAGCTAAACAACAATATGATTAATTATCATCTTTTTCGTCCTATCAGGGAGCAGTTGGCTCATGTCCGGTGACTACGTTTGCCTTTCACATACTTGGAGCTGCGACAACTTGTGACTTGATGGAAACCATGTCGCAAGCAAGTATGACGAGACTATCTGACTCCAAAAGGAGTGATCACAATGCATATTCGCCTGTAGCTTGCAATCGGAGCTCTGGCTCTTATATGGCTAGAAACGAGCATGCTCCTGTGTAACGGGAGAGATGAAACTAGCCCACTCAGGGTTGAGTATCGGCGTCAGTCAGCACTACGGAGGGTGTTTACTTGATAATACCGACCAACAAGAGCATATATGACATGGAGAATGTAGCACTGGAGTTTCTTCCGGTCGAAATGGTCATGAAATAATCTCGCGGCCTTCGGAATGATGACATCTGCAACAGGCCGCTATCTAATCACCCCACCGTCGGGCCATTGGTTATACTGTGCATTGTCTGACCAATATTGCAACGCACCCCTCCCTTCGCCGTGAGCATTCTCACCCGCAGGGCAGGGTGCTTGTGTGGTACAGAAACGTGGTTCCACTACCAGCAGTCTTGCATTTCGTCCCGGCAAACGGGATACTCTCCCAACGCCTCCTCTAAACAATCTTCAGCACCCAGGGTGGGTAAATATCCTTCAACCTCTACTGACGAAATTTGAAGTAGTTCTGATGTTGAGTCAGAGTCCGAGACACTTAAGAAGTTGTTGACCCATTCCTTAAAAGCTAAGGATGTCGGAGCAGCAACGAATCCACGTCGCCATTGTGGGTGGTGGGATCGGAGGAGTGGTTTTAGGCATTGCACTTTCCAAATTCAAGCACATCACATACACCATTTTTGAGTCGCGGGGCACATTCGGCGAAATCGGGGCCGGCGTGGCTTTCTTCAAGAACGGCCACTCTGCAATGCGTCTGATCGATCCGCGCATCTGGGAGAGCTATTTGGAAGTAGCATCCTTCAATGGCTGGGAAGACAAGCAGGACGTGTGGTTCGACTTCCTGAATGGCGAAAGGGGGGAGAACGAGGGCCGGCGGATTATCGAAGTGCAAATGAACAATCCAAAGGGGATGAGTGGGGCGCATCGCGCGAATCTGCTGAACGCTCTGGTGAAGTTGCTGCCGGCCAACGTGACGGAATTCAATAAAAGGCTGGTTTCGGTGGATCAAAGCCGTGAGAATGTGGTTTGCCAGTTTGCGGACGGCAGCCACCGCGAAGCAGACTTGGTGGTTGCGTGCGACGGCATTTGGTCCGCTTGTCGACCGCTGGTATTCGAGAACCCGGAGTTGGCCTCCCCGAGATTTACGAAAAAGGTTGCGTATCGTGGCCTCTTACCTATGAAGCTTGCTGAAGAAGTCTTAGGGGATGAACATGCGAACAACAGGACCATGTTCCTTGGCCGCGGTGGCCATGTCTTGACGTTTCCAGTGGCTAACGGAGCGGTAATGAACGTCGTCGCTTTCCATGATAGTGACAAAATTACGTGGGAGGGCGAATATGTTCAGAACTTACAGATGGGGAATGCTCAAAGGGACTTCAGTGAGTCACAGTGGGGGTTATGCGTCGTGAAGATCGTGGAAGTGAGTGCCACCTTTCGAATGCTTACATCTAAGACACATTCTCATGTCCTTTAGCTCCTTCAACCAGATGTTTGGGCCATATTCGAACATGCGCCGGTGCCAACATTCCATAGTGGCCGAATATGTCTCCTTGGTGACGCAGCCCACGCAATGTCTCCTCATTTGGGACAAGGAGCCGGAATGGCCATCGAAGACTCATATATTCTTTCTAATCTTTTGGGCGACTGTTCGTCTCGAGAGGACATATTCGCCGCACTCGCCGCTTACGACTCTGTCCGGGTACCACGAACTATTAGAGTTGCCTCGGAGAGTTTTGAGAACGGGAAACGCTTGGATCTCCAAGGCAGCACTGCTGGGTGTGGTTTCGATAAACTAGCTGCGGAACTTGATAAGGTAGCTAGGTGGATATGGGATCTGGATTTAGAGGAGCATCTGAAAACGGCAGCTGAAAAGCTCAAGGAAATCAGACAGTCATAACAGGCGACATTAATTGTATAAGTCGGGAGCCCCTTTAACGTATCACGTTCTGTGCCACTATATCACCCGCAACGAGGCTTCTTCGAAGTCTCGGTCAAGGGCTAAGAAAGGTCGGTAATTCTGGCGTGCGGTGCCCTCACTGTCTGTGATTGTAAACAAAATCTACAGAGCTCCTAATATAACGGCAAAAGTAGCTCGAGCCTGCTGCCACTTCTATTAGAATATGCCGAATTACGCGGAGAAAGAGCCCCACACAGCTGGCATGCACTTGGATTGTCGCGAGACCTATACGTGAGTATCATTTGTCTAAGTGGCTGACGTAATTTACAGTGGGATTGTCCCAATTTACATTTCTATTACCCTCCCGAAATTGCCCAACACCGTATCTTGCCTCCGAACCCTCAGAAAACATATCTTGGAAAACGTCCAAAGCCAGTGCGTCCATCGCGTTGTGGTCAGCATCAACAACAACCTGGGCGAGCAGCTTCTTGATGTTTGCCGATGCCTGAGGAGCGACGAGCATCAAATCCGACAACATCCTGTCGAGGGCGTTGTCCAGATCTACCTGATCCTTTGCGAGCGCGTGCACGGCACCGATATTCGACAGCGCCCTCGGCTGGATCTTCTTGGCCGTCAGCATGGCCATTCTGACCAGGCTGATCCCCCACTCCCGCACGAGATACCGCGACACGATCGCAGGGCATAATCCTAGCTTCGCTTCGCTCAGGCAGAAGTAGGCGCATTCCACCGCCAGACGTATGTCGCAGACCATGGCCAGCCCCACACCTCCGCCGAAGGCTGGCCCATTGATTGCCGCTATCGTCGTCTTCGGACACGTGTCGATAGTATTGAAGAGGTCTTGAAGTGCGCTGCCTCGTTGTGCGGGTGACGTGAACAGGTCCTCTTGGAGGTGCATTCCGGTGCAGAAGTACCGGCCTCGTGCTGTGAGGACGATACGGTGGACTGTGGTGTCGCTAGCGTATCTTGAAAAGACGGATGTGAGATCTTTGGTGAGTTGAAGGGTGAGTGCATTTCCCTGGTTGGGCCTGTCCAGAGTTATTTTGATAGTTCGGCCCTGTCTGGAGACGTCGTAGCCGTCGCCATGTTGAAGTTCAGCCCAGGAGGCGTGCTCTGTCGCAGTTCTAGGCTCGACTTTAGGCTTGCCCACATCATGGTGAGTAACTGTCGAGCCGGCGGGAAGTAGAGAAAAGACTCGTCCAAAGTGTTCGAAACGAGGATAGTAATCAGTTGATCCCAGGCTTTGGGCAGCCCAGTTCAAGCTGCGAAGAAACGACATGTCGCTCTCCAAAGTTCGTAACAGGTCTTTACTGGGCTGCTATAGAGTCGGACGCTGAATCTTGCAGAGTGATTTAGGAGCCATGTCGAATAAAAGAGGACGAGCGGCACATAACGTCACCACTTCAGCATGAAACTGATACCATATACCGGCAAATCGAGTCAATCTAAGATCAATATCTAGTCATGTAGCGGCCATTTAAACTTTCAGGCTATCCGCGGATGTCGCATTGACCTGGTTATCATGCTACGAGTCGACGTCTGCACGGGCGAAAATCATCGGCCGCCGAGTTTTGAAGGGCCTAGGCTTGATCCCCTGTCAGCCTCCTTCAGCTCATGCATGTCGCCTTGACTCACGCCTCCACCAACCAACTCATCAATAAATGCCCTCGCTTGCCTCACCTTATCTGTGATCAACACTGGAATCGCCTTGCTCTGGAATTCGGATTCCGGTATTCTCCAGCCCTTCTTTCTAGCACATACTTCGTCAGTCCTGTTTTCAAAGTCTCCCACGAAGCATCTGAGAGGAATTCTAGGACCATGATTACAGATTACGTTTTTCGGACACTTGCCTCATTAGGCACTGCCGGACTTCTATATGTGAGTCGCAACTCGTCATAAGCTGGGGCGTGTACTACTGGCATCCGTGGTGCCGGCAATGCTTTTGCCACCGAAAACTCATGTATACTGACGCAACCATCTCTCGATCAGGTGCTGGGAGTTTGCGCATATCGAATATGGTTTCACCCTCTATCGAAATACCCTGGGCCAGTCCTGGCAAAGCTCAGCAACCTCTACAGTGCCTACTATGCATGGACTGGCGACATTCACATTGACATGTGGAGATGTCACCAAAAGTATGGTAAGGATGAGGAATTGGATCAGTAGCATGATTCTATGCTAGGGGAAGTCTTCATCTGACAATGCTTCGTAGGCGACTTCGTCCGCTATGCCCCGAACCGCTTGCTGGTCAACACGCCGAGTGGCATGAAAGGTGTGTTAGTTGATTGATCTCTGTAAAAAGAGAGAAAGGACACTCATTGACTCCACCTCGAAATTATTAGAGATTTACGGGCATAGCAAGAGCTTCCAGAAGTCAACCGCGTATCATATCATGGTTCATCGGGCCCCAAGCACATTCACGGCGACGGACCGGAAGCTTCACGCGCAAAAGCGACGAACTCTCAGCCAGGGATTCTCTGCGACAGCAATCCAGGGCTTTGAGGAAAGAATTCTGGAGCGAGTCAAGGCTCTGGCGGACCAACTGGCGCCAAAAGGGCTCACGGCATCGAAGACGGACAACGAATGGTCGCCTGTGCACGACATGTCCAAGTGGGCAAGTTATCTTGCCATAGATGTCATACTCGGCATCATCTTCGGAAAGAACGTGGATCTGGTCGAGTCACCGGACTACAGATTTGTCACAAAGTGCATAGAAGACTGCAACATCCGCACTGGAGTTCTATTCCAGGCCCGGGAGCTGACGACTCGTCGATTCGACCGGTGGTTGTTCAAGGGCTCGATCAGCTCTCGCAACAGATTCATCCCTTTCATCAGCGGTCTGCTGAAGTCTCGGATGCAATCTTCAGCAACGAAACAGAACGACATCTTCTCTATCCTCCTCGATCCCAAGGGTGCAGGGGTTGATGAGAGAAGCCAGCCGAGCGTGTCCGAGTTGGGAGGCGAGTGTACGACATTGCTGATGGCAGGCTCCGAAACCACCTCGACGGCCATCTCAGCAACCCTGTTCTACATGATGAGAAACCCCAAAGTCTACGAAAAGGCAGCCCGAGAAGTCAGAGAGCAGTTCTCGCATTCAGAATCCAACGTCCGTCTAGGCGCTGCACTCAACTCGTGCACATATCTCCGCGCATGTCTGGACGAAAGCCTGCGGCTGTCACCGCCAGCCGCGAGCGCGCAGTGGCGAGGCGTCCTCGCTAATGTCATCGTTGACGGGCACCCGGTACCGGCTGGCTGCGACGTGGGCACGTCTCTATACGCCATCCAGCGCCATCCGGCATATTTCGACCAATCCTCTGTCTTTCGGCCGGAGAGATGGACCGAGAGTAATGACGTCTCGGCCTCTGAGCGAGCCCAGAGCGCCTTCTCCCCATTTCTACTTGGGCCCCGTAGCTGCGTTGCTAAACCGCTTGCGGTTGCGGAGGCGATGTTGACGCTGGCGACGTTGTTATGCCGCTTCGACCTGAAACTTGCTGAAGGGCCGGACGGCGAGGTCGGCTGTGGCGGACGAAATGGTGCAGTGTATGGAAGGCGGAACAAGGATGAATATCAGCTTTGGGAACACGTCGCCGCGGTCAAATACGGTCCCCTGATTCAATTTCGGGAACGCAAGTATGCCAACTCTCCTTGAAGGGATGCTGGTTGCATGAACTATGACTGTTCTTACAATCTGGTCCGCTATTGGTTTCTAACTGGATACTCGTAGTACCTGCCGGGTAAGATAGTGGACTTCAGGAAAATACAACCTTTGAGCATATTGCCCATGGCCGTTCCAACTGAGAAGCTTGTCTCCCTTGTACCCAAATTGCCCTGCCAATCGCTTCTCGTCTGGCTCCCTGGCTCTGTATCTGCGCCTCGGCTGTTTGAGCAAGCTTTTCGATTCAGCGTTGTGCCTCGGGACCTCGGTGATCGCGATCCCTTTGACACTGACATCATTATTCAGGCGTCTAAGCTGAGCTCATTACGGCCCAATTCCTATTCCAAATCTAGACCTTGTTATCACATGTCGCACCATGTAGGTCCCACCCGTTCACACCGCCCGAGCATTAAGCTTTGCTAGTAGCTACATAAACGAAGTTTCTTATCCCTGAACCTCCATAACTCCATCCCCTGTTGATGCGGTGATAAGCTTTCATTCAGGCTGGCGTTTCCAGCCGCACGGCTGTTTTAGTTCATAGAACATAGGGCATACTTGCAGCTCAGAATTTCCTGCGTTTCAATCTGGCCCCCCTTCCTCAACCCAGCTCGCCTGTTCTATCTGGTCAGACTTTTGGCCTACAGTCATGGATAGCTTCGGGTCCACCACGCCATTTGCAGAGCCTCTGTGGTATTCCCGGACAGACAACCCAAATTACACTGACAGCCATAGACGTCTACGCCAGGCCATCCGACAATATGTCGACACCGAGCTGGTTCCGTTTGTATCTGAATGGGAGGAGAAAGGCGCTGTCCCGCCAAATGTTAGATTCAAGCGCTGCTCCTTGGACCAGACATATCTTCCCAGCCCCGGGGGGAGCTGCACCGGATTCCACTAATTCGATCTATACAGGTCCTCAAACGTCATTCCGATCTAGGTTACACGGCTGTCTCACTTGATCCCTCTGCTCTAGGCAAACATCTTCCAAAGGAAACGGTCTTGCCTGGTGATGTCCCTTCTAGTGAGTGGGACAGCTTCCATGATCTCATCGCCATGGACGAGATGGCACGCTGTGGTTCGCTTGGAACCATTTGGGCTTTGGGATGTGGCAACTCAATCGGCTGTCCCCTTGTCATCAAGTTCGGAACCGAAGAACAGAAGTCTACGTGGCTGCCGCCTGTCGTCCGAGGCGAGGCGAGGTTTTGCTTGGGTTGCACTGAGCCACAGGGTGAGTGGGGATAGTTGTTTTCAGCATCACCCTTTTTTTTTCTTCCAATTAATACTCTTTTTGCACCGATTCTTTCTCGTTAAACTTCTCTTAGTCTTTTAGTTTCGCCTCTACTTCACACTTTGGATCTGGTCAACTGATGAATCTCATATTAGCTGGATCTGATGTTGCGGGCATTGTGACCACAGCCGAGCAAAAGGGAGATGTCTTTGTGGTCAACGGCACAAAACAATGGGTCACCAATGGCATGACCGCCAACTACTGCATAGCTGTGGTCCGAACGGGTGGTCCCGGGAAGGATGGCGTTTCAGTCTTGGTCATTCCTCTCTACTCGAAGGGTGTAACTCGGAGCGAAATTCGCAATTCTGGAGTCGAATTGAGTGGTAAGGTTGACATTCCAAACACAACAACTTATGTTCACAAAGATCGTGACCACGATTAAGGACTTGTTGCGTGTTGGCTAACAGCTTCGAAGGTTGTTCCAGCCTCAAGTTTGACAACGTAGAGGTGCCTGTCGGCAACATTGTCGGCGAGGTGAACCGGGGGTTCAGACTCATCATGACATGTTAGTATCACTCTTCCCAAAGCCGAAGTCTCGATCCTAATAGGATGAGACAAAGGAAACGAAATAACTTTCACGTTTTCTCACTTACCTGTCTAGCTTTTAATCACGAGCGTCTTTGGATCGCAACCAACTGCCTTCGCCTGGCTCGAGTTTGCGTCGAGGACGCATATCAGCATGCAACCACCCGCCACACATTCGGGAAGCCATTGATCGAGCGCCAGGTCATCCGGCTTAAGTTCGCAAACATTGGCATGCAGGTCACGAGCACTTATGCACTCATCGAGTCAATAGTCCAGCTTTGGAACAGAGCTCGCTTGCAGGGCGGGGACGATGCCACCACACCCACCGGCGGCTTGTGTGCACTGACCAAGGTCAATGCCGCGAGGGCACTCGAGCTCGCAGTGAGAGAGAGCCAGCAGATCATGGGCGCGCTGGGATACACACGTGGAGGGCCAGGGGGCCGTATCGAGAGAATTAGCAGAGACATGCGCGTTCTTGTAATCGGCGGAGGCAGTGACGAAATTCTGAGCGAGATGTGTCTCATGCAGGAGAGCAAGGATTTGCAGAAAATCAAGGCATCTTCTCGAACCTAGCAGATGAGGGAAACATTGTATCAACATTGGATATGGACGAAGCATTGCGGGATGGCAGATACGGGGATATTATTAAATCTAAGACACAATCAATTGGCATCAAACGGAGATATCGTGAAAGTAGATGAATAGTAAAGCATGTTGTTTGGGTTGAACAGATACATTGGCTGAAGATGGCGGCAGACGGAATAAGGTGAACTGACTTACACACTTACAAGATTCACAGTACAGGCTAGTTGAACAAACACAACTAATATATATTAATTTAATCAAAAAACAGCAACAGATTAGCAGAATGTATGACAGTTATTTCCATTAATTCTTAGGAGATTTAAAACTACTTCTCAGGCCCCTTGGACTGCCATACCAGTGCAGAGTCACAAAATCGTACGCCCTTCCCTTCTCCTCCTCTACCCTTTCATTCCCGCCGGTTCAGCCTCCTAGTACCTTGGCTCGCCCTTGTAGTAAGACAGCTGACCGATGGATTTTTCTGAGCGTATTAACAAAAAAACTATAAATACCTTTTCCTGTTGGTCATTGAGTTCTCTGAACTTGAACTCTCACTCGTCGAGCACAAAAGAACTTGGCTTTCCCCGATTGCTATCCATTAGTTCGAGACACAACCGCGCATACGCTTCCGCCATATCCCACTCCCCACGTGCTCGATGACTTTCGGCAAGGAATTTTAGAGCATCAGCCCTTCGAGCTCCTTGAGCTCCTCGACTCAAGATTTGTAGGTAGAGCTCCTCGAGTCTCAGGTCTAGATGGGACTCCAGCCCTTTGGCCATATTGGTATAGATTATCAACTCGGCTTTGCTTTGTAGTGCTTTGATGCATCTGAAATCGCGCTTTCCGTACGCTGCTTCGTGTTTGGTAATTGTCCCGTCAATCATTCCCTCGATGATTCTAGAGAACCACATGCCGTCCTTTTCTCCTTGGTCGCCAATCTCAAGCCACTGAATCAAGGACCCCTTGCTCACAGCGGAAGAGGAATCCAAAAAGACAAGCTCTGCCCAGGACTGGCAAGTTACCTGCCAAGCTCTGGACGCAATTTCGCTCAAATCGCTGTCTGGAGCAGTAGCAAGTCCTTTGATAATTATTTGCAGCGGGTGTGAAATTTGAAGGCCTGGTGAGCCGGAGCATAAGAGGGACGCGGCGTAATGAAGAAGCGACTTCACAACGAGCCTGAATTGTGTTGACTCCGCGTTGGTAATAGCATGGCAGTCGCAAAGTTTCAAAATATACATGAAGAGGTTGACGAAAAGAGCAGTTGGTTCAGTCTGGACCATAGCGGCAACTTCGTCTGGTGCTCGGCGCATTTGAACGATGACTTCGCATAGATTTTGCTGCTGCATGAGGTCCTTGATTTCATCCGTAAACCTGAGCCATCGGCCGGTTACGAGCTCCTCCCTTGCGAAGAGGTCAAGAGCATCTGTTACACCCTTGATCTTCCCTTGGTATTGACCCATGGTATGCGATCGGACGCTGTAGAAGATTGCCTCGCTGTTATAGAATATGCCGGGCTGGTTGATTCTGATGGTGAGTGGCATCTCCTTGTTTCGTCTCTTACGCCGTAGATGTCGCTGAAGACGGCCAATGTCGACAAGTTGCCCATTGGCTAAGAGGACGTTCTGGGCCCGAAGATCAGCAACATCTTCCGGGCGTCTGCTGTTGATAGCGTCTTGCACTCTGCCGGCGTCTATATCAGGATCGAGTCTGATGTTCTTCCGCCAGCCCCAAATTCGGAATCTGGTCTTATACATCTTCGCTCTGTGAAATTGAGTCACATCTGTGCCCTGCTGATGCTGCCAATGCTACAGCTTAAGGGGCAGACGTACGTTGCTTTGAAATCAAACTCGTTCTCCAAGATCTCCATCACTGCTCGGAGTGGTCTTTTTTCGTCGATGTACAGTCTTCTCATTATCGGCTTGTAGTCTTCCCAATAGCTGAATGGCGGCAACTCACCCCTTTTCAGGGGAGCCGCTTCTTCCGTCACTTCTTTTGTCGTGGGGAAGCTCTGTGCCGGCAGGTGAGTCGCCTCGAATGTGGACTCAAGAGGCATGCTCCGCATGGGTAAGATCGAATCCTCTGATTCTCCGACAAGCGCCATCGTCTATAGTTTGGGATGCGAATGTAGTACATACGTACGATTAGGTCTTTTTGAAATTTGGATGAAAAGCGGAGCAAGAACCGCTGCGCTCCACCTAGTCCCAGAAACTCAATCCAGCGTTGGTTCAGTTGGGAATGTTCCGCTTAGGGCTTGGCTTCGGCAATGCTCACTGCGCAGTCGGTAGTATATCATGGATTAGTGTAGGTAATTGTATGGGTCTAGTGAATAAGTCCACGTAGTTATCTCGGATCGATCGACTGATTGATTGAGTGATAAAACTCCCTGTAGGAGCCTTGAAATGTATTTCATTGGGGGTTGGGGCAGCCATGGTCGGCTACCGGGTGCATGCACGGAGCTGGGTAGGTATCCCATGGCTGGGTTAGGGGCAATCAAGCCTAAATCCCTTTCAACCTGGCCCAGCAATAAACAACCAACACCTACCAGGGGGAGGGGGGGTTTCTGATTAAATCATGCAATACAATCAAATTTAGTAATAATATTGACATTTAATCAAAATTATGAAATTATAGCAAAATACTAGGGAAAGGCTAATGAAATGCTGTCAAAAAATAATAATATCATAGCTTGATATCATGTCAGCGATTGATATCATGTCAGTGCATATCAGCATATATCAGAATTCTAAATCCGCGCTGGTTTTGGATTTTATAAATTAGCCAAAAGAAATAATTCCGTATTTCCGATAGCTCCGTAGTAACCTCCATAATAATAGATAAGCTCGTAGATAAGGGATAAGTAGTTGGGTTGGCGACGAATTTAAAAAAAAAAAAAAAAAAGTTGATAAGGGTGGGAATCGAACTGCCCTTTTTTTTGCTTCCATATCAAGCGCTGACATCATGTCACAGCATGTCAGAAGTGATTTCATGTCAGTTCTGTTTAGGTCATTCGATCTACACAAAATGAACATAATTTCAATTATTGAAGACATATCGGCACTATTTTGAGACCCTTCTATAAACCCTGCAGAATGACTTCAAAGACCCCCCCTCCCCCTGGTAGGCAGTCTACTCTCCACACGATACCTCTACTCATACGTACGGGTAAGCCTTGTCAACACTTTCTGAGTTTCCTAAGAATTATTACTGTGCTAGGCCATTTGCTCTTTGTAGCACCAAGGAGAGGTAAATCCTTTACGACTGAATGTAAATAGCTCATGAGCCTTGAACTAATACACTGCGTACATTCGTCGTGACCTTGCCCCCGTTAATTTCTCTTGAGCTTCGATGTTTGCACTCCACATTGTTGGCCAGTGAACACAGAATACAACATAAGATCAAATTCAAGGGAGAATTCAGCATTTTTATCCGAAGGGCTCGGTGATCCTCTGGACGACAAGAGGGGTGAGCAGAAGCGCAAATGCAAGGATTCTGGCAGCCCTGGAATCCACGCCAGGAGAAGGAAATGAGAAAACAGCTCCCTCTTGCACGCGATCACTCTCCATATCAGTATTAGTGCCCAAGGAAATACAGTGGGCAGTAGAAATTTCGTCGCTGGACAATTGAGGCAGAAAGAGCCTCCAGTTAATGACCACTCAACCAGATGCGGCCCCTCTCAGCTGATGCTAAACGGCGTTTAAGCAATTAAGCCAAAATGTGCAAGCTCCTTCTCTGGAAATGCGTGCATTAATAGAGGTCGACACATTCGTTCTATCATCGGAGATCTGGTTACTAGTAACGACAGTAACACAGCGTGTGCATGTTCCGAAGCAACCAATTATGAATACTCACGTACCGCCAGCTGGGGCAGTGGAGGCGTCAACTCGTGCATATCGAGAGGCAAAACCGGACACTTACTTGTGCCAGGTGCCAGCATGCGTATGCAGTCAGCACAGTGCTGGGGCCGAAAAGGTGCCTAGCCCCAGCTCTTGCTGCTGCAGGCTCGGCACGCATTTTCTTCTCTCCAAGGCGATGTGAACTTTCACCAACCAATCATGGATTGCAGAGGAAGGTTAGTTGAACTCTCTTCGCACTGTTTCAGGGTGACAGAGTCGGGCTGATTGTTGTGAATGCAATAGATATAAGCCCGCGTCCCCCGTCTGGTCGCAACAGGGCAAAAATCAGGCTGGGTTGCTCTGTGCACCTTCCCCAGCTCGTTTCGGCGACAGTCAGACATATTCATCAAGCTCTCATCCAATGGATCCGATATCAGCTGTTGGCTTCGTTAGCGCCATTGCTGGGATCGTTGACCTAATTGCGAAAGGGGTACTATCTCTCTCGGACTTTCAGTCAAGATACATAATCGTCGATCTCAAAGTTAGCCTCTTAATCGGGCAGTTGTCGACTCTTAAAACCGCTCTACAATGGTACGTTAGAGATACATTTTGGCCACAATCATGACTGGCCAGAGTTTGTTAGATACTGACTCCCGAATGGCTTAGTCGTACAACACTGGAGCAAAGAAACATGCTGAGGGCTCGAGAATCTCGCCACGTTCTCGATCTGGCCAGAGACGAGACATCATCTTTGCGATTACTTATAGACATAGATTCTGGTGATGCTGGATCGTTTAGGAGTGCTAGGACCGAAGATCTCGAGACAGTCCATGCGCAGTTCGATTTCGATTCTCAAGTGTTCAACTCGAGGGCTTACCTGGTAGCCACCAGGGCCAACATGATCGATGCCCTGACTGACTCCAGGCGACGGGGCATCTCCCACAGCACTCACATCAGCGGGGGTCCGCCACAAAATACGTCTGATTCCAAGGAAGCGAGCCAAGAGACCAGTGTCGGCATTGCGATCACCACCGCCATGGATGTCCTTAGTGAAACGGACCGTGAGTATCTTTTGGAGCCCTCCGAAGATACTAACAATGATCCACAAACACCGACAGGCTCATTAGTAAGAGCAGCAGACGCTGACTCTGAATTGCCTGACTTTATGATACATACACCGGATACTCTGGGACGTCTCACTATCCAAATGGGCCAAGCTACGAGGGTCAACAAAATTACGCCCTCTCTGGAAGGCCAAGCGCTTCCGCCCATCAATGGACTTGCGCACGATGGAATCTCGAAACCGTCGCCGCACCTCTGGCCTCTACTTCGCGCAAGACAACAGCTAGCAACAAGAGTGCGAACATGGAGCAAAGCGATGAAACCAATGGATTTCAATGTAGTGATCTTGGGTGTATCAGAGAGTGGCAAGAGTACATTGGTAAAAGCTGCGAGGGCAGGTCACGGCGACATTGACGAGCCCTGGCGTCGGCTACATATCGACACTATTTTCAGCAACACGATCATCAGTTTGAGATGGCTCACATTCATGACGCAGCCAAAGATACAGGAGGGTGGCTTTTCGCCACAACCGCGATCGCTTTATGACACATTCACCGCCGGTGCACGCTTCATTGGCGAGCTGGAGAGTGTTGACTCTCCAAGGAGGTCGCTTGAGGCCATTGCCCCAGCTGCCAAAGCCTTGTGGAATCACCCTTATGTTCACGAGATGTTCACAAGATCGGGTACGGAGCAACTACAACATGCTCAAGGGACTCCTTGGGACTTGCCATCGTATCTTCCAGATTGTGCAGAACAGTGAGTGCAGAGCGTCCGAGGTTACAACTAGCAAATGGGACCTGGCTTGCTAATCACAGTTATTTCAGCTTTTTGAATTCTATTGAGCGCATATTCAAGAGCGATTATCTTCCATCTATCGAAGATATAATGTGGGCTCACACCAGGACGACTGGATCATGGAAGTGGCAATTCCTGATCGATGGCACCAACTACCACTTCTGCGATGTCGGCGGGATGAGGCCAGAACGCAAGAAATGGGTCCAAGTCTTCCAAGACGTCAACATGATGGTCTTCACGTTGGACGTATCCTGTTATCACCAACCTTTGAATGAAGACCTGCAAACGAATCGCATGTCCGAGCAATTCACACTGTGGGAAGCGATTGCGAATTCACGTTGGTTCACAGGCGCCAGGATTGTCGTCCTGCTAACTAAAGAGGACAAGTTGACTCCGGACAGGCTGAAGAGACATCCATTTAAATCACATTTCGGTGACTACAATGGCAGCCCAGAAAGCGCCGAAGATATTATCAAATACATCGTCTGGCGCTTGGATGGTCTCGTCAGTCGACAGGCAAATACAAGGAGCGAGAGAGTGATATTTTGCCGCGCAGGAACTATTGCAGAATCAGTAAAGATTTGGAAAAGGTTGTTGTCATTGCGATGAACCTTTTCAGGGACGCAGGGGGTTAGTAGGTAGTATACCTAGGTACGGAGACGACCTCGGGAACCTGTGCAGGATTAGTCACCAGCTATTCTCCAGGTATTAACCCCTCACCTTATTCCCAGCTTCGGCTCAGAGGCCTTACACTTTCAACCTAGTCCCCTGCCACTCAGCAAAAATGTCTTCAATGAACGGATTATTCGCTGAATATCAGCAGAGGAAGGGCATACTCGAGTCGAGCACAAACCCCTTTGCCAAAGGTATCGCATGGATCGAAGGACAGCTCACGCCGCTGTCCGATGCCAGGATACCACTTCTAGACCAGGGCTTCCTACACAGCGACCTCACTTATGATGTCCCCTCTGTCTGGGACGGTCGCTTCTTCCGCCTCGACGACCACATTACCCGCCTGGAGGCCAGTTGCAGCAAGCTGCGGCTGAGACTACCGTTGCGTCGGGAGGAGGTCAAGAAGACACTCGTCGACATGGTGGTCAAGAGCGGCATCAGAGATGCGTTCGTGGAGCTTATTGTAACCCGCGGCGTCAGGGGTGTGCGGGGCCAGAAGTTGGAGGACCTCTCGAACAATCTGTACATGTTTATCATGCCCTTTATCTGGGTTATGGAGCCCGAGATGCAATACAACGGCGGCAGCGCAATCATCGCGCGGACCGTGCGAAGAGTGCCTCCTGGGGCTATTGACCCGACGGTCAAGAATTTGCAATGGGGTGACTTGACACGAGGCATGTTCGAGGCGGCGGACCGAGGTGCTACACATCCTTTCCTCACGGACGGCGATGGAAACCTCACCGAGGGTTCTGGCTTCAACATCTGTATCGTCAAGGACGGCACGATCTACACGCCTGACCGTGGTGTTCTGGAGGGTGTTACTCGCAAAAGCGTGTTCGACGCAGCCAAGGTTCATGACATTCCCGTGCGTATGGAAGTTGTTCCGGTTGAGACGGCCTACCAGTGCGACGAGATATTTATGTGCACTACGGCTGGGGGTATTATGCCAATCACGAGTCTTGACGGACAGCCTGTGAAGGGTGGCAAGGTCGGACCGATCACGAAGAATATTTGGGACACTTACTGGGCCATGCATTATGATTCCGCCTATAGCTTCGAGATTGACTACAGTGCTGTGTAATGAAGGCAGGACGGCCATGATCAGGACTCTTGATTAGCACAGAGCCCCAGTCGAGAGATGTAGCATTTAAAGAGACACAATATACTCTATTTATCCTCTTCAAAAGATTTTGGCTCTCCCAGCAAGCCATCAACCGGGGTGCGTGCCCTCCACGATTACGAGTCGGTCCTTGATCACCCAGCTGGCACCTTCCTTGACAAAAATGTCCTCCCACCGGCCCCAGTGACCCAGGCTTCCAAGGGGCGCCTGGTCGGTCACTGCAAGGAACTAAGACTTGACACGCGCCTCGGTGTCACTTGTAAATGTGGCACGCCACGACGTCAGGTGGTGACGGATGTAGGCCGCTTCTCCTCCACCCACCACGGCTGATATCTGCGAGGGCGGCACGACGATGCTCCCTTTCGGGCCGAAACGGTACCTGGCATCGGCCGTGAAGAGTGCCGCTATTTGGGTCCAGTCTGCATTCTCGCGGGCGAGGGTGCAGTATGTGTTGAGAACGGCTTGGGTCTCGGATAGGGCAGTGGTGCGCTCCATGGAGCCTGGTTGACTGAGGGCTGTCATCCTCGTGCCGTGCCAGCGGCTGTGATATAGGCTACTGCTGCTTCAAGTCCAACAGAAGAAGACGGATAGAGCCCCGTGCAATGGAGGTGACCTGTACAGAATGGCACGGAGGAAGAAGGCCCGGCTTAAGTTTTGGGAAAATTTGTTGTCCTGAAGCATCTCGTTGGTTTGCTCTCCCAACACTGACAGTTCTTGCTATGCCGGTACCCTGGGATCCCCACCAGGACCCCAAAGACCGCCAGGACGTATGAACCTATGGTAAAGCCGCTTCCGGGAACGCCATGTGCAAAAGACCACCATAGAGCCAGAGATAGACTCGTTGCAATGCCTAGGATCGAGGTCCCTATCAAAGGCGTGACACACCGTCACACGGTGAGCGTTTCGCGAGTGGCCGGGAGTCTGCTGGTATAGGCTCTCGATGTCCTGATCGTGGCTAGATCCCGAATTTGCCAGAGCGGATTGGTCATCTGGCTGCTGATTTCCGTCCCTTGGTCGCTCTGCTATTTGGTCCAAGGTGCTCGGATCAAACTGGTCCGGTTCGGCAGACAGCTTTGTAGGTGTGTCCGGGACAATTGGCTCCGCGAGCAAGATTGTCTCCCCTGACAAGATTGGTGACCATATCGAAGACCTGTTCAAGATTGACAGTGTTGCTACGGAGAAGCTCCGAGAGCGTATATCACGAGAGGTGAAAGACCAAGAGACGGCTGAGAAGCTAAAGCCATGGTACGGGACTTGGTGCAAGCGGCCGACCTTCCACGACGACTACCTGCCGACCTTCAACCACGAAAATGTCCCTCTGGTCGATACCGACGGCAAGGGCCTCGAGAGCTTGACAGAAAAGGCATCTTCTTTGATGGAGTCGAGTACGAAGTCGACTGTCTGGTGCTGTCCACCGGCTTCGTCGTCGGGGGCTCGAGCGACCTATCCGAGAAGATCGACGCGCCGCTCACAGGGCGTAACGGCGTCTCGTTCACGACAGCGTGGGAGAAGCCTGGCTCTATGACTGACTGCCTTTGGAGTGTTCTTGCCAGGCTTTCCAAACTTTGCAGCTATCTTCTATCGTGGCGGCGGATTCTCATACAACCTGTCGTCCGTCTATGACGTCTTTGCTCGCCCTCTTTGCGCGTGTTGTGGAGAAAGAAGAACAATAGGCACAAGTTGGTACTTGATGTTCCCGAGAAGGCTGTGGAACGTTGGGCCGATGAGGTGGCAAAAAGAGCCACCTGGATTAGTCCGCCCGGTGTCTGCACGCCTGGCTACTATAATGATGAGGGGGTAAACATTCAGCAAAGAGGGACTTACAAATTTAGACGAGGCTAAATCAAATTATGCTAAAGCCAGGCAAGGATTCTGGGGTTCTGGTCCTATTGATTATCAACTCACAATTGAGAGCTATATTGCACAGGAGGGTAACATACTGGAGGAGCCTCTTTGGTCTGAATCCTCCCCCCCCCCTCCCCCTCTTTTTTTTTTTCCTTCTTTTTTTTCTTCTTAATGTAATAAGACACATAGGAGGAATTAAGGCATGTATCTCTGTAAGATTACGCCCGATACAGGCAAACACAAACACAAAGGTGATGTGAGCTGGTGGTTAAGGGTTTAACCCTGTTGGTTCACGTCTTGCAGTCTCAGCCCTACTGTACAACAGCCCCATAAATGGACGACGTCAGAGTATTGTACTGTATTGCATCACTACCACCTGGTACCTGCCGCACAAGCGCCATGAATTCTTGACCTACCCACCACTACGGCTGTACGTTTTCAAATGACCAGAAGCTGACGGCTTTCCAACAACAACGCTTTAGTATAGAAGCAGAACTTGCAGCTCATATTCCAGCCCTCTGGGTGCCTATCAAGTCAGTTGCCATGTCATCCTTGAGCAGGCGCCTCCTAGGCCAGGTGAAAAGCACCCTCCAGATCGGCAATGACTATAGCGTTGTACCCGCCGGGTTGTCATGGAGGAGCAACACCTTCTTCATCGTGTCGACGGTTGCGGTCGGCCTCTTCACGGACCTGTTCCTCTACGGCCTCGTCGTCCCCATCCTCCCATACATGCTCCAGGACCGCGTGGGCCTCCCGGACGACCAGGTGCAGTCAAACGTCGACGGGCTGCTAGCTGCTTATGCCGGGGCTTCCGTGCTTTTCAGTCCAGTCGCAGGCTACATCGCGGACAAGACCTCTACCAGGCAGGCACCTTTTCTCTTGGGGCTGGTTGCACTTATGCTTGCGACGCTCTTGCTCTTTCTCGGTACCAATATGCCCGTGTTGGTCGTGGCGAGGCTGCTCCAAGGTATCAGCGGTGGTTTTGTCTGGACGATAGGTCTGGCCCTTTGCTTGGAGACAGTGGGACCTGAGAACCTTGGCAAGACGATTGGCTCGGTGGGTTTCCCTCTGAAAATGAGATAGAGGCAAGGCTCTAACCAGACGCAGATCTTTTCTTTCATCTCGGTCGGAAATCTGCTGGCGCCGCTTCTCGGGGGCGTTCTATATGAGAAGACCGGTTACGCCGGGGTCTTCGGCATCGGTCTGGCTATACTGGCTATCGACTTTATCATGCGAGTGCTCGTGATCGAGAAGAAAGTTGCGAAACGCTACGGCGCAGCAGATCCGCAGTCTGTCGAGGACCTCGAAGCTGTCCAGGATCACAACACCGATGGCCATGATTCGGGACAGGCACACAGCGGACAAGGGGAGGAGGAACCCCTCCTTGGTAAAAAGGAAAAGAACTACTTCAAATTGTCCAAGGACCAGCCTTCGATCGCACGGAAGATCACCATCCTGCCGTGTATGACGGACCCGAGGCTTCTCACCGCCCTCCTCGTCGCATTTGTCCAAGCCCTACTGCTGGGTAGCTTTGATGCCACGGTGCCTACGACTGCGAAGGAACTCTTCGGATTTAATTCGCTTAAAGGCGGACTGCTTTTCTTGCCCCTTGGAGCCTTCGACCTAGTCATCGGGCCCCTCGCCGGTTGGTTTGTCGACCGCTACGGGACGAAGCCTTGTGCAGTCATCGGCTACGGCTTCCTCGTACCCGTTCTTGTTCTACTCCGCCTGCCTCATCCGGGGGGCAAAGATCAAATATTGTTATATGGTGGCCTGCTCGCGCTCTGTGGCATCGGGCTGGCCATCATTGGTGCGCCGTCTATCGTCGAGGCAGGGTCCGTCGTACAGAAGTATTATGAGGCAAATCCCGACTTCTTCGGCGAGCAAGGACCTTACGCGCAGCTATATGGCTTGAACTCAATGATTTTTAGTCTCGGGTTGGCCGTTGGGCCGGCCCTAGCAGGAGAGCTCAAGCAGGTGCTTGGATATGGTAACATGAACGTAGTGTTGGCGTCAATTAGCTTGGCAACGTCTGTTCTATGTTTTGTATGGATCGGTGGTAAGCCTAGATTTCTCACAGATTACATGCTATAGAACTAGAGTAAATGCGCAGAAACACGGTCTGCTTTATCATTGATGTATAGAGCAGACCAATGAAGGCAATCTGGATAGAAGATAATTTAGAAATCCTAATCCGTCTCCCTTCGCCTCTTCCCTGGAGTCACTGGTCAGATTTCACCAAAGCTCCATCTACAAAAAGGCAACGGGGCGAATAAATTCGTGAAAACAGTTGCGTGTCTCAAAATCGCAAGGAGGCTGTCTCAGTCAGTCCTGTCGAAATGCTGCCATTTCCTGGGTATACATTGTCTGATTTCGGTCGAGAGCAATTGTTCTTTTCCTACTAGCATATGACGGGCGATAACCAGCAAGAAGACGCTAACCCACTCCAAGGGTTAATTCAAATCTATAAGTAGCCACCCATTCCCAGCATTCAGGCCTGTAATAATACTCGTCTGCACATATTGAGGCAGCCCAATTATACTTTTTGGCAGTCCAAACAACCACCAACCACTTAGCACACACGCACAAGAACTAAGTGAACTAATCATTCAGCTCCTTTTTGAACCTTTGTATTTGAATTTACTTATTATTTGCCCGATGGCCTCAGGGTTCGGTCCACTGGGCCCTCGGGTAAGGAAAACCCATGTCAACTCCTTCCAAGACCATGCAGGCAAGCCAGCTCTCACAGTCTTCGAGAGCTCCAGTCCTCTTCCGTTCCTCTACAGTTTCTCGATTTACTTCACCCACTCAGACGCCTCCCCGGACAACTGTCACGCCGGGGAGCTTTACCAGACGATAACGCAAGGTCCGCTATACGGCTCAAACGTCGTCGAGTTCCGTCTAGACCTGTACTTCATCCCCAGCGGCAGCCAAGAGGACTGTATGAAGCATTACCGGGCTGAGAAGAATGCTCGAGGCAGCTTCTGGACACAGGTCGATGCAGTCGGCCGGGACGAGCGGCCCAGTGATAACAACACCAAGATGCCAGGACTAGTCCCTTCTTACGTCCACGACAAAGCCAGATATCGCTACCATAGTCTCATATACATCTGTGACGAGGTAGACTGGCGGGTCGGAGATCAGATCATGAAGCGTGTCGAATTTGACCCACTGTCTCGTGAGGACTACGAAGAGTTTAGCAAGGATCCGGAAGACCCCCCGGAACCTGACGTGCTTCCAGATACGGACGTCGGGGTCGAGGCTCTGAGCGAGAGCAGCCCAGGTTATGGTAGGCAGCTACCTGCGCCTCGATTTTCAGTGGGCTCTATGGGATACTACATGTGGGATAGAGTTCCACAGCAGAACTTTGGACAGGATGCTTGGCAGGAGGCTCGGAACCGGGGCTGGACTGCGTGGTAATCATCGTCACAGATTAAGGCGGCACAGCGTGTTATGCTGTGAATGAGCAAATAGACTGCCACACGGGAGATGACGACAGAATAAGTCATTCCGTGTCTGTATCCGGCAGCTGTGGCCACACACAGTCTCATTCTGGACTTGTTATCGTCAATGGAGATACCTAGGTATTACAAGGCATTTCAAGGCTAATTTGATATGGGATCATATACTTCTCTTGCCTGGAGCATTTGACATCTGCAATTCATCCTGGTCTCATTCTTACCTTGAGGAGTCCAGATCAGCAATTGCGAGCGCCCGCATACAATTAGGTACACCATCGCCTTCACTTAAGAAATTCTGCCACTTTATCTTCACACCAGTCATAAACCTCACTCGCCCGCCCTGTTCCTCCCTCCTCACGTCCGCGCAATGCCGCAAGGAGATCTCCTCGCTGCCCTGGATGCCACCTACCATCACACATTGCATACCGCCCCGCAGCAGCATCCTCAAGCGTGACCTCATCGGAAAAGCCCATCCACAGCCAGGTGTCCGCCCCGTGGGGTGACGCGTTCCGTAGCAGGGGCCAGACAAGGTAGTAGAGCCAACTCGGGACATGATCCCACATGCCCGTGACGTAGTTGCCCGGGTTGCCGGCAATGTGCAGGACACCGCCGCTGCTGGGCTGCCGGCGCGCAAACTCGGACGCCAGGAAGTAGCACGCCGCCTTGGTCGAGCTGTAGAGCTCGTTCTGGCCGATGTTCAAGTCCTTGGGCGACCCCGTGTGCTCTAGGAATTCCTTGCGCACGCCGTCCTTTGGGCTTCCGTTCTCGACGAGGAGAGACCCTGGCCAGGTTACCCTCACGCTGCCTGGTGGTGCCTGTTTTGCGGTTCTGGAGAGGATTGGCGAAAGAAGCCTGGTCAAGAGAAAAGAGCCGAGGACGTTCGTCGTAAAGTGGTACTCATGGCCCTGTTTTCCAGGCGGAGCATCTTTCCGAGCTCCTGTGCCTGCATTGTTGAACCTTTCACAAAGTCAGTACTTCACGATAAAGAAGTTCAGATGACTGGGGACATTGACTGACAGGATATCCAAACGCCCGTTCGGGCCCTCTCGGTTCAGGAAGTCCTGAGCGGCGGCCTTGACGGTCTCGAAGTCCATCAAGTCCATGGGGATGAATTCCAGACTTCCCCTCTGCTTTCCAGCATCTTCGGCCTCGTAGTGTGCTTTGATCTTGGCAATGGCGCTGTCTGTCCGCTCTTTGGAACGGGTAAGAATGTAAACCTTGCCGCCGGCGCCGTACAGCTGGCGTGACAGCTCATATCCTAGTCCATTTGATCCACCAGTCACGATGAAGACCTTTCCGGCCTGGTTTGGCAAGTTGGCCTCGGTGAGCGGTCCGGCAGGCGGGAAGTGCTGCGTCCAAAGTGTACCAAAGGAGACGGACATGTCGGTCTGATGAACGGATAAGCAATTAAGAGAGGTTGGGGACTGTGTCGTGGGAGCAAGTCTCGCGCCTCCTGTCTCGGATTGGTGAAATGATTCAAGCTGGTTTGCCAGATTTGTGAAAGGCCGGGTTGCATTCCTTCCGAAGCACGACGCCACGATCATGCTTTGGCCTAGGAAGCTGGCGTTGGGGCTAGTGAGACACTGCATCCGCCCTGCCGCCATGCTTACTGGGTCCACTTCACCTGCTGCAACGGCCCTGTAACGGCGACATACCGGGGTAGCAGGCCCAGAGGCCAAGAACTGATCTTATTGTGCGCCGTTCATCCAATGTTACCATTAGGGTTTTACGCTACGATTGAAGTACTTCATATTGGATTTATATGTGTACACTGCTTTTTCGATGCATGGTCTCGAAATGCGAGGAACGACGTGGTGCCTCGACCGAGATCAAGACCGGGAGGATTTCGTTGGAAGATTTAGTGTCAGCCCGGGCGACAGGGTGACTTGTAAAGTACGATCGCTCATACTAAATGCTATCCTGGGATATAGCAGACAAAGATGAGCACTAACTGCCTACTTGCCTCCCAATCGATTCGACCGTCACTGGAGGGCCACACTTTTGTTCGTCCAGAGGATAGCTTGGAAAAGGCTCGCTTCACTTCATTAAAACAGGCGCATGTTATCCTCCCACTTGAACTTGACGACATACCACCCCCGAAGCCTTACAACCACGATTCTTGCTATATTCAAAGAGATTCAGAAGTCAGCTACTCGCTTCATAAGCCAGTCATGTCAACTACTTAATCACGCAGAACTGATTCGCCGGAACACATGCAGGTTGAGCTGCAGAGTACTTTCGCTGCGCAGAGTCGAAATTCTTGCCTCCGAAAGTCACAGGCTTATGGCCATCAAATCGATGCAAAGAGGGAGCACAGATCAATTATTGCACCTAGATTGTTCTTCACTCCCAGACTTTCTCATCCCTCAACGCAAGTACCTAATCCAGAGTGTCTCGCCCGAGATAACTATGAGGCGTGGGTATGGAAGACCTTTCCGATGATGGTCCACTTGTTGTCCAGCTTGATCAGCGTGTGGAAGTCGGTGTAAGTGAATCCGCCGGCATCCTTCTCCATCTCGACCTTAACCGCGGCTGTTGTCGGGGTGATCCCAAGCACATCCAGGCGCACCTTGATCTCTGGCGCCTTGCCGAACGAGTCGACATAGCCAAACAAGTTGTCGATTGGCCCACCGAGGAGGTTCTTGTCTGCTGTGAACCCATACATGGTCGCGTCCTTGTGGAAGGCCTTGCGTAGGATGTCGTTGTCGCCGGCGGCGAGGCCGTCGACATAAGTCTGCACCGTCTTTACCACGGCATCGTACTCTGACGTAGGGACTCGGGACATTGTGATGGAGAGTAAATAGGTTCAATAAAAAGTCTGGGGTATGTGTGTTGGCCTTGGTGTTGGGATGAAGAATAAGTCAAGTTGAAAATCATATTGGACTCACTAGCAGAAGGACATATATATGTGGCCAAACGAAGTACTTTGTTTCGACTATGTTTGATCGTACAGCCCCTGTGTATTGACTGGTAACACGGTTTGCTTTCAATGAGAGCGTTGCAGTGGGTCGATTGTGGGGTGGAAAGACAGCTTGGGCCCTCCGCCGCGTCGACCTCACACTTTGCATCTTGGCTTTTGCATGGCGGGGTTTGACCTGAAACCTTGACGCGTTGCGCCCAGCCAAGCCCTTTGCTCGCCACGTCGAGAGCTCGGGTGCGCAGTCTGGGATGTGTAAACAGAAGACTGGTCAAGATTGAATGTTTTTGGCTTTCCCAGCTGTTTCGTGATTGATAATATGTTGTTTATTGTCTTCCCAGCCTTTCTCTCTTCATTGGTGGCTCACCATGAGATACCAAGGCTTATATCGCCATGGAAATCTGGATCATCTGGACAGTATACACTCGTATCAGTTGGGTTAGCCTCAGCCTCCCGATGATTGTGTACAGAGAATATCATCCTGTATCGTTGAAGCCTGAAAGATGCTCGGTTCGTTGTTTCTCAATGTTCCAAACACGTAGCGTACGTAACCCCCTTTGAAGACAATTGATGAGGTCTGGAAACATTTTCATACTAGGCCTTGCTTGATTTGCCTCTAGTGGTAGTTAATGTCTCCTCATTCTGCCCGATGACATCTTTGGCGTGGTAGACTGGTGTGCCGGCCAGCATTGTCATCCTCGGTCAAACAATCAGAACCTCCGTCCCGGGAGAGCTGCTTCTCCAGATCGGAGGCTGGTGTCACCGTGGAGGGTAAGTGCAAATCGGAGTTTGGGTATGGTTCATTCTCACGGTGGCAGTAAGTGATGGAATAGTGGGTATACGAATCGGGAAGTTTTGAGTGACTCAGAATCCAGATCGTTGGTTCAAACCCACTTGCTTAACCCTACACAGACACTAAGATCACATATCACAATCCACCAGAGATCACTTATCTGAATCCTTCCAATATTGCCCGCCGCACAGCAGAAGCTCCGGCTACGGACAATAAAACCGGGGGCTTCCCGCCAAATTCTCAAATTCCAACACCCCTGATTGTCTCTCCCATCCAGCCTCTCAGCTCCACCATCTTGAACTCAGCAAGTTGAACGTGCCATCGCGACACGCACAACAACCAAGCCATGTCCGGAGTCTTCGCATTTATTCGAGCCTTGAACCAGAAAATTAGGTCAAACAAGGTCTCGGATTATTTCTGTTCTACACGTATGTTGAATGTTTAGTTCTCATTGAACAATTGAGCAGGTTGAATAGTGTTTTCTGGCTTGACTGGACTGTTGAACTATACTTACAAGATACAGACTTCTGGGGCCCAGCCTCAAATTTTGGAATCCCAATCGCGGCAATTCTTGATACCTACAAGAGTCCAGACTTGTAAGATGAATCCCGGAATGCTGGACTGAACAACCCTGGCAACAAAGTCCATCACCAGTTGAAAGAAGCCTGCGGCTCAAACGTGAGGCTGATGCATTGATTTAGGATTTCTGGCCCTATGACAGGCGCTCTCACCACATATGCCTTCACTTTCATGCGCTACTCCCTCGCCGTCACCCCCAAGAATTATCTGCTCTTTGCATGCCACTTCCTGAATGCGGGAGCCCAGCTGACTCAGAGCTATCGATGGACGCAATATCACTACGGCGAGGACAGCAAGGAGATAAGAAGGAAAGTCTGGGAACCACCAGTTAATAGTATCGCTGCTGAAAGTTGAGGTCATAGGAAAGAGGTGATGTGTGTAGGGAAACTTGTGTTCATGGGAGGGTGCGATGTGAACATTATTAGAAAAGAACAGGGAAGAGGCATTTGGTTACAGATCAATTTGAAGTGTTACTGCTATGGCACAGGAATTCATTACAAGCAAGCATGGAATCCAAAGTCAGTGACACACGATTCTGCAACACAGAGCCCGGAGCAAGGTTAGAAGGCACAGTGTTCATGGGAAGGATATTACAACGAAGTTTGCACAGAAAGTTCTCCATATCTCTAAAGTCTAAAAGTCTGGGAAATATGTCCTCTGCTGATCACTTCTTTCCGAGCAAGTGCGCCTGCTGGCAACTCAACTCAAGACTGGCTCTGTGACCAGCTATAAAAATGTCGTATTTCCGAGAGCGGCTTGAGATGTCGAAATATATATGCTACACGAATTTTGAGCCTTACGAGCTGCTCCATAGCTTTTTCCCCGGTGGCGATGAGCTCTTCCATGTGCAGCGGGGTTCCCTGCGGCTTGCCAATATATCGTGGCTCCTCGATCACCAAGTTGACCCAAAAGCCGCTCTTCTGACAATGACCAATACTTCTACGGCGGTTAAGGCGGTGTGAATCGTGGGCGGATACAAGGATGGGTCATGTCATTTGCAGCAGCGTGTCGTGGATTGCTTGGTCACGACCATTCCTGACACCTCGATGAGTTTCAAGATACAGGTCCACATGCGGACAGTCTCGTCAGCATTACTGCTGCACGGAATTTATTCCTCACCAGTTTAAGTCACTCAGATATCATCTTGGAGGCACGACTTAGAAGCCATGTTCTTCATGTACCCGACTATTACTCTGGACCTGTAACGAATTACAAGAAGTGATATCAATAAAGTCGTCGTCACAAAACACATCCAAAGAAATCCATCCATAACAGGCGGTGTATACACAGTGGCAACAAATTCATAGCTTGCACAAGGACTTAGAATTCTTCATCTTCTAACAAGCAAAGCTTCTCGTCTCTCCAAGAGCCCAGGTGATCCACAATTCGGCTCCAGTAACATTTCAAGTGAAGGGGCCCAGTCGATTTGCTACCGTTTGAAAATGTACTTGCTGTTCCGGGGTGTTGTGAGTACAAATAGAGCACTTGACGCAAGCGACCGTCATAAACACGAAGTCGTCATCAGAAACGAAACACCACACATGAACATGATACTAGCATGGATATGTGGCCAAGCATGATCGTCGTACTTCGGCGTTTACTCGTTGGCGGCGGTGGATGTACGCAATTGGCTTACCCAGGCCAGGGTACCGGTTTCTGTCATAATTCGAGCCCCCTTTCTGACACCTGGACCCAGCGTTACTGCCCTTGCCGCGGCAAACGTTCCCAGGGTTCTTGGAGAACCTACGAGGGCATGATTAGGGATTACTTGCGGGGCGGGGCAACTGGGATTGTGTGACTTTGCCGTGTTCAAGTCCGGTCCAGGTGCAGTGGAAACATGCAGGGGCGGAAGGAGAGTGCGCATATCTCTTCCAAGTCTGCAAGAGTCAATGAAGGAATCGGTACCTAGGTAGGGGTTGTTGACCGAATAGAGAAGGCACGTCCGCAACAAGCCAGCCTTAACCCACCGACTTGGACCTCTGTTTTAATTTTTTATTTTTGTTATAGAAAAAAAATGTCTCGGTTCCGTCGGTGTCTGTGAACGGTCGGTCTACTTGAAGTGTGGTGATCGAGAGGGTAGGTCAGGAGGAAGGTGAGATTGTGTCCGACAGTGGGGCGGTGACTCTTGCTCGGGCAAATCTTCCGCAGCGTCGGGCAGGCGTCAAGGATGTCTTGCTGCTCCACAGCCCCTCCCCCCACACACCCAACCCAGCGGAAACGACACACTCGCTGCCAGATCACATTCAGCAGCCGCCCGACGTTTGTCCAACAGAGGGCATAATAAACAATTGCATTGCTTGATCTCGAACAGCCCAGCCCAGCCCTCCACACCTTGTCAGTCTCAGATCTCCGCAGTCCCCGCTGCGTGGCCGGGCAGGTGGCCGTCGACTTCCTGCAGCAAAGAGCGGTCACGGCCGCTCACGATCGCGGTCGGGATCATCGTGCAACCCCGTTTGCGATGCTTTTTCCTGGTGGCACCTGGGCCCTGGATCGCATGTCTTTGGATTCTCGAGAGAACAATCGGCCCCCAACCCGCGTCTATGGCGACATGCTCCTTCGGGTGTCTTTGTGCATGCAGTGCGGCACGGCATGGCATGGCATGGTCAGCCAATTTATCTAGACGATGAGGCTGACGTACGAAAGGACTTTGGTACCTGCAACGCAGACAGGGGATGAACGCCTGTCTCACTGCATCCGCTATTTCCGGCGACCTGCGTTGGGTGACAATGGCAACGCATCCTAAGCGCCCACGTTGGCGCGCTGCAGGCGCTGCGGCCCACCATTGGACGGCCTCGATGCGGTGCTCCCTCCCAATGAGGTCTAAATTGGATCTATCTGACTTGGCGCGCGCCAGCCAGTCGTTCGTCGTGTCTTCAATGGACCATCCTCCTGCACGCCCTGATTGGCCTGCGACGAACCACTGCAACCCTCCCGCGTCTTGATGTCGTCGTGGGCAGCTGGGAGCACCCCATCACTCCCCCCTCTCCATGCGAGCGTCCGCCCACAAGTGACGGGTTTTGCGGGCCATGCTGCTCGAGTTTGCATGAGCCTGCACGCCATGCTGGCCATGCTGGCCATGCTGGCCATGCTGGGTCGCAGCCGACCAGGGGAACACGCGCGAGCACTGCCCAAGCAGGTGAAGTCACACCTCCATCGCCGTGCTGGCCCAGCTTGCCCAGAGTTTGCTGTCCTGTGCTGCACGCCATTAGCCGCTCAATGGCATACTGTGGGGCTTCTGTGCGAGAATCATCGTGCCCGGCGCCTGCCAGACGGGACAAGGTCACCGTTCTGATAAAACTGATTCCATCACCCCAGTCCTCCACGGACGGCCTCCTCCTCTCCCATTTCCTTTCTACACGACAACTCAACCGAGTTTGCGAGATTTGAGAGCTTCGCTGTGCGAGCCATCCTATCGTTAGCCTTTTATTTTCATCTCCTAGTCCTGTTTTTCTCCCACTACGGCGCCGAGCGTCGTATTGCAGTCTCGATCCTCCGGAGGATAGGGTTCTTTTTATATCCTATGATGACCGCATTTTGTACTACTGCAACTGCAACTTAACATTTCCTATAATGGCAGAACTGGTCATTCTCCCGCAAAATGCTGACCACGAGCTCACTCCGCAGGGTCGGAGGCGGCCCCGTGCTCTTAATACAATAATCGAGGAGGAGAACGAGGACCACGCGTCGCCCAACCGGTCACCATTCATGAGGAGGAAGATTGCCAGGGAAAAGGCAGCAGACCAGGAAAGGCTTCAGGCATGGTTGGTTCCCCTCGATGCGATATCCAGCGAAGACCTACCCACACCCAGGGCCTTCCCTACCCCAAGGGGCTTCCACTTCATGACCGCACCGACACTGCCATCCTCACCTTCGTCGGCCTCGGCCTCTGGTGAGGAGGGCAGCTCACAGAGCTCATCGTCTCGAACCAATTCTTGGAACAGGCACAGTGCCACGACCGATGTGACCGAATTTGACGATCTGTACGGGGTATCTGACGAGAGCGAACCCGAGATCGAGTCGATGAGAGCGCCAAAGAATAGGAAGTCAAAGGGTCCTATGCTACCCCTGAAGGCACCCTCCAACGAGGCCAGAAAAGCACTGCCACAACTAGTGATTCCGGGTGGACACCAGCTGAACACCGTCAAGTGGTCGCCAAAGCATCAAGAGTTGAAGAAGACGCTGGCATCGCCGATCCCCCCGACACCTCCTTCCGCTGTTGCCATGTCTCCAGCCATGCTGTCCTACATGCAGGCTCAGCAAGCTCAACCCATACCGACCATCTCGGCACCACCATCGCTCGACGGCTCCCTAGATGGCAGTCTCACGTCCGAACAGCTGGCGACCATGTCGGCGCCTCCTACTCCAGTTATGGGGAACGAGGATCCCGAGGATAATGGGGACTGGACCGGAATTCACCTTCAACCTGGTGCCTTGGCCACTCTACAGGCTTTGTCTGGCCCCGAGGCAGATGAGGAAGACCAGCCGCAACACGAACAAACGATCGACATGTCCAGGGAGCCAATGGTGGAGTCAAGACCAGCACCACCTCGTCTCATCACCAGGAACCTGCCGAGGGCAACGATCATGCTCTCACCAGCTCAACAGAGGTCTCTGACTGGTCTGACCAAGCTGGACATACCTTCACCAGGGGGTTTCTTCTCCGGCCTCTCCCCACGCACCCGAACGACATGGCACCTCGAAACCCCACTAGCAGACGATGTTGCACCCCCGACGTCTACAACAGCTGAGCAATTCTACAGGGTTCCGTGGAACATGGCCGCCGCGCCTGTGATGCCGCCTCCACCAAGACTGGACCAAATTGACCGACCGCTCCGTATCACCAGCGGCAACTTGTCGACTTCGCCCGTCGAGCAGGTCGTAGAGATGCCAGAGGCGGCTGAGGAGGAGATACAGACAGCAAAGCGAGTCCAACAGGAGCCCGTCACTGCGAGGAGAATCCCCCCCTCGCAACTGCCATCCTTTCCCGAGGTCGACGAGGACGTTCAATCACCAAGATCACCCAAGGAAGAAGACCACGTAAAAGAGATCGTGGTCGACTACGACCCAAACTACGCCCGAAAGCAGCAAGAAATCTCTGCGTCACACCTCAACCGTACCGAAGTTTGGCTCCGGGCGCAATTCGCGTATCTGAGAGGCGTGGGTTTTGAGTCCACGGAAGCGGAAGCAGAGACGGAGCCAGAGAAGGCAGCAGTCAAAACAGAGAAGTCACAAGAATCATCAGAGGACTCAGACAAGTTCCCAACAACTCCGCCCAAGGGATCCGTGTTGAAGACAGCAATCTCAGCAGCCTCGCCAGCAGCCAAGAAATCGGTCCGCTTCTCCAACCGACTCACATTCGCACCCGCCGAGGGCGATATACCAAGAAACCTGCCCTCCAAGCTCCTGCGACAAGAGTCGGCCTTTTACCGGGCTTTCCAGCTCATGACTGTGCGCTCCACTCGCGCCGACGTTTTCGTACACCGTATCCCTCGTTTCGAGGCCCTGCAGGCTGCGCGCATCTCGCTTCGCGAGCAGCACCGCGACCGTCTCCTGGGCAAGTACCAGCTCTCGGTGGTCCCCCAGTCTGCAAAGAAGCGAATGAGTGCCAACGTCGCCCGCGGTGATGACGAGGTGTTCGAGGATCCGGAGAAGATGCGCCTCGACAAGGAGGCCGAGGCTCTGAAGCAGATGGCCAACGCCAACTGGCACGTCGCCGCCACCAAGATGCTCAACGGCGGCAGGCTGGTGTGCGCCCCGGTGCACAAGCGGCTGGCGAGGCTCTCGCTCGCGCCCAGCAAAGGCCGCGGGGCGCCCCGCAACCGCCTCCGCATCCTCGACCTGGGCGGCCAGGCGGCGTGCGACTGGGCGTGGCACGCGGCGCTGCAGTACCCGAACGCCAAGGTCTACACCGTCACCACGAAGGCCATCCGCCAGCTGTCCAACTCCAACATCCGCGGGCCGCCTAACCACAGGCAGGTCGCCGTCAACAACCTGGGCAGGCTGCCCTTCGCCGACGACCAGTTCGACGTCGTCTCGGCCCGGGAGCTGCACAACATCCTCCGCTCGTCGGACGTCCCGGACGCCGACGACGAGTGGGACCGCTGCCTCCGCGAGGTCAAGCGCGTCCTCAAGCCCGGCGGCTACGTCGACTTCAGCGTCATGGACTCGGACATCGTCAACGCCGGGCCCCTGGGCCTCGCCAAGAGCGTCGAGTTCGGCTTCACGCTCAAGACGCTGGGCTACGACCCTGCGCCGACGAGGTTCTTCCTCCAGCGCCTGTCGCGCGCCGGGTTCGAGGACGTCCGCCGCGGGTGGACCGTCCTGCCCCTCGGGCCCAAGCCCGCCGTGAGGCCCGGCCCCATCCGTTACGGACCGAACGGCCCGGAGCCCTCGCCCCCGGCCGGCGGCAAGACCCTGTGCCTGGACGCCTTGGCCCCCGGGAGCCTCCCCGGGAGCACGGACGCCGCGGCCTCCGTCGCGGGTGTCGCGGGGACGTGGAGCTGGGAGCGCTGGATCCTGCGGTGCGAGATGGAGAAGGCGGCAGGCGAGGCGCACAGCGGCTTCCAGCTCGCCGACACGGTGACGACGGACGGCGGGGCCATGAGGGAGGCGGGCAAGAGCCTCGAGGGCGTGCACGCGGTCGTCGAGGAGGGCAGGGCCTGCGGGGCCGGCCTGAGGATGCTCAAGGGGTACGCGAGGAAGCCCGAGAGGTCTGTCACGCAGGAGGTCTTGGACGCGCTCGAGATCCTCGACGTGACGGACTACTGATGGCTGGGCCACTAATCTGTTGGCCTCTAATCCTTCGATATTTCTCACATTTTCCCCCTTTTCTTCCCCAATAGGGGTTTTTCTTGCCATTTTCATAGCGTGTGGGATGGGATGATCTGTACGATGGATGTTGAATGATAATGGCATGGGCACATGAGACTTTTTCTAAAAACCTCAACATTGTCTTGTAGACATTTCTTTTGTGTCTTCCAACGAGGACTCTATAGGTCCTGGTTTGCTGTACTATATACATCATCGGTTACAGAGGAGAACAGGTAGATACATATATACGCTATGGGTGGAGACCACACTGCACTTTTGACTCGTCGTGCTCTCTTGCTCGCCTTGAAACCATCCTCCTTACGGCTGTCAGGCGGCCCAGCTGGACCATCAAGGGGACGTCCACCTTACTTTGTAGGTGTTGAAATCACTCACATTCTCCGCCCACGCGACACGCAGGGGGCAAGACGCCGCAGCTGGTCCAAATCGACAATGTCAAGAGGCTGTCATTTTGACTATTTGTGATCTCTATCGATCCATTGCCGAAAGCAACGTATTCATTATAAGCCCTATCTTCTTGGGCACGTCATGGTATCAAGCTATCAATCGTATCACGGGCTTTCCGGGCCTTTCGCGACCCCCCTTCTTCCCCCATTTCTAGTCCAGGACTATCGCGGCCCCCTGCGAGCCAGCAGCGGGTGGCGCTGCCCCCCCTCCGACGGCCAGAGCCTTCAAGGCATCGCTCACCTTGGCCAACAGATCCTCGACGCCTGTGCCAGCGCACTGGGCAACAGCAGACTTGCCGTGGCCAAGCCAGCCATCGCCACTCGAGTCGAAGACTGGCTGCAGGGCTGTGTCAAACTCGTCGTTGTCCTTCCTGGGGGGCTCGCCGGAACGCTGGACCCGCTCCAGGCTCCACCACAGCTGTCCGCGGCGCTGCCTGCACCTGACGCTGAGGCATAGGCGGCGTGCGGGCTTGTTCGCCTGCGTGGGCAGGTCCAAATGGATGTTGAACCAGTCGATGGAGCGAGGCACAATCTGGAGCTCGCCCTGGTTGCCCGAGGCAATATCGACCCACGAATCCTCCATCGCGTCGAGGCCTCGCTGCAGGCTCAGAGACGTCTGCAACCAGAACGGGAGCTGCTCAAATCCAACAGGCGAGTTCACGAGTCTATCGAGCATGTCCCGAATTCTGATGTGTGGGTTGCCCTTCTCCAGGGTGACACTGACTTTCTCGCTCTTCGCAAGGTCCAGCACGACCCTCCATGGAGTTGAGGTCTGCCCATCCGCAGGCGGCTGATCTGTGCTTGGGGGCCCGTAGGTGAACACGACTTTGCGAAGTGTGACGCTCTCGCACTTCACTGTGCCTGCGCGGCTGTTGATGGCAGCCACAAACTCCACTAACCTGTCGAGGGCCTTGAGACGCGTAGCAAGCGCATCTACAAATGACTTTCCGATCTCGGTCCGCAAATGTAGCCTGAATGAGCCGGTACGGGCGTGATAATAGACGTCATGATCGACGTGGCCCTTGAGAAGTGAAAATCTGGATTTGTCTTTGACATCCACCCTGACGTCGGCAGAGACCGTGAAATATCTGCTGGAGGCAGATGCAGGGTTTCGAACGCCTCGGAAGATGATCTTAACGTACTCTCCCGCCCACGAGTCCCTCGTACGCTGGACCTTGCGGTCGCCACCCTGAGGTGGGAGAATGGACGCGAATCTGACATTTAACGCTGGCATCCTGATTCGAGAGGATAGGTAAGGATTGATGTCGACCGTGGGTGCATATTGAATTCTGCTCTTTCCCAGAGTCGTTATGTCACTGATGTGAGCAATCATGCCCGTGGTAAGCGTGGTGAGATCGGTGAAGAACGGGACAGAGAATTTGGGATTCGTGGATGTAATCGGAACAAGGTTGAAGTATTTGACCCGAGCAGTCGATTTCTCGAACATCACGTTGTTCCTAGGGATGAATTGGTTACCCCGAGGTTTTGGCGAATCCACCGTGGGGTTGTTGGGCGCATCGCTAGAAGTTGTCAGCACACGGTTCTTTGGCACGGTCAGCACGTGAACTTACACTTCTACCAGCCACCACGTGTCGCCGGCCAAGCTCAGACAGACAACAAGAAACCAAGTAGGAGCCCAGCCTTCCCGCCTGAGCCACAGCATGTTGTGCGGCTCTCGGGAAGCGTGCAAGCGCTTGACCTCTTCTGAGCTGACCGGCCGTCGGGACATCCGCCAGCCCTGGCCTTCACCCAGTCGGATGAGTTCACCAAACGCGCTCTGCCACCTGATGCTTTCTATTTGCATAACACCGTCCTCTACGAGATTTCGAGATCTCTGGTTGAGGAAGGCTTCGCCCTTGTAGATATATGACTGCGCAGCGGGCTGCATGGTGAACATTCCTGTAGTTGGGTTGATTCGTACTGTCAATGACTGCGCGTGGGTCAACTGTACTATCAAAGCCGATTCCGATGGGTCCTCGCTATCGATGTTCAGCGATATCGATGCTTGCCGTTTCTCAAAGCGTGGCTTGGAAAGAAGCCTGTCATAGATCGATGACAGAATGTTCCCAACATGTTTCGCGACGATCTTCTTGACGAGAGTTTCTGCAGATATATCCTGGTCATCGATTGCGACGTCCACGTCACGAACCTCTTTCCCGTCCTGAAACCAGCGTAACTCGAGATGACTTGTGGGATTCGTTTTTGGTGGCAAGTTGGGCTGCGTCGTCCTCCCGCTATTGACACCCACAATGATCCAACTCCTCGGGCCAGAATTGGAGTTGGTAGTGGGGAGGCGGTTCGTCCAGTACTGTACTGAGAGGGCCCGGTTCAGTCGTTCGACCTTCATGTTCTCAATCCAACGGCCACGGCTGAGCTGCACAGCCTGTCTTCGCAGCTCGTTGATCTTATGTGTGAGGGTGAGCTCGTGGAGAAGTTCATAACAGCCCCGTAGGCCATCACTGGCAAGTGCCTCGTTCACCCTCATCTCCAAAAACACCCTCAATGCCTCGGACAATTCTTGAGGCGCAGGCGAGAATGTGAATCGGAAATCGATGAACCAGAATTGCTTGTCAAAGTCCTCATCCGCAATTGTGAGATCAACCTCAAACTCCCCGTCGACTCTGAACGTGACACGGCCTGAGTCGATGGTGTAATCTCTGAATTGAGGGGGAATCTTGTCATGGTCCTCGAGGTTCAGCCGGACGGACAACAGTGTGTTGAGCTCGTTGATCCATTTTATCTGCTCGGCCGTAGTCAAGGGAGGGGGTTCGATATAACCAAACTGTGAATGATTAGCGAGGCCAGCATTGTGTCGGGAGTGAAGTCATAGTACCTCAGGAAACCAAGGCGCCTGACCTGTAGACAGAACTTGAAGCGCCGTTTTGAGATCAGGATCTGGTAATCGCGCCTGGTAGAGACCCCTCTTGATATGACCCATGAAGTCCAAGCCTTGGTCGTATTTCGCCAACTGCTCGTTGATGTGAACGTTGAGGTCGATCAGCTTGCTAACCTGCCCGGCCTTCCTACTCCATTCTGAAATCACCAGAGCCTTGACCCATTTGCCGTGCATGTCTTGTATGAAATGCAGCAAGTTTGCCTTCTTGTTTTGATTCTCTTCCGAGTTATCTTCCGCCGTGCCTCCGTTGCCATTCAGAGACCCCTGCGGTATGGGTATCTTGGCAAGTTCCTCGACCTTCGTCTGGAGGTCATTATGCGATTTCTGCGCCAGTCGCTGCAACAAGAACGGAATGCCGATGAAGTTCTGCGTGATGTGCGCGATCTCGGGGGGCAGGTTGTCCATCTTGGAGGCTTGATCCGGTGCGTTCAAGGCTGCTTGCTTTGGCGCATCCACTTCCACTGGAGTGTCGTATCCATTCGTCATCGGTGTTGCGCCTCCCTTCGCCTTGTTTGGAGAGGGCTCGCGCTTCACCATCCCCGCGCCATTGATCCCATTCATCTTCGAATCTCTGTCATGGTCGGTGCGCGCCCCATTCTGCGTCCCGATCTCCATCTTGACAGCCTCCTTCCCAAGGGCGAGATTCTCATTCGTGAGATCTCACCCTGCCGTTTGCTAAGCCCCTATCTCGTGGCTAGTTGAGGTCGTGTCGGGCAGTCGCGATGAAGAGGCCTGTGAGAGGTTGACAACGCCGGTCGCGGCGATGCGAAATGGCACCCGGCCGTCGAAGCAGAGACGCAGAAGGGTCGCAAGGCACAGGCGCAGGACAGAATCTCCGCCTTGCAGAGTCTGGCAAGAGGGAATCCCCAGGTGGACCACACTTTCAGGCCCCCATTCGTTTGGTGCTCTCGTGAGGCTCTCGCGGGGACGGTGGCGATCGGGCGCGGGTGTGGGAGCGAGGGTGGAAGCCGGCGCGGGTGAGGCAGGTCGCGCCTTCCTTCAGTTAGTTGGGCGGTTCGATTGACGCAGCGACGGGTTCTCGCGAGACCTGCAGGAGGGGCAAAGAAGAGCCACGAAGAAAAGGAGGCAGCTTCTGGCCCACAGTGGATGTCTTGAATCGAAACACGGGATTGCGACAAGGTTTGGTAGCCACGGGTCATAGACAAAGAGGTACCTGGTCTATGGTATCGTGGTGATGAAAGCTGAGCGCAGAACCGAGGAACTGGACTGGTAAGGCGCCCGGCTCCCCAGCCGCCAGCAGACTAGCACCGTACCTTACTTGCCTGAAGAAAAGTGGGTCCCACGTGACAGCGAGCCGTCTCCCGCCCCGCAAGGTACTGGTACTTTGGCCCTGCATGCGACCTTGCCCGCAAGCAGGTAACCGGGACAACAGACGGTCAGCCCAACTCACTTGAGGTTCGGTCTATTGTGGTGATACTGCTGTTATTGTCCAAAACCTGGGATTCTTATTCATGACATTTTATCTCCGACTTGAATACGTATTTGGGAAAATTGGAGGGAGACAAGTCAATTGGGAGAGCCTTTTAACTATTCACCTCTACAACTGAGACCCCAGGTAACAGTTTTGACACCATGTATTCTCGTCATCTACGGAACGCCCTTGTACTCTGTTATTGTCCAGTCCTAATGCGCCGGAAGACCTCGTGATATTACTCTCTAGCTATATTGGCTGTCAGTACACATGTCTCCCATCGTCACCCATCCAGAAAGATAAGACTCAACTCGTGAGGCAGAATGGTTAAAATCAGACACTTACAACTTGTTGGTGGGCTGCACGGCCGATGTCGTAGGCCATTGGTAACCAGCAGCATCACTGAACCTATAGCCATATGAAGCGGTGAAGTCATCGAGGACACCCGGCCCACGAGAGCCTACCGGCAGAATTAGTTACCCATCTCAGGATCAAGTGCGAGCCGGATATTGCCTTACCGTAGGGGTATTCCATGGGAATGATCTCCTTGTTGTCGTCGAGGTAGTGCAGCAGAGGCGTGAAGATCCTCCAACTGGCATCCAGCTCGTCATCACGGACAAAGTTGGAGTGGTCGCCCTTCAGGCAGTCAAGAATCAGCGACTCGTATGCCTCGGGAATCTTGAGGTCAGAGAATCGTCGGCGGTAGGTCAGATCCAGCTCTGTCACCACGGTCTGCATGCTGAGACCAGGCAGCTTCGAGTTCATCTTGATGTAGACACTCTCGTTGGGCTGAATCCGCATGACCAGCTCGTTCCTGGGAATGTCCTTAAAAATTCCGGAGGTGACGTCCTTGAACTGAACCCGGATCTCCGTCTTCTGCTCGTTCAATGCCTTTCCAGCCTTCATAATGAAGGGTACGCCGTCCCATCGCTCGTTCTTGATATACGCAACCAGTGCACAGAAGGTGGGGCACCGGGAATCCTTGGGAACGGTATCGTCCTCCTTGTACGAGGGCTTGCTGCCGTCAAGAGACTTGCCATACTGTCCAATGATAACGTTCTTGGGCTCGATAGCGGGAATGGCTCGGAGGACTCGCACCTTCTCGTCTCGGATGTCCTCCGAGGAGAAGGAGATGGGGCGCTCCATAGCCAGGAGAGTCAGAACCTGCAGAAGGTGATTCTGCATTACGTCACGGACAATACCGAACTCGTCAAAGTAACCGCCCCGGCCTTCCGTGCCAAAGGGCTCTTTGAACGTGATCTGGACATTGTCGATGTGGTGGCGGTTCCAGGTTGCGCCAAGGAATGAGTTACCAAATCGCAGGATCAGGATATTCTTGACCATCTCCTTGCCCAGGTAGTGGTCGATGCGGAAAAGCTCATCCTCCTTCCAGTCAGGCTCCAGAGACTTCTGCAGCTCCCTAGAGCTTGCGAGATCCTTGCCGAACGGCTTCTCAACAATCACACGAGCAATGCCCTTGGTTGGGTAGCAGCATCTCTTCAGGTGTTGGGAGACGATAGTGAAGACGCTTGGTGGCAGTGCCATGTAGAACAGACGATGTGCCTCCTTGCGCCCCTTCTCGATCTCCTCCAGGTGCTTGTTGAGGCCCAGGAAGGAGTCGTCCTTGTCGTACTGGCCAGAGACATAGGTGCAGAGCTTGCAGAAGTCCTCAAGCAGCTTCTCCATGTCCTTGGTAGGGGTCTTGATGTATGACTTGATCCTCCGCAGGTACTCCTCGTGGTCCATCTTGGTTCTGGCATAGCCGACGATCTTGATGTCCTTGGGCAGGAACTGGTTGCGGAACTTCAGGGGGTATTATTAGCTTCTCAAAGTCCTGCCTCCGTGCCGAGAGGGCAGAAGGCTGCTTACAAGACCGAATAGGGCGGGATACTGTGGACAATTAGCATGTGCGAAGTAGGCGCGGAACAGGCGGGGCGGTCAGTTCGCTTACTGTCTTCTTCTTTGCCAGGTCTCCGGAAGCTCCGAGGACCACAATCACAGTGTTGTCCTTGAGCTCCAAAGCCCTGAGTTGAACAAAGAGTTAGTCTTGTGGCCGCCAAAGGAACCAATTTGCCGGGGATTCACAAGCTGAGCAGCCGGGCGCAAAGGTAGGGCAAGGAGAGGATTGCCCATTGGAGGAGCTCTCGAGGGAGTCGAGGGAGCTCTCGAGGGAGCTCACAAAGCCCGAGCTGGTGGCGGTGTTGCAGCCTCCCTCGAGGGTGCGATGGCGGGGGCTGCGCGCGGGGTTGCGAGCACTTACGATGCGGCAGAGTGCAATTCGGCGGACGCCATCTTCAGGTATGGTTACTTGTGCTGTTTCTTGGAAGGAATGAAGAAGAGATGTCTGGCAGTGAATAGGCGGGCAAGCAGATTTGTAGAGAGGCGACCTGGGTGAGAGCAGACCGGGCGGAGCGGGACGACGTCAAAGTTGGAAAGACAAGAGGACCTGGCTCGGTGTCGGGGTTTATTAATGGGTTTTAGAGAACAACCGGGGGGTGATGCGCAGACTTGGTCGGAGGGGCCAAGCTAGGTAGGTAGCAGGTTGGCTAGGTACCTGGACAGACACCTGAGAGAGCTTACTCAGGCCCGTCCGCCTGTCCCGCAGCCAGGGCTTTGGCCGCGGGGTACCCCCTCCCACGTCAGCCCGGCCTGCGGCTAGCAGGGAAGGGATCTCAGGGACGAAGCTGGTCAACCTGCCAACCGATTTCTACCAGTAGATGGTCGCGAGGGAGAACCATTGTCTGACAGGGTGCAGTTGCGTAGATGGTGTATACAGTATGCATCCTCCAACGATGCTTAGCATGGTATACTTTTTCGACTGGGAGACAACTTTAACAGCAAATTCTTGGTTGAATCTGAAGTGGATCCACCCATATGTGTCCGAGGTACCCAGGTGCTCGCGTACATGTTTCACCAGACGGATATCATCCAGTAGATCTATCAGTCCTAGCCGCCCTATAGATGGGCAAAAGCTCTCCTTCGAACCGGACAGCTTAACATATTCGAGTCCCCATGAAGGCGTGGCCTTGATTTATAAGGAAGCTTTGGTGGACGCGGTTGTTCATCATGACGGCACAGGGCTGTCGAGTAAGTATGGCTGACCATGTACTATGTACGGTCATAGCTGGATCCTGGACTGGATCCGCAGGACCTAAGCGGACCCTCTGGGTGCCAATTTGTTCCCGCCAGGCTTTGTTGAGGCCGGCGAGTTGTCCGTCCATAGGTGGAAACCCTCTCGGTCCTCCGTTGTAGGATTTGTAACATGGACATCTGAAAAATCGCTCAGGGATGCGAAACACGGTGGTTTGAGCGCACGAGTCTGGTCCGATGAAGGTGCAGCTTGGCTTAACTATAGACACCTTATTTATACCTCTTGATATGGGCGCTGTCCAAACTTGTCTCATTTCTGTCCGTTGAATGAACCAGACCAGCTACACAGGTAGAGCTGGTAGGTTGGCTCTTCACCTGCTCCCTAGACACTGGCTGTTCTCTTTGGCGTTGTTCAACCTGCCGTTATCAGCGGTACAGCGAGCATCACTGTGAAGACCAACAACAGACAGGTACCAGTCTGGGAATTGATACTGAATGTGTTTATAAACGTCGACGTAACTGGGATTTCTTCTAACTTAACCAACCAAAGAAAGAAAAGAGGTCTCAACAGGAGGGGGAGTTGCCGGAGCTGCTTCAAATCGATGGTGGTGGTCAAGATGGCACTATGGATTTGACCTGTCACAGCAGCCACAGCTAGGTAGCTACCATAGTTCGTGCATGCACAGCTTGACATTTCCGCGCTCCGGAGATCTCGGGACTTGGCAAGCCTGGAAACAAAGCGACAGCAGCAGCGACCCCACTGCACGACATCTACCGCTCTACCGCGCCTATCGCAGCTTTTCCCTGCATATCCCAAAAGAGGCATTCAGGCTTGTTGAACTTGCCAGGCGAGGGGGGATATACTAATCACCTCCAAGACCCTGGGCCTTGGTACATCCGAACATCGTGGCCGAGCTCGCAACGACCGGAAAAATTGGGAATGTTTCAACAAGGCCCCGTCTCAACATCACTGAAGTCCGATCGCGACTCCGATTTCAGGAGGGCGAGGAGGGCAGGAGTCCCGGCGTTAGATCTTTCGGACAGCGAGATGGGAGGATCCCGCAGAAACTATCGGCAAGGGACACCCACTCGGACATTGCATCATACGTGGGGCACGAGATAAAGAGCTGTACCGCACCAGGCTGCCCAGGTAAGAGGGAAAAAGTCAAAAGAAGGATGGTATCCGCCTGCCGCTTGCTGCCGGCCATGGTGCATCCGTACTAGCCGCCACGGGGTGATCGTGAAGAGTTCTCGTGACCTCGCACGTGTAGATAAAGATGGGCAGTCTCTCGGGTGTCTGTCTGGCTTGGAACGAGTGAACAAGAGAGAGGGAAAGGCGGAGCGGTATCCGTGGCTGGGCAGACTCGGCGGATTGGACAGATTGGATTATGTCGTCTGGAGCGTCTGGAGAGCGTTAGCGTGGTTTCCGGCCACTCGAGCAAGCTGGCCAGTCTGAACCTGCTGAGATAATAGTGGGTCCAGGGCGGAGGACGGCCGTAAGTTTCTCCAGGCACATTTTGCCCTGGGATTTTTCACACCCGAGCCAGTCGACTGCGACCCCATCAGGACTCCCCCCCAAAGCGGCCCTCGTGTGTTGTGAAGTCAGTCGGTCAATCACCAAGTCATCGAACGCCGCACCCAACTTTTTTCTTTTCCTTCCCTTTCCCAGTGGTACGGAGAGAAATCGAGTGATCGACCAAAGTCAAGATGCCTTCAGAAGCTGGTCACAGACGTGAGTTTTGTCCCAGCCCCCTTCCTCGCCCCGGGCACATCGCAGCCGTCGCCCTGCCAATGCGCCCAGAGGAGACCGCTGTCTCGCGACTGCCCCTTCCAGAAATTCAGTAGCTGACTTCTTGCCACTCTAGTTTACGTGAAGTAAGTTCCATCGACGCGCCATTGTTTGCTTTCCCTCTCTCCCGGTCTTGAACCAAACGCAAAATGTGGGGCTTGGAATGGAATCGAAAACCGTTGCGATCCGGGAAGCATGGAACTCCGAGGAGGACGATATAATGCCGCGACAGCCTGCTCGAGCAAAACGACGATGCGCCACGGGCAGGGAATGGTCCAGAATGTGATCGAGGACATCGGGGCTGACAGTGATGGAACCACAGGGGTCGTCACCTTTCCTACCAGCGTAACCGCCGCACGACGCACCCCAAGACCAGTCTGATCAAGATCGAGGGTGTTGACGACACCAACGCTGCCAAGTATGTCTTCCAAGCTGAGCATCCACCCGCTAGCCGGAGCTGACGGATGATACAGCTTCTACCTTGGCAAGAAGGTCGCCTACGTCTACAAGGCCCAGAAGGAGGTTCGCGGATCCAAGCTCCGCGTCATCTGGGGCAAGGTCACCCGCCCCCACGGTACATGCAACCCCAGCACCACGAGATCTTTGCGGCCCCCGACGCGCAAGCTGACTTTGCAAACCAGGAAACTCCGGTGTCGTGCGCGCCAAGTTCACCCACCCTCTGCCCTCCCGATCTTTCGGTGCTTCGGTTCGCATCATGCTCTACCCTTCTGCGATATAAGGGACGGTTTAACGGACGGAGTTTGAGCGGAAATGGTTTCGATTGGCTGCATCACGGTCTGGCAGGGTTGATTTACGCCCTGCTCTCTAGCATTCAAGAATCGATTGATGGATTACCGACCACACACAAGTGGATGAAGATTCGCGGTGTTTCGAGTGCTTGGTCCGACACAAGAAAGGCTTCCGTGAGGACGATAAAAATGGCATAGGACATAGGAGGGACTGGTGGCAAAGCAGAGGAATGCTACATGCCCAGAGGGCTTTTTCAGCAACTGAAACCAAACAACCAACTCCGCTTCGATACCCGAAATCAACGAGCTTCATGTGGTCGGTTGAGTGCTTTGGACTTGACGGTCGCGTTCGCGTAGGAAGCCCAATCATATCCAGCCCACATCGATCCGCGCCGGGCAACGGATTTCAAGCGCAAGCGTCCAACATGATGTATGGTGATGAAGACTGGAAGACAACTTGAGCCCTGCATACCATGGGTCCTGGATCAGCCAAGTCTCAAACCCGGGGCATGCCCATACTTGATAGTAGAGCCGGGCGGAGGTCGGTACAAGCGACCGCATCCACTTGCCTTGATCGACTGTTGAGACAACTTCCAAGGGATGTCCCGACACCCAGCCAGCGATAATGCGCATGATGGCAACTGTCAGTGTAAAGGGCCCGTAAGCTAACACAATTAGCCTGTCGTAGATTCGTATAGACCTGTTAGTGTCATCGGCCGTACCATGTCATAAGCTGAAGCAGCTGAGGGTTTGGCTTTGATGATCATAGTAGTTCGAGGTTCCACTGTTCTGAGTTCAGCCATTGAACTCAGCATCATACGCACACACCCTTTGTGTGCGGGTGTATTTATTATGGGATGGGTCTGTTGATAAACGCGCCCGCCATGTGCTCACTGGGTAGGTATGCTCTCGCGAGATGCCGGTCTACAAGTATACCATTGTTTATGACACTGTAACAGTCTCTGTCCAATGGCCTTTTGTAACGAATTCTAGCAGACTGCATCATTTTTGGGTGGACACACTTGCTACCAGGTGGATACTCCAATAGTGATACCGTTCTGCCATCATTGAACAAACGACACGGCCTCAATCTCCCCAAGAAGCTGTACGGACCCGTAGCCTCGCTGAGTATCTCATCGCAGTAAAAGCACTGCCATCAGGTCCACTGAGCCAACAAGATCATCCATTCGCGGTTGTCTCTTACAGGCCTGGTCTGAACCTGGGCAGGACCAGTCATTCAAAACTCGTGACCCTCACGTCAACAATAGAGGGAGAAATATGCAAGACATACCGTGCCCTGCAAACGCAGTCTTTAACTTCTCAAGCCAGTTGGAAGCGGAGATCCATTCAAATGCCTTGTTCCTCTCACCGCCAATTCATCGAACCTGTTATAAGAGCCTGCATCTTACTCACTGTAAATCCTTTTTCCCAGCAACAGTACCTGTGGGGGTGTATGGCTTAACGTTTCCACACCCAACTTTTTGGTCGATCTCTGGCACGCATTCTTTCTTGTTCTTCCCGCCCCCCCCCCATCCCACTCTTTGCGACGTCTATGTGAATGATTTGTTCTTTACGTGGGGTTCTTTGGCCAGGGTTTCGAGATCAAGTTCCTTCTATGGAATCATATACGGCTGAGTATTACAAAAAGTTTTAGTCAGGCAGATGATATATCACGTTATCACCATGAACATTATTAATAGAAGGCAAGGCCATGTCCACAAGATTCTGTCGCAGCCGTCATACAACTCGTTCTGGCTGAAAATATATGTGAACGCAATATCGTGTGTTTCTTACAGTATGCATGTAGGTGTAAGCCACGATAATGCTCTCGGCATTACAACGTCCCTATTTTGGGTATTTTGGCGCAATAGACTTTCTTGTGCCGTAACAGTCTTGGGAGGGAAGAGCATATAAGATCAATTCCAACATTTTTTCACAAACGGCGGACGTTGCCTACTACTATGCGATTCCCATAATTTCAAACACCTTGATAGGTGCTAACTAATATGACTCCCGAGAGATTCAGCAAATGAACAATGGCATCGATTGAATGCTAATTTCTGGGCTCTTCGATCAGAGCTGGGGCAATTTCAAATTGCGGACGGGAGGGGTGTCCATCCTATCAAGGCTTCTCCTCCTAGCAGAAAGACAAAATCAGCCTTGCAGAAGATGGGCGACTTCGAGCCTGCGCTGAGGCAGAAAGCCGTTTGCGCCTGGGTAGACTGGATTTGGTCTTTCACAATTATCTAATACCGCGCCAGAACTCAGACAGCAGGAGGAAAACAATATTGCAGGCTGCCAATGCCGGCATACCACAGCGGAAAACCACGACCCGGACAGGTGAGATGGGAGCTTCAGCCTGGCATATAGTAGTCTCACAAAGTGATGCTTGATTTCTGGGACGTACGGCGCTCGAGAGACTGACTGTGAGAGCTAAATTGGCTACTTGAGAACTATTACATGACTGTTAAATTTAGAGGCCGCCGGCCCGCAGTAGCTATGGGCCTATTCACCTGGCACGGTCGCGGTCAAGCAAGGCATAATGTGCTATACTGTGGCATGTTAGAATATGTCATGGGTAAAGAGGATGAGCTGACTTTTGTCAGTACTAAGTCACTCTGAAGTGCAAGGTCTCGTGGTCCATTCAGGGCAGCCGGTCCATGTATGTTGATTTGACCGAGAAGTGCTAAATACCGTGATTACAGTCACTTTTTCTGGGCCGACGATGTGTTCCGGTACGCCTGACCTGGTTACAGATCAGCGACTCCGACAAGACTACTCCATATATGTACGATCACTGGAGGTCATCTTCAACCTGACGAATTCTACTTGCACTGAGTATCGACAGTAAGTATCTTCTGATGGAAATTCGACTAGCCGGGAGTAGATGACTGTGGCTGCGAGAAGATGAGGAGCTTGCGATCTCAGGAGAAGAAGGGGCCTCATCGTGAGATATTGATATCAGTAAAGAGCACTGATGCGTAGCCACAATTGGACTAGGTTGTCTGGGGACAAAGGGAAAATCTGAATTTAATCTTCCAAAGTCCGCTCATGAAATTATTAGAGTCATACCGGACGCTTGTGGCCTTGGATATCTGGCGGTCAGTGGCTCAGGAGGCCGCCGTAGAGGATGCTGTTCCCGGTCAGTCGCGGGGGTTGAGTTCTAGCATACCGAAGTATTCGCGTCTCGGCTCCATCTTGGCAAGAGGTTCACTACTTGGCTGGCCGTTCGAAACCTACACGCGGCACAGCCTCAATCGAGCAAAACAGACGAGATGTCAAGCGCCGAGCCATGGCGGGTGATGGAAGCCCCTAGCTGGGAAACATGAGATGAGCTTCACGCTTGGCGATCTTCTTTGCATCATGCAGTGCTACTGTATTATCTTGTGCCTTCGTACTGGACGAGAACAATCTACAGCTGTTGGGGCAGCGAGGCACAGTACCGGTCTGGTCGCCCTCAGGAGTAGACGTATTAGATGCAAGTACTGTGTCGATACAGAGAAAAGAATATCAGAAGAGGCATTCCCCCACCCTGTTGCTGGACTGTGCCTTATGGCCCGAGAGCAGACTCTTCCTCGCAGTATTTTATGCGCTGCCTTCTGATCAAGGCCTTGGGCGCTGGCGTGATCCCGTCGGCATCGTGGCAGCCTCGGCTGGCGATGTGCTCTGGCAGGTGAGGCATGTCTGTACTGCGTAAGTTGTGCTCGATACCCTTGGCTTGCTTGGGGCCAGGGGCGTCACATCAGGCACACCCCCTGCCTGTTACAAGGGCCGGCTGCCGATCATCCAGGCACTCGGACCAAAAGCCTGTGGGCCTTCAGCCCAGTGGAGACAGCAGCCATGCGATTCAATGTTCTCCCGCTTTGCAGACCCGCTTCCGTTGGAGCGGCGGGATGATGTCGTGTCTTTTGTGTCCGGGGGTGGCGTGTGAGAAGATGGAAGCCTACAGGCAGCTCGAGCTCGGTCTTTTCAACTAACGGAGCGTTTTACTTCGTGGCATATTGAACAGACATTTTCGCGAAACACTGTGTTTCGAAGTCGTCTCGCGCACTTGATGCAGTGTGCAGGGCCGTCCGATGGCGCCGAGCTAAGAATAGGCTAGGCACAGTGACACTCGACATTCTTGGAGCAGAAGAAAAACTCTGATAAAAGACGACGCCGCAATAGCTAAGAAACGGTGCCATCATAATTAATCAGTGCCTCTTGGCCTGGTACGGGGGTTACGCAGGGCTTCGGGGCGCAGCGTACAGGGCTAGCTTCCCGGTCCGAGTCCGCGGACCGGAGAGCAGTCGAGGTTCTTGTTGAAGTTTGACAACGGGGACTTGTGTGTAGTACGTGGAATCGAAGCTGGGTATGAGACAGCGCCATGTTGAGGTGCCAGGTGTCGAGGGGCTGCAATGACCGGTTCATGCCGAAGAGTGGGATCTTCGATTCCTTGTCTCAGCATTTACTCCCCTGGCATAATATTATGACTGTATTATTCCTCTAGCATACAGTATATCGGCCTAGCATTGTGGCATTGCAGACACTCAGTGACTCTGACAGACCTTTACTTACAAGAGGGGGCAAAGAAAAAGAAAGAGGGCCTGTTCCTTAATGCAGGCAGTGCAGGGCTAGCGTTGGCGCCAATGCTCAAGAGCAGCCAAGTGGTCGAGACGCTTGTCTTGGGTGCTCGTATTGCCTGCGTATAGCTGCGTACAGCTGTCGTGTGTCGACTCGGGTGATTTGTGCTACTGGCCATGCTCCTGTCCGCCCCTTCATGCTCGCCTCGTGGTGGGTGCCATTGTTGCTCAACACGAGGAGGATTTACCTTTCTACTCTATTTCCTGTATGCAGTGGATGCAGTCACAACCCTGGCCGTTAATGGTGGTTGCAAATTTGATCGGGGAACAGTCTCGGCGTAAGTGCATCGCCACTGCCTGAGGTTGATGCTTGAGCACCTAGGTAGGAGATACCTAGGTGGCCGGTCACGTCTGGCAGGCAAGCGCGGATCAGTCGGAAAGATGCTGACCTGCCTGCCAGCCTGCCAGCCTGCCTGCACGCGCACACGCGTGTTGCGAATATCGCAGAGGATTCCAGAGCTGTCGTGACTGTGCCATCGGTGTGTTCTTATCCACAAGTCAGTCGACTCATGCCCACCAACCTCGGGTCGACAGCCCCACACCCTGGTCAACCACCGTTTTCCAGTTTTTCAGGCTCTTCCCAGTCAACTCCGCCTGTCAAAACCCCACGACCCACCGTGTGATTCAACTCCGACGTTTTCCTCCCTGGTTCGCCTGTTCCAGACCGGGGAAAGCGCCCATGACACTCGAGCGAGGCGTCCATTCAAGGTTACCACGAGCTGTTCTGAAGCTCTTCACCCTGCGGATCGTGAGCGCTTGGGACCTCGAGTGCTTCGACCCCGGGAGCCCTGTCACTGTCCGCCGTTCTGGCAGAGATTCCATTATAATTAAACGCCGGGTTTCAGATGGCTCCAGACTAGCGAAAGCTCAGCACTTGAAGGCTTCAGGCTTTTGCAGGGCTGTTTCGAACACAAACAGCACGCTCCACTTCAGGCGTGCTCCCGAGCTGCAATCACATACCTGCTCCTTGGGTACGTACAAGACGGTACATGGTACTTGATGAGTGGAACGTGGATCGACAGGGCTTGACGTCAGCGCTGTGTCGGCACCTAACAGGGCCAGCCGTCCCGCAATTCCCAGAAATTTCCAGAGATTCCAGAGAGTCAAGGCCTGCTGGGTCATGGAAGAGGGAGACCTCGTCGATCGGGCCCCATGTCCCCTGCCCGACTTCCTCTTGGAAAAAGCTAACGTGGGGAGGACAATTGGAAACGTCTGATAGCTGTTCTGCAGTCCCGCCCGCCAAAAAGGCTCGTCGTATCGCGTCTTGCCTTGGCTAGCGCAGAGTCAAAGCAGGCCCGAGCTATCAAGCCCCAGGAACAGCCGGAGGCGGTCTTGGTGCTGGTGCCGCCCAGAGATCTGCAAGAACTGCAATGGCTGCTCGATGGATGAAACGCTGCTGCTCCATTGTCGACTTGGGACTTGCACTTGGACTTAGACATGGGACTGGGAAACAGATCTAGATATACTAGCCATTCCACTACCTGAGTGGTGACGACGGGCCGCCGTGGGATGGCCCCTCTGTCTACTGCTTGCGGACAGCCACATCGTAAGGTAGTGGCCGCGTGGGTAGACCAGATGGAGAATAGAGAGACTGTCAGTACAGCGCACCAGCCTGGGAGGGCCGCGTCACGCCGCCCCAAGATGCCTCACAACCAATGGTGAACACGAATTGAGACCTGCCAATGAAGTCCAATGACCAAGACGGGCCCCAAACCATCTTTCCCTTCCTCTTATCCTTCGCGTGTGCCCAGGATCAACAGTCACATCATGTCACCGCCCAGTACAGAATAAGACGTGCGGCTGCCCCGGAACCAAACCCAGGCGTCCTCGTCGGTCTTGGTTCATGACCCGTGTCCGTCTATTGCCCTGCTAAACTATATCTATATCCATCACCAGGAACCGTCTGCGCTCCTTTGACTTTGGCAGCGGCCCCTCCTTTGCCCCTCACCTCCCTTTGTCGTCCGTGGATCTCATCTCTGCATCGACTCCGACACCACCACCACCACCAGACTCTGGAGTTAAGAAGAGCAAATTCACAAGCAACAAAGTCGATACGGTAACTAGAACCCGGGACGAGCGGGCGACGGGCAGCAGGCCATCTTGAATTTAGTTTGCAGGACCAAGGCATCACTTGCATAGAATCTACCACGGTACAGGGTGACAAGGCGACAAGGTGAGGGCCTGCTTGGTGGCGACTGTGCGTTCCCTGTCAATGGGGTTGGCGACTGCACCTGCTTCACCTGCTGCACCTCTCGGCACTGCACCCAGCCACTTGCGACAAGCCTGCGAGCTTGCATTGCTCTGTGCCGTTTCAACCTCTCCAGCCATCAGAACCGGCACCGGGACGTGGACGCGACCAGGGCCGCCACACCACTGCTGCTACCTACAGTAGTCGCATTCCTGCCGTCCTTTTGGCAATAGTCTACCTCCTCCCTTCTTGCATCCGCCGTCCTCATTTCCGCATCGCATCGCATCGCGCCTCTACAATCCCACTTTACCGCCCTTCCTCTTATCTAGGCTCTCTCCACCCCAGTCCGTCTCCACCTCAGTGCACTCGCGCCAGCACCGACAAAGCACATTTGTCGATCCACGCGCATCGGATTCTCGTTCTATCTGCGGGTCCTGTGTCAGTTGGATCCGCTCCAGAACCCTGCCAGACCCATTCAACGCCGCGACGAGCCCTGGTTTCCAAGGTTCCCTCCAGCGATTGACGTACAATTACAGAGGAACAGTCGGCCCCTGCGAAGTCACCATGGCGTCGCAGTATAACACCCACCCCTTGCCTGCGCCCCCGGGCCAGCAGCAGTCCAACTACTCTAATCAGCAACAACAACCGCAAGTCCACTACCAACAGAACCAATTGCAGCAGACCCAATCCAACACAGCAAGACCGCGCCCCAGATCTAGAGGATTTAGTCTACAGTCAGACAAGTCGCAGAAGAGCGACAGCAAGAAGGAGCACTTGGTCGAGAGCCACAACGAAAAAGAGCGCCAACGATTGCACAGCAAGGCTGATCCCACCATGGCTATGAACGAGGCGGAGCCTTGTGCGTTTGCTGCCACATTCTCCAGACCGTGTCGAACAACTGGGCTGACAATTTATAACTTTAGCTGCTATTGCTGCACATGCCACAAACAACCTGCAGAGCCTACGCGGGCTTCAACACAAGGACCAGTCCGGAAATGTCATAAGTTTGTCACTCCACTCGTTCGTCGTTGCGCAACGAGAAGCTGACTGGAACGATCGCAGCCGATCCTGACCTGTCCAATCCAACGCGATGGCGAGAGGAGCGACCTCTGGACACCATTCGTGCATTCGAGGCCGCCATTGAAGGCAGCTACAGGAACTCGATGATCAACTCAGGAGGAGGTAACTATCAATTGTCCCTACCTACTCCCTCCGACACGTACACCCCGCTCCCTAGCACTCCGAGCCTCCTTGGTGAGAACGCTTGATTGGGAATAGAACTATCGTTGTGTTATGCACTTATCCTTCATGGACGAGGTGCAGCGACGAAAGTTCCGCCTGGAAGCTATGGAGTCCCTTTCCCCCTCTCATCTCCTCATGCACCCTCCAAATCAAATGCACAATTACTCACAATTCGCCCTTTCAAAGACAACGAGTCCGTGATGACTTTCAATCCAAGGAACAGTTACTATGGCGGTGGCAGTAAGCTACCCTTTCGCTTGACCCTTGTTTCCGTTCCAATTTGCTGGAAGCATACATCTGACGTCTCCGGACAGGTAATGGCCGTTACCAACACGACAGCTACTACGGCAACAGTCGGCCTCAGTCAACCTTCAGGCCTGAGAGTGGCGCACCCCGGGACGGTTATCAAGATCAGTATCGATGGGGCCCTCCGGACCGGAGAAGGCAACCTCCACGCATGGGTCCCGGTCCAGGTCCTGGCCCTGAACAACAGTATCGAAATAGACAGAATGGTGCGAACATGTACGGGGCGGGTAACAACCAACGATCCTACGAAACCGTCGCGTCGGGCTCGGGGACTTCGCAAGAGCCAGCAGGCTACCAGACGGACCCGACAAGCTCAGACAACAGCTCTATTGAGCGCCAGAAGCCGCGGCGCCAGCCAGAACCCATCAATGACTATGGAATTGGCTTCAGCCAGACACCGGAGTATCAAACATCGTCTTTCACTGTAGCCAGCCCTGGCTCTGCTCAGTATGGGTACCAGAATGATGGAGGACCACCCTCAGTGCCGAGGAAGGACGGTGCTATCCTCAGGAAACCGACGACACAGGAGTCACAACAACGGCCAGACACGGGCGAGAAGCGAAAGAGCTGGTTCAAGCGCCTAAGCAAGGGTCTTTAGGGGAGCAACATACCACGGCGGCGGCATAACGGAGCGAGGAGTAAGCTGGGCTATGACAAGGGCAAGCGTTGGCGGTCGATGGACATTTTGAAGAGTCTATCGTTTTCACTCGAATCGACACGCTTAGCAAGGCTGAAAGTGCAATCAAGCTCATTGACAAGAAGAGCTTGCAGGCTTTTGGATACGAGATTACCTACACGTCGAACTCAGGGCTGCCGTCTCGATACCTCCACGTCTCGCCCGTCTCCTTCGACTCCAAACGCGATACTTTGACAGTAAAAAAAAAAAGGAAAAAAAAGAAGGCGCTCCACGAAAACCCGAAACAACGATACCCGATTATTCACTTTTATTATCTTCACCACACATTACTCCGATCACAACCAAGAGATAGCAACTTTCGAGGCCCGATCATGGCCATAATAGCGACTCGGCGGAATTGCAGCCCTGCAATATTGATGGGCCAGAACAGCGTTCTGCCGTGGCCGGCGTGCCACCCTAGCGGCAGGCAGGAAGATGGCGAATAGGCACTTTCCCGACTGCTGATGAGATATGCTGGCTGCACAAGCTATCTTAATCTAACGACGACGGTGCCGTACAGGCGATTCCCACTATACGACGGGTACGGCTGGAGGACTTCATGGACAAATAACTGGATTGATTTTCGCGTCGACGATGTCGGAACATAAAGGGATACATGAGTACATATGACAGGCGACGAAAACCCTGTACAAGAACGCGAGGTGCAATGTTGACTTCCGCCTTTACTTGCATGGGTAGGACTTGTCTGGGGTGCGCGCCAATTAGACCTGGAGTGGAAAATCCAGGAAGCGGGGGCTGGCCAGCCTGGGAACGGTTAATACCCAAATCTGAACGCTCATTAGCAGTCATTATTTCCTTACAAAGAATGGAGGCGGGTCATGCTATGCCAGCCGGCAGCAGAATGGGATGTCTGGATCAGGGCACGCAAAGTGGGAAGGGCTTGCCTATCAAGGCACTGGCGTTATGCTTGGTTTCAAATAGAGGCAGCCTTTCACTCTGCCTGGACGAGGCGGCTTGAAATGACATTTGGAGGGCTTCATTTTGAAGCCCAAAGCGATATACCTCTCGCTATTGATTCCTGTGATATGTTTTGGTGCATGCATGCAGGCAGAGACCCCTTCCGCCGCCGCACAGATGACATAGGTGACGACTTATTTGCTATCTCCATTGTATGCGCGTTGCAAACCCAAACTGCCATTGTTGCTGACAACATATCCACTGCCGGTCTGTGACCGGTCACCTTTTCCCTCGCCCTGAACGCCAGGGTACATGCAGTGAGAAAGATACATAGTGAATGACGCGGCCCACACGCCGCGATGACTCTGCGAACCCGAGGGCAATGTGGACAGAAAAGGGAACAGACACGGGCAGCCGGGCAGAGCCCAGACAGGCAGGGTCCCCCCCTCAGCGGTCCTTCTTGCCCTCCTTGCTCTTCTTCCCGTCGTGCTGCTCCGACTGGTCCTCCCTCATGGCGACGATCACGTACGCGATCAGCACGACGTTGGCCATGATGGCCGCCGTGGCGCCTGCCCAGGTCGAGTTGCCTGTTGGAGTAGGGGGGCAAGGGACACCGGTCAGCCATAAATTTTCCACTTTGCCTTTGGGGGTTTGTCGGGCGGATGACGTTGATATTTTATATGGTGTTATTTGGACTTGACGTGCTTACCTCTGAATACCGTGTTGACCGTCGCAAAGTACGAGCCGATGGGCACGACGATCATGGCGAAGGTGAAGGCCAGCAGCTTGACGATGACGTCCCTGATGTGGCCGTGTGAGGTCAGTAAAGAGATGCCCCAAGGGTAAGGTCACCCCCCTCTTAGCCCTCCCTCTCTCACTCCTGCCGTCGTAATTTGACCGGGAGAGGGGAAGGGGAAGGAGAGAGGCATGAGCACGTACGTGGGCACCGCGGGGGCGATGCTGGACTGCGTGCCGGCCGCCGGGTCGGCCATGTCATCTTTGTCGAGGATGGTCTTCTCGCCCGAGATGATTCTCTGGGTGGCCATGATTCAGCGACTGGCGGGGCTTTTCGGATGAGTGAGTGAGTGAGCCGAAGCAGGCAGGGTTTGAAGTCGGTGAGGGCGAGTCTGAACGTGGCTGAGGGAAAACCGTCTTGTGACTTTGGTGGTGCTTGAAGCTCTCAGTGCTGTGTGGGTTGGTTTTGCGCTGTGATGAGGCGACGTACCTGACTGTAGAGGGGGCTGAGGGGCGGCTTGGCTCCCCGTGGGTGCTGCCAGAATCCACTTTGGTACTAACATAGCTGCAGAGTGGTTGCGAGCCCACTGAAATCCAACCCTCCATCATGAGCGTCAATCATTTCTTGGACATCCTTGGTCTTCCAGTCACAACGCAATATTCGATGGCATCAGAGACCACGGCAATTGTTCGAAACATTCCATTCCCTAAGTGCTTCCGTTCCCTCAACAAATCAATTGACTACCTAGGTAGCAAACAAGTCGTAGAGGGTTTAATTACATGTAGAATGGCCACAGGTAGAGCCAGCCCCGTAGCGGAGCCTGGCAGGGCGATTATCTTCTGCTTACACGACATACAGAAACAATATATCATGAACGGGGCAACCTCGAGTGTCTTAACCATATTATTGATCATTGTGCAATGAACCTGCACGCGTCTACCTTTAGATGCAATGGGGGTATCGCCAATCAGAAAACTGACGCCTGTCTACAACGCCAACTGCCTGCATGCCTCGTGCATATATTGATGTACGCCCCTAATTTTCTTCTCTTGATCATTCCTTTCCTCTTTCCAATCTTTTACTCCTGGAGAAGAATCTTGGAGACCTCGGCCTCTACATCCGCGCCCGTGATCTCCTCGTGGTGGCCGGTGATCTTGCCGGCGAGCTCCAGCTTGCGCTGGCACGCCTTGTAGATCAGCTCGTCGATGGTGCCCTTTGACAGGAGTCGGCTGACCTCTACCTCGCGCTGCTGGCCGAGGCGGTGCGCACGATTCTCGCTGTGTTCAGGTCAGTCAAGATGAAATGTGCTGTGACCTGGGGAGGGGGGCAAGTAAGAACTTACGCCTGGATGTCGTCCTGTGGATTGTCCGACTGGTCGAACAGAATGACCTTGTTAGCCGCTGTCAGGTTGATGCCCGTACCACCGGCCTTGGTCGTCAACAGGAATACTGTGATCGTCTTGTCCTCGTTGAACTGGTCGATGAGCTGCTGGCGCTCGGCGACCTTGGTCTCTCCCTGCAGGACGAGATGTCTGACACCAGCCTGCGCGAGGCACTCTTCAAGGATGGAAAGGACCATCGCGAAACGTGAGAAGACAAGGACCCGGTCGCCGTCCTTCTGATAGCCACCAATGAGCTCCAACAACTTCTGGACCTTGCCACTCTCCAACCACGTGTCCTCGGGGCAGTCAAAGCTGCGGATGCAGGGTAAATCACGGCACCAGAGGTGGAGCTGGAAGTCGGACTCGTTCTTCAGCTCGTTGGTCAGGTGTGTCAGGTCGGGCTGCCTCAGGATGTCCTGCGGCACAGACTTCATCAGGACTCTGGCCATCTTCTCGCACTTCTCATCGGTGAAGAACCGGCGGAAGAGCTGCGGGTGTATGGCTGCCTTGCGAAGCTGGATCCAAGGGTTGTTCATGTCGTTCTTGCGACCACCGCTGTTGACTTTGTGTTTCTTGGCATCGCGGAACTTGTGGACGAAGTCGTCGTACAGCGCCTTCTGGCCGTCGTCCATGTCGCAGTACACCGCCTTACGGATCTTTGCTGGCATGTTGGTCAGGACCTGCTCCTTAGTCCGCTGCAGGATGAATGGCTCCAGTATGCTCCGTGCGCGCTTCACACGGTCACTCAGGAGTACGGCGCCCTCCGAGACCTGCTGAAGTGATGCCTTTTGCTCGAACAGCTCTGTCAGGTGGTCGCTGTAATGACCGAAAACATGTGGGGACAGGAAGTTCAGGAGCGCGACCATCTCCATGATGTTGTTCTGGATAGGTGTGCCAGTCATGATAAGCTTCCAAGCAGCGTCGACTCGGATGAGGTCCTTGTAGATCTGCGCGTTGGGGTTCTTCAACTTATGGCCCTCGTCGAAGATCGCCGCGTTGATGCCGATCTTGTTGATGAGACTCACATCCCTAGAGCGGCTCATCTGCGAGTACGAGGTGAGAACGACGTGGTACTCCTCTGGTGCATCCCGGATCTCAAGCGCAAGCTCGTCGCGCTCACCAGGCTTGCCAGAGTACTTGATGACAGACAGGCCGGGGGCGAACTTGTCGAACTCGTTCTCCCAGTTCTCCAGGACCGACGGCGGGACAACGACCAAGTTGGGCCAGGGCCTCTCCTGGAAATAACCCGCGTCGAACTGGTCCTTGAGCAGCGCGATGAACGACACAACCTGGCACGTCTTCCCCAGGCCCATGTCGTCAGCGAGAATGCCTCCGAAGCGTTGACCGTACAGCTGCCACATCCAGTTCATGCCGAACAGCTGATACGGCTGCATGGTGCAGTGATCCCGCATTGTCTTTGGCTCGCGAGGGAAAGGGAGGATGCTGGATTTGTCGTCCGCAGGGCCTCTCGTCATGCCCATTTGATCCATCTTCCACGTGCCCATCTTGATCTTGATGTTGCGTCCCTGGGTATCGCAGTACTCAACAACTCGGTCGATTGCGTCGAGTCGCTTCATGTACTCGACAAGCTGGTCAAAGACCTCCTGACCAAGGTCGTGCCTGACCTTCTTGCCGCGGGACATCTTGAACTTGACAACAGCTTTGACCTGCTCAACTGTTCGGAAAGGTCGCTTTTCGATCATGTGCTTTGCTGCGTCCCGCTGGATCTTGGCGTCAGCCATAAGGCTGTCTACGGAGCAGACTCCGAGGTATTGCAGTATCTTGTCCTTGCGCTTGGTTCCCACCAGGGTCTTGGACGCAACCTTGCCCGGCGATCTGCCCTCTGTCTCGGTCTCGTCCTCGGATGACTCGTCTTGCTGATCCATTACATAATTATCTCCATCGTCCTTATCGTTGGAGATGGGGTCGTCGTCGTCGTCGTCATCTTCGTCGTCAATCAGGCTGATGAGCTGAGGGGCTTGTGGGGTGACCTGTGAGGAGCTTGGGGAGTTTTTGGGGTTTCGGCCACGGACGAGTCGCCTGCGCTTCGGGGGTGGCGAAGGGGTTCGAGACGGTTCAGAGCTCCTTGAGGAAGGCTGCGCCGAGGGCTGTGAGCCAATGGAGCTGGAGGGCGAGATGGTTGAGGAGGACTTGAACCCGCGGAATACCTTTGCCAGCTGTTGTTTGGAAGCCTGCTGTTTGTACAGCGAGGCACTGGGGGGCGACTCAGATTTCGGCTGCTGGCGTTGGAAGGAGGAGCGCTGAATATCGCCTCGCGCGGGCCGCTCGTCGCCAGAGCTATCGGCAGCGTATCGAGTAGGGGATGTGTCCAGCTCATCGTCCGAGAACTTACCAAACTCGCGCTTGGCGGGGACTCGCTTGACTGGCAACTGAGGGGTAGGCTTTGTATTGAGCTTTGGCGGAGGCTTGAAAGACGTGCCAGCAGGGGCCATTAGACGGGCGAAAGCAGACGGCGGAGCCGGTCTTTGGTAGGGCGACGGTCTCTGGTAGGGCGAGGAGGCAGGGACCTCGACCCTGGTGCCGTCAGATTGAGGCGACGTGGATGGCGACTTCTTGATATTGGCGCTGAGGCCAAGCCTTGGGCGATCGCTGACGATCTGGGTCGCTTGGGTCACTTGGGTCACTTGGGTGGGCTGCGTGGGCTGCGTGGGCTTCGTGATCGCCTTGATTGCTGGTCGACTGAGGATCTGCGTGGGTTGTGTGAAGTAAGGCGAGGAGCGGGAGTCGTTAAGGCCCAACAGCTCGTCGTCGTCAGAACTGATCGCGATTGGGTCCTCCTCAAGACCAGCCGGCGGGCTGCTGGTCGCAGGGACGACCTCGCGACCAGGCGAGGTGAAAGACGAGGAACTCATGCTTCGAGTACAATGGTGACAGCAGCAGATTGGCTGGTTAATGCACAATTGGGTTCTTGATTGATTGAACTCGAGGTGTGTCGTAGCGTACACTGAGGGTGTGGGCAGGCTGAGGTTGGTGACCAAGAAGGCAGAAGAGACTGGCGTTGAATGAAATGGGTGGCCGTCACGGATCAGCACTTGAGATTTGGAAGAACAATGGACGCGTCCCGCACACGCTTCCGAACCCCAGGGTGGGGTTGCAAAGTAAATTGGCTTCAAAGCTACGCGCTCGCACGTGCAGGCAGCCTGAGTATGTCATGGATGTTTCTCCCAGACATTTCACCATAATCCGGGCTCTTGAATGGCTGATGATAAGTTTTCATTCTGCGGCTTGCAAACGGAAAGTCTCAGGCTGTCTAACACTGCCTGTTGTCTGTCCGTTGCTGCATTGTCCGACGTTGGTGAACAAAGATAACTTCGAGGAGACACTCGCCTCCAGCTACGGGGTCGTGCTACATCTTGTCTGGTCCTATCGAAAAGCACGGCAGCAAATTTATTTTCAGCCGCAGTTGAACATGGAATACATACCCCTACGCGATAGCTCAGCTTCTGGACGTGTGATAAATTTACAAACGATGCAGTCTTTGTTTTATGTCCAGGCGCTGTGTACAGTCAGCCAGTCCCAGCCTAGCTCGAGTCTCGAAGGCGGTTTAGCAAAAACCTGACATTCCCTGCGCTTATCTTATCGCTCTCCCATTCCTTACGTCATGGTGGGACATCTCAGTGATACGGTCGAAGGGATACAAATGATGCAGGGCAGGCTACCGGATATTTCTCCAGTAGTGCGATGGAGCAAATGAGGGAGTATGCTGGTGCCATGTAGACCATCCTGTGGAGATATGGGCCTCTGTTTACAGTGACCCCATAAGGGAGGTGTCATGTGAAAGCAATGTTGGGTAAGTCACTTCCGGCGTTGTTGGGGCCTTGGGGGTTGTACTGGACTACAATACTGTAGTGATACAGAACACATGCGCCGTGTCTAGACCCAACAGTCAATCGGAATCACCCCAGGGATTTGCGAGGTGCCAAATTTAGGCTACGTAATTGCCGTTTGTACGCCGGGGGTCCAATCAACAGCCTATCTCTCGACCAAGAGCTGTCCCACGCCTCGGGCCACAGATGCAAGCATGACGCCCATGCGGATGCTGTGATTCGACATTGCCCTGTCGTCACCGAACTCGCTCGCAGCTGTCATATTTTGGGGCTAGAGGCTGGCTATTAAACTCTCGTGCGACCCTGTTTCTCCCCAGAACCTGTAGCCTTATTTATTCAGCTCCTTTCTCCATCGTACAAGCATCTGGGCTTTCTACTGCTTGATCTCTTACTTGACCCAGCCGACGTCAATCTTCCCAATACACTCGGTCCCTCCAGCCTGTGCGTTGTGGTACATAGTACGTCTCGAACCATATCCGCCACTACTCTCAGGACCCACACCTTCGCAGCTACACGAAACGTCAAGATGAGCGCCGCCCCAGTGAGCCACGGGCGAGGAGGCCAGGGAAATGTGTACCCAGATGATACCAAGTACACAGATGGTGAAGTCGTCCGCGAGGGAGAGACCGGCACCGGTGTGAGCACCGGACGAGGAGGTACGTGATGCCCCCTCTCATTTGCAATGCGCCAGACGCTGGGCCAAGACATCTGGACGACATGGGTCGGGCCGTTCGTCCCTTATCTCTTGGTGTTGTCGCCCGTCAAGAGCCCACACCCGGCCTGATAAGTGGCGTGACCGGCTCGATCAGGGAGCTAGCAAGCCAGCGGGGCGCCGTCTGGCAGGGCCCGTCCGGAAGAGGCATAGGAGCGGCGCCGTTGCTTTTATACCCGGTTTTAAAGCTACCAGACATATCTGACAATTATTTCTCAGGTGCCGCCAACATCTCGGATACCAACGCTGCCGCTCCCCGAACGGACAGAGAGGTGGTTCCGGACGCTGCGATCCGGCCCTCCACCGACAACCAGGACCACCATACTGGAAGGGGCGGCGAGGGCAACGTCCAGCGCGCCCACAAAGAAGACGGGGAGGATGCCACGCACAAGGGTCTGGCGGACAAGTTGAAGGCCAAGGTCTTGGGTGTCTTCAAGAAGTAGGGCGGCCGTGATCCATGGGCTGTATCTTCTGGGGTGATTTCCTTCCTGTGGCTTAATGATATCCTACCAGTCTTATTTTTTAATGAGAGTTCTGGCGTGTCTTTGTCTCGCATCTCGCTGTCTTGGGGTTCAGTCGAATAGGACAGTGACTGTAGCTTCGCAACCGCTGTCCCTGTTAGTGATCAGCTAACTATCAATGATCTCCTTTACAGGACACTGCCTTGAGTTCCTCGCTAGTATATGTTCCTGACGAGTTCGTCCGGCTTTTCGAGGGGGCGGTTGGTCCCTCCACGCCCTGGCGATACCTGCCAGCTCCCGTCTGACCAACCAGGTGTCATGCCTTCCTGGACCCACCTGTTTCAACTCGTCGAATCTTTCCGAGTTCACGGCCTCGAAATTCCTTTTCCTCATCAAACTGTCTTGCCAAACTTCACTTACTCTTTAGTCGACGGGACAGTTCATAGCTTGGGAGCCATTTTCAACCGCGGTTGAAAATCGTTCCCGCAACATGGTCTGATGAGATATCGGACACTCCAGCCGTCGCTGCTTTCTCTGATCTTATGAAATTTTCTGAGCTATGGAGCAAGAATGTTCCAGCATGACCAACATAGTTTTCCGCAGTATTGGTCCGAGTTCCACGCCAGTTTTCACCTAGATGTGATTCTTGATGAGCATCCGGTACCAGTACCTAGTCTGGACGCGCAAAGTAGAGCGGATTCCCGAAGGCTCCAGGGATGGCCGAGTTAAAAGGCTGTGTTTTCCAAGCCATGTAACTGCTCTTCACTTATCTCATGGAAATTGCTGAACTCTGGATATGGAATGGTCGATGTGGATGCGGAAGTGCCTTTGGAGGTGGTTGGGCAACGCGGGCAGCAAGACTGGAGCGATTGTGCATTAACAGCACATTTTTCCCCCTCTACATTCAAGAGAATGATACGAGTTCAGAGACTTGTTTTTGCAAGTTCAGCGCGTCACAGGCGCGAAGTTCTGCCTTAGAGTGTGGCTAAAATGCCGGATCCGGGTCAGTGGCTGTCAAGCCAAATCCCGTGATAAACACATCTATGGCCTCACCTCGTCGAATTCCAACTATTTGAGTAAATCGGCAATAGCCTGGTATGCACTCTTGGGAGAAAAATTGTTGTCAAAGAGCAGAGGATTCGTGGAGGCCCTCCAGGAGTCTGCATCACGAACTCCCCAGACGGTGATGCCCACACAGGTCGACACATCAAGACAGGCTTGCGTGACCTGCTTGTAGTCGTTTGCGGGTGCACCCTGGATATCGAGTTCCGTGACGGCGACCTCCTTTACACCAGTGGCAGCGAGTGCCTTCAGAGCGCCGCCAAATGCGGCTCCACCACCACCACCAAGGTGTCCCTGAGAGCCTGTACGTGTCGATGTCAGCAGGACTATGTCACCAGGCTTTGCCCTGTAGGCGCACGAATTCTTGATTGTAAAAGGTCTACCAGGCGACTGCAGAAAAGGAAACTTACCAATGCCGTCGATGGGGATTCCGGCTGCAAGCCACTTCTTGACGTGCGCGACCATGCCGTTGGTGACCTTTGCGTAATTCGCAGAATCAAGATTGTAGTCGTTCAGGTAGAGAATGGCACTCGGATCAGCTGCGCGGGCAGCCTTGAAAGCGATGGAGACGAAGTCCTCGCCCAGGACCTGGGAGAACACGGACGAGCGAAGCGAACCGTCCTCGTTGAAGATCTCATTGCAGACGTCCTAGACACTACCCGTCAGTATATTGTTCCTCCAAATCTCCATGTGTGAAAGAGAACTCACCCAAGCCCTGATCTTGCCCTTGTACCTCGTCATGACCGTCGTGATGTGCCTCTCCAGGACCGACGTCAGCTGCGCCTTGTCGCGGATGTTGCTGACCCAGCTCGGGAGTTGCGAGTGCCAGCACAGAGTGTGGCCACGGATCGTCTTGTTGTTCTCGGTCGCCCTATCAGACTGTTAGCAAGAGGTTGGCTTCTCTCGTTTTCCGTATGTCCCGGGAGCCATTTGCACTTCACTCTACTCCCATGCCTTGACGTGGAACCAACACGCGAAGACTCTTGTGAGAAAGTGAGGTCTCATGGTGAATAAGTGCTCTTATAGTCATTGATTCATATTGCCTCCAAACAGTGAAAAGAGACCCACCAGTTCACAAGGTAGTCCGCGGTAGCGAAGTTGAAATTCCCGTTGGAGGACTCTGTCGCATCCCACTTCATGCTGTTCTCAGGCGTGACCTGACCAAAATTCTGCTGGATCACGGCGGCTGACTTGCCAGTCGACAGGCGGTTCTGGTCCGTGGCGACGCCATAGTAGAGCTTCCCCTTGGCCTTGAAAAGCGCGTCGATGCTGGTGGCGGCCTGACGTTCCTCGAGCTCCGCCGCGGGTGCGGCGAGGGCAAGAAGAGGCGCCAGAAGGTAGAGCAGGGCTGACTTCATCTTGATCGGCTTGTTCTTGGTGTGCTTATTCCTTGACGAAAAGAGGCCCTAACCAGTTGGGAGGCCATCTCTTTATATAAGGCCTCCAGCTGCACTTATACCTTCTTGAGCCCTTGAGCCCGGAGACTGTCGTCCGATATCCTTATGGCCAAGGCCAGATTGCGCGCGAGTATAAGGAATACATGTCCAAGCGTTACCATAGCCGCTCGCCTTCGACAGGTGGAGATACCTCGCGTCCCATCAAAGGGGGAGCACAGCTCGGTGGTGATGATCCGTGATATTGAAGTGTAATCCGAGTATTGCTGGGACTGGGGTATGTCAAGGACATGGGTACTTAAATATTTGCCGTTAGGACGGCCAAGACGGGTTTTTGTCCTGACTGCCAATAGGCCGTTTTTATCCATATTGCCCCTTGGCTGATCCGGGTAAGCTGGATGGGGGGCAATTGGTCATGCCTTGACATTGAAGGGCTACCATTGACTTGGATTCTGAGTGCCGACAGTTCGGGATCACTGTAATATTGATAGGCTGTTGCTGCATCCCGTACTGTACCGAAGTCGCCCAGTATGGAGGAGCCTTGGGAGCCTGGGACCAGGTAGGACTGTCCAGCTTCTGTGCGTCGTCTTTGGTGTGTTTTATTTATCACGACACCCAAGTAGAGAAGATTTCAGGCCATCTTTAATAAATCGGAAGAAGACTTTTGCGGCTCGATGCAACATGGGCTGAGGAACTGGGGTCTCTGGCCCGTGACGTTTTCCTCCTGACAAATGTAGACTCCGAGGGCGAGAATAAACACTGTCACTTATGACCACTGCATTATCCGCTTCCACAGTTTCGGAGTAGTGCAGGGCGAGCACCAAGCCTGAAGGTCGCCAGACCTAGGTACGTTCCTTTGGTCGAGTTGGATCCAAGGGTCAGCGGCTGAGATATTCTTGATTGAGACAAGCATTCACTAGCAGATCGGGTCCCTAGGAACAGACACGAACACAAGCAGGGTCTCGATGATTCGCGTTATTGATTGTGAGGGACCGGCTTCTCGAACAGGCTCATACCAGTATGTGAGTGCATGCTCCCAGGCCATGATCAATTCACATCTGCTGCCGGCGTTGTATATGTTACTGCTCAATATAGGCAATTGTGAGGAGCAAAGTGAAGCGGACGAGGGATGAGATGATGGTGGGATGGGCAGCGCGTGCAGCACACAAGATGGTAGTCTAGCCAAGCAACAGGTACATGCCCAGGCTCCAAGCCTGATGACCTCGACGATGCGACCCTGGCTGAAGAGGTTTGTGCAGCTGTGTCGACGGGGAAGAGAGCATTTCAGACATGCAGCAGATGATGATGGTCGGGATACCCATTTTCTGAATCATGAGGTTGTTTGAGACGAGAGCACTTCACCCAGGCCGAGTGGGTCCCTTGTCGGTCCATTAGGTCGTAGTCTAAGTGCTCTCTGGTCAGTCAGGCGGATCTACCCGCCCCCTCGTCACGGGTCTCCTCAGTTGGCGGGAGTCCGTCGGTCCCGTGGACATCCTCGACATCGCCGGCCTCGAACATCACTCTCCTCCAACCAGCATAGGGTGCAGTGCTCGTATTCTCGCCCCAGATCCAACTAGAGAAAGCTTGAGCGATTGAGTTTGGGTGCCTGCAGGCTGTTCGTGCGCCCAGCAGCCCGACCGTACCGCTCTCAAACGGACGTCCACGTGCGTGCATGGGGGCCTGACGTTCCCGTTCCACAGGCTGACTCTCACTCTCCCACTCACTCAGGCACACGCGCGCTCTCGTACACACACACACTCACACCGACAGACGGCTTCGTCTAACCTTGTGGTGCAAGGGCCCCATCAGGCCAGGCCAACACACGCCCACACGCCCACACCTCTCAGGCGTGTTTGCCACCACCCAAAATAAGCTTGGTCGCACGGCACACCATACATCCCTTGCGGCCGCACTATTATGGCCCCGAGGAATGAGGATTCACGCCCTCCACCGCTGCCGCGCCTTTACTCGAGACAGTCCCACGTTTCCAAGCGATCGTTCCTCTCCCACTCATCTTCTTTCGAGGCCGATGACGAGCGCTCCGCCAGCATCTCCCCTACCTCCGAGGACATGGACCGCCACTCCGACTCCGAGCCCAATCACAGCCCGGACCCTCCCTCGCCACCGATCCGCTATGCCGGAGAGGACACCAGGCGTGAGTCCCCTCTGACTTGACGGCCTCAGAGCCCCTCCAGTTTGACCTTGCAAAGACTGACTGAGCCTTGACCTTTCAGAAACGAGCCCCAAGGAGTTGAGGGGATGGTACATGTATGCTTTCGCAGCTGAGACCTACGTCATTTGTGGTGAGTGAAGTCGTCCGCCCCAGAGCTGCACGAGCACGAACAGACTTTCTGACTGAGTAATAGCAATCGGTATGTGATCTGACTAAAAAGCCTACGCGATTTGACAGCACTCTCCGCACCTAAATGGTGTGTCGCCCAGATATGTGAGGGCCGTGTTCTAACACTCATTTACAGGCTCATTCATCCCCATCCTGCTCGAGAGTCTCGCACGGGAGAACGGCGTCCTGCTCAAGAACGGAAAGCCATGCGGTCCCAGCAATGAGAAGAGTGGAGAGGACACCCAGTGCGTCGTGCACGTCCTGGGCCTCGAGATTAACACGGCAAGCTTCGCCATGTACACCTTCAGCGCCAGCGTGCTGCTGCAAGCCCTGCTCGTCGTGAGCATCAGCTCGTTCGCGGACCACGGCCAGTACCGCAAGAAGCTCCTCCTGGCCTTTGCCTGGGTCGGCAGCTTCTGTGTAATGCTCTACATCTTCGTCACCAAGGAGACATATGTCTTTGGCGCCGTGCTGGCCATTGTCAGCAACGTCTCCTTTGGGGCCTCTTTTGTCCTGTTGAACAGCTTTCTTCCTCTTCTCGTTCGGTACCACCCCAAGGTGCTGTATGCGGAGGGCACTTTAACTCCGGATCTCGCCGCGCCGAACGGCGAATCGCAGCGGCTGGAGCACCCACAAGATGACGACGAGACCGAGACCTTCCGCGACAGTAGCTCGAGCACAGCGCTGCTGGGCGACGAAGGCCCGCACAGGCTGCGGAAGGTCCTCACCCACGAGGACCAGACGTCGATCGAGCTCGCACTGTCGACCGAGATATCCGCCAAGGGGATAGGCATAGGCTACGCGGCGGGACTGTTCCTGCAGTGCGTAGCCATCCTCATCCTGATCAAGATGAGGAGCTCGACCTGGTCCCTGCGCGTCGTCCTGTGCATGATCGGATTATGGTGGGCCTTCTTCACCATCCCTGCCGCGCTGTGGCTGCGGCCCAGGCCGGGGCCCCCGCTGCCGGCGCAGAAGAGCCGCAAGGGCGTCAGGGCCTTCGTCGCGTACACCCTATATGCGTGGAAGTCGCTCTTCAAGACCGTGTCGCTGGCGCGGCGGCTCCTGGACATCATGCTGTTCCTCGCGGCGTGGTTCCTGCTCTCCGACGCCATAGCCACCACGTCCTCGACCGCCATCCTGTTCGCCAAGACGACGCTGCAGATGGAGCCCTGGTCGCTGGGGCTCATCGGCGTCATCTCCACCACCTTCGGCATCGCGGGCGCCCTCTCGTGGTCTTACATCTCGCGGCGGTTCAGCCTCAAGCCGCACCAGACCCTGCTGAGCTGCATCGCGCTGTTCGAGCTCATCCCGCTCTACGGCCTGCTGGGCTACCTGCCCTTCGTCCGCAGCTGGGGCGTCCTGGGCCTGCAGCAGCCGTGGGAGATGTTCCCGCTCGCGGGCGTGTACGGCTTCGTCCTGGGCGGGCTCAGCAGCTACTGCCGCGCCCTGTACGGCGAGCTCATCCCACCCGGGTCCGAGGCTGCCTTCTACGCCCTCTACGCCATCACCGACAAGGGGTCGAGCGTCTTCGGCCCCTTCATCGTCGCCTCCATCATCGACGCCACGGGCGAGATCCGCCCGGCCTTCTGGTTCCTCGCCTGCCTCGTCGGCCTCCCCGCCCCGCTCATCTACTTCGTCAACGCCGAGCGCGGGAAGCTCGAGGCCGAGAGGCTCGCCGCCGTCATCGAGGGCTACAAGGCTGGGCAGGGTGACGCCGCCGACGACGAGAGGCAGTCCCGGGACGGTGAGGGCCAGGCGATGCTGGGCCATGATGCCGATGTTGAACATCGCGGTAGCTGAAACGTGCCACTGGTGGTCTTTTGTTTTGGTGGCATTTTCTAGCATAGCGAGGGCGTACGGGGCGTGATTTGGATGGATATTTTGGTTTTGATTCGTAGCGTTCGTTTGGAGAGTTGAATGTAACATTTGTCGTTTCCTCTCATTTCCATCCATTGCTCAGGATCTCCTGGTAACCCCCTCGCCTCTCCTAGCTGCTCCTACGGCGAATATATGGTATCAAGTGGAGGTCCCCTCGAATTACTTCTAGTCCTGCGGGGACGATGGCCCTTTAAAGATTTGTAGACAGTCCAGGTATCATACTTCATCAGCAATGGATGTAACCCGTAGGGGAGGTGTGCGGGAATCTGAGAATAGATTAAGGACAGGATATTCATTTTGTGGGTAAACGACGACGTCCCCTTCTCGAATGTACAAACGTAACTCTAATGAGAGCCTTTTGCCTGCTCCCCTCCCAAGAAACGCCCTAAGATAAAATAAACAGCAGATGACCATTGTCCGTACTCCTCCTCCTATCAAGCAAGGTATACGTCATACTCGCCCTCGGCGCTGAAGCAGACTAAAGAAAGGGTGTCGTATCATGAGAGGTAATGCAACCACACAACAAAAGATACCCAATGAAAATAACCGCACAAGTCCCCTGTTGATGGATCACCGAGGCCGTTTTCCACTCTAGCAAATGCGCGTGCCGCAAACGAGGCACTTTACCTCCTCCATCCAGGTCTTCTCGCCCTCGACGCCCTCCCTCAGATCTGTGATCTCGAACATGTCCTGGTCCACCTTGAAGGTCGCCTCAAAGAGACCCTCGTACGGTTTTGCGGAGCCCGCATCCGCCTTCTTCCGTCCTCGGCCGACCTTGCGGACTGGTGGCTCTGCGGTCGGGGTTTGTGTCGACACCCGCCCATTCTGCGGTTGCGCCGAGCCTTCCTTGGCCGCGACGGTAGACTCCTCCTTGAACTCGACCGAGTCGTTGGCGGCCTTCACTGTCTCTCCCTCCCCGTCTGTCTTGACCTGGATCGGGAGCTCGGCGGCAACAGCACCGGTGCTGGGCTCGACAGGGCTGAGAGGGCGCTTTGCTTCCTCTTCTTCCACCTTCTCTTCCTTGACACCGGACGCTTTGTGTGGTTTGTCGGTCCCGAGGGCTTCGTACGTCTTGAGCAGGATGTCATGCTTGAGGCACTCCTCGTGGAGCCACTTCTTGCACGTCTCGTTGGGGCAACCAACCAAGACCTTGTCAGGGTTGCCGGGTTGGTCGCACTTGCAGACTTTCTCTATGGCCTGTGATGAGTGTCAGCACCAGTCCCATCCCCGGTTGTCAGCTCCGCGAAGTGCTTACCGAGAGCTCCTGGGTCCGGACGTCGAAAGCTTGTCTCCAGTAGAGTGCGCTCTGAATCTGGTCGTCGTTTTCGTCGGTCACTTGGTTGACCGTCGCTTGCTGGGTGACGGAGACGACGTTGATGATGTCCACTGCAGCAGAGTCAGCTCCAGATCGAGACTTCTTTCGGCGGATTCGGAGACTTACTGTGGTTGGACGCGATCAGTTCATTCTGTCCATGGTAGGGCTGACGTCCCTCGACGGTCTTTTTCCCATCAACAGTGCCCTGCGGCAGTTCGTCCGGCCAGTACATCCAGTACACGCGAGCGTAGACGTGGTGCTCATCGCTCGCGCGAATCTCCAGAATCCGAGCAACCCAGTCATCGTTACTCTTAGTCCGTGGGCCGAGTTGCTCTTTGTTGGAGAAGGATTTCTGGCGCTCGATGGTGTCCTCGTTAGCGACGAAGATATAGTTGTCACTGAAGTATTTTGACCCGTTGACTGAGGCAGGCAGATTAGTAAGACATTGCGGGTTCCTCCCTCGAGACTCTTTAAGTGAAAGGCACCAGGGGGACGGGACACATACGAACGAAGCTGTTGTAGCGTGTCATCTCGGACCACCTCTTGGAGGGGTCGACCGCGTAGTGGATGTCCATGGTCTCGAAGCTCTTGAACTTGCCGGAGGGAGCGAAGGGAGACATCTGGACGGGTATCTTAGAGTCCCGGCTGTCGTCGGAGTCATCGTCGTTCCTTCTGCGGCGCTTCTTCTTCGGATCGCGGCCCTGGGGGTCGATGAGGCGGATCGTGAAGGGGCACTCGGCCCTGCTGGCCTCGTCGACCTCACGAGTTCGCTTGCGCGGGGCAGCCATGTTGACGTGGGAGAGGGGGGGGGGTCAGGGGATGCGACAGGATGCGACAAGTTGACGCGGGCGCGGGCGCGGCGACTGCAGCTGATGGGGTGGCTGGGAGGGGGTTGAGGAGAGGGGGAGACGGGGCCAGAAGGGCAGAGTCTCTCTCTCTCTCGTCTGCAGCTGGCGAGGGAGGGTGCGAGACGGGCGGCGAATTGGTCGGCGACAGCTTCGAACGATGACGGGCTGGTGTGCGCGATGCGCGGCGGTCAATTGGTGATGGAAGAGATGCGGTCGCAAGCTGAGCTGGATTGCCCTGCCGCCGTTGGGAATTGCCACGATCAAATTTCTCGGAAGCGCGTCGCAAGGCGGAGCTTTGGGGGGGTGGGAGAAAGCATTGGCAGTGGCTGGCAAAAAGTGGCACAGGGCCCGACGCCGATGACTTGGGGAACTTTGCGACCATCAAAAGTCCCGTCGGCCTAAATGCACGCGGGACACAGCGTGTCAATACGGCCTGCCCTGCCTCCTGCGGGGAAAGCTCCTCTCCTGCTGCCAATTCGGGTGGGTGGGTCGGCTCCCCTTCCTCGTCCCCATCCACAGCCGCTGCTTCCTTGGGCAAATCCAGGTACGGCACTCATGTAGACGGCACTCTCCCTTTGAGGACAAGCTGGGCTGTTTGACCGCACACATACCGTCTAAAGAGTCTTGCTCCATACCTACTGACTCTCTGTACTTCCGTGTTTCCCTCGGAACCTCGGAAGTCTGCATGCACAATATATGCCAACATTACACACTGTGCGCTTGTTTCCCTTTTCTCTGCCATCCACTCTGCAGACATTGCCGTGCGAAATTAGAAATGTGGGAACACTTATTCTTGTGGCAGACTGTGCCTCCTCGAAGGAATGTCCGTTGGCCTTGGACTGTCTGTTGGGTTTCCATGGTGTGATTAAGGCCAACACAAAGCGAATGAGTCTGCCCGAAATAGCTTCCGTATGATTCGAGAACCGGTTGTTGGTGTGGAGTTCAGAATTATGTGGACAATAATAGCATGCTGTAACCGCCTGTGAGTCGAGCTAGACACGAGCTGATCTCTCAATACGGGGAGCATTGCCAAATGATCGTCTGTGTACTGGGCTGTCTGATGCACACGTCAGATCCGTGAAGAATGTCAAGCACGAATATAAACAGACACAGCATCACCTCGGTCAGCTACGCACAAGAACCGTGCATGGATGGGGGGAGGCGCAGAACCTCAACATCGATGCTTTGTCTATGCCGCTATCCCCTGAACTCGAATCTGTCTTGGACTGCCAGGGCCAGCGTGGACGTGTTCTTTCCCTAGCTTGAATTCCACAAGCGCTTATTTGTTTGTTCTCTCTTGACTGAGCCTCCCAACGCCTTCCAGTCGGCCCTCAAGTATGGCCAAACATCTGCCTCGACCTGATAACACCCTGTTGAAAATGAGAAATGGGTTTTGTATAATACAGGGTACACTTATCCTAAGCCTACTGTCTCTCGCGGCTTCACTCAATCATGCCAGACCCATCCGACTCGGCGTCCGAGTGCACCTCGAACACGTATCGCTTCTAGCTCGTCACGGTCGCCTCGGTACCACCCATAGCGTCATCTCCTGAGCCCGGTATCACCTGCTCCTCCGCTGCTTTTGCATCCGCAAATTGGCGCTCACTCACGTGCTCCTTCGTGCCCTCAGCCGTCCAGACCTTGTCGGGGAACGATCCGCGCTGGCCATCCTCGTGTTTGAATTGGCAGTATCGGTTCGTGCACGGCCTGAACTTGCACATCACGGGGTTGTGGTAGAACTCGCAGCCAGGAGTCTTGCAGTCGGCGCCGTTACGGCAAGGGGGCTTGGATGGGTGCTTGAAAGGGCAGCGAGCGTTCTGGCAGTTGGGCCAGAACTTGCAGTCTTGCTCGCTCTGGTGGGCCGTCCTGGTGGCAGGCGACGGATGCCGGCCAACACATTTGAAGTTCTTGCAAGCTGCACCAAAACTGCAAACATCCTGAACGTCGATGGTTGCTCCTGGCGGCGCGGCCGGTGATTGATGGGCAAACTTGCAGTCCTTGTTGTTACAACTCAAATTGAAGCGGCAGACCGTGTCCTCTGGGTTCGCTGCCTCACGCTTGACACCGGACATGTCCTGATCGCCCTCACCTTGCTCAGCCGACTCAGCCTTGGGCGTCTCGGACTGGTGTGCGTTGTTGCGACCATTCTGGTGGTGGCCACCGCGGCCTCGGAAGTTGCCTCGTTGGTTGGGGTGTTGTGCGCGCTCAAACAATGATTTCCCACGTCCCTGGCCGTTCGCTGCGCCACCATGCTGCATCATCAACTGTTGCTGCATCTGGTTCAGCATCTGCTGCTGTACTTCCATCATTTGCAACAGATCCGACTGTGGCGGCTGGCCTTGCATCATCCCCCAGCCATTCATGGGGCCCATGGCTCCGCCGTTCATGCCAGGCGGGCCGGGAGGCATGTTGTTCATGTTTGCTAGGCCGTGGGCAATGTTGGCTGCGCGTTGATTCGGCCCTCGAGGCTGCCTTCCAGTACCCATGCGGGGACCAGTCGGGGGTGTGCGAGTATGCGAGTTGATCCTCTCGTTCCCGGTGGCTCCGCGCACGCGGTGGAGGACGTTCTCATGCGTCCTGTCCATCGCACGGTTCAGTTGTCCTACGAGCCGCTTTCCGCGACCTCTGTCGGCGCCGTTACGCATAGCCTTTGGACCTGTAGGTCTAGTAGAAGTCAGTATGGTGCCACCTATTTTCCAAGGATCTTGGTAATGACATACGCGTTGAACTCTGCAATACCGTCGTTTGTGCTCAGGTCCATATCTTGGTCTTCATCAGGGGCGTTCGACGCCCCCGCGACGGCTTCTGTCGTAGCCTCGGCTTGTACATCGCTGGAGCCGAACTGTGCAGAGAGCGCGTCGATAGTGGCGAAGAGCCAGTTTGAGAACTCGAGAAGTCCAGGGTCGTTGGGGTCGAGGCCGAGGAGGTCTGTTGATAGCTCTCGCGTGACCTCTTCTTGTGTCTTTCCGTTTACGAGCATGAGGATGATGTATTCAGTGAGGGCGGCATCGTCGGCGCCCCCGGTGGCCCAGCCGTACTGCTCCAGCTTCGGCTGGATTGCAGAGTTGAGGGCATCGGCGAGAGGGGTGTTCAGCTGAACTGAGACAGGCATTGTCGGTGGTTTCAAGGTGGTGATTGAGGTGGAAGCGAGGCGAGGCAGGGCGAGAGATGGCGGAGGCGGGAAGTAAGGTGTGTGGCGATGGCCGGGAAACGATTAGAAACCAGCCGCGACAAAGGCAGGCGCGACGTTGGAAGAAGGCGCTCGTAGGCGATGGCAAGGGAGCCTGCGGCACGACCTTGACAACAATGGACTGGCGAGGGGACAAGCGAGAGGCAGGATGTCCTAGTGGTGGTTTGTTAGGTTGTTGGCCTGCTCTCTCTCAAAGTCCTTTGAAAGCCGAGGCCAAATCCAAATCACCGAGTCCAAGCCTTGAACAGAAAGGCAGTTTGGTGAGTCGCGTGGGTTGCTGGGTTGGCAGCAGCAGAGTTGAGTTGGAGGTTGTAATGTACAGGTGTTTTGCATTCGACAGGTGAAGTTTGCATGCAAGGCAGTGTCAGCCAGCCAGCACGCTAAGCCTGACTGACTGACTGACTGACTGACGAAATGCCGGCCAGCCTTACCTCCTGGGAAGTGGCGCTGACTGGCAGCTCCGGATCGGTGGTGGTCGGTGCTCAAGCCTTGGCGCGGATGATTACTAATGGGACTGTATCGACTCTAGACCCTGCTGGAAAAGACCTGTACTAGACCACAGAATTGTATTCCTCAAGTTTAGGTAGCTCGATGCACATAGACTAGTTAGCCAATAAATCAAATACTTCCAATTCAGTTACATGGTTTTTTCGTTGGAGTAAGCAACACAGTGAGATTGCTCGAATCCCAAGGACACCCTCAAAGCCACTGCCCTGTTAGATGGTACTGCCCGCGTACCACAAGCCTGAACAAAGGTGTCTGGCTATATGCGAGTGAGGGCGCATTTACACCCAGACCAGCTGCCATCTCCATAAATGAAGACACCAATGTACTGTAGTGTCATGAATGTCATAGCATAAACTTAAACAATTTGAACATATAGAAGGCCAACCTTCTTTACAGCCTTCCCACCAGTAACTTGCTTCCTGGTGAAGGGAGATAAGGTAAGGATGTGTCAACTCTCAGAACAGATTCAATCCAAGGTTTCCAACGTTGGAAATTTAACTACCAAAGACTAATAATAGTCAATGTCACAGACCATCAATCACATTCAGGAATCTCTGATAGCTTAATGAATTGTAAAATGTATCGTCAGACCACAAGGAATATATCACCCTCACACGGAAGCGCTTTACCTTGCGCAGTGGTGAGGTCCCCGAGGTCAGAATACTTGTTCAGGTGCTAGGGCTCAGGTGCCGCTTGAAGTTCAACGATAGGCGATTTTCTTGCGAGCACCTTGAGGTCGCCAAATGAACAGCCCTCGGCCCAGTAACTGACCACATCAGCGAGTCCATTGGGGTAATCCTCGCGGTATTGAACGAGGGATGCATGAATACTGTATGTAGAGCACAACTCCCTTCGCCGTCTTCCCCCCAGCGCCTCAAATCCTCACGTTGCCCTTGTTCTTCTAGCCTGCAAAGCCTCACATCAATGTCATGGCAAGCGAAGGCTAAAATCTCAACGTGTTTGAGGAAGGATCCTCACCTTCCTAGCTAAATGCTTTGGAACGACTGGAGGATCCTTTGGGGGGGGGGGGCGAATATGTTAAAGGGGATCTGCATATAGATGCTTCCAATAATGTACAAAAGCTCGCTGATTCCTCCAACACCGTAGAAGAGGGTTTGAGTTCCCGAAGTTGAGGATGTGGGCGGCTAGAAACCATGTCGTCCGGGATGGTTTGCCTCGCTTCCACGGGAAGAAGTCTCCGAGGTGCGAAGTTGAAGATGACCATGTAGGAGCTGTTGCCAAGATGCGAAGGTGGAGGAGGCACCAGCAACAGGTCTGGTCTCCTACACTGACTGACCCCCCTGCCCCTATCCCCTCTCGAAAAGAAATAGAAAATGCAAGTGTGTTCCTTCCCAGCCTTCCTTTCATACTATAGAGTTACAATAACTGAAAGCTTAGGCTGCTCGTGTTCCCGTCTCGTCAGACGTTACACAGTTAAACACACTATCAACGGCCTAGCGTGTTGGTTCCTGGGTGGTATGACCATGAAGGCTGGGTCCCCCGGTCCTGTCTGAGGCTTGACCTGGGAATGAACGATGAGTGGTTGTTAGCAGCCTCTGTGCTTTCAGCTGAACATTGTTTCAACTCCGGTGGAGGCAACTGCAATTGGGCTCGTAATTATATCAGAATCGAGCAGACAGGCGGACTGGCAGAGCAGAGCAGCTGAGGGTTCGCGCATGACGCTCGGCAAGATCCCCGCTCTGTCCCACTCCCAACTCACCTGGGCATCCCAGCCCCAGCCCAGCACATCCCATCCCATCCATCCGTCCCATCCATTTCCCATCCGCCTGGTCCCGTCCCACGTAACCCAGCCCCATGCGCATGCCATCATCCTTTCCTAAAAATTAAGGTTGAGATCATCGCTGGTGGGTCGCAGTCCTCGCTCTGGTCCGAACACGGGCAGAACGACTGGCTGGGTCGGGAGGAGGGTTTCTGGTTCTTTGACTCCTTTTTCAATCCTACTTGCCAGCATCCCGTTCGTTCATTCAATCCGAGCGGCATGCTTTCCTTTGATGCCCCGTGCCCGACTCCCGACACCCCTGCCGGCCGGTGGCTTGCAGACGCAGACGCAGACATAAACGCAGATGAGCAGGCATACAGGCATCATACACCCCTCAGCTGGCCCTTCTTGAGCCCTTGGTCTACTAGCTCCGGGCTCGCTCTCGTCCACACCCACCCCACACCTTGCTCGCCGCCGGGAAGCCACAGTCTTGGCCGGCACTTCTGCTCTGCTCGCTCTCTGCCTCCTGCGTGCTACTGTAGACTATAGTCTACTGTGTGGTCTACCATCTCTGCATGCTAAACGCAACGTAACATTGCGCTTGTCCCTCAACGACGTCTGGACCTCACGATCCCCAAGGACGTGTCTCGCGCGCACGCGTGCCCAAAGCCCAGAGGACGCCCTGCCACCATCATACCCTACCGCGTTGGTTTGCTCCCGAGATCTGAGCCATCAACTCTCAGCAGACTGCCTGGCTGCCTGAGCCTCAAGGGTGCCTATCTTTGGAAAGACCCACCTCCCAGCAAGGTTCCCTCTCCATCATAGGCCTGGGACTGCCTTGACGAACCAACGTTGATCGGCACTACTGCACTTGACGCTCCCGCCTTTTCCGGGATCTTGTACGACGCCCCCAAGCCTTGCATTTGCGTGGGCTTGCCAATTACAAACTAAAAGTCAAATAAATGAATAACTACGATTCACTCCCTCACCTCGTCACGCGCCCATCATTCACCTCCCTCTTCACTGAGGCTTTTGCTTTTCTTTGCCCAGTCACTCACTCAACCCACTCACCACTCCGGCAACCAACTACATAACTGGTTGCCTTCCAACCACACCGGTGTAACGTCCTGGTCGGGAGCTTCCTCACCACAACTATAAGCCCGCTCGTTCGGCTCTCTCAATCTCTGTCGCGCCACATCCACACATACCTCTTTCGTCTCGCAGTCTCGCAGTCTCGCAGGGTGATCCACTGCAGGCTCATCTTCAAGATGGCTTCACGACTGCTCCTGCCTTTGCTGGCGGCTGCCAACCTCGTCACAGCCCAGGGATTGGGAGGGTTGTGGCCTGTGCCTCAGCCCACCTTTACCTCTGGCACCACGCCCCTCTTCATCAACCAGGACATCAAAGTCACTTATAACGGCGCATCTGTACGGTGGTCTACTCGCGAGAGCTCCTTATCCCTCCAAGATGATTTGTATACTAAGAATGCTTTCCAAACACAGCTGACCCAAAATGACATCTTTGAGCCGGCCGACCTGACCGCCTCCGACATCACAGCCGCTGGCGTCAGCAGGGCCCTGGACAGCATTTTTAACCAAAACTTTGTGCCATGGATGCTAGTTCCACGGAACTCGCTCTCAAGCTATGAGCCGGCGGCCAACGCCTCCGCCGCCGCCGTTTATTGTCTGGAAATCACTCTGAGCGGCGATAATACCACTTTCGACCCCACAGCAACAGACGTCGACGAGGCGTACAGCTTGAGCATCGGCGAGGATGGCGCTGCAAAGCTCTCCTCCAAGTCAGCCTTTGGCATCCTGCACGGCCTGGAGACCTTCTCCCAGCTCTTTTACGAGCACTCCGCCGGAGATTCTTGGTATCTGGTCAACGCCCCCATCGAGATTGAGGACTCGCCTGTCTATGGGCACCGTGGACTTATGCTGGACACGGCCAGGCACTTCTTCCCTGTGGACGACATCAAGCGCACCATTGACGGCCTGTCGTACAACAAGCTGAACAAGCTCCACGTGCACGTCACTGACTCACAGGCCTGGCCCCTCGAGATCCCGAGCATTCCGGAGCTGACCGAGAAGGGTGCTTACAGCCAGGCCTCAGTATACTCCCCTGATGACATCAAGTCTATCCAGGAGTATGGTCTTGCCCGCGGGGTGGAGGTTTATCTAGAGATCGACATGCCTGGTCACATTGGTGTCGTGGGCGAGGCTTTCCCGGACCTGGTCGTGGCCTACGATGCGCGGCCCTACTTCTTCTACTGCGCGCAGCCTCCCTGTGGCGCCTTCCGACTGAACGACTCCAACGTGGAGACGTTCCTCGGCAACCTGTTCGACGACATCCTTCCGCGTGTGGCCCCTTACTCCAGGTACTGGGGCACGGGCGGAGATGAGCTGAATGCGAATGACTCGAGGTTCGACCCAGGGCTGAACACCAACGACAGCGCGGTTCTCCAGCCGCTGCTGCAGACCTTTGTCGACAACCAGCACACCCGCGTGCGCAACGCGGGTCTGACTCCCACGGTCTGGGAGGAGCTTGTCACCGAGTGGAACGTCACCCTCGGGTCGGACGTGGTAGTTCAGTCGTGGCTGGGCGGTAGCGCTGTTGCTGAGATCGCTGCCAAAGGCCACAAGGTTATCGACAGCAACTACAACTTCTGGGTGAGTCCCCACGTGCACCACTAACAGCGAACGAAATAAAGACGCTAACATAGGGCGTCCAGTACCTTGACTGCGGTCGCGGCCAGTGGCTCACTTTCGGCAATGAGATATGGTCCCAGTTTACGCCATTTAATGACTGGTGCGGCCCAACGAAGAGCTGGGAGCTTGTGTACTCGCACGACCCGGCCGAGGGTCTCAACGGCACAGAGGCGGATCTAGTCCTGGGCGGTGAGGTCGCCGTCTGGTCCGAGACCATCGACAGCAACAACCTCGACAGCCTCGTATGGCCCAGGGCCGGCGCCGCCGCGGAGGTCCTCTGGTCGGGACGAACCGACGCGGGCGGCCAGAACCGGTCGCAGGTCACAGCGGCTCCCAGACTGAACGCGCAGAGGCAGCGTTTGGTGAGCAGGGGCATCAGGGCGAGCCCGATCCAGATGGAGTGGTGCCTTCAGTACCCGAACGCGACGGGCTGTGAATACCCAGCCGCCTAGGATGAGGAGCCTTCGGGGGAAGAAGAGCAATCAGTAGAGGGCATCGCATTTGGGATGCTGGAGGTTCTGGTCGATGTGCTCGCTCGCCTTGCTCTCAGCCTCTTCAGGGCACTGGCACAAAGGACTCAGCGATGAGACCCTTGCAGGATGGAGGACGCGTTCGTGAAGATTACACCTTCCTGTATATAGATTTTGGTATCGTGTTGCAGTAATATGCTAATCAAAACACACGTGTTATCTTGTCCGGCCGTTTTCTAGTTGCGAGCTACAGGGCGAGGTTGACTAGGGCGATTCTGTTCTCGACACAAATTGTCGTCCGCAGCACTTTCCGGTCAGGTACCTGTGAGGTGGGTACTTTCAGTGGGAAGGTGTGTTGCTCAGGTGGTGGGATCCAGGGGCCCAGGTGACAAGACGCGGCCACATGGCCTGTAGGAGTGCGCTATTGGAGCCCACGTGTCCGCCTGACCTCAGCTGGTGCGAACTCCAATCCCAACACAGCACCGCCACCATCATCGCCGTTCCCAATCTTACGTGGACTTGCTATCTGACCCGTCGTGGTGTTCGCATGGAATCAACTCGATCAAAATCTGAATTCTGGTGCAAAACCCTATTCTTTCGCGGGAGGGCGTCCTTTTTGTTCTAAAAGTGTACACAGATAGGCAAGCTCAGCCCGAGGCAAGGGCGAACCACCGACCTATCCGCCTTGGAACCTGCACTGCGTGTTATTGCCCGACACGGACTACTACACGCATCCCATGAGACGCACCATAATACCCAAGCTCCCAAGATGGACTTCATAGAAAGGGCCGCCCAAGCGGTCCTCCCGTCTTCCGACACGAGTATGTTAGTGATCACAACGGCGGTCACAACAGCGTCACTGTACGCCATCCTGAATCGCATCATCCATCCCCGGCGGCCCACCGTGCTCCCGAGCCCGCTCAGCACTCACATATCCCGCCTGTCGCCCGAGGAGAGCTCACAGCTGCTTTACCCGCCGGACTACTTCCCGGGCGCGCGCGATGTGCCGACACCGTATGGTTCAGTTAGGTGTTGTACGTATAAAGCCCAATCCTGCCTGCGCGCGGGTTCCTATCCCCCCACCGGGGGATCCTTTTCGTTCCCGGCCCCTTCGGAAATTATGATGAGATACTAATCTTCTCAGATGAGTTTGGTCCCGCGTCCGGGAGGAAGGTTCTCCTGGTCCATGGGATTTCAACTTCGTGCAGTAAGTAGCCTCCGGCATCCCTTATTCGGGACAGGCCCTGTCACATGCGGGAGCTATCTCACGGGGAGCAGCGGGCTTTGTCCCGTCTGTAACCAGTGAGATGGCCCACAGGCCGACAAACGGTTATTGGCCTTCCAACTTGATCTCATTTCCAAGCTCGTTTTAAAGTCGCTGGAAAGCTGACCTCTGATCACTAGTGACACTCACCCACATCGCTCATGGCCTGGTCGAGCGCGGATGCAGGGTTCTACTGTTCGACCTGTTCGGCCGCGGGTACTCGGACGGCGTCGGCGACCTGCCCCATGACGAGCGGCTATACATCAGCCAGGCCCTGTGCGTTCTCGCGTCAAGCGAGCTCGCGTGGACGGGCCACGGCGAGGACGAAGGCTTCCATCTCGTGGGCTATTCCCTGGGAGGAGGCATCGCCATCCACCTGGCAGTGGCCTTCCCTCGCATGGTCAAGACCCTGATCCTCCTCGCGCCGGCCGGGATGATCCGCGAGGAAAACTTCGGCGCCGTCGCGAAGTTCATCTTCAGGAGCGGTTGGGTGCCTGAGGGGCTGGTCGAGATCATGACCCGGTGGAGGCTAAAGAGGCCCATCGCCGCCAGCGCAAAGAGGAAGTCAAAGGGCAGCCCGAGCGGGGGGTCGACCCCCAATTCGCATCTACTGGGCGATCAGGTTGTCGAGGCGACCGTTACGAGCGAGATTGCCGATCCTGCCGTCCCCGAGGCGCCGGGGCCGCTGCAGCGCCAGGTGCTGAAACACGTCAACTGGCAGGTTAGGAACCACGCGGGCTTCGTCCCGGCTTTCATGAGCACGCTGAGGTATGGACCGATGATCAACCAGCACGAGGCGTGGAGGAAGATCGCGAGCAGGGAGCCCAAGACGACGTGTTTCATTTTTGGGATTGGGGATGAGATCGTCAATGATGAGGACTACATCCAGGATGTGCTGCCGCTGGTAGGAGGCGATGAGAATGTTTTCTGGGCCAGACCTGTACCTGGTGGCCATGATTTTCCCATGGCCCATCCCGACCAGACGTTGGAAAGGATTTGGAGGTTCTGGGGTTGGGACGAGGGCGTTGCTGCTTCTTGGGTGAAGACGTAAGGCGGTCTTCCGGAGTCGTCATTATAGAGGATTTGACCATTACAGGAATCAACGGGGCTTTTAGACCAGGAAACATATATTTCCTTTACCTAGGCTCATACGCTCAATCCAATGCCTTCAGTTTATCTGGAGGAAGTGAGAAGCCCCGTCTAGATTCGATTTGCTCAAGCAGTGGAGCTGAAGAGGTTTCGAAAGCAATCTCATAAGCTTTATGATTCTCAGCAGATATATCAGTATCTTGTCAGAGGCTTAAGAGAATGACATTCAGCAACCAAAAGTGAAGCCTTTCCACCCCAACTTAAATCGTATAGTTCTACAAGGAAAAACCGACTGACATTTGCTCACATGCTGTACACTTTGATATAACAGAGGCAGTGCTACGGGGGCGTTGGAGACTCCGCCACACCACCGCAACCACCTCGTCCGTCTGAGTGGGCCTGCCCAAAGCGACGCAGGCTCTAGATGGCTCTTGTGCTACCTCAGTCAGCTTTTTCTACTTGAGTATTGCTATCCTATTAGAGCCTAGCCTCTATGAAGCTTGTCTCCTCAGCCATTGGTTTGCACTGTGGTACTTCTGCAAGGTGGAGAGGAGACTTGCACGACAAACAAAAGTGGAATCTGGCTTCATGTGGAGAGAGGTGAGTGAACGATCGTTGCTTGCCATTCCCACAGGAAGGACTTGTCTCAGTGGTGGCAAACGAGTTTTTAATTGTACTTGGGCATTCCTGCGAAATAGAGCCGGGGGGGGGGGCATACCAGGATAGCAGGGCCGCAGCTCTCAAGGCACAACTTACTCTAGGCATGCGCCTGGCCATGATATGTGTTACAGCAGTGGGAACGCCACATCACATCTACCGCCGAGAGAACCAATGTGGGCTGATTTGGCAGTGACCTCAGCCTGCCTAGGATCACTTTCTTCTACTAGAGCCGGCCAGGAGAACCCACTTCACCTATCCATCAAACATGGACAACCATTCCACCAGGTCGTACCAGAGCACTTTGGAAACGAAGACACATACCCGCATCTCAGAGACGGCTGATGACCTCAATTTAGAGATCCTGCCTCCCAATCAGCGACCCGTGGACCACGCAAGTCGCAGCCGCTCATCGTGACCGGAGCTGGCTCAAAGGACTACAAGGAGAGTTCTAAGCACCTCCGCCGCCAGCATCGAGTCGAACATCCTGAAACGTATGACTAAAAAGACGGATGGATGTTGAGTGAAGCTATACAGCGATTAAATGATGCTTTGGAGAAAACATGGGAAGGAATAACAACAGACTGCGTATTCAAGAACAACCACTGGATAGCAATTTGGGACTCAATATGGGGAGAACCCAAAGCATACTGCCAGTGCATCTCCAAGAATGACCCCTTGATGGTAGTTTTGGAGGTCACACGGGAAGAGCCTAGAGCGTACTGCATCTCCAAGAATGTCTCCTTGACGGAAGTCTTGGAGGCAACACGAGGAGGGGCCGAAAGAGACTGCAGCTTCAAGATTGGCCGCGTCAGGACAGATTTGAAGGTCAGGATATTGGCAATTATTCTTGTGTGCACTTCCTGTTCATGCGTCTTTGATGAAGTGCCACCGAAACTCCGGCACTTCAGCCATGTTCGAGACGAAGACAACACACCTGGAACATGTGTCCTGCCGTCGTTGACAAGATCAATCTGCTCTGGGTTGTTGGTAATGTAGGAGTTGAAGTTGAGCCTCCGGCGGTGCTGCCAGCCCGGCCCGTCTGCGATGGTGGATCAGAGCTCAGGTGTCACCTCCGCCTGGCCACGCTGACCGCAGTATGATGGTGTCCTCTGGATGACGTACAGATGTTCAGCCCATTTCGCCAGTTCGGGAATGACCTGCACGGCTGTCGCACCCGTTACGATCAGAGAAACACGCTTGCTCTTTAGCTTGGTCATGTCGGGCTTCTCCTGGCTACCCCCTGTGTATGCGTAGTCCCAGCGAGACGTATGAAATGCGTGCTTTTTCGCGCGGAACTCCGACCAGCCACTGAGCTTGGGGATCTTAGGGGATGGACAGGACACCGCCCGCGCCAACGAAGCATACACCGTCAGGTTCTCGGCTCCTAGGTCCTCCCCGAGAGTGCGTCTCATTTTGACGACCCACTGGTGCCTCTCCTCGTCCCACGTCTGTCTGTCGACCTTGGTGCAGAACTGGCCCTGCAGTCCCCATCTAGCCGCGATGCGCTCCGACTGGCCTCGAATCTCCTCGCCATACGAGTACTTGTGCTTAGGGACATAGCCCGTTTCTTCCAGCAGCGGGAGGTAAACGAAACCTTTGACATCGCACATGAGACCGGGATAGCGGTTCCAGTACCATGTGCCACCGAAGTCGCCTGCGATGTCGACGATAACAATGTCCTTGCTGCTGAATCCGGCCTCCATCGGGCGGTATGCGTAGAGAATCCCGCTGCGCCCTCCTCCACAAATCAAAAATTTGGTCTTGCTTCCGTCTTCAAGGGGAGGATTCTTGACGGCTGGAGACCCGTAGTTCACCCATGGGTCCCTGGCGAGGACTTGTATCGCTTTGGATCTGGCATCAATGTACTGGGGGAGACCGTCCTGCCTAATACGCTTGTCCCGTTCTCGGGCGTACTTGAACAATTTTTGAGCCATGTCTATAGAGAAGTAAAGACTATTTGTATTTTTTGAGTTCCTCTACTAAGCTAGAACGACAATGATTGTCCTAGTGGGACAAGAGACAATGTTGGTTATAGGCAATTGCAGTCAAATTCGCTATGCAAGGCTTTAGACAGTGACTATTCAATCTTCTGCAAACCAGTGTTGTGTGTCAGAAGCTGCTAATTCGCACCAAAAGTCTTAGTGTCAGGCCGTGCCCTTTCGTGTTGGCGCTCTTGACAATCTGTCAAGCTTGACACCAGGCCGGTCCGTCGCGGACGAAGCCATCTCTATAGAGAAGTAATGATGTTGTCTTGATTGCGGTGCAGGGCGTTGGATCAAAACAGACTTCGCCGGAATTCGATAGGGTAAAGCGAGTAGTGGCACATGTATATGAATATACTTATATACCTGTTCTTTTACAGTCTCCACCCTTGGCCTTAAGCAATCGGGCTCCAGCACCGCCCGAGCCCCGTCTTGATCTCATGGCTTTGAATCCAGACGGGATAATTTCAATGCCGTCATCTGCTTGGTGGCCCAAATCTGGATGCAACAGTAAAACAAGTGCAATCCACTATCTCAATAAGTGGTACTATCAGCTATGCTGTAAGTTTGGAGCCGTATGTTGTTGTATAAGTAAGATTATAGATACCACAAGAGATTGCACTGCAAATTTCCGTTCTGGTACAGTAGCGAACAGCACCGGACAGACTCAATAGTACCTACTCAGCCTCAAGGCCGTCCACGGTGCAGTTTGCACACTCACCGGCCTACCGGAAATCTCCGCGGTATGCAAAAGTACATCTTTTTTGTTTGCTCTCGGGGAACTGGGCCAGTCCGGCACGGCCCTCCATTGTCTCCATTTCCAGCTCGGCTTATTCATGCAGGTCAAAGCCGGAGATCGGTATGTTCTTACGGACTATGTCGGAGCGGGCCAGCTATTGTTCCCGAGCTCGACAAAAAGGCCGCCGACAATAAGCAAAGGGGAGCAAGGCACTGGAGCAGATACAAATCCGGCATATCGGTGGACCTACAACACATGATCTTTATGCAGCTGCCCTCTTGCACTCATGACCACCAAGACTTGTAGGGCCACCTCCTTCAGACTATGTCAAAGGTATGTTGGCCAGTCTCCCCATCATAGCTCCAGCAAGGCAAATTCCGCTCATTGCCGAGTGGCCGTAACGCGTTCACTCCTATGGAACTGTCAGTGACGTGCCCGATGCGCTCAAACCGTCCCGTGCTCGCATCAACAGATTTCAAAAACAAGCCTTGGACATTTGAGTAATCCTGGGAAGTGACTGAAGACTCTGATTACGTGTCCCCGGTCCAAGTGATCATGACGTAGTAGTAGATGGTGTTGTCTGTTTCCGTAGCCTCTGCCAAAGGGCAATGGTAGAGGACTCGGAGCTCAACTTGGGGTTCCTTGTCAAAGTCGAAATTCAAAAGATCGTAAACAGGTGCAGGGTCCTCATGGCTGGTTGCTGGAAAGGCATAGCCGAAATGCGCGGGGCGCATACCAGTAGCCATCCTGCGGCACGATCTCAAAAACCCTTGTATCCGAACCTCGACTTCAGGCGACGATATAGGGCCGAAGATGTCATCTTTTAGGATTTCACTGTTGGCATCTGGAGGACGCCGCGCTGTAGAATCCGGATGTGCAATCTTCTCCCAGTAGTGGACAAAGGCTGCGGATGCAATCACGCGGTCTTCGCACATATTAGGGCGCATTGGTGGACCGTTTGGTAATGACATGCGACCTGTGTGCGCAACCTTGGTCCAGGAAAATGTATGCGTAGGATACCCTGTTGATATGGCTTGTCCGGTGCCGTTGCTCCCGATGAACCAAGTCAACGACCAAGGTAGAGACTGTGCCCACAGACCGACGGCGTAGCGGTCTCCGAGGATAGGACTCAGCTCCCTGGCTACACCGGCGATAGCAACTAGCCTGTCAGAAAGTTTGGTGAGCTGATGAAGGCAGCATTTCGCACTTCCAACCTTGCCCACACTCCCACGAAACCTGCTGACGGGAGAAATGCAATGCCCGTGGTGCGAGTAGCCGTTCCTGCAAACCCCATCCTCGGCAGCCCTGGAGTTGAGAGGCGACTTGACCACCTCATCACTCCATAGATTTGGCTGTACAATGTAGTGGGCAACTTCAGGTGCCGGTGTGAATCTCTGAACCGGGGAATGGATTCTACCTAGATAGTGCTCAAAGGACATACCAGAGCTGCAGAGCTGGGCCGGCGAGGCACTTCATGATAGCACAGTGACGGCGTTGGAAATGACGCGTAGGGGTCCATGAATAGCTACAAGCCCACTGTCCCAAGGAGGATTATGCGCAGTGCCCCTGGTCCTGGACCGACTACGGACCGCATGAACGTGGATCGGCGGACAGTCCGGCTCGGGAAGCAAAAAGATGAGACGTTTTATCGCCTAGAAGCCGGGCGACCAAGAAGACACCGCAGGCTGTAATATCTGGGCGCTCGCGAATTGTCATGTCCCCTGCGAATGTCGGGCCTTGCGCTGCCAGATTGGTGTGACCGGGCCGAGGATGGGAGGCTTTAAATACGGAGTAGATTAAGTACTATATGTAGGGCTGAAGGAGAAGAAGAGAAGATGATCTGGCAGGGAACGTCCTGGGTTGGCCAGCCTGTCTGTGGCTGGAATGTAAGTGCAACGACCAGACAGCTAGAAGCAGTATTGCTGTTGCTCTGCTGTCACAGACCAGTAGATGAGGAAAAGCCGTTGTCTTGGTGCCTTGTCTACTCAGGAATGTGGTAACTGCAGCACACGGTTTTGGCTGGCAAGGCCAGTCTCGTCTAGGCCAGCCATCATTGCCACAAGTGTCAGTGTCAATGGGTGCACAAATTGGGACTAGCGGCCGATGCACTCTGCACGGCCCCTGACGATCTCGGACTGGGTTCCCCCAACTCTGGCCGCTCGGCCGCTCACCAAGTCTCATCCTAGGCCTGCGAAACGCCCTGCGACCATCTGTCTGACTGACCAGAGCAGACGAGCAACGGTGTGCGATGCCAGCCACCTCGAGTCCAGCAAAGCCGCAGACAGACCAGACGGGATTTCCGTCTGACTAATCTGTCCAGCTGGAGAGTCAGAGTGCGACGCGCACAATGGCGGACCTCCGTGTCGCCCACGAAACTCGCCCGTCCTGGCCTGGTGTGATCTGATCTGATCTGATCTAATCTGGCTTGATCCGATCAATCTTGGACCTGGCTGCGGGAAGCCCGAGTCGTGTCAATTGCCAGGCCTGGAGTCACATGCGATCGTGCCGTCGACGGGCATTTTGTCGCCCTGACCAGGCTCACACCGTCATGTGATGCTGGCGTCCTGTCGTCGACCGTCGACCACGATGGGGGCGACCCCAGGATTTCATTCATTCAATCGGTCTATTCGCCAGCAGCGCCGAAGGATGGATCTGCATCTGATCATCCACCCGTCGAGAGAGATAAGCCCTTCTCGTATCGGGATCATCGCCCCCTGAGATTAATCGGCAATAGCAGCGTCGCAGTCATCGCGAAGTAAAATTGCACACGCACCCTGCAGCGTCGAAAGCGGTAAATCGACATCCCAAAGAAGGGTGCAGCGCCAGCGATGCAAGGTACGGCTTCGGCATTATTTTTGGTCTGCACAAGGCGACGAACCATCGGATGGAGGTGGATGCCAGTCGTGTCCTGGTCCTTGTCGCCTCCATCAAAACACCCGCCCAATCATTGCTGCTGGCGCCCTGTGCTCGGCGAGAGTGGGTGTCCAGGCTCGATTTAGCCACGCACAGTTCCACAGAGCGAACCCGAGAGGCAGAGACGCGCGCAAAAGCATCGAATTTTGTCAATGGCGCCTCAACGGCCCAGTCCTGCCAATCCTGCCAGTGATTGACCCGTTCAATCTGGCTTTCATCAAGCGACCGCCTGCGTCTTATTTGCGCCTTGCTGGATCCGGCCACGAAGCGACTCGCCTTTCTCCTGTCCCCGGTCCCGCAGCACGACATGGCCAATCGTTCCCCGCCGAACCCCTGGATCCCACGAAATGTGCCCCCCCCCCCAACCGAGACCCGCCCCTTTTTTCTGGCCGGCTGTTGTTTCCTCAATGGAACTCCCTGTACCACTCGACCAAAATCCGCGTCTCCCTCCTGCGGTGCCAGTTCCTCCTTCCAGACGCTGCTGTTGCCCTGACTGCGACCCTTTGCTGGTGCTCCTTTGATTGATGTTGCATACCCTCCACCGCGTAACCATTCTGCCGGCTCTGGTCACTTTCCGCGTCCTCGCCGTTCGTATACGCGCTTTCTCCTCTGCTCGCCCAAGGAACAAGCCATGTCCGCGCGGTGATCATTTGCCGTCCCGGGCCAATTGCACTTCCAAAGTCCTTTGCCTTCTCTTTGGCATATCCATCATGTCCCAGGCTATGACCCTCGAGCCCTCTCCGGTGGACCTGGACCGGACCATGGCACCGTCAGAACACAACGGACTTGGCGCCGCATACGACCACTACCGATTTGACGACGCCCTGTCCTCACAGACATCTGATACACTAGACGCTTCATCTGGTCCACCACCTCGGGCGACAGCAATCACCCACCCGCAAGAACCATTCGTCCAGCCTTTGTCACATGGACAACCCGTCCACACTTACTCTCGTCCCGAGTCAGTAAATTCCGCCGTCCTGCCACCGCCGCCACCACCACGCTCGTCGACGCCCCTTCATAGCCCAAGGAGCACCAGGTCTCAGAGTCTAGCTGCTTCTCTTGGGAGCCAGTCACCCATCCGGCGCAAGCCTCTGAGTCCCACGGCCTCGCCATTGGCTGTCCGTTTCTCGTCTAGGAGCTACCACATGAAGTCTCCTGACCTTCAGGAAGAGCCCGACTCTGGTTTCTATTCTCTTGATAGCCCGGACTTGTATGACTTGGGCCCAGCAGAGGGCCCATCTACCGTAGCCTCGCTGCCCACGCCCCTCGAGCCTCTGTCCGAGGAAGAGTAGGTTCACCATGTCTTAAATACTTGAACAACAACGGCCCAGGCTGACAGCAGTGTTTTGCACGCTAGATTCCAGGGCAAGTGGCCGACACCCCCGACCGGGCCTATCACACCGGCCGCACTGGAGGTTCGAAACATTCCAGACGTCAGCCCTGCACCACCTCAAACGGACGATTTGACACAGCCCAAGCAACCAGCAAGTGCTTCAGACGTCACTCTGGCCACTCAGGGTCCGGACCAGCCCAACGCGGAACCGCACAGTCCCAATCAACATAATTCTAGCAGTAGCATGTCTTTGTCGTCCCGGCCACCTATGCCCCCACAGCTAGATCTTGATTATCGAAACTCAATTTCGCAACAACACACGGCCTCTCCGACTCTCGACAGACCACCAGACAGTGCATCCAGTCTCGCCAGCCACGCCAGTCTTAACAAACCACTACCAAAATCGCCCCCAAGATCACCAGCCGGCTCATCGAAACTCAGCAACTTTTTTGGCTGGGGAGCGCCATCGCCGTCCGACACCGACCGATCCAAGGACAAGGACAAGGACTATTCTCCAATACCCTCGCCAGTGTCACCGAAGCGCAACGGATATTCCGATGAATCTCCAGTGTCGACACGGGACCCAAATTCTTCGCAAGCACATACACACGAGGGCAACGCCCTCGGATACGTCGAGGCATATTTTCCCACACCACCGAATTCCTATACGCTGGTCTCACCGGTTGTCGAAATCGAGGAGATGGAGGATGAGCTGAAAGCCATCAGCGCCGAATTGGCCTCGTCCATTCGGCGCGAGATGGACCTAGAAGACCTGGTCGACAGGTTACAAGCAGAGATCGCAAACCCGCAAGCACCTGGGAAGAGGACCAGTGATTACTTCTCAGACTCGGGTTACAGTACGGCCAAGTCCGGCGAGTTCGAGAACCCCAAGGAAGAGATCTCGACCATCCAGCGGAAAGCAGAGCAGGAGAAGGCGCAGCTCCGGCTCGAACTCACAACCAAGCTTCAGGAGGAAAGGGGCCGCCGCAATGCGCTCGACCAACAGATCAAGGAGCTTGCCGACAAGGCCTCGCAAGCCGATGCCGCGCAGATGACTAGCAAGGACGCCGACGCCAGGGTCAAGGAGCTGGAAAAGTCGTGTGAGGACCTCCGTCGCAGGCTATCGGAGGAGCGCCAAGTTAAGGATAACTTTGAGGACCTGCTCACCGCGCTTAAGGGAGAGCTGCAGAATGCTGCACTGGAGCGAGACAACCTCCGTGACGAGGTCGTCCCACAACTGCGGGCACGTGTCGAGGGCCTCGAAGCACAGCAGGCTGACAGCGAGAAGCTGGCCTACGAGACAACGAAACTACAGCAAGAGCTGCAGGATATCAGAGATTCCAAGGCAAAGCAGGACACGCTTGCGCGGCTGAGGTCAAGCTCCGTCACAGGCCAGTCGTTCAAGCTCAGCCGTCCACCATCTGGGCTCCACTCCAGCGGGCTCGGCAGGTCTAATACTGTTAAGGGCGGCCACGTCGAGTCCAGAGATGTCTTGTCCGAGCGGCTGAAGGACGTCGAGGCCCAGAGAGACGCCCTGCATAGTGCCTTGAAGAATCTGCTCGACAGGCAGGACTTCCAAAACCGGGAGAACGAGAAGAAGATCAAACTATTAGAAGTCGAGCGTGATCGACTCTTGTCAGCGTCGCCCAGAAAAGCCGGTTTCGATAGGGAGGTCTCAACCCTGCGCGAAGAGGTGAACATACTGCGGCGACGCGCCGAGGAAGCCATTGAGCAGAAGTGGCAAGTCGAGAAAGGTCTGATAGGATTGAAGAGCGATCTCGACAGGGCTGAAGAGGAGATTACCTCCCTGAGGGCGCTACTGAGTGAGAAGGACATCTTGATACCGGACTCTTTCTCTCGTTACAGCAACAACTCGACCACAGGCGTCCCGGGACTGCCGGCTACATCGTCATCACTGGAGAAGGCATACGAGGACCTGCAGAAGTCATACAAGGAAGCACTTGAGCGCATCAAGGACCTTGAGATTGGCGGCACCAGTGCTTCTCAGGACGAGAGGACTAGGCTCGCCATGGAACGGCTTGAGCAGTCACTTGCATCCGCCGTTCACGACCGCGACGACGCCCGTCAGGAATCGGCCTCGCTGCAGAACCAAGTCGACAGGCTACAACAGTCCGAGAAGGACCACTTGGACGGCGAGCGCGACCTGGCGGACCAACTGCGGGACTCCGCCAACAGGGTTGAGGAGCTCACACAGCAGGTCCGCGCTCAACTAGCCATCAACGCCTCCCTACGAAGCCGACTTTCCGAGACTGTCGCCAGGGGTGAGGCTGGCCAGAGGGCCAACAAGGAGCGGCTTGCCAGCATGCAGAACCGTATGCGGCAGCTCGAAGAGCAGGTCGTTGCGGCACAGACGGCCGCCGAGGATCGTGTCAACCGCCACGAGGAGGAGCTCGGTAAGCTGCGGGAGTCGACCAGCGCCAACTTGCAACGGCTGCGCGAGCGCGAGAGCAACACTGGATTGCGATCGCCCCGCCTGTTCCCTCCGAAGTCACCCTTGTCGCCTCTCCTGTCGCCAAACTCTGGTGGGAGATTCCCCCGGATGCTCAGCTCTCACTCCCGAAAGAGCTCCCGAAACCGCCCATCCAGCTCAGGGAACGGCGAGGAGGACGAGGATACCTCTCAGGTCGAGACGCTGAAGGCCCGCGTGGCCGAGCTCGAGAAGTCTCTGGTCACTGCCGACTTTGAGATGCAGGAAGTCGTGGGTAGGATGAACACGGCTCAGATCGAGGTCATGACGCTCCAAGAGGAGAGGGAGACGGCCGCCCGCGAGACCAAGAAGCTCCAGAAGCTCCTCGAGGCCGAGAAGGTCAACGCCTTCCAGCAGCGCTTCAACACCATCACCAACTAATCAATAGAGGGCGTTATCAACTGTCTTCCGCATTATGCATTTACATCGGACCGGCATACAAACCCATCAACGGGCAAATTAGTCACTGTACCACCACCACCACTACCAACGGCAGCCGGACCGGTCAAGGTTGTGCTCGACCCGGAAAAATCAACGGCGTTTTTTGATTACCACAACTGGGATTGGACATTGAAAAAGCAGAGCGCATACCACTAGCCGCATATATAAATCGACGACGACATAATTAGTGTTCGTTTTCCGCCTATTCTAATGTCTTTCTTAGCTTGGCTAGTGTCTATATATATTGCACACGGGACGAAGAGGCCTTTTTTCCCTTCTTGAAGTAATACTCATAGTAAACTGTACATAGCTTTCTTGGGAGTTGGGGACGGGAGGAGCCATTGGGGAAGCGGCTTGTTGGGATACAGCTGCGTATCTTGGATCACAATCACGGCCGTCGAGATAGACGATGCCGATTGCATACTCTCGCTTTACTCTTGCCATCCAGTCTTGCCCGACCAATGTGAAATTGCTTCCCTCAATCTTTTGGAGCACCCGGCCGATAACAGGGCTGGTCCCCGTGTAAGCCCTGCCCCGTGTAAGCCCCCACCGGGAATGCACCTCACGTGCTAGTAGCGCGCTGCAGGCCGCCGCTCGTCGTTCTAGAAGATGCTCGGGTCGGAAGTTTGGCCCCCTCCCTAATGCTTCGCTTTATCTTACGATCTCTCGAGACGCACACGCCCCTCGTGTCTGTGGGTTAGCCATCGCTGGGTACACTGCAAGATCGGTGGGAAAGTGGCTGGCCGGTTGCAGAAGGTGTGGGTAGGGCTGCAACGTCTTGGCGGGGAGCTGGAAAGCAAGCAAATGGCTCGCGGGGGAGCCGTCCATGAGTGTGTGGGCGGGGGGAGATGGTGTGCTGGAAGGGTGATGGTTTCACGCTCTTCGCAGTACGATCCCGGTGATCTCTGCTGTGTGGATGGGTGGGCGTGGATCAGGGCCCCCAGGAGATTGCGCGCCCTGGGTGACGACCGATTCGCCTGCGAAGGAGCGAACCTCCCTCCTTTGCCGAACTCATGAGCCAGCCGTGTGGCGGCATGGACTCCCAGACCGAGGGTCACTCTGGAGGAACTGGTGTTTGGACTGCACCCGATTGCCGTGGGAGTTCAGCCGCGCCACGAAGCGACGTGGGACGAGAACAGCAGAACTCGGGATGGGCAGGAGGGCTATATCACACGACGTGCCGGTTGGGGGCCACACCTCCTTCTCTTTTCTCCAACAGGCTACGTTTTGTGAGCACGGTGATAAGGCTGGGCCCTCCCTCGGGCGCTGCTGCAGGTTTACGACACCGAGGGCACGGCTAGCTCTAGTCCCGACGTTCTTGTCCGTCTGTGGGTGGCTAGCGGGCGTTGAACCTGACGGGCATTTTTGGAGAGCTTTTCCATGCGTCACGGCTGATGAGGCCTGCGAATTGTCCACCAAGGGCCTTCGGTGAGTGCGGGATACAGAGTTTTGAGGAAGAGCGACAGGCTGAGCCTCATGTTTCGCTGGTGCAACGGGAGGACGATTAGAGTTTACCCCTGCATGAAGAGAGTTAGGTGGGATTGGGTGCCCTCCAGGCCTAGCCTGGCAGCTCTCTCTCGAGAGATAAGGGCGGCGGACGACATTGGCTGTGGGCTTGCGAGTGGTGCATTCATGCCTTCCCTTAACAGCCACCAAGCCCGTGGTCTTGAAATTCTACCGGGTGATGAGTGTGGCGTTGTTGGCTGCCGTGAGATATGACAAAGGCAGTCAATCAGCCAGCCAGCCTGTAGAAATGACGAAGGACTGGTCTTCCGAAAAGTGCATGTATCGCCAGCCCTGGGCGTAATATCATCCAGGATGCCCGCCGGAAAAATGGTTCTCTCACACGCACCATTGATATGAGCATGCTGACATGCTGCCTAGGATGGGCAAGCAAGCGACATTTGCCTATCTATAGTACCGGGGACCAGACCTGCCTGTTGGGCGCGGAACCCATCGCATGTACTGTAGCAATCCTGCTTCATGTGGTGACATCGCAAGGCTGGTCCAAAAGTCCGGCCGATGGCCCGGATCGTCGTGGTGCCCCAGCTCCGTCGACGGTGGCTCGAGGTTGCCGTCCCGGGCGGCGGGACGAGTCAGAATGCGCACATCTCAGCCCTGCTCTGGTGAGCATATTGTGGCCTGCATGATGGATGTTCGACACAGTTACGGCAGACAGAGTTTATCACGACGAGGCGAGGCCTTTTAGAGTTCATCCAGGTATGATGGAGTGGCGATGGGCTGATTTCCCACTCTTTTTGTGTGTAGTCTTCTTTGCAGTTCAGCTACCGACGAGGTACAAGAGGCTGGGCATGTTGTTGGTGTGGACGTTGGTGCGAATATTGGAAGTTAGTGAGGAGCGCAGGGCAGAGGGTAAAAGGCTAGTGTCGCGATGAACGAGGTCAAGGTTGAGGTTCAGGGACGAGATTGAGGTTAGGTAGTCCCGGAGATTTGGGATGGGCGGAATGAATGCGGTTGGGTGGGTGGTGGTGTGTGGTTGCGTGGGTGAGTACCTCGGTCGTACTCGCGTGGACAATTGTCAGCCTGCGGTACCTCCCGCGCACGCCATGGAAATGAGCCCGGATCCCTGCTTATCTTTGCTTTGGCTTTTTACGCCATTCCTTTTGTCTGCACCGCCAACAGCACCTGCATACGGGACAGTCGCACAGCAGCACCATTTTTTGCGAGGACAGTCGCACAGCGCTGCTCGACGTCCGCCAGCCATGTGTGCGCGAGTACGTACATATGTACGCTTGACAACCTTGACACCTCGGTCCCGCACGCTCGACCCCTGCACCGTTGAATCTGGCCAGCACTCCAACGCAACGGCTGCTGACCTTGCCCGAGGAGCGCCTTCCTTAGTCCTCGTCATGGTCGGCCCTCCCACGCCAGACACACAAGTCTGTAACTAGGCAGGCACGCATAATACACTACCAATTCGCCTTATCAGCAGCAGTCCCCACGCCAGCATCATGAATGGCCAATGGTCGTCTCCTGATCCGAGCTCCCCATTGTTTCTGTCACTTCCCACCCGAGGGTCGAGCTGTCCTTGTCGATCGGCTGCATGGCCCACAAGCTCCACTTATTCAGCTTCCCACCCTCGTTCTTGCCTCTTGGCCTTGTCAGCCGGTTGGCCTGGCTTCCTTCCCTGCGCCCCCCAGCATGTGCATGCGCAGGCATATGCTTGTCGAGAACGAGATAGATGAACAAAGACCTTAGCTCTGCTTACTCCGTCCAGGGGACCATCAGATGTTAACCTCGCCAGGCTCAATCTCGCAGCCCTCTCCGCCCCTTGCTGCTTGTATCGACCATACTCTGGCCAACAATTGGTGGTGGGCCTGGGCGATCTTGGTCTTATTCTCCGTGTTCTTCGACTTCTTCTTCTGCTTCCTCGCTAGAATTCCCTTTTTATCTCTCGTCCCGCTCACCATTGACGTCCTCTGCTAGTCCCCTCCGCCCCCCGCTCGGCGTGACCCTGTCGCGTGCCTTTTGCTTTTTCCCTGAGACGTTTGACGCATCTCCCTCGCCGGGGCGTCAGTGGCGTGCGGCACGACACCCATCAACTGGCCTCATAATTGCTTCTCCTCTCTCGCATCTGGTTCCAATCTGGAACGGTCTGCTGTCTTCACCGTCTGGATCTGCGTCTTGACCTGTCCTACTCCAGTGGCTGGGGGTTTGCAGTGTTGTATATTGTCTGGATATTGCCGAGCTGCTCACTGCCCTTCACTCCTTGGCTTGCACTCTTGACGCCCTGATCTCGTCTTCTTCTGCTCTCGTTCCTATATCCTAATCCTCTAGACAATATTACAGTATAAAGCTACAGTATTAAAGCTCTCTTCTGCCACCTTTTGTCAAGCACCTGTCACCCTGCGGACCCAGTTGCGCTGGACCCGTTTCCCCAGGTCCTTGTTATCCACACATCTCCTCGTCTCGAGTCAAGAAACGTCCGCCCTTGGCAGCGGGACCTCGGTTGCCCAGAATGGTCGTCCTGGACGGTGTCGACCTTGACAGCCTTGACTACGTCGTCAAGGCCCCTTTCAATGGCTCCGGCCCCGCGGGAGGAGACCCTCTCACAGAGGACTTGAACATTTGGTACGAGGTAAGTTGGGCTCGTCCCTATTGGCGCCTTTGTCACCACCATACTGTACTGGATACTGACTGCTGTGTCTGCAAGACTGGCGATATAGGATGGATGATCACGGCCACTGCCCTCGTCCTCCTGATGATTCCCGGTGTCGGATTCTTCTACTCGGGCCTCGCTCGCAGGAAATCAGCCCTCTCGCTGATCTGGCTGTCTGTCATGGCCACAGCCGTCACGACCTTCCAGTGGTTCTTCTGGGGCTACTCGCTTACCTTCTCGCATACCGCCGGCCCCTTTATTGGCGACCTAGCCAACTTCGGCTTCAGAAATGTGCTCGCTCGTCCCTCCGTCGGTTCCGCCCGCCTCCCTGATCTGCTCTTCGCCGTTTATCAGGGTATGTTCAGCGCCATTACCGTCGCTCTCGCCACCGGAGCCGTCGCCGAGCGTGGTCGCATGCTGCCCTGTGTCATCTTCATGTTTATCTGGGCAACTGTTATATATGACCCGATCGCCTGCTGGACATGGAATACCAGTGGATGGAGTAACAAGATGGGCGGTCTGGATTTTGCTGGTGGTACACCAGTCCACATTGCATCCGGGGCCGCGGCACTGGCTTACTCGATGATGCTTGGCAAGAGGAGAGGACATGGCACACACGAGCTGAATTACCGGCCTCACAATGTCACCCATATCGTCATCGGAACCGTGTTCCTGTGGGTTGGTTGGTTCGGCTTCAACGCTGGATCGGCCTTGTCGGCGAACTTGAGAGCGGTTATGGCTGCTGTTGTCACGAACCTGGCTGCTTGTGTCGGTGGAATTACTTGGTGCGTGTTGGATTATAGGCTCGAGAGGAAGTGGTCTACTGTCGGTTTTTGCTCAGGCGTTGTTGCCGGCTTGGTCTCAATAACTCCCGGCTCAGGTACGTCTCCAGACCCCTTCAATGAAGACCCCACCTGACTGAACATTCCAGGTTACGTCCCAGTCTGGGCAGCTTTGCCCTTTGGCGCACTAGGGGCCGGCTTCGCCAACTACGCCACGAAGCTGAAGTTTCTTCTTCGTATCGACGATGCCCTCGACATCTTCGCAGTCCACGGCATGGGTGGCTTTGTCGGAAACGTCTGCACGGCCTTCTTCGCCGCGGACTATATCGCGAGATTGGACGGGGTCACTGAAATCTCAGGAGGCTGGATTAATCAGCACTGGATCCAGATTGGGTACCAGCTGGCGGATTCATTCTCCGGAGGGGCGTACTCTTTCGTCGGGACATGCCTCATCCTGTTCATCATGAACCTGATCCCCGGTCTCCACCTCCGTGCTAGCGAAGAAGCCGAGATTCTGGGTATCGACGATGCGGAGATCGGCGAGTTTGGTATGCCCCACCCCCCTCAAACCCCAATTGTTACGTGAAAAATCAGACTGACCAGATGCGCAACAGCATACGACTATGTCGAGCTCACGCGAGAAGTACTGAACGATGATGTTGAGGCCGACCCGGACGCAAACAGCAGGTTCTCAGGGGATGCTCAGAGTTACGACCCGAGAGAGAAGAACAGAGGCATACCGCTCATGGACTCTCGCATGTTCAGCAGCGCACAGACATCTCACCAGTAAGCGATCATCCAACCAGCAACCAAGAGCCAGGTCCACAGATACCACATTTTGTTTTCCTCTCTATCGTCTCTGGTGCTCTGTTCTCTCCTTTCTGTCGGTCAAAGTAGCTGAGGGTTTATTGTTGAGGGCATTAAGGCTTTCCAGCGCGACGAGTACCAAGAGCCTCATAGACCGCCGGAGTCCTGATAGAAGCTGAAGTCGGTCGTTGCGATCGATACCCTTTTGGAAGTTCAGCTATAAAACGAGGAGGTCGTTGTGATTTTTGTTTCGGACATGATCAGTCCAGCGCTCTTACGATTAACGACACGACACTCACGAACCTACAAGAGAAAACTGGGGCGGTCTTTTGCGTTTGTCTAGTATCGTGTAGCTACTTAGGTATCCCTTCCCGAGCGCCTGGATATATAGTCCGCTGCTGGGCTAGTATTTATTACACAGCAATATAGTCTCGAGATATGTTCATACATCCGCTATTTGCCTACTTTCCGGTTGATTGTGTCTTGCCCAGGTGGCACGTGGTGTTCAGTCCAGAACCATAATTCGATTGGCTTTCCTGTAACGGTCTTCCCTCCGCCGTTACCAGCAGAGCATCCTGGAGCCTCGTTTCTCATAGCCCACTGTCTTAAGTTTAAGCGGCTCAAAGCACTCCGCTCAATCATTAATCGAAAAAATAGCCACAACACTTGGCTAAAGCATAGAATATTTCATAGATGTTGAGGGGAATTTGAGACAACTCAAAATTGAATCATGCTGTTCCTGTCGCCGAATAGCCACGCTTCCCCTGATACCAGACGTCTTAGGGACGGACCTCGGGAGTCACAAGTTGACCAAATACAGCATTTCCCAGCTGCCAATGCTTCCATCTATATGGCAGCTCAGATACTGAATCCCAGCTAAGCATCTTTTGAGTCACTTAATGCAGTTATAAATGGCATCGACGGGGATTCATTCTTGAGTCTGACCACGTATGAGTATTCCTGTCTCTTGACTATTGAGTGACACTCTTGCGCATGGCCACCAAAAATTGAGTCTCTCATAGACAGAACGTTCCATAATGCAATATCCGATCCGGTGGCTGAATCCATTGTTCCGAAAGCCTAAAGAGAAGAAGAGAGTGATATGGTGGGCGGGTTGGGGGGATCATGTGCATCTGATCATCCAATGAAGTGTCACTCGATGGTCCAAAAGCGTGAAAAGAAGAGTGAGGGTGATCATTCGCATCCTGACAACAGGTGCCCTGTCTAAAGCCGATGTCTAGCCTGTCTTGCTCTTCATCCAGCTCTATCCCCACCTGTCCAATCAAAAGAAGATCGACGCAGCCCAGTGATAAGTATCACGCAAATGTCGCGATTCGTATGTCGCGACTCGTCTGTTCTGAGTCGCTGTATGATCCGAATTGGCCACCGCCCAACTCCATCTATGAAACCCAAAGTCAAATCGTGGGTGTTTTGAGGATGTACTCCCTGTAAATGTCGTTACTTCCCTGCTCTGGGCGGCTGCATGATTCGATTTGACCTTCGTTCAAATCTACCCGTGAGGAAAGGAAAGAAATTGGAGGACATCTTAGGTGCTGTGTGCCCTAAACGCCACTTTGAGCTTGTCTCCGTGCGTGAGACAGACGGAGACTGAGGAAATCAGGTGGTGATAACGTCAATATGTCTTAAAACCAGCGCTCCCACCTGCCAGGTTCGTGTATGTCTCCATTCGACAAATATAGCTGATTGTGATAGTCGTATTGTCATCTCCACTCTTCTATTTCCCCGACTTCTTGGAGACCATGTCCACTATTTGAGCCGAGAAAGATGTCTCCTCGTCCGACTTGCGTTGGAGCTCTGCAACCTTCGTTTCCAAGTCCTTGTAGTTGTTGGCCGTCTCATTCAATTCACGCCGGAGCTGTGCATTCTTCCACTCCAAATCGCTGCAGGTGCTGGTCCTCTCGATCAACTCACGGTGGAACTCTCTTCTCTGCTCGGAAATGTCATGGTAGTCGGCCTTCTCACCCAGCTCCTTTTCGAGCTCCGCCTTCGTCTTCTGGAGCTCCTCTTGCTTCTCAAGCAGCTGTTGATGGAGTTTCTCATTAAACTTCTTGATGACATCGCAGTCGGCATTCTGTTTCAGCTGACGCCGAAGCCCTATGTTCTCCTTCTCCCATGTATCACGTTTGGCGCGCGTCCTTTTCATGGCACGTATGGACTCGGCCTTTATCTGTTGTGCTTTACGCACACATTCGGCCTGCTCTTCCGCCTTACGTTTGAGGTTTTTGGCTGCGCCAGCTGCTTGCCGCAATCCCTGGTAGACCATTTCGATGTCTTCAAGAATCAATTCGGTTCGCTTCTCAGCTTCGTCGATGGTGCTGTGATCGAGGGTGTTGCCGGCAAGTGACGCGATGCAGGGGTCGGCACTGGCGCTGTTACCCACGCTGGAGTCCTCATCCCCGCTCGAGTCGTTCGCAACATAGTACCCATTCTTCGTCAGAATCCTCATCCACCGCATAGTCTCCTTCGTAGTAGAGTTCTCATCCGAGTCGAGGTCTTCCTCATCAATGTCGTCCTCGCTGTGGTTTCCATCCACATTGAGGTTGTCCATACCGACGTTCTTATCTGCACCCAGGTACTCATCCGCATCAGGTGTATCATCTTCAACGCTGTGATTGGAATTCGTGTTGACCTCCGCGTCGGGAGAATTGTCGGTCCCGACGTGTGAATCGTCAGACAGCTGTGTCTCGTGAGCGCTGGGAGCCATCTTAGCAAATTGGCAAGGCCAATTGCACATTTGCCATCGAGTGGCAGGTCGAGGAGCAAGGATCTTTTCTCGGGGAGAAGGCGCGCTTTGATACCGAGTCGAAAAGAGTGGCAGTACCCTGAACGATCTGTCAGGGCGCAAAAGCTGCAGTGCTGGCCAGCTGGTCGCTGTGGATGACAAAAGTGGCGATGACGTGCGAGTAGATGCGAGCGCGCCGTGGGGTTGAGAAGATTAGTGAGGAGGAAACGGCTTGCGCGTATTATGCGGTCAGTAACTATTTGGGAGGAGACGGAGGTTGCATTGGTGATGTTGGAAGGAAGAAAACGAACGGTGATGCAAGTGTCGGTTGTGTTCGGTATTGGCGACACCTTGGAAGAAGGAGGTGGGTTGAATGGCTGATCTTCAAAATGTGCTTCCCTGAGCACCCCGTACTTTCAGTTGGAGATAGCTCCCTGACCTCACGAAACTGTACCTGCTTTGAACACGAAGGATGGAGAAGGTGCAAAGGGACGGGCCTTGGTGCAGAGCTGCGATAGTAAAAGTTAGACTTTCAGTCCAAAGCATAACAGACCATAAGATAAATGGTTATAAGTCCAATTGAAAATGATAACAAGTCTTATCAACGTTATAGCAGTGATATGTCCCTTTAAAGAGAGATTAGGTATTTTACAGAGTGCTTATACAAAATGAGAATTACCTACAAGTATTGTGTTGGAACCCACCCATAAGAAGGGAAAGTTTCCATCTGAAGTATACTTCCATCTGAAGTATACCACGGACGAATGCAGCAAGTAGATCTGGCAGATGGACAACAGTGTCATTGACAGACAGAAGCTATTGAATCTGTTGTAGTGACCATGTACAGAACACGCACAAACGAAAGAGGGCAAAAACAGGTAGGTAGTATAGAATTGTGGTCAAACAAGCAAGGGACTGGAGTTGACATCATTTACTGCATACCATTCTCCCCCTACTCCCACCGTCGGAGTTCCTGCGCTTCTTTGAAATCGACTCTTAATACATACGCAATTATTACCTGTACTGCCGCAAGCAGTTGCTCATAAGACGTCACTTGGAACACAGCATTCCTGGGGTTTCGCGATTCAGCCGTGCTTGGAATTTGAGTGTCTGAAGACACATTTTGGAGACAAGGTCACTTAACTTACAACTTAGCAACGATGGCAACTGCTGTGTACGATACGGCAGCCCATTCCTGCATCGGTTTGAACACCATGGGCAAGATTGAATTGATATCTATTTCCAAGGCTGAGGTTGGAGAAGGTGACGGTGAAGTGATATCGAAGAAGCGAGAGATTTGTAGCATGAGCCAAGCAGATCCGGACATCGAGGAGGATCAGAAGAGACGCCAGGATTAGGACTGCAAGTACACTGCATGTTCACATGGACATAGTCACATCGGTGGTTTGACTGACGTTAGACTCCACGCGCGGCCGCAGAGTAGTCACGTTTGGAAAAAGTGTCACGAGGAAACCTTGGAGGACGATTATGATATCGTCGCAAGCAACCTGGCACTCGGCACGGGTGGCTTGTTCCAAATTTTGACCACCGTATCGAATAAAATTGAGCCAGATCCACAAGTCTCAAGTTGCAAGGCTGGAATTATGATATCAGACGGCGATGAGGCCTACCGGCACGTGGATAGTGAGATACGGTGATATATCTTGTCAGACGGAATGACCATCGGTCGATCTGGAAGCGGGCAGAGGAGCTGGGACAGGAGGAGCAGCGAATGTCACGTGGCAGGGGCCCACTATTGCGGTGCTCCATTATATATAAAGCCGAGCGTCCCCCGCTCCATTATCTATAGTTCAGAATAGTAGATATTGTGCTTTATTTGATTGCCTTGCTCAGAATTATGACAGTTATGAGCCTAGCTCTATCAATTCCCCTTACTCTATAAATATTTCAAGCTCCTCTCATCATTTTAGATGCTTTGTTTTTAATATCTTTACTATATCTTTAACTAGCCTAAATAGCACTATTCCTATTAATATAGTGCTCTTATATGATTAAAGGAGCTACTTAACTTAGTTTCTATAGCTTTAATTTCACTATGAAATTAGAAGTATTTAGAAATAAGTTAATTTAGATGCTTAAGATTATATAAACCCTTTTAATGAGCTTCTTGAATATTATATGCTTAAAAGCTTACTTATTTAATATAAAGCTAAGCTTAAGATTTAATATATTTAATAGCTTAATATATAGCTAAAACTCCTACTTAAAAGCTATTTAGAAAAACCTTAGTAGCTGCTTTTATTTAATATAGATGAAATATAAAAGGAATTTAATAAATAGTTATAAAAATAGAATTTAAGCTTAATACTTACTATAATGATTTTAAATTATTATTAAGTAATATAAAACTAGGTAAATTATATAATTAATATTAATATACTTACTTTTATTTAAGTTAAAGTTCTTAAAAGAAGAGATGCCTTACTTTAAAAGATCATTTAAATATTATAAGATTACCTAATACCCTTAAAATCAAATATCTAAATTATAATAGCTAAGGAATATTAAATAGCTTTAACTAAAGCTAAAGGGGGTAGTATTAATCTACTTAAATAATATACTTAGTAATATAGTATATTCTTTTATATATAAGTATATAACCTTAGGGAGGTATTTAAGGTATTTACTATTAAGGATTTCCTTAATATTATGGGAACTTATATAACTCTTAATTAGGCTTTTCAAGCGCTTAGGAAGCTTATATAAGATAATAAGCTTAGTAGACTTATTTTTATACTTAAAGAGCTTAATACTTAATTTATAGCTATTAGATATGAAAGTAAAAATCGTACTAATAAAAGACTAATAATATTTATTATGCTTTATAAATAGCTAAGCTTTAGTAAAAAGGAGAAAGTAAATAGGTCTTTAAGTATATATGAATACCTATACTTTAAGGATTTAAGAAAAAGGTATAGATTTCTAGCTATTAATTATATAAATATGGAATAGGTTATAAAGGGGTACTTAGAAATAGCTTAAAGGCTTAATTATAATATACTTACTCTTACTTAAGTAAATAAGATTTATAAATATTTAAAGCTTCTTAAATAAGATAATTTACGCTAATAGCTTATTAAAAAAGGATAGATAAAAGAGAAATTAAGTAATAAGATTAATAAAAATAATATTACTTTAGAAAAGCTGGTATACCTTAAATAGCTTATTACTTTTTTCTAGGAGAAAAGAATATCTAAATTAGTTAAGGTATATTTTATAATTTAAGATTTCCTATATAAGCTTTTAAAGAATATTTTATTTGATAATTATAAAGCTTCCTATCTTATAAATAACCCTACTCTACTTGAATTTAAAACTTATTAAAAAGCTAAATATAAAGAGATAATAGAAGTAGGAATAACCTCCTTCTTAATCTTAAAAAGAGATATATAAATCTTTTATAATATTCTTAATAAAATAAGGGGATTAAATATTAAGAATCTAGTCCTTATAAATATTCTTATTATTAAGGGATTTTATATAAATATTATTTTAGAAGCTTATTTAAATAATATAGGTATTTAATTTCTTAGATTAGATTGTATATTATGGTATAATTCTTTGGAATTAAGTATAATGATTAAGTAATTAAAATATTATTATAACTTAGTTTTTTTTAAATATAAACTACTTTCTACTTACTTTAATAGCTTTAATATGATTAAATTAAGTAAGGTAGGCTTTATGATATTTATATTGCTTACTAATGGATGGAGATGCTTTATATACTTATTACCTATTAGAGAGGATTCTGAGTATCTCTAGTATTTATAATTTGAGTATTTAGGGCTAGAAGCTTTAAAGGTATTAATATAGGTTGTATAGGAGGTGAAGATTAAAGGCATATTATATATAAAGTATGAGGATTATATTATAATGTATGCTATATAGGTTGTATTAAGATAAGTATTAGAAGATTATATAAAGCATTCTTTTTAATATATAAGTTAGGATTTATTTGATTTCTTATATAATTTAAATGATTTAAACTAGTTATTAGTAATTAAGGATGAATTCTTTAGGATGTTTATTATTTAATTACTTATAATAAAAAGTAAAGAAGATGTTTTTATAACTCTTTGAGATTTTATAAGCTTAATATAAGTATGCTATGAGCTCTTAGTCTATAAAATCTGTTAAGATAATGATATTTTAGTTATTTTAGTATATAATATAACTAGCTATGAAATATAATATATATATAAGGGAATTGAAATCGAACTAATGCCTATTAATACTTATGAATTGAATAGAGGAAGTAAGTATATGAGATAAGAGCTGATTATTAAGGTAATAAAGATATATATAATAGTGAATCTTTCTAAGTACCTTTGGTTATAGGTTATTATAATAGCTGAGTATCTTTTTAATAAATTATTATATTAAGGATGCTTATAGTAGTTGCTAAATTAAGTTTTAAAAGCATAATTTGCTTAATATTTCTATTAATATACTCCTTAAAGAGTCTATGAGCTTATAGTGAACTTATATCTAGATTAGTTTAATACTTTTACTTATAGCTGCTAAGTATACCTTATTTAAAAGGATAAGGAAGTTAGATAAAGAAAATAAGTATATAAAGTTAAACTATATATTTATATTAAGTATCTTATTAGCTATAAAGCAATAAATATCTATTATATTTAGATTCTTATATTTAATTAAGTGATTATCATATGAAATATAACTTTTAATGAGCAACTCTTTTATAAATTTAATAAAGAAGATAATAGATTAAGTGAAATAAAGTATATAAAGGTACTTCTTAAGATTATAAATTATAAGGTATTAGTACCTTAATTAATATATAAGGTACTTAGTATCTTGAGCTACTTATAAGAGTAACTTATTAAAGAGCTTAACTTAGAGCCTTTAAGTATATAGCTTATAAGCTTAAGGGTAGGGAAGGAGTATTTAATAGGTTTATAAAGCTTAGAAGAAATACTAGAATTAATATAATAAGTATTAAAAGGTACTAGGCTGCTTAAAGATGCTTAAGAGGTTGCTCCTTTAAAGCTAAGTAGTCTTGCTTAAGCTAATAAGTATAGTAGCTAAGGGATATAATATTTTCCTATATTTAAAACCTTGGAAATAAGTATATAAGATTTCTCTTTAATAGAAGAGAATATTAGTAATATGATTATAATATATATAAACTTATTATTATAAGTATAGTAGATGTAATAGGTATTAAGGGTAAGTTAATGCTAATGAAAACTCCTATTAAAAATTAAGGGAATTTATATTATAATACTTTATAAAGATAACCTGATTAGTATCTTAAGAGCTTATAAATGATTATTCTTTTTTAGTACCTTTATACCTAATTAACTAAAGGTAAGGAAATAAGGTAATTAAGTATATAAGATGTTATATGTAGTGCTTTAAGCTATAATATAATAGTATATAGTAGCTTATAGAAATACAGGTCTCCTTAATAGAGAGAAAAGATTGTATAAACTTAAGCTGCTTGAGTTACCTTTAAATAATTAGAAAGAGCTTTAAAATCACTTAGCTTGAAACTTATTTATTAAGGCTATTCATCTTGAATTATATATTTAGCTGAAAATGAAAGCTTAGAGAAAGATAAAATGAGTATTGGTATATAGTTGCTTACTTCCTCTTAAGTAAGTTTTTACTTATAAATAAGATAAAGATAGATTTCTTAAGTAAGGAAAAGTATGCTTAATAGTATATAAGGATCTCTAATTATTTGATTTACTTTAAGAAATGTATATTATTATGCTTATTATAAAATCCTTTTGAATTATAATAGCTATAGTAGTATATAGGGATCTTGAAATTAAGTAATTTAATATAGTTAATATATTTTTAAATGTATTATTAATAGGAAATCTTGTGTTTTATAAGCTTTTTAATGGATTTAGGGAATAAGGAAAGTATTTAGAAGTGCTAAGTATACTTTATAGGCTAAGAGATATATTATTCCTTTAATATAAAGAATTCACTTTATTACTCTATAAGCTTAGATTATAATCAAGTATAAAAGAAGATTATTTATTTCAAAATAAATATAAGATAATTATAGTGATCTTTTATATAAATGATTATTTAGTTCTTTATTATAAGGAATATAAATTAGAAGTTTAAAGGGTTATTAATAATTTAAAAAAGAAATATAAAGTGAAGGATTAAGGAGATGTAGAATAATACCTTAAAGTATGTATTATGAGAGATTAAGTAGCTAAGAGGCTTTATTTAGTTCATAACTTATATATTAAGAAAATTACTAAGTGCTTTAATCTTATAAAAGGCATTATACTAAGTATATTACTTTCGAGCATCTTATTATAAAAATATAGAGGGATTATAATAAAAGAATAGATTAAGGGATTTTAAGAGAGAATTAGCTTGATTCTATATATTAGAATTATAATTCAAGTAAATATAATATATATAATTATATAACTTTCCCTTTATCTACTTAACCTAGGCCCTAGGTATTTTATAGCAGCTAAGTAATACATAGTATATTTATATGCTACTTATATGCTTGTTATATGATATAGGAGTAAATAAGAGGAGATTTTAGTCTTTATATTAGATGCTTCCTTTATAAATGATGAGGAAATATAGTGTTCATCTTATGGATATATAGTATATTTATATAAGGGGTTGATTAGTTGGAGAGTAGCTTAATAGGATATTATTATGATATTTATTATAGAAGCTGAGCTATTAAGTATAATATATATTAGAAAGGAGCTTATAGTGTTAAAGTGATTATTTTATGATCTTGCTATTAATATAGGAAGCTCTTTATAGTTATATAATGATAATTAGTAGATAATTTAATTAATTATTAGTAAGTATAAGAGAATGATTATAAAGCTTAAGTATATAAATATATATAATATATAGCTAAAGTAAGAGTATAGTAAGGGAATATTTTAAGTGGAATATTTATTAATTAAGCTTATATTAATAAATAGGCTTATAAAAAACCTTTTATAAGTTTATTTTAAATATTTCTAAGTATTATTAAACTTTCATAATGTAAATAGGGTGCTTAATTAAGTATAAAAAATTACTTTTTATTTATTAAGGTAAAGCCCCTTAGATTAAATTATAAAACTAAACTAAATAATATTAGAAATTTATTCCTTAAAGAGGAGATTAATTAAGATATAAAGGCCTTTCTTAAGCGCCTCCTTATATTTAAAGTATAATATAGTATTAGCTATAGGCTCTTCCTCCTCCTTCTCCTCCTTATTATTATTATTATTATTATCCTTTTCCTTATTAAAGGGCTTAGCCTTAGAGGGCTATTTAGACTTAAGTATCTCTAGGTGCTCCTTTAAGAGCTAATATATAATAGATTATATTTAGGTAATCTCTTAATAAGGGTTAGATATATACTTTTCTAGAAATTAAGTAAGCTATATACCTTCTTAAGAGCCTTAGCTTTAAGTAATAAGATTAGCTCTTATGCTATAATGTGTATAGTAGATAGTAGGTGGAGGCATTTATACCTTGAAGAGTATAATAAGTAGTAGTTAATGTATAGGGTATTAATAACGTTGAAATAAGAGCTAGCTAAGCAGCCCCTTAATATAGAGTATATATAGGGTAGGTAGGGTATAGCTTATTAAGCATTTATAACCTATGGGGTTAGGGCTAGGGGCTTGTTAATATGCTATAATCTATTAATAAAGCTTATATAAATATTAAGGAATTAGTATATAATATATATAATAATCTTATGTTATTTCTTTTTTTTTATAGTTAAGTATAGAGATAATGGGCTATCCTTAGTAGTAGGTTATTATTTTGGTTAGCTTAGTATTTTAATGCTTATTTTTTAAGGTAAGGAATATTTATATAAATAGGGTGAGCTAGGATTGACTTATTAGAGGAGCTCTTATTGAAAATAGGAGGTATTTTATATATATATATATATATATATATATGTATATATATATATATGTATATATAGTTAGGGTATAAAAGAGAAGGTATGTATATTAGAAAAAGGAGAAAAGGAGTATCTTAGGGTGAAAATCTTAGGGATTAAGTATATTTATAAATACCTAAAGGATATGAGGCTATTGCTATTTATTTTATTATATTAATTGTGGTTTTATTATTCCTATTTAGTATATATGGAGTGTTATTATATGCTTGGTTTAGATGATATTATTAAAAATACTATAATAGCGAGTATATGATGTTTATTTAGATGATTGCCTTCATCTAGGGGGTATATTACGTGGTAGGGGCCTATTATTATAGTGCTCCATTATATATAAAGCTGAGCGTCCCCTGCTTCATTGTTTATAGTTTAGAATAGCAGACATTGTGTTTTATTTGATTGCTCTGCTTGGAATCGTGACAGCGAAGCATCAGGTAGTGTAACTATTGGAGGCAGATGCGGTTATGCATGCGTGAGTGGTGATCTATCAACAATTTTAACTCGAGAAATACGTATGCTGAGAATTCAATTAAATGACAAGGGGCACCTCGAGCTCTTCTAGGTTGAAAGACTTCGCTGTCTGAAACCCTTTTAAATCACGCACATTTGATTTCTTGGAGACCAGGCTTGGTACCATTGCGAAAGCGAGTAAGCACTACCTAGGTAGAAAATGATTGCATGAGTAAATACAACTGATTCACTGTCGATCCCTACAGCACAGGCGACCGCTTAGGCATCAGACTGCACGGAGCAATACAAGTGGCTAAATGCCGAGTCCAAGACAAACAAAATACAAAACATGAAGATACGACCAGAACTCTATTGCTTCTACCCAGCCCTTTTCTTTGGTATGTAAGTCTGCTGATAACGCGTCAGCTTTTCTTCCCTCTTCTTTTGCCTTCTAATCTCTTGCTGGGACTTGGATGCCCACCCTTTCCGCCCAAACCTCGGAGGAACTGGGCCTGGGCATCGGAGAAACGACTCTGCAACAACACCAAACATAGAAAAGAGTTTGATATGACTCGCAACATACAGATTCCTCCACAAGTTTTCAATCCGTGAAAGCTCAGAAGACGCAATAATAGCACATCCCTCAATACATGACTGAGTGGAAAAATGCGGGTATTATGGATTTCTCACTCACAGCCCTCCTCCCCGCTGTTTGCTCTGAAATATACGCTCTGAATGGGCAGTTGATTGTCGGGATAAACGGTGCCCTGCTCCTTAATAACTTGGCGCTGCTTGTATGCATGTTCTATGGCTGTCAATGGACAGGAGGGGGGAATGTCTCGAAATAGTCTGCTCGTATATAGGCCAGCTGTAGGACAATACGGAGTTATACCAAATCTCTGCTAGATAGGAGTTAATGAATCCTCGGCATTGCATTAGCTATATCTTGTCCATCTTTTGGAATCACCATTTTGCTACGTTACTACTAATTTCATGGGCTTTTATCTGCTCCCGCACTTGAATGACATTGACAGGCCTATCGGCGACAGCAGACATGGACGAGGCCAAAGATATTGAAAAAGGCTCCCCGGTTCTCACCGCACGCGATTCAGATAGCACGCACCACAACTGGTCCCGCACCAAGGTTGCAAAGTCGACGTGCTATCGAAGATGGTTCACGACGCTGGACCTATCCGACTACAAGCCCACCCCACAGCGCCTCCTGAAAGCTGTACCAGCCGTGACACTCGGGGCGATATTAAACTTGCTGGACATCGTATCAACTGGCATGCTTATTTTTCCATCGGACAGCGATCCGCTTGTCGTATGGCTAGGCATGTCTGTTTACATGATGAGTATTGTGAGTATCTTCCCGTGCAAATCTCGACTACTAGTATTTGAGCCAATCCATGTGGACTACAAAGCGTTTTACCCATTCTTAAAGTCTTACTGCCAGGTTTCATGATGTCCATCATTCTAGCAAGCCACTGACTCCCAAGGAATAAGTAGATCGCCGGCCAACTTGCCGTGACCTTGGGCGGCTCCACATACCCCGGTGCTTTTGGATCCATGTTGGTCGAGGTGATACCCCTGCTTCGCGATATCGCGAGAGACGTGGGGTCCGCAGTGGGCGTGGACTCACCCGCGTTGGTCCCGACGACATTGGTGGCATGGGCTATGTGCAGTCTCTCGATGGGGGTCATTTTCCTCGTGCTTGGCGCATGCCGCGCCGGCTGGCTTCTCCAGTACTTCCCCCGCGCGGTCCTCACTGGTATCGTGGGTGGCATCGGCGTTCACCTATTTGTCATGGGGTTCGAGATTGTCCAGCCCGCCGCGCGTCCTCATTTGGACTGGGAAACTCTGGGCGAGCAATTGTTCAGCGCGAGGCAGCTGCCGCTGACGCTGGCTACGATTCTTCCGGCCGTGGCCATCTACTTCACCGTGCGCTTCAAGCTCTGCGCCAGGCTGCCGTGGGGTGAGAAGGTTCATGAGGTCTTCATCCCTGGCATCATGGTTATAACCGCCGCGCTATTCTGGATCGGCGCCGGAGCAGCCGGACGCACGAGCACGACCGGGCTCAAGGGGCTCGTGGTAGACGGCTGGCTCTTCGACGTCCAGGGCACGCGCGGCGGCAACGCAACTGGGATTGGCATTGACGTCAACTCCAACATCAACTACTGGCAGCTGTTTGATTTTTCCAACGTGCAGTGGAGGGCACTGGGCGCCCCGGCCAAGAACATTGTCCTTGTTGTTCTAATTGGAGTCGTGAATCTCCCTGTCGCCATCGGCGCACTCGAGACCATGGTACCAGACGTCAAGCCTGACGTCGACAGAGAGCTGCTTGGGTCGGGGGTTGCCAATCTGTTGGCAGGCGCGGTGGGATCCCTGCCGACCCTCATTGTGTTCTCATACACGCGCCTGTTCACAATGGCGGGCGGGGGGAGGCTGGAGGGGCTGCTCTTGAGCGGCGTGTCCGTTGTCATGTTGTTCGTGGCACATGCCATCATTCCTTATGTCCCGACCATGCTAGCGTCCACGCTCGTTGCGTATATTGGCATTGACTTAGCATTGGAAGCAATTTGGGATGGATTCAAGACATCGAAATGGCCGGACTATGTTGTGTTGCTTGGGACCATGCTCATTTCCATCTTTCTGGGCTTTGCGATTGGCCTCTGCGCGGGTCTAGGGATGGCGCTGATTTGCTGTCTTCTTAAAAAGTGTTTTTCTCCTTACCATCAGAGATAGATTTCAGATAGCATAAGACAAAAAGTCCTCTTCTAAATAATTATGCCGTTCCCTCTTAAGAGAGTAGCTGGAGCACGTATTATCACACCCGCGAAGCAGATTTATGGGGTCGTAGTTGTTAGATCAACTACGTAACGAACGAAAACGTACCGAGAATATTAACGGTCGTTGCCCCCTGGACGGATCGAGAACAGCTTCGAGAATAGCCTAGTCACTACTAGTGTTAGAGTACTAACTAGCTGCCAACTCCTCGTTAGGCGTCAACAAGCTTGTATACTAACAACTATGATCAGAAAAAAGACCACGCCGAATCGCGCTATACGAATCGCGCTATAAGTGGCAGACCACAACGGCTCGGTGAACGGCCAATGACAGCTCGGCACCGCATCGCGACCCCGAAATGGTTTAGGGGCGAGGCAGAGCCTACGATGAGTTGCCTGAACAAAAAGTGCGACACGAGGGCGCCATGACTAGGGGTTATGTGTAAGGAAAAGCTCCCTGAAGCGAGTTGCTCGTGTATATATAAGTCAACAGCTTCCTCATTCCAAGATGATCTTCCAAAATCACAATCATTAACCGGACTCATACCGTCTCTTACAACACCGCATCCCTAGTATCCCGACCCTCTCAAAGACACACACAAGCTTTTCAACACTATGACAACCGGTCAGTGTCTCTGCGGCGCCCTGAAGATCACCATCTCCGGTGAGTCCCTAGCCGTGGTGAGTCCCCATCACACCAGACCTGACACCAGCAGTGCCTCACATGAGCTGACAATGTCACACAGGCCCTATGCCACTGCCGCGACTGCCGGAGAATTTCCGGGTCAGCCTTTGGCTTCAAGTGGGTCGTGCCCGCGGCGCAGCTCAGCGTCACCGGCACGCCCAAGGAGTACACCTCGACCGCCAACTCGGGTAACCCCGTGACCAGCCATTTCTGCGGCAACTGCGGCACAACGCTCTGGAGGGACGGTGGCGCCACTCAGGGCATGACATGTGTCAAGGGCGGCATGCTGGACGGGGCGGCGGCTGATGGGGTGAAGCCGATGGTCGAGATCTTCACTAGGAGCAGGCTTCCTTGGCTACACGCCATCGAGGGCGCGCATCAGAAGTCGGCTGGACTGTAATACGGCAGGTAGCCGGGGTCGTTGAAACAAGGCGAGTCTCCCGTGTCGAATAGAATCGGACCGTCGGGATGGGATATGAGGAAAACGCCGATGGGCATAGGGCCAGTCCATTGTCGATTGGCGATGCAGCGGAGTCGGCGGAGTGTGACAAATTGGTCCAAATACGTCTTCACGGGCTGATTTTTCATGGGCAGTTTGATCTGGACTGGTCCAGTAGAAATGAAGCTCAGGCCAAGGCTTGGTTGAGTATTTGCACCCATCATGAAGGCTGTATATAAAAAAAAGATCCAGGAGATAATCACAAGGTAATGGAGAAAGCTCTCATTTGACTGGAAATCAAATGGTGGAAATTGTCCCGACCTTCCGTCGGCGGTCGGACAGACCGGCTCATTATCATGTCGAAACTCTTCCCAACTGTAATAAAGCTGCCCTATGAGCCTACGTGTGACACTAACTGGCTTTTCTCAGCATTCTTGGCTGCAAACTCCCTGATTGGCACCGCCGACACAATCTCCAGCAAGGCTATATTCGCCTTGAGTTCCCGCGAGATCCAATTTCGCACCTCGATGGCCGTCAGTGAATCGACACCGTAACGGTACAGCGGCTGTGCCGGGTCCACCTCGGACGGGGGCATCTGCAGGATCTCAGCCGTCCGCTTGACCAGCGCCTCGGTCACGACCTGGGCGGCCTGCTCCATGCTGGGAACGCTCGCAAGCTGCGAAGCAAGCGACACCGTGGCGGTTGTCCCGGCCTGGTGTTGCCCGTCCCCACCTGCGCCGGTGGTCACGGCCAGGGCGCTAAAGCGCTCGTCCGCAAAGTAGTAGGGCATAGGGAGATGATGAGCGGCCCAGACGTCGGCCGAGCCCAGGCCCGTGACCACCTGTGCAGGGACGTCTTCGCCCTCCTGCTGGCTGTGGATGATGCTCTTGATGAGCGCGTGGAAGACAGGCTCTAGAATACCGACTGCGTCCTCCCACTGGCCGAGCACGCCACTCTCCGCCCTCTTCTCGGCCAGCATGCTCTCTAACAGCGATGCAATTAATCTACCTTGAGGATTTTTCAAGTCATCAAGGCCTTTTCTAGCCGATGATTCCTTATGAACACAATCATTAGACCCCAACTCCACTCGCCCTGCGGTGGTCTGTCTGGACTAAATCAAGGACGCCGAATAGTGCTGGCTCCACTAATAGACCATGGAAGTGGAGCCGCCTTGGAGAAGTTTCACACGGGGACTGACGTGTTAGCTCACCATCCAAGACATGGTGCTACCGGTTGTGGTACCAGACAGGCAGACCTGCGAGGCCGATTATTACAATAGGCTCTCAAAGCCCTGCAAGTTTTCATGTGGATGTTTTGAAAGCCTCAACATGCCTAAAACACGCAGGGGTTAGATGAGTATAACATTTTCCTTCCCTTCCTTGCCGGGCGCTATTTTATGCAGCTGAATCCACATACATTGCATGCAGCTGATCCTGCCTCGGAAGCCACCTGGCAAGGTGCCTTGGGTAGGGCGGAATTAACACGGCCAATAGGAGTTGCAGGACAAGGCGCCACGCCTGGGGCCATGCATCAGCTCATCGAGTCCAATTCTGCCTAAGGGAGGATTGGCGCATTATGCAGGCCTGTGGTACACTTGTGCCCCCATTATTTGAGTGGATGACCACAAGCGGGACGGCACAGGAATCAGCGTGGGAGCAAAATGGTGTTCTTCGTCTCCCAAGGAAGTCACAAAAGCCCTAAACTCGTCAAGACGCGATGATCCTTCCTCAGATTGCAGACATTAGCGTCTCAAGCATCGCCAGCATCCTTGCCACCACCTCCAGAGCTTCCAACATGGGCGGCGAGACGGACTCCAGCCTGTTCAGCCAGTGGTCCAATCCCGCCGATATATCGACTATCCTCATGGTGATCGGCGGCGACGTTGTCCAGAAAGCACTCGCGCAGGGAACGGGCGTGTGGTATTTCACACCAGTGTGCTTCTCATTCGGCTGCGTCTCCTACGCCTTCACTGCTCTCGTCAACATCATAGGAAATGGGCGCCTCCTCCCGGAGCCGGACTATCCCGTCAAGGTGTTCAACCTCGAGTCAGGCTATGTCCGCGAGAACAAGAACTGGGTTGTTGGCCGAATCCTGCGGGACCTTGAGACCAGTCTGTCAGAGGAGGAGCCTTTGGCGGACGACGCCATCCGCATATCCGTCTATGAGGCCGCAGTCAACCGTAACGGCCTGACGCAGTTCTCCCTCAGCCATATGCACCTCTGGGGCCTTGCCTGTATCCTGGCGCAGCTCGGTCTGGCCACCATTCCCATCGCCCTGGCGCGGGAGTGGGACATAATGCTCATCACGGCGGTGGGCACGCTGCTCGTACAGATGGTGGGCGCACTTCCCCAGTGGCGCGCCGAGAAGCTGCCCAACCGCCAGAGGCGATCCGCGGCCTACGCCCTGACGCAGGGCAACGGGTCGCGCGAGATCGCCGTCATCTTCGGCAAGTCCAACTGCCTGGACCTCGAGGAGCTGTCTTCGTCGAGCAGCCCCCGGGGCGGCAGGCCCTGGGAGAAGTTCACGTGGGGCGACATCTTCTCGAAGCCGCGCAGGGGCAGGGACGGCCTCCCGGAGATGCCGCGCCGGGACACCCAGCTGCGCAAGGCGCGGGTCGGCCACGGGCTCCCGTTCGGCTTCTGGCTCACGCGCGTGTCGGTCGTGTCGCAGTCTGTCCTTTGGCTGCTGCTGCTCGTCAACGTCGCCAGCTCGCGCAGCTACAACTGGGTGCTCCTGGCGATTGGGGCATTGGGTATGTTCCAGAATGGCTACCTGGCGGGGATGGTACGGCCGCCGCACCTGCGCAACCTGCCGCTGACACGCGTCGAAGTTATCCGGGCCAAGAAGGTAATGGATGGGATCATGGACCTGGAGGTGCAGTATGGCTGCGCTGAACCGCTGCTCGACGAGTTCTTCCCCGGAAAACTGCGTGAAGCGGAGAATGAATGGTGGAGGGGAAACAAGGCCGTTTATGACAACGAGAGGGCGAGCGCAAATTGGCGCGGCAAGCCGCGGAGTTATCAGAGGAGGATCTCAACTCTGTCTGGCTCATCGATCAAGTACACCGGGCAGGCCCAGGTACCGGTGCGTATGGAGGGACGCGAGAGGCATAGCTATCACTCTTATACACCGTCTGTGACCAGCGGCCGCGGCGTTCCGCCGGCTCCAGTTTCGTGGGCTCAGGAGAAGAAAACGGAGCGTGAATCGCCCATGGCAGACTATCAATACCCGGGGATGTCTCCAAAGACAACACGCGCTGCAAGGCCAGTGCCATCAGCAGACAGGAAACAGGATGATTGGAAGCACGCAAAAGAGCCAGGTAGCATCCCAGAAGTGGACGAAAACAGGACGTGGAATGATCACGAAAGGGACTTGGACATGAAGTGGAGAGATAGTATCACGAGGTTGCCTTCGGATGATATGTAACGTGGGAGGCGTAAGAGTAGTTCGTTGTTAGAGTTCCCGTTTCGTGGGTACTTATTAGTTCTAGACACTTATACCGGTTCGATTTATTTCAGGGCCATCTATATACCTACTTAGGTGCCTGATATATCTGCTCTGTTATCGGGATGTGGTTTATTCTGTAATTCTAGAACCCTGCCGAAATTCAAAGTTGTTTGATACTATATTTGCCACCGGCACCCCTTTGACTCGAACGATTTTTATTTCTACCTGGGTTATGATGGGTGATGCGTTAGTATGTTGTCCATGACTTATTTCTCGTCGGCTTGGAAATTGTTATCATTCATGCTCGTTTTCACAGGACGACAGCTCGTTGCAGCCAGTGTAGTGCCGTCTTGGAGTTCAAATGTCTTCAGCGCCTACCAACATCTCGACTGAGTATATCCAACGAGGGTCTAAATCCGGTTTCAGACATCGGGTGATAATATCGGTCGCAAAATTGATGAAGTGTGTAACGTACGTCATAAGCGTCGGCGTCGATGTGAATCAGTCCCACCACCAGCGTGGCGGTATACCAGTTGAGCACGGTTGCGGAAGCTGAACAGGCGCAACATGCCGGTGTACATCCCGAAAGTCCTTCCGGTTGACTTGCGAGGTCCTTGATGCAGGAGAGATGTTGATAATCAAAGATTAAAATTATACGCTAGAGAGAAGAATGGAATGACTCGAGCGGTGACACTTTCAGACAGAGGACTGCGAAGGCCAGAGTCTCCTAGAGTATCGACCTGAGTGTGTAATGCAGCGCTGAATACATAATCCGGGGACACATATGTGAAAACCCCAACAGCCTGACTTGGAAACAGACTTTTGCTTTTGATACTTCACACCATATAAGTCTGGACCCGCCGAAAACGGCCCTGCGTCGAAGAGCCATCCTCAATTCCCTCATTTCCCTTCGACTCAGCAGCGTCCACCAACTTGGGTTGGACTTCTACCCTGGGCTTGAACCTTGGCAAAGCGAACTTGCTCATTCCAGCAAACCAGCTTGAGTTGTTCTGCTGCACCGCCTCCTCGTCCTCGTTAAGGTCGGCCGCCACCTCGTCGCCCACCGCCGTGGCTGTGCTGCCCGACGCGGTGGAGCCCTCGCGGTTGAGGTAGATACCCTTCTCGGGCTCGAAGCCGTCAACAAACCAGACCTGCTCCGCGTCCAAGACCTCGCCGTAGCAATCCGCGCCCTTGCTCGTGCGCGCGAGGCCTGACGCCCTCACCTTCTCGTCGTGGTCGACGAGCCGCGCCACCCTGACCCGGTGGATGACCTTGCAGTAGTGCTCGGTGGCAGTCCTCTGCCGGCTGTCGTACTCGTCTCTGCTCACGACGCTGTCGCAGACCTTGACGAGCAGCCCGATCTCGGGCACCATCTCGCGCGGGTTCGGCCGCGAGATGATGACGGCGAGCTGGATCGGGCTGTCGCGGTCCTCGGCCTGGATCCGTTTTAGCAGGTGGCGATGGTCGTGAGACTCGTGCACGTCCAAGTCGGCCACTTCAGCCCGGTACCACTGGTGGAACTCCCTGTCGACGGGGAAATCGAAGCAGTTTTCCTTGGCGTAGTTGAACCCCAGGACGTTCGAGATGACCTCCTCGCCCTGGCGGCAGTGGAGCATGAAGCCAGGGTACTGCACGACCAGGCCGTCGTCCCCCGAAAGGCGGGCGGGCCGGTTGACGACACCGAGGGGGTACGGGTGGTCCTCGTCGTGGCTGGACATCCAGGTGCGTGGCGCCCAGCGAAACCCGCGGCCGGTGAGCTTGTCGCCGGGGAGGAAGATGATACCCGGTGGTATTGAGCCCTTGTAGTGCTTGTCGATGAGTTTCCAGAAATCTTGCATCATTAGGTCCCGTTTCGCGGCGTCATTATCCTCGATCCCGGCGTCGCTGATTCTGGATGAGCGATAGTCCAGTTGCAGGAGAGTTGAAAGTGCTAATGTCTCGTCTTCATCTTTTGACGTTGTCTTTTTGGCCCAGTTGTCAGTGACATAGGTTCTCTCTCATCTTCACTTGTCTACTAACCCTTTTTCGGCCCCTTCTGAAAGAGACAGAAAAAGCAAAGGGCGGGTGTGTAACAAAACCAACGAGGAGGGGGGATTAGAACAGACTCACTCTCCATCGTACTGCCCGCCACGCGTTGGCGATCAGGAGGGAACCTCTCGGCTCAATCTCATTAAGTCTTCGAAGTCTGTCCTTGCCCATGATATTGTGGAAGACCCTCCGACGCACCAGCTGCGCAATAGACAAGAGCAGCTTCACTTCTTCCCGATTATCATCGGTAAGGTCTGACATGAGGTCGTCAAAGTTCTTCATCCCGGAGACCGAATGAGGGTTGTACCTGAAGGTGATGTACAGCTTTCTACTCAGATAGGCCTCCTGAAGGGTCCACAAACGCCTCATCCAGTTGCTTGTCAACACTTTCATCGTTACAGCGGCGAGATCTTTCCCAGCGTCCTCGGCACAGAGACCCTTATCTATGACAATCGCTTGAGCGGCCTTCTTGAAGACGGTGTGGATCTGGCTGATGGCCTTCTTCTTCAAGACTTTGAACTCGCCCTGTGTAGGCATTCCGTGGCACCCTGTTCGTCCGTTCCGGGTGGGACGAGAATCGCTGAACGGGCCTTCTTTCGTATCCGTATCTGCCTTGTCCTCGACAGGTATGCCGAGAGTATCAAGCCAGAACCAATGACCCGGGCCACCTGCGGCGGCTTGCCTCGGATCCTTCAGGGCCTGGCGGAGGAGTAAATTGATGAACTTGAGCTGGCACGGGTGAACACCGTTGCACGTCTGGTTGCCCAGGCCATCGGACCAGACATGGGAGATGGTGGCAAACGCAGGCCGCCTGGCTTCGTTCCAGGACTTGATCTCCAGCGTCCACTTCGTTGGCTGGTCCACGTTGGTTTCAGGTGTTGCGCGGAAGACGGGGAACTCGACTTCTTCGTTGAATGAGTTGACAGACCGCAGAATTTTGTACAGGGTAGCTTTGTTGAAGGACACTTCTTGGCACAGATCCCCATCCTGGCCCCGTGTGCAAAAGTTATCAACATGCTCGTGCTTGTAGCCAGTGCCGTCCTCTGACCCTGCAATCACTTTGCAAACGTTCTGATCGCAGCCTCTTCGGAGATGGTCCAGGGATGAGGTGTGATTGTTGAGGGACGAGAGTAGAAGTGTCGCACTGGAACCCAGCTGCCCGAGCAGGACGCGGACTGTCCTGGGGCACCATTGTTTTGTCTTCATCTCGTGGAGGACGTATTTTGGCGGACCCCATCCAACGTCCTCCTCCTCGCCTTCCGAGTTCCAGCCGCGGATCTTTAGGCCCATCTCATCCATAATTTTCGTCTTTTGCGCTGACAAAGTCTCCCCTAGCACCATTATAGATAGGCTGACTTCATTCATTATGTAGTAAGGGTTGTCGTATTTAAGTTCGGTAATCCCATAGGTTTGGACCAGGTGCTCAGGCGATGCTATGTTGACACGATTTGACGCACTCCCGGAATTTCGGTCCGTTTTGGGCATGGCTTTGGCAGCCAAATTCGCTCGGACGACTTGTCGCGCATATTCCAACGCAGATTCAGCTTCCATAAGACGCAGCGTTGCACCTCGCCGGTTCTGCCTCTCGAACGTCTCCCATTCAGACAATGCTTGGATAAGCTCCGACGTGTCGACATATTGCACGTCGTAACGGCCTTCGAGCCTCGGGTCGAATTGCTTCAATCCGCCAGTTTCATCACGAAGGACGGTAGAAAGCAGTCCATAAAACAGCCACTTCTGGAGGAATCGTCCGTATGGGATTCGGAACCGGCGCGTGTCCCCTCCAATTTCTCCCAGCACATACTTTTGCGAGACGGTCCATCCACAGTCTTCAGGGAAGCTTCGAAATTCCTCGAGTGTTGGTGGCCGATCGGAAGCAAATGAAGGCCAATCATTGTTCCATAAAAGTAAAGGTACTTCGGGTTTGTGGATCCCGATGTGATTCATTGTTGTTGCCACCAGTAAAAATCTCAGATCTGGCCAAGTCCGGCCCAGTCCGCCCGCATTTCTCTGCGCTGAGGCTGTGTAAACTTGACACAGCCTGTCTTTAACAGGCCGGGTGACACAAAGGTGGCGAGAAGGTGCGCTCGAAAAATTCGACGACTTCAGAACCTATGGGCTCGAGGAGGCCAGGGCCTAAGAAACATGAAGCAATACACATAGTACCGTCTAAGTTGGGGGCGGGGGGAGGTGATTTAAGATGACCAGGGACCCATCCTCTCCCTTTGTGGGCATTTGAGCCTCCGATAACGAGCTGCATGCCGGGAATCCTTCGATTTTCTTTTCAGCCGCTGGATTAAAAAATTAGTCGGGTGGGATGCAGGCCGTGGTGGGACGGCACAACCTGTAGACCCCACAGCAGCACTGGTTGCTTCTCCGGCCTTAGTACCTCCTTGGGGGTTTGTTGCAAGGTGTCGTCACGAACTGCGGGGCGCAGTAAGCAGCGAAAAGGCCTCCAGCCAGCAGCTTGATCAGCTTGCGCAGCCTGCTGGCTGACAACCGGTACGGTGTCATGTGCCGCTTCGGGCCTCCGCGACAGGCCGAGGGGTGCACCCCTGGGTGGAGATTGGTGTGTCGCGGCTGATCACTATTGGACTTAGCTGCAGCCTCTGCAATGCACCTAGTAGCTGATCCAGGTGAGAGGGGGGACTGCAGGTCTACCGAGTGCGGCTGGCCAGATTTGGGGGGCTTGGGTTATCCGCTGATGTCAGGGTGGGCAAAGAATGAAATGGAAAAAGCCCCGTGGGGGTTTGTAAGGAATGAAGCACGCATGACAGCGCTGAGGCAGTGCTTGAGACAGGAGACAGGAAGGGCGCCTCTTAAGCTCGGATTCCTGCCACACCCGGACTCCCTGCAGGCCCGAGCTCTTGCTGCATACATGAATACATACACACATGAATGAATGCTCTTTGACGGGCCAGTACGTGGCATAACAACCTGAGCCAAAGGATGAAGCTCCCCACAAGGGTACAGTAGCGGAAATATGCAGTCAACAGAGAGGACAGGGCCAACATGAATGATAGGTCGAAACGTTCAAAATCGGCGACCAAGGGAGCAAGAATTCCCGGATAGAGTGAGTCTCCATCTTTATCTGCCTGGTCTTCAAGTTAGCTGGGTTAAAATCCATTGATATTGCGCTCCTTGCGACTAACAGCTTACTCTGGAAGAATAATTGCGGTTCATCCGTTCAAGAAGTTCCATCTTGAGCGAGACAGAGCTCATCTCGAAAAGCTCATCACAGCGGCTCTCGTATCCAGTGGTGCCAGTGCAGGCCCCAAGGATAAGCCCAGAGTAAGCTACTACGCAGTTGACCCAGATGACTTCCGCTTCGGTGTCAAGGGTGGCGGCACTGCGCGCTTCGTGAAAGAGTGTCAAAACCTGGCCAAATGTGTAAAGGGTCTCTTGGTGAGCAGATGCGACTGACTGCCCCACGTGGCTTATCTGGAGTATCGGACTCACAAATCCTACAGGGAAAGGATCAGTTGGGATCAAACAAAAGACTGATATTCCTGGCCCATGGTCTCGGTGCAGCTCTGACCAAGTATTGTCTGGCAAATCAGTATGAATATCATGAGACCATAACGAAGAGGACAGCGGGTGTGGCATTCCTGGACTCATGGTGCGACTCCACGGACAGAAAAGCCATCACGGATTTCGTCAACGGTTGGATGCGAGGACCGCCAATTCAACTTGAGGATGGCGACATCCAGCCTTTGCTAAGTAAGACCAAGCCGGACAACGTGCTGGACCAGAGGCGAAGTGTTCAAGAATCAGCATCCAAAGAAAAGGAGGAATTCATAGACAAGCTCTTCGAGGTGGATAACAACTTCCGTGAGATTATGGACCCCGGACGACAACGAGACTTCCAGCTGGTCATAGATGGTCTTGTGTTTCAACTGCAGTGGCTTGGGCCTCCATCCAGGGAAAAGGTTTGTTGAACAGATTTTCCAGTCTCCTGCTGGATACGGAGCTAACAAGGAGAAAGCGTGCGTCACAAAAGCGCGGACTGCCTGCTCCAATCATCCGCACACCTTCAATCCGGAAAATTGATGAGGGCACGAGGAATGGCCTGACATGTATTATCAGTTTCCTCAAAGACACGTCAGACCTGAGGGACGACTTGCCACCAGAACTCAAAGAATTGCGCTACTTCACGGACCAGTACGACCAATCGAAGCTGATGATCGCCTCAAGAGGAACACATGATTCGGCTTCAACGGTTGCCGCAGAACAGCATCAAGACTTGAAAGATGGAAACTTGCCAGCCTCCTCTGATCGGATCGCGTCAAGCCAGCCCGCAGCCCGAGAGTTCAAGTCTCGCCCACAGCCTTTCCGCTCGCATTCTGCAGATAGGGAAACGTCAAGACGCGCCCAGTCGGACGACCGTTTGCGCAGAGAGAATGGCCAAATGCCACACGGAGACCAAGAGAAGGCCAGCCCGGAGATTGGTGGTCCGTCACCGCCAAAAAGCGTGGAGGCAGCTACAAGAAGGCTCTATCAACAATTCGTGGATCCGAACGCACCATCTGGAGCAGAAGAAGGAGAAGACCCCGTCTATTCTGTCGAGACCCTGGGGTGGCTTGCCACCAAGGCTGCTTCCTATGTCGAAATGCGGGAGCTAGACAACGCGGACAAGGTGTATGAACAAATAATCCGCCTTCGCCAAGCTATTGCCCCCGGGGACGCCTACCTTTTTGTGCTTCATCTGCGGCGTGCAAAGGTGTGGCACGAGATGGGCAGATACAAAGATGCCAAAGCATACTTCAGCTGGATTCACGATGCTACCTCGTCGATGCGGGCCTCGCAGGCCATGAGATCAGTATCGGATTCCCTCGACAGAGACCTCGAATGGTACCGAGTACTCTCAAAATTTCGACTGGGAGAGCATGCCAAGGTAGACCAGCTCCTAACCAACCTGACAGACCAGTATTTCCACCCGCACGTCGTCAGTCGCATCATCAACGAGCCTTCTTTGCCATGGGATGAGAACATCCAAATTGTGTTCCGATGTAGGCGAATTCTTGCTCTGAACAAGGCCAAGATGGGCCATTATGGCGAAGCCGAGAAACAAATCGATGAACTCCATCTCATCGTACGGAAATTGGACCTCTTTATCTCTCGGCCCGACACGGCTAGCCAGCAGCACACTTACGAGAGCTTGCAGCATCGCAGGGCGCAGTCCCAGCCAACGGTATCAAATACTTCAAACGACAAGCAACAGCCGCGAAAGGCCTCAGCCCTGCTAGCATACACGTCGGCGGCGGTGTTCCTCCTCCGCGGCCAACACAAGACAGCGCTTGCCAGGTCCCGCGAGGCTGTCAAGTTGCTTCGCATAGCTTCCGGTGCAGACAGTCTAGATGCGCTAGAGGCGCGAAAGCTCGAGGCGCAATTACTTGCTTACGACTGTAAGCCCGGTGAAGCCGAAGTTGCCTGCAAAAAGTCGCTCCGTTGCGCCAGCCGCAACTTTGGTGTGCAACACCCAGTCTCAATGGAGACCATGGACGTCCTGGTCTTCATCCTCCGCCGGCAAGCAAGGCTATCTGAGGCCTTGGTCACTGCGCAAGGATTATGTCGACAGTGTGACCAGGTGCTCGGGCCTGGCTGGCCGCAGACTCGCCAGTCCAAGAGCCAGCTGGCTTCGATTCATTTGGCCAGCGGGAACTACCGGGACGCCGTGAATTTGTTGCAAGACATTGCTGTTAGGTCTCCAGATGAGCACAATCCTCCAGATACGCTAAGATACCAAGCAGAACTGGCATTCGCTTTGTTCCGGCTTGGGAAGTTTGACGCAGCAGCTGCAACGATTCAGCTGGCGATTCTTGCCCAGAAGATACTCTTCACAAGGGCCCCATCGGTCAAAGGCGCGCACGACAAGCCAGTAAATATCAAGTTCGACGACGAGCTCACGGAGCTCGCGGAAAATCTGCGAAGCAAACCGGGCCAGGTGAGCAAATACATGCCGCATCCAGACCTCCTCTACTCCCTGGAGGTGCTCGCCCACATCACGTCCCGGACCGACCTCGCCCTCGCAGTCGAACGCCTAGAGCTCGTCCTCACCCTCCGCGAGGCGAACAACATGGAGCCCGCGAGCGACGAACACACGACAGAGAAGACGCGCTTCGACGTCATCCTCATGAGGCGCGAGCTCGGCGCCGGAGGCTACACGTACGCGCGCGCCGAGCGCGACCTGGCCAAGCTCGCGGAGAAGCTGCAGCGCATCCTCGGGCCCTCCCACCCGGACACGGCCTCCGCCAGGTCCGAGCTCTTCCTCACGCGCGCCATACTCGGCCGGGAGCCGCGGCACGCCCTGGAGACGCTGGGCGCGCTCAAGAGGCAGCAGAAGCTCGAGGTCGGCCGGGCGCACCCGGACACGCTGCGGACGCGGCTGGCGGTCCTGGTCGTACAGCTGCTGCTGGGCGACGCGCAGGCCGCCGCCATGACGTGCCGCCGCCTGCTGGAGGCGCTCCGGGCGCCCGAGGTGCGGAAACAACGGCTCGTGGAGGCCCTGACGATGGAGGAGCGCATCGCGGTGCTGTACGCGAATCAGGGCCGCTTTGCGGAGTTTCATGAGATCCTCGACGGTACGATCACAAGTCTTCAGCGGGAGTTAGCGCCGCAGGTGAAGGAGTTGGGGCTGGATGATATGGTAGCTCGGTTCAAGGACTTGCTCGAACAGATCCGTTCGTATAAAGCTGCTGTCTAGCAGGGGGGAAACATATGTATCTAACCGGTTATCTGTATATCTATGTAATGATAGAGTTTTCAACCTGAATGCGAGGTAGTCGCTGAGACCTTGGTGTAGTCATCGCATTGGGCTACAAGCGAAACTTACAGCTTCCGTGCGGAAGTTGATGTCGCTGGATTGACTATGCGGCAATGACATGGATGTGCTGCCCTGTGAGAAATGTCAATTAAAAGGGAATATTTGTCGAGGTCTCGAGTTCTCATCTTGTATTACCAGTTTCCCACTGGAATTCTTGTAGAAAGTTTCGAGTGCACCACTAGAGACCAGAAAGAGTACCTACCTAGGGATGTTGAAATATATCAGAGGCTGAGGGAACGTACAAGGAAGCCTACGGCCATCAAATACAGGACGCATCCCGCGTCAAGAGTATCATTGAATATGGACACCAATACTCTTCCAATGACCTTACTCGTTCTTTAAGATGCAAATCTCCACCCATGAGGCTCACCACAGAGTCTCTCCTGTTCCTCCAACTCCTTGTTCTTCTTCCGGCAGTACAATTTGGCGACGAGGACAGAAAGTACTGTCAAGCCGCATCCGGCAATAATTGCACCGCCTCCAGTCTAATAATATGGCTCCTGGTCTCTCAAGAAGAAATACGGCGTGAACCAATGGGAAACAGAGGAGACGCAGTTAGCAATCGCAATCAGAGCGGCTCTCTTAGTCCTTGGCCGCGGTACGACGGTTGTCTCCCACGATATTTGAAGCTGTTAAAGTCAGTATCCACAATTATTCAATGACCCAAGGTCATCCGAAGATCTTACATTAAGGCCGACGAACGGACCGGTAACCAACAAGATCATGCAGAAGTAGCGTGCCCCAACATTGAGAGTTGTGATCATTACGACACACCCAACAAGCGTGAGAATAATGGGCACAATAATGTGGTAACCATGCTCGAGCATACGGCCAGAAGATCAAGACACTGCTAGAGTTACCATAAATGCGATAATTGGAGGGGGAGCCTGGATGAGTTACGTTGTAGTATCACCAAAGCCAAGGGTAGCGAGAATCTGATCAGGTCTATCAGCAAATATAAACTTAGCAGCGGGAACCGAGAGATGCTCAACTGACCGATGGAAAGAAATCCTTGTAAGACTGCGCGATGACGAGGAAGAAGTGGATAGCAGAGAAAAAGTACGCGAATGGATCTTTCAGTGCCATCCACACGCCTCCCCAGTAGTTCAACCGTCTGCGGTCAGAAACTAATCAGACATGGTCGATGGGGATGGCGCCTGATGACCAACTATACTCAGCGCGAGCTTACGAGAATCATGGTTTGAAAGGACCTGTCTGGATAGAGTGGGTAGAATTAGTCGAGATTGCGTGATAATGAAAATGGCTTGGGAAGCTCAGGCTATTCATCAAAAAAATAGTTATGGAGAGACACCTTGAACCTGATGCAAGCCGCTCATACTCTAAGCTAATGTATTCAATCTGTCCCACGTTCTACTTCCTGCCTTACGGATCTTACGTTTCCAGTGGCAACTTGAAGATTTTGATGGCATTTCTCCTTGCAACTGCCTCTTTGTCATCGAGCGGAAGGTCCACTCCTTTCCACCAGTCCTGGGCTTCCTTGACCGAGTCGTAAGGGTAGTCTGTGGAACCTGTCAGTCGGCGTTCCATGGCGACAGAATCCCAGAGAGCATTTTTAATAACTTGGAGACTCACCAATGGAGAACATGCACCTTTCTATGCCAATTTTCTCAATACAGAACTTCAGCCCCGAGGTTGAGAAGTCGCCCGAGGTTGTGATCGAGACGTTGTGCTTGAAGTAGTAGCTGTAGTCTTCTCTGGAGGGCCTGGTGGCTTTTTTCACTGGTTTGTTGTACCAGTGGTCTGCGCGCCAGAGGTTGAAAGGTATGCTGGCGTCAGGTCAGATCAGCTACATGCGGTTCCACAGCCTCAACAGTATCTGACTCAGACCTACCCTTCCCCGAGGTGCCCGGCTACGACCTGAACTCCGGGGAACTTGTCAAAAATGCCGCTCGAGCAAAGCGCATAGAGATGGAAGCTTAGGTCCAGGTGGAAGGACACAGCGGCTCCAAGGAGATGCTTTCTCGGGGCCCATTTCGCAAGCGGTCCATCGAGCTCCTGAGAGATGGGATACCTAGGGTGTAAGTAGATCGGAACGCCTAGGTTCTCCACTTCCTGCCAGAACAGTTCATATTCCGGGGCATCGTAATACTTCTTGGCTGCACCGTCGTCGCCACAGGTCTGGAAGTCATTCACCATGGCCCCAAACATTCCTAGGTCTTTCACCGCCCGTCGAAGCTCCGCCGCCGCCTCGGCCGGGTTGTGCATCGAGAGAGAAGCGAGTGCTCCAAACCTGCTAGGGTTCTTATTGACCTCACTGGCCAGCCAGTCATTGGCATTTCGGGCAATGTTGGCAGCTCTCACAGGGTCCTTCTCGCCTTGCGCACCTGGAGATGTCAGGGACAACAGCATGTATTCGACACCTTCGGCATCCATCTCACTGAGGCGCTGGCCGTGAATGTCCATGAGCTTTTGGGTCAGGGAATGGTGTTTGAGCTGAGAAGCATTTTGACCCGGTGCAAACAGGGAAGCCGATTCTGCCAACCACGAGACACCCTCAGGGTCGAGAACAGCTTCCTCAATAGCTATAGTTCCTTTTTGAGACATGTCTCCACAGTACGTATTTAGTTCTGTGTATCTGATGAATATTGTGTGTTCTTGTGTTTGGGGGGGGGGTGGTTTTTCTTGAGGTGAGCGGGGTGTGTCCAATGATGGAAGGCTTTGCGAAGCTTAAGACCGTCGTTGATGCGAGTAAGATTATTGTCATACGGGTTGTGCAAAAATCGGATTCACCACATACTGCTCGAGTGACCGCGGCGTCGTGCGGATTAATAAGTCTTCGGGAACCTTGGGGGCTCCTGGGAATTCAATACCTACTAGGTTCTACATCTCTCGGTGATGTGGCCTTCGGCAACGCGTGGTGAGACCAAGCAGTGTAAACCCCGCGTATTGTCAAATGTCACTTACGTGCTGCCAATATGGCGACGATCCATGAATATAGCCCCTCAGGAAGAATTATGCCCCGCCTTGTCGGACGATGGACCCGAGGCCTTGGCGTCCTAGGCGTCCAAGGATTATCTGCCGACCATCTGTTCGTCGGCCTGGCACCCTGGGTCCTAATATACCCGGGAATAGCTGTCTTGTAAGAGACAGCCATGCCGGCAGGCGGGCCAGGCGCGCTGGAGGTATGGTCTGCGACATCAACCCCGCTGTGGAGGTGCATTAGGTATCGACTTAGTGGATACTTCACAAGTCGTGGACGGTGGTCTACCAGGGGAATGGGACGTGTGTACACAGTATCATTCATTGATGACATCGGCGGCCGCCAGCAGCGAGCCCCGACAGAATTGTGCTTCGCCTTCTCCGAGTGTCCTTTTTCCCCCGCGTCTCATCAACACAATATCAACAATTATTCTGGCCGTTCTCCGTGCTCGACCTTAACTAACAATTTCTCAAGCTCACGAGCTTCCTATACTAGACTGCCACGACCTTCACCCCACTTTATTGATCATGGCTGCAGACGGGCACAAGACCAACGGGACGACCCCCTTCCACCCTCGAATGCTTATCAATGGCGAGGTGGGTCTTGAAACCTACGAGCTATATCTCGGGGATTGTTAACTAATGGAAGGTCGGAACCAGTTGGTAGAGGCTTCAGGCAAGAAAACCTTCACGCTGTACAACCCTGCAACTACTGCGAAGCTGGCAGACGGTAGGAAATCCATTCACACACAAGAACACGCCAGGACAAAACTAAATGATATGTAGTCCCCGAGGCAACTGAGGATGACGCCAATGCCGCTGTCGCCGCAGCAAAGGCTGCTTTCCCATCGTGGTCAGAAACGGCCCCTGGCAAACGCGGCAGCTACTTGCACAAGCTCGCGTCGCTGATCAGGAGCCATAACGAGGAGCTGGCGGTCCTCGAGGCTCAGTCCATGGGGAAGCCCGTGACGGGCTACGCCGATGCCTACGCGGCAGCCGGCAAGTTTGACCACTACGCGGCGTCCTGGGAGCAGATCAAGGGCGAGAGCAGTCTCAATACCCCAGGCCATATCAGCATGACCTTCCGTCAGCCTTATGGCGTCGTGGCTGCAATCATCCCCTGGAACGTGCCGCTGCTTTTCTTTGCGTCCAAGGCGGCACCGGCGTTGATAACCGGCAACACCGTGGTTGTCAAGACGAGCGAGAAGGCCCCCCTCGCCGCTGCGAAGGTGGCCGAGCTCATCAAGGAGGCTGGCTTCCCACCCGGCGTCTTCAATGTCATTTCTGGACATGGTAACCCATCTGGAGCCGTGCTTTCCTCTCACATGGACGTCCGTGCCCTCACCTTCACTGGTTCGGCTCGCACGGGGAGGCTCATCCAGGAGGCGGCCGCGAAATCGAACCTGAAGAAGGTTATCCTGGAGCTGGGTGGCAAGTCCCCTGCATTGATCTTCGAAGATGCCAATCTGGACAAGGCAGTCGCGGACACGAGCCATTCCGTTCAGTCCAACAGCGGCCAGATCTGCATGGCCAACAGCCGCGTGTACGTGCAGAAGAGCATTGCCCCCAAGTTTGTCGAGGCATTCCAGAAGAAGTTTTCACAGATCACCGCTGGCGATCCCACCAAGAAGGAGACCAACCATGGTCCGCAGGCGGACGGGTTCCAGTACAACAACGTCTTGAAGTACATCGAGGAAGGCAAGAGTGCCGGTGGGTCACTTGCGCTGGGGGGTAAAGGCAAGCTGGACAGCCTGGGAGGGTACTTCATCGAGCCGACCGTGTTTCTGGACACTCCGGAAAACTCAAAATTCATGAAGGAGGAGATATTCGGGCCGGTGGTCAACATCAGCACCTTCGAAACCGAGGATGAGGCCGTCAAGATCGCAAACGACACCGAGTTTGGCCTCTACGCGTCGGTGTTCACCAAGGACATAGACCGCGCCTTGAGAGTTGCCAAGGCCCTGGAAAGCGGGTACGTGGGAATCAACTGCACGAGTCCCAAGACCGCCGCCGACATGCCCTTTGGCGGCTACAAGTCCAGTGGCCAAGGGCGTGAGGGGGGCACCAACAGCTTGGACAACTTCTTGGAGGTGAAGACCGTTCTAATTGATCTTGGGTCACGGCTTTGATAGATGCACAGGTAGCAAAGTACTCGTGCCTGGATCTCAGCTTGGGAGGCTTTCGACCACTGAATTCAGAGATTCTTATTTCCATGGATCATGACTAGACCCAGATTGTGTTATGGCAGGCTCGATGTGAGAACAAGGGCCTTAACCCACGACTTAGAACCCTATCTATTCGTCTGTTTACGTTGATGAAGACAAGAAGCATCTACATTGATAGCCATGTATAAATCTAGGTCGTGACGACAGGCTGGATAGTCTCAACGTGTTCAACAAACGCAGCGTTGTTTTCCCCTCTCCCCCCTGATGGTCCAGAGTGTCTCTTGAAGATCTCATCAAAGACAGTCTCCGCATGGGTTTCTGCATCATGGAAATGTATCCAGTCATCTCGAGGCATTGCAATGCTCTTGGGGTCTTCTCGGACCTTATTCCAATCAGTCTTATGCCACATGTCTCTAGTGGTCTCTCCAGTCTTCTGCACCGCCTTGACCCGGTCGTATCTGCATACTCCATCAGCAAATGTGTGTGGTTCTATATCTGAGATAGAGAAGACATACCTGATCTCCTCGTGGGTCTTGAGGGCTGCCTGAATATTCTCCTTTCCAGCCCTGCGGAGACATATCGCAAGCGTAGTGCCGTCTTCCATGGCCTGTGTAGCCCCTTGGGCACTGGTCGGAAGGAATGGGTGCGCCGAGTCTCCCAGGAGCAGGATCCTGCGCTTGTTGCTCACCCAGGTAGGCAGTGGGTCACGGTAGACGAGCTTCCAGTCAACGAGGCTGGGGGTCTTCTCCACGATGGCTTTGCAGATGGGATCCCAGCCTTCGAGGACCTCGTACACCTCCTCCAGCTTGCCTGGGAACGACCACGACTCGTCGATGTCGTGCTCGTCTTTATGCGTGAGCACCCAGCAGCAGTCAGAGCCGTTCTTAATGGTTGAGAAGAGGAAATGCACGTCTGGTCCAATCCAGCCGTTGAAGGTGTCCCCATTCTCGCAGAACTCCTTGGTGCGGGGATCCTTGATCATGTCTGTGTTGGAAAACCTAAGTTGAATGTAAACACATGTGCATCTTTATGTGAAGGGGAGGCTCCGTGTCTGCTGTACGTACCAAGCTCTCCAGACTGCATAGCCGCTGCTCTTGGGCTTGTCCTCGTATCCGAGCACGAGCTCCCTGGCTTTAGACCGAACACCGTCTGCGCCGACCACCACATCTGCAACAACCCGCTCACCACCCTTCAGGATGATTCCGGCCTCGTCGTCGGTCTCGAAATATTCAGCAACGTTCTCGCCGAGGTGGATGGGAATCCCCAGCTCATCCCTCGCATAGTCAAAGATCACCTGGTGGAGCTCACCCCGGTGGCCGTTGAACACAGGTGCCTCTTTATTTGGGCTGGGGGTCTTTTGGTGAAACATGACCTCTCCCGTGTCATACTTGTGGATGCGGAAGCCATACTCACTCAGGTCAATGCTGAGCTTCCGCAGGCGGTCCGAGATCTCGCCGGGGTGGTTTCCCCAGCGGTAGAAAATGCGGCCCCCGTTGGACCCAAACGAAATGATATCACCGAGGACCTTGAGTTCCGGAAAGGACTCGTAGACCTCGACGTCATGGCCATGGCGGTAGCATTCTATGGCCGCAGTGAGGCCGCCGAAGCCTGCTCCCACGACGACGACCTTGATGCCGGTCTTCGGCTTGGTGGTGGCCATGGCTGCTTGATGGGGAATGCGACCTGTAGGTGTGTCGCCTCGCATGTAGTGTGATTCAGCGATGAGGTCAAGCCGTGTGCAAGCCAAGAGGTGATGTTTGCTTCTGTTTGGGGTGAACGCAGCGGGGGAGAAATGTAAATTGCTACAGATACCTCGTAGACCAACGTGAGCAGTCCTGAAACGAGGGTACTCGCGACTTATCTCGACAGTACCCGCCGGCCGATCGGCAAAGCTCAGAGTCAGGCAGCGTCTGAGAGAAGATGGACTTATGCACACGCAGCTTCAGCGTTGCTATCAGACGGCCCCTCAGTTCCGGCTGCCCTGGTTGTCGACGCTGTGGTAGGTCAGCTGGCCATTGCAGGGTGGTAGATATCCCGCGGGTCATCTAATGGATTAATTGCAACGACCTCTCCCTGTGCGACTTTGATGGTTGTGACGCCTGCAGGGGCTTTCACCCGTGGCCCCGGTCGCCCCGTCTCTTCTCCCCGCACAAACTAGATCGTCCCTGTCACTTGGCCGTCAAACTTGTTCCCGTTAGTGGATGGACACTACATCTGATGTGATCGGCCTGCAGAAGTGCCGGCCGTCAAGACATCAGTCAGCTCTGTCAAATCCAGCGCTATTCAGGATACGGTGACTGCCATCAGAACACGAGACCAGACTGTAACAGCCTATGCCGAATCTCAGGCACTAATAAACATCTAGATCTCTAAGCCGTGTGGACTACCAGTCCGGCCCCAGCGCGTTGGGAACACTGGCGGCGAATAGGTTAGGGGCAGGGGCATGCACCCCTTGTTTCCCCGCGAAGCTACCCCGGATTTCGAAATGGGCCTAAGACAAAAGACGGATCGAGGAGAGGAGTTACCCCGGACTGTTGCGCGGAGCAGTGGAGACTGGAGAGCCACAGAAGCTCTGCAGGCCGGCAGTTATCCCATTTGGCCAGGTGGTTCGTCGGAACCAGACCAAACATGGTCTGCAGCGTGACATCCCACCCAGCACGGCTTCAGGACGCCATTCGTTGCCCAGCAGCTGGGATGAGGCGGCAAAATGCACCATGCTGTCGAATCTCCCATATTGGATCAGTGATGGCAGATCTATCTAGCAGTCAGGATGAAGGGTGGTTGCATCGTATTACCATGTGTACCTGCGGCAGGCTCGAGCACTCCCAGATCCTAGATATGAAAGCCTGCCTCCTCTCTCTTCAGGATTCCTCCAAGTGTAACAGCATGTATGCGTGTTGACTTCTGCCCCTTTCCGATCGTGTCTTTTCGATACTCGAGATCCGTTCCTAGTCTCCGCAAATCATCGGTGCCTTCGCACCTTCATCATATCATCATGAAGACCGACCAGACTGTAGAGTCTAAAGCAATAAACTCCAGCGATGGATCCCACAGCCCTACCACAGATCCTCCCAGGAGGACCTATTCAATGAAGAGTCACTGGAAGTGTCTTGCAGCTTGTACCCTTGTCTCCATGTGCCCTTTCCAATATGGTAGGTCCTCACATCAACATCCCAGGCTTTTCTCCAGCTGAGTGGGGCTCGCTGACATGGACGATAAGGATTGGATTTCGGTCTCATAGGAGGTCTTCAGGCCATGATTGGCTTCCTCAAGGCATGTATACCGGCGAAGGCACCCATCTCCGGCCCGCCTCCGCGAGGCCCCTTCGCCAATATGCTATTCAAATTTCCTGACCTCGAGTAGGTTTTCGGACACGAAGCACCGGAGACCCCGCTGGGCTGGAACCTCTCGACGGAGCGTCAACAGCTTATCTCGTCTCTTATGACCCTAGGCGCGTTCCTCAGTTCGTCAACCGCAGGCCCCATTGCTTCGTTCATGGGTCGCAAGCCGAGTATCTGGGCCGCCAGCCTGCTGTGCTGTATTGCGAATGTCATCATGATGGTAACGACCAATATCAACGCTATATACATCGGTCGTCTACTGCTTGGATTGGCGAATGGGCTCTTCATGACATTCTCGCAGCTGTATATCCAGGTAATTCTCTACAGCCTTTTCGGTACTTCTATTGAACTCACCACTGACAACAGAATTCAACAGGAATCTGTCCCGGCACGATACCGAGGTCTGATGATCTCGTCCTTCCAAGTATGGACGTCAGTCGGTTCCCTGATCGGCACGGTGGTCGACAACTTTACAGCGAAGATCATGGGTCGAGAATCGTATCTGATTCCGCTTGGGCTAATATACATCATCCCCTTCATCATGTCCATCGGCCTCCTGCTGATTCCCGAGTCGCCGAGGTGGCTTCTCGAGCACGGCCATAGGGACAAGGCCCTGAAGTCGCTGCTGTGGCACCGACCATACGACCAGGCGGAGGCAGAGGAAGAGCTTAAAGACATGCAGGAGGCACTGGAGGGAGAGATGAAGACAAAGAAGAACGCCGCCATCAAAGACATGTGGACTCATCCTGTGGACCGCAGGAGAACCATCTTGGCAGTCTGCGCCATCACGCTTCAGGGCGCCTCTGGTGCGATGTACATGATAGGTAACTACGCACACCCCGTTCTCGCACCCCTTCTTCCCCTCAAATAGTATGTACAGGCTCGTATCTGACACTTCCCAGCTTATGGCACCTATTTCTTCGAGATGGCCAACATTGGCAACAGCTTCGAGAACTCATGTATTCTGACGGCCGTTGGTGTCTTCGCTATCATTCTCAACAGTGCCGTCGTCACCCACATCGGTCGCCGGCGCGTCTTCCTCACCGTTGGCTTGTTTATCTGCGGGTTGTCTCAGCTTCTGACAGCTGTCATCTACACCATCCGGCCGGGCACCCAGTCGACAGGCAAGGGAATAGTTGCACTCGCAATCATATACATATTCGGCTACAACGTAAGTACTACTGGCTTCAATGGCTGCACCTTGGCTGATGAACCGTGACTAGGGAATGGTGGCCACGTACGCCTGGATATCGGGAGGAGAGTTGCCCTCGCAGCGGCTTCGGTCGTACACCTTTGGCCTCGCGACAGCCGTGGGGTTCTTCGCCGCCTGGCTTGCGACATTCACTGCGCCGTACTTCATCAACCCTGAGTCTCTGAACTGGGGACCGAAATACGGTTACATCTGGACGCCTTCTTGCTGGCTCGCAGCGTGAGTGTTCCCGTATCTCGGCCAAAGTGCTCCGCTAGTATACTGACGCCGAAAAAGTGCTTGGGTTTTCTTCTTTCTTCCGGAGGTCAAAGATCGGTCACTTGAGGAAATTGATGAGATGGTAAGAAGTTTCACGACTTGCCCCCATCGTCAGGTGATGGTAATGTGCAATGACTAATCCGTCATTACTCACAGTTCGAAGCGCGTCTTCCTGCCAGAAAGTTCCGCCATTATGTTTCCGTGGGTCGGGCTGGTCGCGAGGCGGAGAAGAAGGAAGCAGAGGTCGTACACGCCGAGGAAGTCGTTTGGGCCGATGGAAAGGTCGCTTCCGAAGCTGCCACGGCCATCGCTTGAGAAGGCCCAAAGGTCGACGTATCATGGTGTTTGGCTCAGTTGGAGTGGCTGCGGTTGCCAGTGTACATTGATTCAACAAGCCACTATCTAGGCAAAGAGGATATGGAATATATTGATACTGTTCGCACTGGGCTTTCCGTCCCCAAGTTTCAGCGTCTCGAAATGACTGTCTTCATCGCGTCCATATTTAACGTGCCTTGATCCCAGGTTGCCTTTGATACTATCTTCAGATCAAGACTATATTCGAATACATGCCAAATCGGCGCGTGAGCCGGAACCCAGGTTCTGACAAAACGGACTGTCTTTGGTCAAAGCGTATTGTGAGAAGCAACCAGACTCACTCAGGTGTCAGGGCAGCTCGAAATTGTCATCTATCTCTGGTTTGAGGGTCTTGAACAGAGTCTCTCATATAAGCTCCGACTTTTCCGACAGGGAGAAGTGAGTTCATGGCAGTAGCGGTCTTTGCCTCTTCCTTCTAATTGTTTCTTAGGTCCTGAATCTGGCCCAGAAGGTTTTGCCGGGGCCAACTCGGAGCACGGGCCTTTGGGGACGGGGGCCGGCGCCGGGTGGGGCCGGATGTCAATGCGACGTCCGTTCTGGCCCCGGCGGCCGTTTCGGGGGCAGCATTGAAACAGCTTGGCGCTTGGCGGGTCCTCGCTTCGTTGCAGACAAGCGAATTCCAGCAGAATCAAGCATCTTGATCAATCCACCGACAAGACAATCCGATCTGTCTCCCTGAGATGCAGTAGAACGAACGACTGCGTTACACTGTCGCAATGGAGTCGGCACAATACTCGCGGCTCCCAACGCTGCCGCACCCGGACTCGTTCGAGCTGGAGCCCGACTACTTTGAACTCGAGAAGCTCGTCCTGCACCCGCCTACCCGAACTGCGCGGCTGAGGAAGTGGGCGCGTCGCAATGCCCTGTTCGTGGGCCTTGTCGCCCTTTTCCTTACCGTCGCCACACTCTACATCGCGACGACACTCAAATCCAGGCCGGGACTGGGGCTCATGGGCCGACCATCGGGAGCATCTCTGAAGCAGGCGATAGAAGAACAGCCGGCCGAGAGGCCCAAGATCGTGGAAACCGACAAAGGGATCATGCTAGAAGAGGGCTCCGACCAAACCGAGATCGAAGGCGGCCAAGGCCTGCTGACAAACGACGGCGACGCGGTGGAAGTACAAGGGGCCGGCAATAATGGCAACGTGACCCTCGACGTCCCAGGAGCAGACGTCGTGGCTGAAGACAAGGAGGGCCAGGCATCACTCCAGGGCCCACCTGCTTCGCAGCAAGAGCCTCCGGAGCCGACCATACCGATCAAGGCGGTGTTTTACAGCGGCTCCGAGGGCCCCAAGACATGCCGCGGGCACGTGCTCGCCGTGATCAACCTCCCCAAGCCGGCTGGGCTGGGCGTCACGGGCGAGGCCCAGTGTTACAACTTCCCGGGCGAGCAGTACTCCGGGTGTGCCAACTTCATGGCCAACAAGGTGGACGGGTGCGCGGCCAAGGTGTTTGGGGACACGAACTGCCGGACCTACCTCAACACGGCCGCATTCATGGTCGAGGACAGGGCTGTTGGGGGCCACTGGCGCAGCGTAGAAGTGCAGTGCGGAATCCCAGAGCCCGACCCTGCGACGCTGGGGAAGCCTCCTATGATGGACCAGATCTCGTCAATGGTGGATAACGACAAGGCAAAGGGTGGGAAACGGCAGACAAGCAGTGACGCGCAACCATGAGGCGATATGGTGTGGACCGGGGAGATCCACCTTTAGACGTCCACACGTCTGGATATCCAAGAGGAGCGACATGAACTGACTGACAGAGATTCTGTGGTAACGAGAGAGCTATATACACGTATCTTGACACGGGGCCACTCAGTCGACCTCGATCTCGATGCTGTCCGACGCATATGTGCCAGCGACAGCACCACCTCCGTACGCCCCCTTCTCGATCGCCTCGCTGGTCAACTCATCCCTTGACTTTGGCCAGACCCCCATCCAGCGTCCCTTCACCTGGACCGTCGACTTCTTGCCCTTGAGCTTCTCGACCGGTACCAGCAGCTCCTTGAGCACCACCTGGTTCTCCCGGCTCTCCCCGGGGCCCAGGCTAACAAGCGACTTGTCGCTGGGGGGCATCTTGTGAGAGACCATGATGCGGGTTATTTCCAGCGGCTCGGACGCGCCAGAGGGCGTGATGCTCAGCAGGCCGAGGGACAGGGCCAGCTCGTCCAGGGGCGACTCCCAGGAGAGGATGGTGACGGGCGTGGGGGAGTTGTTGGTCACCTTGAGGGAAATCGCCGGCGGGGACTTTGACGCCTGGCTGAGCGAGACGTGCAGCTGGGAGAGGAGTTCGTTGTCTTGGCTGGCCATCTTGGTCGAGGTTGGGACTTGGTCGAGGTTGTGGTAAATGAAGGTAAGAACAGCGAAGATGAAGAGGCCGGTGAAGACGGTGGGGAGGCCAAATTGTGTTCGCGCAGGCATTGGCGATGGTGCTGAGAGGAGTGACGTCACGGCGTGAGTGCAGGCTGGCAGTCGTCACTCAGACTGCAGCATAAACCGATTCGATGAATATAATGATGTGTGCTGTGAGCACGCAGTGTACGGGGGTGGAATATACGGGAATTGGTATAGAGTAATTCGCTCAGAAATGTGCGCAGTCTGCGTATCAAAGTCGAAGATGTTGCGGTTGTGAGAGTGCAGACGTGAAGGCGTGAAGATGCCAGGCGTGGTCTTATCCTTTAGGTAAGAATGCCTTATCTGAGGCACCCCATCATCAAACCATCTTCTTGTGGAGAGCTGCGAAGGGGGGCCAGGCAATGCGTCGACCATTCGAGAATGTTTTACCTCGGGACAGACGCGCCATGGGCCATGGCACCCCCGCTCCCCTGGGGCTGGTCTTGGCTCAACATGCGTGGTCGGTCTCGCCTGTCAGGATCTGGCCGATTTTGAAGGCTTGGTACGGCAGACGGTCTTTAGTGTATTTCATCAGTGGCTGTTGTACAAATGTCCACTGGTCTGGCTCAACATTCTCCCATGGGACACCCGGGCGATGTCCTGCTGCAATCACAGCATTCACAGAATTCACAAGGTCCTGTCTGGTCAACTAAATACTGTTACCTTCCAAAAGGGCTTTGGCGTGTACAATTTGTCTGAAGTGGGAGGCACGTGGGAGGGTCCGTCGATCGTGCCCCATTCCCAATGCCTGATAGCATCCACGCCTGCCACGCTGGACGGTTGAGGCACAAGTGCCATCTGATGTCCCTGCCGGGGAGTTTCACCCTCAGCTATGTGTAAGACTCCATAATGTTCATCCCGTCCAATATCCTGACCCCGCATCTGGCGCAACTGTGCCGTACCCGAGTCTGCATAAACTCAGGAGTCAGTTGCGGACATGTAGGCGCGTTGCCTTCAGTGGGGAGACGAGACCGAGTGCCGGTGGTGAGGTGGTAATTGGCCACTCGACACTATGCTTGAGGCAGGCTCATGTGCAAACAAGGCTTAAGTGGCACCGCCAAGAGACACCAGAACTCAGGAGAGCGTCCTGTGGTAGGTCCCAGCGTTTCTCCCCTAGGGCCGATGCTACGCGCCGAGGCCATTGTAGGAAGGCGGCTCCTAGTCGCCGCTTGGCGCCGAGAGCTTGGGGCATTATGCAGTGCCGTGGCCGAGATTGGTGGGCAGACAGGGGACAACAACATCGACGTGCAAAATGCACACAGTCTGGATAGTACGTGCGTGTGGGGGGACGATGACAGCAGCAATCAACGTGGGCTTCTAGCTCCGGCTCTGAGAACCTTATCTGGACCTAGTCTCCTAGCGGTCCCGCACAATTGGATGTGCAATTAAGCTTATACCCGGACTTGTTGCGGCTCTACAGTCCCGCGTACAGTACGGCCATTGTGGCCTACACAGCAGCTAGTCGACGGCGTTGTCACGACACCATCAACCCGGCCATCCGATAACTCTGCGAGATTAACAAACAGTTCGTCCCAGACAGATCATTGCAACTTTTGGAAGGTGTCAACCAAACCTTAGAGAGCTCTGCAAGAACGATCCAGCCCGGTGCTTGTCAAGCTTTGCGGAAGCGAGTGCCACATGCCACATGCCCCTCGCGCGTCTTGGACCGCAGACGTTGTCCGACTGTGCTCGACGGCACTCCAAGTGGAGAACGGGAATACAGGTCACGTCTCGGTCGCCGAGATCATTGCCCGCGGCTCGCAAATCCATGAACCACAGCAATAAGTACCCCTGAGGTGGCTGCTTGCCATGTCCTCGCCACTCCATGGCACTCTATTTCAGACACTTCATCGTCATCACGGTCCAGGGGCTTTCACCAACCAAGCCGACACAAGCCAAATACCTCCAACCTTTGCGCCCCTGGGCAGTCATGGGCAGTCTTTGCCCTCGAAGCCTTCTACATCCGGAAAGCAATTCGGCCAGGATCACACTAGAGGGAAATTCCAGAAGAGGCTATTGGTGAAACATCCTGCAAGTGCTATGTCTTTTTCTTCCCCATCATCAGCGAGTATCGCCCCCCTCGCGGCCGTCCGCAGGAAACGTTTCCAGCCTGTCAGCGGCCAGAGTAAGAATACACGTCCTTGTCGGTCTGTGGTGTGCAGATAGAGATCTCACCGACGCCCCAGACGCAAAAGTAAATATGTACCTGCAGCGCTTGAGCAATGTGCGTCGCTTGGATTCCAGCTGCAGCGGCCATATCTCGTCATCAACAACTGCCATTCACGTCAAACCAGCTGCAAGGCAAGACGACTAATCATGCACATGCACGCCATCCGGCATTGGGTACTGGCTGCTACTCTCCAAGAAAGCTTCAGCCGTTCCAAGGCGTCAAAGAGATCGCGAGGCCTTGGCTCCCTTCCTCTTGACCCACCTACCGAACACACTTGTCTACCAGGGCCACCCCTGGACCGATCGAAGACGGGGCCCATATTGCTCCTATCAAGTGGCATCCTCTATAGTTCCCAAGAACCAAACAACATATTCACGCCTCCGCAATAATATCACTGATACCTTCACTTCCGTACCGCCTTCCCCGACCTCCCTCTGCCCATCACAGTCCTCCTTAGCATCGCCTCTCCCGGGGCTGGCCACCATCATCTCCGGCACTGCTAGCCGCCGTTTGGCCCTGCACAATGGCCCCAGTTTCCGGATTCGTGACTCCTAGCCGGCTTGGGGCGTATTCCTTACTGCGTCCTGGGCAATGCTTCTATTTCATCTTCCTCTTGCGGTCTAGGTTCCTTCTGTCGGAGGCTTTCCCACTCAGATAGAGTATATACGCCTCACGGTTGTGGTTGTGAAGATTGATATAAAGAACGGACGACTCCTCCTGCCTCCGAACGATTTCTTTTCCACCCCATCCCTCACTCCACCTCACAGTCTTTCACCGGCACTATCACTCAAGGCAAACGGCCCAGTCTTCTCATTATCTGCCAGCTTCGTTCTCTCCAGTAGCAATCAGTCATCATGAAGTTCTTGACCGGCCTCTCTCTCGTTGCCTCCGCCCTTGCGGTCAGGATGGACGTCACGAAGCGTGACAGCCCTCTCAAGGTCGAGATCCAGAGTGTTGGCAACTCTGCTGTCAAGGCGGTTGTCACCAACACCGGCTCTGAGCCCATCAAGCTGATGAAGACTGGTTCTATTCTGGACCAGACTGCCATTGAGAAGGCCGAGATTTTCTCTGGTGGTACGTACACACTGTTTTTCCACAGGACCATGGTTCGACCCTTGCCATATCATGCATGAAGTCTTGACTCCTGCGGGGCCGTGGTCTATGATTCTGCCCAGCATAATGGTCCGGCAGTTCACAGTCTGCAGACTGCTGCCCATTCTGGGACTGACCATGGCGACCGGCAACGGCTTCTGATTCTGTTATACTACAAACTTTCGTCTCATGGACACCAAGCTAATTTACGACTTACAGCCGACCAAGTTGCCTTTGATGGTGTCCGTCTCCAGGTCCAGACCAGCGACGTTGGCGAGGATGCTTTCCAGACCCTCGCAGCCGGTGAGAGCGTTGAGGCCGAGTTCGACCCCGCCGAGGTGCACGATCTCAGCACCGGCGGTGACTTCGACTTCCTCGTCCGAGGAACGTTCCTGACCGCCTCTGCGGACAGCACCAGCATCGACGGCTCCGTGCCCTTCGACAGCAACGTTCTCAAGAACCACATCGATGGTGTTGCCGCCTCCAAGGTCCGCCGTGACTTCCACGACAACCTTAAGAAGCGCACCCAGATCCAATCAGACTGCACTGGCACCCGCGGCACCGCGCAGCGCACCGCCCTGACCAACTGCGCAGCCCTGGCCAAGAAGGCCGCCACTGCCGCCACCAGCGGCGACGCGGCCAAGCTCACCGAGTACTTCAAGTCGTCCACCTCGGCGACCCGCAGTACCGTCGCCGGCGTCTTCAACAAGGTCGCGACCGAGTGCGGCAGCACCACCTCGGGCGTGAGCACCCAGTACTGCACCGACAGCCTCGGCTACTGCTCCAGCAACGTCCTCGCATACACCATCCCTACGCAGAGCCTCATGGTCTCGTGCCCCCTGTACTTCAGCGCCCTGACCGGCCTCAGCACCCAGTGCCACGCCCAGGACCAGGCCACCACCACCCTCCACGAGACAACCCACCTGTCGCAGATCAAGGGCACCCAGGACAACGGCTACGGCTACACCGCCATCCAGGGCCTGAGCTCTTCTCAGAGCCTCAACAACGCTGACAGCTACGCGCTCTTTGCCAATGGTATGTTCCCCGTCTTGCCTTAGGTACTGTGTAAAACAAACGCTAACGTCTTCTACAGCTATCCAGGTCGGATGCTAGACGCGGCAACAGCCTACATGAGGAGTCTACTAAGGGCCGAGGCTGTCGGACCTTTCTCATTATGTCACTTACACCACCGAGTTGGGCTGAGACATGAGTTGTACATCAATGTGGAAAGATTATATTACTTGTTTCCTCTGTACATATTCTAAACTGTCAATCACACATTTTCTCCGTAAGCATTGCTTGTGGTTGTCGTATGCATGCCACGAGAACGTCTGTTGGTCTGAAGTAGGCACAAGTTCCTCATCTGGACACAATGACATTTGGTATAGAGATGCCTTAGTGGTACGAGTTGTGCTGATAGATTACTGCTCTTTATTTAGGTGGGGGAAGAGGTTCTAAACAACCGGCGTACTCTGCGTGTAGTGAAACAATGTAGAGTTCTGCCGAATGAGTGCTGCAGTTCCCGTGTTGATGTACATATAGTCTTCGATGTGCCTCGTTCTTAAAGACAAGGAAGAAAATTGATCACGTATGCGGTCTTGACCCACGATTTGCCCCAAATTTGTCATTTCTGTGGAAAGTCTGTAGTCAAGGGCACAAGATGAGTAAGCTCACTGCGACAAGTGCGAGGTCGCAGAACTTAATCCGCTCGACCCCAACATCTCGAATTTCAGACTCGAATGGACGAGCTGAACTATCGGATGAACAACCGAGTGCCAATATATAAGATTTCACTCGGTGCAGACATGTCGTCTACATCTGCCCCAACAGTGCACCCCGTCGCCATCATTGGCGGGGGGCCAGTTGGCCTGAGTGCAAGCATTCTGCTCTCGCTCCGCAAGATCCCGCACATCCTGCTCGAGCGACACACAGGGACGTCGATCCATCCCAAGGCTTGCGGCATAAACCAGCGAACCACTGAAATATTTCGGGTCATGGGAATATATGACGAAGTACGAGCGGCTGCGTGTCCTGATGATGTCAAGACTCGCACGGCTTGGTATACAAGCCTGGGAGGCAAAGACACCAACTCGGTGGACGGTCGCGAAATCTGGAGTCGGGATGCTTGGGGCGGTGGGCCTGATGCAGAAGAGTATAAGAGGCACAGTCCTGCAAGATACGAAGTACTACCGCAAATACGACTGGAGCCGCTGCTCGTGAAGAGGGCCAAGGAGCTCAGTCCCCAGAGCCTGGAATTCGGGTCCGAGGTTACAGACCTGGAAGAGCGGGGCAGCTGTGTGGTGTTGAAGGTCCTGAACAGGGAGATAGGTGTCACGAGCGAGGTTCTTGCGCGCTTTGTGATTGCGGCCGATGGGGGGCGCGGCGTCACAGACAACTTAGGGATTAAGTGGACAGGAGAACGCGATATCCTCGAGATGGCATCGGTGCACTTCCGCGCGCGAATCCGGGAGCGGCATCCGGACCCGAGGAACTTCATCACCTGGTTCTCGCACCCTGACGCTGGAGGCAGCATTCGCACTGGATATTTGTACCAGATTGGTCCGTGGCCGTTTGATAGCCCGGAAGCGAAAGCGAGTGAGGAATGGGTGTTCGCTTGTGCTCGGACCGCGAATGACCCTGTGAGCTTCGGGCGCGACGACATGCTCAAGCGCCTAAAGGATACCCTGAAGCTCGGCGAGCTCCCCATGGAGATCATAAGCCTCAGTCATTGGAACGTCCAGGCGGTGTCGGCAGAGAGATACAGGCAGGGGCGAGTCTTCCTGGCCGGCGACGCCGCACACAGAATTCCCCCCTGGGGTGCGCTGGGTATGAACACCGGAATTCAGGATGTCCAGAACCTTGTCTGGAAGCTCACCATGGCGTTGGGCGACGAGAAGAAATATGATCACCTACTCACAAGCTACGATACCGAGAGACGACCGCTGGGACAGAGGGTGGGACAATCCAGCCAGCACAACCTGCGCAGCCATGCCCTGGTCATGGATGCAGCCCTCGGTATGAGGCCGGAACAGTCCTCGGGCGAGAACCGCACGGCCATAATGGCATACTTTGACCAGTCACATCCAGAACACGCGGCCAGGCGATTGGCAGTCGAGCAAGCGTCCAAAGTGCTTGATCTTGAATTCAAGGCTCCTGGTCTGGAGCTTGGCTGGTTTTACCCAGGATTGGGTGGCGCAACCAAAGCAGACCATGCACCACATTTTCTGGAAGACGGGAGCCTTCTGTCCGAAGTTGTGTTGCCGTCTACGGTGCCTGGACATAGTGTTCCCCACGTCTGGGTTCATAAACATGGCCAGAAACTGCCCATCCGAGATCTCATTCCGCTGGACAAATTGTTGTTACTGGCTGATGATCAGCCTGGTTGGCGTCTACTCGAAACCGAAATGGTGGATATCCAGCAAGTAACAATGTCTGATGCAGGTAATACATGGTCAGAGCCTACACAGGAATGGCAGAGATTATTGGACGGCAACGACGCAGTTCTCTTGAGACCAGACGGCATCATCGCCTGGCGTGGATCATGGCATGACTCGTTGCCCAAGAAATGGCCCGGGATTTTGGACCAAGCTTTATACATCAGCAGCTAAAGCCTAATGTCGAGTGTAAAGTAACTTTTGGGAACACCAAGCTCTAATTCTCTTCCATGACCACCCTCCGATACACTAGTTATTCTGTGGGTGTGATTTGGAATTTAAAGGGCAATGAATTTTGATGCCTAGACCACTCCTGTGGTAGTGAACTGGAATTAAATGGTATTTCCATCAACCTCCACTAAGAGTTGGTGGATTTTAACTGAAGATATGAAGACAATCAAACAAAACTCACTTGTTCCGACTCAAATTCTCATTATACCATTTGGAGCAGACCCATCTTTCCTTTCGAAAGACAACGTACAGAACCTATCCCGACCCCTAAACGTCCAAAAACGCGCGATCATTCTGATCAGCATCATTGATACGACGACCCTCGGAGACATTGTACTCTCTCGTGACCATGATTCCGCCAGAGCTGGTATAGTCAATGGGTGTTGGCCGCCTAGCATCGGATGGACCGGGACCAGAGCAGACGGCTACTCTTGCGGGCTCGAAAACTCCGGCAACCTGAAAGGGGTCGTGAGGTTGATCATCGACGGCGGCACCACCACCGCTGGAAGCCGCATCACGACTCTGGTCATCCAGTGAAACGATACGCTCGTTCGACCCATACCTCGTTTCTTCTGGCACGGGATTTGGGTCCTTGTTCCTCGTCTTCTTGTGATGGTTGGGGTAACTCCGCAGCCTGTATGCTTGACCACTGCTTGTGGCTCGGCCGCTTTCGCCATTATTGTTGGTGAGCGCCAGTGTTGTACCAATCTTCGCAAGGAAGCTCTTGAGGAGAGGATATAGCATCGGCATGTTGGTCAAGACAAATGAGACAAAGGACTCGCGTACAGACCAGTAACCTGACTGTGAGGGGTCACTGTCACCAGCCTGAAGCAGACAGAAATCAGTTCCGAGTGTACGTAAAAGATGGAGAAGCTTGGGGTAGAACACACGGTCAGAATCGAAATGCATCGAAGAATGCCGAATGCCATCTCGAGGAGACCACCACTGAACATAATGACGAGAGTGATCTTCTTTGCCTTCGGAAGACGCGATTTCCACACCATTGGTATTGGTATGGCCATCAAGTAGAAGTCGGTTAAGGTATTCATGACCATCACGAAGACGGTCTGAACATATGATATTGCCGGCATGCAGTGGTCTGAAGAAGGTGAGCCCAATGATTGATTCACAACGTACATGTGGGATGACACTTACTGCCAGGGGATGGATGAATTTGCCATTGGTGGTCGAAGGGGATACATTTGAGAAAGGCAACCAGCAGACATGACACAAAAGTCAATGGCATAAGAAACATTGCCCACTTGGTCAGAAATCTCTGGCTGGGCAAACCGTCGCTTTACCTGTCAGCTGGGGCGTTCAACTTGTTTGTGGTGGAAAAGTTCATCATACGTCAAGCGCAAATAATAGACAACCCAACAGGCTTTCAAGAGCCATAATAGGGTAGTATAGAGCAGCAGGCCAACCACGTGGGTCTTGGACCCGTTGACACGAAGTCGCCACTCTTCAGAACCCGGATCAAGCTCGAGTCGCTCCTGGTCAGACATTCCATTGTTGGCAAAGCCGTTCCAGTACGCGACGACGTAGTAGGCCGCAGCTGACTCTGCCGTGTACACCAGCTGGACGTGGAAAATTGTCAGCGAAGCGTATCCATGATAAACCCATCCCTATTATCCTTTGGAAGGCACAACATACCGTTGCCAAGGCCATCAAAAGATCGTCCAGTGCGAGCTTGCTCCATCCGAGTGTCACAATCCGGGAGTAGTAGCGAAGCAAAAGGACCAGGTAGGCAACACCTTGGAGGCCCCACACTTCGTCAATGAATTTCTGCGCCTCGTCAGAAGACATTTTGTGTGGAGATATTAGAGACGAGTGACATGGAGATGCATCTACAACTGACTCGGATGGCTCTTGATGAAGTGGATTGCCCGCCTTTTTAAGGCAGCCAGTGTCTTCAACCACACACGCCGAATACAGGGGGCTAAGCATGATCTTGTGGCTACGAGAACGGGTTGGCGGTAAATGCGGAATACAGCGCGTGTTGGCGGGATAGAATTCCTTCAATACGACTTTCTCACCGGGTCTGTCAAGAATCGTGCGAGTACTTACCTCGAGGCGCTCACCAGACCCAATTGAATGCCCGTTGGACCAGGATTGGAAACCTCGACCAGAAGTTCCATTGTCTTCCTGGACTGACATGTTGAGACCCTCCGCTGCGGGAAGCCGGTGCTCAGGCTGCAACGGCCAGCGGATTCATACTTATCCCTGAGCATGGGCTGGACTCCGGTGTCCTTCTATACCAACTCCCGCCCGTATCTCAGCGTCTTTCACCTTGTAATTGACAGGTCAATAACGACTTCTGATGACGGGCAAGGTGTTTGAGACCCCCCCCCCTATTTCAGTCTACCATTGGGGAAAAAACAAGCCCATGCCATGGGAGAGCTTGTCTCAGAACATATGCAACTTCGAGTTGACGGACTGTAATCACTGGCCATCTTGATTCATACCCGAAAGTTTACTTGGTGGCCAAATATGGCATTCCAACTTCACACGACTAATAGCAAATTCAACATCTGACTTTATATCCTGGCAACATCAGGACCTCGCTGTTGAGATCCAACGGTCTGAACATGTACCGGGGGGGCCTTTTGTGAGATATCGACTACAATATTGAGTCCGAACATGCATGGGGTGCCCTGAGCGCGGCTTCTACTCATGCTGATTGTTCAGTCTCGAGAGACCGAAACGACATCCAGATTCGCTGAGCGGCAAGACCCATCTTTGCGACTGGCTGTGCGGCTGCCAAATCCTGGACTGGCTGGGCGCAATTTCGGATGGAGTTATGAGGTGTTCCAGAGTCCTGTATAGTTCAAATTGTACTGCGGGAAATTTTAAAATTTTAGAGGACAGAGACCCCGAGTTTGGGGACTCAAGTCAAGCCTTTGCTCCTTTAATGCTTTTCTCTGCCCATCGACAGATTTGCAGCCGACATGCTCCCGAGGTCATCATGGTCGGCGGCCCAAGTGCGACGGAGAGACGGGGCCAGCGCAGGCAGCGCCGACGTGACAAGCGGCTACAAGCGAGCATCAGATACCCCGGAACCCTGATTCTGACAGGGAAGTGTGCGACGTGGGGATGATATCCATTCCAGATGCTTGCCGTCGCCAGGCGCGTGGTTGAGCCCCCAACGAAGTCCGGAAAGCTGCATGAACCAGCAGACGAAGAGAAACGGCCGGCTGCAGGTCGACGGCGCTGCCAAACTCACATCACTTTAATGTAACATCGTCTGGGTCCACACCCAATGACACCCAAGCGATGGACACCACCACTATGGTTCGGGTCAGGGATGGAGAGGCAACCTCGCACCTATTACGGATCCCGGTGAGCTGGCTAGCTGATGACACGAAAGGATTCGCATGTGAGTCGGATGTGACCTTGTCAGACTGCCCCTAGCACCCGAAAACCATATAAATGTTGCAACTGTTGGGGGTTCCGACGGGACGGACTACTTCAGTCCAGGCGTCATATTGTGTCTGACCCTCCCTTACCTACTCCAGAGACACGACTTTGCCGATCCATCTTCCCATGAATCTGAAATTCTACAAAGGAGACTCACTTTGTCTTTTCCCGACCATCTTGCCAGTGACAGCATCATCCGGCTGGATCCAAGCCGCGATATTGACATGCATCGCCTCTTGAGATTTTCCCCCTTCAAGAAAGCACGCGAGCCGGGCAATCACGCCACTAAAGCTTCTCCTACCGATTCTGGCCCTGGTGAGACCGACAGGGCCATGACTAACGGCACAGACTCACACGGCCCCGCTCACAGCCGGACGAGCGGTGTCACCCCAATGTCAAATATCGATGTGTCAGTTCTGATCAAGCCCCTGCCACCGAAATCGATCAATCAGTGACTGACTTGGCTGTAGGCTCATCATTGGAGCAGGGCCGGCAGGGTAAGCTGACACACATGCGGACGGGACCAACGTGCTCGCTGACATCGGCAATTGCCAAAGTCTGATGGCTGCCGCTTGGATGGCCCACTGCGGTGTCAATGCACGCATTGTCGACAAGAGGAACGCAAAGATCTTCTCGGGGCAAGCAGACGGGCTCCAGTGCCGTAGCCTGGAGATCTTTGACAGCCTTGGCTTCGGCGACCGGGCATGGAAAGAAGCCAACCATATGATTGAGGTACGACACCAAACCGCCCAGTGTGTGTGGCAAGTGCTCTTTACTGATTTCGGAACAGATCTGCATGTGGGTAAGTGTCGATAAGCGAGCCGGTATCCTTTTGCCGAGATGAACACCCGGTGCATTGTTGACAGTGTTCGGACTACAGAATCCTGGGCAAGATGGGGTTATCCGACGTTCCGATCGGATTCCAGACACTATTGTGGGGCTGTCTCGGTTCCAGCAGATTGTGCTACACCAAGGCCGCATTGAACGCTTCTTCCTCGACAACATCAAGAAGTACTCGAACGACACTATCAAGGTTGAGCGCGGTGTCCTGCCTGCATCCCTGAGTATAGACGAGTCAATCGTCGACAGGGAGGATGCCTACCCCGTGACAGTAGAGCTTCAGCACCTCTCCGAAGAGGAGTCTACGCCACAGCAGCAGATCAGCGGCAGCAAAGTCGCAGACGGGCTGTTCCGCAGCAGTCTCAACCATGAGGATGACGAAGAAGACCTTATCGCCCATGGGTCTCGGGCCGGGGAAAGGGAAATTGTGCAGGCCAAGTATGTGATCGGGTGTGATGGGGCCCGAAGCTGGACCCGGAGACAACTTGGCTTTGAGCTCCAGGGCGAGGCGACCGACTTCATCTGGGGGGTCATGGACATTATCCCCATAACTGACTTTCGTGAGTAACGAAAAGCTCCCTCGTTTGTGTGCGGGTCGTTGACGGTCAGACAGCTGATATCCGCATGCGATGTGCGATCCACTCGGCTGAAAATGGCAGTCTGATGGTGATCCCGAGAGAGAACAAGCTGGTGCGACTCTACATCCAGCTGAAGGAGGTCGCACCAGATGCCTCGGGCCGGGCGGACCGCTCCAAGATCACCCCCGATCTGATTTTCGACGCCGCAAAAAGAATCCTACAGCCGTACAAGCTTGATTACGAGTACTGTGACTGGTGGACCGCATACCAGATTGGCCAGCGCGTGGGAACCGACTTCTCATCGCGGAATCGTATCTTTCTGGCTGGAGATGCGGTCCATACGCACTCGCCCAAGGCCGGCCAAGGAATGAATGTATCCATGCAAGACACGTTCAACCTCGGCTGGAAGATCGCCCTTGTCCTGAAAGGCATCGCCAGCCCGGAGATCCTCTCCACCTACGCGAACGAGCGGCGACAGGTGGCTCAAGACTTGATTGACTTCGACCACCGATTCAGCCGTCTCTTCTCGGGAAGGCCTGCAAAGGACGTAATGGACGCCGAAGGAGTGTCCATGGAGGAATTCAAGGACGCCTTCCTCAAGGGGAATATGTTCGCCAGTGGGTTGTCTGTCAAGTACAGCGCCAGCGATCTCGTAGCCAGCAATGCTTCGAACCAATCGCTAGCGACGGGTCTCCCCGTTGGAATGCGATTCAACAGTTTCAAGGTTTTGAACCAGGCTGACGCTCGACCCTGGCACTTTCAGGAGCGGCTCAAGGCGGACGGTCGCTTTCGGGTTGTCCTGTTTGCCGGCAATATCCTCGAACCTGACCAAAGGTTGCGCGTGGACGGGTTCTGTGCGCGACTGGACTCCGAGGAGAGCTTCATCCGACGGGGGAAATCACCAGAGGCGCCGATTGACAGTGTTGTCGAGGTGCTCACGATACACTCGTCAAAGCGGACCGACACGGAACTATTGAGAGACTTTCCTGAAATTCTCCACCCTTTCAACAAGTCCACGGGCTGGAACTATGACAAGGTTTTTGTTGATGATGAAAGTTACCACGAAGGATTCGGTGATGCATATAAGAATTATGGTGTCGACAAGGAGCGCGGCTGTGTTGTCGCTGTGCGGCCTGACCAATATGTCGCCTGGGTAGGTGATGTGGATGACTTCGATGGCCTACAGGAATACTTCCGAGGCTGCCTTCGACTCAACAGTGCGATTTCTGAGGTCGAGCGGGACTGAGTATTGCGAATCTGGTTTCTTCGAGGAGAGTGTAGTCGATTACGATCTTCCTGATTACCTAGGTATATACGTGAACTGAATGGTAGCGTCAAAGATGGAAATTACTCGGATCACCGACAACCAGCAGCCAGCAGCTTGGCATCGTTCTACTCTATTAGCCACTCAACTATTGCTTTCCACGATGTGGCCTTACGCAACCTCCAAAGAGTCAACCGGAAGATCAGCAACACGGGCTTGCTATTCCAGCTACTTGGCCCCAGCCCTCACCAAGTCGCCGAACCTGGACTCCATCTCTCCAGCCAGTTCCATGGGATTGCCAACCTCCACGACCTCCCCAGTGTCCATAACAACCACCCTGTCAAAGTCCATAATCATGTCCAGCCTATGGCTGACTGCGATGATCGTGTACTCCTTGAACTCCTTCTTGATGATTTCCTGCATGAGACGTTCAGTCTCGTGGTCCACACTGGAGCTCACCTCATCCAGCAGCAGGAGACCACCCTCAGAGCCGCCGCCCCCCATGCCCAGATTCCTCGCTCGAATACGACGTCTTAGCAGTGCACGTCCTAGCGACATCAGCTGTCGCTGCCCGGCGCTAAGAGTACTCGCGCTGATGCCAGCGTCTAGTCCGCCCCGGTCTTGGACAAACTCCCACATGTCCACCGCTGCGAGCACGGCTTGGCATTCCTCGGCCGAGGAAATGTCAGATGGATCCAGATTGGCCTGAAAGGTCGAACCATCGGGAAGGAACACAGCTTCCTGGGGAACTGCAATTATGCGTTGGCGTAACGCGGACCGATTTACGCATCGAAGTGGCGTGCCGTCAATCACCAAGGCTGCATCCGTTTCCGGGGTTGGATCCAGGAGCTTGAGGAGCAATGCGATCAGGCTGGACTTGCCGCTACCGGTACGACCACAGATCGCCACCTTCTCGCCCGAGCTGATCTTGAGATGAATGTCGCGCAGTGCTAAGTTGGGGTTCCCATCGGTCTGATCTTCCACACTATCCGAACAGTCAGCATCAGCGAGCATTTCCAAGATCCAGAGAAATGAGTGGTTTTCTTACTCATAGGCGGCAGCAACCCCCGTCAGCTCCACCACACCCGTAAGGGGCCACTGCTCAGGGGGGACGATGTCCTCTTCATCTCTGTCCTCGGGCTTAACTTCGTCGCTGAATGTTTTGAGTCTGGCAACGGCTCCAATAGATGTCTCTAATTGAGTATAAAATATGACGATGCCAGATAGGTTCTCACCAAAACTCATGAGAGAGACCAGGGAAGCACCGGCAAACCCAGAGTTTGAGTGAAGCCGAACAGCGAGGGTCGTTAGAACCGCTGCCATCACCATGACCACGAGGTCAAGAACAAGGTTTAGCCAAGATTGAATCATGAGGAGGAGGTATGCCGGCCGTTGACTTGTGTTGATCAAATGCACGTTTTTCTGCATGTCGTCGGAGATAAAACCTGGGTTTGTCTGGTCAGCGGGATGGCAGAGAATCGCAACGTGTCATATTTGACGTTCTGTTCGTGGCAGCCAGAAGATCAGGTCTCACTCACCGAAGGCTCGTAATGTAGTAATGCCCTTGAGAGTGTCGAGAAAGTGCGTACTGTAGCACGGATAGAGATCAGTATACAGTACCATGGTACACGGCCCGGGTCGCCGAGATTTTGACGGCAACGTCTATGGTCGACTTACTATAAGGGACTCTTTGCCTCAAGGTCTAGCAACCTCATTTGTCGAGAGGTCCTCAAATAGAACTTTTGTACAATATATAACAAAACAGCGAGGAATGGGTAGCTTATTGCAAAGAACCCAGAAGAGGTAAGCATGACTGCTGCCTGTCCAATTGCTTGGAAGACCTGCAAGAACTCGGTTAGTGTAATGCAAGATGATATTCCAATATATCTCCTGGTCCCTCTCTACTCGAGCCGGCCTACAGAAAGATGTTGCTAGCGAACAAGTCGTTGCAGGCTGCCAGGTTCTCATGGACGACTGAAAGTAGTTGACTTACACAAAACAATGTGTTCAGCAGCGCGTTGGGCAACTCTGTATCTACAAGATTCAGGTCTTGTGAAAAGAGGTTTGTGACTATTCCGGTATCCGTTTTCGTGAAAAAGCCCAAAGGTGCTTGGACGAGAGTCCGCAAAGCAGTCTGGTGGAGATTGGCACCTACTCTCTTCACGGAAACGATGTCGAGCGCGATACCAAGCAGAAGCAGCGATATCATGGCGCAGACTTGGAGTAGACCGTATATCCCAGCATAGTAGGCGTAAGAGTGGGCTGGGTGGTCCGAGTAGACATCATCAGACCAGTACTTGAGCCCTACACCCGCAACGTTAGCTAACAATACTCAATAATTCCAATTCAACGAAGGAAGCCATCATCAGTTGGTAGCATGTGACCTTGACTCACAGATGGTCGGGAAGTTGGTGAAGAAGCCCCACAAAGCAGCGAAAAACAGGCTGAAAGCTGCCAGGAAGATGCCCATGCTCTTGAAGTAATGCTTGTACACCGTCTTGTCACCAGCTCGTCGCGCTTCATCCGCACCAGCTGCCCCTATAGATGTGTTGGTCATCGTCGTTTGGAGCATCGGTGACTCTGACTCCCCAAGAATTTCCTTCGGGCCGAGCTCCTGAGACGAAGCATCGCTGTCCGAGGCGCCCTTTAGCCCCAGACGCTGCACGTATCCTTGACCGCGCATTAGATGCTCGAAGGTGCCTTGCTCCACGATGGTTCCGTTTCCTAGTGCTATAATATGGTCCGACGCGGGCAGATGTCTGACACTGTGAGTGCATAACACGACAGTAGATTTGCGTCTGCTGAGCAGCCCGTCTGCCCCAAAGGTTTGACGGAATACTCGCTCTTCGGTGTCCGCATCCAGGCCGCTGAATACATCATCCAAGACCAACAGATCTGACTGTAAGTAAAGAGCCCGTGCCAGAGACACGCGTTGTTTCTGCCCACCGGACAGGGTAATTCCATCAGATCCGACATTTGTCCTGTCGCCCTGTGGGAGGGTGGCAAGGTCAAAGGCCAATGCTGTGGCCTCGATGACTTCGGCGTATCTGTCATTGTCAAATGGAGAGAACCCGATGATATTGTCTCTAATCGATGCATTCGACAAGAACGCTGTTTGATCGCAAAAGCCGACATGTGGAGACCTGGTGCTCAAGGTCACGCTGCCTTGGCTGAAAGGGATCTCACCAAGGAGCGCCTTGCAAAGAGTAGACTTTCCTGACCCAACCGGGCCGATGACAATCGTGAGTGAGGATTTCGGTATCTTGGTGTTGATGCGCCGCAAGGTGAATTTGTCAGCCTCCCAGCCGAAGCTCCCGTTATTGATGACCATTGGGTTCGCCGAGTCGGAGTCTGAACCAGAAACAGCTGCGGAGTCGACTGCAGATTTCTCAGAGTTCAGTCTCATATCGGCAAGAGCTTGGCGAAAATCATGGCGATCTTCGCACTCCAAGAAGGCCTGGATGCGTCCTAAGCAAGCCAGCCCACCGAGCAGCTGGGGCACAGATTGGAAGACCTGCGACAGCGGGTTGGTCAAGAGCAAAAGGTAAGAGAGACTCGTAAACATCGTCGATGCGTCCAGTGTCTTTTGAGCAAAGGCAAAGGTCAATGGCGGGCTGATCAACAGCGGTGTAAAACCAAACAGGGCCGCAATGATGGCAATCTTGAGAAACCGTGCTCCTGCCGCAAGCTCCTCGACGCGAAGCTTCTGTACGAAGTCCCTGACGGCATCTGAGAGACCCGAGATCTTGACGTTCTTCATGCTCGCGATGACAGTGGCGGTCAAGCCCACACGCTTCTGTACGCCTGCCATCCAGGCCTTCTGCGAGTCGCCAGTGAAGTTCACAAGCACTGCCAGGCCGCCGAAGCAGACCACGACGACCCCCATTGGCACAACGAAGACAACCCCGAGCCGGATGTACAACATCCATGCAGCAAGAGCCGCTTGGATGATGCTGGCCCAAATGTCGTGCAGAGATCTGAATCCCAGCTTGATTCGCTCCATGTCCGTACTCATCAGCGTGAGTGCAGCGCTGTCGTCTGCAGTCCCAATTCGGGCTTGTGTGGCCTTGATGAAGATCTCGGTGACTAGTATCGATCTAGCCATAGTACGCATACGGTGGTGGAAGTACCTGTGATTATTTGTCAGTGGTTGATGTCCTCCACTGCTGCCTGTTGGGTGGTACTATACGAGTACAGAGCCATTGAGATGGCAATCCCGGAGTAAATTAGGATGCTGGCGCCAATGAAACCGTAGCCAACATTCGCATCGACACGCGGCTGCGAAAGGTGATCAAGAAGCTTTTCGATAAAAAAGGGCTGGCAGAAGGTGAAGCCAAGCAGCGCCAGGCGAGGAGGTACTGGAAGTAGCAGGGGGACTTTCAGCGTGCGCACCAGCATCTTAGCTAGGCCAAACTTGTCACCCTTGAGCTTGGAGTAATCTACATTCTTAGAGAACTCGTCGTGCAGAGTCTTGCCGTTCAAGGTGCTGTCCAGGGGGTAAAGGTCCTTGATGGTCAGAATCTTTCTGTAGCCCTCGAGGAACAGTTTGTTGAGCCAGGAGAAAATTCCAAGAGAGAATATGCCGCTCGTCTCCTCTGGGCTGTGTTCCTTCCCGTCCCACCTCACCCATCGAGACTTTCGTTGGGCCTCCAGCAGCAAGATTCCTGCCTTGAGAGCTATCGCCGCGCAAAAGATACTGCTGTAGGTGACCTCTGGCTTCTGGTCTGATGACAGGAAGAGAGTCCTTGCTTGGGCAGCGTCGAGCAGGAGTGTCAGGAATAAGTAGCTGCTCAATAGCACGGACGGTCTTGGGCTTTTGCTGTGGTCAACAACGCTGAGAGTTATCATGAACAAGGCCGAGACAAGCTTGAGGACTGATGAGGCTATGAAAATGCTTGTGACATGGAAGGACCCAACCGCAACCAAGATGAGGAGGGAAAGTTCCAGGCCGACGTAAGTTGTGATTGTGCACTGCAGCGGTTGTATCAGCACATGCGGTACACTGATTTGCATCTTATGAGGAAGAAGGTACCAATTTGATGAGCTGGAAGACTGGGGCGTCCACGACGGTGGGCTTCCGTGCCTGGGAAACTGTCCGCCATAGTGAGGTGGCGATGAATAACACAGACGGAATGATGGAGAAAAACAGTTGCTCGAACTGGACATTGAAGTCGAAGCTCTCCTGGTTCAGCTGGAACAGCCCTCCGTCCCCAGCAGAGAAAGGCATTCTAAGCGCCCACAGGAGGTGATGGCTCTCAGTCTTCACACGCTAGCCTGCGGGAAAGCGCTACTGGGGTGCTTTGCCAGGCGTCTGAGGCCAAGTCGACACGGTCAGATACTCCACTCAAGGGGGCTACAGCCAGAGCTTGTCAAGCCATTGGGTATCGTATCTATAAGAGAACCTGAGCCGTGAAGTTGAGCGTGGATAAGTAGAGGATTGTCCTCGAGGCGGCTACGATCTAATGAATGGCCCGGATCATTGCGTGCTGCTGACGCAGCTAGACCGAACTCCGAACTCCATACACGCCAGGGAGCGGCTTATCACCCCAGTGTGTCAAGCCATCCAAGCTGCCATTCGCCGCCAATCCAGGAAAGTCTCCACTTGAGTCGGGTAAGCTCTGCATGAGACGGAATAACTCTAGCACTGATACAGTATCACACCAGATGGTTGTGCCACAAACGCGCTGGGTGGCCTAGCGGTAAACATTATCGAAGATGAGTGGGACCTCTCTGCTCCAAGGCTCTCGTGTAAATCCTACAGCCCCGACCAAGCGGTGAAAACCTCCCCGCTCGGCTGCAGTAATTTCGCAGGCTGGGGTCAGCTACTTGTTTGGGACCAACGTCATATTACGGCTTATCAACAAGTCCAAAAGAACTCGGGCCATAGTTATCATAACATTCCTGCCCTAACTCATATGGACCTCAAGCCCCGTGGACATCACCCTAGACGCGCTGCCTTACGCCCACCAACACATTGTCAACAACTTATTCTATTCTACTAGGTGCACTACTCTTATGCCTTCAGCGTTAGTTAATATTACAGGAAGGTGGGCGTCCGTCTCAAGTTGTACCAATTTAGGGGAATGTTTTATGCGAAGGAAGTCCAATCATTTCTCTTTTTCTGAACTGGGGCGCAGCCTGGTGAACACACATTCCAGCTTCCCGGGCTTGACGATGAGTTGATTCTTGCAACCACTCAAAAAGGACGATCCATCCCCTCCGGGCGGGAATTCGAAGTCGTAGAGCGATATCGTGTATGAGAGCACAAGCTTCGCCACCATCAGTGCCAAGCTCTTGCCAACACAGCTGAATGGACCTGGCGCATCAACGATCAGCAATATAGTCGTGATCAACTGGTTATGGGATGTACCGATTAGGAAGGACTGTCCAAGTGTGTACGGCTCACCTTTGAGGAATGGGTGGTATGCCTGCTTGTCTAAAATCAGGTCCTGTCGAGTTGTCCATCTCTCCGGCTTCCATTCGTCCGGACACACAAAGTACTTTGGGCCTAAGGTGAATGGTAAGCACGCCATACTCGAACCACCCGAGCGGTGTTACTCACTTCTCTGGATGCTGTGGATGCCGACATAGACCACGACATCCTTCGGTAGGACCGTACCCTCAATGTTAGTATCCTCCGTCGTCGTCCTGGGCCCGTTGTTACATGCTGGGCTGTGCATCCTCAACGTCTCAGAGACCACCGAGTCTAAGCAGGGCAAAGAGATCAGGTCCTTGTAATCAAACTCCCCAGGGCATGACTTCCCAAAAACGGGTGCCAGCTCCTGTCTGAGCTGATTCCGCATGGCTGGGCTTCTGGCCAGGTAGTAGAAGCAATGGGTCAGAAGAGCAGACAGGGTGCCAGTGCCGCCGACCATGATAGCCTGGGCATCGGCATAAACGGTGTGGCGATCGTGAAATGCTTTGGGTTGATCAGATCGAAAATCATCGAGGAAGTACTCCATGATATCCTTGAGGTCGCTGGAGTTGTTCTGAACTCGTCAGTTGTCCGCAGATCCACAAGTGCAGCTTGTCTGAGAAGCATACTTCTCTTGCAAGGCAGATCTCATACGAGGCCGAATTAAACTGGCCCTTCTCCAGTAGTCTTAGCTTTTTCATGAGCGACCATGGCCAGGTGCTGTGCGCTGACGCCGCAATCCTGGCGAAGGGGGCCTCAATCAGATGGATCAAGCGGTTCTTAGTTCCCAGCTTGACAGCTCCAGAATCCACAGAGAACCCAGTTCTAGTCATATTGTCGAAAGGTAAAAGGCTCATGTACAGAGACAAATTTAATGGATCCTGCCCCACAGCCGCAGTTGACGCTTTGTCCAGCCAAACGTGTATCGATTCTCGGGCGTTCAGCTCGTAGAGGTCCATGTTCTTGTTGCTCAGAGCAAGGTCCCAGACTTTTCTTCGGGCGCGATGCTCTCTTCTGTCATGCATGGAATCGAGGTCATGCACACCATGATATTGCATGTAATCGTAAAATGTGTGTTGCTTTGTGGCCGTTGAGCGAGGCCCGTGGATTATGTCAATAGCGCTCACCGAGGTGATGAGAACCTCATTGGGGGCTTCCAATTATCGTCAGCTTGACAAGTTGAAATAGCAATGACACTGAGGTCCTCTGTCGTACTGACCGATGCGCACTATTGGTCCGTATTTCCTCGCCCATTCTGTCTGCAGCTCGTGCAGCTTCCCTCGACGCGCGATGACCATTGTTGGAATCTTCGAAATCCTCGCCCAGAAAGGGCCCGGTATCCGACGAAGAGGATGGAAGAGAATACGATAGAGAATCATGCTCACGACCAATCCCAGATGAATCAATATCCAAATTCGGAACGAATCCGTGAGAGAAAGGATGGTCAGACCATGGATCATTGTGATGGCGATCGAGATTGCTGGAAAGAGCAGTAGGTGTGCAGTGACAATTTCCACGCTCTGGGGTTCATGCTGCCCCTTTATGTAGTAGAACAGGTGCAAAGAGACACCAAGAAGAGCAGCGAGGAGGCATTCTTGCCAATGGGGTGATGACGGCGACCCGAAAGAGCTCGGTAGAGTGAGCATAGTGGATGTGGGCTGGGCTTGCCGGCGTAGGACGAGAGGTACGCAGAAAAAGAATAATGGGAGGCTTTGATCCACATAGATAGTTCCGCGAGTTAGCGAGAGAATAAACCACGTCCAACGGCTTGGAATGGAGGTCTTGAGACGAGTCTGAGGTGGACGGGGCATTTTGCGTGATGCGTGCCAGCTTCGCCCGGTTGCTGTTTGGTTGCTCTGCCACGTGCGGTTTTGTCAGGGAGTTGCGACCAGTTGACATGCTTTGACAGCAGGGAATCTGCGATGGTCCTCCAGCCTCCGGCAGCTTCTCCTTGTGTACCAACGCACCTTACAATTTTTTTTAACATGACAAAGTTGTTGCAAGGGCTATAATGCAGGCAGATTCCCACCACGTCTGTTTTTAATATTCATTGGTGATCAAAATATGCAGAAGAACGTATCAATTTACAGCTTGGTAGCCACTGGCATATCAGTGGATTCCCCATGCACCTGCACTTATGGATGGAGGGGAGCGATTCGACGAGGCCCCTGCCCACCTAACTCAAAGGCTTTCGTCTATTTTGCTACCCTTATGTAGGCATCGCAGGATCTATTCCGGTTAGCTTTACCCGAACAAGCAATGCGAAGTGTCCGAGTCGTGGCAGCTCTCGTGCATCGGAGCACACCACTGTGTGACTGCACTGCCAAACGTCAGGCAACGCACATCGTCACTATTCTCTGTGACTTGAGGCACCCGTGTACGCCGCCTCGACCTCTTCGGCGTCGGTCTTGAAGGCACTGTCAACCGGGTGGATTCCTGAGCTGCGCTCCGCGTCTGTCAGAACCACAACCTTGTCACCGAAAGCTGCCGCGATCTCTTCCAGGGTCTTTCGTCTTGTCTCACTGTTGAAAGTTCTGGTTTAGTTTTGACTTCATTCTGTACTGTTTCGTAATATACATCAGGGGTTGCTTACGGGAAGTAGAGATAAGCGACAATCAGGAAGAAAAGGCTGCAGCCGACGAAGACGTAATAATAGTTCTCTTTTATATTGGTAAAGGCGCTGGGCCCTGCCTCGGTGACTGCAAAGTGTCGACGATTGGTTAGCGGCCTGTACGACATCAAGCCCGTCAGGACCAACACTGAATCGTGCAGCGTTGTAACTTACTCCCGACATTCACGATAAAGTGAGACGCTGCAGCAAGCCCCATGACCTTGCTTCGCAACGCAATAGGCAGGATCTCGGCTCCATATAGCCATGTAGTGCTGTTCAGCATGCCGTCTGCATAATATGTCAGCCTGCCGCACGGCGATGGGAGCATTGGGCCCCACAAGTCAGTGTGCTTCAACAAGGGCAACTCACAGTAGACAACAACAAACAGGTAGATGCCAAGGACGGCAAAGCCTTTGCCGACTCTGTTGTCCGTGTTCTGGAACTCTCTTTGCATAACGGCCGCATATATCTCGACAATTATAATCCCGCTCAAGCCAGCCAGTATCATTCTATCAATGGTCAGTTCACCAGACCTCTCCCTGGCCAAGACGTATAGACTCACTTTCTTCGACCCCACTGGTCAGTCAGGAACAGGGTCGTAAGGAGGTTGGAGGTAAAGGCAATGGTTCCATAAACGCCTGCCAAGGCAAGAATGGAAGTTGAGCCGATCCCTAAGGATTTATAGAGAATCGCTATGACACCAGTCAGTGCATTTGCTCCGGAGCCAATATCCATGCATGCATACTCTGATAATACTGGAATCAGGACACAAGGTCAGCCTTTTTCTTTCCCAAAAGTAAGCAAATGAAAAATGGAGACCCTAACCTGAATAACATTAACCCCGGTTAGACTTGTCATTGTCTGAACGGCAATGGATCTTGTTCATTGTCAGTGTTAGATCAGACCACAATGGTTACTTTGCAGAACTTACGCCAAAGCACGGTGCCTAAAGAGCCTGAATATCTCCTTGTACGACTTGATCTCTCTCTCCATTTCGAACTCGATCTGAGAGCGCATGAGCACAAACTCGTCCTGGACCTCGTGAGGGTGAAGGTCACGCCGGATCTTGATGAATTCCCGCCGGGCTTCGTCGACCTTTCCATTCCGGATCAGCTGGCGTGGTGAATTCGGCATGAAGGTTGCCAGGCCGATGAAGAGGACCACCCCCCACGGTATCTGAATGCCAAGCGGAAGACGCCATTGTACGGGCCCGTAAGGGGCATAGCCACATGCCATCCCGACCCAGTTCGACATCATGGTACCGAAGCTGATCCCACACCCCGATATGCCTCCGATCAGGCCGCGTTTCGTTGGTGGCGAAATCTCGCTAAGATATATAGGAACTGTCCCTACGAGGCCTCTAATGCTCGTGTCAGCATCACCACAGGCCGCGTGCCCGGAATTGTCCAGAGGGTTCTGGGCCCACCTACCCGACAGCAAATCCTGCGAGAGCTCGGCCGGCTAAGAACATGCCGATATTCACAGAGGCAGTCTGGATGACGGTCCCTATAGTCACAACGACACACATAAACTCCATGAAACGGACTCGACCGAGTTTATCAGCTATGGCTGTCTGTGTGAGAGCACCGACAGCTTCTCCAGCGATGTATACGGCAACCACCTGTGTTGTAGTGTCAGTTCGGGTTCAACAGACCGAAGTCTCCTTGGGAGAGGGGTCAACAATACCGCGCCGGTCAAGGCGTTGGATGGATGGTGCATGTATTCTATCCAACTCTGATGGGCGATGGCTGCAAGATTTGTCAATTCGAGGGAATCAGCAGCTCCCAATCAATGCTTTTGTCCTTACTCGTCGTTGCTATGCCGGTATCGAAGCCCTTGAAACGTGAGATTTCATCCTTCAGGCGGCATATTATAGGGGGGACGAACAAACAGAAATGTGCCAATGGCGGCGAAAATGGCGATGCCCAAGGTGTAAAGGTTCGCCATGATATCGTCTTAATCAGTATACCTAGCTAGGGAGGACAAGAAGGCATGGACATGATTTGCAGTCGTTGACAATGAATGAGAACTCGCCTCGGGCATTCTTTGCGGGGAGCCGGTGGCAGGTATCATCCGATTTCGCTGCAGTCCATACGCTCGGTATTACGAACATGGGCACAACAATGGTTGCTCTAGTCCCATTGGGGGCTGATCGACGCGTTGGCGACTTCCCATATTTGGGGAACAACATCCCCAAGAGCTGTGTTACGGCTGGCCGACGACCCCCACTTCACTACCAACACCGCGTCTGGTTTCTCCTCTGAGCGGGGGCCGGGGAATCAACGCGCGAAAGTGGGTGGGCAGAGATACATGGTACCCGCATAAAACCATAGATGGTGCCATTTTACTTACTGAAGAACACTCAAGCGCGACTGCTGTGACATGCCTGTGAACGAGGCACTGTGGGCAGCATGTGGAATTACATATGTATACCGAGCTTCCAGCTCGTAACCCCTTTCCGTTGGTGCCGAGTCCACGGGCGACGAGAGGGACCATCAATAAAATCCAGCAATTGCAAGTACCTTTTCAAGATGCTAAAAGCTTGGGTAAAGGTTGACTAGAGATTCTGATGATGTGCAAATGCTCGTTATCTCGCCCATTTACTTTGGGCTCCGCTGGTATTGATACCCTCGTGTCTAGTCGACAGTCTCACCTTCTCTCTAGTCCGGACCAAGTCGGGAGGAGAAACGGCTGACGGACCTGGTATGAAAAGCCACAGAACTTGTCTCGAGGACAGAACTGCCCGCCACTGAAAGCTGCCCTACAAGTCTCAAGGCAGGTGCTCTGCAACCTTGCGGTATTTCATCACATACACTCAACAGTACCCAGAGGAGGCTTGGTCTCCAACATCTCGAGCCGGGTCAGGAAACATCGGCGCCATGAATGTAGTCGACGAGTTTCCTAATGTCGCTGTGGCTGGCCTTGCAGCATCCTCCTACCAGGATGGTCTGCCACTTCTGACGCCTTGCCGTGTCGAGGACAATCTCTCCCAAGTGCTGCTCCCACAGTGTCTGCGTCATGTCAGAAACAGCAGCTCCAGACCGAGACAGCCCAAAAGGGGTGGGTTAGGTTGGTCAGCTTACCTTTTGTTCCACCTGGCCGGCGGGAGCCTCCCACTTCTGCGTCGTGGTATTGTACACCTCTCCATTGGTCCCGTCTGGGTACAGCACCAGCGCCGGCCACGCGACGAGCCGTCCCTGTTGGATCATCCTTGAGACTGCATCCTCATATTTACCGATCAGGCCCGCAAGCTTGTGCATCTTTGTGCAGTTGATGCCTATGCCCCAGGGTTGAGCTTTGGCATTGTCGTGAGAAAGCATGGCATCCACGACCTGCTCGACGCTGCTGCCGTCGGGGAACCCGTCGCCCTCGCCGGGGAAGACGCATGCTATCCAGAGTGGCTTCGAAGAAAAGCCAGCAACTGCTGTCCTGACGGCGGCGATCTCGTCGAGTCTTGGGATAGTCTCGCATGCAATGTATGCAATCTTGTCCACAATCTGGTCGTCGCCAAACAGAGACAGCCGCTGGGCCCACCATTCGCGCAGCCGTGCCTCGTCGTCATGCTGGTCGTCGTACGCCCCACTGTATTCTTGTCCAGGGACCATGGTGGAGCCGTATGGCCCGAGACTCAAAGCCAGCTTTGCATCCGGCTTGCCCCTGGCCTGGTCGGCGATGTCTACTGCGTCCTTCAGAAAGCCAGGGATGCTGGCCTCGTCGATGCCGTTCGGCCATTTCTCCGTCTTGGTGGCTGCAAAGCCAGCGACCGAGACTTGGTAGGTGGCTGTCTCGATCACGTCGACTGGCACCTGGCCGAAATCCCTCTGGCAGGCGAGCAGCGTCTGCGGGTCGCTCACGATGGGGTGCGAGGACCACAATGGCGTGGTTTTGCTGGAGAATTTTACGCCATATTTGTCCTCGAGGGACGTCCCGAGACCTCCGTCCAGGAAGAGAACGGGAGTGCTCGGTGACATTTTCGTGAGCGATGACTTGATTGCAGCGCGTCTCGCGTGCCAAGTCAGAAGTCCGAGGCAGGAATTTTCAAGCCCGCCCGGTGGAACCCGCGGCCCGCGCCCCGATCGGATTGGGGCCTCGGTTCCGGCGCCGGATCACAGTGCGCGCTGGCGGGTGACCATCGCCGACGATTGAACCACTAGATCGGCCTCATGAAGGTATTCCTAATGATTTGTCTGGCACGAGGGCATCCATAGCCTGGCCGGGCTGGCACATCGGTAACCACATCTACAGTAGTTAATGCGTAGGCTGAGGATGCCTGGCTGCTGAAGGCTCGATGCCTAGCGGTCTGCAGTCCCACGGCCCGGATCGGCGACACCCCAGGCGCCTCAGCCCCGACTGAGCTTACTTGGGCCGGCTCAAGAGGATGGCACAACGTGGCTCAGGGTCTATGTTTGGGAGGGTACGATCCGGGGTCCGAATCCTGTGAGAGCAGCTCTGGCTGTCGTCAATGGTCGCCAATGGGCTGACACTCGCCTACACGACGACACGTCAATCCTTCTGGTAGCTTGGCTTGCTGTCACACACCGACACGTGGTGCTCCACCTGAGACTGACATCGGGCCCACGACCGCCAGGCAGTGAGCTGAGCTTCGCACAGAAAAAATCAGATATCTAACAGGTCATCTCCGTGACCTGTTAGACAAACTCTTGACTCTCTTGTGCGAGCCTGCCAACATTTGAACTTCATCTTGCTTTGTGCACAAGATCACCGGCTGCCGAACCACTCTGGCCGATAACCATTAACAGTCACCGAGGGCTCTCCAAGCCATCATCGAGATGCAGCTTATAGCATTCTTCGTCCTCTGCCTCCTGCAGGCAGCCGGCGGACTGGCATTGCCAACATCCACGCCGACCTCTACCACAATATCACAAGAATGGTCCCGTCTACTCGAAGCGGCGCGGTTCGTGGTGTCGCGATGGCTGAATGAGACTACCGCCATAATTGCCATCGGGGCAATCATGGGACTAGCCGCCGCCTCATTTGCTGTTTTCGGACTCGACTGGAAGGACTACAATCACGGTCCCTCAGACCGGCTCGTAATCGACGAAGGGGAGCTTGGATGCCAGGAATCGACGAAGCATACCGGCGTATGACGGCCTTTGACTTGAAACACAGTTCAAGACCGCTGCTTCGAAGGCTATTTACAAAACCACCGACCCTTTGCGACCCTGGAACAGATCACTTCCTCGCGTGGCCCGCCTGGATCGCGCCCCGATCACGGCATTCCACTGCATGTGAGTGGTAGATTGTGATTGAGGTTGATGGTGCAAACTCAACACAAGACCACACTTTCCGTGTCCGAGCCGTTGTCTCCTTGAGGCCCGCATATTGATGCCTCCAGCGTCAATAGTGGATGATTTTGAGGTGGAAAACTGGGATGAGAGCAACGAGCTACCATTCATCAGTTCACAACATAACCGCTGTGCTAAACATGACCCTGGGTGGGCCAGGACAAAAGACAAGGGGGAGTTAGCGCTCCACAGGAGCTACCCCAGAAGATGGTGAAGCCCTATCAGGAGCCAGACAGTGAGGTATGCCTTATGCTGGACAAGGCACGGGGCCAGGGAACGAGCCGTGACAGAACGCGGGGACAAGTGATCCGCGACACCCTCCCAGCAGTCTCGTGCCAGCACGCCAGCGTCGCCACGTACCTAGCTGATTAAGAGGTGTGCCATTCAATATTGAGGACGACGTGGATCATATCGTCTTCATCCAACGGTCGATATGTTTGAAGACACTTTACTGGGCGCCGTGAGGCGATTTGTCTTCTTCCGTGTCCAGGCTCGTTGTATGGATTTGGAGAAGGTCGGCACGCGAAGATCATCATGTTTCTTCTCATGCGTGGCGCGACTCAGCAAGTTGGAGGCGAGACGATCTGGCCGGATGAGTGAACATGTCCATCCTCGGAACACCGGACGAACCCTGAATTCACATCTATTAGAGTCTCGACGTTGTCGTGATTGCTGCCGTGAATAATGTTCCACCAAAAGCTCGAGAGCCATCATCAAGAAAAGCGATCTTTCTCAAACATGCACTGCCCCCAATTGCCAGCTGAACAAGAGCATGCGGCGCCTTGTGCGATGACAGTAACGTTGCACAAATGATTTCCTACCCGACTCTCAGCTCGGAAGAAATCTTCATTTTGATATGCGTAGGGACAAGAGTTCGCTCGCAGAAAAGGCAAGGAGACAGTCCATCGAAATACCATGCCACGGAGTCCTTGACTGTGTAGGGACACGCTTTACAATTGTCAATGATGTCAGCTTCAGCAATCACGACTTCCACGGGGCCCTTCTCGTGATATGCTACGCAGGTTGCTACAGGTATCTGGTGCCTAACCACTGAGCCGGAGATCCAATAAAGCCGTAAGGCCGCTGCTGCTCGCGGACCATTGCCAAGCCGGTTTGACTCTACCTTATGCTGCTTTAGCTCAACACGAGCTGATCACCATCAGGTCGGGTACCCACGGCGTAGCCTTTGCTCGCCTTGTAGGCAAGATGGAATGGTCTCAAAACATGCTCGCAAGCCTCATCATCATTGACATCCACGGTTAGTAGTCGCCAACCACTTTAAACCGCAGCCCGCCCTTGGAACGCCAATCTTGCACCAGCACTTGTGCCCGAAGCTAAACAGGCATTTAGGCCAAGCTTGGAAGGCGTTGTCACCTTGTTACGCAGAACCATGCCATGTTCTTTGCGGGATCTGCATCTCCGCTCGATGAAGTCAAGTCAGATGTACAAATTTCCACTGTGAGCTTACATACAGTGAAGTCGATGCATACAACCCTGAGATGCATGCAGCTCAGCGGCGGTCACAGGACCACATGCTAATCGCGTATCGAAATACGGGTAGAAAAAGCAATGAAAGTTGATATTCGCCCACACCCGGGTCACAAGGGCGTACAGCACACTCTGAGGCATCCAAAAACCTGGTCAAGATTCAGTACCCGAACATTTGTTGGCAAAGGAGCAATGGGTGTGAAGGGATTGATGGCCGCCGGCCTGGATGAGGGCCAGCACGTGGCCTGTCCAACAGAATTTCTAGAAGCTTGACGTCTATTAACAAGCGAAGATATAAGGACACCAGTTTCATATTCCTACGCCAGTGACCCTTGCAACCGGGTAGCTGCTTCCTATGTTGCAAGTAAACACAGATACGATGGGGGCCACCAGCCAATACAATGACGCGTACGGCTGTATATGCGATTGGGGAGGCACCCTTTCGATGTGCTTGTACATGGATGAATGGTCCAATCGGGCGACACGCTTCGAGGCATGGGCGACGCACAAGGCTTGCCCGTCAGCCAGGTGTTTGTTCAGGCCAAACCATGCCAACATGTCCCGACGCAATGCAACCACCGGGACGAACGTTGAGTGGGCCTGGTCACCTGGACACAACAACTGCTCTCCCGTGTGGTGGTCTGCCAGAGATTGATAGGGTTGGGCTCAACTTGTGCTGTAGAGGATAATGTGCTTGACGATTAGACTTCGTCTGAACCATGCCGTCATGACTCGAGCACGTGTTTCCGCGGTTGGCTCCAGACCAGAGCATAGTATGTTTCCGCGTAGATCCACGGGTCACCCACCATCGGGTGCTGTCTTTGGGAGGACCGAACGAAGGCTGCAGAACGCGAATACGTGATGGAGGTAGTCGATCGAAAGAGAAGCCACAAGAGACACCTGGCCAAGGGGCTGCTGATGTGTCATGCCAGCCATGGATATTCTACGTGTGTTGCACTTACGACCGAGACCAAAAAAAGGTGTCTGGAGTCGGGTGTATCTTGGTACAATATACGAGGCATGGCAGTGGCCGCCGGCGTAGTGGCCCTCGTTGTTGACCGACATCTATGACACATTTGTCAGAGTTTCAACCTTCAATATCACTATCAGATCCGAACCTGGGCCTACGACTCCAGATGCCCCACGTGCGCACGGCGTACCAAGCAGCAGCAGCAGCAGCAGCAGCAGCAGCAGCAGCATCACCGCCACCATCACCACCATGACCCAATGGACAGAGGCGTCGGGTAATATTAGTGCCGATCTACACTACGACACTAAAAGTACCCTGAAGCGTACTAAAGTCCCGTCACATCTACGAGTCAGTATCGTGCATGCACAGAGTGCAGCTCACGCTGCTTCTAGAACGCGGGAATCTCGATGAAAGCAGCTTTGCTCCGCATCCTGGTGCCGACTATCGCGAATTGTCACAATTATCAGCCTTCCAGACTGAGACTCTCTTTGGTGGTTGGCCTGCCTCATTGGGAGATATGGTACGATTTTTTTGGCCCAGGCCGGCCTATCGTGCAACGCCCCGAACGTGGAAGCAAACCTTGTTTTTTGCCCTCGCCCTGGCACCCAAGTCCTGGTCACTTCTCTCCCCCCTTCCCCCTCCCGCTTGGCCCTTGGGGTGATGTCGCCTGCCCACCGCCCACCCCCTCCCACGCTCATCCGCCGCCAACAAGCAGATCCTGGCACTTGTCAGAGAAACACGCTGCGCGTACCGACAAACTCTAAAGTCTGACATGCCATTCTGCCCATTCTGCCGAGCATCCCCAGATTGCCCTGGGCCCCCGGCCCCTGGTTCCGGCTAGCTAATCTCCACAACTTTCGTCCCGCCCACTCTCTGGCGACTATGCATCCGCCCGCGCGAGAAGGTCGTCGCCGCAGTCCGTTTCCCCCTGATTCGACTCTCGTCGGGCCAGCAACACAAGCTGACACAAGGCCAATCTTTGGTGTACCCAGTACAGTACCGTCCGGCTCATGGCCAAGAGATCCTGGCAGGAAGTATCCGACTCCCTGTCGCAGGACATGGCTAGCCCTCCTCTTACGGTAAGTCCTCCCCCCTCTCTCCTCCCCCCTTGGGCCTCCCATTCCTATTTCAGATATTGGACCCTCCTTGCCCGTCCCTATGCGGCAACACCGCCTCGCAAGCTATGTCCCGTTTCTGGTCGCTGGCAGGTGACGCTGACGCAGAGGCTACAAACGATCTAGAGCAGGCGCCGCGGCTATGATCTGCCACCAGGTTCAGGTTCCTCGGCTGGCCTGACCCAGGCCCAGACCGGGGACACTCCTGCTAGACGTACCAGCCACCCGTCCCCCTTCCAGCCCGTTTCCACACCACGTGGCGACGTGCCTCCCTTCCAGCAGCCTCCTCAGCGGAACCCTTCCCTGGCCTCTGTGGAGATATCGCGGAAGGTGAAGGCCTGTGCAGCATGTCGTAAGCAGAAGGTAGGGGCCCGCCCTTCTTCATGTCACTCTTATAGTCTTTGGTCGGAACTCCGCCGTTACCGAAACCTTTTGCGAGACTCACAGCGTGCCTGACCTCGCCATGTAGATCAGGTGTCACATGGAGGATGGAAAGCCTCCGTGTGTGAGGTGCAAACAAAGAAACCTCTCGTGTGTGCTCAACAAGAGCTTACAGATGCTCATGGATGAGAGGTCTCAGTAAGCCTGTCCTCTTCCATTAACTATTATTTGTTGGCATTTTCGCACAGCCCGTCCTCCAAAGGTCGGAAGTGGTCTCCAAACCTCACTGGCCGTCACTCAGATGTCTGACGACCGTGGTAGGTGGCATCAGGACATCGTCGGCGATCTCGAATTGATATATTCCGGTGTTCAAGAGCTGCGAGAACGGTCTGCTCTTCCGCCACTCGCCGGGCTGCGAAGCTCCTCTGACCGGGCCGGCCCAGACACGATGGATCCGGGAGGGCAGGAGCAGCATGAAGACAGCGGCGGCGTGTCTCCTGGAGATAACAACTCGCCCACGATGATGAATATATTGGACGAAGGCATGACCGACGTCACAACGCATCACGCGGGTTTCCTCCCACCCTCCATCTCGCCACTCAACCCACAAGCCAGCCGTCCGCCCCTCCACTCTCATGACTCGGGCGAGGACGCCCAGAGTCTCCACTCCGGGGGCGGGCCCGTACGGGACTTCATCGCCGTGGGGCACATCTCCCTGGCGGACGCCCAGCGGCTCTTTGACCTTTACATCGAGCAGCTGGACTACTTTGTCTACAAGATCGGTGGCCGCTGGCGGACACTCGACGCGCTGAGGGCGCGGAGCGCCATCCTGACCGCGAGCATCCTGACCGTCGCAGCATTGCATGATTCCGCATCGAATCACATCTACCCAGTCTGTAACAGAGAGCTGCGGCGGTTAATATCGGCAAGTATATTCGACAGGAGGGTTAACCGGGACCACCTAAGAGCCCTCTGTGTAGCCTCGTACTGGCTGAGTGATATCAGCTGGACCCTGTCCGGCATGGCGATCCGTCGGGCGACCGAAATGAACCTGAGCGGTAATTATCAGAGAGTATTGATGGAGGGCGGCGAGGACGCGGCTGACTGCCTGCGCCTGTGGTATAATCTTTTCATCTGTGACAGGAACCTCTCCACCCTCTATAGCAGGCAGACTCTGGTATGCGAGGACGCCAGCATCCAGGGCTGGGAGCAGTTTCTCAAGACGCCGGTGGCCACGGACCATGACAAGAGACTGATGAGCCAGGTCTCGTTGCACTTAATTCTGACAAGCATCCACGAGCTGTTTGGTCCCGACAACGGGGTTATGATCCCGCCGGCCTTTTCGCTGCAGATTGCGCACTACGGCCGTCAGCTCGACCACTGGGTAGGGGTGTGGTCGACGACACTGAAGAGTCAGTATTCGTCCCGGGATAGAGGCCACCATTGAAGAGCGGCGCCACCCCCCCCCTCCTTTGACCACGCACGCGAATCTAACCGCTATTTTTGTTCACAGGTTGCTCCTCGACGATTGGCGAGTTTCCGGTCAAGAATGCCCTTATTTACTACCACTTCTCGAAGCTCTACCTCTTCAGCCACGTCTTCCGCGGGCTCGCAAGCAAGGAGGCCATCCCCGTCCCGCTGCGGGAAGCTGCCTCGGGTGCCATCGCGGCGGCGACAAATATCATCGAGCTTGTCCTCCAGGACCCAGATATTGCCATCAGCCTCCGGGGCATGCCCACCTATGTCCATGCGATGGTCTGCTTTGCCTGCATGTTCCTCCTGAAGCTGGCTGCCAAGCGGCAGGACGGGCTGGTCGAGGCTGGCCTTGTCAGCGACCTGGCAAGCCGGCTGGTCGCACAGTTCAGGTCAATCCAGGCGGGAAAATGGCACCTCGCTCACCTCATGGTGGACGGGCTGGAGAAATCCGCTGCTTCAATGCTCGGCGACAACGCCTCGAGCGTCGCAGAGGGACTCGAAAGCGGCACAGGGAGCGGTCTGGGCAAGGCAGATCCTAGCAGCAGCATGATGGGCGACTCGGGCCTGGAAGATACACCGGGCATGACCTTTGGGCTGTACGCTGACCCAGGCTCCTCGTCCTTCCGGGGACCTGTGCCCTCGGGCCTCGGTGGCGTGGGAGGCTCAGTCGGCGGGATGCAGTCGATGCAGAACACCATCCAAAGCCCGGACTTGGCCATTGGGCCCCAGGGCTTCTTTGAGTTCGGCGCGGCTCCGCCTGGGCCAGAGAATGACCCCTTCGGATTCCCGTGAGCAGCGCTGCGCAACTAACGGGGCCACCCCCCCCCCCCGCCGGAACTTCTGGCAATTCCGGTGCAGAGAAATATGTTCTTCAAAAGTGTCTTTGACATGAAACCCTCCAATAGGCTTGGGAGAGCCGGCAGTTTCTGAACAAAGCGCGATGTTTGATCGAGCCTCCATGCGGGTCCTAGTGCGGTGTTGAGGAGCAAATACTGATTGATCTCTTGTCATTCGGCCTCTGGCGGCGAGGAGGCCAGAGGCTTGGTCCAGACGTGATGGAAAGCACCTGAGGTTTCAGTCTCTCCGCCAACCATTGCATGTTACACAGCCCACTATTATCCACACCCCAAACGATCGTTTTGTCAACTCATGAAGTTTCTTGCATGCATCATCATAACCTCCTGAGCGTCTGAGCTGCTTTTGTAAGTATGGACACTGCGTCGTGAAGATAGTCCATCAGAATGTTCTTGTGGTGTTGGGAATTCTTCGTCCTTCTGACTGAGACTTTGAGCGTCAACTTGGACTCGGATGTCGCCTTCGCTGCAACACATCGCCGGAAGAGCTTGTGCGCAAGTTCTCAGGATTTCAATCTGGGGCAAGGTTCCACCTCTTCCTCATGTCCGCTTCGCCTGCTTAGCATTCCGTTCGACATGCGAGGACGCGCCGAACGCGATGCTGACAGTCGAGCCCTGAAAGTCAACCTGAGAGACGTCGATCTTTTGACCGGCAGACGGTGCGCTAGAAAGCAGCTGAGCGAGATCCCCAAACGGTCGCCGAGCCTGTGACTTCTCTGCAAAGTCGGCGATGGGTCTGGCGGAAGCGCCAAGGAGTAGATTATGGTCGCCCATGTCGTGCTCATTCCCTTCCCAGTCATCTTGAAACATGAAGGAACCGTTGTCCGATGAATTGTCGTCGTCCTCATTGTTCCTCATGTCGTAGCCCTCCTCATCTTCGTCTATCTCCATATCATGGTCTGCATCTTCGCCCACGTCCGGATCCTCGTTGTTGTCACCATCATAATCGATATACTTCCTTGGCCCAGGCTCAGTCCAAGGAGTGTGGAACAGCGTGTGCACCCTGGCTAGGGCTTTTGCAAAGGGTGACTTGGGCATCAACTGCTCCACGGTCTGATCTAGTGCCACGGCAGCCCCAGATCCGCGGCCAGCAGCGGCCCTGGCCCTCATCTTCGCGGTGCTCTTGTTCCGCTTCCGTATGAAGCGGGAGTGGGCCGCGTCGAGTGATTCCATAAGCTCCTTGGCTATGACAACTGGCATGTCACTGGGCAGGCTGGAAGCCTTGATGATGTGCTCCCAGCAGCGCACACGCAGCGGTGGGTTGGAACTGTCATGGCAGGGAGGCTGTGGATCAGGAGCCGTGCCGTGTTCAAGCTGCAGTTCCGGGACTGGGAGGCGGAAGTGTCGCTCTACCTGGTTAAGGAAGTCCATGAGCACGGGCGTTACGTCCCGGGCGTTTGGGCCGTCCTTCTGCAAGGCTTGACACAGCGCTTGAGCCTTGTCGGCTGACGAGACCCACGCTGGGTAGCTGGTGCGAACAAGACCAGCCCGGGGAACCAGGACATCGAGACGCTCCATAGGATCGATGGGCAGGTTTCGTAAACCTTTCAGGATCTGGCTGATGCGCTTCTGATACGCTGCCCTGGCGTTCCCCGTTTTGCGTCGAGCACGAACCGAGAGGCCTACGGTGATGGTGTTTGGGGGTGTCTTGCCGGGTCTTACGCGACCCATGGTGGCTGTTTTGTGATGCACAAGTTCACCGAAAGGCCAGAGGTGGTATTGAGGACGTTGGCGGACTTGAATAACGCATATACACACATGCACGCGTGAGTGTTGTTTGGGGTGGATACTCGGCATCGGGGCGGTTTTGAAGTCAACAACAAGGTGCATGAAGCTGACCCCGCCAAGAATGCCACCCCCAGTCAAGCGGCAGCATCACGCCCACCAATGAATACGTGAATACCCAAAGTTGAGGGGTCCCGCGGATCCACATCACTTCGCAAAAGAGACGGTGAATAACAGCACTATTTGCCCTCTTGATACCCTAGGGTAGGGTAGAACTACCTGCAGGTCAACATTCAAATGTGTATTTAATATCGATGTAATTTCATACATGTGCATGGGTTTACTCTGAATTAGGAGACTTTGCGGAAGAAGAGACTGTTCCATGTGAGACAATTGCTTTTGGAGCAATCCAGGACCGTGGGCGAGGACCTCCAATTTCAGGCCTTCGCGATTCATGTACACGGCACCCATCAAAAGCATTGGGCATGGAGATAGTGCCAACAAGTAGGCAAAAGATCATTTCCTGCTCCACAAACCCTGGCTGTTGAGTTAAGTGTCCTTGCTGGACTGTGTTGACAATATTGAATGCATACTCGAGGGTACAGTAAATAATTCCAATGCGCCTCGACCTCAGTCAACCCTACCGTCTCTAGTCTACAGTCAACTGGAAGATTTATGACCGCAAGTACTCATTCACCTTCTTTCCTAGCCGGAGCGCGCCCTTGTATTGCCACATACCAGGCGCATTCCCTTTCCCCAGACCGTCGATAGCATCCGCAAGCTGCGGCCCAAGTCCCTCTGACTTAATCTCCTTGAGGGTGTACAGGTGCGTCTTGAAGGAGAACAAAAGCGCCCTAGTCTTTGGAAGACGGCTTAATGTCTGCAACTCACACCGTACCCGAGCCTGTGTATATCCAGTCAGCTCTTATGTTTCTGCCCTAGCAGCGGGAAATAAGCTACCTTGCTTATGTCGATGTCTTCGTCCCTAACCACGTGGTCCAGGTCTTCTTCGAGCACGTGGTTGCCTTTGCAATTGAAGAGGATGGGAGAATCTACGACGGACCACTTCCATCGAGAGCAAGTCAGTACGCACATCAAGGATGCATTCCTATGGACGCTCCATGTCCAGAAGTACGGCATGTTGACTTACATTCACACGCTTAATATTCTTGCCAACTTCTAATTTTTTAAAGTACCTTTCCATACTCGGGCCGATCTTGTTGTAGCTGGGCACAGGTTCATGGATCTCGGGGAGCAGCTTGTCCAACTTTTGTGAAGGATCGAACCCAGAACAATAGCAGCAGATGTATGCGACGCTGCGGTGGCCCTGTTCGGTCTCATGCAGCAGGAACATGTCGTCCTCAATAGTCTCTCCGAGTCTTCTGAGTGCCTGAACTGAGTCATCTGGTGGCAAAGTTGGGAACGAAGCACCGGTGATTCGGTTTCGAAAGATCTTGCCGCCATCGGAGAGAGAAAACATGGTTGGGAACCTCTGGGGTAGGTATTGTGACAGCAGGAACGAGTAAAGCTCCTCAACAGCCGCCCTTGCCCGCGGAATAGCCCCTAGGACGATAGTCGGGTTCTGGGCCATGAGCTGTCGTCTCTCCAGGACCCGATCTTCGTAGTTGTGGTCCATAACAATCAAATCTGCAGGCGTAGAGCTCTGAACCGCCATGGTGATATGATAAACTGGCTTGAAAGGGCGGAGGGCCAGGGGTTTCTTTGCAGTCCAATCGAAGGACGTAAGAGGTTCAACACCGCTCATAGGACATGCTGCCAGCCTGTCTTTTTCATCCGAGTCTGCAGGGGCTCGGCGCTGGGCTTGTGTGAGCGGTAACGCAGATACAAGGTGAATGGGACGATTCCCCAGCACTAACGTATTTGGCATGAGTTCTGGTGCGATATGCCAACATGGCGAACGCTACAACAGCCAGGACCACAATGCTCCATGCCGCTATGTCGAAAGGCATGTCGCTCGCGACGAAAGTCTTGAAGGGAAAACAAGAATAGCTCTATTGGCTGCGCGGAAGCAGTTGCTAGCTGCTTCACAAACTCTAATATCAGAGGCAAATCAGCTGTCAGAATATCAGTGTTGAGAGAATGCACAGACGCTGTCGGGGAAAGATCGCTTTGGAAGCTGCCAAACGGGCCCGTTGCCGGAGATATGCAATTAGGACCATACTAATGGTGGAGCCGGGCCGGTTCTATTGTCGTCGTCGTCTCAACATGTGGGGAAAGAGGAGGGATAACCCGAATCTAGGTCGACTGAGCCGGGCCCATCCCGAGATCGGTTTCTCCACATAGCTTAATTCGACGACGCTTGTCCCATGCAGCAGCCTGATGTCCTCCGCCTTCGAAGTGGGTACATAGGTTCCCACTGATCCAGACGCTATTCCGTAATATGTTGTCGCCCTGAAACTGAAAACTTGGGGATGCGGCAGACATGTCGCATACCCAGGGCCTCTCATCAACGCATGCCAAGATCTGGGTATCCTCTTGCTGCTCACCCACTTGTAGGTCATGCCCCCAAGGCTGCTCCATACCAAGGCAGATGTTGGCTGGCTTGTCACTAGCTGGACGGTGTCGTGAGTGACTACACATCAATATGACCAATTGGTACGTATCACCAAATGTGAACATGCCGCTTGTTCAAGGGGTACAAACTCGATCTGGTTCTGTATTCGGTGAATTCGGGTGGGGGGACACATGACGCAGTGTTCGGCTCCCTGGAACAAAATGGAAGACGTAGGTCGGCTGGATACTTTCTTACTGTAATTATCATTATAAACAATCTCTATGACCTCTGAGGAGTCTTCCGCGTGCGTGAATTAGTGTTTGGACACACAGAATTCTTAACATCTACACCTGCCAATTTATAGGACGAGGTATCCAAACCTACTATTACACGTATGTTACACCATTTGGACAACTCACTTTTCTGATACTCAGAGTGGCCTCTGTGGGCTACATACCGCGCCCGAAGCACTCATCGGACAACCCCGACTTTTAGGAACCTGCCGATTTTAGCTTTTCAGAATGATACGCTACTCGTGGCGAGGTCGGGGTAATTAGATCAGAGGTCTAATGAATCTTGAGATGCACAAGTACCTTCTGCTGTATTTATCTAGGCAGGTTGCTAACGGCGAGCCGTTCCCACTCAATTGACCGGTGGTCGTAGTTCCGGACGAGAACCTCCACCCTAAGACCAAACTCTTTGGGATCCGGTTGATCCAGTAAGTCTCGATATTAGGGTACTGAGCGGAGTGGAAGCCACCAAGAAAGCCGCTGGGGATGTGGAGGTGGATGAAGTCCGTCTCATATCTCTGAGCTTATTACACGACACCACGTCTTCTTTACCCATTCACACACTTCCTGAACGCGATTTCATCTCCAATGTGCTTTGACATTGAGCGAGAAGAAGTGCAAGGTCCACCATGTTACTTACTGTCTGCCAATATAGCGCACGGTTGGAGAGTTTCGTGTAAGCGTGTTCAGTATATGCGACGTGCGTGTGTGTCATAGCCTGGACTGAAACCAATTACTCCACTTTGATAACTCAAACAGACACAAAAAGTGATCACGTGTACACTTAAAGTCCAAGAACGGAAGCGTTGTCACAGTTGAATTGGAGTTGTCCACTCTGACAATGGTCGATCGTCATGACAGCAAAGCCGTGCAAGGGTTGGTCACGCGGGAGTCCCCCAGCCGAGTGCTGCAGCTGCGGAAAAGGAAACAGAAAAAAGAAGGAAGACAAGAAAACCGAAACGAAACGCAACGAAACGAAGAGCAAAAAAGAGCTCGTGTGAAAAGGGAGCACTTTCTCGCGTAAGGCTGAATCCGCATACGCGCCAATTCGCATAACCACCTTCGCACAACCGTCAATTCGCACAACCACCAATTTGCGCAACCACCAATTTGCAATATGCACACCTGCTGATTCGCACACCTAATTTGCATACCCAATTTATAGACCCAAGTTACTAAAAAAATCAACACGGATTGAAAGACGGAGTGACTGTCGGCTTATGTGAGTCATCAACGTGCAGGCTTGGATCGCTGCTACGTCGGTAGGCCGTGTGAAAGTGAGCGAGCTAGGGGTCGCCAAGGGGTGCGCAACGCCCGTCCGCCTGGACGGTAATCGGATAGTCCTAATGACCGGGCGAGGCCACAAGGGGATTCTTGGGCCGCACAGTAGTGCCAACAGACGCCCCGAATCCTGGCAGCTCGGAGAGGGATTGTGTTCTTAGTCAGGCACATTCCGTGTGGAGGTACGAATGGAAAGGAAGCCTAAGGCGTATGCTTATAGAATCAGAGGATATCGGACTGTTGTCATCCTGATAGCTGCAGGGCAAAATGGGAAATCTGACCGAATGACACACCATTGCTTACATACTGATTGTACTCGAACGGTCTTAACTCCGGTTTAGCCTGGGTCGGTTCTCTAATGGGACATTCCCACACCGGGCTCCAATCTGTCCGAGCCCGATTCCCGCAGACGCAACAGGCGAGAAATCTTGCCGAGCCCCTGCCGCGCCTGTCTCGTTTTGCAAGCAGGTGTTGTACCGTATTCAGCACCAGCGTCAGTAGGGCTAAAAGCGGATGGTTACACCCCTCCATGCCGTGTCGCCAACTCCGAGCACCCTGCAGCCGGCGACATTTCGTAGCCGCAGTGATGATGGATGACTCCAGGAAGCGATGCTGCGATAGGAATTTGAATATATTATATTAGAATGGGTTTCTCGGGTCCGGAAGGGCTTGTGAAAATGCATCATCACTTTTGTACTCCACGATCTGCATGCGACGGCATCTTCCTGACAACAAGCCACTGACTGTCTCAGACACATTCCACCAAAAGCAGAAAGACAAATCTTTGTTGGCACAATTTCCCATACCCAAACTATCTGATATGGCCCATGAAGTTCAACCACCGTCCTCGTTGGGCGTCACACCTCGCAAATCCACCTCGTCTAGCATGGCTACCACCGACATGGAGAAGGAGCAGGCACAGAACCCGCAGCCGAATTCACCCTCGGATGCATACCACCATGTCGACGTCAACATCAGGGAGAAGGAGGGCGCCTCAGAAGAACCACCGACCACTGCCGCCCCTGATCTGGTCCACACCTTGTCCAGAGTGGCCACGGCCGCATCCGAATTGCGGCGGACAGAAACCCGCCAGGACGGGACCGAATACCCTGGCGGCGTCAAGCTGGTTCTGATCACCATCGCCCTTTGCCTCGCCGTCTTCCTGATGGCCCTGGACAACTCCATCATCGCCACGGCGATTCCAAAGATAACAGACCAGTTCCACAGCCTGGATGCTGTCGGCTGGTACGGCTCGGCCTACCTCCTGACCACCGCATCCCTCCAGCTCCTGTTCGGGAAGTTCTACTCGTACCTCAATATCAAATGGGTTTTCCTGAGCGCCATCGGTCTCTTCGAGCTGGGGTCTCTGATCTGCGGCGTCGCCCCCAACAGCACGGCTCTGATCATCGGCCGGGCCATCGCCGGAGCGGGCTCGGCAGGGATTCTGTCCGGGGCCCTGATTATCTTGGCTTTCACCGTGCCTCTGCGGAAGCGTCCAGCCTACTCTGGAGGCATCACCTCCATGTACGGCATCGCCTCGGTCGCCGGCCCACTCTTGGGAGGAGTGTTTACTGACAAGGCGACGTGGAGATGGTGCTTCTACATCAACCTCCCCATTGGCGCCGTCACCGTCCTCGTTGTAGCGTTCTTCTTCCAGCCTCCGAAGGGTGCCTTGTCAGTCGGAGCCACATCGACGAACAAGACGTGGCGGGAGATCCTGAACGAGTTCGACCCCCTTGGCACCGTCGTGTTCATGCCCGCGATTGTGTGTCTGCTCCTCGCCTTGCAGTGGGGCGGCACCACTTATGCCTGGAACAACGGGCGCATCATCGCCCTCTTTGTCGTCTTCGGCGTTCTCATTTCCGCATTTCTTTTCATCCAGTGGAGGCAGCAAGACAACGCCACCGTTCCGCCCCGCGTGATAAAAATGCGAACAGTTTGGTCTGGTGCTGCGTTCGCCGCTGCCACCGGCGCCGCGTTCTTCTCGGGCATCTACTTCTTACCCCTCTGGTTCCAGGCGGTCAAGGGGTCAAGCGCCGTCAGCAGTGGCATCATGAATCTGCCCATGTTGATCTCAGTTGTCTTGTTCAGTCTCGTGGCCGGTGTTATCGTGTCGGTGGTAGGGTATTACACCCCGTTCATGCTTGTGAGCACGGTGCTGATGAGTGTTGGGTATGGGCTCATCTCGACCTTCCAGCCCGACACCGGCACGGGTGTGTGGATTGGCTACCAGATCCTTGCCGGAGCTGGCGTAGGATTTGGCATGCAGCAGCCCCTGATGGCTGTCCAGGCAGTCTTAAGCGATAAGGACCTTCCTACCGGCACTGCCGTGGTGGTGTTCACACAGACGCTAGGAGGGAGTCTATTCGTCTCTGTGTCGCAGAATGTCTTTAGCAACAAGCTTGTTGAGTACGTTGGCGACTATGCGCCTGGCCTTGACCCTTCGACGGTTCTTTCTGCTGGTGCGACGAGTATCCAGAAAATTATACCGGCCGAGTTCCTGGACGGCGTTACGCTGGCTTATAACGACGCGCTGATGCAGACATTCCTGGTCAGCGCTGCGCTCGCGGCGATGACCATTGTGGGAAGTGGATTCATGGAATGGAGGAGCGTGAAGGGGAAAAAGGTCGACACGGCGATTGCTTGATCAGGGAGAAGGGAAGATCTCTCATGTTGGATACCTTTGGGCACTGAATCGGGTTTCGAATAATGACAACACACAGCTCAGCATATGCATGCCTAGATACACTATCTAATGAATTAATGAATGCAGTTAGAGCACGAATATGCAGCGTGCAGCAGCCCTTAACCCTTTCATCATATGAGATCTCAATATCAGAGGCTTGACTAGTCGAGTCTCATCGCCGGAGAATTCGAGATGTTGTTTTGTTTTGCTGTGGGGGGGGGGGGCGGGGGGTTCTATGTTTGGTAAAGGTCCAGCGTAGAAGGTCATTCGCTGCCATATCGTTTCGGAGAGCCAGAAATGTCTCTATAGTGGTAGCTAAATGTTATCCTAAAGTGATTCGGACGGCGAATACATGTGTGTCATGCAAATGGTTTGCATTTTCCACAGCCCAAGACTTGAACGCCCCTGTTGTCAGCGAGTTCCATTCCCGCACTCAACTTCACTACCCTTGGCCGCCCGTCCTTATTTTGATCATTACTATACCTTGCATCTCCCTTCGCGCTTGTTTCTAGTGCCTATGACCGGGAATAATACTCAGGTCAATCAGAAGTCCCAGGTTGTGGGTCGTGCAGCATAAATAAGATCAACTATGAGTGTGTGTACGGGCTAGAAACCTAAAGACTACAGTCCAAATAAAACAATAGGCTCAATGCACGCGCATTCCAATTGCGTCAATCCTCCAAAATTAACATTTTGAAAAAGGGCTGAGAAGAGCCAACCGCAGAGACCACACAACTCCGCACACAACGAGTCCGCTGACGGTAGGACATTCAATGCTTAGGTCTGTTTGAATCTGCACCAGAATAGGGTAACGGATACTTTCCAGTGGCGGTGCGATCACTCCTCGGCCTCATGGTCTTCTGCATTCGATGGGAAGATACTGGCCATCCGCACTCGGGGACTGGCTCGACGGGGCTCATCCTCTTCGTCTATGGCCTTGGCGCTAGCCGGGGTGAAGTTGCGGCTGCGCTTGGTACCTTTGTCGCTGCCACTGCCGGAGCCTGTACCCAACGCGGCGACTCCGGCGTAAGTCTGATTGGGTGACTCTGTATTTGTGATATCCCTACCAAACTCGGCGCCGGAGCCACGACGGCTGAATGTAGGACCAGACCCGGAGGCGGAGGATCCTGTACGGTCATTGCCGATGATACCAAAGGCAGTGTTCGTGGTGGAGAATTTGCGAATCTGTGCCTCGAGTGAGGGCGAAGGGTTGGTGGAAGAGCCAACTGAGCCGGGATTGTTGAGATGGCGATTTTCTTTCCGAGATTTAACCTCGCTTGCTGGCAGGGCGATCTGGTGTGGTTGAACGGACTGCGGCATGGCGGGAAGGGGATGTGGTTGATTTAGGAGAGAGTGGGTAAGCGAATGCGCGAAGTCGCTAGAAATAGATGGATTTGGGATGTTGCAGGTAAATTGACCTGGCGATATCATCAGACAAACCCAAGCAATAGCGGATGAGACGCCCATGTGCCAACGGACCTGAACCTGCATGATCTGCACCCAAAAAGGCAGTCGGGGTGTTGGTCGGTACCTGGAAGACCTCCATCTGAGTATCCTCGTCTAGGCTGGGACCAGCTAAGTTCATTGGATCTGTTGTGAGAACGTCACGCATGGTGGAAGACTGGTAGGCCGGCATGCTCCACATGCTGGGATCGGTGCCAGACTTATTACTGCTTCGGCCGATGGAACTAGGCCAGACGGTGTTAGTATCCATGTGAGGCTGTTGTTGGCCGAGGCCCAACGAGTTGATCCATTCCTGATAGGCAGCCTCGTTGAACGGGTCCAGAAAGCTCGAAGCGGAGGATGTAGATGCCTTTTGCAATCTCGAGTGACCTAAGTGGACAGCGTCAAGGGTAGCAGTTGCGTCAGGAGGAGCAGTCAAAGCTGTGGATATAGTCGGCATGTCCTGGCTAGCAAGAGCTCTGCGGCGTGGCGAGTGCAAGTGAGAGTCTGCGCCGTCATCGGGATAGAAGGTTGGCACCGGAAGGGCCGGGTTGTTCTGAGGCCGGCGCCACATCTGCGGATTGGGCCAAGCGATGCCGTTGGTCTCGAGAATTTCTAGACGAAATTGTCAGCGAGGCCAGGATGTCTAGAGCTAGTAGGAGGACTTGCCCAGAGGCGCATGCTGAAAGGCGAATGCGACGACGTTTTTGACTCGCTCGATCGGGTTCGAGGGAGAGTCCCGGGGGAAACCCTCGCTGATGAGAACTTTGATGCGCCCCAGGTCGTCACTGGGACTCCAGTGGTTCTGGAAGAGCAACTCGCGACGGAATGACGGGAACTTCAACTGCTCAAGTTCACCCTGCTTCGTCATTTCTGGGGGCAGAAAGGAGTCAGTTCACGTCAGGCCATCTGATCGTGGAGAAGAGGAGGGATAACGGGACTTACGACAAGTGCTGGCGATTAGATGTGGCCAGGCACCGAGCGGCTGAAGCAGTGTGGACCTGTGAGGAACCAGTTCAGCACGCAGCCTAGAATGCAGAGGGCAGGCTGGACGGCACTCACGCGACCATGCGGCCATCAATGAAGATGCGGGCCTCGAAAGTGGCCAGCTCAGGGTGCTTGCTGTAGTTCTGTGTGTACTGGCTGGGCTTGGGTCTGCCCCAGCAGTGTATTGAGATGTGGAAAGGGGCGCCGGGCTGGAGTCCCGGGACGAAGCAAGTCATGACAGGCACACCAAAGGTGGCACGGCCGTGGGAGAAGTCGGCGTCGGGAACAACATGGCAGTTGACCTTGAACTCCTTCAGGGGCACTCGATCGTCTCGGCCGGAGGGGAAGAGCAGCACGTCCCAGTCGTCGTATCGCATCCTGAGGTGGAGCCCTATGTTGAGCTGGAGCTGGAAAGAGGGAGCAAGACGTCCAAAGGGGTAGAAGCTGCGCAACGTTGCCACATGGAGAGGACGGAAGACACAGCGAGGGAGGGACTGGGAGAAGCAGAGAGGGAAAGGAGAAGGACGAGGCCAAGGACAGGGACGGGGATGGGTGGTGAGGGCTTGTGATGACCAGCACGCGAGGGGAGTCTGAGGAGATACAAGACGAAGAAGGCGACCAAATACGATCAATGCCACGAAAGATTCAGCCCAGAGGAGAAGCAGGAATGAGGGAGGTGCTGGCCGGGTCGTGGAGGGTGAAATAGGTCGACCCTTCCCAAATTGTCGGAAGGACATCATGTAAACACCTGCCGTTTCCGCCTCCAGCCTCCAAGCTCGCCGTTGGCCCCTTCCTCGGGTGGGTTACGCTGGACATAACGTCTTCTCCATTGATCTGTCCCTCCGACTTAGAGATGGTTGCCAAGATACCTTGGAGGAAGGAATGGCTGGAACTAGTTGAGGCATGATCTCAGTCATGTCTGTCGCATGAGAAGATTCCGGGCCATCTCGAAAGACACACGGAGACCGAGGACAGCAGGCGCAAGCCAGACAGCCCGGTCGTCGAGGCAACAGCGGCGGTCATACGGTGCAACTCTCGCAGAAGCCGCCGCCGTAAGTGCTTGCTCTCAGGATGAGAGGGCTGGCTCGTTGCTGGCAGCAGTCCAAGTTGTCTTTGAAGACTGGACGCAGACGCCGAGCACATAGATGCATTACAACGCAGAGACCACAGCCATGATGTGTGAATCTAGTCCAGTCCAATTTGTGGGTCGATATCTACAAGTACAAGACCAGCCTAGTCTAACTCCTCCGCCTGGAACGGCTCCGGATCCTCTGGTGCTCTCGCCTGTGGCCCAAGATGTTAGCCTATGCCTGTGATGGGCGGGATCAGTATCGATCCGCCATCTGTTGGTGGACTTACCCTCGTTGCGCCCGCACCCCCAAGCTCTCGCTGCAAACCGTCTTCAAACTCGCGCGGGAACGACGGCCGGTCCGGGTATGTCGCCTTGACCACGTAGCAGACGCTCAGGAAGGTGGCGATGAAGGCTGCGATCTGGACGAGGCCCTTGCGCGGGCTGACCCAGGTGTACTCGTGCGGCGTGAAGATGCCCAGCTGGTCGTGGTCCTCGTGGCAGGGTTCGCCGTAGTTCCTCCGCTCCTGCTTGTCCCACCAGTCGCCGTGAGGGTCGCGGAACTGTCGCTTAACTGGGGCAGGCTGGACGTAGCCTCCGTTCTGTGCAAGAGGGCGTACCCATCGTCAGCATCTCTGACCGGCGCTGATGTGCTAACCCTGAACCCGCCGCGCCCGAGTTCCCATCTTCTTCTCATCCCCCTCCTCTGCCACTTGGCCAGCTATGGGTCTCTCTGTCGTCCGGCCTTTGTGTCTGTCTGCATTTCCGTCCTTGGTCTCAACGTACCATGTTCGGATCCTCGACATCGGTCAGATTGGGGTAGGCCGGATATCTCTCGTCGAGGTTCTGGTTGTACGGGGGTAGGAAGGTCCGTTGCTGGACAATTGGGAGCCGGCGAGCCGCGACAGCAGCCGTTGCCGACCGCAGCGGGGACGCCTTGGCTGCGACTCGGCGCGAGAGCATCTGGAGGTCGGTCAGTCAGTCAATCGATCGGTCGGTCGGTCGCTCAATTGTCCATGGAATTGCCGATCAACCTGTTGGAGGAGAGAGACCTGCCTTGGGCCTGGGTACTGTGAAAGGAGAACTGGAATCGGTGGACTCAGTCTGGTGAGTCCACTACCACTGTGATTCGTCTAGCCGTGGTGTGTGACGTGGGCAAGGCGCGGTATATCAATGTGGGCCGTGATGCTGCTACGAATTGCTTGGTGGAGGTGATGCTTCAATTCGATGCTGGGGGTAGCTGCTGTTTGTGCCTGAGGCAGACATGGCCCGTGCGTCTCCTTGTGACGGCAGGTACCTAGGTACCGTGGAAGAGGAGACAAGGTACCCGGGTGCCTCTTTCGCAGGGAGCTGCCCAGAGCTACTACGGTACAGCTGGCCTACCTTGATAGCACTAACAGGCTGCTTAGGTACCTTGGGCCTGTCTCCCTTCCGTATATGACAGGCAGGTCATAATGAAGTCTACCCGTCAGTTAAGGTCTTAGCGCAGGCGACAGGACTAACGCATCTCACGCATCTCAAGGTTTTTGCAGTCTTTTGCCTGACAACGTGACAAACCCGCCCTTTTCGCGCCCTCCAGCACCGCACGAGGCTCCAAACATGTCCAGACTCGACATGCGAATAGTTTGAACCCCTGCAAACGTCCAGACCTATTTTTTGGCCTGTCAAATGCCCGCTCTGCCGGAATCCCGACCCCGTTCCCCTTCCGTCCCGCCCTCTCCCCGCGTCGCTCGCTATGACGGAGCCCAGCGCGTCGACTTCTGCTGCTGCTGCTGCCTCTGCCTCGCCGTCGACGTCCGAGACTCATCGCCCTCATCCTCAAACTCGCTCCGTACCTGCAACCGGTGACAGTGATGCCGACGTCGACGCCCATAGATCATCGAACAGTGACCCGTCTTCGTCGAAATCACCCCTCCGACCTTCCCTCATCATCACCGACACCCTCCAAACTCCAGCCGCCGCCGCCCAACATGACGCCGTGTTGTCATCCCCAGACTCCCCCTTGTCCGCATTGTCAACACCGCCAGAGTCGCCGACCGACGACTTGTTTTTCTCCTCGACGCCCGCGCTCAACACCAATGGCCACACCAAGGGCCATCTCGGGAACGGGCTGACCAACGGACACGCTCGCGCCGCAGAGACGCCCGAGGACGACAGGCCGGCGAAACGTCGCAGAGTCCGTGACTCCACGCCTCCCCCGCCCGGATCAAAGACGCGCAAGATAGTCGAGTCGCCGCCGTGGAAGAAGTTCGAGGCCGAGGGCCCCACCACCATCATCGAGGGTGGTAAGCGGAAATCCGGTCGCCTGAACACGGTCCCTTTGGAGCAGATGAGCAGTGACAAGAGGATCACTAGGAAGTCATACTCGCAGAACAGCCCCCCGTCTAAGCTTAGGCATGGTCTTACCAACAGTCAAGCCGGGTCCAACCAGGCTGCGAAGCAGCGCGCCGCCTCGGCCAGTAAGTCTTTGGCATCGAGGTCCAGCGCGGCATCGAAGCCTGCGGCGCGAAAGTCGCTAGGCCACGAGTCCAGATCCACCCCTAGGACTCGCAGGCCCTCGCCGCCGCCTACGCAGCCAAGCCGGTCATCAACGAGGACGCGACGCCTGTCGAGAAATGGCCGAGACAGTCTGGATAACGACTTTTCCGCCGCCCAAGCTACGAGAACAACGCCACGAATCAAGCTACGCGTCAACCGCCTCCCGCTCACCAAACTGCCCCTTGTACATCCTGGCCGTGTCAAGAAGAAGAGAGTGGCCCCGAACCTCGACGAATATTTCCGCGCTGCTGACAACATACCTGTGACGGATGGCGGACAGCTGATACCTGAGGATGAGCCCATCTTCACAGACGACATGGCTCTGGCTGAGGCCAAGACAATTCTCCGCATCGAGGACGAAGCCCGACCCGACGGTCTGCTCGGGAAGACCTGTGCGATATTCGAGCCCGAGCCCGCTGAAGAGCCGCCGCGACAGTATGCGCACATGGACCACCTCGTCAAAGCTGCCCAGAATTTCCGTAAGTGGATGGTCCGGGAGCAGAGGGAGCACAAAGACAAAGCCAAAAAGCTCGCCGAGGCATGCCAGGCCGTATGGAGGTCGCGACAGCCAAAGTCCCATGAGGAGATTGAGAGGGAAGCACGAGAAATGTGGATCGGGCGATACCGGACTGTCATGAAAGCTATGTTTGGAACGTGGGAGAATGTGAGGGCAGAAGTGAACCGGCGGCGCCTAGAAGAATGGGAGGCGGAGGAGCAAAGACGTGTCAAGGCTGCGCTGCAGGAAGCCGTCTCTCGCTCAGAGCAGCAACTTCTCGCCAGGCAAGCACAGTTTGACTCGGACGTAAGCGATGATGAGCTCCTAGACGAGGACGGCGAACCCATGGATTCCGGCTCAGACGACAGCCAGATCTCTGGAGATGATGAGGCGTCCGTAGACGGGCCAAGTGACGAGGACAACATGTCTTCTTCAGAAGAGGATGATGACCGTAAGTCGGCAGCATCGGACGAGGGCTTGACACAGGAGCAACTCAGGGAAAAGTATGCGAATTTGCCGGACATTGAAAACAGAGATGACACAAATGGCGGCGGAGATACGTCGATGGCAGAGGCCCTCGACGATGACACCAGTGACGAGTCCGTTGACATGGATGACGACATGGGCTCTTCAGACGACAACAGCAACGAGAGCGGCTCAGATGACGACGGGGATGACAGCGGGGATGAAGGGGGTCGACCTTCCGGGCTGCTAGGTCTGTTCTTTGGGGAAAAGGAACTGAAGAAACTCGAGGAAGATACAGCCGAGAATCCAGACAGCGCCGTCGACCCTAGCGATGCCCAGATGACCGACGCCGATGCTGCTGGTCCCTCCACCGAGCGACAACCGGCGAAGCTGGTTACTGCAGACCACCCGCCAACGCCCAAGCTCAACGGTACCTTGGACACAGCTGGCACATCCGACAATGATCAAAAGATGACCGGGGCCTCTACGGGACAAGTGTCTCCGTCTTCTGCGAAAAAACTTCAATCAGCAGCGCCGGAACCGATGAGTGCAGCACTTCCATCGGAGGCCGTGCAGACGACTCCGGAGGTTGATACCACAACCAATCCTGCCAGTCCCGATCGCAGTCAGTCGCCTCGCACGACGGATACAAAACCCTCTGACATCGATACCGCAACGTCTTTTGAGCGTATGAGCGCCCCACTGGAAGCGAGCAGAAGCAGATCTGGATCCCCTCAACCCACGGCGCCACGGACAGAGGTGCCGTTCCTCTTGCGGGGCACGCTCCGTGAATATCAACACTATGGGCTAGACTGGCTTTCCGGACTCTATGCGAACAACACCAACGGCATCCTCGCTGATGAAATGGGGTTGGGAAAGACCATCCAGACAATTGCGCTGTTGGCCCACCTGGCGTGCACCCACGAGGTGTGGGGGCCCCACCTTGTGATCGTCCCAACAAGTGTGATGCTCAACTGGGAAATGGAGTTCAAGAAGTGGTGTCCCGGCTTCAAGATCCTGACCTATTATGGGACCCAGGAAGAACGGAAGAGGAAGCGCCAAGGATGGACCAACGACGACGTCTGGAACGTGTGCATCACGTCGTACCAGATTGTTCTACAGGACAACCAGGTCTTCCGACGCCGGAGGTGGCACTACATGATTTTAGACGAAGCCCATAACATCAAGAACTTCAGGTCACAGAGATGGCAGACGCTGCTTGGCTTTAACACCCACTCGCGTCTCCTGCTGACGGGTACGCCACTGCAGAACAACCTGACCGAGCTCTGGTCGCTCCTGTTCTTCTTGATGCCGTCTGAGAACGGCGTCGGCGGCTTTGCGGATCTGAAGGAATTCCACGACTGGTTTGCCAGGCCGGAGTCACAGATCCTCGAACACGGCCGTGAGCAGATGGACGAGGAGGCTCGCGCCATCATCTCGAAGCTCCACAAGGTCCTCCGACCATACCTGCTGCGGCGGTTGAAAGCCGACGTGGAGAAGCAGATGCCCGCCAAGATTGAGCATGTCGAGTTCTGCCGCCTTTCCAAACGCCAAAGGGAATTGTACGATGGCTTCCTCGCCCGCTCTGAGACCCGGGACACGCTGTCGTCCGGCAATTACCTCTCGATCATCAACTGTCTGATGCAGCTGCGGAAGGTCTGCAACCATCCTGACCTTTTCGTTGACCGCCCCATCATGACGTCCTTTCGCATGGAGAAGTCCGTTGCATCGGACTACGAGGTCACCGAGCACTTGGTGCGCAACAAATTGCTAGCGACGAAGCCTATGAGTACCGTCAGCCTTGGCTTTCTGAATCTCGTGCCGACGCAACACGAAGAACTATCCAGCACGGTGGCAGAACGCGTGAGTCAACTAAGCTCCCACAGGGCCCTCATGGATTTGCGCGAAACGCAGCGGATCAGGTCTCAGGCATCACACCACACCCTCGACCCTTCAAGTGTCAAGTCGACGATTGGGTTTCTAGACAGTGCGGCCCGATGGGGCCGCTTCGAAGAACTGCAGCATTGCGTCTACCTCAACGCACTGCGACGGCAGCAGCGGCCGATATACGGGAAGCGTCTGCGTGAGTTCCTCACAATTGGCGCGGACAAGCGACCTTACAAACCCCGGCCCAGGGTGCCCAAGTTTGTCATGAGTTGGTTTGAAGAGGACTCCTTCATCCTGCGTACCATGATACCCACCTTGGACCAGCGCGCTACGTCCATGGAACGAACGATATCAAAGTTTGCCTGCGTCACCCCTGCCGTCGTCACGCGAGACATGGAGCCATTTCTGCTCGGTTGGAAGGGCGTCCAGGCGTTTGGAGAAGCCGACATGCGGCTGTCAGCACCCGTCAGGCGCCTTCCCTTCATACCTCCTGAGCCGCCCGTTGACCCCTGGCATGAGTCCCGCATGCGTCTCTCCATTCAGTTCCCAGACAAGCGTCTCCTGCAATACGACTGCGGCAAGCTCCAGGCCCTCGACAAGCTCCTGCGCAAGCTCCAGGCCGGTGGTCACCGCGCGTTGATCTTCACCCAGATGACCAAGGTCCTCGACATCCTTGAGCAGTTCCTCAACATCCATGGCCACAAATACCTCCGCCTTGATGGGTCCACCAAGGTCGAACAGCGCCAGATTCTGTGTGACCGTTTCAACGTTGACAACCGCATCCTCTGCTTTATCTTATCGACGCGATCAGGCGGTCTTGGTCTCAACCTCACTGGTGCCGACACCGTCATTTTCTATGATCAGGACTGGAACCCTGCCATGGACAAGCAGTGCCAAGACAGGTGCCACCGCATCGGGCAAACTCGCGATGTGCACATCTACCGCCTTGTCAGCGAGCACACCATCGAGGCCAATATCTTGCGGAAGGCAAGCCAGAAGCAGATGCTGGACGACGTCGTGATTCAGGAGGGTGCATTCACGACCGACTACTTCAACAACCGCCAGGGCGAGTTGTCAGTGCAGGACGTCGCGGGTGGCTTGATGGGCGAGCACGATGCCGCTGCTAATGCCGCGATGGACCTAGTCCTTGGCGGCGTCGACAAGAGCGACACTCGTACCGCCACGAAAGTACTCGAACAAGCAGAGGATACCGAGGATGTGGTTGCAGCGAGAGCCGCCGAGAAGGAAATCCTGCAAGACGATGCGGACTTTTCCGAGGCGAAACCTGGCTCTGGGGCTGTCAGCACGCAGCAGGGCACACCACGGGAAGGATCAGCTGCCCCTGGGCGGTTAGGTTTGGGGCTTGTCGTCGAATCTGCCGACACGCCTGCCCCAGAGGAGATTGAGCCCGAGTACAACGCCTTCGGCGACAAGATCCACAACATCGACCAGTACATGGTGGCAACGATGGCGAAGCAGCTCGAGGGGACCCAGCTGGACTTGCCCAAGGACAAGAAAAAAGGGAAAAAGAAAGGCCGGGATACAAGAAGGCGCTAAATAGGCGCATTGGGAACATGATTTAGCGGTTCAGCATACACACGGCCTGGGTGGTCTATTACAACATGAGTTTCAAATAATGGGGTAGCAGGGGGGTTTAGTCATATGCCCGACTCTGATGCTTGAATGGCGGGCGGTGTTTCGGTTCACGGGTTAGGGAGTCTGGGATGGGCATGGCCTTGTCTGCATTGCGGTCATTGAATGTACTGTACGATGAAAATGTGATGATAAAAGCCGGTTAAAAAGAGGCGTTTTGGGTTTTCCCCACTCGGTCATTCTTCCAGCGGCAATGGCAAACGAACACGGGAAGAGACTGGCATTCAGATATGGCCTGGTTGAGCAGGAGAGGGAACGCCCTGGCCAATATAGACTGATGTAGTACATACGTACGAGACCAAAACCCAACTGACAACTGAAATAATTAGCTTCCCCTGCTTTGAGATTGATTCTGTAGAATGTGTTTGTTTTGCGTAGACATTGCCACAAATCGAAAACCCATCGACATGGGCCAGGCTGTGCTTAATCTTTGGAGCTACCTATGTTTCGACCGAAAGCACACGAACAGTCCGTTCTTTGCCTTCTCCGGCTTTTGTGGGTAGCCTTGATCTGTAGATCCCATTAGACTCCTCACTCCTACTCATTGCACGGGTATCATACTACACTTGAGAGACAGTACCAATGTGAGGTTGTCAATCAAGTCTGTGCTGATATCCTCGAGGAATGCTCGGCTACGCCCATCTGATCGATTAGTGCTGGATCCCTAAGCAGGGCCGGCTAATTCCTAAATAGTTGTCAAATCGTCGGATGATGCGGAGCAATTGAAGCCTTCACACGCTGTGAACATGATTGAAGCTTACAGACTAGATATAAAAGACGCAAGGGGAAAGGTCCCCGGTGCATACGTGGAATGGAAAAGATACGAGACAAGCACCAGGATTTATGTCTGGATGAAATCCCTGCTAGAGGTATGTGTCGAACCATCTGACAGCCTGCAAGAAAGCCGACTCCTTCGCAAACACCTCTTCCGGATTGGAAGAATTGTCTGCCTGCAGATTTAGTGTCTCGCCACGGAGTCCAAAACCATGGTTGCTGTTCCCGTACACCACTGACTGGTAAGGAGCAGCCGTGGCTCGACTATTGTTTAGCGTGTCCACAATGTCATTCACCAACTCTCTAGGCATCCTGTTGTCGATCTCTGGTTCTCGACATATTAGCCATGGGTTTGGCGCATCCCACAGCAGTCGTCTCGAGCTGGCAAGAGCACATAAACATACCTGAGAAAGCATAGGTGATGGGTCCGGATACCAAGGCGATCTCAGCCAGGGTGTCGTCAACCCCGGACGCGGCCTGGCTCGGCGTGACAGCAAAGGCGGCATCCGCGCGGACGGTACGGTTCTCCGCGAGGAAGCGCGCCGAGTAGTAACCGCCGTAGCAGTATCCGGCGATGCCGACCCGGGGAAAGCCGAGTGAGTCGCGGACGTATTCGATGACCGTCTCGACGATGGGGTCGGTCACGTTGGGGAGGTGGCCCTGCCACCATACTCCGAAATCAAAGTCGGGATCGGACGTCAGCGGGTATGGTGCCGGGTCCCCTTCGAAGGTGTCGACGGCCACGGTGAAGTACCCTGCGCGGGCGTAGCTATCTGCCATCCTGCACGCATCACCTCCTTGTCAGCGTCGAGCCCAGCGAAGCTGACGATGAGCATGCTTCACGCGACGATCGTTGCTGTGCCAGTGTCTTTTGCTTACCGCAGCGCATACGGGATTGCCAGTCTGTGGATATCTGGGAGAAGCAAGACTGCCTCGTCTGCACGAGCTGAGCTGTTGTCGGCTGGTCTTGCAAAATACGTGAAACTAGAACGGGCAGAATCAGCTGCGTCCACATCCTGCTGGAACTTCCGCTAGTTGAGTCCAACTGACCCCCACTAATATTCTGCCGGCTGCGCTGCGGCTCGCCGTCGTTGAGAAGCCATGCAGTGTTTAGCAACTCTGCAGCAACGAGAGAATAGGATCCCGCAAAGGCTGCTTTGAACACGGTAGACGCCAACATGATTGATAATTGGACAATAGTTGAGTTGCCAACTGTCGCTATCTTTGTATAAGTCGAGAAACCTCAAGGATGGATCTCCCCTGAGAATCCCACTCGTCTGGCAGTTACATTCAAGTTCTCTGTAAGGAATGCCGTCTATCTCCTGAGGCGTTGCGTGTACGATGACGAGAAAACGTCTCATTAAGCCCATTCGCTATTGCATTTTCATATAGTCTTGTTTTTAATCTATATGTATATACCTTTCAAGCAGTATGCATCCAGTCCCTTTATATAATAATAAATATTCTTGCCGGTCGGTGATAAAGGTCCAGTTGGTGAGCAACGGTAGGAAATTGTTGGCGCCTGCAACTGATGAATATGTAGCACTGCATGCTGGTGTTGGTTGTATAAATCCGGCGGCGCAGTCCATTTCACTGGTTGGTTTTTCCTTATTTCTCCGCCACAAGTGGAGACTATCTTAGACACTTTATTAGAGCCAACGCCCGAGGGATTCTCTGTATGCCCACACTGGCCGTGTGTAGCTCTCGTCCCGCACCCCACCGATTGTAGTACGACAGGCACAATCGGCAGTGTGTTCGCCAAATGCATTGTAGAAGCCCCTCGCCGACGTGCCTACAGGATCAAGTGACTTCCTGCCCGCAGCGCTGATAATAATAATTCCATGCCATTATTCCTCTGCTACCTAGGTTCATGGACACAGGTGAGCACTGCTCATGCCCTTAGTAGCTTGGCCTGTGCAGCTCTTGACGCCTGATATCCTCCAAACCAAAGTCTGGATGCGCTGGTCCTAACTGCAATACCCACGCCAGAGTGGGGCATAGTTTTCACTCCGAGTCTGTTGCACTTGAGACGCTGTTCGTAGGCGAGTTATGTATGCTGCAGGGTTGATCTTTGATTTTGCGATCTGTCTGAAGGTTGCCAGCTCTCGCTCCAGCTGGTAGAGCGTGCCATGCTCAATGAAGGATTTGAGGGAATAGCTATTGTTGTTCTCTCCGGGCCCATTATTCAGCTGTACGCGGTTTGGCGGCTTGGCTAGGACGTCCTCCGATCGATTATAGCACCGCATGACCTCGGATGGATTGTAAACGCGGGTCCATGATTGCAGGCCCTGAATTAAGTGCTTCGAGACTTCGAGACCCGGAGGCCCTGTCTAGGCACTCCATTTATCGAGCTGCTTTGGGTGAAACTTCTCGTCCTCAGTGTGAAGCCGGTACGAGAAGAAGTCAGGGAATGCATATTGCGATAACGTCGGAGGCTTAGTCCGGGATATTGGTGGGGCGAGCTTCAAGATCAGGGCCTCAAATGGTTTCAAAAGCCATCCTAAAGCATCGGGATTGCTCCAATCAACCTCGGAATCTCTTATTTCTTGAAGGTACTTGACGTAGGTGGCTCGGATTCCGGGCGAGCGAACGAAGTATTTCGTATGGTACTCCAGGAAGAACAGGCGGCGAAAGTACCGACGCTCTGCTATTTATCGCTCCGCTCAGGGAATGGTGGTGGGGGAGGGTGACGCTCCGCTGTGATCGCTCGCTGCGCTCGCTCAAGATTTGGATCGCTTCGCTCAGGGAATGGTGGTGGGGCATAAAATTGTATGCTTGGGTAAGTTCAACGTGAAGGTCAAGTTCATGCCGGTCTTCGTCCTCGTGACATAGTGTCTGGGAGATGAAAAAATCGGACGGAAGGCATGTCGGCGAGGGGGGAGATGTGTCTGATCCGAGGGCTCAAGACAGAAGCCTGGAACAAGAGGTAGGTGAGATCAAAAGTGGTTTCACAATCGAGAGAGAAAGAAAAAGCGCGGAGACGGAAAAAAACAACAAGAAGTTGTAAAGCTGAGGAAACCCGGTAATAGAGCAGGTACGACTGGCTTGGATGTTGTCTCGATATGTTGTAGTGATGGTTTTCAGCCTGCGATGGACACAAGATGCGCCGGGTGAGGCCAATAAATAGCCTTGGAAACCTGACGTCGGGCGTGTGCCAGGCTTCATGATTAGCTCACCTATGCCGCTATGTATAGAAAACAAACCTTCCCCCCCCCCTATCGTTTTGGTCAGCTAATCCCCCCCCCCCCATACCAAAATTTAGCTATAGTGTGGCCGAAGCCTTTTATATATACACATTCAGTAGACAAGAGGTGGGATAAAATTGGGAATCTGTTGGCGGATTCAAGCCCGGAGGCGGTTCGGTGGGCGTGTGGTTCAGCACCGCTGCCATGCGTCCGCCAATGCTGCAGCCAAGATCTTACGCCGCAAGGACAAGTTGCAGTGAGCTCCCATTGTTCGGCACGTGCTAAGCGGTATAGCCCGGGGGCAGCCAAGGAGTTAAGATTAGAACTGGCCCTACCCGCTCGCACAGCCCAGTCCCTTGGCGTCACCAAAGGTGAGATGTTCAACCTTGGCGATGACGGATGGTTCCTTAGCAACGAAACCCCAAGCTGCAAGCTGGAGAGAAAAGTGTCGGTCGAGCCCCGAGGCCCCTCACCTATAAGGATGGACTGTCCCTGCCTCGTCGCAGCCAGGCGGGATCGCCCTGATCAGCCCGTCAAACCTTTCCCCAGGGCTTCAACTGCAAGCCAACAGCACTCGATCAACACATCTCCATGGCTGAGGGCGGCGTCCGACCGCTCACCGAATCGGAGATAAACAGCTTCCTCGACGACCTGGACCACAACAAGGATGGCTTCATCGACTACACTGAAGTAGAGCAGAAGCTCGACGCTGTGTACGACGAGCTCGTCCAGGGGAAACCCCAGGCCCATCACCGTCTGCACCGGCAACATGAGCACAACACAAAGCAGGACCAGGACCGGCATGCCTTCCTCCGCAGCATCATTGGCTCCGACGTGCAGAAGATCCCGCGCTCCGACTTTGCCGCGCGGGTGCGACGAGGTGTTCCAGCTGGGACATTTGCTCATGTTCCCCATTATCGGCCTGATGATGGCGCATGGGACCGCCGCGCTGCTTCAATGGCCCATGTTCGGCTACTGGCTTGCGTTTCCGACGCTGCTTGTTCTAACTGAGCGAGTCACCCGGGTTGCCGTTGGATTGCATCGCATCCCCGCCACTCTGACTGTGCTAGACAGTGAGACCGTTGAGGTCAAGGCCACTATCCCGAGCGAGCGGCTTTGGAGGTACCAGGCTGGACAGTACGTCTTTCTACAGGTGCCTCAGCTTGGGAACTTCCAATGGCATCCCTTCACAGTGTCCATTTGCGTGGGCAAGGAGATGCGGCTTCACATCAAGACAGATGGCAACTGGACTGGAAGGCTCCGAGGACTTGCTGGTGATAGCGGCAAAGCCGAGATTAACATCGGTATCAACGGTCCATTTGGCGCACCAGCCCAGCGCTTCTATGATTTCAGCCACACTATCGTCTTTGGGGCCGGTATTGGAGTCACTCCCTTTTCTGGAATCCTTGCCGACCTTCAAGCCAGAGATGATGCGGCCCACGGGAATCCCGGACACGCGGATGCCAATAAGAACGAAAAGGAAGTATTGAGCAACGCTGCCAAAGCAGACGCTAGGCCGGTCGCCCCTCCACCCCTCCAGCACCAGGCGGATTCTAGCCAGACCACGCTGGCGACTGAGAAATCCAGGTTCGCGGATGACTACCGCCGCGTCGACTTCCACTGGATGGTCCGCGACCGGAACCATCTCCTCTGGCTTTCAGACCTGTTGAACGAGGTCAGCCGCAGCCAGAAATGGCACGCAAAGCACGACAGCACCCACCACCTCGACATCAGGATCTCCACGCACGTCACGCAGAAGCGCAAGAACATCAGCACTCACGTATACCGGTGGCTCCTCGAGATGCACCGTACGCCCGAACACCCCGAGAGCCCGCTCACGGGGCTGATCAACCCGTCGCTGTTCGGCCGTCCAGACTTCACGAGCATCCTCGATTCGCACTATGAGGAGATGCTGAAGTACAAGGCAGTTCTGAACGAGAAAGATCCAAGGCGCTGGAGCGATGAGGAATTCAAGGTCGGTGTCTTCTTCTGTGGCACGCCCATCGTTGGGGAGATGCTGGCCGACCGCTATCGACTCTTGAGCGCAAGGGGCCGCAACGATTCCAGCAAGATTGAGTATCACTTCATGATGGAGGTATTCGGATAAAATGTAACTATGAGCTAGATTTCATTTGCTCTCAGATGTGGTTTATCAAAGGCACTCAAGATAGCCTAGGAATAATGCCTGTAATATCAGATGAGGTTATCCTGAAGGTGAGGAGAGATTATCCTGGAGGGAAAAGGGCATCATCCCAAGGGAGTATTTCCCGTTGGAGGTTATCCCAGAGGAGATTATGCTGGCCTTCTGTAACATTAAAGCACTCCGATAATCCGGCATTAATGATTCTATGAATGATATTTGCAGTTTCGTGCTGTAAAATGGGTCTTGGACTACAATAAACTATTGGCTGAGGATAAAGTGCCGTGTTGCCCAACGGCGATTGATGAGGCTCTGTTGTACCACATTTCTGGATGCAGCTGCGGCTCGTGCCAAGGATGACGATGACCCCTGAACAGTCTCTTGGTGTTTAGATGGCTCCACACCTCCTTGCGCAACCACAATGCGTTACTCATTAACTGGACCCGAAAATCAGGGGCAGTGGACCCGCCTGACAGATGCACTCAAACCAACGTTGACCGCGGTTTGCTGGCAGCAGTTGGAAAGCCGGATTCCATTGCCACTCACTTCAACCTGTTACTTGCAGCATCCCCTTGTGAGGCACGTTGTCAGAAGCTCATGTATGTGGTGGTCGCCTTCAACCTATCGATTCACAAGACGCCGGAGATAAAGCCAGCGCGCCACTGCATATAGATCACCACACATTGCTGGCAACATGGTGGGGGTTCGCTTTGCAGACTCGGTCGAAATGAACGAGAGGGAAGGGAACGGCTTTGACAAAAGCGAGACCGACGCGTTCATCCAGGATGTCAGATCATCATCCTTCGACATGGACCGGGACCCAGCTGCGCAACCAAGAAACGCGCAAGCCAAGCGCCGGCTGATCCAAAGCTCAATGATCCCTTGGATCTTGACCTGCTTGTTTGCATTGACGTCTTTTCTCCTGCTCCTCGAGCGCTATGGAATACGTAAATTCGGCACATATGAAGACAGGTTGTCTACGGATCTGTGTATGTTTGTACCTTGTATGCTTTACGGGTCGAGCACCCTTCTGACATGATGCTTTCCCATCAGGGAGCCTGAGACGAGTCCCTCTCGAGGTGAAACGCTTTGTCGGCAGCCCGAAGTTTGATGAGAACGGTACCATGTGGATGGATGCGACTGATACTGAGGCGAGGTGGCCGGAAAACCTGAGGTTCACAGGTGACCTATCAGACGAGATCGACGAGAACTGGAACGAGATCGTGGAGGATCGGTACTTCTCTGTTTCTGAAGCTGAAGCTATCGAAGCGTGGGGCGACAGAAGGCATGAGTATGTCGATGAGGAATACGGCGGATATACCGCTGGACTAGATGTGTTTCACACACTCCACTGCTTGGTATGTTGACCGAATCCATATCAAGTGGAACATGACAGTTGACTTAAGATCAGAACAAAGTTCGGAAAGCGATATACCCAGAATATTACGGCAACGAGACATCTGTCAGCACGCAAAAAGCCCATCTCGACCACTGCATCGACTCCATTCGCCAGCACATCATGTGCTACGGGAGTACAACTCCGATCCCAACCAAGTGGAGGGAGGGCGCACAGCGACAACACTTTGACTCGAACCAGGATCACGTGTGCCGGGACTTTTCGTACCTGCACAGGTACATGACGCGGCGGAGCAAAGGTGGTGATATGTACGCCCCGCGCGACAAGTCACTGCTGGGTATGGCAAAGGCATGGGAACACGAGTGGGAGGAGAACGACCTTCCTCACTGAGCGCCGCCTTGACGTTTCGAATTGCTGGTGCCGACATGATGTGCTCTCGATGGGCGAAAGTCGACTGTCGACAGCACATGAACGCGTGACAGACACGCTTGCGGCGTCCCGGGTTTTCGGGCTAGGTCAGAGTCCCGGCAGGATTCTTCTGGGCGGAGGCTGGTTCAAGAGACCAAAACTGCCTAGATGTGGTCATTCTCAGATCAAGGACCAGGGTTGCTGTCGAGAGAGGGAGATTGCGGATGAGATGAACAAGAGCTTCAGTTAATTGCTAAGCGTTATAGTTCGTGAGAGGTAGCGTCCGTCCTGGCAAATGCCCAGCCTGAGAATCTCACATCGCTGCTTATCGCCGCTAGCAGGGATTCCCCCGGGCGGCGATTTAGTCAGAGAACAAAGATAATCATGAGTGGAGCAAGACGCGTTAATGGGACAATCAACACTATCCGGACTGCCGGACCGTCCTGTATTTGCTCACCAACCGACCCTGGCTATTGATAACAGAGCCTGAAAGGTGCACAAACTTGGAATGGCAGAATCTGGGGAATGGTGTCACGGGTCCTTCCCTGAGTCGGGCCGAGAAACCTCAGATGTGAACGCTCGCGCGGTCCTGTCTCGACTGCTATTATTTCATTTAGCCCGAGTGTTCACTACGCACAGGGGCCCGCCACAATGGCTCCCAAATTACTATCTCTGCTACTCATATGTACTTTGGCAGTATAACTCATAAAACACATCGACTACCTCTAGTATGCATCTGATTATGGGACTTTTCTCTACCTAAGTACACTAGTGCCATGAGCTGAATTTTTGGGCTGCTCCGGTAATTAAATGCCCATAACAAGAGACATTTTCCCTTGCTCCTTTCGGAAAGTCCACGCGGCCAGTCTTATCAGTTTATCCTACGCCGTCGCCGGAGCTGCGTCTCTGGAGTTGTTTCTTGCGACCAAAACGCATCGGAGATTATTCTTTGAGAGATTGATCAGCACTATCGAACATCGAGTATTTTTCTTTCCTCCCATGGCGTCTCTGGCCCGATATTCTCCGCCTACCGTATCGCAAGTGGCATCTCCGTGATCACATTGTCAGACCCTACAGAACAGGCAAGCTATCGCCCTCTACATACCAACGCCCCTCTCCCCCAACCTCTCCACTTTGCTCATTCGTCGTAAACATTTTCCTTACCGTCCATCCCTCAGCCACGCTGTTGTGCTTCGGAACTGAGAATTATGAGCTGGAACCGCCCCGCATGCATATAGCTTCCCAGATGTATGTAAGCCGCGACGTGAGACATTGTATAATCGGCAGCCAATTGCCTACTGCATGAGGTTGTACCGCAGGGCAACCGCCGAGCCGGTCCTTCGGCTCCTCGCCTCACACACAATTGGGTGGCGTTATGCACACAAGTCCTAGTCATCAAGCTAGTGCAAAAAGACCCCCCTGCACCGATTGTGCCGGTCAACCTGGTGTGGGCAATCACCTCCGAGTCCAGCCTTCGGGGTCATTCTTGATAAGATATGGACAACAGATATAAGCTCGAGGACGATGACTGGGATAGAATGGCTTATCCATTCCTACGAAATACAATAACGTTAAATTCATGGGCAGAACCCTGATTGGCCGGCTTTCCCACGAGAAATAATGCCTCCCGCAGGGCTCTGGCGATGTCTCTTGAATATATAGTTAGAGTCGGGGACTGCTCATCCAGATCCCCCGAACCCCTCCTGCTGCTGACCTGTTGTCTTGGCCATACACTCAGCAAACTTCATTGATGTGCTGATTATAGTCGAGAAGACCTGTTCAAGTCACGATGAGGCTCTCCAGAAATAAATCCGCCATTGGCGTTCTGAGCGCCTGTCTTATCACGCTCGCGTCGTTGACTGAGCATGTCCTTGCCCTACCATCACCTGAGCCCAAAGCATCCTGGGTCCGAAAGGGCCAAGGTCGCAAGGCAATATCAGATGTGCTCAGGGGAAAGAGAGACCATCTTCGTCGGTCCATTCCATCGGCTTCCAACGAGACTGAATCTTGTGTCGGGACACTGGCGGCCCAACTCTCTGCGCCCAAGGTGAACGTGTGGGCTGAGATTGAGGAGGCCGATGCGGCTGCCGTTGTCGCATGGCTATTCAGTCAGCCCGAATTCAATTTGACCACCACAGAGAACGCAACGGAATGGGACAACACGGTGTAAGTAACCAGCCGACCCATCGCTTTTTGAACTCATGGACGCCTTCTGATTCATCTCATCAGGTTGCTCGTTGAGGCAATCCAGCCGAATAAGTCTGATGTTTTGCCGTATATCGATGGCGCCGCGGCACAACCACCGAAATGGGCGAAAGCAATTCTGGACATGCGGGCGTTTGAGGAGCCATACTACCAGGAAATCATGGTCGGCCCTCTGCCGATGGACAACTCGACAACCATCTGGGCCCCTCTTACCTATCCATTGACCAAGAAAAGTGGTGGAAGAGTGCGAAACCTGGAAGCTGACGCTGAAAAGCTGTTCAGCGAGTGGATTTACCCAATCACTTCCTCCATCGCAGACATCACCCTGGATCTCTGGAACGGCACAGCCATGGGATTGGACAACGACACCCTCGACGTCTTTGGAATCGATCCCTATTGGCAGGATGACGGAAGAATCATCCGGTGGGACACATTCTGGAACATACCCCAGGACGACTTCGACGCGGAGACGCTTCTGCCTCTAGGGTTATTCTTCAAATCTGACGTAACCGGGCGAGATCCTAGCCAGTGGAGCCTCGAAGGGTGGCTTTATAACGGCGTCTTCTACGAGACCACCGAAGACTTCCGTACCGCTTATAGGAGTGAAGGGTTTGAGAAGCTCGGTGCCAACGTCGAAGGTAGTTGGGCCGGGACGGACCAGCAGGGTCCAGTCATGCCAATGGATACCCTATTCCCGCCAACGATGGTTTCACCAGCAGGCTCCCGGTTTGGTGTCGATCGCGAACAGAAATACGTCGAGTGGATGGACTTCAGCTTCTACATCGGATTCTCGCGCGACACGGGGATCTCACTCCACGATATTCGGTACAAGGGAGAGCGACTCATTTACGAGCTGGCTCTGCAAGAGGCACTTGCCCACTACGCCGGCAATGACCCCGTGCAATCGGGAACATCATATCTCGACACGTACTACGGCTTTGGACCTTATGCCTTTGAGCTCGTACCGGGATACGACTGTCCCACTTACGCAACATATCTCAACACATCCTTTTATGTGTCTGAAACCACACACACCCACATCAACAGCATCTGCCTGTTCGAATACGATGCGGACTTTCCTATTCAGCGCCACAGCACGTCGAATTATGTGTCTGTGACCAAGAACACGTACTTTTCCGTCCGTTCTGTCTCCACAGTAGGCAACTACGATTACATGTTTACCTATACGTTTTTCATGGACGGCTCGATCGCAGTCGAGGTCCGCGCCTCCGGCTATATTCAGTCTGCATACTTCGCGCAAAATCAAGACTACGGATTCCAGATACACGACCATCTGAGCGGATCGATGCACGATCACGTGCTCAACTGGAAAGTTGATTTTGTGAGTGATTCTTGGCCTTTTCTCTATTGACCAACGCCTACTATTCACCAATCTCTCTGAGATACACCCCGGGGATCGGGGGTTGGGCCTGCTCATGACCACCAGCTGTTGATTTCGTGCGCTCGGCAGACTGCTAACATGATATCTTTATAGGACATCCTTGGAACAGAGAATAGTGTCCAATTGATGAGTCAAAAGCCCGTCACTACCACTTACCCCTGGTCAGGCAACAAGACTCGGAACACGATGAAACTTGAGCGGTCTTTCATAGAGACTGAAGATGATGGCCGGCTCAACTGGGATTTCAACGGACAGACACAGGTGATTGTCGTCAACCAGGATGAGAAAAACCAGTATGGTGAATACCGCGGATACAGAAGTAGGTTCAGCTTCCACCTCCAGGCGCCCGAACGACGTCGCATGTTGCGAGACTATAGATAAGACACACTGACACATTCGTACCTAGTTCTGCCATATACGGGCTTGGCACACTTGACTGTGCAGAACAGCAGTAATTTGGTCAATGCGGCACATTGGGCCGAACACGACCTCCAGGTCACAAAGCGCAAGGACACTGAGCCCAAAAGCGCCCACAGGTTCAACAGTCAGGATGTATACGACCCTCCTATCAACTTTGACGATTTCTTTGACGGAGAGAGTCTGGAGCAAGAGGACTTGGTCGTCTGGTTCAACCTGGGAATGCATCATGGTGAGTATCAGTCTGATTCGTGGTATTTCGATTGAGTCTAATGCCAGCTCATAGTTCCACACACGGGTGACCTGCCGAATACCGTCTTCACCACGGCCCACTCGGGCATGCAATTCATGCCGAGCAATTACTTTACGGGTGACCAGAGCCGCAATACTGTCAACATGGTCAGGATCAACTACAAAAATGGAAACACGTCTGCGGTGGAGCTTTTCGGCCAGAAGAGCGAGCCAGGAACGTGTGAGATCGACTACGCCCCGGGCGAGGCTGATCTGTGGGGATATACTGGCGACGTCGTCGTGAGGAAGTTCCCTTATGATCCCAATAATCCCTACTTTGAGACGGATTCGATCGTGTAGACAGAGCAAGCGTTAGAGCAGATTATTAATTACATAGTTGCGGATGCATATAAAACAGCAAAATGCAAACGGTTTCTCAGTTCTATGAATGCTTCCTGGCCTCACTTGCCATTAAGAGCGCTCCCCAAACGGTAAACATGAGTAGACAAAATATGCTTTGGTGAGTGGAGCTCCTTGTTTTCTGGGCTGGGAAAACCAAAGCTTGCATAACTTTCATTTATCGCGTCGGTCTTCGTTTGCAGTTTGCCCAAAAAGTGGTAGTTGGTTTTCCTTTGTTGATCGATTGAGAAAACTCTCAAGTCACCATATTTTGCCTCGTCTGTAACAGGCGACCATTTCAATTTTTCGTTTTCGAGGTTAAATGCCCGTCACGAGGAGCCAAACGAGACCGCGATTTGTATCTCCCCATGTCAACCTCTGCCTGCATGCTCGCAAACCATCTACAAACACCTCAGCAAAGCTTCCTCTCCGTCCCACCTCGTTCGACAAGCAGTCAGGCGTTCCAATCCACTGCAAAGTTTGCGACTGTACCATCGGGAATCTTGCCTGGAAGTCTGTGAGCCGTTTGCAACTACTACAGCCAGAAGGAGAAAAGGGCCTCTTAGCCAGTACCAAGGATCACGACTGCTATCTTCTAGCAATACTTCCCACGCGCGCGTAATCTCGCCACGACAACGACTCTTCCCCGCGAAGTCTCGCTTGGGACAAGCGGACATTCTTTTCAACTACCTGGAAGCAATCGTTGCCTCCTAGCAAGGTCAGTCAGTTGTGATACTGTCACTGCTTGGCTTTCACTAACACCAGTCCAGATGGATGTCCCTCTACCGCCGTACGACGCAGTCGCTCTCATGGCACTTGCTCCCCATCTAAACAACCGTCTTAATTCGACCAGTAATCCAAGCCAGGCTGCTGGCCCGATGATAGTCCTCCAGCCCGGTGGCATGATTCAGGATCGAGCCAACCTGAACGACGAGGCCCAGGAATCCATGAGAGATGTGCTACAGCTCGTCAAGCGTCGAATCCTGCCCGATTCTGCGGTTAGCGACGAAGAGTTCGAGAAGTTCCTTGACTTTGTTTTCACCGACGGCTGGCAGCCGGGACAGTTCTGCGAGGCCGCCGATGATCAAATGACGAGGCGCACTGCAAACGACTGTGCTTACACGTTTGGCACACTGCGCGAGACACTCCACGCGACTCCCAAGAGGGCTGGCCGGGCACGGCTTCGGAGCGTCTCGGAGCGTGAACTCCACCGAGAGACCGCACCCCGCGCAACCCAGCAGTGGCGGCAGATGGGAGCTCCTGTCAGTCTTTTTGTCGAGCACAAGAAGGCGGGACAGGTTGCTTTCTCCCTCCGCGATCAGAGGAACTCCATCATCCACGGACATGCAAAGGTCAACTACAATGTCAGCGTCGCGGATGCCTACTTCCACGCCACGCGCAGAAATGACGACTTCATGGCCTCGACCGTCCACCGCTACAACATGCGGCAGGCCGTTTACATCTGCCGCAACAGGCTCACTCATTGGAGCAACCCTGGCGCTATCATCCCAAGGCCGCCTCGTTCTGAGCAGCTCGACAAGGCACTATCTGCCGTCAAGCCCATGCCGCAACATCGTGAGTTTTATCAAGTGCCATTGTCTTGTTTCATTCGATGATACTGACACTAGACATCTTACAGGATGATATCCAGGGATTCCCTCAGGCTGCCAAGGACAGACTCCGTGCAACACCTCCTCCCAAGCTCTTCCGTGGCCTTTGAATAGGCAAGCTGGGACACAACTGTGCAGTGGCAATCATCGCCAGGTGAAACACCTCCACTCGTCCAGACCTGCAATTCAATCATTGCAAGCCTATGCAAGATGACTGTTTGGAACCTCAGGATCAGGTCAGGAGGTGCATAACCGAAATGTCTTGTTGTGTCTTTGAGTGGACACGGGCATTCGATACAGAACCATACAACCCTTGAAAGAGTGTCCATACCCACAACACTTCTGGGCGGGAGTTGGGAGGCCACTGGGGAAGACGATGATGAGCAGGGTCAAATAGAAGCCAGTGTGCAGTCATTGAACCATGCCGTGGTCCGAGCCAGAAGCAATATCATAATCTGCCTTCCTATCAGTCTCCTCTGTCTGTGACTGTGACAACTCGTTAGGTAGTGTCGGTCTTCTGGTAAGAAGCATCTGCAATCAATGGATGAGACGGGCTGGATTGGGCATTTACACCGTCAGCAGTGATGACTGGCTCTCAATACAAGATCCCCGGATCGCCAAAATGCCAAGCCTGCTTGGGCTACAAGAGAAAATGATTCACACGGCGTAGGGTAAGTCGCAGCCGAGTAATCACCTATTTGTAAGCTCGAGTGTCCACTCCGCCCTTCATTCCTACGCTGAGGTGCTAATGTCCATTCCCCAACACCATTGGGTTTATTTGATTCAATAGTGTTGGAGTACCGCATCTTACTAATAGTCTACCTTCTGCTCTGCACCCACATGTGCAAAGAGCTAGAGGGATCGACAAGGACGACAATGCTGAGGAGAGCCATTGGAGATAGTGACTCATGCACACACACCTGGCACAGCATTGAATCTGCTCACAACTCTCTCGATGCAGGCTGTTTTTTGTCCGTATGACTACACACACTGCGTCGAGGTTTGGGGACAGCGGGCCGAAATGGAGGAAAAAGGAGTTCGTATGCTGTCCAACGATGACAAAGCCTTGCCGATATTTAGCCGATTCAAGCCGGCGACTCCCCTCGAACATCGGCCTGGCCTTACGAGTGTTAGTCGACTGTTGTCCGCTTCCCGTGCAGGGTTTCTCCACAGAGATCGCCTGGGTCAAAATCTTACTGGGCCGCTTCTTGGCATATTCTCCGCCGTTCCAGGCGAGCTCGAGCGCTGCCCCAAAGGAGTCACAGTATCAGCGAGAATTCCTGCTCCACAATGATGTTGGCGATACTATGTAACTCGCCTCCACGACACCGCTGGAACGTCACGAGTCGACCTACCCGGGCCGGCCAAGCTGTATGTATATGAATATAAAGACTACGTGCGTCTGCTTTCCCACGGGTATTTGTATACCCAGGAATACACAACGCAACTTGCGGCTGTATATATATCCATGAAAACACGACAAGACTTCCTGCAAACTCCAGCCTGACATTGGTACACAGCCTCGCTACGCAGCTCCCTCGTCCATACCAGGCACGCCCTGCTGCGTTGCGTACAGCGCGTTGAATCCCAAGCCATCTCCCGTACTTTCAAGACCTGAGAGGCGCCCGAAGGTGCTCCTAGACGACGTCATGTCGGGCGGATCCTCAACCGCGACGGTAGAGCTCCAGGAATCCCCCGTCCACAAGCTCAGCGGGCCACCACCACTGGCGGAGCAGCATAGCCTCGACAACGGAACAGGCCCTGCTGGACCGGGCAGGACGCTTGGGAAGGACAGCAGCCCCCGGGGGAGCAACGACGGGCCCCCCAGCAACCACGATGGCATCTCCTCGCTCCCGGCCCCGACGACGGTGTCGCACACCGTCGAGAGATGGAACCAGTCGCGGTCGCACGTGTTCCGGGTGTTCGCCGCGTTCTGGTCCCTGCTCGTCATGGGCATGAACGATGCCGCCTACGGTGCCCTCATCCCGTACCTGGGAACGTACTACCGCCTCGAGTACACGCTCGTCTCGTTAATCTTTCTGTCACCCTTTGTCGGCTACACGCTGTCTGCCCTCCTCAACAACCTGATCCATCAGAAGTACGGCCAGCGAGGCGTCGCGATTCTTACCTCCTCCTTCCATATCATCGCCTACGTTATCGCCTGCGTGCACCCCCCGTACCCCGTTCTTGTGGTCGTGTACATGCTGGCTGGCTTTGGTAACGGGCTGGGTGATGCCGCTTGGAATGCCTGGATTGGAAATATGGCCAATGCAAATGAAGTCCTGGGCATGATGCATGCGTTTTACGGCGCGGGTGGAGTCCTGGCCCCTCTGATCGCGACCTCCATGATCACCAAGGCGAACCTCCAGTGGTACCACTTCTACTACATCATGATCGGCGCCGCCGCCATCGAGCTGGCCGTCACGGTGTCAGCCTTCTGGAAGGCCACGGGCAAGGTGTTCCTCGATGCCCACCCCAAGACCACGGACAGTGCCGGGAACTCGAGCCTGAAGGAGGCTCTCCTGAAGATGCCGGCAGCCCGCGTGACGTGGCTGTGCGCGGCCTTCCTGCTGTGCTATGTCGGAGTGGAAGTGGCGCTCGGCGGCTGGATCGTAAAGTTCATGATTGAAGTGCGCAACGGGGCGCCGTTCGAATCGGGGATTACAGCCATGGGATTTTGGCTCGGCATCACGGTGGGGCGAGTCGTCCTCGGTTTCATCACACCGAGGCTCGGTGAGAGACTGGCCGTCATGGTATGTGATATATTTCCCCATGCACTCCCACACTTCCTCCTGTTCCCCATGGCTTACATATAGCTAACCTCCCACCAGATATACCTCCCCGCCGCCATGGGCCTCGAGCTCCTCTTCTGGCTCGTCCCGCAGTTCATCGTCTCCGCCGTCGCCGTGTCGCTGCAGGGCTTCTTCCTCGGCCCCCTGTTCCCCGCCGTCGTCGTCGCCGCAACCAAGTCGCTGCCGAAGCACCTGCACGTCAGCGCGGTGGGCTTCGCCGCTGCCTTTGGCGGCGGGGGCGCGGCCATCCTGCCGTTTGCTGTTGGTGCCATCGCCCAGTCCAAGGGAGTCGGCGTGCTTCAGCCTGTCATATTGGCATTGCTGGGAGTCTTGTTGCTACTGTGGATCGGCTTGCCCAATTTCAGCAAGAAGAAGGACTAGATAAGCCAAGACATGCGCATGAGTATACCTAGGTATATATATACATGTATACAACCACATACACAGGCCTATGGATGAACGAACCTGAATCCCACAAGCGTCGACGGGACTCTGCACCTGCTTTCCAAGGGACTCTTCTTAGTAAAGCGCACTTAAGACACGTGTGAACCCATCCGGGTCTCAATTCTGAATTCGATCCGCGATGGCATAGAGCACCAGGGACTCGCGCTTCGCATGACGACCTTTGGTATTGAATTCCGGAGACAACCCCAGAGAATTATGTACGAGCGGAAGGGGGCGGTTGTCACATCGTGCAGAGACACTTTTACATGAAAACATTGTGATCTTATTTGCCACATAATCTACAGATGGCCGGGCCATTTTCAAGGGCCAACGTGACCCGCAAATGCAGTCTAAATCGAAGTACACAAGGCCAACGTATGGTCGTCCAGCCAGCACAGCTCTATGCCGCGCAAAATAAATGTACGTCCAACACTGGCGTTGGCCGCGAAACAACAGAAAAGTCTATACCAGTCATGAGCAACATCCCAAACGGCTCTCCGTAATGACTCTTTAACCGTCATGTGCTCCCGTTGAATCATTGCCCTCTCCCCCATTTGACCGTCCCCAGAATGAACCCATCCTCAATCAAAACGCCGACCCGAGAAGCGAGACCCCAGACGACAGCATATTGAATGTGCCTATTTAAGCTGCAGGTGGTGTCGTGACGGCCGCGGGCATGTGCAGGCTCGGCCAGAAAACGTAGGCTCCAAGGAGGATGGCTCCAAAGACCATGAAGCCCACAGCACCCTTGGCACGAGCGGGGTGGTTCTGTCGCATGGTCGCCAGCGAGAGTCGCGCATCAACGAACGTGGACTGGATCTTCTCGGCACCGAGCTTGTAGTAGCAGAGACCGGCGAGAGCGATCGAGTAGCCGAAGTACTGCTGGAGGGTGACGGGGTCCATGAAGATGACGAGGGAGGCGATGACGAGAAGAATGTCCTTGAGAATCCCGGACATGGTAAGGACAACGGCAGAGGTCTTGCCAATCTACATGGTCACACGGGTCAGTATTGCCAGGTGGGTCGTTTGGGGGGTTGACGCGGTAGCCGGGGTTCCACATACCAGGAAGACGACAGAGACGTTGAGCAGGAAGGCGACAAAGGCGTTCGCAAGGAGCGTGAAGATGCCGACACTGTAGATGTCGGCCATGCCCATGCGAGGGATCTCAACGAACAGGGTGACCACGCCGTTGATGACAGCACAAGCCGGGGCGTAGTAGTAGAGGGAGACAAGAGGGTCCATCTTGAACTCGGCGGAGCTCAGCATGCGCTGGATCATGACGAGACGCAGAGCCTCAAAGACGATACCACTGCACTGGTCTACAACACACAAACACGCACAAGTCAGCAGGAGACCCACGGCGACAGAAGCGAGCGCGGCCAGCAAGATATCAGTCACGTACAGATGAAGCCGATGAGGTCGAACTTGATCTCGCCAAAGGAAGCGATAACGACGCCAAGGACAATGATACCGACGTTTCCAAGCACCTTCATGTTCGGAGGGGCAATGCCGAAAGCCCAGGTGGCGAACAGGGTGACGACGGCGTTGGTAGCCTTCAGCATCTGAATGAAAGAGACCGAGAGGTACAGATAGGCGACGTTGCCGCAGATCAGAGACAAGCTGAACATGATACCGATGGGGACAATGGCACGCCTGGGAGGTGACTAGCATTAGCATCGAAACCGTGGACGGTATTTTCGCGCCCGCTTCCTTCGACATTCCCAACGGCGCGGGCCTGGACACAACTCACATGTAGGTCTGGGTGGTCATGGGGACCTTGTGCCGCGAGTCGAGCGTGGAGGTGCACTTAGCCATGATCTGGGTCATGGTGGTGGCGAAGACCATGTGCCATGTCGTGAGGAAGAGTGCTGTCACACAGTCATGTCAATTGAGTGTCTTTTGGTCTCGGAGGCGAGCTGCTGGTCTCGCGGACACGGGGGATCGAGGTCTTACGGAAGTCTGTACGATGAGGATGTCTTGTTAGCGGTTGTAATTTATACCCAGCCAAGATATGAGACAAGTTGTCTCGCAAAGCAGGACTGAACATTGCGGTGGAGGGACTCACTGAATTTTGCGGTTGCCAGAACCCATTTGTTAAAGATGATAACACCGGAGCTGCAGGCAATCCAGACACTACAACGGCATCAATCAATCAGTATCGTAGTCCACAGCATGCAGCGCATCATCGCCAACTCCGGCGCCGCCACCGGCAGCACCACATGGAGCGCGCTGAGCTCCGTCGGTTGAAGTGCGTGCTGGACTTTCGGAGGGGTACACGTACCCGATGTAGACGGCCGGGTGAAGGCCGCTGGCCTTGGGCGCAGGAGGAGCAGGATCCTGTCGGAGGACACCGCCCTCGAGCTTCCTGTCCTCCTCGCCCGAGTCCCGCTGGTTTTCCTTTGTTGCAGACATGGTGGAGCGACTTGGGGGATTCCGGTCGACACGTCGAGACGAGGCGAGACTAGATCGATTCGAGTCGTTGTATGGGAGGAAATAGGGCTCGTCAGTGGTACGAAACCAACACCAGGTGAACGAACGACAGGGTCGAGCGGTGGTGCAGCTGGCTCGTGGGTGATGAGCTGGAGGGGGGAGAGGGGGTGTGTGGAGGGGAGGCGAGAGGATTAAGGGGAGAGAAAGGTAAAGTAGGGACACAAAGAATAAAGAAAAAAAAAATTGAACGCCTATGGAGACGAGCAATTTGATGACGATATTGGAGGAGGGTGTTGGTGGTGGACGAGTCGAGGCTGAAGTGTCGAGGTCGAGGTCGAGGGGTCCAGAAGATGGGCCCAAAAAGGAGATTGGGATCTGTCGTCTGTCTCCTTCAGGAGAAAATTGGATAGAGCCGACAGGTTTTGGAGCCGGGGTCTGGTTGGCCTGGTCAAAGGAAAGGACAGGGCCGGCACTCACTGGGTGACTGGGTGACTGGGGCAGGCGCGGGAAAGTGCTGCATGCACGCACTTGCTTGACTGGCTCGAGATTGACTGACTGCAGCACAGCGCACTGCACGCACGCCGAGAAAGAAATTTAGCCGAAACGGCACGTCATCAAGGCGGTTTCGCAGTGGTGCCAAAATTAACGGAGCAATCAAATGAGGACAGGGGACGGACGGGGGCGGAGACGGGGGAGGAGACAGGGCAGGGCCTTGGAGGGTCATGGACCAAGCCTGCAAGCCGGCAGGGGCAACTGGCAGGGGCAGCTGCCGCGGCAGGTGAAGATCGGCCGTGGAAGCTGGGAAGGTGCTGACGGGGAACTGGAACCTGGCTGGACCTGACTGGACCTCAAAGCATTGCTGGCTGCTGGTTGACCGCACGTGGGGGTCGATGCTTGGTGTCCATCCCCCACCGCCTGCCGTTTCCGTCGGTCAACCAGGGCAGTAGCGGTGTGCATGGTTCGCGTGGCTCGGCAGGAGGGGCAGAAAGAGGGAAACACACAGCCGCAGGCGCTCTGCTCTAACATGGCCCCACCTAACCTTGCAGAGATGACGATAGTGTGGACTCTCAGCCTGGGCCCTGCCCGGCCTGGAGGTTTATTTGTCAACATCTGCTCGCTCCATTGCGCCTAGATATTACGCCCCTTTTCGCACGCGTCACTTCATCTCACGCATCTATCTACAGTAAACTCGATCACTCCATCCAGTCTGGAGCATTGGAACCGCACTAGTCTACTGTGTCTACCTCGTGGTCGTGTCTGGCGTACAGTAGCGCGCCATTAACGTGCTGGACACTACTTTCCTTATATATAGTAGTCCAGTAGTACATGGCATATGCAGTGGAGAGGGCCTGAGACCCTGAAATTTGCCCTGGGCGGGAGGAACCGCGAATCCTCATTTCATCTCGTCTCGATATTTTTTTACTTTGTACTTTATCGCTTTCCTTCTCCCAACCCTGCCACATGTCAATTGCTGCTTCGTCTAGCAGACATGTAGGTCGAGCGTCACCGTGACTGCACCGCATATAGTTATTACCGAACATTGCTTCGGGTTGTGGCAGCCTGTTCGGCAAGTTAGCCAATCTCCTCGGTAAATAAGTAATGCTGGCTGGCTGACTGACTGTTTGACACTGCATCCGTCCAGCTGTCTCGGCCTCAGCTTGACGTAAACAACCCCACGCCCACTTCCACTTCCACTTCCGCTCCCACACCCGCGAGATCCACCTGAGCAGGGCACGTCGTGGTACAAGTAGTCTGCGCGTGTTGTGTACTGTATGTGTGTGCCTGGGCAATCAGCCCTGTGCAACCCGGCCCTGCAGCCGGGTCGCACCCTGGCTGTATCTCCATCTGTCGTTGGCTCAGACGGCTCGATCTAATAAGCTTTGTGGAGGCCACCAGGCGTCAGATCTGGCCCGAGAGGCTTGTCCTGATGTAGCTCGCCCTCCTGGAGCTAATCACGGCCCTCCTATTGCATGCAGGCATGCATGCAACCTTGACCTCGGAGCCATGGACATTCTGCATAGCCCAGACATCTGTCACTCAATTATCTAGTCACAAATAGAGTGCCACAGCTCCTTTGCTGATCAGCGTTCGCGGCGTGCTCGATGAGCTCCAATTACGAGCAGGGGTGATCCGGGGCAGGGTGATGGGACTGTTCCACACTATATCTTGGGTAGCCTACAGCCAAAGGGCAAGCTTGGTGTCCACCCCTCATGGCGGGAGGATATCGAAGTGTTGCAGTCTGCGGCTTTGGGATGGGCTTTGCTATTGCATGGTCCCAGATTGGCTGGGCTGGTGTGTCGGTGTTCGGCCGAGTTCGAGATCACCTGCCGTAGTCCTGCTGCTGGTCAGGGCGCCCATCCGTGGGACCCTTGGCAGGGCTGCTGTAATCAAACAATTCAACCCAGGTTCAAATGTTCCTTGGGAAGTCCAGTGTCTGGTATATTTCGATATTGCTCCCATGTCTCGGACGATTGCTTTTCTTCCCCGCCTCATGCCACTATGTACCAAGCCCTGGCATCTCCATACATATACATATGCGATCAAATATTTGTTGTGGAGGTCAGACGGGCAAGTCCCCGGTTCCTGAGGCACCCTCAGACAATCCCGAAGTCTCATGTCACCGACCATCTCATGTCCTTGGACGAAAAGTCGTCATCAAATACATATTTTCCCCTCGGCCACTTTCCCAATCCTCCAGCCACCACCTCTCCTTCACACACACCATCCTGACGTTCCCGCCCAGCATCTGACCGAGCTCCTCGGCCCAATGAGCTGGGATGTCTCCGTGGATTCTGAGACTTTCGAGATGCGGCGCGCCGGCCACGGCCTTGAACAGCCGCTTCTCCATCCTATCCTCATGCTGAGCCATGAAACCAACCCGCGTTGCCGACGGTGACCTCCTGGGCTCCCAGTCAATCACCAGCTCTTTGAGCCCTTCCGCCGACTCCAACACATGTCCAAAGAACTTGACCCAGGTATTCCAGTTGGCGTGTTCCATCGCAACGTGAAAGACAAGCCTTCTTAATCTCGGGATCCTCAGCGTCCCGTACACAGCAAGCCCGATCCTTCTCCCGTGCTCGAACATGCATGCCCGCAGGACGGCTTCTTCTTGGACCCTGGCCCGCAGCTCGGTATATGCTCGCTTGCATGTCAGCATCAGGGCCGGCAGTGGTCTGGAGAAGGCGGATTCCCCGCCGAAATTGTAAAAGGGTCTGCTGCTGAACTCGAAGTCGCTATAGCGGAAGCTCAGAGTGAACGAGTAAACGATCTCGCGAACTTCGCCGGGGAGGCTGAAGAGTGAGGAGCCGTCCTGGTTGTCATAGTACATTGTGGTGAACGGGTGGCGAATCCGCGCGCATCGGGTGGGTGTGGACAATTTGAATTCCAAGATTTGGAGAACCCCGTAGAAAATGCAGACATGCAGGGCCGTTAATCGTACCAGTCCTTGATGGTCCCTTTCTCAAATATGTGCACCGTCTGTCTTCAAATACCCTGCTGATGAATTGGTGTTGAGGTACCTGGATACCCTAGGAAAAACAGCTGCCTGGATAGTCAGCAACTCGCCCTGCTCATGGTGGTGTCGGACTAGCCCAATTTGCTACCGGAATAAGCTTCTGCCTGACGCTTGCATAAGGCAGAAGTTATTCTGTGCCCTGTTCAGCGAGATAACATTAAACTTCCGGAATAAAGCTTGCACTTGTAGTTGATCCGCTCTGGAATTGTTGACAAAACTCTGTTCTGGGCCAAGCTGCACCACTCGGGTCCTCTGCGGATGCCCTCCGTGATTGGGCGTTTGCATTGAATGACCGGAGAGACTGAACTGCCTTCCTCGGATTATCAGATCCTCTTTGGAGTAGGTCGGCGAAGGAAGCTCATAGGATCTTAGGCACGATGGATGTGTTGATTAATAACAACAATACTTGTGGTGTAGCAGCCAGTGTTATTGACGAGCTGGGCCGCTCAGAACGTGGGAAACATTTTCCTCGTCCAAAACAAGTGGCAACGTTTTCCGGTCTGGTATCAGGACTTCCCATGGTATCTTGTCTTTGCCACTGGAGCCTTGATGCTTTGCAGTCAAACGTTCTGACCGAAGTCCATCGGGTGTCCTCCCAATTCTCGGTCGATGCATTGATTCGCACTTCGTTCAGATTACTACCCTGTATCATTGTCTGGTCCTGTGGCCTGTCTTAGTGGGGTTCTTCTAATGGTTAAAGACAGTCTGACTTACCATGGCAGTTTCCCAGCGAAAGGGCATATAAATCCAACTCATCAGGCTCATCCCTCCAACTCATAAGTATGACCGGCTCATAACGATCGCTCAGAAGCTTGTCCGCAAGGGTCCGAGAGTACTCCCCAATTGAGCTCTGTCTTGACAAACTGAACCCAAGGAAGGCGCGGCTTTCAATTCATTGCCTGGACATGGGTGTTCGATCACGTACCAGCAGATGCTCAAGCGCGTGATGGACACAGCAAGCGAGCTACTGGAATTGGGTCTTGACGATGATGCAGTTGTTGCTGTGTTTCAAGACCGGACAACAGACTGCATATGCTCAATTCTGGCGATCATGTATGCCGGCATGATCTACGTACCCATTGACGCGGATCCCGACTCAAAGGCAAGGTCAATGGCAATCGTGGAAGGTTGCCGCCCAAACGTGCTGCTGGTCGACAGCACAACCTTGGATTCGGCGAATAGTTTGGACCTCGCCGAGGGGACTGTGTTAGTCAATGTCTCCCAGGCGAAGTACCATTGTCCCCTCCCAGGAGATACGCCAACCATCAACGCTGCAGCTCCTGCGCCAGCGGTCATCCTCTACACGAGTGGGACGACAGGGACGCCGAAGGGGGTGTAAATTTCCCACACAAGCCTCGTGAATGAGATAGAGTTCTCCGCCGTCACCTATGGGGTGAAAAAAGTTCTGCAGGAGAGCTCGCTCTCGTTCGACATGTCATTGACCCAGATTTTCTCAGCACTCGCGTTCGGAAGCACCCTCCATGTCGTACCAGCATTTATGCGTGCCAAAGCGGCATCTGTAGCCAAGGTGATCAATGAGGAGTGCATCACGATGACAGGGGCAACACCATCCGAGTATCTCGCTTGGATGGCGCACGGTGCCGCGGAACTGAAGCACTCGACGGGCTGGAGGATTGCCATCTGCGGCGGCGAACCGATGACGGAGAGCCTGGTCAGCGATTTGACTTCTCTCGAAAAGGCACCCGGTGACCTGAAGCTGTTCAACGCGTTTGGGCCCACCGAAGCCACGTGCTCTTTCAACCGTCGCGAGGCCGAATACACCCATGCCGGCCGTCTTGATTTTCCGTTAAGCGTTGGGTGGACCGCGCCCAATGCTCGGATTTACATTATGGAACCCGATATGGAACAGGAAACGCCCTCGAATCACTTACTCCCCGTGGGCTGAGCTGGGGAGATCGTTCTTGGCGGTGCTGGTGTCGCGTTGAGCTATCACAATACCGCATCAAATCTGAAGTTCGCTCCTGACATGCTTGACGGGGCTCAGAAAATTCACAAAACTGGCGATATTGGAAGGCTCCTACCTGACGGCCAGCCCATGGTTCTCGGACGGGCGCATGGCGACACACAAATCAAACTGAATGGGGTCCGCGTGAGCCCGCACGAGATTAAATCCGCAATATTGCAGTCGGGAAAGGGAAAGATCACTTAGGCACTGGTCACCAAGAGACATTTCAGTATTGAATTATACGGCGAGGAGGGGTCTAATGTCGACCATAGTGCTACATCCCGACCTTAAATTGAGCCCAACCAGAACGCATGTGGCCTTGGAGGACATTGCAGAAGCAGACCCTCTGAGAATACCGCGAGCCATGCGACCTAGTCTCATTTTACCTGTTATTGGCCTGCCCAAAAGCAGCACTGACAAGATAGACAGGAATGCAGTGTCGAAACTGCCGCTGCCCGAGTCCTCTTCCCATTGCCAGCAGCTCTCACCTGATGGCCGTGGTAGCAGTTTTGCATAGTGAGCCAAGATGTCAGGATGATGGCAGGGCTATGGGGTCAGGTCGTCCCCGCTGATGTCCTCTCAAGGCACACACTGACTGAAAGCACTGACTTCTTCAGCGTCGGCAGAAGTTCTTCGCTGTTGGTGGAGCTCCGCGAGCTCATCGTGAAAGATACAGGTCTTAGACTGCGACTGGACTACATGTTCGGCGCATCCACACTGCAAGGCATGACGGAGTTGGTCCAGGATATAAGGCCAGAGGTGGATACGCCACCACAAAGAATGGTCGGTGACAAGATCGACTGGGATTGTGAAACCATGACTCCACTGCCGGACACGAAAGACCACACGTGCGACTTCTCGAACAATACTGCAGGATTCCATACTACAACACCCAAGAGTTACCATTTTGACAGGTGCCACCGGCCAGCTCGGTCGCGCCCTGCTTACTAGATTATCCGACTGCCATGAGGTCTCTGAGATATACTGCGTTGCTGTCCGCGACACGTCGAGGCTTCCAAACGATCCAAAGATTCACACCCACTCCGGGGATCTGCGTGAAACGAACCTGGGAATGGACCCGGCAGACACAATCCGGATTTTTGCGTCTGCGGGCACCATCATACACGACTTGAACGGTGCGGAGGTCAACAGCCTCAAGCCGTACCGTAGCATCCGGTCGACCAATGTCGAGTCGACACGCGAGATTCTGCGCCTGGCTTTGCACTCTCGTGGCGGGAGCAAGAGCATTGACTTCCACTATATAAGCTCCGCGGCCGTATCTATATGCGCTGGATGCGACCCTTTCGGTGAGGTCTCGGTGCGGATGCATACGCCGGATGCCCTGGATGGGTGTTCACAGACAAAATGGGCATCCGAGGTGATGTTGGAACGTGCGACAGAAGTCATGGAGAACCTTCGACTGACCATACATCGACCTTCTCACATCATGGGTGACCATGATTCAGATGAATTTCCATTTCATCATGGCAGTCCTGATCTGCTTGATGGACTGCTGGATCATTGTAGCCTCATTGGGACAGTGCCGAGACTGGATAAAGTCAGAGGAACTATCAACTTGATTGCGCGAAATGATTGCGCGAGCAGCATATGCGGGCATATCAAGCTCCAGTGGGAGAGCCTTCAACAGTGAGATTGAAGTTTCTGCACCACATTGGCAGTCAAAACATTCTGATATTAACAGCTATTTTGCACAAACAGGAGGCGATACTGTGGAAGAGATATCGCTAGGCGAGTGGGTAAAGAGCGCTAGAGAAGCGGGTCTGAGGAAAGACTTTGCTGCTTATTTGCAGAATCTCGAGCAAGGCAGTCATGAGTACCACTATCCCATCCTGGAGAAGGAGACTTGTGATGGGTATTAAGCAACTTGATCCATTTGAGCCATTGGCATTTGTCGAGAACACCCCTTCAGAATTTGATTTCTTGCTTTGGTTGAAAAGTGGTTTCTGTCATGGTAGCGGTCTCGCTTCAATTATCTTTTTAATTCGGATGAAGGGCTAGATATGAGCTAGGGGCAACATGAAGGGCCCGTCTGATTCCATTCATAACTTTAATCAACATTATTCGCTATGAGTCCACCAAGGAATGGACATATGCGACGGTGAGTTCCTTGTAAACCAAAACTCCAAACTCCCTGCTGAGCATTAAATGTGCATCCACCGCGGTTGACGCGTGCACGGAAAATATCCTGTCCCGGATCAAGCACCGTCATCAGGCAGCCAAATCTACCAAGCCCTCTTTGGCCCGAAAGACCTGCACAGACGATTCCGCACCCATAGACACGATTGCCAGAAATCCATCGGAGACCCCACCCCGTTGCCACTGCCTCAGCAAATGTGCCAGTGCGTCTTGTGCAACCACGATGGGCCGCAGGCATGGAGAAGTACGGCCGAGTGGCGATTCAACTGCCGCGTTGAAAACCACGAGGTTGACAGCGATGTACTGGGACGAGTCTTCCGGGTTCATGGCGACGAAGAAACGAGTATCTTCTTTGCGCACCCCATCGAGTAATTCCATGTTCCCGGGGAACTGCCCGGCGTCCACAACCCTGGTTTGGGGGAAATTTGCTTGCAGCGACCGCTCTGCTGCTTCGAACTGAGATGTGCGGGACGTCATGTGAGACGCACTTGTGTTGTCTTGAGCTGCCAGTCGAACGTGCTGCATTGGGGCTTGGGATTGGATGTCGTTGTCGAAGGGGCCGGGGATGATATATGTGGCCGGCTCGTCCACGCTGCGAGCCCGGCCGAAAGCAGGGGGCGCTGAAGATCTGTTCGGGTTCGGGTACTTCGTCCGAGGTAATGTCGCCATGGCACTCTTTGGCCGTGTGCCGAATATCCTCTTCAATGTTTTCTTCATCTTGTTGTGACGCGCGGTAGCTGTCTCCCTGGATTTGGATCAGTGGTGAGCACCGCCTGCATCGCCGTCTTTGGACCTGCACATGTTCTTATGCCTGAGGATTCGGCGGCTTAAGTTTTCATTTTTCTCCGCTGGCATCATTTCAGGATCAGGCACCCCTGTCTTTCAGGTTACTGTGCCTCAATGTGGACGGGAAAACAGTCCAAATCCGAACTTCATGTTACAATTCCAGTACCGTTTTGGTCCGTGTGGATTCGCTAAAGATGCGCTAAATCTCGGAACCCACAGCTTTCTGGGGCACTTCTCTGCCAGTTTGGCTGGGTCGAGGCTCTAGCAAGACGCCCGGAAATGAACGCAATTCAAGCGAGCGCCTTCTTCAGGCGCTGCCGCGCGTTGGGCTGCCAAGCCTGCGCCCCTAATAAGGTTCGCCCTCTCCGGATACTATCCGTTGGACCCTCCATCCCTACAACCCCGGATTTTGTTACGCTATTGATGGACAAGGTTTCGTGCAGCTGTCTTGCGCATCATGCGACGACTTTACGCGCTTGAGTCCACCACCCGCGAAACTGGGCAGTGCTGGAGGAGGGGGATACAGTCACTTCCTTCAACTTCGTTGTTGATTAAGTAACGACTCTTGTCACCGAGTGACTGGTAGCAAAGCAGTGCTAGCCAAGGTGCGTGTTGGCGTCTAATCTCGCTGGTGTGTTTGCACTTATGCAGGTCTGCCTTGCAATGTTTCCCTCAAAACATGACAAGAAAGCTGGATACGACTCTTGCCAAGATGCTGTCCCATGGTTGATTTTGGCCGGTACAATACCGGCATTTCCCCAGCCTCTCCAATGGACACAATGCCTGGGCTACATTAAGACGCTTCACAACTGCTGCAGACAGTTCAGTTCTGAGTCGAGATTGCCAGCAGACTACGAATGTCAACGATGAAGTGCGCACAAGTGACTGACAGTCAAAAGGGACTTGGTCTTTTTTTCCCCTTCCGATAATGAAGATGCCAAGATTTGGACTCAGTGGGGAAAGACAGTATATATGTCACAGAATTGAGAGTTCTCGATTTCGCCAACAATCCCAGGGTACTCCATCGCTTCGTTAAATGCTCAAACAAGGAAAAAGTCCATCACAGCTTTGACCTCTTCACTCAATCATCATTGTCGTCTTGGTCGTCTGACGAACCACCAGCAGTGTTCGCCCCTCCGCCCCCTTGATTTTCATCGTCGTCATCCTCGCCCTCGGACTCCCCACCACCCGCAACATTCAATGCAACCGGAGTGGCACTGCGTGAGGCCTGTATAGGAGTTCCAGCCTGGGCCGCGACCGCATCAAAAGATGCGGCCCGGGCTTGTCCTAACCTCATCGTGAACGGACCAAAGCCTCTCTCATGGAAACCAAGCTGGCCGTCGGGCGAGCCTTGGCCTGCTACCGCCTGCTCAGACAACGCCCATCCCATCACGCCATCGGCTCCTGTAGCCTCCGCACCAAGACCCAAGGCACTGTCCATGCAGCCTTCACACAGAAACGTAAAGGTGAGAAATGAGTTGTTGATTGCCGTGGCTGCCGCGATGGGGCGAACAGCAAAATTTCCCACCACCTCGGGTGGGTCATCCTCGTTGGTGCCTTGCCTGAACGACGCCATCACGCCGCCTGCGCCGTCAGACCATGCTGCGAGGAAGAAGTTGTTCTCCATATCGCCAGTAAGGCCTATTGCGCCCCAACCAGCCCCATTGACGAGGGGAAAAGACATTTGTCCGATGAAAGAGTCGACAGGCGTCTCTGGCATGGTCATGGCGAACCCGAATGTTGTACGAGCACCAAAGAAACGCTCCATGGTGAGGCCCGTCACAGCCTCGGTGAATGCGGTTGAGACCTGAGAGGCTGATGAAGTTGGCTCGTCGTCATCCTGGGCAACGATAATGGCTGAGAGGAGGAGGAGAACGAGACAAAGGGGCAGAGAGACCCCAACTGTTGGTCGTCTAGCCATTCTTGACTGTAGTCTGACGTGGGTATTTGCAAGTAGAGAGCCGGATGGACCAAAAGAGAGCTAATGGTGTTTCCTGTAAATTGTTGTCGAAGCTAGAAAAGGTCTCAGTGCCATTACCTCGAGGGATTGTAACACCTTTATGAACGTTCAGCGAAAATCCTGTCGCATGCTCGCAAACAGAATGCAAGATAGTGCCAGGCGGAACACCAGATGCTTGCCACCTAAGCGGCCCAGCTAACTTGGCTCCTTGTCGGCGCCTCAGAAGACTTGGGAGGTTCATGATGTTGTCTCGAACCAATCATTGGCGAAATGAGTATTCTGACCGTGCAGAAATATGATAGAAATAAAAATAGCTACACTTGAGCTGACAGACTAAGAGTCAACACTTGGGACGGCTGGTAGAAGAGGAGCAGTGAAACTAATTGCAACCAACCAGGCACACAGGAAAGGTGCATGTCATGTAGGAGGATTAGCCAAAAGAAGTCGTCCGAATTAATCAAGTCAGAGCTTGTGTAGGATGAGACGGCGCCTGCCGCATCAGATAGGAGTTTCGATCGACTTGGCTGTGTCTGTGTGGAGAGTGAGGGGATCAAGAATCAGCCAAGAGTTCGTGGTGTGCATGCGGCTGAATGTCAAGGCCACCATAGGCGCCATGCATGGGTGGTGGAGGGGCTAGTTGGAACGAACTGTTTGGCATCCTAACTAATAATAATTTTTGACAGCGACGATCTTTGGGACGAACGTTGCGGCCGCCCACAGCAGCCCATCTAGGTCCGCTTGGCGCTGCCAAGTCCCGTGCCATCCAAACGGCCCAAACACGCGAGACCGACGGGAGGGCTGTCTCGCTTGCGTCATGTCCCGAAGCGACCATTTTCTAGCTATGATGAGCCAAGCGCGTACCTGAAGACGATTTTATCACCTGATTCGAGAGTGACCGTTGCTGAAGCTGCGATGTATTATCCTTGTAAAGGCACTGCACGCCCAGAACACTGACGTGAACTATTGTCTATCAAATAGTCATCGCTCGCCGTCAAGAACCTTCCAAGCCCAATTCAACCAGCTCAGGCAGCCTTGGCCGCTGAGGCAAAGCTCCGTGGCGCTGCACGACACCGTCTTTCGGAATGAGCTGGCCAGAACACGTCACATGTCCACCTGCGCACCCTCGGTCTCAAAATGTCATCTTCAAATGCTCTCGCACCGCAACAAGGAGTCCCCTTCGACCAACCCAAGCGATCTTGTATGGCTTCCAAGAGTGCCAATCCAGACATATCCGTCTCAGGTGCAGGCTATCGCCTCGCTGGATCTGAACCTGCATGCACTGCCGTGTCTTTGGCCAAGGGTGGCGGTGACCATGGCATCAGCAGCTCCTTGGTTCTGTCTTCGAGCCGCAATCACTCGCGGTGTGTCTTGACACGGTAATTAAATTCAAGCCGACCAGTTTGTCTTTCGTTGGCCTCACTGGCTTTTCACACGGCGAGAGGTGAGTCTTCTGAGCGACGACGGCCTCAGAACCAATGACATCCTCTTCTTCTCCGTTGGAACCGGTGGTTCCTCAGCGCCACTATTCACATCCAATACATCGTCCGGGAACGCCATCGCCCTCGGACTGGCAGCGGGTAACTCATTCAGCCTGGAATAACGCGACTTCGGCTTCCACTTTTCGGAGTAGTTGGTATACGTCCGAGGCGGCAGGTCGAAAAGGTGATCATAGACAGGAGGACCGACTTGTGCCGGCTCCTCGACTATTATATCCTGTTGAGTTGGCTGATCAAAGGTGCTAGCGTCTGAGTATATGCTGGAGTTGTAGGTGGGTCGCCTGCGAGGCAGCGGAATTGACGGGGCCGGAAGGTCGTCGCCTAAATCCAGCTGCGCCTCCAGCTCTGAATGCCGGGAACTGCCGTAGCCGCTGTCTGAACTGCTGGACCCATTCCACGAATCGCGTTTCGAGGCGCGATTTGAGTTGAATCGTCCGGCAGCGACATCATTCGCGTAAGAAGTGTCGATGGTGTCGATGGTATCCCTCAGGCTCTGTCCGCATTCGTGACAGACATGGACGTGGTGCCGTGCGCCATTGTCTTCAGACCTGGCGCTGCCTTCCCTGATGCTTCTCCTGAATCTCTTGAACATTCTGTCTTTGCTTGCTAATTGCACCGGGAAAGGGATAAAACGTAGTGTGGACTAGAAGAAAGAAATCAACTGTGCGGCTCGATGGAGAACGTTGGGTAAGGCGATCTAGTTGAATGGCAGCTTGAGAGAGGTACCCGGGAGAGAAGAATGATTCTGGAGTGGCGGTGCGCCCACACCGGAACGGCATCGTGCTGGTATTTCATCCATCATATGGATCTTCATGCCACGCGACGGCCAGTCCGCATGGCTGCCGCTGAAACCGACAGCCGCGTACCCACATCCCGCTCATCCAATCAAAGAAGCTCCACGGAAGGTGCACAAAAAGGGGCTAAAACTGACCCGAAACCGTTCACGACTGAGAATGCAAGTGTTGTGCATCAGCATCACCATGCCTTGCCTGAGATCGCTCACAAAATTCAATGTGCTTGCGTTGAGTGCGTCTGGCATCTGTTTCCTTTCCACAGGGAGCCCTACACGAAAGTCATCTCCTTTGAGATGAACCTTGATCGGATGATCGGACCGGGGGCGCTAATGATACGTCTAATGTCGGTGGTAGTGGGTATTATCTCGCATGCTATTGAACAGTTGCGCGATTGAAGACTACGTATTTAGTCAGTAACAACCGGTCAAGCAAGCGAGAATGGAGCCGAAATGCATGATTGACGACTGCACATATTTTTGGTAAAGAGCGCAGACGGCGGGAAGGCGAACTTCAAAGTTCCCCGCCGCGTCCGAAGACATCGAATTATTTGCTAAGCAGCGTTGAGTCTCGGCTAGCAAGTCCTCAACAAATTCGAGTATTTGTGGACCAGAGAATTCGGTTGACCAGTACACCCTCGACGACCGCCCTTACATCAGTACCAATCATAAGTCACGCGGAGTTTGCTTCTACTTAGACTTTCTATGTCCCTGCACAAGGGCAAGACACTTATATCGCCTCTCAGTTATGCAATCCTAAGTCGGATTTCGAGGCGGTGCATATGGGAAAGGGATGGAAGGCCACCTGCGTTTGTGATAGCCAATCCTCTTCTACCAGGATAAGCAATCGATCAATGACAAAATCACGTGGGAACATTGCCGGACATCGAATGTTTCCCCTTTCTTTCTTTTCTTTTTTTTTTTTCTGTCGGGCAGAACAGCTGATCTAAGTCCTCAGAATCTACAGTCGTCCAAAACAAGCAGCTGTGGAAATCCACTCAAACCACATATCGCTGCATGTAGACTCCAGAAAATGTATCAAAAGTCAGAAGGCGAAAAGTCGAACCGCAGACATCCTGACTCAATCCAGCCACCCCATCCACCATTGTCACAGTCCGTGTAATCACGAATGAGGGTTGACTTGCACTGATCGACACTCGGGAGAAATTGTCCCTGTGTCATCTGCCTGCATGTGTCACTTGCATCCGGCGTCCACGATATAGTGAAGCGGTATTCCACCTATTTACCCCGGGTTTGGTTAATTCCAAGGCGATATTAAAACTAGGTCTTTGTTGGGTTGGAGATGTTACTTACACCGCTCTCAGCACGGTCGTACACAATATGAGGTGAGTTCTGCGTGAATACAGAGCCGGCAACGTAGGAGTTCGAGTTGCATAGCATACCCGCGGTTCTTGTCACTGCATCAAATGAGACGGGTTCATTAGGGTTGGTTCTCGGAGGCTTGGAGTGACAGTGCGGTCCTCCTGTTGGAGAAGGGCCGAGTGTCGGCTGTTGTGATGGCGCCGACGAGGTCGAGGATGGGGTCGCAGACGGGGCCACAGACGTGGTAGAGTCGTTCGGATAGGGATGAAAGTCAAGGAGCAGACATCCAATCCGAGTCACGCCTCCCCAGCCGGCGTTGTTACCTATGAGCATGCTGTTAGCGTCATATTTTACGACTGCTTGACTTTCGTAGTACAAATCCCCGATTGTGTGAGTCTACATTGCATGAGACGTGAAGCCGACTTACAAAGTTTCCAGTCGTTATGATAAATGGTTCCGCAGTCTTGCTCACTGGGCAACTGCTGAGCAGTCACTCCACTGGGGCATCCATCGGTGGTCCATGCCAAGCTGTAATTATACGCCACACCACTGATCGGACCACCAACACCTGGTATAGGCTTGGCATCTTGATCAAAAACCGCAGAGTCCTTGAAATGGAGCCGACAGAACCGGGCTGCAAATTCAGTCACGTTGCTCTCATAGATTGGGCTCGGAACCGAGACGGGTGCCGTATAGCAACTGGGAACGGCGGTGGGAGTGGTAGCGCTGGTAGTCAGAGTCGAGCTCTTCGTCGGACTGACCGAGTGGGAAATGGTCAGTGTCCAACTGGGTCGGACCATTGACGCTGCTGATGTTGTCTCAGTCGGACCAGATGTTGCCGAACTACCGGTGGGGTCTGACATATAGCTGGTCGATAACAGAGTTGTGATATAGTCGGTGAAGTCGGCGCTGGTGTAAGTCGGGCTCGCGTCGGAGGGAGGGTCTGCGACCAAGGGGCACGAGCCGGCTTCGAACTTTCCGGCCGGAAAGTTGGGAACTTGGAGGCACCGTTGGGGACCATGGGCCACTGAATCAAGCAGAATTAGCATACATATTTGACGACATCCGACGGCTTGAGGTGCTCGGCCTGACTCCACTTCACGCCCCATGGTGCATCAGGCGGCTGCGGGCATCGCAAGTGTGACAGCGTTACTTACTGTTATAGGCGACATTGACACGGTCAGGAACAGAGAAAGTTCCCTTCCAGGCATTCCAGCCACGCTCACTCATGGCCTTGTTTGCGACCTCGTTGTCTGGGAGCCTCTGATAGGACCAACGGACGAGTGCTGCCTTCATCCGCTCGCCCATGCTGCCCTTCGAGTTATCGGATGGGTCAAATGGGTTGTTGGTGGCGTCTTGCCAGGGATACGTTAGGAAGTTGGCTACGAGGCCAGCCTAAAGTGGAATGAAAGTTTAGCAGTTGACACAGTACAAGAGGTTGGGCAAGAGCTCCGGGCCTCAGCTTACCACAGCAGGAGCCGCAAAGCTCGTTCCAGCGTTGTTGTCCGTCACCTGACCGTTCATATTGCAGGTTGATACTCCATCGGCCTGAGCATAGACCGTTGAGATGATACCAGCCTGTGGAGAATCAGGCGTCGTGGCTGCCCACAGGCTACCGTCGGCGTATGCTCCACCAACAAGAATAAACGGGCTGTTCTTGGTGATCCACTTGTGAGGATACGTCTCCGCCAGAAAATCCACGGGTGCATTTCCCGTCGATTGGAGTCCCTTGTTTCCTGCGGCGACAACAATAGTAACTCCAAGGTTGTTCAGCTTCGTTGTCCACTCATTCCAGGCTGCAAGCCAGTGGTCTTCAGTGTCGAAGTATGACCACTGGTCACCCGTTGTGAAGAAGTCTAATGGATGGTCAGATAATTACTTTACTGTATTAGGAGCATTTCAAGTCCACAGGGGAGACTTACTCGAGGTCAGTGAGATGACACTCTTTGCCGGAGGGTACTCGGTCGATCTCTTGGTCACCAAGTCATAGATGTGTCTCATTGCGTCGATGAAGGCGGGACGTGTGACATGGTAGTCCCAAATTGTCGGCCCATCTGGAGTTGGGTTGTTAAACCCGTCCAGAAACTTAATGAGATGGAGATTCGCGCGAGACGCCACTCCGCGCGTGCGGCCCCCGGCGATGATGCCGACCGCAGTGCCGTGGCCACCACCGGATGAGTCTGTAAAGTCAATATCATCAAGAGTGCGGGCAGTGTAGGTCCAACCATCCTGAAGAGCAGCTGGGTCCAGCCTGGTGATGCACTTCTCCTGCTTGACCATGTATCGTTCCACTCTCCTGGTACCCGATGGGTTACTCAGGGCGGCGCTGTACTCCTACATAACCGAAGTCAGCGATCTCAAGGCTACACATTGTTTCAAGTCTTGCCATGCGGTGTGAGGGGAAGGGTGAAAGCAAGAAACAACTCACATCTGGCCAGCTTCCCGTGCTGAACCCACTATCAATCACAAATATCCAAGATCCCTCACCACGCGGACTCTGGAAGTAAAAGTTTTCCTCTTTCGTAATGTCAAATCCCTTCTTCATGGACAAAAGTTTCTGGTAGTCGAAAGCTTGTGATTGAGAGGAATCCGAAGTGGGCTCAGACGGCGGCGGATCATCGTCCATGGTGTCAGTGGCAGGAGGCGTCCAGGACTTGCCAACACCTTCCAAGTACGTTCTCTGAACCCCGAAATCATCGTGTTCTTTGGAGGCCCTGGACCAGATTCCCATGCACCGAACGAAATCTACTGCGTGGTGCATCCGGACCAGGTCGACCTGTCGAGGGTGGACGTCCATTACGTAGGCTGCGCCCATGGCCGGAACATAACTGGAATCAGCGCCAACATCAGACCCAGCTGCTTGATCAAGAAGCGGCTTCAGTGATTGCAGATCTGCGTAGGCAGTCCCCGGTTTCAGCTGCATGTCGTATCGAGGGTACCAGTCGTCCTCATCATCAGGCTCCTTCTCTTCCTCGTTGGGTTGGTCGAGGTGACCGAAGTCCCATTGCGTGCGACACAGCCTATGAGCCTGCTGCCATCCCGTAATTAGCGAGCCCCAATTACCGACGAAGTCAAAAACGGTGTTCCGGTAGTATGAGAGGGTGCTGTCTAGAATCGCTTCAATGATCTTCAGGATCACATTCTTGTGGGCGACATTCTTGATTGAGGTGACTGTATTCATACTCCTGTGAATGTCGCTATGCTTGGCAAGAGCTCGGCATATGGAACTCTGTTCGAAGTTGTTGGCGCAGTCTAAGCAGACGTTGAGCTCCGAAAACTCCATGTCGACTGTATCGATCCAGGCTTGTATGTTTGACACCAGTTGATCCGACACGGAAAAGAACGCCTTGAAGATACCTTCAATGATACTCAATCCCAGAGTGATGATGTTCTTCGGCTTCAAACCCAGGTCAAAGAAGGACCAAGCCAGTTTGCCGTACATTTCTTCGGCGTGGCAGCTGGATTGTGCCAGTCCCTGCCCACTGCCACCAGACGATCCGGAGTTTCCTCCTGGTAGAATATCCGCCAGGGTCTTGGCAATCCTCTGGAGCTCGTCTCGGGTGACGTTGCCCGCCTGCCTCGAGCCGATGCTGTCCCACAACCGGAACCTCGACGGATGAGAGTCGGAACCGCAAGTTGAGGTTAAGTTCCGCCTGTAGAAGCACACTTCGTCTGGAACACAAGGGCCTTCGGTCTTTGGATCTGGGGTTAAAACGAGCACTCCAGTTGATGCAGACTCGATATGGTCACAAAATAAAGTAAACGTCGTCCCATCGCTTCGAAACAGCGTCTGCGGCTCTTCGTCACAGTGGGGGAGGTAATAAGTCCCATTGTCCATGATGACACTAAATTGTGGGATCCAGAAAGGCACAGTGCCATTGTTTGCGCTGGCCGTCGGGGTAGCACTGGGTGTGGTCGAGCTAGACGTGGTCGTCGTACCTGAAGATGCAGTGGCAGTGCTAGACGACACAACGGTAGTACCTGACGGAACTGAGGTCGAACCAGACGGAGCTGAAGGTAATGAAGTCCCTCCTGGCGAGGGAGATGAGCTGCCACTGCTCAGTGTTGGCGAAACAAAGGAGCCCGTGCTACTTGGCGCCGGTAGTTCGGGGGAGCCGGTACTCGTCGTGAACGTTGAAGGAGCACCAGAGCTGACGGTGCTCGGAAGTGCTGGCAAAGAAGTGGTTGTACTTGGGGTAGACAATGAGAGGCTTGTGTCTGTACTCGTCGTCCGGACAGGCGTGCTAGGGAACACTGAGCTCAGAGAAGGCGTCGATACACTGGTAGAGCCAATCGTGGAAGTTGATAGGGTTGATAATGTTGTTATCGGAGAAGAGATAGTAGTGCTGCCAAGACTCGAGGAACCAGATGTTTGGGTGAATGAGCTTGAGGGGCTTGGGAGGCCACTAGACGTAGATGTTGAATCCTTTCCAGATGAGATCGTCACTGAAGAACCAGATGATGTAACTTCTGTAGAGGAGCGCTCCGTTCCGGAAATCGTAGACGAGCTAACGGTACGGCTGCTGATCGTTATAGACGGTGTTTGGCTCTCTGGGATTGAGGTGAATGACACCGAGGACGACTGTCCGATGGTCTCCGTGACAGAGCCGCTGCTCGTGCCCGTTGACGACATTGATAGTGAGCCGCTCAAGTTGCTAGTCGTCGATGAGTCAACAGAGCTATCGGTGTTTGACCCTGATGGGGCGGAAGCGCCAGATGAAAACGAAGATGTCAATGAGGATACGGGAACGCTTGGGCTTATCAGTGTACTCGTCGTGGAAGCAACTGATGATGACGAGGACTCGTGAGTAGTACTTGCGGAAGATATGGTAGAACCACTGCCGATTGAGCCAAAGGTGCTAGGAGGAATGCTGCTAGATCCAGAATGTCCGGCTCCCGTCTGGGTTATGGATGATGCTACCGGGTCTGTGGTCGTCGATGTTGTGCTCGGAAGCGTCGTGATTGTACCACCACAATCGTAGGCCGTATATGTAGTCAGTGAAGTAGCGGGGCTCATGGGAATATAGTAAGCAACAGTCGACGAGATAATCTGGCTGGGCTCGGCCATGTAGTAACTGGGAATGCTGGTGGCAGCAAGCCAGGACGTAAGAACCACAGGCGTACATGTCGCGGTTACGGTACAACCGCACTTGGTATCGAATGAAGACATGAAATGCAGGAGACGGTTTGGAGAGTGGTGGTTGGCAGGCAGTGTGTCTATGATTGACAACGTATTAGTTCCTGCCGGCCACATGCCAAACCGAGGAGTGTTGTGCTTTGATCAGATTTACCTGCAACTGTAGGGGGAACAGCCATGATGTAGAAGAGGGCCAAGATAGCAAGACTGAAGCCGTGCCATCCTGTGAGTATGGCCATCGTGACAAGTTGAGTTGTTGAACAACAAGGCTGATGGTCCTGAAGTAGAGTGCGTGGACTGGACAAGATATAGAAAGTCAGGTCGGTGTGCAAATGTACTTGACTAAAAAGAGGTTGGGAACAGAGAAGCAATGGCTGATCGAGCTGGTTTTTTATAATATCTTGGAGGCTCGTCACCAATGGCATGGCTGGATCGTTTAACTCTTTGTGTTGAATCATTCCTGTGAATCACTAGACATTCCATGGGTAGTAACCCGCCCTATTTCTACGACAAACGAATAAAATAGACATGTTAATTGATTCTCAGTGAATCATGATGTGGCTGCGGAATAATGGCTTTTTTTTTTTGAATGGCCGTCTCCGTGATAGTGTGTGGATCCCCTAAAAGTACATTTTCTGTGTCCATATAAGTTCTCATGTGACTGCTCCAAAGGATGGGACACGGCCCCTGTTCAATGGAATTCGACTCTGTTAATGGAAGTAAAGTATTTGATCGTAAGACCCCAACCTGGCTTGCAAACAGCAAAGGGACAAAATCAAGTCACTTCATCGTACGGAGACACATTTATATGATGTGGAGCAAACCACCTGCGCCTCCTAATATCCCCCCGTTTGATCAAAAATTCTTTAACGTCGTGACTCAGTCAGATGCCGAGCTATTGTCATCAAGGTCCTCTGCTTACAGTGATGTGGCAGCTCCAATCCATATACACCTTGGGCCCAAGCATCCTGACAGCATCAGCCGCAGGCAGACCCCGGATACAACAGATCCTATGAAATTATTGACCATAATTACGTTTGCTCCTAGATTTACTTCCATATAAAGGAAATCAGGAACCTGCAACCTCTCAATTGCTCACTTCGAACGCCACCCACATACACTGCTATTCCTGCTCAGAAGGGGAATTAAAAGAATATAAGTAGTCCATAAAGGAATTCAGGGCAGCCTGTGATCACTGCAAGGGACAGACTGTAGCTTGGGGGATGACCCAACGCCCTCTTGATTCGAGTTGTGGAACTCTTCCACTTTTATGAGAGACTGCCAAGACCAGGACCGATTTCCATTTTATTGCCACGAGAGGTTTCAGAGGCATAGCAGCTAGCCTCAAATACGTCAATTCAAATTGAGTGGGCGCTATCTCTCTCATGTATGCTGAACCAGGCTCAACTTGAACATAACTGATAAAACATAGACTGGACTTTAAACTGCTTAGAAATTTTTAACTATCAAGCCTGCTAACCAGTTCAACTTCCCATCATAATTACCCACAGCTTAGGCCCTTTGAGCAGTGGCTGACCGGCTTATCGACGGTTCATAACTTCCCTACATAACGGGTATAGCGTGAATTTTGGGCACCTGGAAGAGGTAAATCGGAACGGGCTTTAAAGGGCAGCATTGATCGATGATCCTTTACATTCAAGCTATAGCTATATCGGTGACATGGTGCTGGCTGGACTCAGTGACTCTGTTCCGAATTGGATCCGCAGAGAGGGCTGTCGAGGTATCCGATCAAGAGCATGGCATGGGGCTGAACTGATAGAACAATTTTGTGTAGACATTTCTTGCGTAACTGGACCAGACTTTCTCGGGGTTGTCTGGAAACAGAAGGGAGCACCATCTACAACGGCCTGTGCCGAGACTTACCCGATGGTAACTTCCCCGGCCGGACTTTTACTCGTTGTCCGGCCAGGTATTAGGTGACAGGGGGTTGAAAAGTCTTGGCGGGGGTAGGAAATGTTGACGGGGGGTAGGAAGCATTCTTTCCTACCCCCGCCAAGACTTTTCTACCCCCCGTTACCTATAACCTCTTGTTTAGCTAAGCGCGACGCCGGTATCCCGCCGAGGGGTTTGGCATTTTTGAAACAGCGACAAGGTGGTTAGATCAACCGAGACTGCAAGTAACAGAAATACTGTACAATAGCAGCATGGCAACATATTGATCAATCCAAGACGTGCTGTCATTTGTAGAGTTAATGTCATTGCAGGGTTCTATGTATGGATAGAGCGAGTGCTCATGCCGAGTTAGTGTAGAGACTACAAGCTCTGACTTCCCCAACCCACAGCTTCCATGGCCTCTGAACAGTTTTCCCTTTCGCTTCGGCCGCTGCCTCTGCCTCCCTGTCACTGAGATACTGCATCCCACGGGGCCCCTGGCTCAGCGCGGCATGGATGGACAGGGCCGAGGTAGAAATGATCGCATTCTTCTTTGTGTACACAGCTTGCAGGACGGCCATCTCGATGCTGCCAGCTGCCGTGGTGAATCCGTGACCGCGCATGAGCGCCACAACATTTCCATCCTCGAAACACGTGGCCAAAGCCGCGCCGAGATGCGTATTACATACAAGCATATTTGGCAGATCCTCCGGCCCTGTATGGTCGGCTATGTCAAACACGGGAGCCCCGCGGGCGCCGAGAAACCCGGCCATGTGGTAGCAGGCTCGGAAGGGGACTTCGGCGATGGAGTACGCGACGACATCCTCGGCGTGACTGTGCACCACGGACTGGACGTGCGGGTGGCGCTTATACGTCTCCGAATGGATCACCCGCTCGATGAAGCCGGCGGCCTGCGTGTCTCCGACGGGCGAGCCGTCGTGAACGCTGTAGGCAACAAGGTCCTTCGGCGACGAGACTGTGCCAGGTGCCATGGATCGCGACATGACAAATACGTCAGGGCGGAGGGGGTGGCGGAAAGAGACATGGCCGTAGGCATCGAGGACACCGTGATAGTGGAGAATATGAGACGCATCGATGAGCTTGCGCTTAAGCAGGCTCAGCTCGGCATTTCTGTTGTGCTCTGGAGTATTATTGACCATTTGTTCTGTTCGTGATGCGATGTCGAGCCCCATGACCTCAAGCAGCAGCCAATCTAAGTACATGTTTTGGATGCGCCCTTAAGTACTACAATGCTACAGTGCGTTGCGGTCTTTGCTGACCCCGGAACTCTGAGGCCAAGCAAATGGTATTAGAACAAGCAATACCTTGGAGGCCTATCCTCATTTGGTCGTAGCAATCAAGAAATTTGATCTGTTCCCCTGGTATCCTGAATATTGAACGTCAAGTTTCATATGCCACGCCAGAGTTAGTTCAACACTGCAGCCACGATGCAAGCCCTGCGTGCCCACAGCCGGACTTCGGGTCTCAAATTGGAGGAGACAGATATTCCCAAGCTGGGCCCGTCTGATGTCTTGATCAAGGTCGTCAGTGCCGGTATTAGCCCAGGCACAGTCAAAATGATCCAGGCTGGCAAGACTCGCGTGCCCTCTACAGTCGGGCATGAAGTTGCTGGAACCATCGAGTCCATGGGAAGCGATACATCTGGCTCCGGGCTCAAGGTTGGCGATCGCGTCCGCCTACACCCAAACCTAGCCTGCCGCGGGTGTCATCATTGCGATGCCGGCCAGGACAGCACATGCGAGAGAGTGGCTCTCATCGGATTCTCCAACTTTGGGATTGAATCGGAATTATACGACCAGTATCACAATGGCGGCCTTGCCGAGTTTGTTCGAGCACCACACTACCTTGTCGACAAGCTACCCGACTGCATCTCGTTCGAGGTCGCCGCCAAGGTTCATGACCTTGCAACGGCCTCCCGAGCACTTAAACTTGCAGATCTCCGCAAGACGTCTACCATCACTCTCACGGCACCCACCGGTGTGATGGGAGCCCTCACGCTTCGCCTGGAAGCCATATACTCCGTTAGGCACATTATCCTCGTGGGCCGCTCCAAGGAACGGCTCGAGCAGGCTCGATCCCTCACCCCAGCCAAGACGTCGGTTCTCGCTCTAGAGCCGTCTGATGGGCTCGACCCTGAGACTGCCAATCTGGTCGGCGAACTGAGTAGAATACAGTTGATTTTATACAATGGATGTCTAGATCGAACAGGAACTCGACTGAGATGTACTTATACATGCTTTGCTTGGTCTGTACTCTCTGTGCAAGACACCACTTATCCCACTCTGCAAAGTGGTTCGTTTCCCCATCTTCAATTGCTCCCACACAGTGCGCCTGACGTTTCCACGTCACACCGGACACCGGTGTTTCCACTGCTGTCCGAGCAACTAAGTCACGCAGGGATCGGGAAGATACCCGCGCGGGCCGATGTTGACGGAAATCGTGCTTCTTTATTGCCTATGGAATCTCTGTAAAGAATGTGTACCCATAATTCCGTTAGCTACATTGCCCGCGTGGTTTCCAAAGATGCGTATCGGGCTGCAGTGCGGTGAATTCTACGTGATCTTGTAAAGCCTCAAGACGCACACGGTGTCATCGTTTCCCCTCGTCTGAACCAACGGAAGAGGTGATAAGGCAGGTCATCAGAAGAATACAGTTCGTGGCTACCACGGGACCCCCTGATTCAGGATACCCCTCGATCCAGGGCAGCTAACCCTCCCCCGGGCCAATTTTAACAACCAAGACGGGCGTAAATCGGATGGCCAGACCTGCATTGCGTCGAATGAAGCACTCGAGCGACCGGGCATCCGAGTTGTTGTAGCCGACAGTGAAATATATGTACAGGATCGTTGGCTGTCCGGCCGCACTTCAGCACAACAATTCGATTCTCTACATCAAGTTAAAGACTATCAATCTACATCGTCAATCCATTTTTCAAACAAACCCCTCCAACACGATCCTCATCTGGAACCTTCATCATGCCTCGCCCACAATTCAAGATGATCCCGGAAACGACCGTCGCCTACAAAACACAGCTTGCAACCAGTAATCAGGGCCCTGTCGTCCTCTTTAACATGTTCATTGTACCGCCTGAGAAGCTGGAGGCTTTCATGGAGTATTGGCACGGAGACGCCACGCATATGAAGGCGCAGTAAGGCATGATCTCAGCTCAGTTTCATCAGGGCATTGCAGGGAGCAATGTCTATATCAACATGGCCCAGTGGGAATCGGTCGAAGCACTTGCAAGTGCTTTTTATAGTGAGAAATTTCAAACTGGTCTGGGGCGTTGCCCCGAGGGCATCATCGCATACCCACTTCTGTTGCAAAAGGAGGCTGTTTCTGGAATATGCATTGCCTAAGAGAATTCGTGGGACGGGATCAGACACGCTGTGAGCTATTGTCGGTTATCGCTCTTAACGCTACTGAGCCTTTAATTAAATGGTCTCTTAAGCCCTACTATAAGTTAACGTGATCAGCTGGCTAAAGTCATTAAATTTAAGTACTTAAAGTGTGCTTCGAAGAGTTTTCACTTAATAATAGAAGCTATTTTTCACATTATTTACATCCATTACCAAGAGCTTTAAGCTCCGTGGATCACCTCGCAGATCTCCACACCCAGGGAACCGTCCGGTAGATCTCCATACGGGAACATGCCCCGGAGGTGTACCAGTGCAAGCCATGTTTTTTTTTAGGACTAGCGAAATGTGTCTGTGGGATCCGTATACCATGCTCTTTTGAATAACGTGGCATGGTTCACACTGAGTGAGATCACTCACATAGGTCCAGGCACTATGTGGTAATAGCATCACCTGCTGGGAATGAACTGGATAGTTGATATTGTGGTGGTCCTTGGGAAGCCTGTAGGGTTATTAACTAGGTATATAATATAACAGGAGAAAATTGCGGGTCCTCTTTGATGGCCGCTGGAGTACACATTGTGATCATGTGTTCTTGAGTTCCGTGGTAGCCGTAACGGGTGGGTTAGGAGAGTGTCGATGCCACGGGTGTGGAATTTGAACACTGGACTTGTCCGGGCATCTTGGTCTTACTCAACTATACTCATAGATGAGAACTCCTTCCGAACACAATAAACTTCACTACCACAATGCGAGATCACCGATACAACTAAGCATTGGTGACATGACCAATATTATACGGTGGCTGACGATCTCCACACCAAGTTCATAAATTGTACAGTCAGTAATCTCATACGTCGAGCACTCAGGTTGATTGATAGGACTATGATGGCACCGGAACCCAAGCTAGGTATAGCTAAGCATGATAACATCATCATTTGACCGTTCCAAAGACCTATTTCCAGCTTTAATCTCATTTATATAATTCAATTGTGTACCATGGGTGAGAAATAGCACGAAACGTAATCTGCTGTCTTCCCATGATTGAACGACACATACGAAAGGGCTCCGACTTTGGAATAGTCTTGCTGCGGACTATATCGCATGGATCAAGATTAGCTCAATTCCACGCAGAACATCATGTGAGAACGCTGTACTCACAGGGTCGCAGCCTGGACAGCACCGCGCGCAAACCTCGAGGCGTGGTCATCCCATCCTAAGGTAGATAATGCCTCAGTGAAGTTAGCCACTGCGTGCAAGTCGCTCTTGTTCGTCTGGCACCACGGCGTATGTGCTTTGACATCAATGCGCTCCTCCCAAGGATGCAACTCAAAGACGAAGCAGATGCCGATGTGTTGGTGCTGGGGGTCACGAGGGGCCTTGGCCTGGTCATCAGCGAGACCATCTTTCTCGTCGAGCAACAGATGCCAGATCTTCAAGGCGTGCTCGACCCCCTTCAGGCTTATTTCGTCTGTCTGGGCGCCGCCAAGCGTCATCACCTCGCGGATGACGGATTTGGAATTCGATTTCACTCTGCCGTAGACCTTGAAGCGTGCCTTTGACGGGTCAATACAGTCGACAGCTATCATTTCCGCAGTGCATCCCCGGGCATACGTGTCCATGAACCTCTCTAGCTTGGCGGCAGGAACGGCAAAGGCGTCACCATACGGTTGGAGGCTGCGAATCTGGTCAAACACAAGCTGCTTTGTGCTCAGCCCCGTGGCGAGATGCTTGAGTATGGGAAAGACGTATGCCTTGAGGGAGCATTTGTCTCCCTTCAAGTCAAACGCGAAGAAGACCAGCGGGATGCGGCTCTTGTGCGGTGGCAGTTTGGTCTTTGCCGCCTGTGCTTCCTGGCCGGTAACATTCCAGGCGTCCCATACCTGGTTGAACCACCGGAGGTCGGCGTCGTCGGAGACATAGCGAAGAAGAGGGGTCAAGGTCGGCATTAGGTCGCCCGGAAATGGGTTCTCTGGCGTCCCTGCATTGTCCCAAAGAGGTTCGAAGCTGTATCGCACGATATTTGAGTCTTGCTGGAAATTCCACGATGGCTCAACGGGCGAACCATCGATAGTGAGCATTGGCGTTACTTTAGCTCGATCCGGTGGCGGGCCCAGTGTCGGAATCACAACATCTCTGAAGATGCGAAGGTGCTTGGACTTCTGCTCTGGGGTATAGGAACCAGAGTTGTCAAGGAGGGTTGCAAGGAGTGGCGCGCACCGCGTCCACCAGTAGCTATGATCGTGCTCAATTGGAGGCCTGACGTCCTCGACTGTGAGTGAAGTCGTATGGTTTGAACCATTGACTGCGCTTGCTGCAAGAACACCGTTCAGTCCAGGCTTCTTGACAGTCTGCAGTGGAGCCTCCAGTGTCGTGGCTTCTATAACAGAGGGCATGATGACTAGTGGGCAGCAAAGAAAAAGCCTTTTAGGTTGCGGTATATTGTTTGTTCCAAGGTTGAAGCCCTATAAAAGTAGGGCCTTCAGTGGGACTTGTGCAGATCACGAGGGATTTTCTGAAATACGAGGAAAACGTTCTGGTTGTACCTTGTTATAAGTCACCCGCATTGGACGAAGTAAGGGTATTTACTAGAATTTGTATTGCTTTAAGCTCTGCCTGGGTACCGTCATGTCTGTTACTGCCCTTCCGTGAGAGTTTCCCCTTGATACAACTGCCGCAAATGGCATACACCGGAATTCAACCATCCTGCTTGCGTTTCTGGGCACGAGTAGATCTCCAGGGATGGTTGTCTCATGGTCATCTCAATCTGTGGTGGTTGCCATCAAGTTAAGGTCACTGACGTGACGTGTACGGATCTACTAAAATGTGCGAAAATGCCCAGCCACAATGCTAGTTTGAGTTTATATTCGCATTTCTTTGTGGAGAACTCCGTTCAGCCTTACGGTTTCAGACTTGTGTTCTTCACATGCTTTGCGGACGTCCGGGTTATTTCAATAGAATTTGAACTGGTTTCCATCCGAAGTACACTGCCTTCAGACAGGGATAACCTTATGGGCTTCCCGAAACTGGTTCAGCCCCCATCAAAGCTTAAAACTTCCCTTGTTGACCGTGACATGTGATAGGATTAGTTGTAAGACTGATTGAGACGTTTTACAGCATTGTCATGGATGGTGTTTGGGGCTCATTGTACTTGGTCCCTAGTGTTGATTACTCTGTATCCGCGAAGACTTAGCTGCAGCCTTTGTCCCAGACTACATAGCCTCGCTTGTTTATCAAAATCACCCCTAACTACAGAGGGGAAACGGGTGCAGAGACAAGTCTACCCGACGCTCGACATCATTAGACACCAAGAAGATGCATCTACTATGTATGCGTATTCAGTAGAGCGAACTAACTAACACTGACTAAAATGTTCCGCCACAGGTAAAGGAGCCGGGCCAAATCACTAGATTGTCGGGCGTTCCCGAAAACAGCTAACCCAGGGACATTGCCTGACGAATGAAAGCAGCCAACTTGGACACATATGGACTTCGCTATAGACAAGTTAGCAAGGGATCCATGTTAGACTTGTGAATGACATGGCCAGGGTGGTCAAACCTACAGTCAAGGAGAAATGATGAGCGCCTTCCAGCCGTTGGCACAGAATAGCAGCTTCATCCACACCAGGGACCAACTTTTCCCAACCCGCCGTCGAGAAGTCCGTCCTCTGTACAGTCAAGAACTTCATACCCTCGGTGTCATCCGGGTGCGGCTCAAGTGGTTTATCAGCGCCGACAACGCTCTCACCCGCCCATATGCACGCGACGGTCTTGAGCCGAGCCGCCTGGGCCCGTGTGAGCGGCTCGGCAACGTAGTGCTGCAAGACGGCGATGGTCCCGTTGAAGTGTGGGATCAGCCACTCGGGTGCCTTGCGGGCCTGAGGGCCCGACCAGCCACCAAACACACCTTTCCGCTCGCAATACTTGTAGAAGTGATCTGGCAATGGATCCATACCCCTGATTGGCGGCGGTGCATCGATTAGCATGAGGCCGGACAATCTACCTGGGCATTTGCGTCTGAGTGAAACCGTATCCTCCTGCTGCAGCAGGCATTGTGCGGCGCGGTACGCGAGTGTGCCTCCAGCGGACCATCCGCCGACGTAGTACTCATGCTTTGACTTGCCAACCTGAGTAGATCGTAGCTCCAGGCGACGGTGAAGCTCGGGTAGATAGCCCTGTTTGATCAGGGCATCCAGAGGACACGTAAACATGGACGCTTCTTTTTTGAGGAACGGACAATTAAACGCGATAACGCAGATATCGCCATTTGGCGAGATGGGAGGTATGGACGCGTATGAAGTGGCCGAGCCCGAGCCATCGGGAAACAGGAAAAGCGTTGCGCGGGCCTTCTTGGGTGACCCTTGGAGGATAACAGATGTAGCCTGGGGTACCTGGGGATCGCTGATGGGTGTGGGTGGAAACGTTGAAGTGTCTTGTGCGCAAATACTGGCTGGGGGACTGGGCGGTATAGGTGTTGTATTTGTCGTTGTTGCCCTCCACTTCTGTACCTTTAGTGGATCCGGAGTTCGTCTTTCACCAACCAACGCAGCCTTAAGAGTTGCAACAGTAGGGTAGGCCATGAACAAAGTGTTGAGGTCGAGGTGGCTGAGAGAATCCCCAAGTTCTTCGCGAAGCCGGCTGGTGATTGCCAGGGACAGTAAAGAGTCAACGCCCAGATCCGCCAGGGACAGGTTGTCGTCGTCAAGGTCAGCCAGCTCATAGCCACTTTCTTCCGAGATTATCTGCAATGATCGTTTCACGACATCGCCACTACCATCGTGCTCGGAACGGTGGCTTGAAATCATCTCGTTGTTGAGGATTAAAGCTTGTGCCGTCAGCGGTGTCGGTGGCGCCGAGTGAGAAGCGGCAATGTCGACCTTGATATGGAGTTGTTGATGGTCTCGACGGGGAAGGCCTGAAGTAGTGACAGGAGATTTATGAGCAGGCCGCAGTGGCTGCTCGAACTCCTGAACGGCAGATACTAGAGTAGAGGATGGAGAAGGGCTCGTTTGTCGAGCAGGCTTCGGCGATGAATCGTTCCAGTGGCCAACCCGGCTCTGATGAGCCTGCCCCGACTGCGCTCTGGCATTCTTGTACGCACCGCCGCCCTCAGCACGTAACAGGATGGTCAGTACGCGTCGTGGCATACGCTGCACCGAGTATCTCTCAAACAAGGCGACCACTCTTCCAGCACTGTCGTCTTCGTTCATATCAAGCACCACTATATCGCCATACCAGATGTGGTCCTCACCTTCTGTCATGTGCACATAGACGGTGTACGCCTTGGTTAGCTGCAGCGGTTCAAACAGGTAGAATGAGCCCCACCCATGATTGATGTAAACCTCCCTGTCCAGATCGGTCGTGTCTGCTCCATTCAGCGCGAACCCAGCCGGCTGCGTCAGTGCGTCAACCACGCCCGGATGGGTGTGGAATGCACCAGCGTGTGTTCCGTCCTCGCCCAGAAGTTGGCCGAAGCTGACCCGTGCTGTTGCCTCGTGCGTCTGGCTGTCTAGAACAATATCTTCAACCAGCTTATGGTCTGGGTGGAACTCGGCCAGCGAGCTGATCATGCGGTACATCATGTTGCGCGTGAACCGGACGGTCCGGTGAGCCGCGATACCCTGCCGGAGTGTTTGGACTAGTTTGCTGTATGAAGCGGCCATGTCGAATTGTTCAATGTGATCCATGATATCGGTGTCGCTGAACTTGATCGTGCACTGGGCATGCTGTTGGGGCTTGTTGCGACGCTGCATAAATGTGAGTCTCAAGTGGCCAGCACCATCTCGTCTAATGAATAGCTCAAGACGCATGGAGGGGGACGAGAAAGGCTTTGGATGGAGCACAATTTGACTCTGTCCCTACTTACGTCGAGGGTGCTGAATATACAAATGGCCGCATTAGAATCCCAGTCGGCCTCAACATGTGCTCGTAGCTTTTGTGGGCCGGACGACTGGGCTATCAACGCCTTCGTCACGGCCATGTCCTTGATGTTGACCAGCCGCTCTGGACATCCGTGAAGGTATCGCTGCTGCATGTATTTCCCAAGCGAAAGAGCAATGTCAGAGTAGACAGACTGAAGTAGAAAGGTTTTGCGTCAGTCATTTCCTTGCCCGGACGGAGTTTTTCAGCGTCATTGTTGAATATTACATACCGGCGTGCAGAGCGGAACACCATCCACGACGTGCCCCTGTACAATCCCATGAAGGTCATGACGGGAGATGTCAGCCTCAACTATCAAGCGCAATTTGTCGCCATCTTCGTCGAACAGCTCCGTCTCCTCGATAATGGTGTGTATGGTCGTGCTTTCGAGCTTGGGAATCTCGATTGCCTTGCGCACATCCCCCTTGTGGAGTGTCCAATCGTTTACATATGGCAGCCAATACTCCTTGAGATCCCAGCTGTACGCAGGAAGGGTGCTGATCACTTTCCGGCTTTTTGGTGGCAGATCGAGATAGAATTGATCCCAGCGGATATCGGCTCCCGCATGATAAAACATCCGCAGCGTCTCCGTCAGGTGTGACCACGTCTGCAGTTTGAGTTCTTCTTGAGGGGCATTCCAACCCTCGACTCTAGCGGAAGTATTTGGGCCATCCGCCAAGCCGTTATTGATGTCCTCCCCCAAAGACGTCGGTGTTGCTGGCCCCATTTCATGTACAATGCACTGGTCTGGGATGACATCTGAAATGCGACAGGCTGCCATAAGATCTGCTTTGGTAAAGACACCGACCGGCTTGCTTCCGAGGTCTTTTGGCTGGATGCTGGGTATCAAATGACGACTCAGGAGCATCCGATTGTCTTTACCTACTCGGGAGAGAACATCCAGCCGCGCGTTTGATGACCATGTCTCTTGGCGTGATATCCAATCGCTAGCTCTGGATCCGATGAGCCTTAGTACGGGCATATGGGCCGTGTGGTACGTCGTCAGATTGTCCAGTCTTTCGAACTCTGCTGTAGCAGGGGAATACCAATCTTCTCCGAGGCCCGACTGCCGCTTCTCTATGTGCTGCAGCAGCCCAAGTTGGATGGAGGCGCCAGCTAGGTAGATTGTGTCGGCGTCAGATAGCACACCCGCCACGTTCAGAGCTGAGTAGATACTCACGCCGCCGTCGCTGGCAGCTGCGATCGGATGAATGCCCAATGATCGCCAAAACCTGGATAAGACAATCTGCGCACACATGTGGGCAAGCTCGTCCGCCATCTCGCGCATTTCGGTGCCCGTGTCCGAATGCTGATCCTGGATCGGCTGGTGCGACCCGGGGCCCACACCACAGAAGTTCGTGACGGATGGAAGACCGAGACTTCGGAACGCCTGTTTGTGCGTGCTGGCAAACGGTACTAAAGGCTGACTGGCGCTTGTGCCGCTGTTCGAATCCTGAGATCCGATTTGTTGATGGGACTCACTACAACTCTTCAACCCTAACGATGTCATGACAGAGGGAAGGCCGAGACGTGTCACGACCTGTTCCAGATGGTCCGTGTCCCTTCGAATGCGAGAAAAGCTTTCGTAGAGCTGTCTGAAGTACTCCTTGCACGTGAGGGACCTAGTAAAGGCGAAGAGGATCGGGCGAGCTATCACTGCTTGATCAGTGCTGGCGACTTGCAATGGTCTCACGTCGGTCGGGGCGAAATTTCGTTCCACATGTGTTTGCTGCAGTTCGGCAAGAAGCTGAGCACAGAGATGCTCAACTGACGAGACCACGAGCATAGTTCGAAACGAGTAATGGTTGCGTCGGGCCGTGGTCGTATATGCAATCTGTGCCAGGTTGAGCTGACTCCGCGTAGCCTCATGCTGGAGCCAGAGGTAGAGGTTCGCCATGTTGTGGCGAAGAGACTTCTTGCTCTTAGCGGAGATGGCTATGATATATGAGGTGGGTCGATCTGTGTCGAGTGGATGGTCCAGCCCCACGGAACACTTGTGTAGGCCTTGGTCCTCCAGTGGGGTTTCTTCCAGTATCAAGGCTGAACTGGCACGTGTTATTATACCCAGATCATGTATAAGTGCACGCCTTGGCTCGTTTCCGGACGCTGCTTTCGCGTCTTTGTCCCATTTGATGGCTTTTCCGGTGTGTATGTGAACGTTGCGGCGTTTAGCTAGCTCAACGGGGAATGTAGAGTTGACCCGCGTATGTATTCCAATGTGCGGCGGTATGGTGTTCTCCCTGAACATAAACAGTACTTTGATGATACTGCTGAGTCCTGAAGTGGCTTCACAATGACCGATGTTCGCCATAGCACTTCCAAGATAGAGCGGCATGGTTCTTCTCTTGCCTGCTATTTTTGAAGCAGATACCGGTGCAAGAACATCCACTGCACATGCAACTTCGCTGGCATCCCCACCCTTTGTGCTTGATCCGTTCATCTCGACGTATATGATCGATGCTGGGTCCCCGTTTGATTTGTTGAGGACCTCGGTGAATAAGCTCTTCTGGATAGTGCTCTGTGCCAACTCATCTCCGGCTGGTGATGCAGAGTTGTAATTTGTGGCGGCTCCTGCAATAACTCCAAGAACGGTGTCATTCTCAGCCAGAGCGTCCTCGAGCCTTTTCAGCACGAGAGACACTACCCCTTCCCCTCGACAGAAGCCATCAGCTGTCTCATCAAAGACTTTGCAGTTGCCACTGCGGGAGAGAAAACCTGCTCGGTCCAAGCCAGCGTATACATCCGGGTTCGTCATCACGTCAGCGCCACCCACAATGCACATGTCGGTCTCTTGTGCCCTGAGAGAACGACAGGCAATGTGCACAGGTGCCAGGCTGTTGGAAGACATGGTGTCGACAGTAAGACTAGGCCCAGCAAGGTTGAAGGTCTCGGCAATGCGTCTTGAAATGAAGGCCCTGTTACTTGCGCGCATGTAGTGTGAGTCGACTTTCTGGGCGGCATTACAGTCTCTCCAGTCGTTGCCTGACACGCCACAGTATACCCCAACGCGGTCCCGCCGCGTCGAAGGCATAGTACCATTGCCGTCAACACTACTTGTCCAGACTATTCCGGCCTGTTCAATCGCCTCGTATGCTGTCATGAGAGCCAGTCGCTGTGCAGGGTCCATGCGTGTCGCTTCTTGAGCCGATATGCCGAAGAAGTCTGCATCGAAAACATCCGGATCGTTTAGCCAGCAGCCCAGAGACATCCTGCTCGAGTTCTTCTTCCGTCCTGACAGATCTACGTGGGTCTTCGTGCTCCAACGTAGCGGCGGGACTTCCTTGCAGACATCAAGGCCAAGCCGAAGGATGTCCCAAAGGGCATCCGTGGATGCGGCCTCTGGAAAGCGGCCTGCCATGCCAATGATGGCAACCTTGTCCTCGTTCTGGGAGGAATTTGACCTCGCAGCGGTCGGCCATCGAACACAATTGTTCCCAGGAGCCCTGCTTGATAACGACGGATTCTGCTGTTGAAGCCCAGTGTAAATCAGTTGGTCAGCGGTCGTCGCCACGGGGACCACTCTCACTGCCACATTTCCACCCATAGTCTGCAGTCTTGTCTGCAACGTCGCAAGCACAGGGTCCCAGACGATGGGCTGTAACAATATTTGCTCTACCGCAGACTCCAGAAGTGCCTGAAAGTCAACTTGACTGTTTGCGGCCTCCACAATATCTCCCGTTGTGCTGGAAACCAGTGGAATTCGAAGCACTGATCCACATCCGGCCGAGGGACTACTCTTGTAAGCTGAGGCGTGCATATGGTGTACGGCTTGTTCGACATCATCACGGCTGTAAAGATGCGGTGCATGATAAGGCGCAAAAATCTGCAAAGGTCGAGGCTTCCGCTGTCCGAGCTTCAAGGACTGTACCCATGCAACGAAGCGGGCTAGTGAACTGGGCCGGCCACTGACAGCGACAGTGTCGCCAGTTGAGCGGGCGCTGATCCATGGGCGTGTCATAGAGGACAACTAAGAGGAAAGGGGGGGTCCCATTAACATAACTACACAGAGGAGGGGAAAGTCTTAGGAAGATATGCTGGGAACATAAGGTACGACTCACGTTGTTCTCTTCAATGAACTCATGTAAAGCATCCTCTGTACTTGAGCCCGCCATCAGGAATGTCCACGATGGACGCTCGCCGCTGAATACCTTCCGCTTCACGTCCGTTCCGATGTCGCCGTGGGTGACATCATTGTGTATTTTCTCGTTGTCATGTGCGACGAACTCCCAAGGCTCAATGCATCTTGCCATGTTATCGACGAGCATCCCGACCCGAAATGCTACATGCATTGCCTCTACGGCCAGCGGAAGAAGCTCAAGAGTGTTGGCACTACAGCTAACGGCGGCAGCGGCCAAGGCACCTGTGCAAAGTCCAAGGCAGCACGAATGATCCGGTGAAGGGTATGCGTATCCGACTTGTCTATAGTAGAACGATAGCCCCCGTAGGCCCTTTTGATCAGCTATGGAGCCCCATAATTGGTTTCCTAGAATTACATGGAAATGCATTGGGGAAATTAGGAAATCCTAGCCACATACCTCATGAACGATCCGAGCTGATAGAGACACAGCATTGCCATGTCTACAGGCACAGATTCCCCCCTCTTCCAGAGCAAAAGGTCCGTGACGCACGCGAATGAGGGGGAATGGCGTCGGTCTTCGGGCCTGAGCTGATAGAGGTCATCTCGTAGTGCCCGCCGTGCTCGTTCGAGAAATTCGACCACAACAGGGTTACTTTTCCCATTGTGTAAAAGGCTCTGCAGATCTTTGGTCTGAATATCGTACGTCTGGTCCCCAAAAACATATACGTCGAAAGATGACTGATTCTCCATGGTGACAGAGGAATCCCGAGTAATTCGTATCAGTTTGTTGTGGTTCGTTATTAAGCTTGCAGACACCGCTTGTGGGCTCATGTAGAGAAGAAGTCTCCAGATCAGCGCGATTGGCTTTGCCTCAATTCATCTGTGTTCAAGTTTGGTGATTACATCCAGCTAGAGGCACGCGAGGGAACATTTCTACCAACACTACGTTTGTTGCACGAGCCGGGCCTCCCGGTTAAGGAGCGTTTGCTCCATCACTAGGAAGTAATTCGGTACTTCTAACAGCCTTTGCCACGTGTTGCACACGGCGATAGAATAAAGTCCCCGATTTTCGGCAGTGCCGACTCTACAACGATAGTGGCATAATAAGCTTTATCCTTGATACACTTCGTCAACATCGCGGTGGCTTTCACAAGCCATCACCAACGACTTGGTGTTTCCTGTGTCTCAATGTACTAGAGTCCTTTTCGCCTGTGTGTAAGTATGCCTTACCATGATGACCTGGTAGCGCGGAGTGCTCGGCTCGGCTCGTCTCGTTCATAACGGTGCATTCAGACTAGCGCTCTGCGGAGACTCAACTGCCGAGGCTGGGGATGGACGTTTTTGTTTCGAACCAGAGCTTGTATATCTACCGACGGCAGCTTTGGAACAAACAAATCTAAATTACGATTTTGCTTTATAGGACGACGAGCACCGGGCGCGCCCGTGGTTACATTCCAGCTCAACCTTAGATAGTTGCAGCAGTTCTCAGATGCTGCCACAAATCTTGTTGCTCTAATACTATCCGGTGGGGAAGTGCGGCCTCCTGAGGCTTATGAAGCTTAAGTTAATTTCTGAAACTTGGCCATCTCGCGGCGGTATTTGCAAGATCGGCAGCACCGGATCTGATTTCACAAGTCATGGTGAGTATGCAGACTGCGTTGGCGAAGACAGCCCCTGAATGGCATTCAAAACAAAGCCCGAGGATTTAAAGGGGATAGTTTAGAGCTCTTGTAAATTGCACGGAAGGTTGGCAGAACAGACAAATCCTGCTCCCCACCATTACACAATATCTCGCCTATTTTCTATCATGAATCGCTTTCAACTAGCCATCATCAACGTTGTTGGTCTTCTAGTGCCCAATGCTTTATGCCAGGTGGTACAACCATTGAGAATCACGACGATTGCGTCTCACGATGGGTATTCGGTACTCGAATGCTGGCAGATTGACTCTACTCCCGTCGAGTACATGTCTGCGTTGAATTATGGCATCGGAGGCCGCACAGCAAATGTGAAATGGTCTACACTTCAGCCAAGAACCTACGTCGGCGAAGCATGGGCTCCACGTGTCCAGTGAGTAATTATTGTACTCTACCACAAATCCAAAGAGATGAATGGCCATACAAAGACACGATAGCCGTTGCAGGGTCATGGTACTGACGCCGAATTGATAGACTGACCATTGTATTGAATGGAATGATACGCGTGTCTGCGCCGTATATGCCACCCCAGGCGTCATCTCCTAATGCCACCGCCACTGGGAGCTGCATAGAACAGGCGAACCCAGCCATGCCACAACAGACTGCATATGTGTTGTCGAATAGGCTGTTATATCAGGGAGCCGTCCCCTCTGCAAGCGCGGACAGCCAAGTTCCAATTCGCCCACCATCGGAGGAGATTGCGTATCTCATGCCAGGCACAATGGCCTCGAGCATCATCCTAGTCACCGATCTTCGGAGCGAGAGCAATATTGCTGGCCATGGCGCTGAGTTCCCTTCAAATGAGCCTACTGTTCTAGTTCAAATCCCCTTTGAGAATGATGAGATACCAGCACACACAGTACTTGGGACCGGGAGCTGCAGCAACTATAGATAGATATCTAAGGAGCATCTTATGACATGAAATCAGAAAACAGTTAATAGTCTTTCGTTAAGGCGCAGAGATCCGAGATTAAATCATGCCTTGCTACATCCACCTGCTCTGACCCCTTGAATCAGTAATTATCATAACAAAACGACACTGGGTATTTCAGACACAATGAAAGCAGACAAGCTTGACCAGCAAGCCTGTACCACGCCGTGCCCTCCTCAAGACCTCATACAACGCTCTGTGGCTCCAGAGCAGGCTCCTGAAGCTTTCTTCCAGCTCTCTCGAATAGACCCTCCGCGCCCTGCTCCAGCTGTTCCATTTCCCTCCCGTGTTTCCGCTGGACTCTCTTGAGCAACAGAGTATTTATTACAAACAATCCCCCGCAAATGACCAGGTCCGCGCCCTCGACGATACCGGTGACCATGGCCGTGATGCTCCAGTCCCCATGCTTCTGCGAGTACACAACGACAAGAGTCGAGATCAAGCCGGCCAGGGCGTTGGTCGCGCCGGGGAGGTAGATCCTGTTGAGCTGCCAGACATAGTTGGACCTCCATCGGAAGGCCAGCCACAACAGGCCGGCGGCGCCGATGCCGCAGCAGATGGCGGCGATGACGAGCAGCGGCACGTTCTGGACCTGGCCGAGCACGGTGCTGGCGGTGGGGGACTTGTCGGCCAGCTCCGGGTCGTCGGACAGGTCGCGGATGCTGGTGAAGGTCCCCGGGAAGACGATGAAGCCGGCGAGCAGGATCCAGCCGAAGAAGGAGGCGAGGATGTTGTGCAGGCGGGGGATCTTGTCGAGGCTGAGGAGCATCTCCATGTAGCGGGTCTGCAGTGTGTCGACCCTCTGCAGGCCGGCGGTGGGCCGTCGTTGAGGGCCATTGCCCGTGACTGTCCTCACGGACGGGTTGCGCGTCGTGGATGATCGGGTCGAGGATAGGCGTCGGGGCTCGGGCTTTTCTGTCCGTATGGAGGGATGCCTCACCGGAGGCGGCTTGCTTGTGGAGGGCTGTCGGTGTGGCATATTTGATGTTGAATTCCGGACTACTCGCTTATTCTACTTGGAAAACAGTGGGCTTTGAACTTCTAATAGGAAACAGTGGGGCTGATATAGGCACATAATTGAAAACGGACGGTGATCTAATTACAGGACAGAGGCCGGCCTGTTTGTGGGCTTCATGATGGTGAAGTAGGAAGCTGTCAGCCCTGCCGTCCTTGCCCGGGTGCAAGCAAGAGGTCGGATAACAATGAATGAAGCCACGGACTGACATCACCTCGAGAGCTGCACTCGAAATGGTTGGCTGCTTGCCCTGATTTCCCTGACTTCCACCGCCGGGCTAGACGAATCCAGAAGTTGAGCCGCCACACCGGGTGAGACGATAAGAGCAGGTTTACTATCAGGGACCAGTCTTGGCTCCTTTGGGGTGTGTCGGCTCGAGAATGGCGCACAAAAACCTGGTTCGGGAGAGCAGGTACAGGGGCCTTGGGGTGGTATCAGCATGGGGTAGTAGTCCTCATGCGGAATGACATAAGCCCCTGTTTTTCTTCGGAATCTTCATCCCTCAATGCCGACAGCAGCGAACACTAGTCTAGTAGACTTGACGGTCTTGGCCTGCTAACCAGTATAAGGTGAAGTGTTGCCTGACAGCACGCGTTGCTGGCTTCGCTAGAATGCAGGGTCCTACAGGCTACACTTCGCATCATTTAGCCATCCTTCCTATGTGCAGCAGCCCATAACATCTATCTTAATGTGACCGTAGCGTGGTCAGCTACCCTGCACTATGAATGTGAAATATCAGGCAGAAAGGCTAGACTGATCAACACCAACCCATTCTCACTATCCAACCGACGACGATAGAACCTTACATAGGTTCGAAGAGGGTTGGCCTCGAATCTGCCGATATCAGCTCGAGAAGCACCCGAAATCCAGGCGATCTCTGTTGGCACGTACAAATGTGGCTATTCAGGTTTGACCTTTGCTAGTAGGCATGCACACGGAGAATTCACTTTGCAGGACGCTCGATACAAAATGCTGAATTTCTAGAGATGGTAATATTGGCAAGGCACTGAAGGTAACTGCGAATAATAAACTTCGTTCCAATTCTATATTATATAAAATTATCTTCTGATACCTGTGGTTTTGTAGTCTTTCTCAAATGAACTATGAAGACCCCCCCCCCACCATCCTGGTGAAACATCTCCTTCGTAATGAGGCCTTGATCTTCTGCTGTTCTGCTGTCATGGATAATAGTTATTCGGGCAAGCATAGTTGGAGGTTAGTTGGGCACGTTCAGTCAATCCACTTTGATAAATCAATTAATTACACGCGGCCCAAAATGGCATACGCTCCCCCTCCTAATGGCCAAGGGGGAAATATCGTACGATATAACAGGACGGAAATTCCCCCGTTCCTTGTTCCGTAATCTCGCGGGGCTTCCTCCGCTCGTCAGCAGAGAGATTTTCCCAGAAACGCACCATATTCATTGTCAAGAGGGAATGGGTTACACAGCACTGGTTTCCACATCTAGAAAGGCGGCCAGTGCCGTCAGCAATTAGTCCATTCATTTGGAACCCAAATACTTATATGAGGGCCTTCGTTCGCAATTCTAGCGTTTGGTATAAACCACTTGCTTACGACCCTTTTCCACCTTTTCTAACACACGCTGCCACACACGCGGTAGCCTTGGCAGTTAGTGAATCGTTTCCTCTTCCGCATTTGCTGGCTTTTCATGACGAATTTCTTGCCCTCCTCTGTCATCTTCATCGAAGAGCATGAAGACACATCTCGAAGGATTTCTATTACGCAGCTATCCTCCCTGAAAAAGCACACGCTAGCACGCCTTCTACACTTCGGAACTCGAATGACTTCTCGGTTTCTAACTACTTGCCCTCTCTGCAGGCCGTATCCATCCTGGCCTTCTGGAAGCAGCAACATTCCTACTGTGTGACAGGCACAAAATCTGTATGGCTCAAAGACACACAACTGACTGCAGGAATAAGTTCACTTTCATGAACGGTTCCCTGGCTCAAGAGAAGCTCTTGTCAAGACAGGTCCTATCACAATTCAATGTTAAGCCTTTAGTATTGAAACTATGACTCGAAATTTCATATCTACCTGTCGGTCACCCCTGCAATATAGGTAAGTGACACTTGACCTACGGACTACTGAGTTGCATCTTATACGTGTGCTATGCTACAACAAACTTGAAAGACAAGCGGCTCAAGGCAACCTTAGCATATGAGCAAGCGTGAAACAGGAGATCAGGAAAAGCAAACAAGACACAGCTTCAAATTATACGAGACGAGTTGCATTTCTAATGTCGCAGCATAACCTACGTGCTCCCGAAACATTCGCAATCCTCTCCCCCACATCATGCAGCCAGCCTCGTACAGATCGGCAAGATGACGCAATACTACTCACCCAGATGTCAGCTTACCCTCTTCAGCTGGCAACTTATCACTTGGGGGGCAATGCAAATTGCAAAAACATGTCTGTTTGCCCTCCTGATGAACTGTGTTACCATAAAACGCCATCTGGACTTGTCACTACCGTAATCGATATTCTGGGGGCCACCACGGCGGCCGCTTCCTGGGAATCGCCATGGCGAAGCAAGACTTCTCTCTCTTTCGCGGCATTGCAGATCACCACAAAAACGGCAACAATGGAAAGACTATCTGGGTTGGAGCCTCTCACGACAAGCCTTTGCGAGGCATTCTTGCTTGGAAGTACAAGAACATGCGTAAGTAATTACCCATCTGCGCGCTCGGATCAGAACATGCAGGCTTGCAATACGCGTTGTGGGCTTGTAATATCTTCAACTAGCTCTGATAATGGTACTGCAGGAAGAGTCAATGCCCGGCCAAATTTCCAGAATCTGCGCATGGAAAAATTAAAAGACGAGGACTTGGAGGAGTGGCTTCCAAGGCCGGATCCTGTGCCACCTGGAAACGCCGGTGCCCTGGAAGCCCACGTCCGAGTCCTGGTCTGTCACGAAACCGAGAACCAGACCCATACGACGGGCGTGGCCTCACAAAAGTGCTATCATGTGGCCAAGAGCTCGTTTGATGCTATAGAGGAGCACCTGCGCTTACCCGTCCAGACGCTGCCCACTATGGGTAGTATGTGGGGGGTGCAGTCGAGCGAGTTCATCACAGATACAAATGCAGCAGGAAAGGAAACGATGTGTCTTGGTGAGTATATTACAGGGGGGCCAAATATCATCGATACATGCTGGCCCCCCTTCCACTCGGTTCTTTGCTCGAGTACTGACGATTTCGGTCTGGGAGGTCGTCAGACCTCACAATGAGCAACGCAAGTATCCCGGAGCTCGCACATTACGGCCTCGCCATGTCATACGACTTCTCGACGCGGCGAACCACGGCCTTTGTCAAGGGTGCCAACGCGGTCGACAAGGATGCACGGAACAAATACCAGCAATGTCTCCTCGACGCCCGCATCCGCAACGGGCTGCACGACAGCATGCCTCTCTGGCCGCACCCGCTGCTCCTACCAACCATCCTGCTGCAGCACGAGCTCGCCGCCATCCGCGAGTTCTCCAAGAAGAAGCTCCACACCGACTCGCGCGGCATCCAGGCCACCATGCGCCTCGACTACAAGACCCAGGCCAGGCTGCTGGGCGGGCGTAACTCGGACGAGGAGGGGCGGGAGGACCGCGCCGAGTTCACGAACTGGCTTAACGGCCTGCTCTGCAGCGCGCACAGCATCCGCAGAGCTCTCCGGGTCACGCGGCAGGCGGCCAGCTTTCTGCTCGGTATCTTAGACGAGCTGAAAGATCCCACGCTGTGTCCGGACGAGGAGGCGATCCCGCCCCAGGTGGGGCGGCAGATTAGAGACACCATCATGGCCCTCGACAGAGGGGCGGCAGGTTTTGAAGCGGGCATTGACTCTATTATCGCGACGCTCGATGTCCAACTTAACATTGTACGAGCCCTTTCTCCCTCCCTCCCTCCCTCCCCTTCTCCTTCTTCCACTCCCTCCCTTTTTCTCATCCGGGCCGTAGGCCATGAGTTTATGCAACTTTTACTTTCTCTTTCCTGCTAAAAAACCCCCGTCAAATTCTACCAGCTCTCCGTCGTGGCCGCCCAGCTGGACAACAACCGGAGTGCCGAGATGAGCGCACAGGCCGGGCTGGACAGCGTGGCAATGAAGACCCTGGCCCTGGTCACGGCCATCTTCCTGCCGGCCACCTTCATCGCCACGCTCTTCAGCATGAGCATGTTTGACTGGCAGGCAGATAGTGGCTCGGCCGTCCTGAGCCCCGAGTTCTGGATCTTCTGGGTCGTGTCTGTGCCACTGAGCATCGCGGTCCTCGCCGCGTGGTGGTGTTTCTGGGACCTGTCCAGGACCCACTATGCCGAAAGATTCAAGGACGCCCAGACGAACAAGGAGCACGAGACGCTGTGGAAAACTTTCAAGGCGAAGATGAGGCGAGACCGCGGCTCGCATGTTGCTGATTCAGCCGGCCGTGTCGATGAGGTGGACACGGCTGACGATGCCCAAAACATGAACAGCACGGGCTCGGCCGGTTATCATCTCAACAAACTTATGGGGAGACGGCCCAGGCGGTCTAGTGAGGAAAATTCTGTGGAGTCAGGAGGGTCCCACATGAGGCAACAAGAATGAAAACCGGACCGCTGTCCACTGGATTCAACAGTCCGTCTTTTCCAATAATTGGCGAGGGTTGGAGAACAACTGGAATATCTTGTTGTTGCTCAAGTAGTGCTACATAAGTATCAAGTACCTAGACACTTAAATTGTTGATGCATCGGTCTGCTAGATGGAGTCCAGAGTCCGGTGCAGCGTTCCTCACGTCTGAAGAACTGAGTCACAAACGGTAGCAAGAATACAGGGGGTAGATGCGGGTGTTGGCAGCTTTAGTTAGGTGCCGGATGTGACCATCGCCTGTTGGTATGAAAGTCCCCTGCAGGATGCTTGAAGGAAATTGACACCTCTTCTCTTAGTTGGTGCAAGCTGCCAAGCTCTCAGTGTCACCATATGTAGAAGTCATCCGGTTCCTTTGATGTGACAGGTTCATCTCCATTCTCAAGAGGGGTAATGGCTGACCACCTTCTCCGTGATGACATCCCGCCCACGACCCTCCGCCGGGAGACAATCCTAAGCAGGTAAATCCGTGATCACCGGCCTAGAACTTTTTCAAACTTTTATCACCTGTAGCTTCCAGCCAGCTGCTTCTGAAAATCCCAGAATACCTACAGTGATACCAACAACAGCAACAGCATGACTCGAGTCTGGTCATCGCAGCCCTTGAAGGCGATCTACACCATATTCTTCCTGCTCGCAACACCGCCATATGCCGCCACATTGTACCTTCGATATCTTGCGAAGCCCTCGCATCCCGATTGTGAGTAGCCTGATGAGCCCCGTCTCGCACGTTCACAAAACCGCAATCTGACGACTAGGCCTAGGGACCGCCAAGATGAGCTTAGCTAGCCAGATGTTGAAGCTGTTCTTCCGATACTCCTTAGCCACCCAATCTCGACGCGTCTTCGACGACGACCCTGCAAAAGCTAAAGAGAGGCTGGCAAATATCGAGCCGCCAGCTAGGTCCTTGTTCTCCGGTGCTTTAGCTCCAACAGCCTCGGTCAAACCGGGTCCCGTGAAGGGTGTTTGGCTGCCAGATGCTCCTTCATTGCAATCCACCAACCTACAGGAGGAGAAGGTCGTGATTCACTACCCTGGTGGTGCATTTGTCATCACTTTCGGCCACGAGGGTACGGGCCGGCCGGTATCAGATGTCCTGACCAAGCACCTGAAGGCGAGCAAGGTACTCTGGGCACAATACCGTCTCGCTGCAGATGAACAGACATGCTTCCCCGCTGCGGTCCAGGATGCCCTTACATATTACAACTATGTTCTCTCTCTGGGCATACCCCCAAAAAATATTATCCTCTCAGGAGATTCGGCCGGTGGAAACGTCGTTCTTGCCTTGATCCGCTTCCTCGAGTCTGCTCAACCAGCCAGCGAGGTCGACGCCGACGGTTCTTCCAGGACCAAAACTCCCGGTTTACCAGTGCCGGGTGGTGCTGTTGTGTGGTCCCCTTGGGTGGAGGTCACACCGAACGCGGGGAAAGACTATGAAGGCTATGTCAATGCCGAATCCGATATGTTAGACGCGGACTTTCTGCAATGGGGAGCAGAGTCATACCTCGGCAAAAATGGAGGTGAAAAGGACAATCTGCCATACACGTCGCCCCTGAACCACCCCTTTAGAACATCGGTGCCGTTGTACATTCATGCTGGAGCTGCTGAAGGCTTCTGCCAGTCTATAACAAAATTTGCGGCAAACATGCGGGGGCTCGACGGCAATCGTGTGGCCTTCTGTGCCACACCAAAGGCACCTCATGATCTTCTCCTCGGACACCCTACGTTTGGGTTGACGAACGAGCTTCATGCGGTGTTGGATGAGGTTCACGAGTTTTTGGATGGAGAGAGGTGAGACATTCTGTCCGTCGCAGGGAATGCTGGTCACTCATTCTTTCTCTATTTCGTCTTCGTTTGTCTATTCTTGCTTGTCCAACTTGCGTAAACTTTCCAGAATGAAAATTCAACGCCGCACTCAGACAGTAGCATTCGTTGGACCGTTGGTGATATTGAAAATCATATTTACCCACCAAGAATAGCTGAAATGCAAATCTTTGCTGCTATCTCAATGCTGGACTTTCTTTGCTCGTACCCCAACTTGACACAGTTGATATTTGCCATCCTGCTCGAGCAGCTGCACAGAAATTTGACTCGCAAGTCTCGACATACCATCCGCGGACCCATCATGACAAGAAGGCGTCTTACCTGCCTTGCTAGCATTCGCCGCCAGGAGGTCCCGATCCACCCATTTATCCCCGGCCGGCCCACACTGCAACACCGCCAGCGGAAAGAGCTTCCACATTGAAGGCACGGCCCTCCGGGCGGTGGTAGCCACCGTCAGCGCTAGCATCACCAGCGCGAGACCCACGAGCGCGGCCGGTAGCGTAATCCATGCCCAGGTCACCCGGACGCGCACGGCGTAGTAGTCAACGTCGCCCTCGGCGCGCCCGCTGTATCCAGGCTCGCCGTTGGAGCGCGCCCAGAGCGTCAGCTGCTACGCGAGGTTGGTGAACACTGCAGCAAAAGGAGTCAGCTATCAAAGAACTGAGGAAGAAGTTTTATCAGATATAGGGAGGACCAAGCCGCAGTATGGCCATGGCTTGTTTCAAAACCTGCATCCTGGTAATACCTTTGTGTTACAGGCTATAGGCAGGAAATTATTTTTCTTAAACGGGTTAAGATTGTATCCGGAAGCTGCTTACTGTCTCGGATTGACTCCGTTGAGACGTTTCCCAAGTCGTACAGGTGCAGGAGCTGCGGCGTGCCTTCGAAGACGTACCCAAAGTCAGGGCTGTCTTCTTCGATGAAGTTGCGGGTTACGTTGCCGACGAGGTAGGGCCAGAGGATTTCGAGCCCGAATCCTTCGAAAAAAAGGGGCCGATAATGTATAAACAGTCGTTGGCCAGCAGGGACTCGGGAAACGGTGATGAAGCGTTGACGGGGTTGGACGGGTGGAAGGTGATGTTATACGGAAGCCAGCGACGGGCGTTGACAAGGTTGTATCCATCTTCAACGAGGCTCCTGCGGTCGGAATCCGTGACAAACTGAAGATCTAATAGACCAATTAACGACTCGACTTCATCAATGCCATTAATGTAGATCTCTGGTTCGCCGAAGCCCCAGATTTGATCCAAAATTCGACTCTTCCACGATCGTCTCGTTGATCCGCCCTGCCTCGATGGAACAAGAGTATGTCCGTACGCATGGCTGTAGAACGCACTCGGCAGCGCCATAGCCTCGACAGCGCCAGGTGTCGTTCGTGGCAGAATCATCGCACCCATACAAAGGATGAAACTTATTGGCTGGATAGGTTCTGAATATAGCAGAGTCTGAATACCCCAGAATCGCACCGAATTGCAGGCCTTTTGGGATCCAAGAAGATGCAGATACATTAGTAATTTGCTCCTCGGCTTGGATTGAGAACACCGTTGGGGCTGGGCTGCTGCCGGACACATTCAGTGCCTGTGAGTAGTAAAAATTGACATCAAATGGTGGCCACCTTGTAGTAAGATTCCACAGTGTCGTGTCTCTTTGTTCCTCGGAAACATTGCAAGGCCCTTGATTGAATATGGCGTCGCTAGTCTCGGTTGCGAGAGACGCAACACTGCACTGCTCATCAACGACAACTTCAGAGGATCTGTCGGAGCACTGACTACAGAACGCGAGACTACTGTAAGTATTTCGGAAGGTGCAGTTGCCCGTCGAGCATTCGAAGTCGGTGACGTTCTGAAATGTGTTCAGACTGTCCAAAATCATCTGCAGAAGGTGAGGCTTCAAGCTGTTGTCTCGGCCATTTTGGTTGAAGTGATTCGACCGGGGAACGGACGCCGGAATGTCATTGGACAATGTCCTACTGCAGTCGGCGGCATGAATGAGTTGTTGAATGAAAGGATCGATAGCAAGTGCGACGATGGAAATCATGGCGCCAAGAGCAGTCAATGGCTGCCTCAGGCGTTTGTCCCAGAGCCATCGCGCTGAGCCAAAAGTTCCATTCGCCGCCTCATGGAATAGAACAACGTCTTTCAATGGCCGAGCTTCTCAGTACCAAATCCATTGAAGTTGCCCGATGCAAGAGGTGACGAGAAATCCCAGACTTGCTCTCAGCATCAACGAGTAAGTTGACAGCAGAGCATTGATTGAGATAGAAAAGGGCCACTGCGGCAATGGCTGTCCATCGTGAGGGTAGACGGTTGCAGGTATTGCTGCCACAGAAATGAGGAGCAGGATAGCGCCACCGAATTCCCACTTCCATGATTGTATCACCGTGGATCGTGCAGCTGGTCGTTGATTGGTTTGACTCTGCTGTTGGGGGTGTTGGGGCTGTTGAGGTTGTTGGCCCGACGGCGAAATGATTTCGGCGCTTGAACAGGGACGAGATCTGATAGGCGAAACGTTGTCGTGCCTAATATGATCAGTAGGTGTACTCAAGAAGGGCGACGAGGCTGAGACCGGCGACGAGGAACACATTTTGGCATAGACCGGTAACTAGATGGTAAAGACCCAACGAACAAAAAACAAATCCCCAAGCCTCGCTGCAAGGACTGTACAACCATTTAAAAACCATGAAAAGTGAGGATCTTTTCGGCACTTATATACTGTGGCATTCCATGCTGATGATGGAATGATTCAAAAGCATATGGGGGCAGCAGCCCCTTACTTCTGACGCAATGCATATAGGCGGCTTAGACGCTAGCGATCATGTATGTTCCTTTTCAGCAGGTAGCAGCTGAAAGACAAGATTATGAACCCATCCAATCAGATCACGCGGAGAGGACTAGAACAATATTCAGATGCTGCTGGCCAACGTGCTGCTGAGGTAATGTCTCAGGTCAGCGGCTGTTTTGGGGGCTGCATTCAAAGACAATCGGGAGCCTTGGCAATGGATAGTTGCTATGGCCAAGACACAGCAGATGATTATATCAGCCAGAGTGGATATTAAGAATCAACTGACTACGCAATACCTAATAAGGAGATCTGTTAACGATTGCAGCTAGTTCAGCATCAACCCGCATGCCCAAAATAATTGAAGGAAACGGACATTCGCAGAGCAAAAAAGGCAGGGTACAGAGATACATGCCGGCGCTGGTGCATGGATATCTCCCACCATCAAAAATCACCAATGGTCAATTTGCACATCCACCAACTCCGCACGCCCGACTCGCACACTGAACTCACACCCCCATATCTAATTCACATACTTTAAAGTGATATACTTAATCAGCTCTGTGTATGTGATTGAAGCGTGTGAGTTAGGCAAGTATGTGAATCGAGTATAGGCATTGCGCGTGTGAATTGAGCGTGTAAGTTGGCGGTTAACGAGTTGGCTGCAAGTATACCCATTAATATTGAAGGCGGATAATTCTCTGAGAGGAGAGAGACGTACAAGAACATAGAGGGGGCAGCAGCTACTTGCAACTGGAAGTACTTCACCTGCAAAGAAAAACTGAACTTCAAAGGTCCAATTGATCGATATCGATACCTGTTTCAGTCTCTCTTGGGCTTAGGGTGGACTTGAAAGGGGCGGACGGCACAAGGGAGTTGTATAGCCTGGGGTGGGATTCTCTTTCTGGGTGTTGCTGTCGAGAAGTATGAAGTGGCTGGACACGTACCAGTCTGCGTTGTGAGATATACAGGGCGATCGTGCCTCCAAGGAGGGAGAATGATTGGGCTGATCTCGCCATTGAGTGCAAACTCGAGACAAAGAGACCAACGTTTCTTCAAAGTGCACCGCGTGGATTTGAACACGGAGCCTGGTCCTCGGAGTTCCGAGGATGTAGGAGAAAATAAAGGCTCCATTTCCTGGACAAGCGGCGTGTTCTATCAGGAGCTCTTCGCCAAGGCGCACGCAGCGAAGATTTCGAGGTCGCAAGGGGCCATAACCTAGCAGGCGTGCAGGCCGACCAGGCAACGGCCGAGGTCACTGCTCAGGAAGCCATGCAAGAATTTCAAGCGGAGGGTAAGGAAATGGATGAAACCTATCGACGAGAAGGGGGATTTACCTGCGCCGAAGCCTGTCGGATTCTGGAAGCGCTTCTCGTCTCGTTGTCCATATTCGCTCCAGTGGGTGGCAGATTGTTACACAGTTTACCTCCGTGTGTGGCACGGGTGTAATCTGACGTCACCCACTCCTGTATCTGCTCCAGGAGAGATGTTATAGGTTCATGTAATACCAATTACGACGTGCATATGTAGGTCAAGATTGTCAGCGGAGGACTTGGTTTCACCACAGCAGCGCCAGCATTCGCCACGGCGTCTATGTGCAAGATTACCGGCCTAAACCCCGTGGTAAATTACGGAAGCCCCTCATTCCCCTGAATCTTCAACGCTCGAAGTAGTTCAGTCCATCAATCTCTTATGGCATTCATCTATAATGCGTTGTCAACCCTGCCAGAATTTGACTCTCAGTCGCCTTGTCGCCCTCGCCGAGGACGGGTTTACGGGTCCGTACGGCTTCCCCTCTTCCAGCTTCTACCGGCATCACACCTCCATCCATGACTTAAGGCATTCAGCACGATCGGGCTGCGAGCTATGCTCACTGCTCTTGGAGGCACTGCCATCGGACGACGAGGTGCCGGATTTTAACCTCCACACCGAAGCAGCGTCCGACATTCGTATAGCTATCAGTTCGAGCCACGTGTCCGACGACACTCGCAACACGTCCGACGTGCGCATGTTCGACTTCTTGCTAGTGCGGGCCGGAGAAAGATATACCGGCTTCTATTTTCCGGGGCTGCTGCTACTCAGCCCCGCCGGCACTGCGGTCGGTCGATACCAGGTTGGACGCGACATCCTCGACTCGCACCTCAGTGCACCTAGCAACTTTGCGATCATGCGTCGTTGGCTCGATCAGTGCACCTCAGAGCATGAACTCTGCCCCGATCTCCAGCAAGACGCCCTTCTGCCCACGCGGGTGGTCGACGTGGGCGGCGATGGCGCAGACTTTCCTCCGTTCTTGCTGGTTTCCGATAGGACAGCTAGAGGACGATATGCAGCCCTGACTCACTGTTGGGGTGGTTATATTGACATTGTCTTGACTAAGGAGAGACTTCAAGACTTCAAGCAACGGCTTCCGGTCGAGAGTCTGGCGAAGAACTTCAAAGATGCTTTGCATATCTGCCGTGAGCTTGGGGTGCAGTACCTGTGGATCGATTGTCTATGCATCGTCCAAAATTCTGAAAAAGACTGGGCGGCCGAATCATCCAAGATGACGTCCATCTATCGCAACGCATTTGTCACGATCTCTGCTCTTTCTTCGCGCGGGAGCAGCAGTGGGATATTTCGTGATCGCCATTCTTGCAGAAGCGATGAGTGGGGTCTTTGCCCACCCCCAATGCGTGTCGTGCGCGATCCTTCACTGGGCGTAACTGTGGACTTGGACTCGTCGCCCGAAAGCGGCGAAGTCGCCTATGCTCTCCGGGTTGATTCCACTCATCATATCGAGAACCTTCGATGGCTTTACAAGGTTTCACCACTCACCCAACGCGCGTGGTGTCTTCAAGAGTCGCTTCTATCACCACGAATCATCTTCTTTGGGGAGGACCAAGTATATTGGCGTTGCTTTGACAGTTTCCAGTCCGCTGACGGTCTTCCTATGGGAAACGATTTCCTCTATCCTGGCAAGCAAGATATTCGCTTCGCGTATGTCCTACAGGGATTCTCGGAGGTCGCGATGCACCCGCCACCGTACGGACGGAGTAATATATACGACCGAGGTGGTTACCACCATTTAATCCGGGACTACAGTAAGCGCAATCTCACTGAGTGTTAGAGATCGCCATACCACAACGTCACCTACCCAGTATTATGACTTTAATTGCTACCTAATTATAATAAGCGCTGCTTTTACGCTTTTAAGAAGCCCTAAAGGCATAAAGGATTTATTTATAAAAAGGGGAAGATTTTTAAGTTAAAGAGAAGGGAGGAGGAAGGTTAAGTTTAATTATATTTTTAATCTTAAAATAAATTGCTTTTATATTATAAATATATTATATTATTATTATATATCCCTATTTACTTTATTTATATTTTAAACCCTTATAATTTAAACTTTTTAAATCCTTTTAAAGAAGTAAATTATTTAAGGATATTAATATAATATATATTTATTAATAAATATATTTATATTATAATATTATTATATTTAAATAAGGTAAATTTAGTAATTAAACTCTTTAATTTAAAACTTAACTTAATATAAATTAATTATTTAAATAACTACCCTTAATATATAAAACTATATTATTATATTTAAATATTAAACTTATTATATAAAGTATTAATATCTAAGGTATTAAATTTAAATATAAGGAAGAAGAATTAAATTATTAATTAAAAGAAGAAGTTATTTATTATTACTTTTATATTAAATATATAAAGTTAATATTATTTATAAGTAATTATAATAACTTATTTAAAATCTATTTATTTAAGCCTTTATCTTAAGATAACTTTATATCTTTATTATTTATTAAAAGTAATATTAATATTAGGTTTATATAATATATATATCTTAGGAATCTTTTATTATTTACTTATAAAGAGATTTCCTTTATAAAATTATATATCTTCTTATATAATCTTAAATATTATTTTTACCTTTATAATTTTAAATTTAATTAAGAAAAAACTAATTATATAATATATTGTTTATAAGTTAAGCTTAAATAAGATTAAATTACTTATATTATTTATTTATAATTTATAAAGTAAGATCCTTATTCCTTTTCTTTTAAGAAATTTAGGAAGTTCCTTGAAAATCAATTAATTAACTTTATTATATATATGATATTAATAGTTATAATATATATAAACCTTATATAATAAAGTAATAAGATAATTATAAACTTTATTTATTAATATTAAGAAAATAAATTAAAATTTATTTAGATAGTTATTAATAATAAATGAATTATAAATATTATTAAGCGCTTTTATTATAATATTTATATTATTATTAACTTATAAGTATAGCTTTTAAATAGTTAAAATAATCTTATTAAGTTAATATAATAAATAGAAGTTATTATAAATAAGCTTAATAGTATAAACTTATTAATAGCTTTTTTTATAATATTCTTATGTAATACTTATATAGCGCCTATATTTAAATGTAACTTTTATAGCTATCTTAAATATATTAAGCTTATTTATAGGAAAAAGATAGCTGTAGCTATAATATATATATAAATACTATTTATAAGCAGTGGTAGTACTAATAATATAATAAATAATATAATAAAACCTATTTAAGATACTTATTAGAATTATTAATAGAAAGGGTATTTTATTAATATATATTTTAAGCTATATAAAAATATTTATTATATATATAATATAAAAGATTATTTTAATAAAAATTGCTTAAATTAAATATATTAAAATTATTAATAAAAAGGCTATATTATATTTAATTACTTATAGTTATTAAATATAAATTAAGAATTTATTTAAGCGTATATTATTAGCTTAGGAATAGTAAGTAAATAATAATAATTTTATATTAATATAGTAATTTAAATTAATAATTATTTTAAATACTTTTAAGCCTTAATTAATTTAAGAATGGAGAAAAACTTAATCCTATATAATATAATAAATATATATAAATAATTTTATTATATTAATAAGGGATCCTTTTTAATTACCTTAAATAAAAAATTTATAATTATATATAATAGCTATTTATTATTTTTAAAGATTTATAATTTTATAAATATTATATATATATAATGTTATTACTTTATTATTATAAACTTATTAATAAAAGATATTATATTAAGATATCCTTAGCTTAAATTTATTAACTTAATAATTTAATAAAGGTAGTAATAATAATAATATTTAATTTAATATAATTAGCTTAGCATTAAATTTATATTTAAGATTTTTCTATATAAGGAAATAGTTGCTGTTATTTATGCCTACTTAGTATCTTTATTAAGGGAATTAAGACTAGCCTTAAAGATAAATAATAACGGTAAAAGCGAAGCGTTAATGTTATATTTATTTAATAAATTTATTAAATATAATAATTTAAGCTTTAAAAAAGAGGTTAAAATATTATTAGATTATTTATTTATTAATTATAAGATTAAATTGGAAAAAAGAGTGCTATTACCTTAAAAATTATTTTATTTCTTTTTAAATATTAAATTAAAAATATTTAAGAGTTATTTAAATAAAATATTTATATAAAGCTAAATTTAATTATTAATAAACTTAGTAGGGGTATTTATAATCTTTATATTAAAGAAAGAGAGTAAGTTATACCTTTATATTAATTATTAGGTGTTAAATTAACTTATATATAAAGATTATATATTATTATTATTTATTATTAAAATCTTAAATTAGCTTATAAGAGTAGGTATTTATATTAAATTTAATATAAAAAAAGCTTATTATTAGCTTTATATTTATATAAGTAATAAATAAAAGATAACCTTTTAAATTAAATATAATTATTTTAAGTATTTAATAATACCCTTTAGTTTAATAAATATATTAGCTATATTTTAAGTTTATATTAATTATATTTTAATAAGCTTAATAAATATTTATTATATTATATATTTAAATAATATTCTTATCTTTAATAAAGATAATAAAGTATATATATAATATATATATAATATCTTTAAATATTTATATTAATAAGATTTATATCTTAATATTATAAAATGTAAATTTTAAATCATATAAATTAAATTCTTAAGATTTATAATTATATTTAAAGGAATCTTAATAAAGAATAGTTATATTATTATAATTATAAAGTAACTACTTTTATATAATATATATAAAATCTATATATTTTTAGGATATATAGGATTTTATTAATGATTTATCTAAAATTTCTTTAAAATCATTATATTATTAATTAATTATTTATAAGGTAATATATTAAGGCCTTTAAATTTATTATTTAATATTAAAGTTGTATTTAAATATATTAAGATATTATTTATAATAGCTTTAATCTTAAGATATTTTAAGTTAATATTATATATATACTTTAAAATTAATGCTTTTATAGGTGTTATTAATATAGTTATATCTTAATTATTTAATAATTAATAGTATTTTATAATATTTTATTTAAAAAAGTTAATTATATTAAAGATATATTATAATATAGGTAATTTAAAGTTATTTATAATTATTAATGCTATTATGGTTTAATAGTATTACTTATATTATATTTAAAAACTTATTATAATAATTATAGATTATTTAAACTTTAAATATTAGTATATAAAAAGAAACCTTTTAATATAATAATTATATTAATTTAATATCTTAATAGCTATAAATATAATAATTGATTATTATCTTAGGTTAAAAAACCTAGTTAATAAGCTATTAAGGAGATTTAATTATATATAAATTAAAAGCGCTATAAAGAAGCTGCGCTAGCCTTATAAGTTTATATAAATTATAAATATAAAAGCTTATAATTATGATTATAAGTATATAAGCTAGCTTATAAAAAACTAAAATGGCAGCGATGCAGCAATATTAGTATAGGGAGGCTGCATAATAAGTATAGTTATTTAGGATTAAAGTATATATTTAGGCACCCTTTTATATAAGCTAGGGGGGTAAGGTATAGTAATAACGCCTAAGTAGCTTAAATAATTAATAACTATATATATTACTTAATTATAATAAAAGGATGCTTTTATATAAATAGGAAAATAGTGTAAAAGGTAAATATATAGTTTTAATATTAAGAGGGCTTAATACCTTTAAAATAACTTACTTTTCTTTAATAATTAGATATATATATTTAATAATTTATTTATATAAATAGAATTATTATAAGTATATTATAATTATAATTTAATGGGCTATTTTAATATTATTAAGTTTATAAAGCTATTTATATATAATTATTTTTAAGATTCCCTTTTAAAAAATATTAAAATATTTATTAATATATATATAGTTTATTAATAAATGAAAGTATTTAAGTATAAACTACTTAGCTTCCTTATTATATTATTAACACTTATAAGATTATAATAAGAAATCTTAATAAACTTTATTATAAGATTACTATCCTTTATTAACCTAAGAAATAATAAGCCATATAATGTAATTTTAATAATAATTAATAAATTTATAAAATATATTATTTATATCTTAATAATAATATAGCTTTAAAGTAGTAGCTTTATTAATCTATTAATATATTATATTTTTATAACCTAGGGTATATTTAATAATATTATCTTTAATTAAGGAAGTTTATTTATTAATTACTTTTAAGTATAGCTTTGTTATATATTAATTATAAAGTATTGCCTTAGTACTTTTTTTTACCCTTAGATAAATAGCTAGATAAAGAGGTAAAATTAAAATCTAGAATATTATTTCTATATATATAGGAATATTATATAAATCGATTAAGCGCAGCTCCTCCTTAGTGTATAATTTATATATAATAATATAATATATATTATAATTAAAACTATACCTTCTTTTATATTCTTTTAATATTATTTAAAATTATTAATAAATATATTAATATTATAATAAAGCAACATTCTTAAAGTGGATAAAAGGGGTTAGGGTTTAAAGGATAAATATATAAGGATTATATAATACTTATGATATATAAATATTAAATATGTAAAATAATATAATCGTTATTATATTAATAAATAATTTAAAGAAGGTGATTTAATTATAATATTAATTAAGTATTTATAATAGAAGTATAGAAATAGTAAATTAATTATTAAATATTTAGGCCCTTTTTAAATAATTAAAATAATTAATTATTATAGCTTAATTTATTAATTAAAACTATTTAAGCAATATAAGATATATAATATAATATTAATTATAATATTTAAGTTATTTAAAAGCTATAAAGGTAAAGTACTTAAGTTATAATAAGATATTAATTTATTTAATAATGATATTTTTAAAATAAAAGTTATTTTATAATATTAAAAACCTTAAAATTAATAATAATATTTAATTTAATAAAAAGGATATAATAATGAAAATAATTTATAAGAATTATATAGGAATATTTATAATAATTTAATAATTTAAGAATATAAAAATATAGTTATAATAAATAAAAAGTATAAAAAATTAATATAAGGAAAATAAGAGTTATAAAGATATAAGGGAATAATATAAATATAATAAAGGTATATAAAGTATATAAAGATCTTAAATTAAAAAGGGGGTTATATAAATCCTTTATTTATAAATATATAAATATAGGTTAAATATAATATAAGTAATATATAAATATTATTTATTTATTATTATTATCATCCTTTTTATCCTCTTTATCTTCTTTAATAGCCTTTTTCTTCTTTTTAATAATAAACTTATAATATTTATATATTATAAGGATATAATATAATATTATTAAGGATTTATTAATATCCTTAAAGATATTAATATTATAATAAGTTAATAATAATATCTTATTATTAGTGATAGTAGTAATGATAATAATATATGGTATAGGTATAATAATAATAGCGGCGACCTTAAGGCTTAAGGGTAGGATATATAAATATATAATATAATCCTCTTTATTATTATTTTTAAAGAAAGCTATTAAAGATTAAATAATAATAAAAAGGATTTAATATAATATTAATAATATATAAATATAATATATTTTAATATAAGGGAATTAAGATTATTACTTATATAAATATATTTATCCTTATTTTAATTATAATATTATTAATAATAGCAGCTAATATTTATAATCTTATTAATAATAGTTATATAATATAAGTATACTATAGATATAATATATATAAAGTAAATATAAATTAAATTAATTAGAATATTTTAGCTTTAATTCCTTCTTTAAGGCGTATATATAATATATATATTATTTTTATATAAGGTAGGTGCTGCCCTTAATAGCTAAGCTAAGCCCCTTCTTTAACTTTTTACTTTTTTATAATATTTTATTAATAATATATAAGTATAATGCAGCTAATATATAAATATAAAAGAAAAGATATTTATATTTATAATAGCTAGGGGATTTTTAAAGGGCAAACCTAAGGTATTATACTTATTATTAATAGATTAAAAGCGCTTAAGGTTAATAAGCATTATTTATATATTATATAAGCATAATATGATTATTTTTAAAAATATTTATAAATAGGCTAACTTAAGTATTAATAATAGTGATATTAGTTATTTATAATTTTTTAATTAATTAATATTAATAGGGCACCCTATAATTATAACGTAGCTATAGCGCTATTATATAAAGAAAGTATTTACTTTATTATTATTATTATTATTATTATTTCTATTATTATTATTATTATTACTATTTTATAATTCATTAATATATACCTTATATAAATATTATATATATATAATATTAATAATAAGGGAATAACTTATAATATAAATTTAAATATAAATATAAGTATAAATATAAATACTATATAATATTAATATAATATCTTAAATAACTTACCTTAATAGGTATATTTATAAGAAAAAGTTAATATATATTAAGAAAGAAAAAATAAAAGAAAGAGGAAAAAAGCTTTAATATTAAATAAGCTATAAGGAAATATTATTAATATTATTAATATATATTATTTATATAATAAGGCCTTATAATATTATTTAAATAAATATTAATTATAATAAATATAATAAGAGGAGTTTTTTATTTATATAATATATAATATATATACTTATTAATTATAATAATAGCTTTTATATTCTTCTTATAACTTTAATAATAATCTTTATTTATAAGGCTATAATAAATAATATAACTCTATTATCCCTTTTATTTATTATTAGATAATACTTTAATAATAACCTTATAATTCCTGCTTTATATCTATATAAAGTATATACTATTACTCTTAAGATAAGAGTTTAGAAAGGGGGGTAATTTATTAAAGATTATTATATTATAATATTATCTATTTAATATTATAACTTTAATTATTATTTAATTATAATAAATATTACTCTTATACTTTTAAGAAGCCTTAAAGGTATAAAAGATTTATTTATAAAAAGGGGAAGATTTTTAAGTTGAAGAAAAGGGAGGAGGGAGGTTAAATTTAGTTATATTCTTAGTCTTAGAATAGATTGCTTCTGCGCTATAAATATGCTGTGTTGCTGCTGTGTATCCCTATTCACTCTGCTTGTATTCTAAACCCTTATACTAAGCCCTTAGATAAGCTGCCCGCCTTCTCGGCCTTGGCGGAGCATATCCACGCCAAATTGGGTGGCGACTATTTGGCAGGTCTGTTCACAGCGAATCTGCATTCAGATCTAATGTGGTGCTCAAATGGACGCTCGTGGATTGACGAGATGGACTATCCCGAGAGCCCGGACTACGTCGCCCCGTCGTGGTCATGGGCTTCCAAGTACGGAGAAGTGGGCTTTCTAAGTATGCGTGATTTCATGATGGACGATACGGCTCCCCCACGGCAATTAAGGTTTCTAGACTCCAAGATTAGATATCGGGATGAAACCAACCCGTACGGTCAGGTCCTGCCCGGAAGTTCCATCGTCGTGGCCGGCCTGACTACGAGATTGGTACTCAGCAAACAAGTTGCGCTTGGGTCGGAGGGTATTTCGGGCCAATGTCCCAAGGGAATGTGGGTACCTTACCTCAAGTGGGATAGATCGGCCGGAGTGTCTGAAGGAGAATCTGAAGGAGAGCAAGTGCTGTTCGCAGTCTCCTCTCATGCCAGCGAGGGCGAGACTTGTGCCCAACAAGGCCGAGGCTTCTTTGTCGCCACGAAAGATACGGTTAAATCCGAACCTGATGACTGGCCTATCACTCGAACTGACGAAAGTAGCAAGGAGGTGTCGATTCTCCCAGAACTCTTTGTCAGAGTATGATGTCACGTGGGTCCCCTTCAGGCACTCTCGGCCCCACGGGTGGCGATTATATGACTATATAGGGGCTGCCGCGCAGCATATACGCCCTTAGAAAGACTTAAACCTCAGGTTCAATTATCTATCTATTGCTTTAGCCTATAAGAGGCTATTTAGCCCTATCACTCTACCTTTATATCCTTATTTCTAATAATTTAAACCTCCGCCCCTTCTGAAAGGTAAACTAATAGGGCCTCTTTCTTTTAAGCCATAAGAAAGCTATAATAACGCTATATATATATATAATATATAAAAAGCATTGATTATAAGAGAACCTATCTATAAAAAAGCCCTCTTTATAAGAATATATACTTTATAAAAAGAACCTATTTAATAGTAAAGATATTATGTATATATATCCTTTATAAAAGAATCCTATTTATAAGAACCTATTTATAAGAATTTATTTATAAGAAGAACCTATTTATAAGAAAACCTTATTATTAAGCTATAAGAATATTATATATATATATTATTTATAAAGAACCTATTTATAAAAACCTATTTATAAAAACCTATCTACCTTATTATTAAGCTATAAGAATATTATATATAAACATCCTTTATAAAAACTTATTTATAAAAAGAACCTACTTATAAGAAGAATCTATTTATAAAAATCTATTTATAAGAAGAACTTATCTATAAAAACTTATTTATAAAAAAAAACCTATTTAATAATAAAGATGCTATATATATATATTATTTATAAAAAGAATTTATTTATAAGGAAAACTTATTTATAAAAACCTATTTATAAAAAGAACCTGCTATTAAGCTATAAAAATATTATATATATATATTATCTATAAAAAAAACTTATTTATAAGGAAGAACCTATTTATAAGCAAAACCTATTTATAAAAAGAATTTATTTAATAGTAAGAATATTATATATATATATTATTTATAAGAACTTATTTATAAGAATATTATTTATAAAAAAGTATTATTTATAAAGAAGTATTATTTATAAAGAAGTATTATTTATAAAGAAGTATTATAATAAAACTTTAATTACCTTAAGTTAATTATTTTTAAAGCTATAAGAGTATTATAAAATATAATGATCACATTAAACCTTTATAAGGTTTAATAGGTAACTTATAAGGTTTATATTAATAGTTTAATATAAAGGCGATATTTGATTATTTAATATATAAAGATATTATTTTAATACTTAATATTTAATAATATAATTATTAATTATAAGGCTATTTAATTATTAAATTAAATATTTAGATTAATAATTAAAAAGTTTATTTTATAAAAGCTATTTATTATAATAATAACTATATCCTTATATATTTTAACTCTTTAATAAGATATATTAAATATCTTATATTTAATATATCTATCCTAAATTAAATAATATTAAATATCTTATATTTAATATATTTATCTTTAAAAAAGGGGTAGGTCCTTAACCTTAACTCTGGATTTTATATCATCTTATAATTCCATTATCTAATATTATTATTTCTTTATTAGGGTATCCTTTCCTAAATCCTTAAGCTATTAAAATTAAATACCTTAATATTAATTATATTAATTTATAATATTATCTCCCTTTTTATATCCTTTATCCTTAAAGGTTAATTTATATATTTCTATTTATTATTTATATTTTTATTTATACCTTTTTAATTTATTATATTTAATAAAATTAAGAAATCTTATATTTTAAAACTATTTAATTATATTAAGAAAATTAAGATAAGGGATTCTTTATTATTTATTATTCTTTAAAATATTATTATTATACCTTTTTATTCCTATTATAAAAGGTATAAATTCCCCTTTTATTAAATATTTAAAAAGAATTTAAATCATTATATTAAATATATTTATTAAAGATAATTATATTATAATATATAAGGTATTAATTTTATAAAGCTATATAATATCGCGGCTTAATATTAAAAGTTAAAAGATAAATTTTAAATTATAAAAGAAAAGGTATTTTAATTATAAAAATAAAAGAAGATATAATTTAAAAAGATAATATATATTATATATTAAGGAATTAATAATTTAAAAGAATTAAAATATATAGAAAATAAAGAGGCTAAGGCTAAATATAAATATATTATTAAACAATCTATTAAGGTTATTTATAGCGGCTTACTTAATTTTAATAAAATAAAGCTTTAAAAGTTATAACTTTATATTAATAATAAGGTTAATATATTTAATTAAAGTTTTATAATAAATAAAGGTATTAATTAATTTAATTTTAAAATTATAAATTTATTTATTAATATTAGAAATGAAAATATTAATAATAAGTTATTAAGTAAGTGATTTAATTAATAAATTAAATATATTAATAAATTAATTTACTTAATTAAATTATATTAATTAATAAAGTTAATTAATTAATAAAATAATTAATTAATAAGATAGATTGCTTAATAAGATTAGATTAATTAATTACGTTATTATATTAATTAATTAATTAATTAATAAAGAGTTTCTTATATTAATTAAGGTCTTTTCCTTAATTAATTTATCTTTTAATTAATAAATTTTATTATTTAATTAAGGATTTAATTATTTATTAAGTTATTATAATATTTTATTTTAATTAATCTTATTAATTAATTAATCCTATCTTTATTTTATTTTTAGCTATATTTTAAGCTTAATATTATTTAAGGAGTTTAATATAATAAATTAAATTCTTTATTAATTCCTATATATTTTCATTTAAGTTATATCCTTTTTACTTAATAAAATATTTTATTATATTTTAATATTATTATAAATCTAAAATTTACTTTATTTTATATTCCTTATTATATTTATTAATAATCTTAATTTATATTTTAATTTTTATATTTTATAATATTAATTTTAAGAATAAAATATAAAAGTTATTATATTATCTTATTTTATAAAGTAATAAAAGTTTATAATTAATATTTAAAAATTTTTATAAAATTTTAAATAATTTAATTTTCTTATAATTAAGTTTATTATTAGGTTATTTAATTTTAATATTTTAATAAAAAAGGTAAACTTTATCTCTTTTTTTAAAAATTAATCCCTTAATTTTTTTTTAATTTATATATTTTATTATTTATTTTTATATAAAAGAAAGTTTATCTTAAATATCTTTTTAGATTTATTTAATTTTAATTATTTTTTATTCTATTAATTCTATAATTATTATATTTAATAATAACTTATAATATATCTAGAGTTTATATTTATAAATTATAAAGAAAGGTAATTATTTAATTATATTAATTATTATATTATTATAAATAAATTATATTAATAATAATAATTTAACTTAATTATTTTATAATTAATTAATATAATATTAAAAATATTATTTTATAATTTAATTAATTCTTTTTATTTATTTATTTATTTATAAATAGGTTATTATTAATAACTTATATTTTATTTTAAGTTACTTTATTAATAACTTTTAAAAATTTAATATAAAAAGTTTATTTTTATTTAAAATAATTTCTTATAATATTTTATAATTATTTATAATGATTTATAAGAATATATATATAAGTTTTTTTATTATATTAATTTCTTTATATAATATAAAATATATATATTTATTTAATTTATAAATTATTATTAAAATATTATTATAAAATATTTTAATTAAGGGTTTTTATAAAAAAGATAGCTTAATAATAAAGTTTAAATTAATAAATAATTAAATAATTATAAATATTAATAGGGGCTTTAATAATTTATAAGGTTTATATTAAGAGGTTTTATTTTTATTATAAGAATTATATTATTTAATAATTTCTTTTATTCTTTATTTAAGATTTAAGATTTAATATATCTTTTAAATATATTTAATTATTATTATAATGCCTTAATATTTATATATTAAGGCTTTATAAATTTCTTTAATTAATTTATCTTATTTTTTTAAATTCTTAAATATTTCCTTTAATGCTTTATTAATTTTAATTATAATATTAAGTTTTTAATTAAATATAAGATTTTTATTTTCTTTTATTTTAAATATTATTTATTTTAAAAAAGATTCCTTAATATAATAATTTAATTATTTATTAAGAATATTAATTTAAATATTTTTAATTTTTTTAATATAAATAATTTTAATATTAAATTAAAAAAGAAATTTTATATATTTAATTTATCTTTTATTAAGTTATTTAATTATTATAAAGGTTATTAAATTTTTATAATTTATATAAAGTTTAATTTATTTTTAAGCTTTAATAAGATAATATTATTATTTTTAAAATATATATATTATTATTATAAATTCTTTATTTAAGGTAATATAATATATTTTTAATTTATTAAATTTCTTATTAAAATTTATAATAATTTATATTTATTCTTTATTATTTTATTAAGTAAATTTTCTACTTATTATATTATTTAAGGTATTTATATAAATCTTAAATTCCTTTTTTAAGTTTATTTCTTTAAATATTAAGTTTTATATAATTTTTTCTTTAAATATTTAAAATATTTATTCTTCCTTTTAAATTTATTAAAAGGAAATATCTTTTTATATTAAGTTTATAAAGGGTTTTATAATATTATTATAATTATTAATAAATTATTTATAAAAATTAATATATCTTTAAAAGGCTTTAATATCTTTAATATTAATTAATATTAGCTATTCTTTAATTATTTAAACTTTATCTTTTTATATTTTAATAAATCTTAATTTAATAATATATTTAAGATAATTAACTTTTTATATATAAAAAAAGCTTTTCTTTAATTTTATTAAAAGGTTTATATTTTAAAGTTTTTAAAATATTTTTTTAATATATTTTTTATAATCTTTAAGGTTTTTAAAAAAGATAAAAATATTATTAAAATAAATAATAATAAAAATATTTAAGTATTTTTATAAAATATTATTAATTATCTTTTAAAAAATAATTAAGGTATTAATTAATCTAAAAGATATAACTTAATATTTATAATATTTATAATAAATATAAAAAGCTATTTTCTATTCTTTTCCTTCTTTTATTTTTATTAAGTTATAATTATATTTAAGATTTAAGGGTTATAAATTATTAAGAAAAGTAATAAATTAATACCTTGTAAATTCATAATAAATTTATGGGAAATGGCTATATAAGTAAATATATAGTAAATGTATTATGAATTTATATAAAGTTATAAGTTTTTAGTAAATTTATAGTAAATTTATGGTATATTTTTATATTTATAGTGAATTTATTATGGATATCTAAATATATTATGAATTAATAGGCTATGTATTATAAATAGCTCTTATAATATATTAATTGCTCCCTTTTATTAAAGAAATGTTTACTTTTAAATGGATATTAAAGTTATAATAAAGATTATATATATTTTAATAATAACAATAGTAGTTATAAATTAAAAGTTGGATTTTACTCTTAATAGTATTAATGATAATGGTAGTGATAGTGATAAATTGGAAGTTAAACTCTTAGCTATAATAATAATAATAGTAATGATAGTAATGAATTAAGAGTTAAATTCTTAGTTATAGGGGTAGTAGTAATAATAGTAATAGCTGTGAATTAAAAGTTAGACTTTATACTTAATAATATTAATAGTGGTAGTGGTAATAATTATAAATTAAAAGTTAAACTCTTAGTTATAATAGTGGTAATAGTAATAATAATAGTAAATTAAGAGTTAAATTCTTAGCTATAAGGGCAGTAATAATAATAATAGTAGCTATAAATTAAAAGTTAAACTTTATATTTAATAGTGTTAATAGTAGTAATGGTGGTAGCTGTGAATTAAAAGTTGGATTCTTAGCTATAATAATAGTAATAATAGTAATAGCAGCTGTGAATTAAGAGTTAGATTTTATACTGATGGTGTTAATAGTAGTAATAGTGGTAATAGCTTAATTTGGAAGCTTAATCTTTAGCTGTGGTAATAGCGGCTAGGATGGGCGTATAGCTATTATTAAGTGGTATATTTAATGTAGTATGGTATATATTTATTATAGCTATAGTTTAAGTTAATTATATTATTTATTAAAAATTTATTAATATAATTAATTATCCTTAATTATTATTTTAAATGAATATTAAATAAATAAATAAAGGGCTATTTAAGGTATTATGATATAATAATAAGAGGGTATATTATAATAATAAATAAATATAAAAAATCTATAAGGTTATAATAGGTTAAATATAAAATGATAATAATAATAAAATAAAGATAGTGATAGTTATAATAAGCTAAAAGTAAAGTAGGAATAGTGATAAAGGTAAAATAAATTTAAATATTATTAATATAGCTTTATATTTATTTATATTAGGCCTTACTATTTAGGATATTACCTTAAAACTTAATTATAATTTTATTTATAATAGTGGCTATTAGTTAATAAATCTTTATTTATTTAAGTATATAATATTTAATAAGGCTATATTTTATAATATAGTTTATTAAACTGGTGATGTAATAATAAAGAGTATTAGAGTAATTATAAATGATATTAAATCCATATTTATTTTATTAAGCCTTAGTAGTTATAAGCTTATTTATTATAATAATGCTATTATATACCTTAATAATTAAGCTAAAGTTAAGATTTATTTATAATAAGGTGATAAAGATAAAGTTAATAAGTAAAGCAGTGGATAAGTAGTCTTTATTAAATATTTAAATAATATTAATTACCTAGATAATACTATTAATATAAATAATGGATATAAAAGTATAAAGGTTATTAATTACCTTAAGGTGGGAGATAACGATATATAGGTTTTAAATAATAATAATAATATTAAGGATAATAGCCTTATTATATTATTAAACGTATTATAGGATATTATAACCGATATATTTCATAATCTTTATATTAATAAATTAATTAAAAAAATTAATAATTTCCTTATAATAATTTTATTTTTTAATAATAATAATAATAAAGGTTAAATTAACCTTATTAAAAATAATAGATATAATAGCCTTTTTAAATAAAGATATAAATAAATTATCTTTAAGCTTAAATTTTAATATATCTTTATAAATATATTATTCCTTTAAGTTAATAAGGTTAATAAAGGCCTATTATTTATAGTTAATTAAGATAAGCTATAGGCGCTTTAATATCTAGGATGGGGTTTCTTATTATAAGGAATTAATTATATTATTAGCCTTCTTAGTAAGGTTAATCGCGATTTACTTATACTTCTTTATATTAATAACCTAGGTTTTAGGGATAATATTAATATTTTTAAATAAGAATATAAGGGTGGTTATAGAAAATTATATAATATTAACCTCTTTATTAATTAAAGAGATTTAATTCTTTATATTAAATGTAAACTATTTATATTTATTATAAAGTTAAAAAGCTATATTATTTATAATACGGCGGTAGAAATGCTATTTTAAAGTGCCTTATAAGTATATATTAAGTAATGGATTATATAAATATAGGCTTAATAGGTTGCTATCTATAAAAGCTTTATATATATATTCTTATAAGTTATTTATAATTAGCTTAAAGTCTTTAAACCACTATTCTCCCTATTAAATATCTTTATTTAAATCCTAGCCTTAATATAATAAGCTATTATAATTAATTTATATTAAGATAGGGAATATTATAAGGTAAATATAGGCTTTTAATTATAAGATAAGTATATTTATTAGGTATAATAATAGAATGTTATATAATATATAAATATTATATTTAACCTCTTATATAGGCAGGCTATTATAGCCCTTATTATAAAGAACTTAATAAAAAGCGATATAATTATTATTTCGCTAGGTAAGGAGGGAATTATATTAAATGGAAGTAATATATATATAGTTGGTAATAATTATCTTTCCTTTATAAAGGTATATAGCTTAGTAATATTTATTAAGTAAAAGCTTTCTCACCTTATATAAGTTAGTAACTTAATAACGATATTTAATAATTTTATTTTATTATAAGAAGGTATAATTTAAGTCTTAATCTATAGGATATAATATAGCATAAAAATTAAGTATATTTAATAAACTCACTTAAGATATTATAATAAGATATATAAATGATGATATATAATAGAATAATATATAGAAAAGTAATATATATATAAGTTATTAAGTGAAGTAATATAGATAAGCGATATAAAGATAGATAATAGGTGGTTAAATAATATAATAGAGTAAATATAAATAGCTTTAAATACTTAATAAGTGGTAATAATAACTTAAGTTGGATTAATAAGATAGCATAATAAATATATAATAAATAGAATTAAATAATATAATTATATATATTAATAATATAGTTAGGTATAATATATAATATATTTATTATAGATTTATATATTTTAATATTTATTTATTCACTTAGCTATATAATACTATAAGCTTTTAAATTTACAGCTATAATAATATATTCGCACTTTATTCATTATATATTATATTACTTTTAACTTCCTTAAGCTATCTCCTTTTTTAGGGAGGATTAAGCAGCTTACTTAGCTTAAATAAATGAGGTTCCTTATCCTCCTTTAGGGATAAGCTATAATATAATACTTCTATCTTTATATACCTTATCTTAAAATCCTTTATTAGCTAATCCGCTTTTAAATATTCCTTAAGTATTTATATATTATAATAATTAAGATAGCCTACTTATTTAATTAAATACTTAATAATTACTTTTCCTTAGCCTTATTAATGATTCCTTCTTTAAATTATATGGTTAACTTTATAATATTTAAATACTTCCAGGCCTTTTATATTATCTTTAACTTTAACTTTACCTTTTATTTTTTAATTACAGCTATATAAATTAAAGAGTGGTACTTTTATTAGTATTAACTATATTATTAATATTATTAAGTATTGGTTTATATTAAGTGGTAGCTTTAACTAATATACTAGCTTATTAACTTTACTTTTAATAAAGAATAAGCTGGTTTATTATTTTAAAAACTTATAAGGAGGTTTACTTAAGAGGTTATAACTATAATTAAGGTTTAGATATATTTAATCACTTAGATTTAAATATATTTAGCAGTAATTCTTATTATAATATTGCTTAATAAATATTTAAGCTTTAATAATAGAAAGTTAGGCTTCCTCTTAATATATATAATAGAGTTCCATAATAATAATATTTATAATCATTATTAATTTTATTAAGTTAAAGCCATATAATATCTGGTTGATTAAATATTTAATAATTTTATTATAGGTATTTCTTAAGTTAAATTAAAGAGCTGATATAATATTTATTTATTTATAAGTTAGGTTTATAGCTATTTATATATAAATAATGACTTTAATTATATGGTTTTTCACTTTAAATTAGCTATTTATTTATAGATATTATATTATAAAGAAGAGGAGTTTAATACTAAGGGATTCTTATAAGCCTTATTAAAATTTAAATAAGAATTTATAATCTTGGTTTAATATAATATACTTTGGAATGCCTTAGTTTACTAGGTAGAGGATCTTAAATATAATTCTAACTTAATCCTTAGCTATATAAATAATATTCCTTAGGATAATAAGCCTAGCTTTAGAGAATTTATTGGTAATTATTAAGAATATATTAAAGAAAGGTATTATATTTAATTTTTATATCATTTATATTATAGGTATATTTAATAAGCCTATTATAAAATCTATAATGATAATATAAAAGGCTTATATTAATAATAAGATTAATTAAAGCTTTTTAAATAATTATTAATTATTATTCTAGTTCTTTTAATAAACTTAGTAATTTTAAATATATTTATAGATTTGCTTATAATATTTATTTATAATATATTATAAGATTAAATCTTAATAAATTTTAATTTCCTTAAAATAATATTTTAAATTATAAGTTTTAATAATTAAAATAATGGCAGCTTTATATAATATATATAGCTATCTTTTATCATTATATTCCTTAAAATAAAGTAACTTATCTTTATTTATCTTAAAAAATAAATCTACCTTAAGGTTTAGGTTTTATAATTAATTAATTATAATTAATTATCTCTTATATATTAAATAACCATTTAATATAATTTTATAAAAATCTTTATTTATTTTTATTTTAGTTATTAGATAAAGGGTATAGTTATATAGCTTAATAAACATTCCTTTATCCTTTATAGGTTTTTAATATATTAGGAATCGTAATAATATATTAATAATAATATTTATATTCCTTAAAATATAATAGATATTTAATTAATATTAATTAAGGAACTTTAAGGTTAATATTAATTTTAAGTTTATTTTTATTTTATTTATAATCTTTATAAATATTTAATTAATAATATTAATAATAGTTAAGTAATTAATAAGGATATTTATTAATTAAATATAGTTAGAATTAATAATTATCTAAAGTTTCCTTATTAGTTATATTAAGTAAGCTACCTTAAGCTTTATTAGTTAATATTTCCTTTTTATAAAGTTAATTATTTTATTAAGGTAGGTAATTAATTATATTTAAGATTATAAAATTAATAATTTGCTATTTTATTCTTATTTATTAATTAACTAGAATATTATTTTGGAGAATTTAACCTTTTTTAATATATTAAGTTGGATAAATAATGCTTAATAGGGGTTATAATAAAATAAAGTATTTTTTTTAATTAAAGCTATCTTTAGATTTATAAATACTTAGAGTTTTTTAGTAGTTAAATTAAAGTTAACTTGCTTAATATATTATTTTTAAGTATTGCCTTAGGGTAGCTTACCTTTTATTTATATAATAGATAATATTTTAGTTTTTCGCTGCTATAACGGATTAATCCTTTAATTATATTAGGGAATTAGGTATTATAGGTATCTTATAAAGCTTATAAACTTTTTAAGCTATTAAAGAATAATAAGGAATTAAAGTTTATAGAAGATTTTTATTTAATTTATAATATTATAAAGCTTAAGATTATTAACTTTAAATCTTAAGAGGTTTATAGATAAATATCTAAGGAATAACTTTTTAAGGGAAAGTAAGATATTTTAATTAATAAATAACAAAAATAATATATAAATATTAAGGTAATTAATAGTTATATTTAAAAAGATAATTATATTATTTATAAAATATAATTATAAAGGATTATAATAGTTATAATAAATAGTTTATATAATATTATATATATAAATAGGAGTTTTAAAGCTTATAATTATTACTTTAATTATTCTTATTTATAATAATTAATTATTATAAATTAATCTTAATAAAGTAAATATATTAAAAATTAATAAAAGAATAAGTTAATATTAATTATAAATAAGTATTTCTTACCTTAAATCTTTTATATTACTTTAAATTATAATAATAATAAATATATATTAAGTATAATAATTTTATTTAAGGCTTATAAGTTTATAATTATATAACCCTTTCTTTATTTATTAATAATATATTATATTATAAATATTAAGGATTTAAATAATATAAACTTATATATTTATTTAACTTTATCCTTTTTATAAAAATTAATTATTATATTATTAATAACTTTATAATCTTCTTTATTAAAATAATATAATTATTTCTTAATCTTTTAATTATATTAACTCTTAATTAAAAAGATCTTTATTTAATATACCTTTAATAAGTTTATTAATTTAATATCTTTAAAGATCCCTTTATATTCCTCTATTAAGGTATTAGCTTTAAAGATAAATTATAAG